>OX596029.1:31669403-33154403 GCA_951394125.1 Epistrophe eligans
TAGTTCTTTGAAGTAATAACGGGTGATTTTTTAAGAGGTTTAGAACTTTAAAAAAAAAAAAACACAAAAAATTCGAAAAAATGAATGAAATATTTATTTGAATCGATAGTTTGAACCTTGCAATTTAATGTTTAAAGATAATTTCATGCAAATGTTGACCGCGGCTGCGTCTCAGGTAGCCCATCCGCTGAGTCCAATTTTGGCATACTCTTTCACACATATCGGCCGGTATCTCACGAATGAATGCATGGATGTTGGCTTCCAGTGCGTCAATCGAAGCGGGCTTGTCCCTATAGACATTAGCCTTGACATACCCCCACAAAAAATAATCTAATGGTGTCAAATCGCACGATCTAGGCGGCCAATTGACCGGCCCGAAACGTGAAATCAACTGTTCACCAAACTCGCCTCGCAATTGCGCCATTGTTTCGCGTGCTGTGTGGCATGTGGCACCGTCTTGTTGAAACCACATATCATGCAAGTCAAGAACTTCCATTTCGGGCAAAAAAAAGTTTGTTATCATCGCTCGGTAGCGTTCACCATTGACAGTAACGCTGCGATTCGCATCATCTTTGAAGAAATATGGCCCAATAATGCCGCCGGCCCATAAACCGCACCAAACAGTGGCTTTTTCGGGATGCATTGGTAGCTGTTGCAATGCTTCTGGCTGATCTTCACTCCAAATGCGGCAATTTTGCTTATTTACGTACCCATTCAACCAAAAATGAGCCTCATCGCTGAACACAATTTTTCGATAAACAACATTTCGAACCGAGCACGAATTTTGATAGTAAAATTCAATAATTTGCAAGCGTTGTTCATTTGCAAGATCCATGGTTAAATTGCAAACCAAACTGAAGCTGTTTGACAGTGACACAAGGTACTAAACACACGTCAGCTGTCAAAACCAGTGTTGCCAAAACCAAACCAGCTTAAAAATCACCCGTTACAACAATAATTATCTTTATTCCTTACATGACGATCTCCCAAATAGGTACATTTAGCTGCAGGTGATTAGCGACAGAGATCAATTTTCAGGGAAGCTTGGTATTAAACGTTAATTTTAAGACATTAAACTTGAAGATTCAACGATTATACTTCAAACTATACTTCGCTTAGCTGACTTATTCCACATTTACAAGTAGCCTGTTATTTTCCCTCAGTTTGAAGACCTTAATCTGAATTTGTGACCATTAAAACTCAAGTTAAAAATCATGTCTGAGCTAGCAGGCGTCCCTAAATTACAGTCTTAGATATCAAACGTCACAGTCTGAGACAGCAGACGTCACTTAAATACAGTCAGAGATAGCAGATGACAATAAAATACAGTGTGGGTTAGCAGATGTCAATAAAATACAATCTGAGATAGCAGACGTCAGTAAATTACAATCTGAGATAGCAGACGTCTGTAATCACATTCTGAGATAGAAGACGTCACTAAATTACAGTTTGAGATAGCAGACGTCTCTAAATGACAGTCTCAGTCTGAGATAGCAGACGTCACTTAAATACAGTCTGAGATAGCAGATGTCAATAAAATACAGTCTGAGTTAGCAGATGTCACTTAATTATAGTCTGACATAGAAGACGTCACATTATTATAGACTGTAACTGACTAAATACTTTAATTCTGGGCTTCCACTGTCGATTCTGGAACGTAAGTCTATCAGATAAAAGACTCACCAAGTACCCTTTACTACCCTATACTACCAGATAAGAAAACTATTGGTATACCTATCGCTATATTTAAACATATGCTAAAGCAAGATGCTAAAAAAGAAAACAAACCTTAGGTGGAACAACCTCATTACTTGCTCGGCGACAAAACAAATCGGGCCAACGCTGGATCTGAAACGCTCTAAGCAATTGATATCTGTAATCAGATTGCACATTAGCTCCGTAATAGGTGTCATAAGCGGACACTGTCTGATATGTAGGCACGCCAGGCGACTAGGCGTGATTTCTGCAGAAGCTGCATGTTTGAGGAAGAGGAGAAAACAATTCCTCACCTTCTTTGTACCTGTCCTGCTCTGTTACAGAGACGTAGACTCCATCTGGGAGACTTCTACTACAACAATACGAGTGATGTAGCAATTATTTCTGTAAGTAATTTTGCACGCTGCATAAGAAGCTCAAAATGTTTTAATTGAGTAAGGAAAAGCTTTTCCAGATCCATGTGGTATCACAATGGGCCAACAATTGGTCTAAGTGTGTTAGTTTTCCGCTGACAGCTACTTCAACCTAACCTAACCTAACTCTTTATTGGTAATATAAGTATCACAGATTTTGGTTTTCTTCTTGGATTGGATTGAATCTTTAATAGAGTCATCGATTACAGTAATTCGGGAATACTTTAAATGTAATTTGATAAACTGGTGGCGGGAGGGAAAAGGTGTCCATCATATTAAAAATAAAAACTACATTTTAAAATATCAACCTTGAAGACTATTATAGGATTTCAATTTTTGCTACTTTTGAATTATAACTTATTTTTAGTTGTCTGTTCAATTTCGATTATTTTCTTGTAAAAGGTCATTCATTTCGTGGTTTCAAGTTGACACCTGTTAAACTCAGTTGTCATTTGAAGTGTTATAATAACCGACTACGCAAGCAATCGGTAAAATTGTGAAGGAATTTGAAGAGAGTGGAAGCGTTACTGATGTCGTAAGGCCTATGCATCATCGTAAAGCACGCTTAGTCAAAAATATTGCTGCTGCAAGTGCAAGTGTTGCTGATTATTCGATTTTATGGATTTCCCGGCGTTTGCAGCAATTAAACGATTTTTTGGTCGGCGATTGAAGATCCTTACTTGGACGATATGTGGTTCCAACAAGACGGGGCAACAAGCCACACAACACGAACAATTATGGCTTTATTGCGTGAGAAATTTCCTGGTCACGTAATTTCACATTTTAGCGACGTCAATTGGCAACCAAGATCATGCGATTTGACAGCGTTAGATATGGGACTACGCAAAGGACCGTGTTTACGCAAATAATCCCCGAACTCTAGACGCATTAAAAACCAACATTACTCTAGTTATGGCCGAAATACCGCTCGAAATGTGCGAAAAAGTGGTTAAAAATTAACTCAAAAAAATCGTATGGTGCGAATCTTCCCGAAGCGGCCATTGGAATGAACTTGTCCTTCACACTTAATGGCAAAGTCCAAACTTTATAATGAAATCAAACTTTCATCAAAAATTTATCGCTGTGTGTTTTATTTAGCTTTACTTTAAAAACCGAAAAATGAATGACCCGTTACGATGAAGGAACTTTGTTGTTCTTTTGATTCTAAATTAACTCTATTTCGTTTAACGTATGAATTTTAATATGCATATCATTGGTGTCATATTTTTCAACTCATTATAATATCGCTGTCCAACTGTACCTCTCTAATGTAAATTAAGCTTTCGCATATTCCCTTGGACAGTACTAACACTTGGATTGGATATATGTAATTTGCCCATAGCGGCATTTAACCTTAATACACCACTGGACACAACAATGTAGGTATTGTACACTAAATAAAAAAAAACATATTCATTCTTGTCACGTTGCTCTGAGAAATGTTTATAATAACCACCCCGGTTAGATGGAGTCTCAAATAAGCCCTGCAGACAGTTGACGTCAGCAGGCAGAATATTTTAATTGAAAATTATTTTGAGTGGGTTCTTCGAGTGGGTTCTTCGATTATACCTACTTTCGATATTATTCCAAGGCAACATATAAGCAACCAAATGACAAAAAAAAATAATGTGCGCTTTTGGCCTCGAAGATTCTATAATTCCTTCCGATAATTTAAATACATATAATTTATTTATTTATATAAGGTACCTACATATATCCACTTTTCGGTCTAGACTTTGCTTAGTTAAATTTTTGTCCTAGATACACATAGAGTCCTTGATTATAATAAGCCCCAAAATATGTACATAGCTGTCAAATTATTATGTCCTTGAGCAATATTATTCGCAGCTTCAAGTCAACATACCGACTAAAATCAGACATAAGAATGCTGTAGCATTTTTCTTGCAATGTCCTTCCGATTTATTTAATTTTTTTTTTCCTATACCACCACTCATTTATTCTCCTCATATTATATACAATTGCTTCATGCCATGCCTGTAATTTTGGTATTTCAACAAAACGAAGAAATAATACCTCCTTGATTCGATATATCGAGATAGATATACCAATAGAGAATGAGAGAAACCATCAGAACAAGAATATTACTGAGGTTGGTCACGTCGAGTGTCCTTGTAGGTATCTATCTGTTTGTCTATTTCTACAGAAAAATGGAAGGAGCAACCATATAACCACCCAATTCAATTCTCCTATGTCAACAGAATTATTCCTAGGTGACACATGTTGTCGGGCTATACCTATGTATGTACCTACCATCGGTGAGCATTGTCCTTGATGCTTCCAATCAAAGCACCAAGCCGCACCAAGTAAGAAGCTTTTGTTTAATGTTGTCCCTTAAACCTGCACCTATGTACATATATGCGTCAATCTATAAGCTAACAAACCACCTTCATAGTGCTGCTGCTGGGAAAACACTTTAAAAGTTTTTCAACAAACTGCGATGCACGCGTATAAATAAACCCTCGTAGGAGGGTATAGCTTTTACCTACCTTAATTGAAAAGTCTGGATGATGTCGCCGTCCATCTGGATGAATGTGTTGTTCTTGGCGAAAAAGAACGTCTTCTCGTGACCCGTTTCGGCAAAAGTCAACTCGGGGCCACGTAGTTCGAACGGCACTGGTATATGCGAGGGATCATCGTAATGCCTTGGTGGTGGAGTGTTCGATTTTCCGTCGGCGACAGTCACCTCTGTTGTTGATGGCTCCTTTGTCGTGGTCTGCAGCAAATATGGTGGCAACGTATCTGCAAGATATAGGTACGAGTATAAGGAACGTATACAAGGTTGATACAACAAACGTCAGAAGTTGAATTATGACAAATTGCGAAAAACTTACGTGGTGCTCCAATGCAACGGTACAAGCACTCAGCTTCTGTATTAAAGCGATTTTGACTGTTGCCTTCGCAACCACCCCAAATGAAGGTGGTGCATTCGTTGGTTGTGGGCTCAAAACGCCATTTGTAGAGGTAGTGTTTACACGGACCTGGATCACCGGGACCTGTACACTTTTCATAGGTCTTCTCTTTGACTAATGGGCTGGTGGCAGTGTTGGTCGTATTATTGCTGCTACTGATGTTGGTGCTAGGATTCAAGTTGTTGCTATTGTGACTGTTGTTATTGTTGCTGTTGTTGTTGGTGGTAGGACCGGGAATGCTATTTACATTCACATTAGGATTGATACTAGCAATGGAATTTGTATTTGCGGCAGGTACTGAGGACACGACTAATAAGTTAACTAAAACTAAAAAGTTGCAAAGCGTCCAGGCAACAACATGACGACGTTTCATTTTAATTGTACTGGAATTGTAATCCTTTTTATTGTATCGAATCTGAAATGCAAAATAAAATTATGATTAATTTTTTTTTTTTTTAATAAATTTAAGGATTTAAAATAATGTCCTTAAGAAGACTAAAAACACTTCAAAACTAAAGGATTCTGATGATATACTATATAGGGCTGTGTGTAAAATTAATTTGGTCCTTAAAGATTTATTGTTTGTTGTGTTTGGTTTATTTGTATATTTTGCCGAATGACACTGAATATAACCAAAAGGCTTAAGGATCAACAAGTTGCCACTTGTGGTCCTTTTTGGATTTGATTAATGTGAAAGGCAATTTATATCCTTGAAGATGTATTTTGTAGACAACATCGACCACACCAACAATGAGAAGGCACGTATACTAAATAACTTTATTTTGTGATAGTGAATTGATGTTTATGTATGTACGGTCGGTCGGTGAGGGTGTAGTATGATGGAGGTCAGGGTTTAAGAGAATAAAGCTTTAACCAAAAGGACCTTGAATAAATCGGAATTTAATAACTTTGTCTATTTATAATACACATAAAATTATATGTATTGGATGAAAGGAGTTATTAATAGGTGTTTATCTCAACACAAGCTATAAATGTCTAGTTGAAGCTTTCAAATGTAAACACTTCTAAATGTGTAGATTAAAACGTAAAGAGATATTTGATCAAGCTCTTATAGGGAATAATTATATAGGTAAGAATATTAATTAAGCTAAGGATTGTTCTGTGTATAGCTGAATTAAATAAAATTTATACATGCAATTTTACAGTTCAACGCTGTAATAAATGAAAAGTGTAAAACGGGAAGAATATTTGGTTCATTGCTATTGCAACAGATGGGATTATTTAAATCCCACCAGATTAAAAAATAAATCCCACCATTTTTGTAATGGGTTTTGGGTTTTTTTTTGCATTTTATGATTTTGCTTTTTTTATTTGGCATTTTGCTGTTTCGCTTTTTTTTATTTGGCATTCAATTGTTTTTTTGCAAGTTATTGACTTCTATTAAAATTTAGGATAGAATGAAAAATAAACAAACATACAAAAAAAATAAATACTAAAACGGCTTTGCAATATTTTGTGAAATAATGAAATGGCGCACTGTGGTGCAAAATGACTTTTGTCGTTGGAAAAATCATAAGTTTTGAACGCAGGAAGATATCGCTAATTTTTTTTATGAAATTTCCAAGGCTAAAAAGTGATTTTCAATAAAATTGCTTCACAGGGTGTTTCTATATCCTAGGCTGAAGTAAGTTTTTGTTAGAAAAAGAAATTAACAGAGAAAGGAATTAAAGTAAAACTTTAACAACAGTTAAAATGTTAAAATTCTACGAATTTAGAAAAAAAATAATCTGTCCTATTTAATTGTTCACAGGGTGTTCCAAAAAAAAAAATTTTCGCAACAGTGGATGCATAAAGTTGACGAACCAATTTTTGATTTTTTTTAACAAGTATTTAAACAGTTTTTTTTTTTTCATTTTGTGGCTTCTTGACACATCCTATAAATTATTTCAGTGACCGAATTAATTTTAAACAGTGTAGGAAAAAGTAAACGGAACAAAATTTTAATAAATATTTTTTAATTTGTTTTTATAAAATAAAAAAAGAGTAGGTACATATACATACACACGTCTTTTTAAATAAATTATAGATTTTAATTTTCAGAAAAAAAATCATTGGCATCATCATCATTTTTAACATTTAATAGAATTATTTCCAATTTCATAAACAAACACTAAAAGCACTTTTATCAAAAACCCTCTTAAATTTTATCAGGCGCTTAAATATTTTTAGTTTCACCAACTTATAAAAGGGAAATTTCAGGGAAATTTTTGTTAAAATCGAGTTCTCTTCACATCCCTGGAAAAATAAATTGGTTTTTTCTTTCTAACAAGTGAAATGTATGAAAAAAAATGAGAGAGCATTATTTACTGAAACAAATACCGAAAATTGCAAAATAAACGGCAAACAGTTTATTTTGAAATGTTAATATTATCTTCAACGCAGATTTGGAAAAATCCTGTGGCATAAAATCGCACATCGATAGGTTCTAAATCACGACCAAACAAACAACAACTGATCCACACAAATTTGTTTACCTATTCATTTTGTATCTCCAAAAATTGAAAATTAAAATGTTTCAAAATTTTTTCTGCAAATGTCAGCTGATATATCCACATGTTAACTGACATTTCAATGAAACTTTTAAAATTTAATGAGCCAAAAATGGGCATTTAGTTTATAAGGGTGTTTAAAAGCTTGTTTAATTTAAAAGTGCTTGGTGAAACCAAAAAATCCCATTTTAAGGTTCAGAAGCCTGTTAAACGTTTAAAAGCCCTTCGTGAAATCGGCCATTACTATAGTTCACACTTTTTCAGATCTTTTTGAGATCTCACGTGCCTTAAAGATGAAATAAGCAGATCCGATGATATAGCCAGCGATAAAAAACTTAATCTTTCCTGCTACCTGGTTTATTGGACCATAAAATAACAATCCATAGTTGAATATTCATTAACTTTTTTATGGAGCAAGCAAAAAAACTAATCTCTTACTTTTACTATTTTTTTGTATTATTAACGTCCATATTATTAACTCGATTCATCCAGATTAAAACTTAAATCCGGATGTAAATTATACAAATTCAATGTAAATATGTACATCCGGATTTTGTATTTTTGCCACGACTTTTGACTTTTTAGACCACAGTGTGGCTTAACGTTATTTTGCGGAAAAACTTGGGAAAATATAAAACAATATTTTTGAAAACAAAGCAAAATGTAAAAACACCGAATGTTAATTGCGCAATGATTGAAAAACATAATGAATAAAAAAGAAAACGTAAATTGCCAAAAAAGAATGGCGAATTAAACGAAATATTTAACGACTAAGGCGAAAAAATGAAATGCCAAATGAATTTTGCCAAACAATGCGTGACCCAAAAAAACACCGGTAAAATCACCAAGAATATGAATACCAAGGCTAAGAACAAAATGTCAGTGATCGTGACGCTTAAAAAACTTAAATTTGTTTAATTTTTCTTGGCGACATATACGACTGCCGCCAGATAATATGAATTAAATGTAATCAAGCATTTGTACCCACACTTCCGATTTAAATTTCGACAACTTAAAAATCTTAGTCGCAAGCGCAACACAAAAGAAATAAACATACACGCACTTTTACTTTTTCCATCGCAGGATTTTTAGACGCAAGAAAAAAATAAAAAAGTTAAATATTTTATATATTTGAGAGTTTTTTGTTCGCAAAATTAAATAGATCAAATGGAAATAAATGAGACTACGCACTTGCGATTTTAACAACAGTCTTTTCATATTATCTTCTATATTTTTTTTGTTGCGTAGAATAGTCTATCTTGCGCGATTTGAATCGCAAGTGCGTTCTAACAAATAGTTATAATTGTGCGGTAGACAAAACAGAGATAAATAAGTAAGTATAGGCATGGATAAGTAAGTTGCGGTTATGGTAAATATAATAAAAAGCGGAACAACGACAAAGCGGGCAAAATAAAAAAAAATGGAAACTCGAAAAATTGGCAAATCGAGAAAGTGACAAAGCGAAAAAGTGGCCTAAAATATGAAAGCAGCAAGGTGTAGGAGCAAAGCAACATAGGAGCAAAGCCAGACATAAGGCTTGAGCAAAGCGACAAAAGGAACAAAACTTCAAAGCAAAACAAAACTCCAAAGCGACAAAAAGGCAAAGCGACAAAATAGCAAAGCGGCAAAATAGTATAAAGCGAAAAAACGAAAAAAGTGGCAAAGCGTCAGTAGATAAGCGATAAAATGGCAAAGTAGCAAAGCGACTTAAGGGAAAAGCAACAATGCTATAGCGACAAAGAAGAAAAGTGACAAAAGGCTTTTGTCGTAGCTCGTTGCAATCACCTCACTGCATATCCTTTCTTATTTCAGTTACTGAATCCCCTATCCATAATTTAAAAATACTCCAAAATATAAGAACAAGAACTAGCAAGGAATTTTACCAGGAACAAACTGAAATTAACGC
This sequence comes from Epistrophe eligans, assembly GCA_951394125.1. NCBI lineage: Eukaryota > Metazoa > Arthropoda > Insecta > Diptera > Syrphidae > Epistrophe > Epistrophe eligans. The sequence continues at coordinate 31,678,879 of OX596029.1, forward strand.
CTAGCAGCTACCATAACTGGCAGTATATTATGAGGGTATGAATGGCAATTTTCAATGACTGTGTCGATTTTTCATATGAAAATATGTATATCCAAATAATAAATACATAACGGGTGATTTTTTAGCTGGTTTGGTTTTGGCAACACTGGTTTTGACAGCTGACGTGTGTTTAGTACCTTGTGTCACTGTCAAACAGCTTCAGTTTGGTTTGCAATTTAACCATGGATCGTCTTACAAATGAACAACGCTTGCAAATCATTGAATTTTACTATCAAAATTCGTGCTCGGTTCGAAATCCGAGGATCCGCTTTTTTATCGAAAAATTGTGTTCAGCGATGAGGCTCATTTTTGGTTGAATGGGTACGTAAATAAGCAAAATTGCCGCATTTGGAGTGAAGATCAGCCAGAAGCATTGCAACAGCTACCAATGCATCCCGAAAAAGCCACTGTTTGGTGCGGTTTATGGGCCGGCGGCATTATTGGGCCATATTTCTTCAAAGATGATGCGAATCGCAGCGTTACTGTCAATGGTGAACGCTACCGAGCGATGATAACAAACTTTTTTTTGCCCGAAATGGAAGTTCTTGACTTGCATGATATGTGGTTTCAACAAGACGGTGCCACATGCCACACAGCACGCGAAACAATGGCGCAATTGCGAGGCGAGTTTGGTGAACAGTTAATTTCACGTTTCGGGCCGGTCAATTGGCCGCCTAGATCGTGCGATTTGACACCATTAGATTATTTTTTGTGGGGGTATGTCAAGGCTAATGTCTATAGGGACAAGCCCTATGTGTGAAAGAGTATGCCAAAATTGGACTCAGCGGATGGGCTACCTGAGACGCAGCCGCGGTCAACATTTGCATGAAATTATCTTTAAACATTAAATTGCAAGGTTCAAACTATCGATTCAAATAAATATTTCATTCATTTTTTCGAATTTTTTGTGTTTTTTTTTTTTTTAAAGTTCTAAACCTCTTAAAAAATCACCCATTATATGTAATAAATATATATAAAATAAATATATGTAAAATAAATATATGTAGATATTCCATCAAAGGATAAAATCTCGTTTCAAGAATGTGTATACCCCTTTCGGTGAACGTTCCGAAAACGCAACGTGAATTTCACTGAAAACTATCGAACTAAATTCGCTCTACGAACTTACTCCCAATTAAGTTAATTCTTATTATTCGAAATGAACTTACTTCCATTCGATTTGGAAGTGTATGGGAGTTAGTTCAGTTGGATTGGGGTTAAGTTAATTATAAAGCAAGTCCAAATGAGAATTATTATTTTAATAATAATTTCGGCGAAGCAGCAAAATTGAGTAAAAGTGGGAATTGGTTAGTGTTGAAAAAATTGGATTATTAAATTTAAATTTATTAAAATCTAAATTTTTAAAAGGAATTTAGATGTGAACCAGATATAAAAAAAAAACCGTCCGTTAGCAAAATTTTGAATTATTAAAATCTGAAAAATTCTCAGAAATATTGAATACCTACTGTTCCATACGTACATATGTTAACCCTTCCAACCAAGGCCGTAGCCAGACAATTTTTTCGGGGGGGGGGGGGGGGGCATATAATTTTTCGGAAAGAAAAACTCACCAATTAGTAATCAAAAAAGCCCACTCAATTTTTGTTTAACATTTGGGCATGCAGGTTTATGCGTATACATAATATGTACATATGTATATATCATGCAGTTCCGTTAAAAAGGTACCTAAGCAGAAAAATTTACGAAAAGGTATCATTTATACAAAATATAATCGTACAGTTATTATTTATTAGGTAGGTACCTACATAATTAAATAGTATCATTACAAAAGTATTACATATTTTTAGAAAACTATATTCAGTCTTCTGGCCTTCTTAGCTGCAAATACATCGATAACTTCCTCAGTGTCAATCTCAATTTGTCGATGAACTGACATTAACGCCAATCCTGTTAGTCTTTCTTAAATAAGTTTTCAGACGTTTCATTGTCGAAAATGTTCCTTCCGGTGTGCACGTTGAAACCGGTAAGTCGCCAGAATTTTTAGAAGCTTGTGGATGTTAGAAAACAGATCCTTGTTGCACTCTCCAAGAGCTGCTATTGCACTCTTTGACCGCTGTGTAACTATTTATTTATGACATTTTGTCTTCCATAGCATTTATTCAGCATTTAAAGTGTCCCAATCCAAAAACTTTTTATAAAATTTGAAATTTTCTTCATTAAAATTTTGTTCATTTTTGCCCTGAATTGATGGAATCAGAATCCACAAAGAGGAAAGTATGGACTTATGGTTCTCAAATCGCATTTTAAGCTGACTTAAGAAATCATCTAAAAGAGGAATCATTATAATTATCCTAAAATAGGTTTCAGGATCTGTTGTGCTAACGTTTTGCCTATGCTTCTGCCTTGATACTATTCGTGGAATTTTCAGTTTCTCATCTGCAACATTTAGTAAGTTTTGTGCAGTCTCAAAAATTACTTTGGATTCCGTTGTGATATTTTTTGAATTCCTTGGAACGTGATATTAATTCCACATGCTCAAAACCAGATACTAAGTCGCATGAAGGGGATTGTAAGATCTAACAAAGTGGCAATGTATACGTAAACAAAACGATCAAACAACACAAACTTACTGCAAAATCACTAGCTAAAATAGATCTTAAAAAGCAGCTTGCCTTCGATGAAGTTTCTTCCAAAGCCTTCGATGAAGTTTCTTCCAAAGCATTGATTTTCCACCCAGCGGGTTTCGCACATGGCAGTTAAATTTGTCCAGTTATTTTGCGTATAATTCTTTTTAATAATTTCCTGCAATAAATGTGTGCGCTTTGCCAATAATTTAAAAAAATTTCCAACGGATTTTATGATATCAATAGTATTACGAATAGGCTGAATTTGGCAGGAATGCCCTAAGGCCAGATTTAAAGAGTGTGCGCTACAATGCACGTATAAGGCTTCTGGATGAGACTCGCGTACTACAGCTTGTACTCCGTTAAAACTGCCGCTCATAGCAGAAGCACCATCGTACCCTTGTCCAATCAAATTGCTGCAATTTATGCCCATGGTTTGAAGTGCAGAGAATTGTTCTATAATATCATACCTACTGAAGCGAAAAAGTGTGATTTAGAAATGCACTCCTCAAACATTTCGGGGGGGGGGGGGGGATCAAACCCCTGTGATCCCCCCCGGCTACGGCCTTGCTTCCAACCAACAATTTTTAGCGCCAGCTCCAGAATAGCCTAGGTTACAAAAAAACCTTTATACTGGTCATAATGAGGCTAAACATAAGATATTTGTATACCCTCGTTTGCTATACGGTAGAAACAATCCAAATACTATTTTAAGGTTAATTTGGGTAAAATATTCTCTCTAAGACAACTTTTTCATATATTCATATTTTGGTTTGAAAAATTCCCTTTTAAAACCAGGGGTAAAATTTTGATATATCTTAATCCTTTAATAACCATTAATTTTTGTTGGTTTAAAAATAACCATTTTTAAATCTTAGGTTGAATTTGGGTACTTTTATCACTATTATTCCTAGCTATTTATTAGCCATTTAATACATCTGGCATCGAGCCATGATGACGTCATCAAAAGAAAACTTGATTTGAATAAATTATTTTCTGGCAACGTCGTGACGGAACCAAAGATTAAACATTAAACGTCAAAAATAAACTAAAATTTTCCATTCTTAAATTATTGCCACGAGTAGAAGCCATCAAATGTGCAACCAATTTTCCCCCCGACATTTTACGGATCTTTTTAATTCTTCACCTATGTAAGTTTTTAAATGGGTTTTAAAAAAGAAAAACTAATTGTTTAAATAATGCCTTTTATTTAGAAAATAAAATCATTTCGAATTCAACTAAAGGATTAAGATTCTATTTGGGAGAAGAATCCACAAGTTGGCTTAGTCCTAGGGCCAACAACGTCTTTAAAACCATTTTGTAACTCCATGACCGCATTCTTGGTTAGGCTTTTTATATTACATCGTTTTATTATTACACTTTATTATTTGTTGACATTTAAACATGAAAAAAAATTGTTTAGAAAATTCGCCAGCTTCTATACTATGAGACACTAACTACAGTTACAATCAGACTTCTGACAAGAAACATTCAAACTTGTGTGCTTAAAATTTTTTGCATACCTACACACTTTTTTTACCGAACAAATATAAAGTAAATACAGTTGACTCTCCCTAAGTCGTACTCTCTCTAAGTCGAATTTCTTTCTAACTCGAACTTTTTCGCCATATTTTATCATTCCCTTCAATTTTTCATACAAAAACCATTCCCTAAGTCGAGCTCCCTCTAAGTCGAACTCTCTCTTACTCGAACACATTCTCTCGATTATTGGTATCTTTTGTCATCCCCTAAGTCGAATTTTACTAAGGCGTCAGTTATAGCGATCAGGAAAAACCATCAGGAAAAGTTGAAACAGATGGATACGATTTTTTTTTCCTTTTACAAATCTGTCAGTGGAACAAGTAAAAGCTGGAACGCAAATAATTGGAACGATTTGTTCCATTTTGTGTGAAGTGACAATCAGCTGGCACGAAAAATGAATTTACATCAGGAAAACACATTAATGCATTTTTAACAATAAAATAATTGAGTTGAAAATTTTATTTGCATACAAAATTCATTGAGTTATTTGTCATCGATTAGTACAATATTTGCGTTTCAAATCGAATGAAAACCTAGTAAATAATCTATTTGAAAGTTTTTCTTGTTTTCCTGATCGCTATAACTGACGCCTAAGCAAAAACAAATACAAAAAAATAACCCCTTCGGAATTCGTACCAACACACTTCAACACCCTTAATATGTATGTGTAGCATCGCGTGTGCCATCATCGTCAGCTCTTCGTGTTTCTTCCTATTCATATCCCTGGCACCTCCATAAAAAAATACAGTTTTTAAAAACTTGCTACGTAAAAACAAAAAAAAAAACATTGCTATCCTTTTTTTTCTGTTGTTCGTTGCAATTGTATATAAAAAAAGAACTTGCATATGAAAACATTTTAGTAAAATTCCAGTTGGAATTTCAAAATCAGTTGGTCGTGATCCTAGGCATTCAACAGAGCTTATTCAGTCTTTGTTTTGCATATGTTTGTAGCTAAGCTAGATTCATAAAAAAATATATAAGTATCATTTTGATGTGACTAAAATTTTCTGTACTAAGCAAGAAGCTATATTTTTCTGTTATTTTTTTTGCAAGTACATATGTATATTAAACTTCTTTTATTAAATAAACCTTTTAAAACAAAAAAAAAATTTCTCTCTATAACTCGAATTTTCCCAAAACTCTCTCTATTTCGAAAAAATCTTGGAATCCCATGAGAATTCGACTTAGGGAGAGTCGACTGTATATAAATCGATTTAAATTGTCAAAAGGAGGAGGGGTGGTAGGAGAAATTTATTTATTTTAATTTCTTTATGATTTAAAAATTCAACCTAACCTTATTATTATTATGATTAAATTGTGAAAGTGAAACCATATCGGAATTCGTATACCTACTACCAGTCTTATTGAAATCACAAAGTGAAAGCACTATTCCGTTCTGTTTATTTTTCACAATCATCAGCGAACAATGAATATTGTTTAAAGTGCAGTACATTCAATTATATTATATTTAAACAAGTAAAATTGAAATCCTTTAAAGAACAAAAATAAACAAATCGCTTCCCTTATTTATACGCAATATTGCATTTATGTATTTAGATTGAAAATATTAACATTTAATTTCTACCTCAACCTAACCTACTAATTCAATTCAGCTTTATGGTTGCAGTTTCTGCAGTCACATGTGATAAGGCAAATAAATAGGCTTTGATGGCCTACCTCGAGTAGGTAGGTACATATATATATATGGTGTGCGGTTTAATATGAGTATTAATCGTTCCTCCTGATGGTCCCTATATATCCATAAGTCCTGTTAACGGAAAGTTTCCAATTTCAAAGCAAGGATTAGTTTCGTTTTGAATGAAAAAAAAAAAAACAACATCCAGCGACTGTGGTTCTGCCTACTGACGACACGACCGACCAAACCATCCAACCAACCGCCATCCAGTAAAATGAAGTGACCACGGTACAAGCCTGATGGTCTACCTACACTATACCTATACTCATTCCTCTGATTTACTTTAGGAACTCTTGCAACTCTCAATATATGGTGGATGGGAACAAACAAATGCATATATACGTCCTTGCTTCTGCACACACCAGGATTGTATATTTATGTAAAACCGTTTCAAAAATTTTGATAGATATTTACGAGTATTTATGGCAACACAGAAGCACCGTTTCTCTCCCTTCAACAATCCGTATATATGTATATTGTCAGTTGATATAGAGTAGAGATGCCATGGGCTATTTTATGTATGTATAGACGATTTATGTTAACTGAGCAATTATTTGTCCAAATAGCAAGAAATGGGAGCATGTTTTATAGGAAGAACGCATTCAGGCTTCGGTATACGATTTTGACATCCATTATGGATACAAAAGACTCCCTGAACATGAACACACGGATGGACTTTATAGTCTATGAGGTTACGTTGGAAATGAGAAGAAACGCCTTTTTTTAAAAAAATTTGCAGAAGGGCAGTAAAATGGTAAATGCAGTCAATTTACTAAAAAGACTGGATTCAATCCCCACTCCCCAGCATAATCTTTAGCGTGGACAGTACTACACATTAACCAATACGTCAGCGGCTGCTAAAATTACAGTCATCAGTAATTTAAAATGTTTTAATTTGGAAAATAAATTGACCTGCTGTTAATTGACTGCTGTACTCTATAAGTGTCTCTTAGTGACTTATTAATCACTTGAACATTTTTTTTTTCATTTAAAGAATATATCATTTGACTGCAGTCTTATAAAACTGAAAGTCAATTTACTTCTTTGGAACTTTTATCTTTTGAAAGAAAATATTTATTTTTGTGTAACATTAGATTATTTTAGTTCTATCAATGTAAATTTGAAACCAAGATTCATTGTCCTCATTTCCATTTATATATTTCATTATAATCAATTAATTTGAAATACTGCAGTCAAGTAATTTAGTTATTATTAAAATTGGATAAGATTTCAATTCGAATTTTTAGTAACTAACAGACTGAAAGCAGTCAAAAAAGAACTGCAATCAATAAACTGCTTGTAAATTGACTGCATATACATAAATAAACTGCGAAGGCAGAATAATAAAATTGACTGTTCTAGTTTTTAAATTAAGTCAAAGTTCATGGGGTTGCAAACCAGACATCCTCAGATAGATGTACACAATGATGGTAAGACCCATCATTACCTATGGTGCAGTTGTATGGCATAAAAGAACCTAGTTATTAACAACTAGAAAAGCGCTAGACAAAGTTCAAAAGCTCTCATGTATATGTATCACTGGAGCAATGAGAACTTGGCCTACAGCTGCTATAGAAACAGTTAACTATACACACTCAAAGCAAATGCCATCAAGTGGTACACTGATGGATCGAGAACGTCTGAAGGGACTGGGACAGGAGTCTTTGGGCCTAGAACCAAACTTTCCATTCCGATGGGACAGTCAACAAGCATTTTCCAAGCCGAAGTAAATGCCATAGGAAAATGTGTAGATCGAAATCTCGAAATAATTTATCGAAAACAAAACATTGGCATTATTTCGGATGTTCAGGCAGCGCTCATAGCTTTGAGCTCATATACCATTAACTTCAAAATAGTGTGGGAATGTGTAGACAGGCTAAATGAACTTTGCTAAAACAATAATGGCACGTTTCATTGGGTATCTGGGCACATTGGTGTTCGGGGAAATAAAGATCTGAAATAGGATCAAAGACCACCTTAACAGGACCTGAGCCCTATTGCGGCTTAGGAGAGAATGTGATCAAAAATAAAATCAAAAAAGAAGAGGAGATCAAAAGATCAAACATTTGGAAAGAACTCCTCAAACTAAGGTAAGTCAATCTCCTTCCTGGGAACTAAAGGGTGTTTTTTTTTAGAGGTATAGAACTTTTAGTTGGCAACACTATTTTAAATGGCGGCCATTTTGTCAGCTGTCAAGAGATTTATTTTTAGTTTGGTTTAGCATTTCAACATGAATAGACTGACGCCTGAACAAAGTTCAATACCTCTAAAAAAACACCCTTTATAACTTTATAAGTAGAAACAATCTCAGAATTATAACGGGCCTCCTCACCGGCCACTTTAAATTCAGAATGCACTTTAATATTCTAGGCCTAGTGAGTAGTGCTACTTGCTGAATCTGCAATACTCATGGGGAAACACCGAACCACATATTAGGAGATTGCGATGCACTCACGCACCAAAGAAACACCTGAGAGCAACTTATCCTCTCTGAGAATATCCCAAATACTCAAATGCCTAAGAGAAATAGATTTGGAGGAAGATTGTGAATTTACTGAGAATGGTTGCAGTCTTTAAATGATCAATGCAGCCTTCATAAAAAAAAAAAAAATAACTGGCATGAATAAAAAAAAAAAAACTCCAGATCCCTAACTATAACAAGCCCCTGCCTGCATGTTATGATATACGTATGTGTGTAGATGTCTACAAATATCTGCATCAAGAGGGCAGTTATGTGTACCTCTATTTCATCTGGTTATTTATAAACGCAATCGAAGCGGCAAATTATTCGTCCAGTAATTTATATTTCAGCTTAGATTTCAAATAATTCAGCTTTTACGACAGATTGAGTTTTTGAATTGGAAATTCGGTTATAGTATAAGTATAAGAGACATCAGTTCAAAGCAGAATACCATCATTTTATATATAACGATCATATATTACCTTTAATTCAACACAAATATGAAATTTAAAATATGTATATATGTACTTTTATTGGTTTGAGCTAAAAATATGTTGGTACCTAATAAACAGAGAAAACAATATCTATCAAAAATTCACTACTTTTGGATTGACAGGGACAATCAATATGCAACAGGAATAATGAAAATTCTGACATTTATTGAATATATTATAACTCACTCCCAGGAAGGTAAACTTTGTCGATTTGACAAACATTAACTGTTTTGTAGAATAATTTATTGAAATATTCAATTTGATATTTTTTTTTCAAATGCGTCTATTTAAGTGATCTGCACTGTATCTACTATAAATCATCTTCATTATCATAATACCACCTGTGACAATTGGTTGACATAGACCATCTATACAACTTGATTAGTATTCATCATCGGCTTAATTGAAGAGTGCTGAATACACAAACAGATACACATCATAAAAAAAAACGCACCCATCAAAATGCATGTAAAAACAGTGACATAATTGCGCACTTTTTATCTTGATTATATTGAAGGCAATTATAGTATCCAAAAAATTGTTGACGAATTTACAATTTTTTTTTGAACTTGCGAATTTTAAATTGAACATAAATTGTGTTAGTTCATAATTACTTGTTAACTGTGATATTCAAAGCGAATAATAAGTTTTTGAATTTAAGTTGTTGTTACTGAATATAAATGAGATTCAAAAAAGAATTTTTTTTTTTTTACACTTCAGAATTCTTTGTTGTAGTGAGCTTAGAGCAAGCTGCAAGCTACAATCAGAGTCTCATCATAAGTGCATGTGTTAGTGGTTAGTAAATTAGTAAAAATAATTCAAACTAATAACACATGCAAATACAAATCTATACACATAAATAGTAACAAAAATTAAACAAAATAATAATACAAGAAAACTATAATACAGAATTATACAGAACAATAGTATCTGTTGTCAAGAAGTAAAAACAATCACGACCGTGGAGCACTGGTTCGAAACGCTTTTTTTAATCCAATTTTACTCATGTTAAAATCAACAGAGGAAGCATTTAAGTTAAAAAGTTTGCTCATTCGGTTAAGAGGCTCATGTATGCCGTAGTTAGTTCTATGAAAATCTACATGTAAAAGTTCAAATCTTCGCAGGTGGTGAGATCCTCCACGGTAATTTATGCCAATAAAGGCTAACAAATCAGGAGCGTCAAGTTGACCATTCATGAGTTGGTGAACAAACAATATGTCGTTATAAACGCGCCTTTGGTATAATGTTTGGACCTGCAGAAGCTGGATCCGATGTTCATATGGTGGAAGGTTAAACGGATCGGCCCAAGGAAGACCTTTTAGAGCAAAGCGAATGAATTTATGTTGTATTGATTCAATTCGGCTTTTATGAATTTCATAGAAGGGAGTCCATACTTGTGAGGCGTACTCAAGATGAGGTCGTACAAGAAATACTAAGTTTTTAGGGTTTTTACATCAACCCATAATATATAGGGCATAAATGGATCTATTAATTTTAAATTTGATATAGAGCATTTTTTGTCTGATTTCTTAGAGGAGAAATTCAAATTTTGGATCCAAATGATCTCTAGAGCTCCGCATTTACAACAGTTTTTACTTGCGATATACATATATGTATGTATGTATGTATGTAGGTACTATATGGCAAGTTATGCATTCATAAAAAAAATCGAATTCGAGATTTTGATTAAAGTTGACATTACGATGATAGCGAAGTAAAAAAAAGTGGGTCTTGCAATTCTATCTGTCCTTTCGGCTGTAGCCTAAACGGGTGGATAGATTTACTTTAAACTTGATACCCAGCGTTTTTTGCTTTTTCCCCCCCACACGTTTTTTGATTTTTTTTTAAGACCAAAAATAATGGTACCTGCCGTACAAATTTTTTTACAAAATTATGAACATCTTATTTTTCTCAAAAACGTGCCCACAACTTTTTTTTTTTAAATTCAATAATATAAATAAAGCTACCATTTTATAACAAAAACATTTTCGGAAAAACGGTTTTAAATGCTACCTACCTGCCATAGAACCATATTTTTTGATTTTCGATTTTCTCAAAAACGGTTCAACTAATTTTGATCAATTTTTTTATGAAGAATATTGTGTGTCAGAATTTTCAAAAAAAAATTTCTGTATTTTTAAAAAAGTTTAAATTTTTTTTTTTTGAGAGCTAAATAATTCGAAAACGACTTGGTCGATTTCTATTAGATTTGGCACCCAGAAGTTTTTTGAAATTTTCTAGCAGATTTTAAATAATTTTTTTTTCTTTTAACCAAAAATAACGGTAGCTCCCATACAAATGTTTTAAAATCGGTATTGAAAATTTCATTTTTCTCAAAAACGGCTCCTAGATTTTGATTAAAATTTTTGTGTGAACTAATATCAGAACGATCTACCATATTATTGGGAAAAAAATGTATCTATCGTTTAAAAATGTTACCTCTCATAGAACCATTTTTTGGTTTTCAACTATCTCATTATCTGTTGAACCAATTTTACTGACATTTTTTACACTAAAGCTACTAATAAGTTTGAATAATATTGTATATCAAAATATTCAGAAAATCAAATTTTGGATTTAAAAAAAAATTAAAAACAATTTTTTGAAAATTCGACATTTCGAAATTTTTTTTTACAAAACTAATCACACCGTATTAATAAGTACTAAAAATGGGCGTACCAATTTTTTTTTCTTAAACATATATTTAAAATTTTATTTTCAAAAAACCGCTCCAACAATTTTTTAAAAATTTTTTCTCATAAATTGAGATTTGTGTAAGAAATCACTTGGTGTACATTGCGTTAATATATCAAATCAATTTCAGATGTTTTTTTAATCAATTTATTTCTAATTTTATTGATTTTTTCAGTTTAAACTGTAAATTCCAAGTGCAAGACAGCACGGTGATATATTATTCATATTTATGTACTCACATAATACTTATTCAAAATGACATATGTATTTAAAACCAGGCTGCTGGGTGTAGAGCATTATTGCCACTTTGAAAAAATTTCGCAGAAATCATTCAGAAAAATACAGTATCTAAATTAAACCTTTCACAGTAATTTTTTTATTAAAAAAAAAAAAACTAAAATATAAAGTTTATCGATTTAAAACATTATTAGGAATATTTTTTTAAAAAAGTATATAAATTTAAACTTCAAAAATCTTAAATTAGTTTTGTGAATGATTTTATTACTGCAGTGTCTAAGGGTATGTATTTTGAAAATAACGTGCAGTCGATTAATTTCTTTGTTGAAAATGCAGTAGATCTACTGTTATTGCAGAAAAGTGGTAACGCTGATGTAGATTAAACTTAAAAAAAAAAACCAACTAAGGCAAAAATTACGTTACACCATAAATCATAGAAGGAGTTAAACAAAACTAATAAAAAAATAATCATTTTCCAAGGACGACCTTCAATGGTCCTTTTATATTTAAACAAAATCTCAAGATTTTTAATTTTTATTTTATTTTAGTCAGATCAAAACGTTGATGGAAAAAAATAAACTACGTCAACCCTCTTCTAAAATTATATCCACAGATTTTTCATTTTCAGTGATTTATTTAATAGGAGACATAGAAGAGTTGACTATAAGATTTTCAAAAAAAAAAAAATTAATAAATTTTAATGATCTTTAAGATTATACGTTTATAAAATAATGTCAATGTCACCTCTACTTGTAGCCTTCAAACCAGACGAAGAAAAACATAATGAGCTAGTCGTGCATTTAATTAAAATTGCTATACACTTTCTATTAATTTGGAATATCTCTTCAAAGTTTTTTTTTCTCTTTGTCTGTGTTATTTTTAATTATTTACCTATCCAAAACTTATTGTAGGTAGGGACCTACCTTATAATTCATCTGCCTCAATTAATTCAAAACCTCAATCAAGTAATTTGTTAAAAACTCCCAGCAAAACATAAAGTGCACTCTTAAAAGCTTCACAAACTATTGAGTGGTTTTTCTCTTATTTTTTTTTTTTTTGTGTATAACTACAATGAATTCAACTATAATTGCTATAATGGAATAAATTAAACTTTAATTTGAGAAAAAATGTAATACATCCCTTAGAAGATTTTAAGATTTGTTTATCGAGCACATCTGCATGCTATATATATACCTAACCTATTGAAGTCTCTAATTATTGTGAACTCCATTCCATGTTACAGGTAGGTATGTATGTATATGCACAGAACATATGTAGGTTATTGTTATTAGGGTTGATTACACAACACATCACAGTAGGTAACCTATACTTTTCTAAATTATTCCAATTCAAGTTAAAGGTAGATTTATATATCCTATACTCGTATACTAGTGGCATGGCGCTATATCTGAAATAGCTAAAGTGTTGAATCAAGCGCATTTCATGCAACTTAATTCAAAGTTACAGAACAATAATTTTAATCTAGAATCATCAGAATAGGAAATTGTTATATATTTTAATTTGTCTGAAACATGTGAACTGTGAATGTTTTATATGAGGTGATTTGAAGCAGAGATACACTTTGGTAATTATAAATAAACATTATGTTGTGTAGGTTCTACATTTCATATTAAGTAATTAAAAGTACGAGTTAGAAGTAGTTCTCCAAAGATTTAATTAAAAATTAATTTATTGTTAATATGTTAACAGATAAACAATGCAAGAGCTTTTAAATCACTTAATGGAATACCACAAGGTTCTGTCTTAGCAGCGTCATCATTAAATATACAGTTGGCAATATGACTTGCTAGGTAGAAAGGTATTATAAAAGAGATAAAATTAAACAAAAACTTCTTTAAAAAAAATTACAAAGTAGCCAAAGTCAAAAGCAAGGTTTCGGTTCATATCCAATTCCTTAGTTTTTTTCACGACTGCCGTCTAATAGGCCATCTATCATTTGGTCCAAGAGGTCAAAGAGACACGATATTCATCCTCTTCACCTCATAATCATCGAAGTATGAAGTAAGAGTCCCAATTTTTTACAGGGTAATTACAGTAAAAAAAATTCTTTCTTAAAAATGAAAAACACGGCATCGGAGAAAATTTATTGATGATCTGGCTATTAATTACGGACAACGAATAAATTCTGAAAAGTGTAGACCCTTCTTGAATTTGTGAAAAAATCTTACTGCTCAGCAAAAAAACAGATTTCTCCAACTGGAGAAAGTATTTACATGGAACAAGACAGGCATTTCAGGCTTGAGTGAAATAGGACAAATCAAATCAAATCGAAAGAAAAACTTGGTTCGATTTAAGGTTTGTTAAGATTTTATTAATACAGAGTCATTCATTTTTCGGTTTCGAGCTAAAAAAAAAAACACACACAGCGATACATTGTTGATGAAAATTTTATTTCATTATAAAGTTTGGACTTTGTCATTCATTTATTGTGAAAAACAATATCATTCAGATGGCCGCCTCAGGAAGATTCGCAGCATGCGATTCTTTTGAGGTAATTTTTAACCACTTTTTCGCACATATTGGGTGGTATTTCGGCCATAACTTGAGTAATGCTAGTTTTTAATGCGTGTAGAGTTCAAAGATTGTTTGCGTAAACAGGTTATTTTGCGTAGTCCCACAGAAAAAAATCTGACGCTGTCAAATCGCATAATCTTGGTGGCCAATTTACGTCGCCAAAACGCGACAAGGAAACTTCTCACGCTATAAAGCCATAATTGTGTGGCTTTAGTGCACGCTCAATATATTAGCCGAATAGTAGCTATAACTTTTAAGAGCTGGGAACACTATATTTCTGTACTGGGGAAGACCAAATTGAATGGAAATGGAAAATACTATAAGCACGGAAGAACCTCTTATCAGAAAACTATAACTACATATATGCCTTTACGACCTAAGGTCTTTTAATTGCAACCTGGGAGTCGAATCGAAATACGTTCTTAACTTAGAGTTTCTGGATGATATTATACCGATTAAGGATGGATCAGCTCCAAGGAAAGAGCACTTCAGGATGCTGCTAAACCGTATGCCGAATTAGATGTGTAAGCAACATTAATTCCCTTACGGAAATCTGTGAATGTTAACAGCACAAAAAATAAGCCATTCAACCAAGAAGCTTTTGTACTAATTTTTCGTTTTTCTTTTAAGCTGATAAATCTAACAGCGTTTCTATGAATTAAGAACAAAAGTTAAAGTGCATTTGAGAAAGATTTAGGAGGACTGGAAAATGCTGTTATTCTTTTTTTTTCTGAAAAATACTTGTTTAGAGTAGAAAAAATAGCAAATCTGCAAGAATCTGCCTATTTTCTGAAGCAGTGTTCTTCAACGTTATTTTTCTGAAGAAATATCCTCTTACGTTGTCAAAACCTTTAGGTATTTACTAAAGGTTATACTATTGCAATCACTGCCTTGGAACTATTCTCTTACGTTGTCATAACGTTGTCATACCTGGCAACGTAAAAAGATGCTTCTTCGGAAAAATAGGAGAATACTATGCGAGCTAGTGGATATGTTCATTTCAAGATCTTTCAATACTTATTTAACGATAGAATGGAAATTACCTTTAGTAGGTACATAAAAAGACAAACAAACATTCTGACATCGTCAAATTAATAGAAAATTTTACTGCAAACAAATTGACCTTATATAGTGTTCATTTAAGACGAGCGTTGGTAGACGAAGTAGAATCTACGAATGTATTTGTAAAAATTACCAAAATTGTTCGCTATCATTGTACCTACATATTCCTTGCTCTTTATTCCTAGTTTTTTAATAAAAAGCGTAAAGAAAACGATTTTATTTTCATGTAGAAAAAATTAAGAAATTGCTTTAAATGACTTTTCTGCGAAAAAAGTTTTGATTAAGTAACGCTTTTCCGGAAAAAAAAGAATTATTTCTTAGAAAAATTCTTAATAAAACTTAAAACTATGGATACATCAAAAATCCAGCAAAATCAAATTACTATATACAAGCGTTACAGGTACAACCCAATAACTAACACAACCAAAATTCTATAATCAATTAACTTTCCCAGTCAGTGGTAATTTCTATTAAAAGTTCAATTCGAATTTAAAAGCAATCAATTTTATCAAAGGACTAACTTTCATCTTCCTCAAGAGTCTATACCAACACCACCACCACCACAACTAGGTATAACAAAGAACATAACATCATAATGTAAAACTCATAATCTGAATTGAAAGTAAAGCTGTGGGTACAGAAGTAAGTACCTATCACTGTATATAGGATATAGGAAATGTCACCTCATAAATCGATTCCAAGTATATCCACAAATAGCCAGTGGCTGACGTGAAAGTAATACACTGCAACTTCGATCCTTATAATTCACATTGTTCTACCACAGCCCCGTCTATATGTAACCTAGCCTACACACATACATAGATCTCTACCTACCGCACCCAACGCCAGAGCAACAACAAACAACGCTTCTTTCCATTAAAATGATGCCTGTCCATTGTTTTAGGACTTAAACGATAGAAAATTGCTCGTTAAACAAGACCACCAGGTGTAGGCGTACGTACAATATAATCCAGAAGATCATTACCCGCACAGGACAGTTTTAATCCAATATCCAGGTACCCAGACCCAGTTGCATGGTACTAGTACAGGTATATAATGTAGTCTTGTGTGTATATATGATGGTCTCACTTCCAGACACGTGCTGCTCTGCGGTGGGACACCGACAGACACAGTAAACAGGGATTAAGCTTAAGGACAATTGAATTATTTAAAAAGACAACGATGATGATAATGACAGGACCAAAACTGGGAAGAATTAATAATGCTGTTTTGAAACATGACTAAAGTTGTTTGGACCTAAAGAGAGAGGAAGGGAGACAGACAGAGACTGAGTCAATAGGTAGTTTTGGTACACGTAGTGCGTATAAAAGAATCTCGTTGTCATCATCGTCCTTGCACGAATATGATGTGTGAAGAAGAAAACCCATTAGAAGGACCCAGTTCCATTAAAATGGAGATTCAGTGTGTACCTATGTATGTATGTAATGTAGGTAGGTAGTTGTTGTTGTTATAGTTTGTCGGGTGTTTATTTGAGAAAATATACATACTTTAACTGTCCCTGATGTGGACCTGATGCTGATGGGATTTGGACCTGATGGGGGAAAAGAAATTATGTATGTATGTATGTAGTTGAGCAATCACAACATGACAAAACCCCAAGAACTGTTTTCATAGCCAAAAGTCCACTTAATTTACTGTGTGTCATATTTTGCCAAGAGACTTTTTGAGCTCTGAAAATCTTTCCATTTTGCTAAAAGTTTACTCTTATTGTTTTAACAAAAAATTAGACTTGAAGTAGTTTTCGAGTTAAACTTCTTAAATTGAAACCGTTTACAACTGGAAAAAGTCAACTTTAGCATCTGTTAAAGTTAATGAATATAAAACATTTGGTATAGGTTTTAGGTACATATGTACATATGTATGTATAGTATAAGGGTTATCCTAAAACAAACTTTAAAATTAAAATAATTTTAAAAGAACTTCAGGGCCTTTATATATCACAAAACGAAAAGTCTTGATGTATAAGAGGTATGTATTTTTTAAGAACATTTATGGAGAAACTTTATTAACTTGTTAAAAATTACATAATGTATCTCTTGAACAAGACTTGTTGTTCTTTGATAAATGAATTCAATTATTATAATTGTTTTGCATTAACAAGTTTTCGTAGATTTTAAGTTCTTCTATAGAGAGAGGTGTATTAGAATCCAAATGAAATCATAAAGGACTGCATACTACTAAAAAAAAGTTCAAAATTTCAAGTTTAAGAAAAGGTTCGGCCCAAAATGTTGATGTCATTATAAAATAAAATGCACAAATGGGTCGCACCAACTTGCTCTTATATGCGATCATAATGTGGTTTTAAAGTCTTAATAATTGTAAAAACTTTTCATCTGATAAAAGAAATGTATTAATTATTGGAGCCTATACTTTATGACACCTGTCATTATGAGAGGGGATGGCTCCGGCGCAGTGGAAGTAGTGCTTGACTGATAACTTTCTCAGTCTTTTCTATAATCCCTCAACTGAACGTCACCCCTGGGATTTAATAAGAAAATCAAAACCTAATTTCTCAATCCACTGTGCCAACAAAAATCTATCCTATCCTTCTATTGCTTCTTACATTGCATAATTTATAAGACCCTAGGTCTTACTGGCATATACATGTTTGTGTTTGTTTGTTTTTTTTTTTTTCTAATATGAACAATATAGCACTGTCTTGCACTTCGCACATTTGCATGAAATTTACAGTTTAGACTGAAAAAATGTTAAAAAATCAGTAAAATTAGAAATCAATTGATTAAAAAAATATCTGAAATTGATTTGACACCAACGCAATGTACACCAAGCGATTTCTTACACAAATTTATGAGAACAAAATTTTTAAAAATCGTTGGAGCGGTTTTTTTAAAAAATTAATTTTATATATACAAAATTTTGAATATATTTTGAAGAAAAAAATTGGTACGCCAATTTTTAGTACTTATTTATGTTGAGTTTAAAAATTAATTTTGAAAAAAAATCATTCACCAATTTTCGAAATATCGAATTTTCGAAATATCGAATTTTCAAAAAATAGTTCTGGAATTTTTTTAAAAATTCAAAATTAGATTTTTTGAAAATTTTGATACTTATGCAATATTATTTGAACTTATTAGTCCTTTTTGTGTAAAAAAATTCATTAAAATTGGTTCAACAGATAATGAGATAGTCGAAAACATAATAAATGGTTCGGTAAAAGGAACCATTTTTAAACGATATATACATTTTTTTTTCCAATAAGATCATTCTGATATTAGTTCATACAAAAATTTTAATCAAAATCGTAGGAGTTGTTTTTGAGAAAAATGAGATTTTTAGTACCGGTATTTAAACATTTGTATGGGAGGTACCGTTATTTTTGTTTATTAGAAAAATTGTATTTAAAATTTGCTAGATAATGTAAAAAAACTGCTGTGTGCTAAGTTTAGTAAAAATCGATTAAGTCGTTTTCGACTTATTAAGTTCTCAAAAAAAAAATTTTTAACTTTTTTTTTAAATCCAAAAAAAAGATCTTTTAAAAATTTTGGTACACAATATTTTTAAAATTATTGTAAACATTCTCCATAGAAAAATTGATCAAAATCAGTTGAACCGTTTTTGAGAAAACCGAAAATCAAAAAAATGGAGGTAAAATTTATAACCATTTTTCGGAATTTTTTTTTAATAAAATGGTAGCCTTTTTGTAAAAAAAAAAACTGAATTAAAAAAAATGTTGTGGGCACGTTTTTAAGAAAAATAATATTTTCATTTTTTGCTAAAATAATTTATACGGCAGGTACCGTTATTTTTAGTCTTAAAAAAATGAAAAAAAAACAAAACGTGTCGGGCCCAAAACCAAAAAGTCGGTAAATACAAAGTTTTAAAAAAATAAATAACTCATTTAGGCTGCAGCCGAAAGGATAGACAGACAGACAGAAATGCGAGACCCACTTTTTTCGACTTCGAAATCATCGTAATATCAACTTTGAAGAAAATCTCAAGTTCGATATTTTTACGAATTCATAAGTCGCATGTTTTGCGATTTTTTCGATTTTTGACCATGATGCGTTCGGCGCTCGAGGTCGAAAACTTGGTTTCTTCCTTAAGCCAACATCATAAACAACTCAGTAAAAAATCAGAACTACCGGATTTAACGCAAGGTCTGATGTATAAAGTTACGGTCTGATGTATAAAGTTACTGTACTAACATACATACAAGTAAAAATTTGCTGAGCTGGCTATTATAGCTTTTTTCAAAACAACAGGCTAATTTAATATAAGCTAAGACAAAGAAAAAAGTTACATTGTGGAGTTAAGATATGATATGTACCTGCGTCTTGTATAATATAAATATGTATACGTATAAATATACATATGCCATTTGATCTTTTTATGTATGTATTTGTATTACTCTCGCAGGTACCTTAGCTTTAAGTTTACTATTTTAAGTTAGTGAGGTTTAGAGCGCTGTAGCATCAATATTAAATAAAAACTTGAATTACGATTTGGAATTTAAGCATGTTTTTTATTAAAGAACATATTAAGATTGTTCACAAAGCAGTATTTTAGATAAAGTAATATACAAATTTACAGGAGACAATCTATTTAAGTATATACATTGTATATATGTAGGTATACAATTTTCATTTATAGAGTGTTTTAAATAGATACCTAACCTTGCAACCCGCTATAGCAGACCATAAGACCTTTCAAATAAAATAAAATATAAAAACAAATTTTTTTTTAGATATCTACCTATGGTCAAACTTTGGTGAAAATAAATATTTTATCATAGTAAACATTTCAGATAATCAAACATCCAAGACTCAAAACATTTAGGTAAATATTTTAACACCTACTTTTTGAAAGCTGTTGAATTAAAAAAAAAATACTAAAAATCTTTAATTATACTTTTGTAACTCACATTTTTTTTTAATTATCTACTTTTTTTTTAATATTCCATTTATTTTATTAATCCAAAAAAATCAGCTTTTGTAAATGTTGATGATTATTTTAATTTAAACATCACGTTTCCAATTTGCATTCAGTGCCAAGTTTCATTGCACTAAGATGACAACCAAGACCAGCTCCAGTTTAAACCGGAAATTTTTATTTAAAAAAAAAAATCTTTCTTTGTTGGTATAATTTATAATCCACTTTAAATGACAGAATCAAATCAGCGACGACATGCGGATAATGCGCTCAATCACCCTACCGACCACCGGCTTCAATAAAACAAAACACACTTATACGAGTATAATGTACCATTTATATGCAAATCCACCACTGAAAATGCCCCTAACACTAGGTATTCACTTTGTTTTTTTTCTTATGTCGAATTCATTTAAATGAACCGCTGTACAGACAGCTTAAGTTAAAACATACAAATTTAAACTAGGGGTGTGTGCCCTCTTGCTAGAAAAGAAATATTAATCTGGTAATAGTCACAATAATTCACTCTGGGCACTCAAGATACCAAATTTTAAAGTATCTTGACGAGGGATCCAATTATTCTAAAGACAACAAACCAAACCAAACCGAAAAAAAAAAAAACAAAACCACAAACTTTTAAGACTGAACTCGGGTCGTTTTTGATTGAATGAAATTTAACTCACAGACATACACACTGTCACTGCATAACTTGTTGGTCACTGTTCAGGGAATTGCCATCACGACAGACCGGACCGGCATATTAATATAGAACATCTCATCACGAAAACATTTTTCACACAAAAATTGTCATCGAATACAGACTTTTGGTGTGCAGGCTGGGAAGGGCAGGGTAGGGGAGGATTGGAGGGTTTTTGAGATAGATATAAAATTTAATAAAGCACCCGACCGATGACCATGATTAGCCCGTCCCGAATGTGGGTGGGTTGGATATAACTATATGTATATCAATTAATAGACGAGCCGACTAGAAAACCGGTTATCTCAACTTGAAGCACTAATAGATACTATCCATAATGAACATAGATACTTTTTTATCTAATTGTGTGATACACTTATTCGTAATGGTGAACTTTGTTTCTTGAGGGGGTATTCCTGATTTGATGTAATTTATCTATTACAATTTTACAGTAATATGGACACAATTTAAATACAGAACCGGTTCTCACAAAGTTTAAGACTGAAAACTGCACTTGAAAATAAATCGATACTTTTGCTTTCCCTTAGATTTAACACTTTCACCGAAGATGTTGAACTTTTCCGGGCGCCATTTTATATTTTTTCACACAAAATTCCTTCAGCGAACACAATTTAATCCTAAATCGGTTTTACAAAGTTTTGAAATGGAGGAAATACACTTGAAAATCAATAGATCCTTTTAATTTTCCTTAGATTTAATACTTTCACCGAAGATATTGAACTTTCCCGGGCGCAAATTTATATTTTTTCACACAAAATTCCTTCAACGGACACAATTTAACCCTAGAATCGGTTTAACAAAGTTTTGAGCCGGAGAAATACACTTAAAAATCAATATATACTTTTTCTTTTATTTAAATTTGACACATTGACTGAAGATATTGAACTTTCCCGGGCGCCATTTAATATTATTTATTTTTTTTTTCACCAAAAAACCCTTCAACGGGAATTAACTTTTGTATCTTTAACAATAATAAAGGTCACCCAATACTTTATTTTGGCAACGGTATCGCGTAACGAATGCGGAAAACAGTTACTGACAAGAAAAAAAAAAATATAATAAGACAAAAAATCGAAATTTCTTCCGTGACGTGGTGGTTGAATTAGTACCATACCAAGGTCATTCACAATATACATATATACAATATACATAGACGGTTCCGGTTTAAGGTTAAAAGGAGCACAGGGATTTGTTTCATATATGAACTTTACTAAAGGAACAATATTATGCTGCACGCATACCTCGCCGCATAGGGACTAACTATATATGGATATGGATATACGAATAGCGTGCGATAGAAGGCTTACACTATAATTTACGTGAGTAGCTGTCATCCTTAAAGAAGGATGATTCAATATAAAAAAAAAAGATTTTTTTTTCTCTTTTTCTTTGTTCAGTAAATAATATTTCCATTCAAGCAAAAAAAAAAAGAAAAGAAAAAAAAGTAAGTTAGTTTAAGCAGGCAACGCGTGTAAAGTATCTGAATTCCGTGGTTTGACTGAGCATACTACAGGAGCGGTAAAACATTTTATTAGTTTATGTATATGGAGAGGAGGTACATGTATAAGTCAGCGACTATAAAGAGCTGTATTAACTAAATTATAGTATGGTTTAGTTATATGAAAGCTATGAATATAGATATTATTTACAGTGGGACAAAATAGCTCTTAAAGTGGAACCAAACTAAAATTTGAAAACTGAGATATTTCCTAGAATTTCCGAAATATATTTTAAAATGTAAAAAAAAAAGATTTGTTTACGACTGTTTCTACTTAAACTTCAATTTTCTTAAAAAATGTTTATCTTATTTTATAATGGAACAATTTAAGAGCAGTTCTTGGTTAATGCTAATGCACAGTTAAATACCACTTGGTAAGTAAGTTTTTCGTAATCATACAAGCAACTGTTTTTTTTTTCATTCAAAGACTTTCAGCCTCGAAAATAATTTATAACTTAAAATATATATTTTTATTAAATTTATTCCAACTCTGGAGATATTTATTGTCCTACTGTACGATAATAATGGGGATCGGGCAAATATATGAATTGTTATATATAAAATGGGGTGATAGCAGGGAATTGTTTTTAATGATAAATTTAATTTTTATATTCTTTTCTTTAAAACATTTTTATATAAATTGTAGAAGGGAGAATTGAATAAACGTTGTGAAGAAATTTATTTAAATGGATGGTAAATTGGAAAATAGTGACTAAAATGACGTTGTTATATACGGATATGTAATGTTAAAAGAAAATGCATTTCTGTATTTGAAATGCATACGATGGACGGAATTTTTTTGTTTTATTTACCTACAGGGTGTTCAAACTTATATAATATGCCAGCAAAAAAAACTATCATTACTGCTTTGAAATGTCATAAATTGTATGTAAGGGCCGTTTGGGGACCAATTTTGTTTTATGAGTTATGACTCAATGGTTTCAGTATTTAGTATTTATTTTATTACTGACTTGGCGAATGTTAAAACAACATATATTAAAAATAAATAATGTCTGTTTTAATAAACAATTTGTTTTAGAACTGAAAAAGACAAAATAATCTTGCCTTGCTAATCTATAATAAATTTAGAGGTATGTTAAAAGAGCTTTATTTTAGAATAAATTTTATATCAACCAACAGCAATGGAATTATAAATACATGTCCGTTAATAAGACGGACTGTTGTGAATTTTTCATAATTTTGTTGTGAAAGAAACAAATTTGTTGCGTTTGTCCTTTTTATTTAAATAACCCTATATACAGTCAGGCCAGCATTACCACCCCATAAAAGGGACCAAATTAACTTAAAAAAAAATTAAGGAGGATAAAATAACTGTCGTAAATTTGTTGTAAAATTTTTGTGAAGGAAAAAAATCTGGTAATGCTAATTTGACAATTTTTGGTGGAACCAAATTAATTTGGTATCTGAATTTGTAGCAAATAACATCAAAACTCGATTTTTTTAGCTCAAATGGGTTTTTACAAGTTAACTGAAATTAAAATAATATTTTTCTTGATTTTCGAAATTTAAGCTTTGTAAGTGGTTTTTAAAATTTTAAATTTTTATAAATAAATAAATTAAATAATTTATTTTTGGTATTAAAAAAATCAATTTTTTTAAAATTAAATTCTTAAAAAAAAAACTAATTTGCGCAAAAATAAATTTATAACTTTTTATTTCAAATTTAAAAAAACGCTCGTTTTTCGCTAATATCAGATTTTAGGAGTTAGCAATTTTTAAATTTCTGATTTTTAAAATTTAAAATGTGTTGCTTTTTAATTAGGTTATTAGTTTCTAAAACAAACTCTGATTTTATGTCTTGTATGGTTACGTCCTAAGTGAGTTAGGAAAATTTATTTTTTTTTTTGGCAAAAGCACAAACCTTAAATTTATGTCCGTCAAGTTAGGATTACTTCTTCAAAATTTTAAGATTTGAATTATTGACGGTCAAGTAAGCATTACCACCCCTCAAAAACAATTAAAAAAATGGATACTTTCATTAAATGTCGTGAATTTGTTGTCAAAGAAAAAAAATGGTTGAAACTTTTTTTTGGATTTTTAAAAAAAGTTTCAACCATTTTGAAAATTTGGTACACAATATTTTTAAAATTATTGTAAACATTCTCTATAAAAAAATTGATCAAACTCAGTTGAACCCTTTTAGAGAAAATCGAAAATAAAAAAAAAATGGTTTAAATGGGAGGTATAATTTTTCCGAATTTTTTTTTATAAAATGGTAGCATTTAAAAAAGTTGTGGGAACATTTTTGAAAAAAATAAGATTTTCATAATTTGGTAAAAAAAATTTGTACGGCAGGTACCTACCGTTATTTTTGGTCTTAAAAAAATAAAAAACGTGTGGGGGAATGCCCAAAAAGCGCTAGGTATTGCCAAGAAAATCAATCCACCCGACAAGACAGACAGACAGAATTGCGAGACCCACTTTTTTGACTTCGCTATCTTGTAATGTCAACTTTGATCAAAATCTCGAGTTCGATTTTTTTACGACTGCATAACTTGCCATATAGTAATAGTACCTTTATATCGCAAGCAAAAAAGCTTTTAATTTTAGAAATGATTCAGAAATCCCATCAAATGAGCGTATAGAATTCAACTTCCGCAGTTTTGAATTAAAAAGCAAAGCATGTTAAAATAATTTAATATTTTCTTTTTTGTATCAACTTAACAATGGTTATGATGCACTTTGCATGTTTTACCGCGAAAGATCCCGTCACTTACAGATATAATAGCATTCGCGAGCTTCCCTCTTAATCGTATGATGTGCAAGCTTTAAAATTAAAATGCTATCTACCTCTTTTGACACGTTGATGTGTGAGTCAAATAGGATTTAAAACATTGTTTCGATAATATTTATATAGTAATAGTATTAAAAGGTTTTCATATTGTTTAAATTTGGTTATTTGAATGGTTGTGATGTTAATTAGTGTTATTTTAAGAGCCACTTATAGATGTACTCATAGCCTTTTATTCAGACTTCACCTTGCTTTAAACTCGCACTAAAAACAAGAATATAAAGTGCTTAAAAAACACTCGAATTCACGCAGGTTAAAAAAAAAAAATAATTCAACGAAGTTCATCAAGTCAAAAAAAAAAACAAAATAAAATAAAATAAATAAAAATTTGCAAATATGCACATTCAACTCAAATCTTTTATGGAAAATATTTTTTTAAGATAAAAAGCAATAAAAATACATTTGCACAGAAAAATAAATATTTTTCAAAAAAAACACCTTTAAACATATTAAACATCATAATGACCAAAAACATGATTAAATGAATGAATCAACAATAAAAGAGAAAAAAAAGCACAGAATCCTTCATTATGGCTTTAAAAAAAATTTGTATCTTTAAATTTCTTTAGAATTATTATCTCATTGACTTAAATCGCTTCAATCACAGACAAGTGGCTGAGTCCACATGATTTCACTTATGACCCCCATCTACTATTTGATTGACCTTTAGCAAGTCTTATATTATAACTTGCTCTCATAATATTCCTTACAAAAGTAAATAGCCTCTACTGAGTTCGAATTAATGCCCCAAATCATGGTTACCACTTTGCGATTTTAATATTATTTCAAATTGACGGACGTACATTTTATCAAAAAAAAATATCTCTTTTTTTCGACTTTCATTCAGTTCATTTTTTTATTTGTGATTAAATACTGTTTTTGGATTCGTTAAAAAAATTTAACTTATAATACCTATGTTTTGTTTATCTTTTTCACTTATATAATTCAACACATACATATGTACATACATAAACATTTCCCATCATTTTACAAGCATCTCAATTCTTTTGGCTGCCCGCGCAGCTGTCAAAACACATTTGACAAGGCAAATTAATGCGAGTATTTAGAAACTCTCACCTGATTTCAGTTAATCTGACATATTAAGTGTCAGATTAAATATACATAATCTGGCATGAAATTAAAAATTAAATAATTAAATAAATAATCTGGCATGAAAGTGACAGATTTAATAAAAATCAGGTATAAAAATGTTAGATTAAATGGTAATCTGTCTTAGATATTACAGATTCTAATATGTTAATCTGGACATTGGTTGCCAAAGGCTAATCCATTGAGGTTTTACGTCGGTCGTGGTCCGTGAATATTGCAGTCAACTGCCAAAGACATCAAATCAGGCAATTAATTAGATGTCGTGTTTTCATGGTTAGGACTTAAAGAGCCACGGGGTAGCTGGGCTCATGGACATAGGTTTAGGCCACTTTACTGGGTAGGCGCAGAATCATAAATTCACGGGCCAAAAGTCCACAATAGACTTTTGAGCCAATTGGGTGGACTTGTAACGCACCCTTATGAGCCAGAAGTCCACAAAAAAGGTGAATCAATATTCTATAATTTTATAAAGGAAGTGGGTCATAACTTCACAAACATTTTCTGGAATTTTTTTTAAATCTGTTTCTTGGTTTTCCAAGAAAATGCATCAGGCACATTAACCTTGAGCGGTTTTCTAGAATTTAAGCAAACAAATATTATTTTCCATTGAACTTTTAAGACTTAAAAAAAAATAAAATAAATGGTTTTTAATAATAATGAAAATGAATATTTTTAAAATCACCAAAGTGAGTCGGAAATCCATAATCGGTGTGTGAGAAGTCTACTAGAATTTCCTGTGTACTTCTTCCACAATAGATTTGTGGACTTTTAACCCACCTAAGTGGGTTATGGACTTTTGACGTTTGGATTTATAACCCTGCGCCTACTGGGAAAGGCAATTCGGGAGCTTCGTGGTGGTTGTTGATGGTTATAATTATAACATACAAGATACACGACTTTCCATAAGAATCCATAGCTGTTAATCTGCTAAACAGATAGTAATATTCTGTTCCTACGACTGGTGTTTGTGGTGAACGATCAATGATTTTATGTCCGTCAAGTAGACATACTAACTGCAAAATTTTAAGGTTTAAATACAATACAATTCTAAGACTTTATGGAATTGAAAAAAATCATGACAGTTTTGTTTTCCTTCACGATAATTTTACGACTAATTTACGACAATTATTTTAAATGTTTTGAATTAATTTTACCCTTTTTCGGGAAGGTGAAAGGCAAAATTTTGACTGACTGATTGACTAACGTTTTTTCCATCACGGCAATTTTACGACAAATTTACGACAGTTTACTTGTTGTTTTTTTTTTTGTCTGGTTTTTGTTAATTTAACTTTTTATTAATGGGTGCTGATTCTTACTTGACTAGCTAACAGTTTTTCTCTATTACGAAAATTATTTACGCATTCTTTTTACTGCTTCGAGTTAATTTTACCTGTTTTTGAGGGTTGGTGACATTTTTTTTTCATCTTTTACAGCAATTTTACTACAAATTTACTACAATTATTTACATTCTTTTTTTCTGTTTTGAGTTAATTTTCCACTGTTTTGAGGAGTGATGATACTAACTTGACTGATTTACAATTTGTTTCACGACAATTTTACGACAGTTATTTACACATCCTATTTTTTGTTTTGAGTTAAGTAAACCATTTTTTGAGGGGTATGATGCTAACTTCACTGACTAATAATTTTTTTTATTTCACAAGAATTTTACGACAAATTTACGACATAGAAACACACTTATGTTTCTATTTTGTGTTAATTTTACCTTTTTGAAGGATGGTGATCTTAACTTGACTGTGAAGTTATAGCATTACCAGACGTTATTTTAGAAAAATAAGCACTCTAGTAAATTTTCTTTCAAGACAAATTTACGACAATTTCACGATAATTAATCCAATTATCAGAACATTAAAATTTATAAGTAGTAATGCTTACTTGACGGATATGATGATTTTTGTTTAAGCTTAATTAATTTAATATGAACGAAAAAATTGCTAACGACTAGTTTTTCAGTAACTAAGTTAACTCGAGGTTAAACCATAATTACTTAATCCTGCAAATAAATTAAACCCGAGTTAACGCGGAAGCAGTTTTTCAATGTAGAATTTTTATAAAAAAAAATAATTATGCCAATGAAACTTTTTATTGCCTCAATCTAAGGATTTGATTTTCAGTGCAAAGAATAGGTGCAATAACCGTAATCTGTTTCCTCAATAATTTTAAATTGTTTAGTGGCAACCTTAACTAAAATATTACACATCAACATCACTCTCTTTGCCGACATCACAAAGCAACATCATCATCGTCAGCATTGTTTTATTTTATTGAATCAATGAACTTTCTAAATTGAAAAATTATTCTTTGAATATTCAGCAAATGCAGTGAGTGTGTGTGTGTGTTTATTTAAAAAGCTCATCTGTATGTGTTACTTAAAAAAAAAAAAAAAAAAAAAAAAAACAAAGAAAAGAAAAGAAAAGATACATTATCTTAAATTACAAATGTGTTCTTCTTCTTTTATCTTTTATCTTTTTCTTTTCGTTTTTTTTTGTTGTTGTCATCATCGATATAAGAATGCAACAAAAGCTGTCTGAACAGCAATTGAAAAGCAAAGAACACAAACTGTAAAATGGACTTTTATTCCCTTTCCTGTTCCATGGGCCAATAAAAATCTTTCGAATCTCGAAACAGCTTTTCGAAAGGATTTGCAAAAAAAAAAACCGGAGACTACGAGTATATACATAGATACACATTATAAATTTGAAATGGACATAAGTTTGCACTTAAAGGATTCGCTGATAAATCCTGAAATGAGCGTAGAAAGTGTCAAAGTACCAGTTGTTCATTTGCTATGCAACTCCAACTTTAGTTGACGCAACTGAAGAATCCAATGTTGAATATATTTTTCTTTTATCTTTTTTTTTGTTAGAATAAGATACTTACATACATATACACATATATATACATATATATGGCTGTGAATCTTTTGTGATATTTTATTTGAGTAAAATTCAAGTGAAAAGTATATTATTGTTGTTGCATGACAATTTTGATATCGGATAATTTTTTTTATTATTGCCATTTTAATTGAAAGCTTTTAGATCTTTGAACCGCGTTGATGATTATTATTATTAATTGCATACAAACATATGTACAAATATGTATCTTATGAGAAGATTTCAAAATTCAAAGTATAGCAGTAGGCAGGGTACCAAGATTTAATTAATTTCATTTTGACCTTCAAAGTTGAACTTATTAATCCGTTTTCTTTTTCAGTCAATCGGAACCGAATGGTTGACTCAACGACAACTCTTTTAATGTAAGGCTAAAGACTGCTCGTGCCCCGTCATTGAAATTTAAATGTTATTGCGGCTTCCACACATAAGGACCAGTTAATGAAAACGTTTTTTTTTTTTTTTGTGAAAGTACATAAGTTGCCGGATAACATCTGTGAAATTTTTAAGAGTGTTATCCAACATCTGACTTGTCTGAGTTTGATTTTTTTTCAGATTTCCAAACTTCCTTTCTAAAAAGGAACTTTAAAATAAATGTGCAGTTTTTAAGTCAGTATGCTGATAAGGCATTTTAAGTTTAATACTAGGTTCAAAAGATGATTTTGCATATTTTAAACGAGTATACTATCTTTTTACCAATTTATTAAAATTTAAATCATCAAATAATGTCTTTTGTATCTTTTTAGTATCATATATTAACTCCATATGCCACTTTGACATTTTCAAAGTGTCAAAAAGGGTATATGTTTGCTTAGTATGTGCTGGAACTGTCATTGTTTTAGGCATCTTCAGCTGGAGTTTATTTAGAATATATTTTTATAAAATTAGGAAAATTTTAGTAAAGATCTTTGAAAATACAGTAAAATCCGCTTAAGAGAAAAACCCGCTTATCTGAAATACTTTTTCATCCCCGAGAATTTTTCGGCCAATTACCTATAAAATACTCCGCTTAAGCGAAACTAGCTTAAGTGATAAACCCGATTACCTGAAACTGAAACATATTTTCAGTTAAATTTTATATTTCTCATTGAAAAAAAAACTCTCTTAAGTGAAAAAAAAAATGAATCGAACAGAACAAAAAATTTGCTGAAAGGTTTCACTTCATTTTTATATTTCACCTCCACCATTTTCACCACAAAAATGATATTTGAATTTCTGATATGTCACAACCATTTTATTTAATCTATCTATTATTTATTTTATGTTATGTTAAAAATAAAATTGTTAGGAAGTCCCACAGGATAAAATCGAAAGGGGTGCTTTTAAATCTATACCTTTAAATCACCCCCAGGAATTCATATATCTACTATGTACTTACATATATAACAAAGAATAAATCAGATAAAAATAACAGTTATTGATCTGTTATTTTTATCTGATTTATTCTTTGTTATTATTTATATATTGACATTAATCATAAATCTTTCAAGATGAATTCTAAAATGGTAACCATAAAATGACATTGTTGTATTTTTTTTTATCTGTCTGCGGCTTAAATTAATCCGATCGTTAAATATTTATTCTTAAGCACGATTTTTTTTTAAATAAAACAAATCCTCTGTCAGTCAACATCATCGTTGTTCTAAACATTCCTGCTAATATTTACAAATATGTATGTGTGTATGTACGTACGTATGTGTATCTATTTATGTTGATAATCTTATCATTTTATTAACAATATAATCGTGTGAAATGAACTCAAAAATTTGAATCGGTTTTGCCTAACCATCATATCAGCGAGAATATACTTATAATAATGCAAACACAATTTCAACTCAAACATCATAAAAAAGTATATATCGCCCTTAAGTCTCCTCTGTTATGCCATATAGCGAATATATGTAAATATAAACTTTATAATGGTGGCTTGACAGATTTGTCAACAAATCACGACATTTTTTTTTAATTTTTTTTATTTTTCTGTCAAGGGCAACTCTATCATCTCTGCACAAAGTATATCAGCTATACTCAAGCTCACCGGTTTTGAGAGTTTTGACATCACATCAACATCAAAATTTTATTGCATAACGATGTTTGCTAAAAAGATTACAGGCCAAATTCATTTGAGAGTGAGGTGAGAATTGGAATATATCTGTCAGTTTACTGACACTTATATTCAACTCAGTTCATGTGGATCGTGTGTGTTAATTTGTTGAAAGGTAAGTAGGTATAATTGAATTATATAGAATGTGGGGGAGTAAAATTATACACCGTGTGCTTTTAGATGATGAGTGTTAACTTAAATTTACATCTTGTTTTTTTTGTCTTCTTTTGTTTAACCATGTCCGAGGGGAAATAGCACCCTCGTTTAAATGGGATTAATAAACACAATAAGATTTGTGCCATAATATCTAAATGGGGTAATAGATTTTAAAGGTTTTAAATAGACTTTTGTAAACTTTAAGAGTGTGTTTGTTTTTACATCTTAAGTATTTATAAAACCATAGAATAACTAGAGATTATTTCATTTAAAACAAAACAACTCAAAACTAATAAAAACACTATAATCTGTTGGTAAATAAGACTTTTTAAATAATCCCATGTTTTAAAATATTTGTTTACCTGTTATTCTTAAATTATATTAAGGTAGGGCAATCAACTTTTTGTGATGCGAATAAAAAAGTAATAATTCTTTTTTGTTTGAATAATTACCTTGCAATTAGTCATAAAACACAATCTTACATATTTTAAGGGGGTTTCCCATTAAAGATGTTATTTACGATGGAATTAATTAGAATTAAAAAAACATTAAGAAATGCACGACACAACTCTTGACCGTATACAAAAAAAAAGTTTTATAATTGTTTTTATTTATATTTTTAGAATCAAATTAATGCAATAAATTGTTGTTTTTGGTATTTAAATTGAATGCAAATTAACTTTCAAGTAGATTTTTTTTAAACAAGCTTTTTATGTCTGCTCGAATTAACTTAACAAAAGAAACGTTAAGAAAGTAAATTGCAGAGATATGAAAATCTAGGGAATGAGGATTATAAGCATTAAGGTAATTGCAATAAAATTTTTTCAAAATGTAGTTGAAAATAAAAAAAGGAAACGAAAGTTAGAAAAGGTAGCAGAAAGTTTGTTAAAAAGTATTGGAAAGCGATTACAAAGTTTTTTTAAGTAATCTCAGAAAAAGAATATTATAAATGTAACAGCTACTAGAAATATAATGTAATATATTTAATGTCAAGGTGTTACTTAAGATTTAATGAAAAGTTCTTTCGTAAATTAATGATATTTCCATTAGCGTTTAATAATACATAATTATTATGAGCGTTAAACTAACTTAAAAGAATTATAGGAGTTTTTTTTTAATTGGTGAATGCATAGGCAGCAAAGTTTTACACAGTATCTTAACAACCAACAAAGGGATAATGTGAATAATTTAGTCAATAAAAATAGTAGAGATAAGGTTTTGGAATGTCTGGAATAATTTGACACTCAAACAGGTTGTAGAAAAATATTTGGCCGTTTTAGAAAAAAACATCATTTGCGTCAAAAATTTAATTAAAAGATGTTCTTAAAAGCAAAATGCAAATTCAACTGTTAGAAAACCCAATACGAAATTTGTATTATTTTCGACAAGACGACAACGCAATTTGCTAAAGTAGTATGTTCTAGGTCACGATATGAATGTACTTGAAAAATATTGAGCGTGTTCGTAAACGTCAAATGCGTTTGCAGGAATATTAACTGACATTGATCAAACAGATTTC
Source organism: Epistrophe eligans (assembly GCA_951394125.1). Taxonomy (NCBI): domain Eukaryota; kingdom Metazoa; phylum Arthropoda; class Insecta; order Diptera; family Syrphidae; genus Epistrophe; species Epistrophe eligans. Next base: position 31,711,967 of record OX596029.1, read on the forward strand.
GATATCCGTCAAGTTAGCATTACCACTTCAAAATTGTAGGATTCTAATAATTGGATTAATTGTCGTGAAAGAAAAAAAAAATTTTTGAAATTGCATCTATGAATATGAATACGGCACTACTAATACAGCTTTGATTGGTTATATATGATGTTTTTCCCACAAGATTTTTTGATGTGGAATTTGTTTAAACAATTGTCGCTCGACGTCTTTAAATAAGTTTTGTCAAAAAATAATTTGTCGCGCCCTTTTTCGTCAAAAAATGACCTAAATGACAATAAAGGCTACAATCTGAAAAATGGTTATAAATGGTACCTCCCATAGAACCATTTTTTTTATTTTTTATTTTCTCAAAAACGGTTCAACTGATTTTGATCAATTATTTTATAGAGAATGTTAACAATAATTTTAAAAATATTGCGTACCAAATTTTCTTTTGGATTTTTAAAAAAAGTTTCAAATTTTTTTTTTGTGAACTTAATATGTAATTCGAAAACGACTTGATCGATTTTTATTAAACTTAGCATCCAGCAGTTTTGTGACATTATCTAGCAGAATTTAAACTAAATGTTTTCTTATAACTAAAAATAACGGTACCTCCCAAACAAATGTTTAATAATCGGTATTGAAAAACTCATTTTCTTTTCAAAAACGGCCCATACGAATTTGATCAAAATTTTTGTGTGAATTAATATCAGAACGATCTACTATATTATTGGAAAAAAAAATGTAGGTATCTATCGTTTAAAAATGGTACCTCTCATAGAATCATTTTCTGGGTTTTCGACTATCTCATTATTTGTTGAACCAATTTTAATAATTTTTTTTACACAAAAGCTACTAATAAGTTTGAATAATATTGCATATCAAAATTTTCAAAAAGAAATCAAATTTTGAATTTTTAAAAACATTTTCAAAATAATTTTTTGAATAATTTTTTCAAAATTTAATCTATAAACTCCGCATAAATAAGTACTAAAAATTGGCGTACCAATTTTTTTCTTAAAAATATATTCAAAATTTTATATATTAAAAATGATTTAAAAAAAAAAAACGCTCCAACGATTTTTTCTCATATATAAATTGAGATTTGTGTAGGAAATCAGTTGGTGTACATTGCGTTAGTGTCAAATCAATTTCAAATATTTTTTAAAACAATTGATTTCTAATTTTACTGATTTTTTTACATTTTTTCAGTCTAAACTGTAAATTCCATGCATATATGCGAAGTGCAAGACAGCACGGTGCTATATTGTTCATATTTATATACGCACATAATACTTCCTTAAACTAGGCTATATTTTTGGCAGGTGGCATAAAATATTTAATTTTATTTTACGATTGTCCACTGAAAATTTTACATGCACCTTGCTCCCTTTCCATTTGGAGGGTAAAAGGTGTAAAAGGGTATTCGCCATATCTATAGAACCATAAGTTTCACGAAACAAAATTTCACCTCAGTTTTGTAGAAAATTAAATAAATTGGTGTGCATTTTTTTTTGACCGAGAAATAAGAAATAAAAAAGTTGGAATTAAAAGTAGGTGAACGTTTTCAGTAAAAATATCATTATACTTTTGTTGATTGATTAAATGACAAAACGTTTCTATATACCAAAATTGTAGAGGGTTACAAACCCGAAATTCCTTTTGTATACTCACACTGATGCACCTTAAAACCTTGTCCTATACTAAAGCGAAGTCAATGTAACATTTTATTTGAATACGAAAAATTCATGAAATTTAATGGCATTCTCTTTTTTTAAATTTTTGTTGAGAAGTGGTAATGCTAACTTGACCTTCAAGTTAGCATTATACCAGGGTTTTTTTTTTTTTTTAAACAAGCGCAACAATTTTTTTTCTTTCGTGACAAATTTACGACAAATTCACGACAATTATTTTTATTATAAGAACCTTAAAAAAATTTTAAGTTCTAGCTATTTTGGTTTAAATTTTGAATGTTAATTTTTTTATCCTTTATAGTGCTCCCGAAAAGAAGCTGTTAACAATGATGAAAGTTCCAAAATACGGTACCATTAAATAATATTATGATAGACATAATTAGGTTTGCTTTAAGCTCAAATTGAATTTCTATATGAATAAATTTCTTGATGAATAAATTGGACGTAAAAATATTCAAAGGAAAACCGAAAGATGATGTAAGAATTGTATTAAGCAAATATGTAAGTGTCATCAAACAAAAATGACACAATTTATCATTTTGAATGAAATATTTCAAGCAATTGGAATACCCCTCTAGCAATAAGTGATAAAAAATATAAAAAAGAATTAAAGACTTTGTTAAGTGTTTCTAAAGTATTTACAAATAAATAAGTCAATAGCACACTTCATTAGGTTGAACAAATCAATATAAAATAGCAATATAATCATCTGCATTTTTTTTTTAAAGAAAACTTATAAAAAAAACAATTATGAATTATAATTACAAATTAAGAAAATTGAGGTTTACTTATTTATTTATGCTTGTAAGTTTTGTTAATAAAGCAAAATATGAAGTTAGATTTACTGTCATTATTTTTAATATATACATAGATATTCTAAATTTATAAACTTGAAATAGGGTAAGTCGGTCGAATATGCCACACTTAACAGTAAAACAATCAAATTAAATAGCAAATGACAAGTTTAGTTCAAGATACTTTTAATTTCATTAGATTGTTATTTAATTTAATAGATAAACCAATAAAAACATAACTTTAATCCTTATAATTAATTTCAAATTGAGTTTTAAAAAAAACCCTAAAAAGTGACATTTTACCCACACGTGAGGGGAATATGCCACTTCTGAAGGGGTGAAATGCCAGCAAACATTTGGTATGGTATTGGTATGGTATGCGCTTTTTTAATTTTAATCGATGGGATATATCGGGCAGTTTCCACTTTGCAAGTGCATCCATCTCTGGGTATTTTGAGCACTGCAAGAAATAAAAATCAAAGGGGGGTATAATATGCCGCTTAAGTGGGTAAAATGCCACTTGGTGTGAAACAAATGTGGCATTTTACCCCAAAACATCAAAAAATATAAAAAAATCCCTGAACGAAAATGAACGCAACATATCCTGTCAAGACAGGAACAAGAATTAGGTATACAAATCGAGTCTTACCATTTCGAAGAAATTTTTATATATTTTATTGAAAAACCCGAAAAAAACACCGTTTTTAAAACACACTGAATTTATTAAAAAGACACTTGGATTTATATTTTCCCGAATATTTTTAAAAAGAAATGACCTAATAACTTGCGCATCCGTGTGCCGGGAGAACTTAGCGTAACTGAGCGAATTGCGTTGTCAGAATTGCCAATATCAGCTTAGAAGTGTAAAATATTGAAAGGTGGCATATTACCCACACTGGCATATTCGACAAACTTACCCTATTTAAAAAAATTAAAGCTTTTATTCAAGTAAAAGGATTTAAATAAATTTTATGAATTTCTACATTCTTAAAAAAATATGAATAATAATTTTGTTTTAATTTAAAATAAATATGCATGTATTCTGTAGCTAAAAGGTTTGTATTATAGATGGTTTGTAATATAGGAGGTTTGTAAATAGTACCTCTATTGTTTAAGCACTAATCAAAACGTTTTCCTTAACATTTCCTAATATTTCAAGACTTCTACTACTTTTTTACCTTCTACTCTTAACGTTACTTAAATTTTCCGAACAATTTCTTGTTCTTCACATTCTTAATTTTATGTTGTAGTCTTTCAGGATCAAAAGGAATTTCAACTTCCCCCTTTAGCAACCGAGCATGGATATGAATAGATATCCTCTCTACTTTTGTTACCATTGTCCATTCTCTGAATTATGAAATCCCTTGTAATGTGGGGGCCCACTTATAAGTATGATTTTTATTCATCATCAAGCTCTATTATATGACTTAGACAAATCTAAATGGATAAAAGAAATTTTTTGTCTGAGATAAATGTAACACCTTTCAAGTAACGGAAATTTACCTCCCACTGTAATTTCAATTATATACATACAAGCAGAAGCAGCTATCATAAACTCAGTATATATGTGAAATTAGTGAGACATATAACAAAAGCAAATACAAATTTTGTACAGTGCCAGTGAATTGTATATTTAGCTAAATATCTCTTTATATCAGCTCCGATGAATAGCAAAGGGAAAATGGCAAAAAATTATGCAATTATAGAAGAGTTAGCGCTACTGGTGGCTTTAATGTCACTTAAGCTCAATTACTCTGACATAACAAGTTTAATTGTATTTTTTTTTAATATTTCTTAGGTACAACACATTTATATTGAGTTTAATAGAAAAATGAAGGTTTCATCAAGGTATTATGAGGTTTGAGAAAATGTCATATGTGTTAAATGAGGATAAAAGGATAGATTAAAATAAATGCAAGGATGAGAGCGTTGAGAACTTTTGTCTGTTGAAGAAAGTTTTAATCCAATTTATTTTTTTTACAAATAGTGTGGAAAATTTGAATGAGTATTTTTCAGATAGTAAAGAATCCAATCAAACCGTATGTACTTAATGATGATGAAGAAGTTCGGGAACGTATTTTTAAAATATCTTTTTGGGATCCTAAACGGCTGAACAATTTTTCTTCAAATTTTTGTACAAATCTTTACTTATAAATCCTTTGATGAGAACATAACGGTTTTTGTATATTTTGTGTATACATTTTTAGTAGAAATACACATACATATGTAGAAGTCATGTGAGAAAAATAGCATGCTTACTGTTCGATAGCTCGATGATAAAGATGAAATCAACTATAATTATGCTTCAAAAGAAGCAGTTCCAATGAAAAGAAAAGAACGTCGATTTAAATTAATTAATAGAAATAAAAGATTTATTAAAAAATAATTGAAATTATAATAAGTTGGATACTTTAAAATAACTTGCCTGGCTGACGATGGAATCTCAAGTGGCAGATTTTAAGAAAGTTATTAATGAAGAGGAATAGAAGATAGGATGACAGATGGGTGGATTATATTTGGAATATAAATGGTGTGGATCTTAAAAATTGTACAAGATGTAAGGTGATGCCAAATTTCTGTTAATTATTAATACATTAAGAATTAAGATTAGTTTAATTGAATATTAAACATATCGCCGGCCAAGAACGACTGTTATTAATTAAGATTTAAAGTTAACAATTAAAATGTTTATACTAATAAACTAAATAATTAGATTATACATTATATACATAAATATATATTGGCATTTCCTCCGATATACTTATTATATGAGGGACCAGGTTTGTCAGCGCCTGGTACTCGCTGCAGGAAAAAAAAAAGTAAAAGTGAATTTTTAAGATGATAATGATGAATCCATCGGTTCGTTGGTAGGAAGCAGGCAGAGTTTTGTTATGGGACGTTTATACTGTTTTCCATTAGATAGGACAGTAACCACTCTGCAAATATCGTCTTGTCCTGGATGGACTTGAATAATCCTTGCTAATGGCCATTTCGCTGGAGGAAAACGTTCATCAGTAATAAGCACAATATCGTTCACCCGAAAGTTCCGTTGAATTTTTGATTGCTTATTAGGTCTGTTTTGAAGTCTGGACAGATATTCTGTTCTCCATCGCTCCCAGAAATGTTGAAACATTTGCTGGATCTGCTGCCAACGTTGAAGACGGTTAATTTTCACATCCAGTATTGAAGGTTCAGGTACTATGAAAGCTGGCTCTCCGATAAGAAAATGTGAGGGCGTAAGAACACTGGTATCGGATGGATCGTCAGTCATAGGACAAAGTGGTCTGGAATTAAGAACACATTCGATTTGAATTAACAGTGTATTAAGTTCTTCAAAGGTTAAAATTCGATTTAATAAAATTCTTTTTAAGTGGTACTTAACTGATTTTACCCCTGCCTCCCACAATCCTCCAAAGTGAGGTGAGGCAGGGGGAATGAAATGCCATGATGTTCCCTCCGATGCAATAGTCTCTCTTACATGTATTGGAAGCAGATCGTTGAATTCTGTGTTCATCTGACGAAGAGTTTTGTTAGCGCCGACAAAGTTCGTCCCATTGTCACTGTATATGTTACTGCAGCTGCCTCTTCGGCCAGTAAACCGTCTAAATGCTGCTAAGAATCCTTCTGAAGACATGTCTGACACAAGCTCTATGTGAATCGCTTTCGTTACCAAGCAGACAAACACACAAATGTAACCTTTATAAGTTTTTGGTGATCTGCCCTTAGAAATACGGATGTCAAACGGACCAGCATAATCAACTCCAGTGTGTCGAAAAGGTCTGGTTTCATTCACTCGTACCTTGGGAAGTGATCCCATAAGTTGGTTTGAACGTTTGAAGTTGAAACGAAGGCAAAGAGTGCAGTCATGAAATTTTGATTTTGTTAGATTTCTTAGATTGGGAATCCAAAATTTATGCCTTATGTAGGACATCATTAGTTGAGGCCCACCATGCAGAGTTTTGATGTGAGAATCCCAAACAATAATTTTTGCTAGATTGCAATTATTCGATAAAATAATCGGGTGCTTTGCATCTTGGTCGACATCAGCAAATCGCAACCTTCCACCGACTCGTAAGATACCTTCCTCGTCGATGAATGGATGAAGATTTAAAATTTTACTTTTATTTGAGACTTGCTCGTTTGATTTTAAATTTTTAATCTCAGAAGAAAAGTGTTGAGACTGGGATAAACGAATGAGATTTGAAAAGGAATTTTGAATTTCTTTGGGACTAAGAATTTTGTCAATAAACGTATCCCTTTTTTTGAAATTGCGGAGTCGTCTAATATAACTTGTTACATGAAGAAGTTTGTTTAAAGAAGAATACTTCAAAAGAAGATCAAAACTGGGAGTTACATTTGTAGTTAAACAATTTATGTCAGCCTTTTTCTCCAGTTCAGTTTCACAGTTATAAATTTCTTGATTTGGCCATTGTGATTGAGGAAGACCAAGCCACTTAGGACCAGACCACCACAAGGCGTGACTTCGTAAGTCATTAGGTTGAACTCCACGTGAAGCACAATCAGCAGGGTTATCTTCAGAGCGTATATGATACCAATCTGAAATATTTGTCATTTCTTGTACTTCAGTTACTCTATTGGCAACAAATGTTTTCCAACGTATTGGTAAGCCATGAATCCATGCAAGGACTACTTTTGAATCAGTCCAAAAATATGGTCTTATTTTAAGTGCTTGACTGTCAATTGAAGTTATATATTTTTTGAAAAGTTTTGCCAGCAGTACCGCGCCACATAATTCAAGTCTTGGTAATGATACTTGCTTGATAGGAGCAACTTTAGTTTTTGCTGTTATAATATTGATAGATGTTTTATCATCGTTAAGGCAGCGATAATAAAGTACTGCTGAATAAGCAGAGTTAGAGGCATCACAAAAGCCGTGTATTTCTCCAGAAGATGAAGATAAAGTTCCCAACCATCTTGGAATTTTAATAGATTCTAAAGTATGTAGAGATTTTCTGTAGTTTTCCCACTCATCATTTAGCGAAGGGGGAAGTGGATCATCCCATCCAATGCCGGCGCACCACAGTCTTTGAAAATAAATTTTTGCCAGAATGATCGTTGGGGCCAACCACCCAAGAGGATCGAAAAGCTTAGCAGCATCGGACAATAATGTTCGTTTTGTATGCGAACAGCGTATTGGAAGTGATATTTTAAAGAAAAAGTGATCACGATACGGATTCCAGAAAAGGCCTAGTGCTTTGATAGACGAATCAGAATTTCCCTCAAAATTAAAAGATAATTCACAATCTTCCAATGGAATATCAGACAGTAGCTCTGGAGAATTTGAGGACCATTTTCTTAATTTAAATCCGCCAGATAAAAGAATCTGCTGGAGCTCAACTTGGATCTTTTTAGCTGTGTCTATGTCATCAGCTCCAGAAATAATATCGTCAACATATATATCTCTTTTTAGAATTTTAGATCCGATTGGGTATTTACTAGCCTCATCATCAGCTAGTTGCTGAAGCACACGTATTGATAAAAATGGTGCACAAGTTGTGCCATAGGTAACCGTTAGGAGTTTGTACAGCTGCAAAAGTTTTGCAGGGTCATTTCTCCAAATAATTTGTTGAAACTTGGTTTCTTCGGGATGGATAAGTATCTGTCGAAACATTTTTTCGATATCCGAAGTAAAAACAATGAAAAACATACGCCATCGTAATATGACGGAAGATAAATCGTTTTGTAGAATAGGACCTGGTAGTAACTCTTCATTAAGAGCTTTAGAGAATGGAGGCTTTGATGAGCCGTCAAATACTACACGTAATTTAGTAGTGGAACTACTCTTCTTCCAAACACCATGATGTGGGAGAATAAAAACATTATCTGACTCAGAAAGTTGAGCAAGGTTACATGAGAATTTCATGTGATTAAGATCAATGTACTCATTTATAAATTTTAAATACTCAGTTTTTAGTTTAATATTTTTGAAAAGAGTTCTCTGTTCTAAATTTTCGAATCTTTTGAGAGCATTTTGAATTGAGTTTTTGAAACGTGGATAGTCTTCACCTAAGACCTTTGATTTAAAAGGAAGTCTTACAACATATCTTCCGGAAGAAGAACGATAATGTGTTTCTTGGAAGTACTTTTCACAAGCTCGTTCTTCAGTGGTTTGTTTACGTTCTGAGGATACTTCCTCAAGTTCCCAGAATTTTCGAAGGGTGTTGTCTATGTTCACTTGAGTGTGAAAAGATAAAATATTTTGAACATCATTGTTCTGAGAATTCAAATTTTTTATTGGCCCGGACAGGATCCAACCTAAATGAGTTTGTTGTGCCAATGGACCATTATTAGTTTTGATAATACCATCAAGGATGATTTCATGGAATACATCTGCACCAAGAAGTATATCAATGCGACTAGGCTCTGCAAACAGCGGGTCAGCTAAAGTTATGTTGGCTATATCGATAGGTAATGAAGCATTCAGTTTTTTAGCAGGAAAGTAATTACTTATTGAAGTCATAACCAGAGCCTTGACAACGAGCTTAAATTTGGAATTGGTACAGGAATTAAGTTGGAATTCGACAAAACCTTTACAATCATTTGAAACCGTTGAACCAATACCATTAATTACACAATTGAAAGGTTTTTTCTTGAGTCTTAATGTTTGAATACAATGTTCTGTAATAAACGATGATTGAGACCCTTGATCTATAAGGGCTCTGAAACAGAATTCTCCAGCTGCACTGGATATTTTTACCTTTGCTGTTGCAAGAAGTATTTGCGAAGCAGAATTTGAACCAAAATAAGTTGAAATGTGAGAAGAAGTTTCATTTGAAGAGCTCGCAATAGGGTTAGCAGAAATATCATTAGAAGTTTGATTAGAGTGCTCAATATGCATAACTGTGTTATGCTTTTTATTGCACTTTCGGCATGTCAATTTGCTTCGACAGCTTGAAGCAGAATGCCCTGGCAAAAAACAGTTTAAGCAGAGGTTTTTAGATTTTAAAAATTTAATCTTACTCTCATGCGAAAGTGACTTAAAATTAGTACACTGGTAAAGAAGATGGGGTTCACTACAACTTGGGCAGGAACCAGCATTATGGGAAGCTAAGAAAGTCTTAACCTGATTCGATCTTTTATTGTTTGGATATTTTTCCTTTGTTTCACTAAACAGCAAAGTTGGCTTAGAGTCAAATACTTCTAAAGACCGAAAAGAATCTTCTAAAAACTCGTAAAATTCAGAAAGTTTTGGAAGATCATTTTGTTCTGTTTCTGATTGATTCAGTTTTAAAGACTTGTATTGTGAGCTTTTGGCAGTCAAAAACCGCTCCCAATTCTTGCGGGTTAGAGTGTCAAGCTTTTGAGAAAGAATAAAAATAACTAACACATCCCATGAATCGGTTTTAACTTTTAGGTTTTGGATTGAAGTCAAACAATCCTTAGTAGTGTAAAGAAGTTTCTTAATGTTATCACAAGATTCTCTTCGCATAAGAGGTTGCTCACATAAAGTTTTTAAATATGATTCAACAATAAAACGTTTCTTATCAAATCGTTCGCAAAGCATTTGCCATGCAGAGTCATAATTTGCTGCTGTACAGGGAATGGAGTGAATCATTTTCTCAGCTTCACCTGACACGCACTTCTTGAGATAAAAAAGCTTCCTAGCATTATCTAGACCGGGTTTGTTATGAATCATCCCCGTAAATAAGTCCTTAAAGTGCATCCAGTTTTTATAATCGCCGTCAAACTCTGGAAGATTAATGAGTGGAAGGTGGACACCACGCTCCTCATTAAAACTACGATCACCAAAAGTCGTGTTATGACTGAAAGAAGTTTCCGTATTAGCAGAAGGTGAAGAAGAAATAGCATTAATTTTGTCCACAATTTCGGACTTTAAATCTAAGAATAGGTTTTGAAATATTTCATAACGACCTTCGGTAAAGTATTTAGCATCGGATTTACCTTTCTTTTTCTCCTTAACTAGAAGAGATAGCTTAATGTGATTATCACGAAAGGTAGCCATTGAAACTTCGATAATTTCTAAGCGGCCATTTAAATGACTAAGCTTGGATAAACGTTCTTTAGGACTTTTTTCAAAATTAGCTTTAAAATTAAGCAAGTCTTCTTGCAAGTTTTCTTGTTTCAAATAAAGAGAATCTAAGGTTTCTTCCATTTCAAACTATAAACCAAAACAAATGAATGTCCAAAAAATTGAGAAAAGAAAGAAAAAAAAAGATATTTAAAATGTTGAATCAAATCCAAAACGAAAATTATGCACTTAGCAAACCCTTGAATTCAAGCAGGGAAGCCTTAAAGTGTAAGGCAAAATATATGAAAAAGTGTTTAATATTCGAAAGCGAAAACTGCTTAAGATGAACAGATTCTTTTTGAGAATAGCGTTATATGTAAAAAAATTAAAATCACGTGTTATGTTCTGATGCTTCTAGATATATTTAAGTTAACCGTAAGTCCAATTTACAGTAAGTCTAATGCGCCAAAAAACAAGTTATTAACTTGAGACTCCTCTGTACATTACACTCTTCCTCGCTATATACAATATGTTAGTACAGTAGATGTACTGAAACTAAAAGGAAATTTTCCACAAGGAAAAAGGCACTGCACAAAAAATGATTAGGTATATATATTGTAAGTATATACCCAAAAAAACCGTAGGTAATGGACTTTGCACTTGTAACCGTGAAATCTAATTATATTATATATATTCAATATGCACCTGAAACACGTGATGAAAAGATTTACACACTTCAATAAAAGAAAATCAAAAATTAATTTAATTAATCAACATTCATTAAAGATTTAATTAATTAAAATGCAATAAAATCACAAAACACACATGGAATTCTTGAAATCTGTATATATTCCGTGTTTGTTAATTATGCGACGACGAAGGACCAATGTTCGATAGCTCGATGATAAAGATGAAATCAACTATAATTATGCTTCAAAAGAAGCAGTTCCAATGAAAAGAAAAGAACGTCGATTTAAATTAATTAATAGAAATAAAAGATTTATTAAAAAATAATTGAAATTATAATAAGTTGGATACTTTAAAATAACTTGCCTGGCTGACGATGGAATCTCAAGTGGCAGATTTTAAGAAAGTTATTAATGAAGAGGAATAGAAGATAGGATGACAGATGGGTGGATTATATTTGGAATATAAATGGTGTGGATCTTAAAAATTGTACAAGATGTAAGGTGATGCCAAATTTCTGTTAATTATTAATACATTAAGAATTAAGATTAGTTTAATTGAATATTAAACACTTACAAAACATAAATGGAAAAAATATGATGCAGAAACATCACGCGAAAGAATATGCTGCAGACAAAATATCATGCAAAAAATATATTTCTCTCATGATATTTTCCTAACGTGATATTTTTCTCACATGATATACATACGTACATATTTCTCGTATTTTCCCAATGACATATTTATTTCCCGCATAATTTTTTCATGCATGATATATTTCTCGCGTGGTATTTTTTTGCACGTCATATATTTTTCAAATGATAAATTGATATTTGTCTGGCATATGCTTCATGATATATTTCTCGCATGATATAAATAAAGGGTTTTATAATAGGGACGGGTTGATTTTGACAGCTCGTGGTGGCCATATTGTTTCTTTTACTTTCTGTCAAAATATCGTCTTTTAATCAATTACTAAAGAAAAATCATCATGGCAAGTTACAGCGTCAGCAACATGTGCAAATGATAAAACTTTGGGTTTTGGAGCAGTTGGAAGTTGATCCCAATTTTGGTAGAAAAATCATCTTTAGCGATGAGGCCAATTTTTGGATGAATGGGTACATGAATGAGCAAAATTGCCGGTTTTGGGACGACACCAATCCACGCGAGATTTACGAGGTGCCAATGCATACAAATAAAGTTACTGTTTAAGTGTGGATTTTGGGCTGGAGGCGTCATCGGTCCGTACTTTTTCGAAAATGATGCTGGCCAGGCCATCACCGCTAAAGGTCGATGATCACCAACTTTTTGTGGCCTAAATTGGATGATATAAACACCGAAGACATATGGTTTCAACAGGATGACGCTACGTGCCACACAGCTCAAGACACAATTGATATTCTGCACGAGCGGTTTCATGGCATGGTTATCTCGCTTCGAGGCGACGTTAATTGGCCACCAAGATCGTGTAATTTGACCCTTTTGGACTTCTTCTTGTGGGACTTTCTTAAGTCGCAGGTCTATGCAAATAAGCCGCAAACCACCGCGGCCCTCAAAGACAACATAATCGATGCCATCGTTTAAATTCAGCCTGATTTATGCGCCAAAGTCACCGAAAACTGGACCTTCAGAATCCGCGCCACCCAGCGAAGCTAAAAAGTCTCAATGATATTCCATAACAAATGTTCAAAAAACAATTCTTCCGTTAGAAAAAAAAAAACAACTTCTATAGCATCCTATCCTGACTTTATTATTCTTTGTATATTTCTTTATGGTTCCATTACAAGCAACAAAATTAAAGATGATTGCCTCGGAAGACAGTTTTGATAGGTGACAAAAATTAATTAAAATCATTTTGGTCAAGTTGGCATTACCACTTAAAAATTATAAGATTGTAATAAATTGGATTAGTTGCCGTCAATTTTTCGTGAAAAAAAATTTTGTCGCACTTATTTTTTTAATAGGTAACTGATGGTAATTTGATACTTACTCAAGTCCCAAAAAAGGATCAAATGAACTAAGAACTAAGAACAGAAAAAGAAATGTAAAAAAAGAAGTCGTAAATTTTTCGTTAAAATGTTAAACATTTTTTTTCTTAATTTCAAAAAAAAACTTAAGGTTTTAATTGGCTATATTTTTTTCTAAATGATTTTTTAGTATGGAATTTGTTTAAACAATGTCGCCCGACATCCTTAAATAAGTTGTGTAAAAAAAATAAACAAACAAAATAAGGTCATTAAAGAAAAAAGTGCTTTTTTGTCTCTCGACAAAAAAGTGTTTTTTTGTCTCTCGACAAAATGACGACAATTATTCCAAATATTAGAACCTTTAAATTAGTGGGAATATTAATTTGCCGAACATTTTTAAATCTCAAAAAGTCGAAACCCCTCTTCTACACATTCGATAATATATTTTATCTAATGCAACGATAATGATTCTTCAGTCGGACTTACTTAATTTCTTAATTAAAAATTTTATTTTTATTGACATACCTAATTTACTGACTCAAATAATGACAGGAAGCTGATGAAATTCCCAAATGAATAATATATCCTCGGATGAAATCCACTCACGCACAATTATTTTTGTTTTATCAACTTTTTTGTTATCTTTTGTTTAAATTAATTTTTTTTAATTTTGTATTATTTTGTTTTAACCACAAGCATTGATTTTTTTCTTTCTTTTTTTTAACAACAAAGTACATACATTATAATCAATGAAAAATCTTAAGTGATAGAAGCTCAGAAAATTTTTATTTCGAGTCAAGTGAAACTGCAATAAACAATGACCAAATATCTAAAATCGCGATTAATAAATTAACACTTCCTCCCTCCGATGACACGAAACGATACGATGCGGCACGGCACGACCAACAACACGACGAAGACGACGACGACGACGACGACGATGCGACGATCTTCCACTTTATAATTCAAATTCACTGAAATCTATGAGGACAAGACAGAAGACAACACAATGAGCGTGATTAATAACACTTTTTTGTAAGTTACAACAAAAATAAAAAATTCCTGCTACAACTTCACTTCACACACCACTGATTGTTTTGAAGTTAATTGGACTTTTTTTTTATTTATTTATTTTTAACATCAAATCATGATATCTCGGTGGAATTAGATTTATTGATGGCACCTCTCACTCAGACTAAGACCGCACTTCACGGAAGTTCAATTGAAACACACTGAAAACCACATAGAGATTAAATTGTACCTTGACGAAACGACACAACTTATCTGACTGATCTTAGATATCTGGCTGCTTGCTGATCAACGGTGATACAACGAACGAAGACAACTCGGCTTAACTGATAAGACTGAACAATCAACAACAATATTCATTCAACAATGAGAAATGAGAGCAGACAAAGCTTAATGTTAATTTATGAATTGAACTGGAAGTGGATTATGGAATCTGGAAATGCGGCGAAATGTATTCTGTTTTTTTTGTTGTTGTTTTGTTTTGAATTCTCTTTTTTTCGAAGGCGAGAGCGGTGATATTGTTATCAAAGTAAACAAATTTACGAATGAGAACAGCTGATTTCAAGTGATCGATAATAATTAATAAAACAAGTGTAGATATACTGTTACACACTAAAATGATCGTCATCGAATTTACATATTATTTCTAACAAGGAGAAAAAAGAGTTATGAAGTATAAGGGACCAATCACCTATTTATTAAGGCTGTGGGTGGTATATTCACAATAATTAAATGTGACCTTTGCTACCACGATATACCTAATAATGATAACAGTGCCGCCGCACATTAAAAAAGTAGCTAGGTACTTTTATTTCACTTTTTAGATATATAAAGGGTGTCTAGCGGAATATTTTCAACTTTAAAATTCAATATAAAAAAAACTATATCGTTTTTATTTATTTTTATTTAAATAAAATGCAGAGTAACAATGCGGATTTTATTTTTTTAAACGATATCATCCAAATGATGGCCGTTTTTTTTTTTCAATGCACTCTGGCAGTCGGAACCTTACTTTTGCGATTACGCGACGGCAAAGCGCTGGAGTAATGCTTTGAATTTCATGGCGAATATTTTCCTGCAGGGCCTGAATTGTCCGGGGATTGTTATTGTAAACCTTTTGATTTTAGGTATCCCCATCAGCGTTGCCACTTCAAGAAAAGAGGAGCGCAGTAGATCATTAAAAAAAATGCAGTAGATTGGATCTTTCTGCAGTAGATTTTTATTAAACAAAAAACATAAAAATAAATAGCTCGTACATTCATTTTCTTGAATCGAATTAGGGTTTTCTTTTCTATCATTTAGTAAATAAAAAAGAAAGAAATTAAAAACTTGAAAACTAAACTAAAAGAAAACACTCACAATATTTGGCTAGAGCCAGCGAAAGGTTCTACGGCAGACTGAATTTCGTTCTCATTTTCCTGTAATGTTATTTTTGGTGTTTCTCTATATATATAAAAAAAAACAATTTTAACACTTCAACAAAAGTTTGTCAGAACAGTTTTACTTTTTTTTTTGTGGTTTTCAATAAATATTTATCCATGTCTTTTTTTTTCATAATTCTTGTAAAATGAGGAATTGTCAGTGTCACACAATACAAATACGAATTCAATAAACTTTCAGAATCCCGTTAGTTTAGCAGAAAACGGGAACACAATAGAAACAGAGACAGAGATTTGTTTCATGAATGAAAGCATCCAACTAATTTCATATGTCATAAGAGAATGTGGCCAAGTTCACAATGAGTTGGTTGAGACGTTCTTTACAGCGGTTATTTGTTTGCATGTTTTTTGGACAACTGTCCAAGAGAAGGTTCATTAAACATAAAAAAGTGCAGTAGATTTAATTTAGTGGCAGTAGATTTAGTTTTTGCAAAAAGTGCAGTAGATTTGCTGCTATCGCAGCAAAGTGGCATCCCTGATCCCCATTAAAAGAAATCGCAGGGTGTGAGGTCTGCCAACCGAGTCAGCCATGGAATGTCTCCGTACTTGCTGATCAGTTTATTCGGAAAAACTGTCCTTAGCCTTTCATTCACAAACCTTTTGATGGCGTTCTCTAGGGTTGTTGGGGCACCAGTATCACATACCTTGTTTGTTAACATATCCATCAATATGGAAATGTGCTTCGTCACTGAATAAAATGTTTCCAAGTGTAAGTGTTGACCGAAAACGTTCCAGCATTGTTCTTGCGAAGGATTTTCGCAAAGGATAGTCACTTTCGTTGAGATACTGAACAATTTGCATTTGTACGGCTGGAGCTTTAAATTCTTTTTCAAAATAACATGCACTGTTGATTTTTGTATTCCTGATGTGGAGGCCGCAATCTTCCTTATCGATTTACGTGGATTTCGAATAATTTGATTTCGAACTTGAGACACATGTTCTGGCGTTGTTGCTGACGGCCTTCTTGCCTGAATCTTTGTACCCACGACCAGATAAGTTACGTGCTCGGCCCATCACTTAGTCGTCGAATATTAAAATGAGTACAAAAAGCGCGACGCGCACGTACCAATGATCCACCATATTGCTCCACCGCAAACACGCGTTGCGCTCCCGACCAGTGAATCATGGCGACTAACAATTCCGCAAATCCTGCGCTTTAAATGATACCCCTCCTGCTTACCTCAACCCACTAGTACATATTTCGATAATCGCAATTTAAAGTTGAAAAATTCCCACTGGACACCCTTTAACTATGTAGGTATTTTATGATCACTCAAATTAAAAAAATATACAAAATCTATTAATACCAATGTTGACAGCCTAAATAGCACAATAAAGGGGGCTATTCACAGTGAAATGGTCCTTAGGACAAGTGATTTTCAACGGAAAATCCTTAGGAGTCCCATTCACTTTAATTTACCCTTGATCTCTACAAAACATGTCCTTATGTCCGTTTCAACTTGAATACCGCTCTCAACCTGGGCCCTAATGCCTGTTTCATTAAACTTGACAGAAGTGACAGTTCATAATTTGTTTAACTTCATCTGACAAGTTCAAAAATGTCAAACTTCCGACTCATAAATGGCCGGGTTCAAGGGATGACGTTTAACATCTGAATTTTCAGATTTCTGTAATTATGTCGTTGAACGCAAACAAAATTTGAAATTTCAGTCAAAAGTCGTTGTGTCAAATTCTTGAATTTACCTTATAGGATTTACATTGAATCGAAATAAAATAGAACTTTAATTATATTCGTAAAATAAACATTGAGCTTGAGTAGTTGTGAGGATGAAATTATTTGAATTTTAATGACCAAAACCAAAACAAAAAAATCAACAACAATCAATGTGAAAATCATAAAGTTCAACTTTATGTGTAGGTAGTACTTCAGCTGCTCTGACATTTCCCCCACTACAAATAACTTTCAGATGAGAAGTTTTTGTCTGAAAATTCAGATGAAACGTAACTAAACGTAATTAAAAGTCACTAAAAGTCATCTAACTTTTTATGATAGCTGGCCAATTAGAAGCTCTAAAAATTCAGCATTCTAAAAATTCAGATGAAAAACGTAATGAATTGAACGCCCCCAATAATTTGATAATTATTTAGAAATGACGAAAAATATGTCGCAATTATTTTCGGATCATAAAAAAACTCGATGATTTATTTGACAAATTTATACTGAGAGTTTTTTTATGAAAAAAAAAATTAATTTACAATTTGGCAGTATTTAAGTTGACCATTGTGAATGACAGGCAATTAAAATTCGGTAACGATAAATTTTTTAAAATTTAATAATGACAAATTTGTCATTAGGTATTTGACAATGATAAAATTGTCATGACAATTTTTTATTTATATTTAATTTAAAATATTTTGCCGCCTGCAAATATTTTATGAACTTAAAATTGGTAGAATTGTCGACAGTCAATTTTTTTTAAAATGACAATTAAATTGATGGAATAAGAACAAGCTCTAAAAAGTTAAAAGTATTGAATTTTCATTTTCACATATTGAAACGAGGTCACAAAAATGCTTCTGTTTGATTTCAGTTAATTTACAGCGAAAAAAAAATCAAAGCTTTAATAAAACGCATCACTACTTTACCCCATTTCTCATTATAATAAATAGAATAGTCCTAATGCTCTATTTTCTATTATATCGACTTGACACCTCTTCCCGTACAAAATGTATTAAATACTATTTTCATTGTGACCGTGATAATGATAAGTGTATCAAAATTACTATATTGTTAGAAATAAATGTTAGGTCCGGGTGATTAAAATCTTAAATACATAATATGTATGTGTGTTTATCGATTTATATAAAGGTGTAAAACAACCATTTATATATACCACAGGTTTCTATTCCAATAATTGCCCACATGGGACACCAATACCTAAGTTTCACGGTTTGTTGATTTTACGTTCCACATGACTTCTTTGCTACACTACACTAATGACCGATTGATACACAAAAAGGTAGATACATTTATTAGCTGTTAGAGAAATAGAACCTCTTGTTTATTTTTATTTGGAACATTTTTATTTCTTGTTTTTTTTCTAATAGGTACCTAGGTATTTGATTTTGCTTTTAATTGGGGAATTTATTTAAGTTTGTAGATAAGGTAATTTAATTTTGTGCATTTTATCAAATTAAAAGGTTTATATATACAAAACAAGATAACGAGCACCAAATAAAAATATAACGAGTTTTAACAAAGATAGATTTTTTTTTATAAAATTACTAAGCGTTGCTAACGCTTTATATTTACAAATCTTTTATGATTGAATTAAATCAAATAAAAAATAATAATGCCAGTCGTGTTTTTTGGTGAGAGTGTATAGCTCGCAAACAATATCAAATCACTTTTTGTTTTGTATAAAAAGAATAACAAAGTACCTTTTTATAATCATTTTTTTTTTTGAGTAAAAATGTTTGCTAAGTGGCTAAAAAATCTCATCAAAAAATTGCTTATATATAGGGTGTTTTTTTTTTTAGAGGTATATAACTTTGAAATGGAATAAGATGATTTTTTTTTTTTAAATTGACATGAAATTTACTTAATTCGAAAGATAATCTTCTGGCATTATAATTTAAATATGATTTCTGGCATATGACCGCCACGGCTGGTTCGGACGTAGTCTAATCTGGAGGTCCAATTTTCGATGACTTTTTCCAACATTTGTGGCCGTATATAGGCAATAACGCGGCAAATGTTGTCCGCCAAGTGGTCAATTGTTTCGGGCTTATCGGCGTAGACTAGCGACTTCACATATCCCCACAGAAAATAGTCAAGTGGCGTTAAATCGCACGATCTTGGAGGCCAATTCACGGGTCCGTAACGTGAAACTATGTGGTTACCAAACGTTTCCTTCAATAAATCAACTGTGGCACGAGCTGTGTGACATGTTGCGCCGTCTTGTTGAAACCACAGTTCCTGCACATCATAGTTGTTCAATTGATGAACGAAAAAGTCAGTAATCATGGCTCTATATCGGTCACCATTGACTGTAACGTTCTGGCCAGCATCGTTTTTAAAAAAGTACGGACCAATTATTCCACCAACCCATAAAGCACACCAAACAATCAGTTTTTGTGGATGTAACGGTGTCTCAACATACACTTGAGGATTATCATCACTCCAAATACGGCAGTTTTGTTTATTGACGTATCTATTCAACCAAAAGTGAGCTTCATCGTTAAACAAAATTAGCTTATGAAAATTGGGATCAACAGCAATGATTTTGAAAATAAATTTGCACAATTTGGAAGCGTTGTTCAGGCGTCAGTCTATTCATGTTAAAATGCCA
This sequence comes from Epistrophe eligans, assembly GCA_951394125.1. NCBI lineage: Eukaryota > Metazoa > Arthropoda > Insecta > Diptera > Syrphidae > Epistrophe > Epistrophe eligans. The sequence goes on from OX596029.1 coordinate 31,731,862, forward strand.
AACGAAACTAAAAATAAATCACTTGACAGCTGACAAAATGGCCGCCAGTTAAAATGCTGTTGCCAACTTAAAATTCTAAACCTCTTAAAAAAAAAACACCCTTTATAAGTTATTTATATTAATTTTTCTTTTAGCGCGGTTAACATATTACGAAATTATCATTTAGACGTGTCATCTATAGACAATTTGTTTAATGTGAAAATCAGTCGTAAAGACCATCAAAAGTTTATGTATGGATGTTATCGAAAACTTCATTTACGTCACAAATGAAATTGCAAGGCTTTTTAAACTCAAACTGTAAAAGTCAACTATTCGAAAACCAAAAACGAAATTTGTAAGCAAAAAATTTATTTTCTATAAAGCAGTGCTCTAAAATTATACGTTCGATAACAACATTTCAGTGCAACTCTGCAGTTAAATATTCAATTTGACGAACAAAGTATCTTAAACGTCAAATGCATTTGCAAGAAAATTAACTGACATTGATCAAAATGATTTGCAAACAAACGATTGCAGATTTGACGATAGCAATAGCTACATCTTAAAATGAAGATCATTTGACAATCAAATTGACGTTAGTTTGAAAACGGCATTTTTTTGACAAAACAATACTGTAAGAAAAAAAGCAGGAGACAGCCCTGGTATAGATAGATACATATTATGTATATGTCACAGTAGACAAATCTTAATAGATGTAAAATCCATTGGAATAAAAAAAAAAACACACACAACTTTTAGTGTTTAAGCCCCTGATGGATGTTTTATTGGAAGGCGCCATCCAGTGGAGCCTGAAGAGAATAGGCATAAGATTAAAATTTAAATTACATTTTATCCGAGATTAAATTTTGACGTTTCTACGAATAAATTCACCTCTTAATGCAAAAAATTTAAATCACCCAAGGCCTTAAACTAAGATTTAAATAACGGTTAAAATACTGTAGGTCAAGGTTAGACAAGGACTTAGAAAATCCGAAACCACACTTCATTTATGTTCCCTTTGTTTATCAGCCCTATCATGAATTCCATCGTAATCGGAAACTTTTCCGAATCCCGAAAAAAACTATCACCGAATCCGTTCGTAATGGCAATCTGTATGAAATTTTCCACTACAATGAAATCTGTGATAGTATTTTTCTGGATTCGTAACAAGTTTCCGATTACGATGGAATTCGTGATAGGGCTTTATATTTCGTCTGTTTGCTAACGTAAAATTTCTTGAGAATTTGCACAAATATTCACAATATCCTGCCAAAACTCATAGGAAAATAAAACTCACTTTTGAGAAAATTGTTGAAAAAAAGTTACTAAGCCTGGATTTTATTTAGAAACAGTTGGAAGTAAAAAGTATAAAAACCAAAATATTTTTCATGAGAAATGTTACCTCTGTATTGCTTGTTCCTAAAATTACATGCAATATAATTTTTGTTTCAATAGAATTCATTATGCATGTACTCATGTGTATACAATGTACTGTACATGGTTCGGCAACAATGTGCATCTGAACGAGTTGAATAAAATTACAAAATTCCTCACCAAAGGGACACACAATATTCATATTCATTGAATATTCCGCGTTGATATACAATACATACCTATATAAAATTGTGTGTTGCATTTATGATTAATAAAATGTGTGTGAATAAAACGCGTGGAGCATGTTTTAATTGGAGTATAATTGGCCGCCAATTTGTTGATATTGATGCTCTCTTGGGTTGGAGTCTGTTCGTCCACCACCACTTATAAATACCGGGGTTGAGGCTAATTTAAATTTTGAAAGGATTTTAATTGTATTATATTATGTGTGAATGATTTTCATTTAAATAATAAAATAGGAGTGACACCAGCCAGTAGGGAGTTTTTAAACTAAAATTATGAAACAAAAAAAAAATATTAAGTATGTATGTAGGTAAGGTAGATATAATATTGAAATAATCAAAAACTAAGTACTGAACGCTTAGTTGAACAAAAACATGGCTAATCGAAATACCTACTATAAATGATGGTTAGAACGTGCGTTTTGGAATATGGTACCTATAGGTACCTACCTACCAACATACCTACCTATAAATATTAAAATGAAACATTTTTCACATAAATTTGGATACTTCTCCATCATTGGCTTTATTGTACCTAATCAGGTTTATTAAATAAATCCCACATACTATAGTCCTAGATTTAGCTAATTTTGTATTGAAATTCAACTAAAAAACATCACAATAATTTATTTATGGTAAAAGCAAATCAGTAAATTATATTCTGATTAATCTTCATTATGAGGACTTTATAATATAGACAGACATAGAGTATGTACAATGTAAATACATAGGTAGATATATGAATGTAGGTATTTATATTTATAAACATTTACGAGGAGCATTTAGAATTTGAAACGCTTTTGGATTTTCAATGTCATATTAATTATTATCATAATCAACACGCGCTTTTATTTTTTTTTTTAAGTCCCTCGCTACCTTCTCATGAGCTGTTTTTTGAATTTGTTCGAGTATCGTTTAATGAGTTTTCAGTTTTAATTTCCATATTGCACTAATGAATTCGAGGAGAATTTTATTTTTTTTATTAATTTTATTATAACGAAACACAACCTTTTAATTAAAATAGCCAAATTAAGTGAAGCTTTTAGATTTTTTTATATTTTAAAAATATAAGCCACTAAATTTAGATTTTATTTATAAACCGTAGGTACCTACTCATTTTATTTTAGGATTGTTTAATTTAAATAGGTACATAGGTACCTATAATATTAATCATAAAATTTAAATTTGTAGGTACCATAGTTTTCTATATGAACCTATCTAACCCATATAATAAAAATTGTTATAAAGGGCTTTAGGAAAGGGAAAAATAGGTAGGTCCTTTCTAGTCCAAGGAAATTAGTTAAAAAAGTTCAAACTCCAAAAACAGAAATATCGGTAAAGCTATAGGTACGTACTTACCATAAAGTTGTCAAAAAAACGTTGAGGAACATTTTATTTTAATCAAAACGGCTTCTAAAATTTAGAAAAAAAAATCTGTTAAAATTAATTCATTTATGCAATTTACATACATACATATGTACATACCAGCTCGTGAAATATTTTTAAATTATTGATGTCGAGTTAATATTAAGCCAAACATCAATTGAATTGAAAGAGTAACACTTTATTTAATCTTTGTAGGTAGGTAGGTATATGTTGCTTAAAAACTTAGTCATAAATTTATACATTATGTAAAATGGTACACTAAACTTTTGAATTTGAATGCACAAACATTTTCATTAATCAGAAAGAGAACAAATCACAAATAGATTCCAGGTAGGATTTTTTTTTTAAATAAAAGGGGGAAATTAGATTTTAAATTTACAATTTGACACTAACGAATAAAACTATGAATAAAACACATCAAATAATAAAAAAAACACTTTACTTTCTTAAAAAAAGCTGCATACATATGTAATTTCGAAACAAAACAAGTTTTTTCTACTTTCAACTTTAAATTTAACGATATTTTAGAACGGACGAACCCAACGGCAAAAAAAACAAATACCAAAATCCAATCCTCATTGACGACAAGACAACGCATGCTGCGACGATACACGGCAAAACACAACGACGCGACGCGACGACGACACCGTTATTGAGTCAAATTGCAAAGGCAATTGAATCGAAATTTAATTTGTAAAATTAAACACTTTTTTTATAAAAAATTATATTTTCTTATGAAAAAATGAAATGCATAGATTAAGAAACAATTATTTCATAAATTTTTAACCGAATATTGAAAATTTACTGCAAAAATAAATATTTTTACATCACGACCGTGGGAGCAAAACGACCGAGAAAATTTACCTAAACCGAACTGAACTGACTCAAAACTGAACTGCTTTTCGAAGAACGCACACACACACAAGCTGCATGATGTTTGTTTTGTTAAATTTTGAATTCCGAATACGGTTTGAGCGAATTGGCCTATTTATGTTATTTATCTTCATTCTTTTATTTACATATACATATGTAGGTGTTTTGGTAGTTAATTTTGCCCTTGCTATAAAGAAAAAGAAGTGCCAAACTTACGGGATTGTTAGATGCAGCTGACATATTTTATTTTGTAATGAATTGAATAGCAGGGTGTTCCTGATTGTTAGATTATTAATACTAATACTACTATTTCGTTGACCTTATTTCTTATTATGTGTTTGTTGTTTTATTTTTATTAAATTAAACACGTAAAGAAACAGATACCGCGTATTTAGATGGGATGAAATTTACGGGTAAAAATTAAACATTTCGGAAGGGGCGATGCAAATAACATATTTTGTGGAGAGTATGATAACTTGAAAATTCATTTTGAATCTAACAGAAAGTTGTTTTTATCTTAAATATTAAATAAACTATAAGGCATTCAGTGCTTTTCACATCAACACTGTTAAGTTATAACATGCCCCAACCTAATACCATTACTAGGAAGTCGAAATCCATAATTCGCTTTGAAACTCAAGGACCATCAGGACTTGTTTCCCTATATAGTAATAGTGATAGTAATTTGATAAAATATGCATTAATTAGTATTGTCGAATTTCTGTAGGTACTTATAGGTCGTAAAGGGTTGGGAAAACAAGATCTCCGATACCATAACGCATCGCACACATCATGGGCTTACAAAATAATGTTTAAACACATCATATTAAGGCGCGTGCTATCAACATTGTGCAACTTTATGAAGTGATGCGATACCGTCCATATTTTCAATAGTTGTCTATGTTCGTACACTATCTTGTGTATCTATTTGCGTTATGCAGTCATCGAGTAATTAACATCCCACGAAATACATTTCGCATTCGTGCTTTAATTAACTAATTTGATATTCACGCTTCATGCCCTGGTTTCAGGAAATTAGGACTGTAATCTTAAATGATACGTTTCGTTTGATAAGCGATTTGGTTTGATTTTGTTTCGCCCTTGCTTTGAATATGAAGGTTTGGTCAAAACTCTCAGCTAGTTGTTGATTGATTGTTATAGAGATGTCTCCAGGGGTTAAAAGACTTTATGGTAGGAATGAATACCAATACCAATACATGGAAGTTATACCTACATACATAAATTTATGTTATGAGATAGAAAGTGATGTTTATTTAAATTTTAAGTGAATGAATAATAATAATAATAAACAAAACTTGCGTATTGACAAGGTCCTCACTAGTCAACTGATGAGTCCAAGTGAGATCGCCGGGACGAAACGCCTGAATTTTTGTGGACTAAAGGCCGTAAAAAGCTATTTTGAATCAATAATTCAACAAGTCCAATTAAATAGTGCTAAGTCTTCTACTTGGCTGATGTATTTCAGTAGTATATAGAGTTTGTATTATTAAAAAAAAAAACCTTCTAATAATAAAAATAATTGTTAAGGGTGGTAGCAAAAAGTTAAAATAACTCTAAGAACTTGTTGACGTGTTTAGGTACCTGACCTACTGGTAGGTATGTTTATAGAAATTTTATGGCAGATTTCCAAAACGTCCAAACGTGCCGCTTCCCTCCGCGTTCTGATACCTCAAACAGAACGCAGTCAGCTTCCGGCGTTCTATTGACCCAGTTTTTTATTGAGTGATCTAATAGGAGATCAAGCCGAGTAGGTAAATTTCTTCCTTTTGCTCTTGATTTATGTTGTTCGTCTTGTCTCTCTAGTCACGTCGAGTGTACTTTCACCAAACAAACAACGAAAATACTTTTTAAATTTATAAAATCTGAATGAAAATTGAAACTTAAGCCTTTACTACCTTAACCTTAACCACTTTTTGCAAAATTGCAAAAGTAAAAATATTTTTTTTTCCCCTAGCGCAGTTATTTTGTGAAAAAGAATATAAACATTTTTTTTTAAAAACCGAAATTTAAGCTTTCTGTATCATTTTTATAAGTTTCCCAGTCAGAAACACTATCCCAAATTGAATTTGAAAATTTTCACTTTTGTACTTTTTTACTTTTTTGGCCAATGTAGTTAAGGCTTTACTTATTAATTTTCCTAACAAGAATTCACAATATGTTGTTAATTTCGTATTTTTTTCAGTCTGGGACCAGCTCCAAGAAATAAACATTCAACAAAATGCGAAGAGCATAGAGCGATGGAATAATTTTGTTTGTTTGTTTTTTTCTTTCTGTTTTGACGTTTGACCGTCGTCGCGTTCTTTGTAAAAATCTACAACTTCAATTTGACCGTCGCGTTCCATTTTTAACCGCCGACCTAGACCGCGTTCTATTTGAACAACAACGTATAATTCTATAGAAGATAGGGAACGCGACGGGCAGAATTGTTTCCCGTCCCGCCGGACCGCGTTTTGTTTGACCAGGCCTTTAAGATCGCATTTTATGAAGCTAAAAATCAAAGAACGTTTAGATGTCGTTCTAGTAACACGTTGAACATGATTTACGAAAAAAAGCAATAACGATAGAAAAATGAACTTATACTTATTTTCAATCCGAAAGAGGAATGTCAAAAAAAAAAATTCTCAAATTATTGACCAGGAAGATTTCGTTCACTCCTCTTCCTTTGTCCCAAACTAAGTCCCCTTCCCCTTTCACACTAGGAAACAAGTTTATCGACTTATTTCATAAAAACTAATTTTTGCGGCGGACAACATAAAATGAGTTAGAATCTCGAAAACTATATATTTAATTTTACCAATTATTATGTATAGTTCCTCCTAGAAAAATCCTTTGGCAACTGACGTTTGTCATTTCGACTCCCTTTTATGTACCTAACGGTGCATAGATATATATTGATTTCATATGCAACGAAGTATACAAGACAAGACAAGAAGGCAAAAAATATTTAAAGTTTAAAAGTCAAAGGGAATCAATTGAAATTTTGTCTATCTCCCACAGGAATTTTTGAAAACTCTGTGAATTTTTTTTTAATGTTACAGGAAAAAATATAAACAAAACTATTCCATCTATATGCTAAGTTGGTGGACATCGGTCATGAACAAAGACAAAAAATTGCAGGATGCAATACAAAAGTGCCAAATTCCCGCTATCACATCAGTGCAGTTGCATTTACATAAATAGAATTGTATAGTAAAAAGTTGCAAGGAAGAACGAGATAGATGCATGGTCACAACATATTGTTGTCTACATGCCAAGTAAGTATACACAAAATCTAAGCCTGAAAATGCCATTTGTTTAATCTCGTAAGCTCCAGGCATTTGGAAATTAGATTGTATGACAGGAATATTATTGTTTCTGTCCTGTCAACATCAAACTCTGGCCATATTTACACATTTTTTGTGTGTGTGTCCCGGTTGATAGAACAACACCTAAAACCAACCGTGCGTCGCGACGCTTCTCCCGGGATTTTAAAACAAAATATTGAATAAATTGGGGTCAAATACAGGACATAGTGTTCGACGCCGCTGCCGCTTCACTGAACTTTACTATATGATGCAGCATTCTGTGATATGGCAGCAAATGCATGTAACATGGATTTTCAACATTCCAATTAAAAACGGAAAAACAAAGTGATTTGCGAATTTCAGGAAAGCTTTTAACAAAAAACTCGTCTCCGGGAAACGATAGTGGAAATTCAATGAGGATGGGAAAAATACTCATCATCATCATCATTGTTTTACAACGAGTCGATATGGTTCAGTTAAGGACGGATATTCACTTATTGGCTTAAATGGATAATTTGTTTGTCTGGCAGCAAAAACGATGAATGCAACTTTAAGGCTTTAATTTGAAATTGACTAATAGTCAAAACTTTAGCATGTGTGTTGAACTTATTTTTTAAGCTAACAGTTGATGAAAGCAAATTCGATGCCTATTAAAATCAAAAACTCCAAATTATTTTTGCAAAAGTGGATTAAAACTCAATGGCAAGATTCAAAGGAAACATGTACATAAATGTAAATATTTAAAAATTAACAAACATATCTTTTGCAAACTCTCATTTAAAACTTAAATATTTTTTAATAATGATATTCCTTGATTCTGACTTTTAAGCCTAATGTATATACTAAACCTAGAACGGTACATTTTAATTCCCACATTTCTCTCCAAACATCAGCTTAGACCCAGCTAAATTTTGACATAGAGTGTTGTGGAGAGTATGCCAAACAAAACAGATGTTCTCTGAGAATAGATTGTATTCAACTATTTCAATGATTTTTTTTTCCGAATCCGAAATATTCCTCCATTTCAATTTTTATTTTCACAAAAAATCAAAAAATACAGAATCTGTTAAAATTTGTATTGAGAATAATTAATGTGCCGAACAATTATTTCGTGCGCTAAATTTTGACAGATAAGTGATGTACAAACATTTCTTTTTTTAGCTGGAGCTGCGTACCTCTCGGCTAAAATGCTTTGCTTCATTTTAGTTTGGCTAAATTTTGGAGAGAATTTTGTATGGAAGCTAATATTATTTAATGCGATCTGCGTACTAGGCTTAAATCGGCAAATATGTTAATGCTATAGGTTTCATTACACTCCTAACTATCATCAGTCATTTTTTAATTTAAATATCAACTGAAAAATAACTACCTTTCGGGAGTCATTTTGTTTGTTATCTTGATCTTAACTGTTGCATACTCCCGGGATAAAAATTAAAAATGTACATACATAAATACTAAATTAAGGTTTGACGAGCTGTGGATATGAAATCAACCGTTGAAAAACTGAATAGACGGTATCAAAGTTACAAGAGGAATTTTTTATTGCGGTAGCGTGCAGCTTTGCAATTAAAGTTCAAATAAAATATTATAATTATTAAATATATTTTTAATTTAAAATTTAATTTGGCATCAGATGTTACTGAAGTGAATAATTATCTGAATACAAAATATAGATTTAAATAATTAAAAACGGTGCTTCGTTATAACTTGCATTGTTCCGCCTATTATTATACTTTTATTTATATAATTTTTGTTTACCTTCAATGTCCGTTATTTTGCATCCTTCACTATTAATTGATTCTTATCCAAAGAAAAAAAAAACATGAAATACCCTTCTTATTTAACAAATTCACATTTTAATATGTTAATGGATGTGTTGGACAAGTATTCGTTTTTTTATGTCAAGTTGAATCAGGGTTGAAATTAATGATTTTTTAATTTTTTATAATGTAAGTCTGGTCGAAATGAATAAGAATGTGAAATAATTCATTAATTTTTTTCGGTCACGCAAAGAAGTCAATGAATTGAATAGTTACGTGGACCGCCTCATATTATCTTAGTTTTCCAAAACCACCTTATTTTAGCGCTAATATAAAGTAGGGTTCGGACTTGAAAAATATCAACACGTAGTAGGGTAGGTGTACCAGTACCCGGCCAGTCACTAGTATCCGGCCACTTTCTATTAAATGGTTAATATTAAGAAAATATTACATTGTTTACATTGGCAAATATATTGTGACTAAACTTCCAGGTATGTACATATAACGTTTCGGTAAAATTTGAAAGATCTGTTAAAGCCAGATCCATATAAAAAAAAATAAGTTAGTCGCGAAGTTCACGGCGAGAGCAAGAAGTGCGTTTTTGAGTTCGCGAGTGTTAAGAAAACTTATAAGAAAACGAAGTAAGTTTCTGTGTTCTTCGTGAGTCTACAAACTTGTCTTTTGTTTTTTTCTTATCAATAATATAATAAGTTATCATAAAATGTAAAAAAAATATGAATAAAATGTTTTCAATAAGTAAAAATATGGTGGCCGGTTAATGGAACACGATTTTTATAAGATGTTTTATTAACCCGCCAGGGTGGCCGGGTACTAGATTTTTGCTTGAAATCAGCTTTTGTATCTCTTTTACGCTTAAATGGAGCAAAATACTTCTGGCTTGCTCTTCCATTATCTAAAATGTATTTTACATGTAAAGTTTCAGTATCCGGCCACTGTTTTTGTTTGAAAGATTACTATGGACGGTTTTTAGAACAAACGGCACCAGTATACGGCCACATAACTAATTGTATGTAAGATCATTTTGTAGAAAATGAGTCAAGAAACTGCTGCACAAGAATCAAAAGACCTTTCGCGATCTGAAAGAATCGAACTTGCTCTGAAAGATATAAGGGAAAACACATTAAGCCATAGAAAAGCGGCTTCAAAATACAACGTACCAAGAACTACCTTGCAGGATAGGTTATATGGTAAAGTTGATGACTCTTGTCAAACTAAAGGGCCTGATACTAATTTATACGTCAAGGAAAAAAAAAACAAATAACAGACTGGTGCCTTAATGTAGCAAAGTGTGGGTTCCCATTAAAAAAAATCTGACCTTTTAAACACCGTCCAAAGAATAATCAAGTCTGAAAAAAGGAATAATCCATTCAAAGATGATCGGGCAGGTAGAACGTGGCTTAGACTGTTTTTTAAACGTAATCCATCCTTAAGTCTTAGAGAAGCTGAGACTATAATATCAAAGGGCAGGGCAGTGGTGACAAAAAATAGTATTGAGAAATGGTTTCACGATCTTGAAAGCTTCCTCAAAGAAAATGGACATGAAGACATCCTACTAGATCCCAATAGAATTTCGAACGGAGATTAAACGAATTTTACAGGTAAAGTAGTTGCTTCAAAGGGTTTAAAAAGTCAAAAAACCAGTTTTGCTATTTGTAGATGGGCACAAATCACACTTATCCATGCAACTTAGCCAACTTTTCGATGAAAATGAAATAATTTTGTATGCCTTGCCTCCAAACACAACTAATATTCTTCAACCAGCTGACGTAAGCTTATTCAAACCCCTGAAAGAGGATTGGAAGAAAAGACTGAACTGAAAGTGCTAATTAAGCATCCAAATAAACACAAAAAATAATTGGATGTTATTATAAAATTAATAAGACTTTTAAATATACAATAAATATTGTAAAAATTGATAAATGTCATTGATTTTAGTTATTTAGATTCAGATTTCCTAGAGAAAAAAGGACATGGCCGGATATTGGATATAAAAGTGGTCGGGTAATAAAAGTGGTCGGGTAATGAAATTTGGTGGCCGGGTACTGGTGAAAATTCACTTTTTCGAAAATTAAAAAATATATTGCAAGGACCTCAATCTTATATTTTTTATTCAATACTAAACATGACCCATAATTGCTCAAAATAAATAACATTGACGTATATAATCAGTTGAATTAGTTATCCAGCTTCAAAGTCGAAAAATGTGTTAGGTGGCCGGTTACTGGTACACTTACCCTATATTGGAAAAAAATCGCAGTGAAGCCAATATTTTTGCAGAAGAATTTTATGTTTAACTTAAATGAATTTCAAATCTAATAGATATAATAACTAGTGAAAACATAGTATTACTACGTTTTCATTAGGGCAAATATAGTAGTTAATTTGCAATGTTCCAAATTTATTTCAAATTATCTTGTTTCACATACACAAATTCACTTTTTGAAATGAAATAATTTCAATCAAATTAGCATGTAATAAGATAGAAAATCGCGTGATGACTTTAAGAACGCACCCAATTAAAAAGCTTTTCTATGAAAATGTCAAAACTCGATTAAAAAAGCTACTTTTAAAAGAAAACCCTTTTTATGATGTTGGCATTTTTAATATTATTTTTTAACGAATTCAATGAAATTTTTAACGACTATGCGAAATAAAAGATGAGTTCCATTGTTCCATGAAAAGTACTTTTTAGAACTTCCTCAATAGAACGCTTTTGTTTTGAAAAAAAAAAAAAAAATCTATAACCTCTATGTTTATTTATGTATATTTTATTTTAGATATAAGAAAGCGACATCTATACCTACATTTAACAAATTTTGACTTTTTGATTGAGACAAATTTATTTGAATACTTATGTACTTTTCGGTTAGTTACTATATAATACATAACCTATACAAAAATTATGAAAAAATTTAAATTATGTCAAAACAAAACGGCTAAATTGTTCAAATAAAATTAAGCAATTTAATAACGATCTAAATAACCTGCAATATGTCATAATTAGTTATGATATACAAATGTCAAATTTCAGAAATTTCAAATTACTGGTGTGAAAGTTCTTGTCATATGTGCTGTGATGTGATGAGTACATCGGAGAGCCTTTTAATTGAAGGTGAAAAATATTAATTGAAACTCTCTAATATTTATGTTTTAAAATGTTAGCGAGGGACGTATGCGGTGGCTGGGGGTAGACAAAGTTGCAGAGGTTGAAATAATTGCAGAGTTATCGCTCTTTCTTCTTTGTGTTTTTTCTTATTGTTTTAGACATTAGCGGAGTAAAGAGTGTGGAGATATATTTCCTTCTCATTTAACAAAAATTGCAGCTATTTAAATTTGTAGCGTTTAAATGGGAAACCCCGTTAAAAATTGCAGTCGTCTAAAAGCAGTCATACCTATGAAAACAAAAAATTGAGCATCACTAATTTCATTACTGCATATAGGTACTGAGCTGATTGTAAATGTCAAAAGAAAAAAAAAGATGTCAAATCGTCCTAAATATTAGGTCTGTTTCTTTACTGTTTGGAAAAAAAGTTTGGTCTCGAGCTTTATGACGTTGTTGTAATTTTTAACCAGAAATGAAAAGTAAGGAAACGCATTTGGGATGTTTCTGATATGTTTCTTGATAAACGTCACATTTGGCAACAGAAATTATTAGAAGTTTGATAAGCAAGAAAAAGCCGCAGATAAAATGTTCGGGTAAATTCTTGCTGGAGGGGAAATAAAATAAATTTTAAAAAATCAAAAGTCATGGCATTTTCGTGCCGTAAAGAAAAATATTTTGGGTAGATTTGGAACACCGCAGGATCCCGCGAGCGAGTAAATAAAAGGGCAATTATGTCTTTGAGCATTAAGGTATCATTTTTTGTATTAATACATAATGTGTCCTGAAGTTTTAGGTTTTCTTTCCAAAATAAATGTAGGCACGTCCTATTTTGTTGCATTAAGTACATTGAAACTTCTATTAAATACCATTTTCAAAACCAGAATTTCCTTTTTTAAAAATCATTAACGATTTGTTTTTTCACCCTTCCATAAAATGTTATAAGTTGTTACGATTACTACAAAAATACATACCTTTCCACCTAATTATTCCATATCTAAATATATTACAACGACCGACAAAGCTATTAGATCACGTGCAAGCTTTCAATTACTTATACCTATCAATTTCTCAAATTGTTATGACGTTGACAAGAACTCTGTATAGATCTTCCCAGCCAATAAACCTGTCATCGAAACAAAAAAAAAAATCAGCCCAAATTTATTCTTTGCATAGGCCATAATTTGGGGTATCAGTTGTCTCTAAGTCTTACACCAATCGAGTTTAAATCCTCAATCAAAATAATTCATCGAACATTTTTTTTTTTTAATGATGCCTTTTCAAACAACCACAACAGAACAGAAGTCAGCAACAACAAAAAAAAAACAGCTCGCTATAGTCACCAAAATAAACCAAAATGAAATCCAAAGGTACGTTCACCTTTTAAAAGCCATAAAAAAAAAAACGTTTGCAAACAAAAAGGTAAAATGATAACAAAAGTAAGTGTTCACTCACTTTAGTTCTTCGCTTACCCTCCACCCTACCGGCTTTTTCAATTCCGCATGATCTTGTCATTCATTTCAAGTTCCAGTTTTCAGGCTTATAGTTATCTCAGCTCAACCAACAACCAACAGCTTGACTTTGATAACATGTGTCGTTGTTGGCTGTGTGACGTCTGCAGTTACTGTGACTTGACTGTGGGCCTAACCTGAGCTGGAGAAACCAGAGAGCCCTCGAATGAAAACTAAATAGAAACACCATGGAACGCTAAAGAAACGAATAATAACAAATTGTAACAAAAGTGAAGAAGAAAATGAAAACAGGTAGGTACCATCAAAAAGTAGGTTCCCCATAATCCCCATTTTGTGTGTTTTCATTTGTTCCGCTAAAATTGAGTTAAATTAACATAGCTTTTGCTGCAGAGAATTTGCGTGCAGTGGAGACTTTATTGAAGACTATCTGCAAGAAACTTTATAACTTACAAATTATTGAAGCTTGGAATAACGATTTATGGTTGCCAATAGAAAAGAACTACGAATAGAATAAAATGTGTCTAATGGGAAACATAAAACCCAAAAACAAAAAAATCCTTTCCTGCTGTTTAATAAAATGAATACATTACAGTCATACAATCTGCAATTAAAGCTGTATAGTGTATAGTTATTCACACTTGTAGGTACCTATATTACTTGGGGACATTCTTTCAGTATTGATGTAAGTCTGAGCAAGAACAGAGTTTGATTTTCAAGCCCATTAAATTCAAACTTGAATGAATGAAAGTTTTGGGGTTTTTAAAATAACACTGTGACATTAAGATCTATTGTGTCGAATTCAAACTTGATCCCTAGATTATATTTAGACATTTTTTGAATAGATCCATTTAATAGGTTAGTGTCAAATATTAAACTTGGCTTAAAATTTAACGAGATTGAATCCAATTGATCCACGGAATAAGTCAAAAATATTTCTTCAGCTAATAAAAACTTGAGTTAACAACAATTTTTGTTACGTCAATTCCAATTTAACTTACAGTTTTCATTGATTTTATTTAGTCAGAGCCAGTTCTACAAACGTGGTTTAGCCCAAGCTCATGATTTTAAGCCCCGATAATATTCACAAACCTGAACCTTAACCACAGTTGAACCTCAGGTTATCTATGATTTTTTGGAATGATCAATATTAATATTTATTCCTGCATTATGTTTGTCATAAGGCATGCGAATTTTTGTTCTCTCTGTCATGAGTCTTGACGAAAACGTAAAAGTTTGCAGTGATACATTTATTTGCAATACGTTGCTAGTATCCAAAAATAACCAATGAAAATTGGAATTTAACTTCGAAAAAAGGACGAACTACTAAGCTTATTAAGCTCTTAGGCACTCCCAAATCAGCGCGAAACATTCAGAGCCAATATGCGACGGCCGAAGTATCGCATCGCGCTAGTGTGGGTGCTCTAATTAATATAAATCATTCATGTCGATTTGCGAATAGGTACGCAATACTAGATCGACAGTGTGATTCTCAGTAGTGTTCTCTTTTCTTTTCACGACAAATGGGTAAAGTGAAAAGAGAGTACTGCACTTCGAATCACTGTGGATCTCGTATTGCGGATTCCATAATTAATACAAAATTACAAAAAATAAATTGAAAAAACTAAACCTTATAATTGTGACTCTCATACTTAGTGTCAGAATGACGGTTCTTCTTGTAAAAAGAAGAACTGTCAGGATTTGTTTCCACAATCGCTACGGATATGTTCACACGTATCAATTTGTTCTTCCAGACTACCAATCGATAAGGCCATTATGCCGGATTCAAACGAATGGCAAAGTTGCCAATATTTCTGCAAAAAAACTGGCAAAATAATGGACGAAATAAATTTCCCCAGTTGTAAGGAAATAAAATACAAATATGCCTGAAGCAGTATCTGTAGAAGAACGCCTCGCTATCACCCTCCGTTTCCTCGCAACTGGTGACAGTAGTTATAGCCGGCATGATGTTTTTGTTCAGGAGGTCAAAATCAAAATATATGCAACATTGTTTCCGAAGTTTGTGAAGCAATTTACCTTGTTCCATGTCATTACGATTTATTAGTATATTTATTGAAAACTAAAACTTGTATTTTCTATTTACTTACAATTTTAATTTTGTTGATAAATAAATAATCCCCTTTAAAACTGCCGTCAATATTCAACGTTTAGACATTAAAAATGGCATTTTGCCAATAAAGAATAAACATGTTCATTCTTTTTCGAATATGACATAATTTGGAAAATGGCGTCAGCAAAGTGTTTACACAATGCCATTTTTATGGCAGCATTCAATACCAAATTTTCTCTGCCAGTTTTTTTATGGCAAAAATATGCCAGTAGCGTTTACACGATGAAAAGAATAATAGCTTGTATTTGGCAGCTATAATGGCATTTTGCCATTCGTGTAAATGAGGTATTAGTGCTTATACATAATTCTGATTCAAAAATAAAAACCAGAAATATTTTCTCTTCTCTTCTCTTCTTAGTCCCCTTTCACACGAGGAAAACTTAGTTTCCAGCAACTATCAGTTTTTAGGTCAGAAGGGCACCAATGAACGATCTACGATTGGTGGAAATTGTAAACGTCAAAAAATCTCCAGGAACTTGTTTCATAGTTTGAAAAGGGACTTAACTTTTTACAAAAACCTGTACAGCTGAATTGTGGGCACTGGAGCTAGAGCTGGAACAGCTTTGAAAAAGTGTCTTATGGCTACGTGCTAATTTGTACGTGGCCACAATGCAGCTGTACAGGTTTTTGTATGTTTTAGAGAAAAAAAAAAAAACAACCACGGGGTTATTAGGCGTGTTTTTTTTTCAAATACTTAAAGAATTGAACGAAACATACGACAATGGAGTAAAGCTAGAACCACGTAATTTTCGTCCAGATAAAAACTGGAGTACCGGTACTAATTATCATTTTGCCATCGATAGTTTGTTTATGGTATTGTCAAATTATCTGAGTCATGTAATGAAAAAATTTTTTCATGAAAAAAGAAATGAAGAAAGAAATTCATGAAATCAATGTCTTGAAATTAAGTTCTTTGGTTTTATTTAATTTTATTTCATTAAGCGGAAAAATTACCACAAAACTGAAACGGTATAGTGATGACATTTTGTAACAGTGATGAATTTTTTTTTTAGGATGACGTTGCTGTGTTTATGTGTCTTTTTTTCGTCCAACTCCATAAAAAACACGCCTTTTATCGCCTTTTTTTTCATTTCCTATATTTTTTCTTTTAATTAATAATGTTTTTCGCGAAAGTACTTTACTTAAAAAATAACTAACTACTAATATTACTAGAATTTCTACCAAAGTGGTAACCTTTGTAGCGAGTGGAGTTGCCAACCACGAAAAGAAGCCTCTCTCTGTGTTTTGTTGTATCAAACCAAACCTAACCGGCTGGCGCAGTCTCTGAGTCTCTCAGAAATATCCACCAATTTTGGTAGCTAGTTTCGTTGAGTTCATCTTCTGGCTTTAATTTATGACGGGTTGGTGCGGCGTGGTAAGATCCACGGTGAATGCAAAATAAATTAAAAAAAAAACTTGTACAAAAATAACGAAGAAAGAGCGAGCACAAGAAGAACCCGTTTTTTTTTTGTTTCTTTATTTTTTACTTCATCATCCAGTGATATACACGGTTTAAGCCTTCTTTGGAACTTCGTTGAGTGGATTGCTGGTGACCTCTTACCATTCGATAGTTGTCCGTTGCAAAGTTAGTATCGCTGTCGCTTTAATACTTGAAGGTATTTTTTTTTTTAGTGAATAGGTATTCTCATTCGACGATTTTGACTTTCTTCCTCGGCTTACGGTTAAAAGCCTGTTCTGTACATTATTTTGAACTTTTTCGTAAAACTGCTTTTTTCGGTTGCGGGTCTAAGGGAAAATTTTTATAGATATTGATTTTCCTCCCTCTGGCGGCGCGCGGCGGTGGCGGATTGGGAAAAAGAAGATCTTTTATTATAATTTTTTTTTCCTGTTTTACGACTTTTTCTCTGTCGTTTTTCCAGACTTTATATTTTATCCTCATTAATTCGGTCATTCGGTTTACTGTTATATTAATCTGTTAATTTATTCATATTTCGGTTTTGTGGTAATTTTTTTGTTTGTTTATTTTTTTTGTGTGATTTGTGAGTGAGGAGCGCTCGTGTGCGCCTATTTCGGCAGTTTTCTTGCATTAATATTTGTTTTTTGTGTGAAACAAAAATTAAAATTTTTGGAAGTGCTAGTGGATTTTTCCTAAAATTTTTGGGTTAAGATACAAAGAAAGAAAATTTTAATTTTAATGATCTTTTGTGCGGATGATGGAGAAAAAAAAATAAAAATGCAAACCGTTAATCTTTATTAATTATTGTTTGTTTTGCAGAAGAAAAAAAAACGTTTTATTTTATTTTTGGTATTTTAAAATTTTTTGCAAGTGAATATTGTTATTGTGAATTAACCACAAAAAAAATAATTGTTTTAAAAAGAGTGAAAATTCAAAAATATTAAGTGAAATCTGTGAATTACCTTATAACTACTTGGATACTCTTCGCTTGGTTTTAAAGTGAAAATTAAAAAAAAAAAAACAAAGACCGACATTTTTGGATTACTGGAATACTTATAGCTGGCATCTTGTTTTTACTTAATTCCATCATTTAGTTCGAAAATTCCTGCTGCGTTTTATTAAATTTTCAACATTGAGGTGAGTTTTAACGTTGAGATATAACATTTAATATTAATGTTTTGTTCTAGAAACAACCTCCATAATATTATGTATGTACATAGGTACCTACAAGGCTACAAGATATTCAAGAAAAAACATGTTCTTAATATGTGTTCAACGTCATACTTTTTACTATAAAAAGCTTATTGATGTTTTTCTAATTTTTTTTTTAAATAGGTATACATTTGACCATCGATTTTTTTTCCACGACATTAGTATTGCTTAAAAATGCATTTTAAAGACGCAACAAGTTTTATAGTCAAGTTACCTAGGTATAGAGCTTATACTTTAAACTTCAGGTCTCATACAAAACTCTCTTTAAAATTAAATCAAGCTTAAATTAAGTCAAGGAAGCGATCTGAGTGAGGGCACACGCAGCTCCATCTAAAAAAAATTTAAATTATCGCTTCCAACTGTAGGTCATACATACCAACATACCTAACCTACATCATTTTCATTCGTCAAAATTTATAGAAAATAACATAAAAATTTCCAAATCTAAAATTTCTGAGTAAAAGTTTCAAAAATGAAATGAAATAATAAAGTTGCAAATAAAATGACTTTTTGTTTCTCCAGGGGGAGATACGTTTTATTCTTTTTCCATTAAAAAAAAATTTGTCGAATCTATCAAAAAATCACCAAGAAACAGTTACTCATTTAAATATGGTTTCTATAATGTCGTTTTCCTTCCGCCATTTGGGATTTTGATCCGTGATTGTGGATTTTTCGTGGTAAAAGAAAAATAAAATTGAATTGATTCTCTTCTGTGACATATGTCAAATTTTGCATTATTACCAGTGATAATATAGGTAGGGAAAACTCCTACAAGTAAGCATTTTCCAACTATAGAAAGTCATTTTATATATATTATCACTTTTTTTCAATAAACAATTTTGTTTTATTTGTCGCGTATTTTTCTTTTTAAAATACAAAATTTTCAGTCACAATAAAAAGGAAACACAAAGATTAAGTGTTATTTCTTGCATAAAGCAATTTAAAGTAATTTAATGATTAGCGTTTAAATGGTTCAAAATCTGCCAGTATTTTCACAATAAAAAAAAGAAATAAATCCAACAGACGTTTAATATTTTATTGGCATCCTGTAATTATTGTGCTGACACCATTTTTTTTAATTATATAAAAAAAATATTAGAAAGATTTAAATTGATCATTCTTTTCAGGCAAATCACTAGTATCCTCAGATTGTCATCGTATAAAATATAGGTATTAAAAATTGATTTTGTCAAATATTTCAAAGTTTTGTGACAGAAATTTGACAATTTTCATAGTCCCCGATTTGAGACTACATATTTGAAAGCTGAAAATTAAAGTCAACGATTTTTTTCCTCGTGTGATAGTCTAAAATATCATTTAGTAGTAAAATAAAAATAAGGGACTTTTTTTTTTTTCCTAGCAGGAATTTTATTTCGTTCATATAGGTAACACTGCACAAATTTCAATTATTTAAAAAATAAACCATAGAAACTCCTTACTTCGGAACCAAATAATAATAATTCAACATTTTCTCTGAATTCCTTGGAATGGCTGCGGCAACGGCAACGACGACAAGGTTGCACCTCTTATTCTACAGCTCAGGAAGTCCATAGATTGAGCAAAATACGATTCCAGTAAATGCATTCGGCAGCTCCACAAGCTGACATACATCGATTTCCACCGTCGTTATTTGAATTGATATTGAATTCAAATAAAAAAAAATTAATTTGAATAGGTCGTGAAAAAAGAATAATTAATAATAATTTTTACTTTCATAAAACAAATTTCCGAAATGTAAAATTTCACAATGACGTTGACATCTAGTTAAATGTCATTTAACAAGTGCAAATGCGTGCTTTGTGTACGTGTAAATCCCTCCTAAAAACGGGATCAGAGATTTTGATCCCAAATGAAGAGGGATCGATTTTTTTTTTTATTGAAAGTAAAACAACATGAAAATACTATCTACCTTAATTTGAAATTTGTGTAACTTTATTTTGTAAAAATGAAAATCATAATCGGTACCTACCAAAATATTTGGGGGTAAAACCCAAATAAAAGCGCAAACTAATTTAAAGATTTTTACTAAAATTAAAAAAAAAAAAAACATTTAAGTAGTATAATAAAGCCTATTTTATTCATAAACTTCAGCTGAACACGCAAACTTACCATATTTACATTTTAAATAAATTTTCCAACTAAAATTTGGAGTTAGTATGACTCTTAAAAGTTGAAATAGGCATTTGGAGATTTTAACTTTAATAAAATGTTAAAAGATAGCTCGATGCTTACTTTTTCAAAATTTAAAAAAATCCTATTTTTAATCTGGAACCATATCTACCTATTACTATTTTAAAATTAATTAATTTATTTTTAAACCTTTGTTTCTTTGTTGAGGTAAGAAAAAAAAATTCCGCTGAAAAAATTGTACCTATTTATTTTTTTTTTTTAAGAAATTTATTTAACTCAGAATTCACAAGATTAAATTCTTTATTTCATTCCATTTCCACGAACCAGTTGAAACTTTCATTTAACTTTTAACCTCCATCAAAAA
Source organism: Epistrophe eligans (assembly GCA_951394125.1). Lineage (NCBI taxonomy): Eukaryota > Metazoa > Arthropoda > Insecta > Diptera > Syrphidae > Epistrophe > Epistrophe eligans. The sequence continues at coordinate 31,752,625 of OX596029.1, forward strand.
AAGTAAAAAAAAATATGCACGAGTTTTGTTTATTTTAATGTAAAAAAATAATCGCCCAGTATCCCAAGAAAAGCCTCCTTAAAAAGCAAAAAGAAAAAGTAAAAACCAAAATTCTTTTAATTTCGCTCTCTTTTTGACCAACAACAATATAATAATTAGAATGGAACAGATTGATGTTAATAAAGATAAACGTCAGCAGGGCTGGATTCTCCACATCTAAAGGGTGTTCAAAAATTCACGAAAGTATTTTTGAGAAAAAAAAAACAAAAAAGCGCAAATTTTTAAACAGTCTGATATTAAGGCATTACCTTGTTATTACTTAACAATTTACTACCTCTTTACTAAAATGTGCCTAGTTTTAAACATTTGTTTAACTAGTATCAAACTTCAGCTGAACACACCTAAAAAAGTGACAGTTCGTGCAACCAAGTAAGCAAACATACCATATTCATATTTTTAATTGTCAAAGTGACATTTGGAGTTAGACATTGGGCAACGTTAGTAAAATGCAAAATAGATAGCATGATACTAAATCGTTTAAAATTTGGAAAATCTTGTTTTTAACCTAGGATCATACTTAAAATGCTCCAATATCGTACTTAATCGTCTTAAATTTTCCGCAATGTATTTTAAGGGGCCTTTTTTTTTAATTGATTCAGACGAAACATTGTCAACATAAATTTTGTTTTTAATTTTTCAACGTTTTACGACCAATTTTATAAAATTCCATTTGTCAATTAATTTGAATTAATTAATTAAACGCGGTAAGTTCGTTAGTAAAATAAGATAAAATGTATAACAATTGCGAATGCCTACTTGTTTCAAGTTAAAACGAAAAAAACATTTGGTCTTATTTACAAACGTTGTCTAACTTTAGACAACTGTCCAACTTTGGAAAATATGTTCAAAAACCTTGTTTATAGTTTTCTTACACCTGCCTAAGCTTAGAGTAGATTGTCTTAACCTTGAATAATGTGATATTTATTTTTATTAAATTAAGCATATTTCCACCACTTTGAAAATAGTTAGACAGTGTCTAAGTAGACAAAAATATATTTAACACATATATATATATTTAACACATATTCAATATGTTTAAACAAAATTTTTAGAACTCATTTTGAAAATTTGTTTTTTTTTTTTCAAACTCTCTAAAGCTTCTCAATTTTCGTATTTACACCTGCTTCATTAGCTAAACCTTTTACAAATTAAATTTAAATCAACGTTTGGAGCTTAGTTTCTCTCTGCAAAAACTTAACCGATGAAAAAGCTATGATTAAAAAAAAAATTGAGTATTTTTTTTATATAGTAGCAGATCCAAAACTAAAAACTTAAATTAAGTTACACATAAATTTAGGATAATTTTTAGTAACATTACCTTAAGCAGCTTTATAATCAAATCCGTCCATGGTTAATGGCTAGATTTTTGTATTCTCCAAAAATTTAATTAATAATTTTAATTTAGTTTTGTTCGCTTTATCTTTCTTTCTTTTTTTTTTTTTTTGTTTTTTTTTTTTTTTTTTGTTATTAATTTAAAAGATATTAAAATATCTCTAAAGTTACATTTTTAACGTATGTGTGAATATGAGTTTATTTCTATCATCCGTCTCCTCCCCCATCACACATTCATACAATGTTAAACCACTAACGAAAGCAAACGAATTAAATATAATATTTGCTCGAAAAGAATGTAAAACGTTTTCATTTCAATTTCTGCCTCTTTTTACAATTTTTTTTTCATTTTCTTGTAAATAAAAAAATAACGAAGGGAATGGAGTTATACAAAACAAAACTAAATTGAAACAACGAAAAGTTGGTTGTTGCTTCTTTATACATCGTCGTCGCGTCTCGCCGTCATCACCGCCGCCGCCGCCGGTTGTATATAGTAAGCCAATACGCGGAATAACATTCACTTTAATTTCATTGTTTTAAGTTACCGAAACGTTAAGAGCTTCTAGCTTATATACATACATACAAACCTTATAAGTTAAAATTTATGCCATTGCAGCATTTTTTTCTGACTGATGATAATGGTTTGAGTTTGAGTTGAAGACATCGTAATATGTATGTATATACCTACGAGCAATCATCATTGCTAAGATTAAATAGAAAGTTAAGATATCATGTTTATTTGTTTTTTGTTTTTTGTTGTTGTTTTTTTTTTTTTTTTTTTTTTTTTAATAGAAATATAAGATTGGTAACAAGTTCATAAAAATTGTAACGTAGAACTACATTTTTTGGAATTTTGTTCAAATTGCAACATTTTCATTGGAGTTTAATTAAAATCGTAGAATGTTAACAAAAAACATATTTTTGTATTTTTGATTTTAATAAAAATAATGTCGACAGAAAAATTGGCAGCACTAATATTTCAAACCCCTTCCTAAACTATAGTTTTAATGACATATTATTATGGAGCAGAAAATGATGATGTCTTTAATTTTGATTTTATTTCCATGAATATAGAGATTCAACTTCTAACTTAGAAAATATCGAACAACATATCGAATGAATTTATTGTTTATTTTTAACATAAAACTAGATTTGAGTTTAAAATGAAAGATAATCATTTGCTGTGTGACCTTCAATATTTTTTTGTTGAAAAGTTATTGATCTTTTTAATTATAATATATAATTTGCATTTCGACACATAAACGTAAACGCTTGTTGAGTGGTTCTGTATTTGGTTTTTTGCAAGAATAACTGTTTTTTTATAAAGTTGTCGAACCGGTTGCAGTTTGTTTTTATGGGCGTTTTCCTTTTTTAGTTCAGAGTACAGCTTTAAACACAGTCTGAACACTCCGAACATACTCTGAGTGATCTCTGCACTGAGCTTGCTCTGTTCTGACAGTTCAGATTTACTTAAAGAATTACGCTTCACCCACCAGCTGTCACTTTTTCATTTTTTGTCATTCACAGTTATTGTTTGTGTTCAGCTATTCAACTCCGTCTCGCTCTATCAATTTATTCTGAGCTCATAGAGCATGCTCTGAACATGCTCAGAGCAAAAAAAGAAACACAAAATTGAAGCTCTGAAAGCTCTGAGCTAAAAAAAGAAACACGATTTTTTTTTTGACAGTTCAGGATCTGCTCTGAAAAATGACGACAGTTGATCCAATTCTTAAAACTTCAAAATTTTGAAGTGGCAAATGCTAACTTGACGACCATGGTAAGTGGCTCCATTCTGCTCTACTCATAATGTAAATTATATCATTTTTTTTAACAATAATGTATAATAAAATATCATAATTGGCAAATGGACGTTGACAATTTATTGACTAGACATTTATAAACCCATTCCAAAGTATGTCTAACTTTGGACAGCTGTCCAAGTCCAAAACCTTATTTATAATCATTTTCCATCGAGTGTTCAATTTAGTCACTGAAATTGGTTGTCCAAACCTATTCTAAAGTGGGTAGGTTCAATGCACAAAAAATTGAAAAATAATCTTCAAATGAACGAATTGAACGAAATGTTCATTGAACGTATCCAAATGCTCCAAATAAGGAAATCTAATGAATACGACTGTTAATGGCCTTATAAACCATATACATATACCTACAATTGATACAGTCGGTCATTTTTTTTCTTATACAATACAGATGATTTAAAAGATAAAAATAGCAATATTATCAAACAACATAATAATAAAATTTACATTTAATTATTTCGTCAAAATATTGAATATTCATTCAAAAATAACGTTTTTTTTTTTTTTAAATAACTATTTACTAAAAATGCGAAATGGTTTTCTATACAAATTTGATTCAACACTTAACAACTACAAATACATATGTATATCAACAGTTTGATGAATAAAATTGGAAGCAACCCAAAGCTCCATCCGGAGCGGCTACACTATACCCATATATGTAGGTAGATGTGTTTAAAAAAAATATTTGTTTGTGCTACTGAGTGTGCATTAAATTTCTCTTATATGATGATGGTTTATAAGCAAATAAACGACTTTTTGAGAGTGACAGTTTTTTTTTTAATTTAACAAGTGTCAATACCTGTCAAACAAGTTGAACCGACAATCGACAGTATATCATTGGTTCACACACAACAAATGCTTATGTCAACTTAATAAAACATACCTATAAAAAAATACAAACTTAAGGAATTGTTTAATTAATTAGAAATTATAAAAACATGCAAATTTTTATTTTACCTGTTAGATAAAAAAAAATAACGAAAAAAATTACTTTCAGTGATGATACAAAATTGCTTACGATATCAAATTTTATTTACATATTTTTAAGTTTGCAAAAATGTTGGTGCTAATTTGTGCTTTTTCGCACAGTTTTGTAGATTTTAATACTGTTGAGTAAATATTGGTTTAAAAGTCACGAAAAAAATATTGCTGGCTTAGGTAGTGACTAAGCCTTTCAATAGCAAAAATACCTATATATATTTTTTAACATTTTTATGTTAACACACTGCACTTGATTGATCTCAGAGTTATCCACAATTATAAATTATAAATTATAACTTTAGTTATGGATTAATATTCATGGATTTGTTATGTTTCCCCATCACGGGTAAAGTAGCAAATAAATACGAATCAAAGTTCTCCATAACTGCCTGAACACAATGGAGACGGAGCTGCAGCCTGCAGCACGAATAATTGCCAAAATATTCAATACACACAAATTCAATGTTACCAGCAAAAATTGCAACGCAACTAAAAAAACCGAGCCGCAGAGGGTGCTGCAAGAGTTCACCAAGTTTTAACTTTTGACATATGGTAGGTAAGGTACAATCACTTTTGACGTTTCAATTTGTATGAAGAAAAACGGAGCCCCAAAAAAATATTGAAGCTTTTGGTGCCTACCTATTTGTGCGTTTTTATATTTTAGTTCAGAGCAGAGCCTGAACTGTCAAAAAAAATCATGTTTCTTTTTTTGCTTTGAGCATTTTCAGAGCAATTAATTAATTTTTATCGATAAAATATAATAAAGAATAAATATAATCAGCTGATACTTTGACATAAATATACTTGACTTGAAATGTAGAGAGATATTTTTTGACTAGCTTTCCAGTCAACTTTCCAACTTTGCCTAAATTGGAAGGCAATTTTTTGACAGCTGACCAATCAGAGCCTTGAAACTTGCCTAACATTTTAGTCCCTAAGTTCTTCTGAACGTATTGATCGGATTGATAGAACAGACAGAGTTAAATAAAAATTTGAAAAATGGAAAAAAAAAACATCAAAACAGTAAAAATGGCGGACGAAAATAGGTACCGGAAACAAAAAAAAATTTAATACTAAGCACGGCTGCAGAAATAAAATCCGTTAAGCATTTGTTCACAAAAATAGTGACATTTGGTGCTATGCACCACACACATACTCTGAGCTACATTATTGCAATTTTGTTGTTTTCTTTATTTTAGTTAGTTAATTTATGTTTTTACCGTTCGCATCTACTGCCGCTTTGAACAAGTCGGAATGTTTTAAATGCAGAAGAAGATATACCTATGAAAAAGTATTTATGAAAATAAGTATTGAAATTTATTAATATTAAAAACATTTTTGTGACCTATTTTAAGTTTTAAGTAGGTAAGTATGTAGGTACTTACATATCAACCTACATTTATTGTTGAATCGAAATTGTCTCCCCGGCTCAAGAATCGCGCTTTAGAGTACGTACTACCTATATTGGTTTAAATACCTTTGTACCTACTACCTAGTATGTACCTACTTTCCTATCTAAAAAAGTCTGTGCAGTGTTTAAATACCTATTAAAAAAAAAAAAAAATAAACAAATGCGTCTTTTATTTGATAAAACGAAATTATAGTAACGAAAACAAAATACATAATAAGAAAAACCGAACGAAATAGTTAAGTTTTATATAAATTTTATAACAATCTATACCTATGAACCAAGACCACCCTGTCATCCAAATAATTCCAAAATAAGTCAGCTGCCTTTACCAATACCAAACAATCACATTTGTTAACATTAACACTTCTTTAAATAGCAAGACCAACATAACTACAGTGCAAATATTAATTTGTGTACTGTGCAACATAACTATACCCAAACACCTACCAGTAGTAAATAAAATAAAATGAAGATAAATAACATAAATAGGCCATTTCGCTCAAAACTAACCTATACCTTTGTATATAAACTTTATAGTAATCTCATGGAGTCGTTTTTTTTTACGAGACATTTGGACGGTGGCGGCGCTCGTGCTCACTGATGTTAAAAATAAAATTTGCAACATTTTGGCAGGAAAACGGGCAACATTTTCTTATTTGAGAGTTATCCCTATGGGAGTATAATATCATAAACAAGTTTATATACAAAGACAATAGTTAAAAAAGGTTGCTTTAAAAATCACACAAAAATTGAAAAAAAAGAGGAATTTTCATCGGCAAACAGCGAGCTTCAGTGCCGATTTTTAGGAATTCTGAAAATTTGCGTTTACTTAAATGCTTATATCTTTCTACCCAGCTGTCCGAATTTCAATGTGAAGGTATATAATTAAAGGAAAAATAACAGGCGTGTTAGAGCAAAAATAAAATTTTCAAAATCATTCAAAATTTCATACTAAAAACATGAAAATAAATATGGGACAAATAATTTCATTCAACGAAGATGTTGATAAAAACAAAAAAAAAAACATTAAAATACTTACAAACACCAATTGGCGAGAGGGAGATAGTATTCTAAAGCCGGTGGCGGCGGCGGGGTTTGTGCAATAAAAAACCACAATCGTGGCAAATTTGCTTCGGGTCGGAAAAAATGCTGTTTTTACATTTGTAGTCGGTATTGTAAAGGTACACTGTGGTTGGTTTGGTTTGCTTATAACTTCGGTTCTAATAATCCTATCGGTAACATTAAGGTCTTAAAATGTAGGTAGAATATCGGACTACATTTTTTTTATAAAATCATTGCGCAGTCACATAAAACCATACATGAAAAACCTCATAAAATTGAATATTTAAAAGAAACAAAAAATTAATAAAAAAAATTTTTTAAACCACATGTACTTTAACCCTTTTTAGGAGAGTTTTATGATGTTGGTATGTACATATATGTTGCACATTTTTGTTGGTTGGTTTAGTGGGTAAAAACAGAAAAGGATCGATTTGCTTAGCTTATAGCTCCTGTTCTAATATTCCGATCATTAAGATTTAGGTGTTAAAATAAAGGTAAAATATCAGGATTTATTATCGAGTTAAAAAATAATTGCGATCACATAAAAAGTGTTTGTGAAAAACGTAGTGATTTGATTGTTTTTTCAATATAAACTAAGAATTTAATGGAAATGATAATAATAAACATACCTACATATGTAGGTATACATAGCTACATATAGTTTGTACATTTATGGAAAAGGGTTGATATCGTTGGTTTTGTTGGCTTATAATGCCTGTTCTAATACTCGGATCTTTAAGATTAAGGTCTTAAAATGAAGGTTAGATGTCAGGCTAAATTATTAAGTTGAAAAATCATTGCGATTACATAAAGTTGTATGTGAAAAACTTCATAATTTTGATTGTTTTTCAATTTAAACTGAAAATTTAATGAAAATGATATGTACGTACATAATATGTATGTATGTACATACCTATGTACATTTATAGAAAAGGGTCGATTGGTTTGTTTGATTGACTTTCCTATAACTTCGGTTCTAATAATCAGATCTTTAAGATTAAGGTCTCAAAATTAAGGTATAATGTCAAGTTTATTAATTAAATTAAAAATTCATTGTGATTACATACAAGTGTAGGCAAAAAACGTGATTCTTTATATATTTATCGTTATAATAATTTAATTAAAATAAAATTTTAATAAAAAATTGAATACAAAATAAATAATTATACTTAGGTTAGGTAGGTACATTATGCATCAGATCCTCAAGTTTAAGGTTAAGTTTAGGTAAATTATCAGACTAGAGGTAGAATTGTAAGTGATGTGACTAATTTCGGTCGATATTTGGGTTTTTTCAATTATGTGACCCAGTCCATATGGTAGGTTTTAGTGCTAAAAAAAATATCATAAAAGGAGATTTTATTTAAAAATTTGAAAATACGTGTTTTTTTAAATCGGAATTTCAATATGGTAAATTAGGGCAAAAGAAGAGAAAGGTCTAGATTCTATTTTCTAAACGAAAAGTGATAGAGAGTTTTTTTTTCTTTTATCGATAGATCATGTAAATACAAGAAAGTCACATATATAAACGAAAATTCTAGAAAATCTAAAATTCGGGATAAAAACGTTTTAAATTCAAAAAATAAAAAATGGAAAATGGACGTTGGAGAAAAAAAATCACATAAAATCAGGGAAATGTTTTCTAGAAATATTTCTGAGAAGCCGATAAAAAATGAAAAGATCCGTGTTTGCAAAATTTTTTATTTAAGCTTTTTTTATGTCTAGGTGAATTTTTGGAAAATTTATATTTTTGAAATCAATTTTTCTTGGTTTTTGATTTTTTTTACCTTAATTAATATTTTCATTTAAAAAACAGTAACATAAAGAGAATTTTATTATCATTACGATGGTACTATGTTGTTTTTAAAACTGTTGGCTACTTTTAGAGTTGCCGAAATTTTAATAATCGACGTTTTTGAATTACTCACAGCTTTAAAGAATACATTTTTAATAGTCTCAGAGAGGTGTCAACAAATTCTGGGACAGAAACTATGTATAACCAAAATGTGAGTATATGGGTAAATAGGTACAAGTGTCATGATCTTCTTTAGCTCTAATTTACCCTATTTAAATTCCGTATTTTAAAATAAAGTTTCCTTTCACATATTTTTTTTAGCACTGAACCCAACCACATATGTAATTGAAAAAAAAAACCAAAAATCGACCTTTAAAGCGTGGCAACCCTATGCCTTGACTATATTTCGCCAGGCAACACTTGAGCAAAATGTTAGTTAAAACATTATCTAAAAAACTGCATACCACTTAACTCGATGCGGGTAGGTCATCCTATGGCGGGATCTTAGACTATATGGAAGGGGGAGTCTATCTCACCCGGAAATTTAGTTTTACATTTCACAATTTTGAGAAAAATTGATCCAAATATTTTGTTTGCGTTTTTTTTTATCAAAATTTTGAGTTTGAATGCAAACTATTGACACAAATAATATAATTTAAATGTAGGATTGAAGAACAGACTTCTGGCTTTTAAAACCGTTATTGTTTTGCATTTTAAGTATTGTCGTTGTTTTTTAATATTTGTTTTTCCATTTAAGTCGTTTTTTTTCGAAAGTCGCCTTTACCTCCTAAACGGGGCCCGTCCCATAGTAAAAAATGCTTGTATTTGAACCCTTCTATAAAAATCCGTTACCAATTTTTAGCGCCCAAGTTATTGTACTCTCCCCGCATACAGATTAAAGACTTATAACTTGAGTTCTAATGGCTAGATTTTCAAGGTTAAGATCTTAAATAACTGTTGACATTAGCGCCTGCCTCGCGACTGAACATACCCTAAGCGGAGCAACGGAGTTACGTGAGCGGGACAGGACCCGCAATCGATTTTTGTCTAATAAGCAAATATTTGGTTTAGTTTTTTTAATTATTTTTAGTTAGATTTATAAATAACTTGAGTTCTAATGGTCAGATTTTAATGATTAATGTCTTAAAATAAAGATAAATTATTACGTTATACTATAGCCGTGAAAGTGTATAGCAACTCAGCAAAATTTTTACACGCAAACAAAAAATATTAAACGCAAAAATAACAAAATATTTATAAACTTATAATCAATTTTTGTTGTTATTGTTTACGTGTAAAAATTTTACTGAGCTGACTATTCACTTGCAAAAAACACTTCTGTGGCATATTTAAACAAAAATGTATCACTTTTAAAATACCTATATAGTTGAAAAAAAACATCGAAAAGTTTTTTTTTTAATAATATCTTACATACCTATCCTCTATATAAAATTACAAAACACAAAACATACAGATTGCCATTTTTCACTTAAATTAATCAGTCATTTTTATAAATACTATTCTGTTCTATTTTTTTTCTCCTCGAACTCCCATATATTTTGTATATAAACCTACATGTATACTGTATACTGTATAGTGTATAGTGTATAGTCTTCTTATTCTTGCCATTTTGCCTTTTATCTCAACTCTATCAATATTTGAACAAAGTTGCTCAACATTAAAAGTTGACATTCAATGTTGAGATGATAGAAAATGTTGAGAGTTAGTTAGACATTTGGACACCAATTGGCGCACCAATCGCCGATGCTGATGAGACTACTATAAAGTTTATATACAAAGCCTATACCTACTTAACCTACCGAATTCAAAATTAACAAAAACAAATTCGCTCAACATTCAACATGAGTGTGTGTGCTTTTTTCGTTCTTCGAATTGCATTTGCATTGTATGCTTGCATGTGTTCTTCTCCTTCTTCGGTTCAGTTATCTATCACTCTATCAGTCTCGTCTCGTTGTTAAAGTTAATTTCTAAGTCAATTTGTTCCGGGATTGGGAGATAAAAAATATTTATTTTTGCAGTAAATTTTCAATATTCAATCGTAAATTTGTGAAATAATTGTTTATTAATATGTGCATTTGATTTTTCCAAAAGAAAATAAAGTTTTTCTTTCCTAAAAAGTGTTTATTTTTACAAATTAAAATTCGGGAAATTTTGCTTTTTTTTTAATAATGGCGTCGTTGTTTGTTGCCGTGCATCGTAGTCGTCTTCGCCGCGCATCGCATCTTCGTCACTGGTGATAGTGGTTGCGTTGTTGCATTTGTTTTGATCGGTTCGGCAGTTATAAAATATCGTTTAATTTAAAATTGAAGGTGGAAAAAAATTGTATTATGTATTGTTTCTTTTTTTAAAGAAAGTGAAATGTTTTAATTATCGTGTTTTTTATTCGTTTTAAATAAAAACTTAAATCGGTTTTTGCTTTTAATTTCAATTTAAAATCTCTATGTGCGTTGTTCTTGTTTTGTTTAATAAAATTGTGTTCAAAAGCTTAGTGTTTTTTAAAGAAGACTTTTATATTTTTTTTTAAAGACAGACGTGTTCAAAAGTTCATACCTACCTACTTATTTTTCGGAAGATAAAAGCAACATTTTGTACACAATGTTGCAGATTCATCAGCATTTAAAAGCCAAGTAAGTTATTTTTTAAATAATTACAACCTTCAAAGAGGGGGCGTTAAACATATCAAGCACTTCCTTTAATGATGATTATGAATGTGACAGCTTTTTGTTTATGAATTTAAATTTAATTTTCAAAATTTATTTTAGCTATGATGTAGAGCGGATTAATGTTTGAATTTGAAAAAAAAAAATGCTGAATTCAAAAATTCAATTTATCAGATTCAGTGATTTGATGAATTGATGATGTAGGATAAATAGCGCATAATATCTAACTATTAGTCTTAAAATACCTATACCTACAAGTTTTAAAAAATATTAATGATATACCTACATACACATGTGGGTCAATACATATTTCAAAACATGCAGTTAAAAAACATAATTAAACATTTTAAACCGCGACCGTTACCTAATTCAATTTTTTTAAGGCTTTCTTTTTTGTCACGGAACCGAAAATTTAGCTGGGGACATCTTTTAAATTTATTTAACTCAACTTTTCATTCCTATAAAAATTAAAAATAAGCTGACTTGGCATTAGTCACCACTGCTCAGTTTTCTTTAAAGCTACATTTATAAATTTTTCACACCTACATATTTACAACTTTAAAAAAAAGTGAGAGTGCCGGGCCTCAGGGTTAAGATGTGTAACCTTCAAATTAAATATTCAAGTGCTGATTTTACATCGCAGAACGCGGCGAGTTCAACTGTCAACCAAATTTCAACCCAAACTCAACTCCACCTTTCGATTTAGTTTGAGCTTGAACACTTTTTGGTTTAGAGTCTCCAAAAACCTAGTGTGATAGAACTATTGGACTGTAAGTTATTGGCACTTTGAGAAATGTATTTTAAGTTTAATTTAAACCCATTTTTGATTAAATTTATTTAAGATTGATATTTTATGTTTATTAAAATACAAATTAGGTTCTTATGTTCAAAGGTACCCCACATGTGGGGCAGGTTTGAATTTACCTGGTGCACTTTTGAACGGAAATATTTATAATTATTTTCAAAAGTTAATAATGTGAGTATTAGAGCTTATCTATTGAAGGAAAGAATAAACTGTATGAATAAATTAATTATGTAGAAGCTGAATAGTGAATATACAACAAAACTTTAAAGGATATACAATTTTAAAGATGTAAATAACTAGTTAAAAAGTAGGCTTTTGGAAATAAATAGATTAAAATAAAATTTTTGAAGCAAAAAATCTCTTTGAAGCTTTAATTTTAATAACCTTAACATTACATCTGTCTTGCGAGAAAAAATTTATTTTTTTTTTCAATAACTACTTTTAAACCTGTTCAAAGGTGCCCCGACCGTTTTGTTCAAAACTGCTCCAACATGTTAAAACAACAAAAAACTCGGCCATAGCTATTATACACATTTATCAAGAACTTCAGCTTTATGTTAATCAAAATGAAGGTGTGCATTTAATAATAATTTTTCAAAAACGAAAACCATAGCAAAAAAATTTTAAACTTACAAACAAAATATTACAAAAATACAATTTAGGCATAAAAACTGCATATCTAGCTACTGTCAGATGAACATAAGAGAGGCGTTGCAAAATCCTTGTTTTCCATTAATTATCTACATTATATTTCTTTACAAAAATTGTATTTATTTTTCAGTTGTAAGATATAAAATTAAATATCATATCTCTGTGCAAGCTGTGTGTATTCACAAAATCATGTAAATTGTAACGCTTTATTCTACGAAAATAAATATCTATCTATCTAAATCCTTGACGTGTAAAGATATCGGTATTGCCATGTTTAAAATTAAGTTTACGCTTTGAAATATTTATTTGTTAAGATTTTATAAGCCATGTTTAAAGGTACCACGCGTTCAAACGTGTCCCTCTCTCCCCCACCCAATATTGAACTTATCCAATATTCATACATACATCAACGTATCGTAACGTTTACCAGGACAATTTTATGTGCTATAGGAATTTTCACGTTTTTAGTTTACTCTACCCGTCTACTGCCGCCGCCGGCATAGATGTCAACAAGACTAACTAACGGGTGATTTTTTAGCTGGTTTGGTTTTGGCAACACTGGTTTTGACAGCTGACGTGTGTTTAGTACCTTGTGTCACTGTCAAACAGCTTCAGTTTGGTTTGCAATTTAACCATGGATCGTCTTACAAATGAACAACGCTTGCAAATTATTGAATTTTACTATCAAAATTCGTGCTCGGTTCGAAATGTTCATCGCGCGCTGCTTCCATTTTATGGTCGGCATTCTCGACCTTCTGAGCAGTCTATTCGGAAGATTGTGACCAAATTTCGCACCAAATTTACTTTGTTGGACATTAAACCACCAACACGTTTACGTACTGTGCGTAGTGAAGAAAATATTGCGGCCGTATCAGCTAGTGTGACAGAAGACCGCGAAATGTCGATTCGGCGCCGTTCACAGCAGTTAGGCCTTTGTTACAGCACTACGTGGAAAATTTTGCGGAAGGATTTGGGCGTAAAGCCTTTTAAGATACAGCTGGTGCAAGAACTAAAGCCAGCCGACCTACCACAACGCCGAATTTTTGGTGAATGGGCTCTTGGAAAGCTGGCCGAGGATCCGCTTTTTTATCGAAAAATTGTGTTCAGCGATGAGGCTCATTTTTGGTTGAATGGGTACGTAAATAAGCAAAATTGCCGCATTTGGAGTGAAGATCAGCCAGAAGCATTGCAACAGCTACCAATGCATCCCGAAAAAGCCACTGTTTGGTGCGGTTTATGGGCCGGCGGCATTATTGGGCCATATTTCTTCAAAGATGATGCGAATCGCAGCGTTACTGTCAATGGTGAACGCTACCGAGCGATGATAACAAACTTTTTTTTGCCCGAAATGGAAGTTCTTGACTTGCATGATATGTGGTTTCAACAAGACGGTGCCACATGCCACACAGCACGCGAAACAATGGCGCAATTGCGAGGCGAGTTTGGTGAACAGTTAATTTCACGTTTCGGGCCGGTCAATTGGCCGCCTAGATCGTGCGATTTGACACCATTAGATTATTTTTTGTGGGGGTATGTCAAGGCTAATGTCTATAGGGACAAGCCCGCTTCGATTGACGCACTGGAAGCCAACATCCATGCATTCATTCGTGAGATACCGGCCGATATGTGTGAAAGAGTATGCCAAAATTGGACTCAGCGGATGGGCTACCTGAGACGCAGCCGCGGTCAACATTTGCATGAAATTATCTTTAAACATTAAATTGCAAGGTTCAAACTATCGATTCAAATAAATATTTCATTGATTTTTTTGAATTTTTTGTGTTTTTTTTTTTTTTTAAAGTTCTAAACCTCTTAAAAAATCACCCATTATATATTTGAAAGTTTTAAACATACTTAGAAATTAAAGAACGAAATTTTTCATTTCCCAAAAATAAAGAAATTGAACATTTGTAGTTTTAGAACCTAGGTACAGAATTATTCAACTATTATACCTTATTTCGTTCCTTAAGTAAACTAAAGATGTTTTACCTTTTTAATCGAGGTTTATGAACTTAAAATTAAATTCGTTAAATTTAATTTAAATTGTTTATTTTTTTCTAATCGGACTAATTTGTTGGGAAACTCTGAGGGCGGTTTTTCGGTACTAATAAATATCTAGTTTTCCGTATTCCACTAAAATTTAAATGAATAAGTTTGACGTTAAGCCCTCTTACATGATGAACTTCTCGTTTATTGGATTCGAAATAACCTTTCGCACCGCTTAATACAAATTATTGTATGGTTTCAAGTCTGAAGATTCATAAATTAAATTCTGGCCTTTCCCAGAATCTCCGTTTCGTTTTTCACCGTCTGTCATTTTTACAATTTCTTTAATTCTCCATAATTCTCTATAATTCCTATAATTCTCCAATACAGGTTTAGATATGCATAGTTACTTACATGCAGAATAAGACCCCACTCTCTGCCATCATTTCATATCAGTGACTCATTGCCAACTCAAACAAACCAGCAATATTTCGACTTAAAACAAGTAGTCCTTCTACTTCACATTTAATTCAGTTATCCAGTTTGGTATGCAATTGGCACAGAAAAAAAAACCGCAACTTGATATTCATTTGCATTCATCGAAAAGGTGGCCACATATAGTCATCACATCAAATAACCTACAAGAATACCGTAATGTTTCTTAACCTTATCTGCATGGCTAGTAGGTATCTCAACTTAAAAAAATTTACATTATTTTCTCATTTTTCATTCTCAAACAAAACCTCTTTCGCACACACTTATATAAAAATCATGTCAATAAACCACAATCTAAGCTTTGTCGATTTGTTTTTTTTTTTATTTTTAAATCAATTGGCACTAAATTTGTTTAATTTATCACCGCAGTTGATAAGCGATTATTTTTTTCGCGAATAAAAAATTAAAAGCTTTGACTAAAAAAAAGAAGTGTTAACAAAAGTTAAAACATAAAAAACACCATTTTTTGTTGTTGGTTGTTGTTGACAACTAAATGAGTTTCTTTTTGTATTTATGTTTTATTTTTTGCTGTTGTATCGAAATAATTAAACATGCGGCCAGATGCAAAAAAAAGAGAACTTCAAGCTTAGAATTCTTGATTGTCATTACAAATGGCTCATTTTAACACCTCATTAGTTTTTTCTTCTGATAGGTATACAAACTAATACCTAACAATTATTTTTATTTTACTTGTTAAATTTTTTTTCTGTTGCCATGAATGTAGGTATCTCAATCGCAGCATTTGCAATTTCTGATGAAACTCGGCTAAAAGCATAAACTTGTTTGGAAATTTGAATGACATGCTAACGCGTCGCAACTGTCAATAATAGGTGAAGCTGGTTAGCTGAATTCAAAGCTGAGTGGCTATTGATGTTTTTTTCCATTTTTTGTTTGGTCTCTCCTCTGCAGAGTGTTGTGTTGGATGAAAACAAAAAAAATTAAATAAATAAAATCTGCACTGCAAGCGGCTATAGTATATTAATTGATTCCGTTTACTGTTTAGGTCGTCTATAATAATAATTAAGGCGTAGAGACCAACTTCAACTTGAAAGAATTTATGTCTAAATATGTACAATTCTCATAATTAGCGGTATATTTTGTTTTATACCTAATACATATTTGCAAAAGATTTATATATTTTTAAATTGTTCCTTCTAAGATTCAAAATATTTATAGCTTAAAGGTTAGTTTGGTTAAAAGACGTTTTGATGTTTATTTTTGTTATTCTGTGAATTAATAACGGGCTATATTTTTGTTTGAATTCGGTTGATAAAATTGCTAAGATATATTTTATTTTTGTTATTTTGCCATTTGAGCTAGGCTTATGTGGCCTTGAATAAAGTTTTTGAAACCTTTTTTTTTTTTTTTGCAAAAACCTATAAAATTAAACTTGATTTTTATTTTATTATTATTATTATTATTATTATATAGCAACGAAGATTAGGAATTTTATATAATAAATGGCAAACGTCGTCGACGCCAATGACGAGCGACATCGCGACGTTTAAGTGGAGTTTGTCGGTATAGGTAAGTTTAGGTATATTCATTGATTATTAATTTATTAGAAAAACAACTCTTGTTTTATGACAAAATTAATTAAAATGTTTTGTTTTAAATTAATTATTAGTGTTGGGATAAAATTTATGTAGGTATAAAAATCATTTCAAATGACTCAATAAAAAAGCTTGCAGGATAGGTAAATTTATAAAGACCCCAGTATAAACAAAAAAATGGTATGATATTTTATAGATCTAATCAATGCTTGAGGTTACAAGTCAGATTTTTATTTTTATATCTAAACGGCTAAGCCGTGTATTTTTTTATTTTGAGAGCTAATTTAAAGCCAATTCAAAAATAACTTTTTTTTTAACGACCACCGTAATTTATAGGTGTAGCGTGTTATGAATAGAAAACCAATTTTTTTTGAATTTGGAAATAATTTGGGGTCTACCTACTTACCAAACAAAAATCAGACTGTAGTGAGCATTTTTTTTTACTTCGTTTAATAAATGATAACAATTTTTAGAAGATAATAGTTTCCCATTAAAATTTAGTTCATTTTATTGTGTAAATGGGTAAAATTTATAAATTGTCACATAAGTAACATTTATTTGTCACTTCCGTAACAATTTGAAAACAAAATTTTGAACAGTGTAGAGTCGTTTCTGAGATAATAAATAGTCTTTTTCGTAACGTTTCTATGTGTTCAATTTCGTGTTTAGAAAACCACTCAAAAAGCATAAGTTTGAAATTTAAAGAAAAATAAGTTTCATTCGGTTAGGCCCTCGTTTGATGTACAGTAGACGTATACGACGACGTGCAGACGGACAAAAGCATAAACGACGAAAACCATTTTTTTGGACTTTACCATTTAATGTTAAAATTAATTTTAAAATCTTGAACATTTTTTTTTTACACGATTGTTTCGTGTAGTCTAAAATATATGGTCTCGTATTAAATGCTTTAGTGTCACACAATTTTATAAAAAAAAAATCAAACGTAGTGCTTTAAAAATTAAAATGTTAAATGGCTATTTATGACCTTCCTTAAACCCTTTCTGCTAACATGACTATAATGCTGTCAACAAAACTACTGGCAAAAATGTACATATAAATCTTCATTTTATTTTATTTTATTTTATTTTATTTTATTTTATTTTAATTTATTTTGTATTATTTTATTTTATTTTATTTTATTTTATTTTATTTTATTTTATTTTATTTTATTTTATTTTATTTTATTTTATTTTATTTTATTTTATTTTATTTTATTTTATTTTATTTTATTTTATTTTATTTTATTTTATTTTATTTTATTTTATTTTATTTTATTTTATTTTATTTTATTTTATTTTATTTTATTTTATTTTATTTTATTTTATTTTATTTTATTTTATTTTATTTTATTTTATTTTATTTTATTTTATTTTATTTTATTTTATTTTATTTTATTTTATTTTATTTTATTTTATTTTATTTTATTTTATTTTATTTTATTTTATTTTATTTTATTTTATTTTATTTTATTTTATTTTATTTTATTTTATTTTATTTTATTTTATTTTATTTTATTTAATTTTATTTTATTTTATTTTATTTTATTTTATTTTATTTTATTTTATTTTATTTAATTTTATTTTATTTTATTTTATTTTATTTTATTTTATTTTATTTTATTTTATTTTATTTTATTTTATTTTGTTTTATTTTATTTTATTTTATTTTATTTTATTTTATTTTATTTTATTTTATTTTATTTTATTTTATTTTATTTTATTTTATTTTATTTTATTTTATTTTATTTTATTTTATTTTATTTTATTTTATTTTATTTTATTTTATTTTATTTTAATTTATTTTATTTTATTTTATTTTATTTTATTTTATTTTATTTTATTTTATTTTATTTTATTTTATTTTATTTTATTTTATTTTATTTTATTTTATTTTATTTTATTTTATTTTAATGTTCATCTTTAAAACAGAAATATACATGCATATTTTAGTTTCTGGTAATTATCCGTTAATTATTAATAAATGCAATAACTTACATAAACATACCAAATGACACTGTCTCCCTTTTACCTTACATAAACGATCAACGTCTGAATAAAATCAATCGAAGTAAGTGTATGTTCGTTCATCTGCCAGAACAATTAATTTTATTACAAAATAAAAATAGAAAAAAAAAATGAAAATAATTGTGTACAAGACGCCATTTAATTTCCCCATTTATGCCGTCTGCATCTGTGAATACTGAATTATGCACTTTCAAGAAAATTAATAAATATAACAAACAAAAAAAGAAGAAAACTCCGCAGGTATACATTTAAATTGCAAAATATATATACATATATATGTATGTATGTATGTACATTCATATGTAAATATAATAAAAAGTGAAAAAAAACTTTTTTGCACAGAATGGCGTTAATTAACAACTTATGCTTCATTAATTTATCGACTGTATAAATGTTTCCCTCTGAGAACTACATATACATATTTAATTATCACAGAAAAACTTCTGTGACTCAATCACATCACCACCACCGCCGCCGCCGCCGCTGATCCAATTATTTATATGTATACGGTACGTAGCATATTTTTATATATTTCTGTGTATATCCTTAAAATTAAATAAAAATTGGATATTATTTGTCAATTGGCGCGAGCAATACCTACATTCATACGGCTACAAATTTAATATGGTCTTCCGGATTTCGGGTTGTGGCCAGTGGCATGGTTTTTTTTATTTTTTTTTTATTTTTGTTCATATTCAGTAGCATTTAATTATAATTGTTATGTCAAGTCCATGTGGAATGTTATGGCTGAGATGAAGCGAGTTTTTTTCTGTAGTTTGTAGTTTGTATTTTTTTTTATTTTTAACAAAAAGTCAAATAATGGGATTCATTTTATCAAATTGATTGGAAAAATTGAGTTGAATTTTTAATTTTTTTTTTTTTTACACAAAGTGTATGAAGGTATCCTGTTTGAAGTCTTTACAACACGTCATTTTCTTACATACATTTATGGTTTTTTATTTTATTTTATTTTATTTTATTTTATTTTATTTTATTTTATTTTATTTTATTTTATTTTATTTTATTTTATTTTATTTTATTTTATTTTAAATTGTATACATAATTATTGCTAATCATTGCTGGCAACCTTTCTTTACTGATTGTTGGCGTTGCCAGCAAATGTTTTAGGACAAAATGCATCTAAGGTTGAGATAAAACAAGAAAATTTTTGATTGTTTTTTTCATTTTATGAATTAATCATATTTTCTTGTATTTTAAAAATTTTACTTTAATAGTTTTTAATAACATTCCGTTTGAGAGTTATACGCGTAAACTTAGCCTCATTTTTGTTTGAATTATCACTAATTAAAGACCACTTCTCAATATTTTTGACCACCCACGGTTATCGATAGTATCGATTAAAAGAACGCGGCACTCCAAAAGTATCTAATTATTATTTTATTTTTATATTTTGATAACTTTAACCATCGATTAGGCCATAGTTATCGAGAAAAAAAATCGATTTTAAAAAATGCAATAGAGGACCAAAAAAAAAACACTTCACTCCAAAGGAAAAAAGTATTAAATTGATGTCCTTATTTTTATTTTGTAAAAGATAATTTTAACCACCGATTAGGTTTTTTGTCCACCATCAGTTATCGAATAAATCGATTTTGTAAATGCTTTTACCTCTGCGATTTTTGTTTAAAGTTTTATTGATCTCGTTTTAAATATTATTTACAATCCTTTCACTTTGTTTACCAGATCTAAAAATATTTTTTTTTTAATTTTGAAAACTAAAATTTATTTTATATTTTTTTTTTTTTTTTAATTATTCAGATTTTGAAAGATGCTTCATTAAAAAAAAATACACTTCATCTAAAAAGATTGTTTCTCTCTTAATTGTTTTTTGCATTTTAAAAATTTGAAAATCCAAAAAAATAAAAAAATTTAAAATATCGATAACATTTTTTTTCTCAAAAATAAAAAAAAAAAATGTTAAAGTTTTTGTAAAAAAAAGTGGCCAATACATAATATTCAAACTAGACCAATAAAATTCGAAAAAATGCAAATTTTTGGCCCATATTTTTTTTAAATTGTTTTTTTTTTTTTTTTTTTTTCGAGATCAGTCCAGTAAGAATAAAATTATAAATAAAATTAGTTATTGGCTGATGCTGAAATTTGGCACTGATATTGGTAATAAAACTCTTTTAATTGTGACAGTTCCTCAAAAATTCGATGACTGCAAGGAAATTTACCAGGTCAAATGTCAAGAAAATGTTTTTTTTTTTTTTTTGCAAATTACTCAAAAACGGGTCAAGAGAAAATTCATTGCTATTTTTCAAATGCTATAATTTTTTAACAGTAAATGCTACTAACAAAATTTTAAGAAATTCCTATGGAAAATTAACTTGGCAAAAAGAATAAAATTGTATAGGTACATGCCAAATTTAAGGCTTCAAAAAATGTTTTTTTCGTAAAAAATTATTTTTATTATTGGACTATAAATATGCATCAGTGTGTGTTTAAGAAAGTCAACATAATTGGTCATCTTTAAAAAAAAAAAAAACAAAAAAATGGAGACTGCACTTTTTTTTTAATTCGAATTTATTTTTAAAATGTCATCACTCATCACTTACTTTGGGTATAGAAAACTATTTTTAAATTCAACTAATAATTTTCATAAATATGTATACATATTCGAATTTGCCTAAAAATAGAAAAAGCAAATTTAATAATTATTATCATCAGAACAATTAATTAATTACTCTTTCTCTTACCCTTTTTGGATGATTGCGTACGCACTCTTATAACGTACATCCAATTTTCATTTTTTATATATAATATGTATGTACACAGAAAATAAAAGTTTGATAAAATGCCAAAACAGAAAATTTAAATAAAATTGTTAATAATTACATACAAGACAACAACAACAACAAAAAATTGCCACTTGTATCCCTTCATAGGATTTGAATGTACTGAATGTTTTTTTGAAAAAATCAACAATATTTTGCCATTTACTTATTTATGGATCAAAAAAAAAATTGTATACCTACCGAATATAAACGTCATTATTTAATTGTGAAGGCAGATTTGGCAGCAAAATTTTTTTTTTTTTTTAATTCATACTCATAGCACAATTATTATATTGAGTGCAATATAATGTCAGATGCACAGTAGATATAAATTCACAAAGAGAAAATGAAATATTTATCAAATATGACAGGAGTATATAGACAAAATAAAATGAAAATATTTATCATTGAGAATTTTTAATATTAAAATTGAAAAAAAAAGAAAAAACTAAATATTTTTTTATCATTTTATATAAAAGCCAGCCAAGTAATATTATGTTGTTGTTATTTTCTTTGACCTTTGAGGGTGACTATACCTAAGCGATGATGGTGCTTGACATTGTGAATATGATGTGTGTTGTTTGCAGGTTGGCTTTGATTTTTATTTAACAATGAAATTATAATTTTGTATGTAAATTTTAAATTTATGTTAAATTTAAATTAATAGGACAAATAATTAAATAATTTTATTTCACAATATTTAATAAGACAGAATTAATACATACTTCCAAAATATATACGAGTATTTTAACTCCCATTTTCAAGTTTCTCCATCACATCATTTAAATCTTACTGCAAAAGTTTCATACTTTATAACTCCTTCTGTGATGTGTGTGCATTTAAAGAGCCAATATCCCTTAATTTGCCAAATGCAAAACTTTTTGATCTCTTGCTAAACCTTCAAGAATTAACCAGACCACACATCTATTTTTTACTTGCGATATATACATAGGTACTATATGGCAAGTTAAGGATTCGAAAAAAAATCGATCATAGTTGTCATAACGATCATAGCGTAGTAGAAAAAAGTGCGAAATTCTGTTCGTCTGTCTGTCTGTCCGTCCTTTCAGTTGCAGCCTAAATGGGCCGATTTTCTTTAATCTTGTTACCTAGCTGTTTTTGGGCACCCACCCCCCTCCAACCCTTTTTTAAGACCAAAAATAACGGTACCTGCCGTATAATTTTTTTTACCAAATTATAAAAATCTTATTTTTCTCAAAAACGTACCCACAACTTAAAAAAAAATTGGTGTTTTTTTATAAAAAAGCTATCATTTTATAAAAAAAAATCGGAAAAATGGTTATACCTAGTACCTCCCATAGAACCATATTTTCGATTTTCTCAAAAACGGCTTAGCTGATGAAAGTTTTAAAAGTATTGTACGTATACCAAAATTAAAAAAAAAAAAATATTTGTATTTTTAAAAAATTTTTAAATTTTTTTTTTTGAGAACTTAATATTTCGAAAACGATTTGGTCAATTTTTATAAAATTTGGCAGTTAGCAGTTTTTTAACATTATCTAGCAAATTTTAAATAAAAATTATTCTTAGGACCAAAAATAACGGTACCTCCGATACAAGTGTTTAAAAACCGGAATGGAAAATATCATTTTTCTCAAAAACGGCTCCTACGATTTTAATTAAAATTTTTATGTGAACTAATATTGGTACGATCTGCTATATTATTGGAAACAAATTTTTTTTTCTCGTTTTAAAATGGTATCTCTCATAAAACCATTTATTTTAGTTTTCGACTATATCTTAATATCTGTTAAACTGATTTTAATGAAATTGTTTAGACAAGAGCTTCTAATAAATTATTATTAATAATTAAATAATTATTTAAAAAAAAACCGCTCCAACGATTTAAATTTTTTTTTTCTGATAAATTGAGATTTGTGTAAGAAATCGGATGATATACATTGCGTTAATGTCAAAACAGTTTCAGAAGTTGTTTAATCAATTTATTTCTAATTACAGTACAAACTCGATTTACGCAACTAATAGAAATTGGGGCAGTTGCAATAACCGATGTTGTTGCACTTAATGGGTTGTATTTTTTTGGTACAAATTATAGATGAAATAGCTTATTTTCTTATAGATAACGACAATGTTATGAAAAAACTGTAGTGAAACCAAAAAAAAAAAACAATTATTTTTATTAAATACGAAAATGAAATGTTCGAAATTTATACAAAAATCAATCATTAAAAAATTAATCAAAAGGAGAGCATGCAAATAGAAAACAGATGAATAAACACAAGAAGTTGCACAAATCGAGGTAGTATTTTTGAAAAGTTGCACTTATAGAGTCAAGACGTGCTACAAATTTAGTGTTGCGAAAATCGAGTAGTTGCACGAATCGAGGGTTGCGTAAATCGAGTTCATACTGTATATTGATTTTTGAACAATTTTTCAGTCTAAAGTGTAAGAACCATGTATACTTTAAAACCACAGTGTGATCGCACATAAGAACAAATTCGTGCGACCCAGTCTTGCATTTTATTTAAAAATAAATATTATTCATACTGTCCTTGGCTTAAAATTTTAAATACAGGGCGTCTCATTATTCGATAGTAAATTCTTAAAATTATTTTAGTCACTAGGTCGACGAACAATTATTATTATCATTATAATTTTTTTTATTTTAAATTGTTGCTTAATTGTGTTGCCGGTTTCTTATCCTGCTCCGTTAAAGTGGTATCTCCACACAGTTTAAGTTTTTAAAAACTCGGCCAAGGCATTATCTTGAGTTTTGGCTTCCGGAATATAATCTCTAAAACACCTTGTCGAGGAATCTTATCTTATAATTTACATAGGTTTCTCGTTCTGCTCTGTCAAAGTCAAATCTAAAAACCAAGAACTGGCTTAATATCTCGAACCCACATAAAGTTTTAATTTTTAATATCTCCACACAAGGCGTAAGATCTTCATACAAGTCGTAAGATTGCAGGTTTCTCCTTCTACTCCAACTGAAATGTCATCAACAAGAATTGGCTTAATATCTCCAAGAACACACAGTTTTTATTTTCAATATCTCGACTCGCAAAATGCAATCGTTATAACTTTTCTTTTTCTAGAACACCTTTTATCTTGTCTATGAATCATAATGATGAAGGTTTCTCCACCTACGCCCTTAAATCTGAAACCTCAAAACAAGAATTGGCTTAATATCTCGAACCCATACAGTTTAAATCTTCAGTATCTCGATACAACCCGTATAAGTTTGACTATCAGCTCGTGAAATGCAATCATAATAACTTTTCTTTTAAAACACCCTATATTATATCTTTTCCAAAGAAGAAAATAAATATTTTAAAACCAAAATGAATGAAAATAATAAAAATAAATTTTCTACGACAACAACTTAATGTATATGTATAAAATATTTTAAAGCTAAATCTGAAGCCGCAACATTCTTTGAGAAACCATAGTAATTGTAACTCAAGCTGTAGGTACTTTGGCATATAATTACACTAGGTACATATACAATTACTTTGCCTCACACTTCTTATAAGTCATATATGTATAGTTATGGTAGTAAGTCAGCACTTAAAACAACAACGAAGTGTTGAAGTTACTCAATCCCTCTCTCATCTCTGCATGCATAGATACTTTTTTGAGATCTGTATATAAATATATATTTATTTATCTAAAGAGACTTATTATGTAGATACACACGAATATATATATACAAAATGTGATACCCCGCATTTGGTAAGAATGCGGTTGTAATCTGACATCGTGGTAGCATTTTCAATAAACTACGGATAGTGATTTTCTAAGATATGTATACACTTCATGTCTTTTGAATGACTTTTCTATAAAAAATTCCAAAAATAAAGGGCATGCAGATGGAAGAAGACTGCACTTTGAAGCTATTTCAAGCCCCTTTACTATCACCTCTTGGGTCCGAATCCAGTCTTAAACAACTAACATATTTCATATCCACTGCAATATTTAACAAAGAAGTTGATCTTAATCAAGTGTCACTGAGTGTACTTGCCGTATCTATGAGACTATAGCAAACAAAAATTCGCTAACAATATGAAAGATACTATATTCTCGTTCACATGAACGATAGATAACAATGTGCATCTGATGGATTGGCAACTTGAATTTTTCTTATTTTTTTTAAATTTTTTTTTCTTATTTTGAGAATTCACTGACCAAACAAACATTTCAAAATGTTGCTTGCTATAAAGTCTATTTGAAATATTTTTTTTTTTATGGTATTTATTTTGTATCCTTTTGCATGGCTGAAAGAACTTAGATCGTATAATGTGTACCTATACTCTCGTATCTTTTTGAATGACCAACAGACAAGCAAATAAATTTTTTTAAGCTCCAGAGAAGCCCAAACTCTATGTACATTTATACTATATATAGAGACCAAGCAAAGAGCAAGAGCTGATGTTTCGTCTGGCTAGTCAAGTACGAAGTTAGGTATACATAGGTATACAGTAAGTTGGTTGGTTGGAGTTGCGGTGGTTAGAGAAGTGCTTTAATTTTGTATACAACATTCAACGTATGTGCGGTCGGTAGCGTGTATATCTACATTTTCAAATATATTGCAACCCCATGTCATGCAAGAGATAGACAAGTAAATCTTGGCCTACCACAAAACACTATAATATGTGTATGTACCAACATGAAACAGAAAATAAACAAAAACAAAAAATCGAAGTTTAAGAAAAAAAAAAAAAACTTTCAAACTGTCTGTATAGACCGAATTTAGTAAAAAAATCATAGAAAAATTTAATGAAAGGCTTTTATTATTGAAAAGATTATGAAAATCCATTGAAATAATTATTATGAATAGTCGAGTCAATAAAGCTAAAGAAACTTTAAAACATCGAACTTCTAAATTACGTTCCTACCTACGTAGTAGCTACTTATCCGATTTTGATGATTTTTTTTTGTTGTTGTAAAATGTTTGTATTATGTAAGTTCTGGAAGATGCTTATAAATAATACATTGATATTGTTAATTTAAAACAGAGATTTGTATGAAAATATAGCATTACCACTTTTCAAAAATTTATTGTTCTAATGATTGGATTAACTATCGTGAAATTGTCGTAAATTTGTGGTAAATTTTTTTGTGAAAGAAAAAATGGTTTGCGCTTGTTCTTTTTTAAAATAACACCTGGTAATGCTAAGTGGACAGTGAAGATAGCATAAGAATAGAAAAAGAAATATTTTAATAAGCGTCGTAAATTTGTCGTAAAATAAAAAATTGTTCTCGCTTGTTCTTTTTAAAAATAATACCTGATAATGCTAAATGGACAGTGAAGATAGCATAAGAATAGAAAAAGAAATATTTTAATAAGCGTCTTAAATTTGTCGTAAAATAAAAAATTGTTCTCGCTTGTTCTTTTTAAAAATAACACCTGGTAATGCTAAGTGGACAGTCAAGATAGCATACAAATAGAAAAAGAAATATTTTAATAAGCGTCGTAAATTTGTCGTAAAATAATAAAATGGTCGCGTTTTTTTTTTTTTAATAGCCCTTGGTAATGCTATTTTTACAGTTTTGCAGTAAAGTTGGCATTGCCAATCTTCAAAACTGATAACATGACCCCAAAAGAAATGCCTAAATAACTGTCGTAAATTTTTCGTAAAACTTTCGAGAAAGAAAAATTGATCACGATTGTTTTTTTTTTTTTTAATTTTAAAAAACCTAAAAATTGTAATTTTCAATGAATCTAACATTGCCACAGAAAAAAAAACAATTGCCATTTTTTCACGACAATTTTACGACATTTTTATTTAACATTTTTACCCAATCCTTTTTCTGTTTTGAGTACTAGGGGGCTATTTTATATTAAAATAAGCGCAATAATTTTTTTCTTTCATTATAATTTTATGAAAAATTTACGATAATTATTAACATATTCGTTTTTATACGTTTAGTTCATTTTACCCCTACTTCGAATTGTTTGACTATCCCAGCGATTATTCAAAAAACAAATCAACAGGCACAACAAGTTTTTTTCTTTCACGAAAAATTTACAACAGATTTACGGCAATTTTTCCGATTTAAAAAAAATAGAATTTGATTTTTATTTGCATTGCATCTTAAATAATCAACCGTTGTTGAACCCCAGATAACGTTGAATGTGATTATTACCTACATTGAATTGAAATAGCCCAATGAACGAAATAAATTCTGTCAAGTTTTACTTAAAATAAAACAAAAATAAAAATAAGGTACTAACGAGTGAATTTCGTTTAAATGGACATAAAAAAATAAAACAAAAATAAAAGTTGTAATGTTTTAAGGTTACGAGGTTTAAGAACCTTTTTTTTAAGCCCATACTTATAGACGTTCGGACAGATTTTGTGAGATTGTGGAATCAATTAAATCGACAACCACTTACCCTGTTGAATTTGTGTCCTTTGCCCATACAGAATGGCAAGAAAGTCAATGATATTTCAACTAATTTTTGTTAGGCCATTGACAAAATTTCTCATAGGGTTATACCTAGGCTTGAACATTTGAAATGATTTTTTTTTTCTATTTTGGAAAACCGTTAAAAACTTTTTCATTTTAGATCTGTCTCCTCGAGCCATTTCCTAGCTAATTTCGGGTCCCTGAAGGCAGGCACTTAGGTCCTCTTCTTTTCATTTTTTACTTTTTCTGAATTTCGTCTATTTTTTCTTGTTGTCTTATTTTCCTTGGCTATTGGGTTTGAATGTATTTTCATAAATACTAAAGTGAATATATATCCTTGATCTTCCAACACTGCATAATAATTGAACATTTGGTTGCAAAATAAATAAAATTCTTTTCCCTAATTTTTCAAGTAAAATGACTTTTCGGCACTTGAAATAATTCTGAGTTGTAAGAAAGTTTGTTCTTTGAACTAACATTCTTTGTCATGAGTTACTCAACCTTGTTAAGTGTTAGTTAAAGTAGCTGTGACTTTTCTTTTATCAAAATCTTTTCCGATTAAAATTGAAAAAAAAAAAAAAACAAACGCACATTTTTGTTATAGGTATGTTATTGTTGGTCTCATACTCATCGATGCGGTACTTATGTCTCATCGGTTTCATCATTTACACTTGGATGCACAAATATGTATGTATATATTGTATCTACAACAGATATCTAAGAAGTATGAGGAAAAATATAATCTTCAATTATGCAGGCTGCCCCATGACAAGAAAAAAAAAAAAAAAAAACTAAGAAAATCGAAGAAAGATATACTTCAACCTGCCTGCGCTTGGTTGATCATAAGTTCTTTTTCCATACCTATTTACCTATTGGATGTCTCACATCAGCAACTTTTCGTCATCGTCGTCAACATTATCAACAGGAAGAATTTCAGCAACAGCAACATCAGTATAACAGGAAGGCAAACGACACAGACAACAACAACAACACAACAGATGGCTTTTTTTTAGAAACTATGTGCTACATGACAACTTTTTCCGTTAAAGTTGACTGAATATCTTACACTCTTCATCGAGTACCAGAACTAACTTGTATGCCTATTTCTATGCAGCATAAGTCAGAATACATCATCATTAGAATGCAGGTGTTAAGGCATCTTCGTGAGATTGCAATGCTTCGCTAAAAAGATACAAGCGTATTATAGCTTGATACTTAAGTGCGTCATATTATTCCTATCTTCATATATACCTACGTATAGATGATGACTTTCTTTGTCTTTGTCTTTGATTTTTTTGTTTTTGATCGATGAAAGAGTTCCGAGTGGTCTTTTGCGATTGAAATGATTAGTCTTTAACAGTACCACTGTATACTCAACACATATGAATGCCATGTCAAACTCCAAAGAAGACCTCATGCCATCATCTATAGCTCTAAAATATCTTGCAAATGCCTAATGCGCGAATGTAACAGTTATCTAAGCAAAACAAAGAAGATAAAAAAATCCCAATGTACCGCTTTGGGTATTATACGCAATAACAATCAAACTTAAACGAGTCATCATAATGACGGACGGATGTCTTGAGACCCAATGTTTATTGCGTAAGAGAATTAATGTTTCTGTCAGACCTATTTCGTCAGTTTTCAGATAGTAATCAATAAAGCTCTGGGGCCCCAGCCGCCTCGCCGCCGTCGTGCGTCGTCGGCCCACACGCTTCAACCGAATGTAATTTTTGACTTAATTATGTATATCTCAACTCTCCAGTCTTTATACGCGGATACAAACCTCGCACTATTTGTCAAAAAACATTTCAGCTATAACGATGACCGATGACTCGGTAGCGACTGAAAAAAGGGAAAATTAAATCAGGCCACAATTTTGGCCTTTATAAACCAAATATTGCAGATATATCAAAAAATAAAAAAAAAAATTTCTGAAGATATGTTGTGAAATTTTATTCGACATAATAGGTTGTTTCTTAAGCTAATTGGTAATTTGATCGTGTTTTTAACTATTGCGGGCTTTTTGTATCTAACGCACTTTTTATTTTGTCCAAAAGACCTTTTTGTTTATAAATATCTAAGTTTGATCGATCACAGGGACGTAGATAGGAAATTTTTATATCAGGAGAAGGTTTATAAATTCTTAAACTTTATTTTTTTATTTGTTTGCTTCCAAATATTCTGACATAGAAATAATTATTGTGCTTAGTCAGATCGTCAGATCTTAGATAATTATCTCTTTTCTAACATAAAATTCTTGGCTTCGTGAAACTTAGCTTAAGGGACGAAAAAAGTTCATACAAGTTTCAAAATTCAGTATGATGTATTTTATGGGGCAAGGGACGGTAATGAAATGAAATTCTATAAAACTGAAAACTAATTAGGTACTTTGGTACAAAAAAAAATGTTAGGA
This sequence comes from Epistrophe eligans, assembly GCA_951394125.1. Taxonomy (NCBI): domain Eukaryota; kingdom Metazoa; phylum Arthropoda; class Insecta; order Diptera; family Syrphidae; genus Epistrophe; species Epistrophe eligans. The sequence goes on from OX596029.1 coordinate 31,782,894, forward strand.
TATTAAGTTCCTCATACCATGTTTTTTTCCAATTTTGGAAACTGAATTATCTTTATACTGGTTGCCTTTAGGAAAAAAAGTTATATGATCTTTTTTGTAGGACTTTTTCTAAGCTATAAATTAGACCTTTAAATTTTTTTCGTAAAGCCATCTGGTAGTAAAATATTCATTTAAAACTGTTTTGGGGGGTCTTTGAACCCCATACAATTGTAAGTGCCATTCAAATCAATTTTTTTATTTCAATTCAACTTACCTAATTCAATTTTATTTTAATTTTGTGTTTATTGATGGGAACGTCTTAAACTCTCTTATAAGAAAACATTGAAACGTTAAACTTTTCCCCCAATTTTTTCGTAATATTATAATAAATGTGTCTTCGGCGACTGAATTAGTGGGTATAGTTTAACTGCCACGAATTGCTAAAATATTCATTTAAAATGAAGGCAAAATCATTTCATAGTCTTTTGTTTTACGTTTAAAAATCAAACCCTTTTTCTTTTCCCTTCCAAAGGTACGGACTTCTTGATGACAATTTTTATCTTTTATTCCCAAACAATTGATGGACATAATGTTACTTACGTGATTTGTTTGTTATAGAGATATGGGTAGTTGTTATTCTCTCATGGAAATAATGTCTGTATTGCGGTTCTTTTATATAATCTAACTCATAGTGGAAGAATTATCTTTGACTATAATTAAATGACATTGAGGTAATAAACCCCAGGCGATATACTATACAGACCTACATGAATTGTTTAATTTTTTTTTGGTTTATGGAAAATGAAATAAAATTAATGTATAAAGTCAGTGAGTGTTAGAATTGGATTCACAAAATGTTTCTTACAAATTTAAAGTGCCCTTTAGGAAAACTAGAAAATACCTCATTAGTAGGTATTGTAACTGTTATTAATTGAACTCATATAACGTGGACAGAATAGTTTATTTTTATCAACGTAAATGGTTGCCTACACATTTACAATATCTTGGAAATAAAGAGTTAAAAGTCTTAAATATTGTGATTGGGACAGAGAAATTTTAATCCATCAGTAGAATTGTTTGATGTATTTAGAGATGTACCATTATGTCCCAATTTTTTTATATAATAATTTTTTTTTAATTTTAAATTAAAAAAAATCAAATCGGTAAAATGTTAGTGCTATTTATTTTAAGTTGTATTAATTTTTAAATTTTCTTTTATTTCTATTTTTACTTAAGTATTTAAAAAAATTTTGAGACATAAAGAGGGAGTTCGGGTCACTTACTTTACCACTGGAAAAATCTGTAAATGAAATTGAGTAGATCATCGTTTGGACAGGTTTGACTTTTTTTTTGTTTTTGCATGTACCAATTTTTTTAATAGTATAAACACTTTTTACATTTTCTATAATTATTTTTCATGGAATAATTTTTAAATATTCTTTTATTTTTATATTTTTAATTAACTATGTAAAAAAATATGGGACACAAAACGGATTTTGGCCCACCTAACTTATCGCTTGAAAAATCTGTAATTGCAGTTCCATAACAATAACTTACACGTTTGTCTTTTTTGTCCCAATGTCCCAATTGTTTTTTAGATACAATTTTTTTTGTTATTATAAATTCTGTTTAAGTAACTCAATCGCTTGGAGGTAATTTTTAAAGTTTCTTTTGTTTTTATTTTAAATTACTTTGAAAAACAGACTTTTGTCCAACTCGATATGTCGCTCCGAATTTCTGGAAACACAGATAATCATTTTTACATTATATTCATTTTATAATTTTTTTATAAAAAATATAGCACAGCTTTGCACATAATATGCATACATGTGGACCTAACAATATAAACTGAAAAATGGTTAAGAAATCAATATAACCAATAGAAATAAATTAATTATATGAACAAATTTAAAAAGCTAGGAGTGTTTTTTTCTTTAAATATATTTTTGTATATATGTATAAAAAATTTTGTAATCATTTTTAATAAAAAAAAATTACACCATTTTTAGTATTTACAAATGAGAAGTTCAAAAATCAATTTCGAAAAAAAAATCATTAACCAATTTTCGAAATAGATATCGAATTGAAATAAAAATTGAAAATTTTTTAAAAATCTTAATTTTTTTCTGAAAATTTAAATATGTTATATTATTTAAACTTATTAGAAGATTTTTTTAAAAAATTCTTAATAAAATCGGTTGCACAGATGATGAAAGAGTCAAATACCAAAAAAAATGTTTCCATGAGAGATACCGTTAATAATCGGATCAATGTAATTCTTTTTCTTTTTCAATAATATGGTAGATCGTATTGATATTATTATCTCATAAATCGAAATTCTCAGGTGTCGTTTTCGAGAAAAATAAGATTTTCCTTAACATTTTTTTTAAACACTTGTATGGTAGGTACTGTTATTTTTGGCCTTAAATAAATTTTAAAAAAAAATTAAAAATTAAATTAAAATTAAAAATCTGTTAGATAGAGTCGTCTTTCAATTATAAAATAAAAAAAAAAAATAAATAAAAGAAAAAAAAAACAAATAAATTAAAAAAAAAATTAATTAAAGAAAAAAAAATAAATTAAAGACAAAAAAATTATTAAAAAAAAGGAAAATTTTTGTATATAAAACTTAACTTTACTTTTTAAAATATTCTCCATGAAAAAATTGATCATAACCAGTCGAACCGGTTTTGAGAAAATCGAATTAAAATAAAAAAACTGGTTCTATGGGAGATGCCATTTATAACCATTTTTCTGACATTTTTTTTACAAAAATTACTGATTTTTTTTTTTTAAGTTTTTGGCAGGTTTTTGATAAAAATAAGATTCCATTAATTGCTAAAAAAAATTGTACGGCAAGTACCGTTATTTTTCGACGTAAGAAAATAAAAAATGTCGGAGGAGTGCCCAAAAAACGCTAGATACCAAGTTTACAAAACGACCAAACCGTTAAAGCTGTAGTTAAACGGACAGACAGACATCAAAAAGACGGAATTTGCTAGACCCACTTTTTTCGACTCCGATTTTTTCATAATGACAAGTTTGATCAAAGTCTCGAGTTCAATTTTCTTGCCATAAATAAAGTTCTTGCCAAATACAATAAAAAAATGAAGAAATCATTAAACAAAACTAAAATATGTATAAACATAAAAAAGTAAGCATACGTCAAAGTGTACCAGGTACCATTATTTCAAAGGTCCACTTTCATATTAATTGACAAATATTTTCATGAGCAATATTTGAGAATGTTAGGTACGTTTAAACTTATTTATGGAGAAATTTAGTGATTTCTTGATTTATAACAAAAATAAAGTCAATTATAATATTTAAATTTTATATAATTATTATTTTGTTTCAAATAATGTTAAACTTATTGATGTTTAGATATTTTATTAAATTTTTATTCAAAAATCCTATTTCTAGGGTGTTTAATAATTTTTTTTTTTTAATATTCAGAAATGGAAACTTGAAAGTAACTAAACCTCTCTATTAAATTTTCAATTGCCATTAAAGTTAAACAAGTTTTAAAAATATAAATTAATTTAAAAACATGCTTTGGTTTAACTAGAATTTAGTCTTGAATGAAAATAAATTGCAATTATAATTACATTTGCAGAGACCTTTTTTTTTTCTTCCATCAAACATGGAATCTTGGTCAGCATCAACCTTTCCCACAATCTTCCCTTCAAACTGCAAACTGTTAGAGATTAATTGCTTGTCTTTTTGTGCCTTGTGTCTCAGTGTAGGTGCATCGCCTAAGATGCAATAAATTCTAATAGCTACCTCTTATTATATGAATATTAAATTAAATATACAAATACTTCTTTCTGCCCACAAATCACATTAAATTTGCAACTGCATAACTACCACTTACAGTTATATCTACTTTTAAGTATCTCTTTTATACCACACCCTGGGAAAAAGTTTGAATTGCAAATTACCAACAATTAATGCAAAAATTCTCTAAAACTAACCTACCAATCAAAAAAGTGTGAGACGGTCTCTCTTTATATAGTTGAAAGACTAAAGAGTTAGTTCCTCGCGTATAAAGGGTTTTCCTATGCTAAATAAATCGATCTCGAAGAAACAAAAAAAGAAAAAAAAAAAAAAAACACACACACATAGAATATAAAAAATTGTAGATATCTTTCCCCCAACTGCCACTTTTCTCACACAATCTGCGCCTGTTTTTATGCATCACTAGCATCACATAGCTTAGAATGGTATAGCTAACCTTTTCCCAGTTAGAATCGAGAAACACAAAAAAATAAAAAAAACTGAACTTGGTTATATAGATTCCTCGTTTGCATAAAAAGCCAACCAACGTATAGAACGAAGGCTTCAATGCGCTACAAAGAAGCCTCCTCGGGCAACATGAAGCGAAAAATAAAAATAAAAAAAAAAAACAACTTAGTTGCTTGGTCGGTCGGGAATATTGTTGGCCAGAATCGATTCTTTGTGCTTAACCGAACCGCTTCTACACATCGGCCATGCCATTAGTTTATTTATATGCGAAATTCTAAGCCGCATACACCGGTTTTTTTTGTATCTTATACCACAGCCGTGCCACTGTTTGAAGATACTTTATTTATTTATTTTTTTAGTTGTTGTTGTTGTTTTTTTTATTATTTCTCGTTTGGCCCCGTTTGGTATAATTTAACATTCACCTATTCATTGGGAGTTAATCAAGTGTAACGGGGCTTAAAAAGCGAAGGAAGAAAATATTGTAATTTTGTTGCAAAACTATATGAATTTTACCAAGAGTTTTTCCATTCAAAAGCCATCACTTGCAGCTAGAAAAAGCTATTTAGCCAACTCCACCCTAAGGACAGAAACCCAAAAAAAAAAAAAAAAACCAAAACCAAAACGAAAACAATGATAATAGTAATTTGGTATCTTTTACTATTTTTCAGTTACAACTCAAAGTATGTATCTGCATCTAACTTTTCTTTCTGTAGAGTATTTTCAACAAAATACAGTCAAATCTCTTTAAATCAAAAGACTTACAATCTTAAATCTCGAATTTAATGATGTTTTTTATAAATGTCTTTGTTATAAATTTGAAATTCTTATAGATATATTCCTGAAGAAAAAAATACAACTTTGCTAGATTTAAGAAGTTGGTAAGTTACGGCTTCTAAACAATTTCCATTAAGCTTTTTTAAGAATTTGTGCTAATTTTGAAATATAAACTGATAATAGGAAAAAAATAATATTGCCTAACTATAATATCATCAGCTAGTGTCATTATATTTCGGTCTTAATGTTAAAAGCTATTTTTTGTTTTTACTTATAATACAAAAAAACATATACATATGTATTTAAATTTAAATTTTTTTTAGATAATTTATTGATGAAAAAACGTAACTTTATTAGCTTTTAAAAGTTGGTAAGTTGCGTCTTCTATATAATTTCCATTAAGCTTCCTTAAGAACATCCTATAATTTGGCAAAAGCGGTATGCTAAATACAAACTGAAAAAAATTAATATTGCCTTACTTATCTAACTAAATAGTTAGTGTCAGTAAATTGGGCGTTAAAATCTTTCTTTTCTTCCTAATTATAAAAAATTATATTATAATTTAAAATTCTTTTACATAATTTACTGATGAACAAATCTAACTTTATTAGCCTTAAAGAGTTGGTAAGTTGCGGCTTCTATTCAATTTCCATTAAGCTTCCTTAAGAAGTTGTGCTTATTTTGTAATACATATATAAACTGAAAATACGGACAAAATTACTATTGCCTCACTATATTTTCGTAACTAAGCTAGTGTCATTAAATTTTGGTCTTAATGGGCATTAAAAGTTTTCTTTTGTTTTCAGTTATAATAAAAAAATATCTTTAAATTCAAATTATTTTAGATACATTCTTGACGAAAAAATGTAACTTTATTAGCTTTAAAAAGTTTGCAAGTTGCGCCTTCTATACAATTTCCTTTAAGCTTACTTAAGAACTTCTAATAATTTGGTAAAACCTATGAAAATATAAACAAAACAAAATCGTTAGTGTTATCAGTTTTTGAACTTTATGGGCGTTAAGGTAATTTTGTATTCTTAGTTCATAAAAATAATACTTTTAAATTTCGTTATCTTGTAGATACAATCTTGAGAAATAAATAAAAAAAAATAAGTAACGGCTTCTATACAATTTCCAATAAGTTTCCTTAAGAACTTTCTATAATTTGGCAAAAGCTATTGAAAGTATAAAGCGAAAAAATTGAGTATTGGTTTACTTATTCTAACTAAATAGCAAGTATGACTTCGAATTTCGGAATGCCATTAAAAGCTGTTTTTTGTTTTAAGTTAATACAAAATAAATAATTTTTAAAATTATAAAAAAACTCGTCTAACCGACTTTGCACTGTATAATCCTTTGTGTCATGTTTTACACAAAATATCTATTTACAGAGCGTATTTCTACGGATGGTGTATCTGCAACAAATGCATTACAGCTACCTATATGTGGTGAATGTATTATTGTATCTGCATCTCTTAGCCTGGGGTTTTTTTTTTTCCAAACTCAATTTTAAGCAACACAAGGGATCGACTGACTATTTTACTATACATCCATACCTACTAGATGCACCTAAAGAGATAGATAAACTTTCACTATAGTATGTAGCTTGTTTGTTCCTCTATGCAATCCGAATATAATGAAGGTACATTTTTAAGTGAAAAAAATATATATATATGTATATATCTATCTACCTATTTTTGTATATTTAAATAGCATAATGAAAACTGTAACTGAACCGAACCAAACTAATTCAACGAACATCCTGCCTCGTGAACGTATATCTTTGAATCGAATCCCATTTACGGTGACTTTGTGAAAAGCGCGAAAAATAACAAAAAAAAAGTTAAATACAAAAAAAAAGATACAGATACTGATACTAGTTACAAGCATAGGTATAATATTTGTGTTTACTTACTGTTCGCTAAAGTATCTCAACTCTCTGTTACTCCAAAGTAATCGAGTTTTGCATCTTTTTGTTGTCGATTGTGCGAGTTGTTTGTGTTAGACTCTATTTTGTCTTTTAACAAAAAAAAAAAAAAAAAAATAAATAAAAAGTATCTTTTACAAAAAAAAAAAACATGTAATTTGCAAACGAATGCTTTGCTGATAACAATCAACTTTTTTAACTAACAGCAAATTTGTGGAGGAAAATCGTTTTTTTTTTGGGTATAGGTAGTTATTTCTGTGTTGATCTCTTAGATGCACAGAGAATTTGAAAGTTTTATATTTCGAAATAAAAAAAAAACATAGAATAAATGAGATCTTTGGTATAAATAGATAATTTGAAATGTAACGTCATAATGAATTAAATTTATTTATTTATTTATTTACTTAGGAAGGTACTTAATCTTTGATAATTATACTCAACTACTGGTGTTGTTTAGTTTTTCTACTTTCTTTTTTTTTGTATTTTATAAAACTGTTGTGTGTCACAATAAACAAGAAAATTATATGCTTCAAGTAATGGTTCATTATTATTTTATAGCAACTCAGCAATTGAAATTGTCTGTAAAACATAAAAAATATACAGGTTGTTGCTTAATGCACAAAAATCTTGATTCAATTGCTATGACAAATAAAAACGTAAGCTATGAGTATAAACTATCAAATTATCGCTAATAGTTGTCCCTACCTTTTATCACAAAAAAAAAGTAAGGAAAGCCTGTTAGACAATAAGTAAAAGAGATTATATCAAATCCGGAATTTTATATTCTCGATTTTTGTCAATTACAACAACACTTTAATTAATTGCGTTGTTAACTAAATCAAAATAAAAATAAAAATAAATTTGGTTGGGCGTCAATTCGTGTAGAACCAGGGCCTAGTGACTTACAACTCTCAACAATTCCTGTGAGCGTGTTATTGGCAGGAACGGAGGGGACCTACAATTTCTCTGCTGAATCGAAACATCTAATATTATAGAAGCATTTTTTCATGACAAGAGATACAATTTTAGAATTTGTAAATTCCTCGCAAGAGGCAGTAACCAGTGAAGTATATTTCTGTAATATTTTTTTAGGTGGCATAGGCTGGGAATCAAACCCAAGACCTTCGGCCGCGGTGGTATATCAGTCCTACGCACTTTTTTTATATATAAAATTTTAAATATACATATTTTTAAGAAAAAAAAAATTGGTACGCCAATTTTTAGTACTTACATATTTATGCGGAGTTTAAAAATTAATTTTGAAAAAAAATCATCCACCCATTTTTGAAATAACGAATTTTCAAAAAATAATTTAGAATTTTTTGCGTTTTTTTTTTAAATCCAAAAGGACCATGGGCAATTTTGTATGGAGTTTGGGCCCACTTTCAACATTGCTCAACAGTAATGAAACTTATGTCATATGAAAGCGTATGGAGAGCACTTTATTTCATTCTATGGCAGCTAAATTGAAATCGAGCGCAAAAATGGTGTTTTGGCGCATTTTATAAAAAAAGTATTGAAAATGCAAAAAAAAATATTTAAAAAAAATGGCAACACTTACTAAAAAGTGTTTCACCTTTTCTGAAAGCTAGAAGTCTGTTCTTTCATTTTATTTTTAAATCAACTTATTTGTATAAATAGTTTTCGAAAAAATTACTTTCAAACTCAAAAATGTTGAAAAACAAAACATTGAATACTGATTTGTACACAATTTTAAATACTAAGTTCTAAATTGGCTTTTAGTATTCACCGCCTCTATTAATTCTGCATTGAAAACTGAAAACCAGATGGTCTTATCTCATCTAGTTTTTGAGAAAATTGAAAATTACTAAAACTTGCTCCTTTTTTATAAGAATTTTTAAGTATTTATTTTGGTATTTACGTGAACTTTTCGTTAGGTTAACGAATTTTGTAAATGTTCATTTAGGAATGTATAATATATCCAGGGAAAGCATGCTTCAAAGGAACTTGTTTTTACCAAAAATGATATATGGTAATGAAGAAAACACAAATGCTATAGTAATATGTGATGGAACATATTATGTTTATACACAGAAAAGTGGTAACTTTCTTTTTCAGCGTTTGACCTATAGCCATCACAAGTTTCAACATCTATTGAAACCGTTCTTAATGGTACGCGGTGATGGTTATATTATAGACGTTCTTGGTCCATACGCTGCACCAACAAGCGATGCCACAATTATGACTAGCTTATGCGCTGACAAAGACAATAATTTCCATTGGATGTTTCATCGAAACGATGTATTCATTTTAGATAGGGGTTTTAGGGATAGTGTTGTTGATCTCCAGTCATTAGGATATGAAACACGTATTCCTCCAACAAAGAATAGAAACGAGACTCAATTGACGACCGAACAAGCTAACGATGCAAGATTAGTGACAATATGTCACTGGGTTGTGGAAGCGGTGAAAGGCAAGTTTAAAAATAGATTTAAACTATTACGCCAAGATTATTATATTAATAAAGCATTGCCACATTATGTTCGTTGATTTTAAAATTGCTGCTTCTCTCATAAATGCTTTTTATGGAGTAGCCACTAATCACCGACTTAGTCATGATATTTGGAATGTTATAAATGAGAAATTCACCTTGCCGAATCTTTTATTTAATAATGTTACGCATGAAAAACCTAGACAGGCAAAGGGTGGCGTTCATAAGGCTGGAAGCCAACCTGCTTCATTTAGAAGATTTTCCCCAACTTACTACCGACGATATTATTATGATTTCCTTGGGCTCTTATCAAGTGAAACTTGGCAGGTCATACGCTAGTGAAAACTTACGGGATGGTGGTGTTTACACGATAGAGGTATAACGTGAAAACAATTTAATGGACTTGGGACAATGTAGTATTGTGCAAAATAATGTATGGTTACTTAGGGGACGTGTGCAGTCACGACACGTTAGATCGCGGATATATTATACTTATATCCTAATTGACAGTGACCAAGTAGGCAAAGACGCCATTACACAATATTACTGCACATGTCTTACGGGTGACGCACCATCGGAAGTTGTGCTCATGTCATATCTATAATATGGTACTTGTGACTAGGTAGACATGGGGAAGGCTTTCATCGACCAGCCTTACAATTAGATGATATCATAATAGTTACATTTTAAAGTCTGACCAAAGCCACCGCGCAATATTGTGGCTTAATGTAATGGATGAACTTAAATCATATTATGTCATTATTGAATTATTTTTTTAAGTAATTAATTAACATTAACAACATCTAATGATGTAATGTAAAATAAAAACTAACAAAAATAACTTGTTTTTTATTTGTAAATATGTAATTTTAATCATATCAAACAAAAAAAGAAACAAGATCAACAAAAACAACATAAACGTTTTGTTTCTTAAAAACAAAATTACAGCTATCGGGAACGATACATATTTTACTGTTCCGTCTTTGTATTTTGTTTTGCTTCATTCACCATTTTGGCCCTTGATTTGAACTTATCATAGAATGAAATAAAATAGGTACCTACACCCCAAGAGCATTCATATGACATAGATTTCATCACTGTTCTTAGGCCTAGTTTCAGAGTCTGAACAAGTTGCATTTAAGTGGCCACTATGGAATGCTTGAGTGCCACTTAATTAGGTAAGTGTGGGCTGTAAAACTAGACCTTAATCTATTCATTATTCGTTAACCTCACGAAAAGTTCACGTAAATACCAAAATAAATACTTAAAAATTCTTATAAAAAAGGAGCAAGTTTTAGTAATTTTCAATTTTCTCAAAAACTAGATGAGATAAGACCATCTGGTTTTCAGTTTTCAATGCAGAATTAATAGAGGCGGTGAATACTAAAAGCCAATTTAGAACTTAGTATTTAAAATTGTGTACAAATCAGTATTCAATGTTTTGTTTTTCAACATTTTTGAGTTTGAAAGTAATTTTTTCGAAAACTATTTATACAAATAAGTTGATTTAAAAATAAAATGAAAGAACAGACTTCTAGCTTTCAGAAAAGGTGAAACACTTTTTAGTAAGTGTTGCCATTTTTTTTAAATATTTTTTTTTGCATTTTCAATACTTTTTTTATAAAATGCGCCAAAACACCATTTTTGCGCTCGATTTCAATTTAGCTGCCATAGAATGAAATAAAGTGCTCTCCATACGCTTTCATATGACATAAGTTTCATTACTGTTGAGCAATGTTGAAAGTGGGCCCAAAATGCCCATGGTCCTTTGATTTTTTGAAAATTTTGATATGATATGAAATCTCCGTACAAAATTTCATTAAAATTGGTTCGACAGATAATGAGATGGTCGAAAACCCAAAAAATACAAAAAATAGTTCTATGAAGTGTACCATTTAAAACCATTTTTCCGAATTTTTTTTATAAAATTGTAGCATTTTTGTAAAAAAATTACCTAATGATTTAAAAAAAAAAAAGTTGTGGCTACGTTTCCTAGTCATTAAATTGGAAGTTTTTGTTTTTGTTTTTTGCCCAATTTAATGACTAGGAATTCTAGTCTTGTTGGATATAGTTCACACAATATATTCGTCATGAAATCTATGTTAGATGGACTGAACTTAACAAAAATTGCGTATTGACAAGGTCCTCACTAGTCAACTTATGAGTCCAAGTGAGATCGCCGGGACGAAACGCCAAACATTTTTGTGGACTAAAGGACGTAAAAAGCTATTCTGAATCAATAATTCAACAAGTCCAATTAAATAGTGCTAAGTCTTCTACTTGGCTGATGTATTTCAGTAGTATATAGAGTTTGTATTATTAAAAAAAACCTTCAAAAAACATTTTAATTTTTTTTTTTTGTTTCAAAATTAATTTTACATTACAAAAATAATAAAAATGGCGTACCAATTTTTTTTTCTTAAAAATGTTTTCAGAATTTTATATATAAAAAAATATTTTTTAAAAAACCGCTCCAACGGTAAACTGTAAATTTATGACAAAAAGTATTTGAAATATGGCAAAAATAATTGTATTTCGTCAGCTTAGTAAATTAAGGATATTGGGCGTTAATATTGACCAAGACAACAAATTCAACTTAAATAAATCCTTAAATATCTTTAGGCTTACCACACACATATATGTATTATACAATTATACATGCGTACATCCTTGATCTTTTAAGAAAGTTTTCAAAGATTTATTCAATCTATAACTATTCTATATATGTACATAGTTACGTTTATAAACATTTGTCCAAGAATGGGTTTTCTTCTATTTTTGTTCCTTATGAACATCAGCTGTATCATAAACCTCCATCATCATATTATATAATCAACCCTTTTGCAGGGATATCAAATGTTTAAATTTACCACAGTGTATTTAATGAAATTATCCTATGCCCACATCAGAACCCTCAAAAGTCTTATAAATCACATGCCGCATATCATAAAAGTTTAAAACCGTTTTTGTTTACAATCCACAAAAGCTTAAAATTAAATATCCTTGCTTCTCTTCCCCACCTCCTGCCATTGGTTTCATCAGGCTTAAGAAAAATTTCCTCACAAAATCTAATGAACTTTTTAGATTACTTATTTAAACTTTATATATGTTAGGTATAATACTACTAGTGTTGCTGTTGTGGTTTAACCTCTTCAACTTCCTTAGACTCATGATAGGAGCTACATATAAAATATACAAAGAGTCAATTATTATTATTAAACTCCCAGCCCCCTGAAGTCATGATGCAAAATGTCAGAAATCAACAACGACTATAAGTGAAGGTATACAAAAAAAAACTTCAACAAAGATTTCAATCTCTTTTCATCAAACAAAAATGCGTGCACGCGGATATTGTAGTTATAAGCAATTTCCGTTTGGAAAACATAATAATAAATTTTTTCGAACAACACTACTACTCATATAAATGGAGGTTCATATAATGCATATATATGTAGATGCAAATGTCAGGTTTAAAGCAACATCTTCCCCCTTCTGAATTCACTTCTTAAATAAAGTCCATATCACCTGGCTGCACCTTTGAGTGAAAACTTTTACTTTTCAGTGAGGAAAAATTTAAATTATTTTTCTCAAATCGCGCGTTTGTCGTCGCGTCTTCGTATATGTATTGTATATATAATCATATCACCTCACTCCATCGACACTCAAAAACGCACAATAATTTTTTACCACATTTTGAAAAGGTCTGTCTATAGGCGCGTATCTATATATGTATGTTTGTTGTATATCAAAACGATTGAAACAAAGTTGATACCGTTGAGGTTAGTATAAATAAACTATTTTACATTTTTTTTTTATAATAGCTAAGTGAATAAAAGTATGTAATGATGATAGGAGCGGATTTGTAGGAAATCATTTCGATTAAACAGTCTAGGGCTCCTGGTTTCAAAGGGCCCTAACAAAAAAAAAAAAAAAAAAAAAAGTCTCTTTAATGTATGTAGATCCATCAATCCATAAAAATAATATTCTGAACCATGTACATATATTTATTTAACTTGGAGATTACTAGTGAGTTAACTCTCGTTTAACGGAATATGTATTTTTGAAATAATTTTGAAAAAAAACTTAGTAAAATTTGTTAATAATTAAAGGAAAAGAAAAGAGATATGTCAATTTATAACAGTTATAACAGTTTTTCGTCATTTAAATTATGAATCTGAGCTTTTTGATGAAAAAATTTATGGGTTCCCGCATTATGGTCACCAACAACGGTATTGCAAAATACTAGTATAAACAAAACTGTTAAACTGTTATAAATTAGCATGTTTTATAGTAATTTCCTTATTTTATAAGTGTTTATGCACCCCCTACCGCAGACCAAGGCCCCCGCTGACTTCTATTGGAATACTTGGTTATATGGTTATAAACTGTTATAACTGTTATAAATTGATGTCTCAATAGCGTTCTAATTTTCGGGCGCATAGAATATAATGTGTTGAAAAGCTGGTGCATTAAGGTTGGGTTAAACAAAAACGAGAGAGAGGTGTGCGGAAAAGTGTCAAGGATGAAAAGTGAGTGGAGAGGCGTAGGTCTATTTTACCCAGCCTAGTCTGGAAGGGTTGAGTAGTGAAGGGTAGGTCTAGTTTACACAGCCTAGTTTGGAAGGGCAATTTTCGACCAAAAAAATTACTTTAAATGGTAAAAATATATTAAAAATCAACGGCAACATTAACTAACTTTTATACTATTTTTTTTCAAAAGTCAGAAATCTGTTTTTTTTTTTTTTAATTTCCTATTTAATCAAAATTTAAAAATGACTTATTTTTTCCAAATTTTATGTAATTAACATTTTTTTTTTTTATTTTTTATATTTGTATATTTGTATATTTTTATATTTTTATATTTTTATATTTTTTTATTTTTATATTTTTATATTTTTATATTTTTATATTTTTATATTTTTATATTTTTATATTTTTATATTTTTATATTTTTATATTTTTATATTTTTATATTTTTATATTTTTATATTTTTATATTTTTATATTTTTATATTTTTATATTTTTATATTTTTATATTTTTATATTTGTATATTTTTATATTTTAATAATTGTATTCTTTTATATTTTTATATTCTCATATTTTTATATTTTTATATTTTTATATTTTTATATTTTTATATTTTTATATTTTTATATTTTTATATTTTTATATTTTTATATTTTTATATTTTTATATTTTTATATTTTTATATTTTTATATTTTTATATTTTTATATTTTTATATTTTTATATTTTTATATTTTTATATTTTTATATTTTTATATTTTTATATTTTTATATTTTTATATTTTTATATTTTTATATTTTTATATTTTTATAATTTTATAATTTCATATTTCATATTTTTATATTTTTATTTTAAATATTTAATGCTCATTCATTCTCATTAAAGCTTCTGATTTTGTAGTATTTGACTAAAAATTTACAAAATCAGAAGCTTAAATGTTTCCTAGTTTTTGAAAATAATTATAATTGTATGTAGGTACATAAGTGTTGCCGTCGTATTTTCAACAATTTGTTTCTATTTTCATTACTTTTTTCGAATTTTTTGCCCATATATGTATTGTACAATAGTTTAAATCCACCACTGTCTAACACACCGAGTGGTTAACGATGCAATGGCGTTAGGCAACCTTAACATGAAACCTCTCAAATGTGGGCTGTGTGAATGATTATTTTTTCTTTTCCCTGGCTTTGCTGCTGCATTGAAATTCTATGCGGGCTTCATATTATATACAGATGCATATGTTTTTGTTTTTATTGGTCTTTTAGTCCTATGACAAAAGTTTTGTGGGTTTTATTTTTGTTTGCTTTATATCAGTTTCAATGAGATAATTAAAAAGAAAAAAATGCATTCAGATAAACATGCAAGAGACAATTAAATTTAGCAATCATTTATTTAAATAAAGATTTTTTGTTTTAATTTAACAAAATAAAAAAAATCCTACAAAAAAAAATAAACATTATAGAATGAAAAAAAAATGAAATATAATTATATTACAAAACCGATTTGCGGTAATATCCTGTGGCGTAGACATTTAAAAAAAAAGCCCATTAAATCGAAAATATATTTTTTTTTTGTTAATTTACCTTAAAATAATTTGAATAACGTAGTATATCGGTAAAAGGTTATAATATAATTCTGTTCTCCGCTTCCAACATATCGTACAATCCTTAATATGTACTTACTGCATGAAAAATAAATTTGTTTTTTTTTTTGTTTAACATAAGTATATTATGTACACAACACTATTTTGGTTAATTTAATCCGATTATATAAGCTGTTCATGACTTTTACGGATACGAATTGAATTTGAATTGCGGTTGCTGATCATGATGATGAAAGTTACAAAATTACAACAACACCAAAAAAAAAAAAATAATAATAAATAAATATTTAAAACCAAATAGGTGAATACATTCTGATGAGTGATATTAAATGTTAAACAAAAAAAAAAAAACCATAATGTGAAACCACTTATCACTTACACTGCCAATTCATTCATTTCCTTGGTGTTGAGGTACAAACATGTTCATTGCTCATAATTCCAAATAAAACACGGATGATTTTTATTTTAATTTATTTTTTTTTTGTTGTATAAATTGTATAAAAATTATGTCATAGCAAAAGAGAGAAAGAGGGATAATATTGAGAGATTATCTGGGTATTTTGTTTGTCAGATTTAAATTAAGCTTCAAATTATGATAAATGTAGGTAGAAAATACTGGCTGGGAAAAATGTCATAATAAGAGTAATGTCCTTTCCATTCACGAACAAAATTGATTCTTAATGTTTTTTAATATTTTTTTTTAAATAAATTAATACTTAATTTTTTTTTCATATCAATTCAATAATACCTACATTTAATTTGTAAATAAGATTTATAAAAATAGAGATGAGGTTTTGTGTTTATTTAAAATCCCTTAAATGATATTGTCCTACGAACTTAATTTGTTTTACATTTATAAAATTTATAAAATAACCGAAAATTAACACCTCAACAACATTTGGCAGCCAGGCCTTTGCAAGGTCTTGAACCTATAAATCAATCAGTTAACTGAAATCAGAGAAATTAAAGTAACAATTCCGTTTAATCAATAATTTTTTGAACTTTTTAAACAATCCGGTAAAATCAAGTTCATTAATATTCTTGGACCTACAGAGTATTTAAATATATTTACCTTTCTTATATCTTTTAAAGCGCAAAGTAAAAAAACTCATACCAATATTCGTCGAAAAAAGTTGGTCTCGCAATTCTGTCCTTCTGTATGTCTGCCTGTCCTTTTGGGTGTAGCCTAAACGAGTTGGTCGATTTTCTTTAAGCTTGCTACTTAGCGGTTTTTGGGCATTCCCCGACTCTTATTTTTAAATTTTTTTAAAACAAAATTAACAATACCTACCTACCTGCCGTACAATTTTTTTTAGTAATTCATTGAAAATCTTAGTTTTTTTTAAAAAAACGGGCCTACATATTAAAAAAAATCAATAATTTTTTAACAAAAATTCGGAAAATGGTTATAAATGGTACCGCCCATAGAACCATTTTTTTTTTTTTTTTTTTGATTTTCGATTTTCTCAAAAAGGGCTGAACTGGTTTTGAATTTTTTTTTTTAATAGAAAATCTTTCAAAAAGTCTTAAGCATATTGCGTATCAAAGTAAAAAAAAATTGGGATTTAAAAATTTAAAATAATTTTTTGAAAATTCGATATTTCGAAAATGGGTTGTTGTTTTTTTTTCATAACTAATTTATTTCATTTAAAATCAAATGAATAGATCCAAACAACTATTCAGACTTTAAAACTACAGTGTGATTGCGCATTAGAGCAAGTTCGAGCGACCCAGTCGTCAGTCAGTATTCTGATCAACACATATGTAAATTGAATTGAATCATAAAAAATTGAAGATAATATCTAAAAATTTTCGAATGGAATTAAAAAAAAAAATTTTTTTTTGAAAATCTTTATTTTGTATCTGAAACCGGTTAATAAATTTGTTTGAAATTAAATTTTTAAATTAACATAATATAAACATATTATTAAATTTTTCAAAAAGCCATACCTACTCATTTTTTTTAAATTTGAAGACATTTTTTTGTAAAAAATATTTTTTTAAGGAAAAAGCTTCAGTGATTTTTGATTATTAAATCATTTTATAAGTTATTTTGGCAATTTTTAAAAACGAGTTTCATTCTTCTTTTCGGTATTTTTTCTGATTTATTATATTATTTTTATTATTAATGTAAAATATCAAATCTTTATAATTCTCAGCCGCTAGAACTATAAGAACAAGTTCATGCAATCCAGTCGCACACTTTATTCGTCTATTGTAGCTTTAAGTTTAAGTTTATTGTCTTGTCATTTTTAATTAATGGTTAGTACGTTGAACTGTTACGGTTACGGATCTTATACGGGATACCAAAATTTTTTTGATTTAGAGAGAGTTTTGGAAAAATTCGAGTTATAGAGTGAAACATTTTTATTTTGTTTTAAAAGGTTTATTAAAAAAAAAAATAAAAAGTTCAGGTTAATATAATTAAAAAAAGTTAACAAAAATATAGTTTCTTGCTTCATAAAAAAAAAAATAAAATAAGGACTCATGAATTCATCGAAACAAACTAAAAATATAAAATAAAAAACATCACAACAAAAACCCATTACTTAAAAAAAAATGTTATTTTTGATTGGGTCATCTCAGTTGGAATTTCTGTTTTTTTTAAATGACCCTAGTTTAAAAAGACAGTTCACATACCTACATTACATATTAAGGGTATTGAAGTCTGTAGGTACTTGATGGTTGAGAGTTTCGATTTTTGGTTTTTGGTTTTTAGTTTTTGGTTTTTGTATGGAAAATTGAAGGAAATGATAAAATATGGCGACAAAATTCGAGTAAGAGAGAAATTCGACTTAGAGAGAGAGTACCTACGACTTAGGGAGAGTCGACTGTACACCATTAACGATTTTGTTCTTATTTGCTGGAGTAATGCTTCTTGTGAAGAAATGAAAGATATTCCAAAAGTGTTTTTTGTCATGATATTGTTCCCTTCATTCCTACAAATTAATTAAGAGACAAAATTTTTGTTGAACATAAATATAACCATCACCCGCACTATTTGAAAATAAATCTAATTATACAATCTTAAATAATAAATCACTCGTGTGTTTAAAGTTTTTAATTTCAATTGATGAGTTGAGACACGTGCTCTGAAACCCACACTTTTTTTTTTACATTTATGTCTTTTTAAATTTGACCTACATAATAATAATAGATACATTTAACATTTTTTTTATATAGAAATCTAAGTAAAAACCCACTTTGATATTATGTATGTACCTTGTAATTATATCTTGACCTACCCACATGTCGCACGCTTAAAATACCAACACTGTTTCGGTCGTCAATAGAAAAAAAAAATAAACTGACATTTAATATGTTTAATTTAATAGCCATTATCAATATAAAATAACATCACTTTTCCATTTGGTTTTAATTTGTGTTTTTTTTTTTTTTTTTTCGTTAGTGCTAATAAGATTGAGTGGCTTCACCTTCACTTAATTTGACCTTCAAAGCTTGACATCTAAGTTAATAAGTTAATTTTGTTAACGTTTTATTTTATTTATATTTATATAAAAAACAATTACATAAATTTACATTTTGTAGAATTTTAATGTAAAATTTTGAATCAGACTTTTAAGTTCAAAAGTCTTAAATAACTTTGAAAAGGATAAAAAAGGTCTCAAAAATAAAGAGCAGGTATTTGAATAAAGAGAAAAAAAAAATTAATTTTCAACTAAACATATTACATACGTATGTATGGGAATGTATATAAAAGACACAAAAGACAAATACGTATGTATGAAGCAAGCTACTCGTACCAACAATAATTTGAAATAAAAAGAAAAAGAAAAATATCATCAACATTGTATTTGACTTTCTTTTCATTCAATATTAACTCTCCCATTCCATTTCCCAAAGAAAATTTTAAGAATTTCATGAAGAGTTTGTATGAGTTTTTCTGTGATGTTTACCTGGAAAAGGTGGCTTTTAATTTGTTTTCTTCCAATCACATATATTATCGTACATCATGTTGTTTTTTTTTTGTTAACCTTTGTTTTGATTATACGTTCCTTTTACAAGAGATGAAAATTCATCAAGAGATGAAGATTCATCTAAACAAAAACCTCTGACATACATTAGTGAGGAGGTAAAATAACTCATTCTATATGGAAAATAAAAGTCTCACAATATAAAAAAGTGGCGGATTTATGTGAGGGGTCAGTAAAGAAAAGTACAGATTTAGTTGAATTATTAACGAAAAAGTAGAAATGTTAATAAAATAGCTGATACCCAATTGATCTTTAAGACTTAAAGTAACGTGTGTCGCAATTGTTCCAAAAGTGATTATTTAACCCGTAACTATGTAACCCGTTTTTTATACCACACTCAGTTACCGATTTTTAAAATATGTTCAAATCTTTAAAATTATTCTGTCTCGTCAAATAATATTTTTTTTTTTTTTCGAATTTTGAAAGATGACCAAGACCATTGTGAACAATTCTAAAGGGTGGTAATTTTTAATTTTTTTTTCACATAATTCATCATTTTATAAATTAAAAAAGAGATACAAAAAAGATTTAAAAAATTACTGATTTATTTTTTAATCAAAAAATTATTTGTTTTGGAGCAGATTTCGTCGTTTTGGTAAAAAAAAATAATTTTTTATATATAGAATTTTGCGGAACGGAAAAATAATTTTGGAACAAATCATCCATTCATTAATTTTTGAAATATCCATTTTAGATTTTTTTTAAATCCATTTTTTTTTTAAATTTGATATGCAATATTATTTAAACTTATTAGAACATTTTGTTGAAAACAATTTAATTAAAATTCGGTGAACAGATAATGAGCTGTGTGAAGTCAGAACCCCGACCTCAAAATTTTTGATCCAAATGTATCGGATTCGTTTGTCCATCGTTTGTCCACGTTTGTCCACGTTTGTCCAGGCAAAATTTTCGTTTGTCCACCCCCAGGAAAAAAGTTATTAAGCTTTTCTTTTTTATAGCAACACCCCCAAAAACAAAAAAGTCGTCTACCGTCCGCAATTGATAACTTAAGAGGATGGGACCAAGTGCATTCGTTTGTCCAGCGGCCATTTATGATTGTCCACTAAAAATTTTAATTTTTCGACCCTTTTTACAAAAGTTATTCAACATTCCTTTTTTATAGCAATACCCCCACAAATTAAAAAGTCCTCTACCGCCCGCAATTGATAACTTAAGAGGATGGGACCAAGTCCATTCGTTTGTCCAGCGGCCATTTATGATTGTCCACCAAAAATTTTCGTTTTTCGACCCTTATTTCAAAAGTTATTCAACATTTCTTTTTTATAGCAACTATCAAAACCTTAAAGTCGTCTACTGATCGCAATTCTTAACTTAGAAGAACGAAACCAAATGGGTTCGTTTGTCCACCGGCTATTTATGATTTTCCACCAAAAATTTTTGTTTGTCCACCCTTAGTTCAAAAATTATTCAACTTTTCTATTTTATAGCACCTAACACAAAAAATGAAAATTTCACTTAGCGAAATAAAGTCTATGGCAATCGTTTGTCCACCGTTTGTCCACCTCAGAACAAAAATTACAAAAATTTTACCACCCCTATTTCGAAAGTTATTCAACTTTTCTTTTTTATAGCAACACCCCCAAAACTAAAAAGTTGCATAACACCCACAATTTTTAACTTAGAGGGGTGGGACCAATTGCATTCGTTTGTCCACCGGCCGATAATGATAGTCCACTAAAAATTTTCGTTTGTCCACCCCTAGGAAAAAAATTATTCAACTTTCTTATTTTATAGCACCTAACACAAAAAATGAAAATTTCACTTAGCGAAATAAAGTCTATGGCAATCGTTTGTCCACCGTTTGTCCACCTCAGATCAGAAATTAAAAAAATTTTATCACCCCTATTTCAAAAGTTATTCAACTTTTCTTTTTTATAGCAACACCCCCAAAACTAAAAAGTTGCATAACACCCACAATTTTTAACTTAGAGGGGTGGGACCAATTGCATTCGTTTGTCCACCGGCCGATAATGATAGTCCACTAAAAATTTTCGTTTGTCCACCCCTAGGAAAAAAATTATTCAACTTTCTTATTTTATAGCACCTAACACAAAAAATGAAAATTTCACTTAGCGAAATAAAGTCTATGGCAATCGTTTGTCCACCGTTTGTCCACCTCAGAACAAAAATTAAAAAAATTTTATCACCCCTATTTCGAAAGTTATTCGATTTTTCTATTTTATGGGAACACCACCAAAAAGTAAAAAGTTTCCTATAACCCAACTCGTAGAACGATTTTTGTACTTTCTCATTATCTATTTAATAAATTTTAAATACATTTTTTAGACAAAAGCTTCTAAACAGCTCAAATAATTTTACGTATCAAAATTTTCAAAAGCAAAAACAGAAAAAGAAAAAAGAAAATTCGATTTTTCGGAAACGGTTGATGATTTTTATTCAAATATGAATTTTTACCTTCAGAATAATAGATCCCAAAAATTGACATACCTACTATTTTTTTTCCTTAAAAAAAAAATATATAAAAATTTTAAAAAACCACTCTAACAGTCTTAATTTTTTTCCCAAAAATTAATATTTTGTAAATTGTTCATTTGCTCACACAAAACTACCTTTAAGCAACTACGTTTTTGGGAGGTGGCATAAAATACAATATGCTCCCATAAATTTTTTTTTATTTACAATATTCGGACTTTAAAACCACAGAAACATAAAAGAAAGTTCGCGTGACCTAGTCGTGCAATTTATTTAATGAAAAAAAAGGTGAAGTAAATCACAAATTTCATACGATGGTAAATAGATATATTAGGTATTTATTGTCTTTAGCCGTATCTGTACTTTACTCATATTATAAAGTCGTAAAACTATGAAAATATCGATAATACATTTTTGGTGAAAAATTTGGAGAGAATTTGAGTATTGAAGAATTTCCAGATAATTTTTGTATAATAATCTTTATAAGCGAAGGTTAAACAATTTTCTTAGGTTGTCCGGCTGCATTAGAATATAGAAATTATCAAGCCAACTCGGTTTACGCTTTTAGAATTACAAAAGTCGATGAAAAATGTCATAATTATTTAAAAAAAAAACAATATTTTATACAATTACTGCCCTAAACCCTCTCTAACAAATTATTGGAGAATTTCGATTTTGGATGCAAAAAATAAAGAGGTTTATAACTTAAGGCTACATTTAAATTGATAAGTATACAAATTATTAAGAAATAACACAAAAAATAAATCCATTCTAAATCCAAAAGTTGATGAAAAATACAACATACAACATACAACATATAATTACAATCCGTAAGCCTTTTATTTTTATGATGAGTGCTGTAAAAAAGATATGTTAAATAATTTGAACTAAGAATGGACAAATTAAATTTTTTGGTGGACAATCATGAGCATACGGTGGACAAACGAATCCACTTACTCCCATTCTCCTAATGTATGGATTGTGGGCCGTAGACGACTTTTTAGTTCGTGGGGGTGTTGCTACAAAAAACAGTGGTTGAATAACTTTTGACCTAAGGGTGGACAAACGAAAATTTTTGGTGGACAATCATTATCGGCGGGTGGACAAACGAATGCAATTGGTCCCACCCCTCTAAGTTAAAAATTGTGGGTGTTATGCAACTTTTTAGTTTTGGGGGTGTTGCTATAAAAAAGAAAAGTTGAATAACTTTCGAAATAGGGGTGGTAAAATTTTTGTAATTTTTGTTCTGAGGTGGACAAACGGTGGATAAACGATTGCCATAGACTTTATTTCGCTAAGTGAAATTTTCATTTTTTGGGTTGGGTGCTATAAAATAGAAAAGTTGAATAATTTTTGAACTAAGGGTGGACAAACAAAAATTTTTGGTGGAAAATCATAAATAGCCGGTGGACAAACGAACCCATTTGGTTTCGTTCTTCTAAGTTAAGAATTGCGATCAGTAGACGACTTTAAGGTTTTGATAGTTGCTATAAAAAAGAAAAGTTGAATAACTTTTGAAATAGGGGTGATAAATTTTTTTTGATTTTTGTTCCGAGGTGGACAAACGGTGGACAAACGATTGCCATAGACTTTATTTCGCTAAGTGAAATTTTCATTTTTTGGGTTGGGTGCTATAAAATAAGAAAGTTGAATAATTTTTTTCCTAGGGGTGGACAAACGAAAATTTTTATTGGAAAATCATCATCGGCCGGTGGACAAACGATCGCACTTTGAACCACCTCTCTAAGTTGAAAATTGTGGGTGTTATGCAACTTTTTAATTTTGGGGGTGTTGCTATAAAAAAGAAAAGTTGAATAACTTTTGAAATAGGGGTGATAAAATTTTTTTAATTTCTGATCTGAGGTGGACAAACGGTGGACAAACGATTGCCATAGACTTTATTTCGCTAAGTGAAATTTTCATTTTTTGTGTTAGGTGCTATAAAATAAGAAAGTTGAATAATTTTTTTCCTAGGGGTGGACAAACGAAAATTTTTAGTGGAAAATCACTATCGGCCGGTGGACAAACGATCGCACTTTGAACCACCCTTCTAAGTTGAAAATTGTGGGTGTTATGCAACTTTTTAGTTTTGGGGGTGTTGCTATAAAAAAGAAAAGTTGAATAACTTTTGAAATAGGGATGGTAAAATTTTTTTAATTTCTGATCTGAGGTGGACAAACGGTGGACAAACGATTGCCATAGACTTTATTTCGCTAAGTGAAATTTTCATTTTTTGTGTTAGGTGCTATAAAATAAGAAAGTTGAATAATTTTTTTCCTAGGGGTGGACAAACGAAAATTTTTAGTGGACAATCATTATCGGCCGGTGGACAAACGAATGCAATTGGTCCCACCCCTCTAAGTTAAAAATTGTGGGTGTTATGCAACTTTTTAGTTTTGGGGGTGTTGCTATAAAAAAGAAAAGTTGAATAACTTTCGAAATAGGGGTGGTAAAATTTTTGTAATTTTTGTTCTGAGGTGGACAAACGGTGGACAAACGATTGCCATAGACTTTATTTCGCTAAGTGAAATTTTCATTTTTTGGGTTGGGTGCTATAAAATAGAAAAGTTGAATAATTTTTGAACTAAGGGTGGACAAACAAAAATTTTTGGTGGAAAATCATAAATAGCCGGTGGACAAACGAACCCATTTGGTTTCGTTCTTCTAAGTTAAGAATTGCGATCAGTAGACGACTTTAAGGTTTTGATAGTTGCTATAAAAAAGAAATGTTGAATAACTTTTGAAATAAGGGTCGAAAAACGAAAATTTTTGGTGGACAATCATAAATGGCCGCTGGACAAACGAATGGACTTGGTCCCATCCTCTTAAGTTATGAATTGCGGGCGGTAGAGGACTTTTTAATTTGTGGGGGTATTGCTATAAAAAAGGAATGTTGAATAACTTTTGTAAAAAGGGTCGAAAAATTAAAATTTTTAGTGGACAATCATAAATGGCCGCTGGACAAACGAATGCACTTGGTCCCATCCTCTTAAGTTATCAATTGCGGACGGTAGACGACTTTTTTGTTTTTGGGGGTGTTGCTATAAAAAAGAAAAGCTTAATAACTTTTTTCCTGGGGGTGGACAAACGAAAATTTTGCCTGGACAAACGTGGACAAACGATGGACAAACGAATCCGATACATTTGGATCAAAAATTTTGAGGTCGGGGTTCTGACTTCACACAGCTCAGATAATGAGATATTGGATTATAATATTAATAAATTAACATTGGTTTAATGTAAAATTGGTTTAAATAATTTCGTAGAACTTACGGATATTAGCTCATAAATAAATTTTAATCAAAATCACTTCTTCTTCTTATCACTTCTATGGTAGGTACTGTTATTTATGGTTCTAAGAATATTGTTTATTAAAAATCTTCTAGACATTGTTAAAAAAAAAAAAACTGCTGGGTACCAAAATTAATAAAAATCGGCGGAATTATTTTTGAATTATTGAGTTTTCAAAAAAGAAAACTTTTGCTAAAAATCAAACAAAAATATTTAAAAATCTTGGTATGAATCTTTTTAAAACGTTTTCCATAAAACAATTGAACAAAATCAGTTGAACTGTTTTTGAGAAAATCGAAAATAAAAAAAAAATGGTTTCATTCCACAGGTACCATTTTAATCATTTTTCGGATTTTTTCTTTTAAGTTTTGGGTTAATTTGAGAGAAAAATGAGGTTTTTTATTAGTTTATTAAAAGTTTGCCGTTATTTTTAGAAAATGCAAAAAAAACCCTGTCGGGGGAATGTCCGAAAAAACGGGTGCGCCGACAAAAAATAAATGTTTTATTTAGTAAAAATTATTTAAAATATTTATTTAAGGGTAGTAATATATATTTACAGATTAAATTAAATTTAGGTTAAAGTAATTAATTCAAAAATATAAAGCAAATAAAATATTCCATTAAATGTTAGGTCAATGCGTGTCGTCGGGATGACATATCTTGGCCATTGCGTGGTCGTATTTGTTCTGTGTAGATTTCGTTATCAGTTTGTCTAGCTGACGATTTTTTGGTCGTTGAATAATTTTTGAATGGTACAAGTGATGAAAAGAAGAAGATGGTACGATATGGTACTTGGCACCTAGTTTTGTAGCATACAGATTAGGGGTATTGACAGTAGGCATATCTTACATTTATTTTAAACTGCTTTTTAAAAAAAACCTACATTTAAGAACTGGTCAAATTTTAGAGCCTTATTAAGGCTAAGTACTTAGTAAAAATTTTGGATGAAATTCGGATTGAATTTGATAAAAACAATGCCACAGTACTTTGTCTTCTAGATTTTTTGAAAGCTTTTGATAGTGTCAATCATTCATTGCTTGCCAAAAAATTATAAACATTATTTGGTTTTGACTGAAAGATCGACTAACTTCTTAAAGAGTTTTCTAATTCATAGATACCAACAAGTAGGTAAGTACTGAATCTAGTGATTCGTTGCCATTTACTCCCGGTGTTCCCCAAGAATCAATTCTTGGACCACTCCTTTTCTCATTATTTATCAATGATATAAACTAAAGTTTGTCGTTATGTGTCTGTACACCTTTCGTTTGTGGCTTTGCTATTTTGACAGACACAAGGTATATTTGCACAAACTTAAAAATCCTACTTCTTTAAAATGATTATTTAATCAAGACTTTATCTCCCAGAGAATTCCACCAGTTATTTCTATCCTTGAAGTTTTTGTGTGCCCTCCAACCCCTCCTATCTGACAGAAGGTTTAATGAACAACTTGTTTCGGATTTCCCCATGAATGGTGTCCCGAGTCCTGTCAGCCAAGAGTCAATATTTGACTAAATTTGATGATGATTGTAGCTCCTATTGACATGGTAGAATCAAAGATAGTTTCCTCAAATACTAACTTGTTGAGGAAGAAGGTCAAACCGTCCCCTTGTCAAATCAATTTAAGATGTTGATTGATCTGAATAGCAATATGTTCACTTTCAATTGACTTTTTCAGTTGCTTAAAGTAGTAAGGTAAGTCTGTATAGCTTGAGGTATGAACTGATGCTGATTTAAATATATTGCCAACCCTTTAAACTCCATGATTCCAAATTATCAAAACTCTTTAAAATTCCTCCAAATTCCGCGAGTATAGATTCATAAGTCGAAAGAACACTTTAAAACGATTAAGATGAAATATGACTTTCATATGACTTTAGATGAAAATAGATACATTTTCAACCTGAGAACCATATTGTATCTTTAACTACCGCATCCCAAAGATACACAAAAAGAGATAGATAGATAGATGACTGTGGCCATCATGGTATATGGTATCTTAACAGTAAACAGTGGGAATGTAAATATTTACAAATATACTCCCCGAGATGTGTGTACCTATAAAGTACCTACCTAACCTAACAAACCTAACAAACAACTATACATCATCGTTGTCATCGTTTTCTTGTTTGTTGACTAAATGTGTCCAAATAAAGCGAAGACAACTTCGAAGAAATTGGACAAATAAAGGAGAAATGATATCAACTAACATTTTATACTAAAAGAGTGGGATGTGGTGGAATGAAGATAAAATTGTATCTGAAATTGACATGATTAACACCTGTTAAGGTGTGTTGTCAGGCTATATCTACTTATATACTGGCTTCTTTGTGATACGGTACATTTTCATTATATAGAAGATGGCTATATACATACATATTTATACAAATTATCCATCTTTGGTAAATAACTGTTTATCTTTAAATTAAGGCAAAGCTTTAAAGGTGCGAGCTATAATATTTTTACTTGTTGTTTTTGTTGTATCTTTCTCTCCTGCTAAATACCAAACGACGACGACGACCGACGGACGTTAAGATCGATGTAGGGTATATCTTTTGGATATAAGTATTTATTAATAACTATCGCCGCACCGCGCTGCGTCGTTCCCTTGTTATTTTATTTTCTGCTGTAACTTTTATTAAGTCAAGCCTTTGAATCTAAAGATATAGACAAATAATACATTTCCTTAATGAAATCCAAGTTGCATTTTGACCTAATTTTTCCATCTTGTTGTTTTTTTTTTTTTTGTTTTACATTTTATATAATTATAATTTTGTTGTTGTTATAAATATTATTATGAATGGATGATGATGGAAAGGAATGAAATGAAATAAAATTGAATGAAGAGCAACAACTAGCTATACGCTAAAATTGTATATAAACGAGGTCAGTCTATGCGGTCTGGTCGCAGCGCATAATTCATGATGGTGTGTGTTTAATTCTTACCTATCAAGAGATGGATGACTTTCATTTGAGTATATATAGCAGAGCATGCCATTCAAGTTGTTTATCTAAAAATAAAAAAAAAAAAAAACAAAAAAAAATATATTTTTTTTTAATTATTATTTTGTTTTACATTTATATTTTCATTGCTATTATGCCTTTGGCTCTAACTTCAATTAGAGCAAATAAATCAACTTTAAGGTTGTTTTATACTTGAAAATATATTTAACAAAAAAAACTAATTTTGATTTTTTTTCTTTTTCTCTTTTTAGGTAAATACATATTTTATGTTGTTGTTGTTTTAGTTGTAATGGAAAAGTCGTGCACTATACAAAATAACAAGTGAGTTGAATTATTTTAAGATTTTATCTAAGATTTTATTTTAAACACATACATAACTACATCCTAGGTTTGCTAAAAAAAAAAAGAATTATTAAGTGCATTTTAATTAATAAAAATAGGTGCTGAAAAGTAGGTACTTTTTGACCTCGAGAATAAATTAGTTATATGTAGGTAACTAAGAATTTAGGTACCTATTGTATTTTGGGGAAGTAAAATTAACATTAAAACACATGACTTTTGTCTTTTGAGCATATCTGACGACAACCAACAGACCGGAAGTGAAGCATGATTATAGGTGTTTTTCGATCGAAGATTGGGTTTTATTACTCTCGAACATATATTATTATGATCAACTAAGCCAATGGAATCAGTTTAATACTTACATACTAATATCTGAATTTTTTAAGAACTTTAGTGTAAATTAAATAAATTTGTCGGCGTGACAGCTCGTGTAGAACCAGTGTCTAGTGACTTACAACTCTCAACCATTTCTATGTCCGTGTTATTAGACGCGGTGGGAATTACAGGAAAAAAACGACCACAGGGATTAGTGACAGCAACACAGAAACAAAATGGAGTTTTCATACAAACTATCGATAACAAGTATATAATTTATGCCGGTAACACAGTTTTTCTGTGTGCTTAAGTTAAGCCCGGAGAATTATCTGGATTTAGCTTAGCCCGTAGGGGATTAGTTGTTGTTGTATTTAACATGGTGATTGTTTAGCACCGACGTTGTTTTTTTCGACCAATTCCCTCTGGGCTTACAAAAAAACACGCCTATTAGGCAGGAATAGAGGGGACCTACAATTTTCTGCCAAATTCGAACGGCTATGGTGAGAAGCACTTTTTCATGACAAGAGATACTCTTGGAGGATTTGTCAATTCCTCGCAAGAGGCAATAACCCGTGAAAAACATTTTTGTTTTTAGGTGGCATAGGCTGGGAATCGAACCCAAGGCCTTCGGCGTAACAGTCCAACGCACTAACCATTATACGCCACAGGGTATAACATCTTTTGACATATCAAAACGTTTTGTTTACTAGAATGTGAATGTGCCTATATGGGGTAAGATGATATCTTTTTGAATTATTTATATCTATCATTAACAAAATATTATTAAAGCCCATGGTAATTTGTTAGGGAATTCGTATGATATGATATGAAATTTGTAACCTAACCTTACCTACCTAAGTAATGCAACGTAGTTAATATAGTTCGGTGATTGGCCTTTACCTGGTTTAATGCCAGTTTCCATCATTGTGTTTTTAGGTCTCTTATTTTCTATTTAGAGTATACATTATAGTGTTGGTAATTTGAGACTTAGATTTTCTCGAGCCTAACTACTGAACTTCGTTAATCCCTATAGGGTAATATTTTTCAAGACGGTATCATCCGGATTTTGGAGATAAATCATGCAATTTAAAGAACTCCGAAATTTGTATATTTTTTTCTCCCAAAAAATTAGCCCTAACATGCTAATCTTATCAAACTTGATATGTATGTACGTTGATAAAGAAAATAAATACAAAATCGGTTTTATGTCTGTCTGTACCTCGAACAACAGCCTTAACCACTGAAAAAATTTTCTTCAAAACTAAAAATTAAGTAAAAAAAATCATCTATACCCATTTTCGAAATATCGAATTTTCAATGAAATTACATACATATTTAAAAAAATTTATTTAAAAATCCAAAATTTGTTTTTTGAAAATTTTAATATGAAATATTATTTAAACTTATTAAAAGATATTTTTTTTTTTGAAGCGACAATTGTTTAAACAAATTCCACATCAAAAAATCTTGAAAAACATAAAGCCAATCAAAGCTGTGCCGTATTCATAGATATGCAATTTCAAAATTTTTTTAAAGCAAAAAAAAAATTCCTAAATTTTGTTTTCTTTCACGACAAATTCAAGACAACCAATGACGTACTCATTTTTATTTTTTTGAATTTTTTTGGGGGGTGGTAATGTTATCATCAAGTTAGCATTACCATGGGTTATTTTTAAAAAAACAAGCGCTACAATTTTTTTCTTTCACAACAAATTTACGACAAATTCACGACAATTAATCCAATTATTAGAATCTTACAATTTTGAAGTGGTAATGCTATCTTGACGGACATCTCCAAATTTGCAGTTCTTTTTATGCAGTTCCAGAAAAAAATAGAACAACATTTTAAGTCATCAATTAAAAAAAATAAATTTCAAATGTCACTTTTCGCATACAATTTAATGGTACAAGTAATTAATTGTGTGGGAATTTTTGTATGTAAACTTTTTGAAAAATAGTAGGTAATATTATTGTGTAGGTAATAAAGTTTGAAAAAAATTATTTTTTTGGATTCTTAAAAAAATTAAATTTAATTTTTTTTTAAACTTATAGCACCAAGCTGTTTTTTTAAATTATTATTCAGCATGTTTTTAGTAAAATTTATTTTTATTTATAAATGGTAACTAAATTCCAAAGAAATACAACATTTAAAAATATTTTTTTTTTTTTTTAAACCGCATCAACGATTATTAAAAAATGTTTTCTCATATATTAAAATTTATTAAAGAAATGATAATTGCCTTGGTGTTAAAACAATTTTAGAAGTTGTTTAATTAATTGTTTCTAATTACAGTGAAAGCTCCACTTGCGGACAGCTCCAATGAACGGACAATTAAACGGACAAATTTTCGGGAACAAACTTCTATTTCGAATTTATCGTACAAATTATTTTTCTATATAAACGGACAATCTCATAAACGGACGCGGACACTTTTCCTTACTCATTCTAAATAGAAAACCTCTCATACACGGACACAAAATTTTATTTAGGGATTATTTTTTATCAACAAATGAAACTGAAAAAAAAAAAAGAACGGCCGTACAGTTTCTGTTTTATTTTAATACGCAAGCAAATCCATAGAAAATCTTCTATAACCGGACGCGAACCTTTTATAACCGGACAAGGCGATAGATGTTATGTTAAAAGCTTATTACGGGAATTATCCCAAATAACTAAAATGGTGTAGTTTTAAGAGAATATGGTTCCTTTTTCTCATCGCGTTGCATTTTATTTTGAGTTATGTCATTCTTTAATAACACAAATTTAATATGAAGTTAAACAAAATGTTTTTCTATTTTTTTTTCATTAACCGGACAGTTCTTATAACCGTTCTTAGCTTTTACTGTACAGTGTACATATATTGATTTTTAACAATTTTCAAGTTGAAACTGTAAGTAACAAGTATATGTTGCATATATGTGCATTTTTGTTGTCCTTTGATGGGTAAAACTGGAAATCTGTATAAGCAAAACAAATTGTTACAGTGGAAACTGTGGTTTCTTCCCAGTTATAATAATATATAACTATTGTAGCCCACAATAATTATGCTACACAATTTTTGATGTTTCAATTTTGTTCACTAAATAAAATTTACATCTACCTAAAAAAAAAAAAAAATGCCAATTGCAGTTTTTAAAAATGTCATTTATTTAAAAATTAGCTCGTTTTAATGAAGTACCTTTTTACCTACATATAATCCTCTTGGTAATAATATGCATGATTAAAATAATTTTTAATCAATATTCATGATTTTTTTTTGTTGTTGTTATGTGTCAACAATTTATCCTGGCCAGTCAATCAAAACATCAATTAACCCAAAGTGTGCTTGTGAATGAGGGCAAGTTTTATCAGTAGGTAGTGTTGAATTGGTTGGGGTGTTATTGGTGAATTTATATATAATGCCCATTTTATTAATTAGCGTCGTAATTATATTAACACTTCCTCATTTTCTCTATGATGTAGTTTTACATTAATTATTATAGCTATTGATGTCACTCGTTAACTACTGACGTACTTACACAATAAATATACATACATAGTATATCTTAAAAACTTTGATGTGCACGCTAATATATTTTTAATATACATATGTATGTGTGTAGGTATAAAATATATAAATTTGGAAATTCTTTTAAAATTGTACACATACCAAAAATATAAATATAAATTAATATTGACATACTCTCCCTCGGTTATTTAAAGAAATTAAATTGAAAATTCAATTGGTAAACTATATTTATTTACCCCATGCTATGACACTAATTACAATCATTTTCATTCGTTTAATATAATAACAAAATTGAATTTTAATTATTTTATAAATATTACAGTATATAGTTTGGCTAAAATAAAGCATAATTGAGGCAGGTATAGGGTGGTTTGGTTTATTTATAATTTGAATTAAATTCATTTTAATTTGGGTAGGCACTCGTATTGGGATATTTTGTATAGAATGTGAATGATTATTTGTTTATTGGTTACAATGAGTTTTTGAGTAGCTATTTGCAGAATGTTTACTTGGTTTAAACAGGATGTCCCATAATAAGTGGTCCAAACTGAAACTGGTAATAGGCCAGGTCATGACCTCTCAGAATATAGTAACTAGTCCATACACCAAATCAAAATGGGTTTTAATTAACGGAGGTTTTTTGAATTTTAGTAAAAAACACATATTCTGTTGCAGGATTTTGGACACCCTTATAGTTACAATTAAAAACCAGTTTTGAGTCATATGATTTTTTTTGCAGGATGCTATTTTCAATATTCGAGTAAAAAAATAGATTTAATTTAATTTGTTAATTTTGAGCAAAATCATGCATCATCAACAATAATTTAAAGCAGAAAATTAGTCTTTCTATTATCCAATATTCAGGTACAAAAATAATCATTTATGGACAGGGTAACTTAAATCGTCCTTTAAATGTAGGAGTTTTTCGAAATTAAACAAAAAAAAAAAACAGCCGTTAATCGAAAAATGATTTGATTCGGTATATGGACGAGTTACTAAATTCTGAAAGGCCATTCAAACCTATCATCATTTTCAGTTTGTGCCAATAATTATGTGATACCCTTCATATTCAAGGCGATACAAATTTTTACAAAAAATATATAGAATATTAATTTATTGAATTACTATACCTACCATTGTTTGAACCTGATGTCTTATTCAGCCAATTTAATGGGAACTTTTTTTCTCCGGAAAAAAAACAAAAAATACCGGGGAAAGAATATTTTTTATCGCGAATCTCCCACGAAATAATTTTTACCCAAAAATTTAATTGGAGAAATGTTTGGCATTGATGTATAAAAACATTTCCCTGGAGAAATTATTCACTATAGCTATTTTGCTAAAAGGTATATTTTCCCTTATAATTTTGAAGATGATTCCTGATACCAAATTTCACAAAATGGGGAAAAAAAAACTTCGGGGAATTTTAGTTCACGATAGGGCTAATTGTTATTAAGTACTACTGCTTCATAAGCCAAGTTTAAAAAAAAATCGAGGTTTTAATCAAAATTAACACTACGATCATGGATAAGACCAAAAAAGTGGTTCTCATACCGTCCGAGTTCGGACTGCCCGTTCGTGCGTTCACTGTAATTCTAATTAGAGTAAGAGCCCAA
This sequence comes from Epistrophe eligans, assembly GCA_951394125.1. NCBI lineage: Eukaryota > Metazoa > Arthropoda > Insecta > Diptera > Syrphidae > Epistrophe > Epistrophe eligans. Next base: position 31,816,885 of record OX596029.1, read on the forward strand.
ACGGGGGGACCTAGAATTTATATGTTTCCCTAGATGGCAAATTATTTTTTTTTTTTTTTCATTTTCCTGAAAACAGCTTTAACGATTTTGATTACATTTCGTACCTGAAGGCACTGAACTGAATTAAATATTTTGTTTTAAACAACAAAAAAAAATTCATCTCTCCATTAAAAAATAAATATAAATCTTATCTCGAACTTTGACTTTTCTTAAAAACTAAAAAATATTTAAGGCATTTGATTTTAAGTTCTTGATTTGAAATTGATAAAAGCATTGAATATATTAAAAATAAAACTGCTAACGGGTGATTTTTAAGCTGGTTTGGTTTTGGCAACACTGGTTTTGACAGCTGACGTGTGTTTAGTACCTTGTGTCACTGTCAAACAGCTTCAGTTTGGTTTGCAATTTAACCATGGATCGTCTTACAAATGAACAACGCTTGCAAATTATTGAATTTTACTATCAAAATTCGTGCTCGGTTCGAAATGTTGTTTATCGAAAAATTGTGTTCAGCGATGAGGCTCATTTTTGGTTGAATGGGTACGTAAATAAGCAAAATTGCCGCATTTGGAGTGAAGATCAGCCAGAAGCATTGCAACAGCTACCAATGCATCCCGAAAAAGCCACTGTTTGGTGCGGTTTATGGGCCGGCGGCATTATTGGGCCATATTTCTTCAAAGATGATGCGAATCGCAGCGTTACTGTCAATGGTGAACGCTACCGAGCGATGATAACAAACTTTTTTTTGCCCGAAATGGAAGTTCTTGACTTGCATGATATGTGGTTTCAACAAGACGGTGCCACATGCCACACAGCACGCGAAACAATGGCGCAATTGCGAGGCGAGTTTGGTGAACAGTTAATTTCACGTTTCGGGCCGGTCAATTGGCCGCCTAGATCGTGCGATTTGACACCATTAGATTATTTTTTGTGGGGGTATGTCAAGGCTAATGTCTATAGGGACAAGCCCGCTTCGATTGACGCACTGGAAGCCAACATCCATGCATTCATTCGTGAGATACCGGCCGATATGTGTGAAAGAGTATGCCAAAATTGGACTCAGCGGATGGGCTACCTGAGACGCAGCCGCGGTCAACATTTGCATGAAATTATCTTTAAACATTAAATTGCAAGGTTCAAACTATCGATTCAAATAAATATTTCATTCATTTTTTCGAATTTTTTGTGTTTTTTTTTTTTTAAAAGTTCTAAACCTCTTAAAAAATCACCCATTACTAAATAATTTAAAATTAAAAAAAAAATAAGTTTAGACAAAATAATGTTTTTTTTATTTTTGAGATTGAAAATTAATTTTTCCAAAAATTATTTGCTATAAAACAATTTGAATTCAAAAAAAAATTAAAATGGATTTCTGGCTTTAATAAAATATTACATTATAAGTGTTGATTTTGTTATTCTAGTTTAAGTTTATTTTTAGAAAAATGCATTTCCCGACTTAACAGGGGCAATTTCATTTTCATTTTAAATTCATTTTTATTTCTCATTAAACTTACAACTAACTTAAAGCTAGACAAAAATTCATAAAAACTAGCTTACTTACCATTAACTTACAACAACTAACAACTAACTTACTGGCCACATGCGGGCGCTCTAAGCTAAACTATATCTATTATCTGAAAGTCTTTCGGCCTTAAAACTAATTTAACACTAAAATTCAGTATTGGTTTTATTTTTCACTAAGAAAGAATTTAAAAAAAAACTTAGTATAGCATATCATTTTTTATTTTTTTTTAAACTTAAAACTACTTACTACTAATTAAAACTATGTACTTAAAATTACTTAAACTACTTAAAATTACTTAAAACAACTTAAAAACTTTAAACTACTTAAAAACTAATTTTTTTGATTTTTGTTGGTATTATATTTTTTTTTGTGCCATCCCGACTGCCCCAAATTAAAACTAAAACCTACACATATGTATATGTAAGCCGGCCACTGCAGGAATACCAAGTCAAGTTTAATTATCTAATTCAGGATTTAGCCACCAAAACTGGTTCTCCTGCTTCCTCCTATCTCTTCGGTATGTATAAAAATTAGTCAAAATAAAAAAAAAAATCATAAATCGCCAATTTCAAAATACATATTTCAAAAAAATAATCATAGCATTCTAAAATTAACTGAATTGGTTCACAATTTTGAGAAATTAATATTTTCGTTATTTGCCAAAAAAAAAATTATATCAGGTTGGTACATACTTATCGTTATTTTTGGTCCTAAAAAAATCCAAAAAATGGTAGGTACGAAGTTTAAAGAAAATGAATCTATCCGTTAAGGCTCCAACAGGTGAACCAATAAGTTAAACCTTTTTCTGAACGACTTTTAAGACTTTTAAGATTTTGCTAATACATATTTCTATTTTTGCACGAAAATTAAATTAATTTTTTTTGTCATATAAAAAAAAATTAATTCGTACTGTCTTTCTTACTTCGGTTTAAATCGTAGTAATCTTTTAATTTTTTAATTAATTTATAACAAGTCAAAAAAAGAAAAAAGCAAAGTAAAATAAAATAACCCCCAACTTAAACAACCCACTCAATAAAAAATTACCTAAACCAGGGAAACACATCTTCCAAAAGATACAAAAAAAGACCAAAAAAAGTAAAAAAAAATCAAAACCAAATCCAAAACGACAAAGACCACAAGAGCTAATTCTTTGTTGAAATTCATTAATCTGATGATTTGTATTTTTGGCGGCATGGCACGTTTTGTAATTTTCAATGTCAACAGGGATATTGCCAGAGATTTAGATAATCTTCAATTCCAAGTGCACATTTACACTTTTGTTTGTTAAGAGAGTTCATTTAAAATTTTGTTATTTTTTTTTTTTTTTTTGTCATCATCTGTTAACACCATTTTGGGTACGTTTTGGTTGTTGCGCGATATCCGTATATAATATTCATTCGTTGTGTATACATAATATGAATGTATGTCTTGGTAAGGCCTCTTAACCTTGGTTAGTTTTTTTTTTTTGCATACGGTTAGCATACGATTTGTAGTTGTAGTATGGCAAAGTGCCATGGCAATGAGCTGGAAATGAAAGTAATTTAGTCTTGTTGTTGCGGTTCAACATTTTTAATGTGCGAACTCTTTTTTTATTTTTATTTTTATCTTGATCTCTTTTTTTTTATTTAATTTAATTTTATATTATTTTTGTTGTTGTTAAATAAATTTGATTTGTATCTTTTAGTGTTAAAAAATGTTACGAGACGCATGCAGTTGCCATACTGGGAGAGACATCTTATTTAGTTTGACATTTTTAATTGCAATTTATGTCTCTTGGGAGAATATGTTGTTTATACTAATTATTATTGTTTTGCTGAATGCAGTCTTGAGACATTTCAGGCAAAATATTTTTAATTTAATTTTTTTTTTGCAACATACTTGATTTTGAAAGCATTTTCAATTAATTTTCCAGAAGGCTTGTATATTTATTTATTTAAAAAAAAAAGTGATTTCTGTGTAGGAATTTATTATAGACATTACAATTATTTTTAAAATGAAAATCCAGGTGAATGATAAATACTTTAAGTATTCGATAATTATTTTTATTTATTTAAGCTCAGTATTGTTCTTGGTTAAATCCGAATTAATTCATAAAACATGTTTTTCAGTCAAAATTAAACTCGTTTAGACCCACAAATTTTGAAGAGTTACCGCTGCATTTACTCAAGCAATATTTTTAACAAAAATTTCAATCAACTGCTAAAATGTCAGTTAGTAAATTTGCATGGTTTAATCAAATCAAATCTGAACTCTTGAGGTCCAGGTTTTAATACAAGTATTTTGTATTTAAAAATCAATTATGTAGAGTCTGGTTTAGGTCTAGAAGATCTTCAAAATTTTATTTCTCATTTTGGTTACAGATAATGTACTTTTTGGAATGAAATAGCTTCAATTAATAAACTTTTGCAGCAAACTTGGTTTCAAACGAGTTGCCCCCACTTCACATAATATGAAGTTACTTGGATTTCAAATTCACATCTCTGTGTTTTACCTAAGTTGCTTAATTTCTTTTATTTATGTATTTTGTGGTAGATTTGAGAATATTCCGGACCAAATCGATCTCCACATGATAAAGCGATATCAGTTATTAGAGCTTAACTTTTTAGGAAAGGTAGATTTCATTGTACACCCAAAAAAAATATCTTAAACCACCACTGAAAGAGTCCATGCCTTTGATGCACTGTAAAATTCAGTGGCGTATATATGGGGGGTGGTCAAGGGGATCAATCTCCCTCCCCCATGAGTTTTCAGCTTAGTTGATCACAAAAAGAACCAAAAAAAATTCCACATCATTGTAGAACAGCGAACCAACAGCAGAATCCACGGTAGGATGACATAATGTCCATGGATATAATGTCTCTGGACATTAATTCCGCACAAACGGACATAAGATCCATGGACATTATGTCTTCCTCATAAAGTCCAATGACTTAATTTGGACGTACTTTATGTCCATGAACTTTTTGACTGTTTTTAACGGACATAATGTCCATTTTGTGCTCAGTTTGGACATTGTCGTTTATTTTATCAGTCATAATGTCCATTTGGCCTTTATGTCTTTTAACTTTAACTTAACTGACTTAATGTCCAACCGAACGGTAAGCCTTCTTTAAACGGGGATAATGTCTATTTGCATTTTCATCTGGTCATAATATTCATGGACCTAATAACTTTCTGAGATTGGACGTTATTTCTCGACATAATGTTCATGGCCCTTATAAATATGTCCGTTTGTGCGGAATTAATGTCCATGAACATTATGTCCGCTGACTTTATGTCATCCCACCGACTAATGATTCTTAAAGAAAAGATAGTCGAGTTTTACGTGTACACCTGCTAATTAAGGCCTAATTCAACGGTGAATTTACCCACATAACGGGGTCAATTCGAGCGTTCACCACCGCCCTGAGATTTTCACGCCAGTAGCAAATCTGGGCATGTACTGTACTGTACACCCTTTGCTGAAGAGCGAGGTCTATCTCACACCTGCTACTTGTAGGCCTCTTTAGGTCCATTCATGTCAAAAGTTGCTGCGATGTTTGCTTAGCACAGGGGCATATTTGTCCCCCTCGGTAACCAAAAACATAACATAGGGCGGATAGTGGTTATAAGAGCAGATAGTGGTTGCGTTCGCCAAAAAAGGAGATCGTTAGTAGACAGGTTTCGTTTTAACCTGAAAACAACTACCCCTGATCTGTTTCCAGGAGCCAGTACAAAGAGGCGCAACAAAGCACTTCCATTTCTTCGCTGAGCAAATCCCCTGCGTCCTGAGACAACTCAAAGAGATAGGTCCAGCATATGGAGATAATGGTCCGACTCTCAGGATTTTCATAGAGTAAGAATTTGTTAAATTGTTCACTTTGAACAATCATGCTGTTCAAAAATAAATTAACGTGCCTTATTTTCTAAAAAAAAAACCGTACGGATTGTAATACAACAAACAAATTGAAAGAGATAATTTGCTCTATTTGGCAACGCTGATTTTGAAGTTCTAATCGCGTTTCACAATTTCCAGTGACGCGAATAATGTTGACCTTCAACTTTTCAATTGTTAAGCCATCTTATCTACGTAAATTTTGAACTTAAGGTATCCCTAAAGGAAAAAGTATATGTGAGATGTGATAACAATATCACATGATCTAGTAAGTGGCTTATTCATTAAGTTCAAAAAGGTGAAATTTGCCCACGAAACACATTTCTCAGAAAACTCTGATTTTTGTAATACAACTGAATATTTTGTAAAAACGCTGTGCTAGGTTTAAAGCCTGTCAAATAATACTAAGAAAGAAAAACAATGACAGTTTGACACACAATTCACTTGTTATCTGTCATTAATCCCTTCTTGATGAAAGAGTACCTCTAAATGAATGAATTCAAAGATTTTTTGGCTTATAAATCAAGTACAAAGAAAAAAATTTAAATAAAAAAAACAAACATCATCCACATTTCTAATCTTATTACCTTTGATAGCTTAGAAAGCTTTTAAATGATTCATAATAAAAATTTTAATTCGGATTTCCTTCCTCATTTCGGGGTTATTTTTCTTTGCACTTTTGTTTATCTCACTTAATTTATAACCAATTAAGAATTCAAAATAATACCTACCTAATTAAAAAAATAAGTAAAAGCACAGAGAAGAAAAAAAAAAAACGATAACTCTGAAATTTTATCAACAACCGCATTAAAAATGTTGTCAAGCCCGCCACCACCACATTACGTCACTCCTTTCTTTGTATATCATCTATACTTAAAAAAAATAGTCTAATTTTTTTGATATCAATAGCGATGACATAACAATATCAACCGTTAAATGCTTTTAATTACCTGTCTATCTACTAAAGACGATATAATACTGGCAAGCCACTTTCGCTTTTTGTCCAAGAGTTTTTTTTTTTTTATGTATTAAGCCATCACACCTACACATACCAACATCATCGAACTCTTAGGTATCATATTCAAAGAGATTGCGGAGCTGATTCACTGTTGGAATTTAACATTTAAAAAAATCAACTCGATATCAAAATGATATGCAGACAAAAAAAAAAAAAAAAAAAAACAGAATTTAATATGCTTGGATTTTTAGACCGATATGCAAATTATATACGAACCACTCAGACTCCCTCCAATCCATATACAGCCTCTCCTGTCTTTCTATGTATATTCATTTGGCTACCAAAATGGTGTGTGATGGTGGTGCCGGTCGTTCAGTCGTCGACCGCAATAAATTTCATACAGCTTATTGCCATATTCGAACATAGACTATGAATCCAGCTTCACGACACAGCAGCTAACTTTAAGTGCAGCACAATCTACATAACAAAAACAACAAGTTATACCACCATCGAACAGTCTGTGTCCCACTTGATATCGATGGCTCATATAATATCTACAAAAAAAAAAAAAAACCATAAACTTTTTTTTTTTTTTACTCCATCAGCCGCCTGAGTGACCTTTTAATGTTCAATTGCAGCGGCATCGCTGTCGTGGTCGTCGTCGGTGAAATCTGCTCCCGAGACCACACCACCGCAGACAACAAAACCCCAAAGAACAAAGTTCCGAACTGAAGCCACATTACTTGCATATCTTGCATATATGTATGCATATAGGGATCCATAGGCATGCCACCATCGCCAGCCACGCTCCAATTTTATGCCTAACATGGCCAACATACAGCCCTGCGTTAAGCGCTTTTAATGCGCATTAACTCCGGTAAATTTCACAATATCCACTTAAAGGGGTATTAGTCGAGCTCCCAACCATGCCATGATTCCCATCGTCATCATCAGGCAAGGTAGAGGTTTCAGCCATCTGCCAGTATTTTCCAACTCCCAACGCCCAACAACTCCGCCGCCGCCCAACTGATGCACCATCTCCGGCAAACGATGGACAAAGGACAAAGCGAGGTCTTAATTGGCAATTGATTAAGCATATACGCTAATGTAGGTGTGATAAGTTGAGTATCGAAACTCATGAGCTTGTATGTAGCTATAAATTTACGAACATTCAAAACCAATCGATCGGGACTTAAGTTGCAATTAATTGCCAATAACACACATACATATCGTAAATTGTAGTCGTAGATGAAGGAAGGACGAAAGGGTGTTGTTTTGGCCTGGCCATATTTTACTATATACACCAAGCAGCCTTCGAAGTGTAAGTACAACAAAAATAATATAAATACATTATGTGGTCTGTCATATTTCCGGCAAATGGGATTAAATTTAAATAAAAAAAAAAAAATGAAATAACTTTAAAATCAAAACCACTCTTAAAAAATTGAACTCGCTTTAAAATTATTATGCTTGTGGTTGCATCTCGTATATAAATATGTATGTATGTATGTATATGAAGGTAATTTATTAGTGAAGCATGGACATTTGGAAGAAAACTAATTTGGCAACTCTGCGGGTTTTGTGGTCTAAAAAAAAACATTAAATTTGAATTAGTGCGCTTTTTGTAAGGGGGATTGCCTGATGTTCTTATACCTACATACATTTTCAGGGATTCTGATTTCGATTGCATGAAGGCTGCCATTAAATATTTTATGACTATTATTAAACCTTTTTTTATAATCTTGTACAGGAAATGAATTCCATAACTCCCTACATTGAATTTTTTCTTGGTCTGTGGGGAAAACAACTTGAAGAATTTGGGTTAAATTGACAATTTCAATCCAAAAGTATCTTAAAGGATAAGGGTTAAGTAAAATGAAGTAAAATTTGATCTTTAATTTAAGAAATACATATGTATATCTGTCAAGTTAGCATTTTTACTTTTTGTGAATTTAGCCCTTAAAATGCTTTTGTCAGACATTGGGAAATATTTGTTGTGTTGCAAAAGTGATCTTTAGGGATAATTTTTTGGGGACACTAACACTTTAGGCCCGTAAAAAAATGTTGAACCAAAATAAAAAATTTAATTCAATTTATCGATTTATAATTTGAAATTTATAGCACCGATTAATATATTAAATGCGTAGTTACATTATATTTGACACATTTTTAAAATATTGAATTTTCAAAAAATATTTTTTTTTTTATATCCAATTTTTTTATTTTTTTTTTTTAATTATTTTTTTTTTTTTAATTTTGATATTTCGTTATTTATTTGAATTTATTAGAAGTTCTTACATGCAAAATTGAATTTAATATAATTTAACAAAATGAGTTAGTTGAAAGAAAATGGTTTAATGTCAATAAACGCTATATTTAAAACTGCACACAATTGTAGGAGTCATTTTCAAGATAAATACAATTTTCTTGTACATACACATGTATTATGCAGTTGGTTTCAGCTATATGAATATTTTTTTTTTTAATCAGCTTTATATTGTTAAAAACCACATGGTGCCAAGTGAAATAAATGTCAACGAAGTCGTTTTCGAAATACATACATATGTACCTACTGAGATTTAAAAAATAAATTTAAACTTTTTTAAAAATCCAAATTACATATTAAAATATAACAAAATATTCTCCTTAAAAAATTTACTTAAATCAGTTGAAAAAAATAGAATCAAAAGAAAAATGTTTCTATTTGGGGTAAAATCGTAATTTTGTACCATGAGATAGCCTTTATAAAATTAATTGAATTTTTCAAATAAAAATCTTTAAGTCGGTTTTTTCAGAAAATTAACAAATAAAATATTTTTTCTCGAGTTTTATATTTTGTATGGTAGGATGTAGGTTCTGTTATTTTTGCTCTTAAATAAAGTAAAAACAGTAACAAAAATTTGTTAGGTTCAAAGAAATTGGATCTGCCTCCACTTTTTTTTTAACTGGCATAGTTTTAAAAAACTAAAAAAAAAATAAAATGTACGACTGGGCCGCACGAACTTGCTCTTATGTGCGATCATACTGTGGTCTTAGTATTAATATTACTTACACTTTAGACTGAAAAATGTACGAAGTGAACACTACCATCTGATTTCACTCACAAATTTCAATTTATGAAAAAAAAATTTAAAAATCGTTGAATTAAAAAAATAATTTTAAAAACATTTTTTAGAAAAAAACTTGGTAGGTACGCCATTTTTAAGTATTTATCAAATATAATGTAACTAAAATCATACATCTTTGTATGTACATACCTACTAATTTTCGAAATATTGAATTTTCAATAAAAAATGTTGATTAAAATCGGTTCAACAGATAATAATACAGTCGAAAACTATAAAAATAGTTCTATGAGAGATACCATTTTTAAACGAACGTTATTTTTTTCCAATTATTCCTTTTTCGTGACCTTTATTTCTTAATTCAATATATTTGAATCCTATTTCTGTGGGCTTCAGAAATAGGATTCAAATATATTGGATATTTTTTTCCAATAATATAGTATATCGTATTAAAATAACATAAATCAAAATCGTAGGAGCAGTTTTTGAGAAAAATTATATTTTCCCTTCCGGTTTTTAAACACCTGTTTTGGAGTTACAAACTTTTAAAACTTCTAGAAATAAAATAAAATTAATGATTTTTTTTTAAGTTTTAGGCACGTTTTTGAGAAAAAAAATATTTTCATAATTAGGTGAAAAAATTTGTACGGCAGGTACCTACCGTTATTTTTGGTCTTTAAAAAAATGAAAAAGACGTGTGGGGGTAATGCCCAAAAGACGCTAAGTACCAAGTTTAAAGAAAAACGACCCACCCGCGACGGACAGACGGACAGAATTGCGATACTCACTTTTTCCGACTTGCACATGTATGTACATCGCAAGTAAGAATGATTTATTTACTTACAGAATAACGAATTTCAATCCTTTCCTCCCCCATGATCATTTCTTTATAAGTTTTTTACTCTATATATCTACCAAAAGTTTTTACCTAGGTTAAATTTACTACCACTTCTATCAAAAAATTAAAAAAAAACAAAAGCAACGTTCGTCAACATGCGTCAATGTTTCCCAATTTATTAACGTTATATATTTTCATTTTCTAATGTGAATTTACAAATTAAAGAGTTAAATACCTATTAAAAAAAAATGATGCTTAATATTTGTTTTATATTTTTTACAAATAAAATATGTGAAATGAAAAAAATAGGTATTAAAGAAAAGCAATAAACAAAAGAGCTGATGCACGAACCTTAGATGAAATTAAATTGCTGTTTTGTTGAAGAACAAGTACAGAGTACATAATATGTATATATAATTTTTCATTATTTAAAATTATACACTCAAATTATATTTTTACGGAATATCAAAATATACATACATACATACATATGTATGTACATATTCTTTTACATATTTGCGTCTGATTTTTTTTTGTTTGTTTATTATTGACTACCTAAATTAGAAACTAAAATCATTTAAGATCATAATCATCAAAGAATACATATATTTCACTTAAAACCGCTCAGTTAAATTTTAAGTATACTTAATATAAGCAAACCAGTTGCTGCCAGACACATTAAAATTTCCATCCAAAATTAGGAACTCAAAAAAAAAAAAAAGAAAAAACATAAATGGTGAATTTATAGCTTGCTCACAAAAAAATCATCAGCACTGTACGACTAATACAATTCAAGTTCCACACACATATCTCTATAATAACTCTCCACACTATATCATATTCGTTCATTTGTCTGGCTTTTCATCCGGTCTTGTACGGTCCCATATATAATATCCTTTAACCGGAAAACTAGATAAAGTGTAATTTATCTAAAAGACGACTGACACTACGACGACTACGATGAGGGAAACAATTTAGCAAATTAGGGTAATGAGATATTATTTTTTTTTTCTCATCTCATAATAATATGATTTATATTTGGGATTTGAAATTTTATTATATTTTCTAAAAAATTTGGGTTACATATCAAAAAAAAGAAAAAAGTCTCACTAAGCATTATTTGCAAAAAAAAAATAAAAAATAAAATAAACTAAATAGATTGAACGTATTGGGTCTGATGGGTCCTACAGATAAATTTATGCATGTGTAGAAATTAAAATAAAAAATGAAAATAAATAGAAAAAATAATAAGTACGTTTTTTTTGACATTTCTAAACAAATTTCTGATAATCGAAGGACTTATTCGGTTGTCTTACAAAAAAATATATAAAACTATACAAATCTTCTAAATTTTTTTGATGTGGTACACCCCAGGTACACTCTTGGTTTAAGGCTTAGAAAAAATTTCAAGAAATTGATGCTCGAAACCAAACCTCCAGGTCACTATGTCCCCCGTTTCAATGCCCCTTACCAAACTCAATTTTCATATAAATATTATAACTTCCACCGTCCTACTAGAAACTCTTATCACAAGCAGGTGTAATTATTAAATAATGAGCCAAACTAAATGCCATTTTTCCCTAAAAGGTTATTCAAACAATAAAATGTGTCTTTTCACAGCGTTCTTAGTGTCTCTAATATATTATGGGTCCGGCACTATTTAAGTGTGTCTCATTGAGGGAGAGCCTTATTAAAAAAAAAAAAAAAAAAAAAAAACAAATAAAAAATAAACGTGACATTCTTCGACTATCCAATCGACAGAATAATGAATGTCATACCATAAAGCTGTGATCGCTCCAAAGAACTCAATTCCATCCAATTCACGGATCGAAATCTGAATCGAATATTCAGCTTGAGTATATACCAGTGGCGAGGCGTCCATATAACTCGATTCCTGCCGAGTTACCTTTTACATTTTCTACTATGCAACAATGTTTACTTAATAATCAGCAACATAAAACCCATGGGATAAATTTAATTTGTATCTATTCATTAGCCTGCACGAGCTACACAGTCCACCACTGCGATTGAATTTTATTTTCAAGCCACACACGAAAAAAAACACACACGTAATTTTCATTAGTATGTGTATTCTTTTCACACTCTCTGTGCTCTGTGTACAAGCCAAAGCCAAAGCAACCCGAAATATGTCGGGTTATAAAATCTGTCGCTGGATAGAACAAATTTATTTCCTTTCTCTTTTCTTCCTTATGATTTTCTGATTTTGACTCGACTCTGTTTAACACACGCTCTCTTATGCAAAAGAATAACACGCTTTTTTCCGACTTATTTGGTGATTTTTGTGAGTATCTTCTACCGCTGCGCTGTGCTGTGGTGGATTAATTGAGTAGGTCAGTTCTCTTAGTTACTTAATGAGTTTCTGAGTTTGAACGTCTCGTTCCCCTTTCTTATGCAAGCAAATAACACGCTTTTCTTCGACTTATTTGGTGAATTCTGTGTGTATCTCTTATCGTTGCGCTGCTGTTTAACAAGAGTAGGGGCTGTTAAACAACAGCAGTCTGTAGGTATTAAAAGAGCTGATTAAATTTGCTGCCGTTTAAAAAATTAAAATTCAGTTGGTTGTTTTTAATGTTCAAAATTTTCTATATTTTAATTCAGATACATAATTATTTATAGAAAAAATGTATTTATTAATATTTGTTTTTACGCACATGTTTGTGAATTTTTCAATTTATTTGTTGATTTATTTGGATATTTATCTAACACATTGAAGTTCCTTATTTTTCGTCATATAAAGCATTAATTTTAATATTACCTACATTTGCCAGAAACGGTTTCTTTTATTAAGATCCTTGTAAATTTAAAAATTAATGATTTGTTGTTGGTACCTATAAAAGACTGGCTAAGTTTGTCGTGGAAAGCTGATCTGCAATGCATTATTTAATTTTGCCTGCGTATTAATATGTTTTAGAACTCATTTACGTTTGCAGGTAATTAATTTTTACATCAACTTACCATTTCAAATTATTCACGCCACGCCACTGGTATATACCTACCTACATATGTATATCTAGTTTGCTTCTTGCATCAATTGCGTGTCGGTGTCATTATTCTAATCCGAAAACTTTCGAACGCATCGTCAGCTTGGCCGATTGATATGTGACGACTGACGACGACGACGACGCACGGCAGCAGTGGCAGTGGCACCATTTTGATGAGATTCCACATAATGTTAATTATGTTCAGTGTGTCGCATTTTTCTTTCACTATGCCATGCCACATATTACCACTAGATAGTGTACAGCCGGCATGCAGTGGCATGCATCTCGTCTCGAAGAGTTGAAAGAATCTAATGTGTGCAATTGCGATTTATGAGAGACTAAAATCCGTTTGTCCATTTTGTGAAGCTTTGTATAGAATAGCAAATTGGAACGCCATCGCCATCACCATTAAATGCCTTGAAAAGAAGATGCATCGTTGCGCCGCCAATAACAGCAAAAGATAAAAAAAAAACAACAACAAAAAATAAATCGAAAAATGTCTCAATGACGTTATATTTATTGTTGAAGGGGGGGGGGGGGTTGAGGGCGGGCGCTCAGGACGCTCGATGACGACTCAAACGCACATACAAAAGACACACATAGTAGGTATTCTGAAATCCGATACAAATTTCATTTTCATAAATATTCATGAGGCCATTGTTTTATTGGAAAAGCGATGATGTTATTGACTTTTGGAATTGTGGTTTTGTATTATACAGCCAGCGGCAGCGGCGGCGGTGGTTATATTTTTTCTTTTTGTTTTGTTATTATTGAAGGTTTGTTATTATTTTTTTTTGTATTTTTAGTTTTCGAATGAACAATATGGCATCCATGAGATACTCGTCGTCGTATATAAAAGAGAAACACAATTTGTATTAGAGAGCTGATGGTTTATGGTGGCAGAGATTGGGTTATTTTCTTTTAAGGTCCATTCCATCCATATACAGATATTGTTATAGCATTATTTGCAATCTTAAGGCAATGTTTTACAAAATGTATACCTAATGAATATGTTATCTGAAAATTAAGGGTATTGAACTTTGTTTTTTGATGACAATATACAAATAGGTAGTAAATTAAAGTCTTATGTTTATAAGACAATCTACATAGATTATCAAGATTTATTTCTAATTTAAAATTAATTATTCAAATTTAAGGTAAATAATAATGTAGTTGAATGCCATTTTAGGGATATATACAATCAGAGTTGTCAACTTGAGGATTATTATGGATATTTATAACTTTGTTTTATTTTATTTGAAATTTATTCTTCCGCGATTTAGCTTAGAGCAAATTTTTATTTGCTATATTTTTGAATTTTATTTTCGAATTTGGCCAAAAAAATAAAAATGCAAAAAAACTTAAATTTCAAAACCAAAACCAATAGTGGCTTTAAGTTTTGTGTTTTTGATTTTATAAATTAACTACTTTTCCTTTTTGGGGTTTTACCACTTGAACACCAGACCTATGACTTCGTTTTCTTCCATTTTGTATGAGAGCCTTGTGCCTCGCGAGTCGCGATCGTAAAAAAGTTATAAAAAAACATAGTTTTGTAGCGGGGATATAATCAATCTATTGTGTAAGAGTTCGAGAACGTTTAAGTATATAAAATTCTAGAATTAAGTATGTATTAGGTACATACATCTATTAGATGCAGTGTTGCATTTAAATCATTATTTGGGTAGAAAGCCCCAAGCATGAGGACATTCGTTGAGGGTGCAGGGAAGTTAATTGATGAGAACTATATTCTTACAATGTAAATAATTTAACTCTAGTGGAAAGTAATTTCACTTTTTATTGATGAAAGTTCTGTCCCGAAGCTGTAATTTAAATATCTCAAGATATACATAAAAGTACCTAATCGAATGTTTTTTTTTTTTTTACTACCTACTCTGGGCGGCTAAATAAATGTAAAACAAAAAGTATGGAATGAGTGGATTTTTTCATACTTGGATAAAATCATTAAATTTTGAAGCCCTTTCCTGGATTCTGGAATTTCAAATTCTTATTTCACATAAATTATTTCCTTCCCCTGACTGCAACTAAAATGAATATTGTTGGAGGTAACTTTGCGTTTATAGTTGCGCCGTATTTCGCGATTTTCAATGAGGTTTTCCGTTTATCTATTTCTCAAAAATGGATCTACAGATTTAAATAAAAAAAACGTTAGCATATTGTTTAATAGGAATAGGACACTGAAAAATGGTTATTAATGGCAGCTCCGATACAACCATTTTTTTGATTTTCGCTTTTCTCGAAAAACGACTCAACTAATTTTTATTAATTTTTTTCTATAAAGAATATTTTGAAAAGTTTACCAAAACTTTCATTTTTTTTTAATTTTAAAAATATTTCATTTTTTGAAACATAATGAATATTTCGAAAACAAATGGGTCGATTATTATTAAAGACTAGCAGAACCGTCCTCGCGTTGCTGTGTAAAAATTTAAGAATTAATATTAAAATATTAAAACAGTGCGCAATAAGGCTATGTTACATACCCCTAATTTATGTATGTTACATATAATATTAAAAAAATGCGCTATTTAATTTTTGTTGTTAAGTAGGTTCGTTTTCGACAAAATTTTCACACCATTTTTTTTATTATCGTAATGCAGTGTTCGATTGCAATCTCCCGTTTTTTTTAATGAATCATAGTTAAACAAAATTGACAAGTAATTTAAAAAAAAAAACTAATATTCTGATTTAGAAAAATAAATTAGACTAAAATATCTTCAAACAATCTTGTAAAAATAAATATAATTATAAAATTAATTTCAGGTTAATCAGTGTATTACTTTCTGAGTTTATCCGTGACAAACTAAATTATTGTTTCGTCTTTACATAAAAGTAATGATTTAAAAATTATTTTATTTTTTTGTTTTTTGCTAAGTTTGTTGGAATCAAATTTGGTCTCATAATTTTTTTTTTTTTTTTGATAATTCAAATAAATCCTTATAATTTTAGAAACCAAAAATAGCTAAGATTACTCCTTGGGTATTCATTTACTTATATCTTAAGTCCCGTCAAAATCTATTCAGTAGTTTTGATGATTACCCCGGACAAATAGACAGATAAACTATTTATTTTTTAATTTGTCGATTTTTTTTTGCACAGCATACAACCATAGGTATGAGCTCAAACAAACTCCATAAATTCAAAAATAAAGACATACTCTCCGGTTTATATTCATAAAAATGTTTAGAACTACTATTTTAAATCTTATGTAACTTCTAGAAAAGCTTATCTAAAAAAGAAGAAATTTACGGAAAACTGCTGCTGTATTTCTCACGGCAGACATCAAGACAAGCTGAACTGTTATTTTAATTTCCTCAAACAAAAAAAAAAAAAAAAAACAGCAATAACTTTACTTCAATTTATTTTTCTCAGCCAATATACTTATCAATCAATATTCTTCTCTTAGCAGGAAGTTGACTAAAGCAATTCTAAAAATTCCGGTAAATGATTATAACTTATAACAATACCATTTTTGTTTGCTTCCTCTCTCGCTTAACTTTATTTAAAATTTAATTTATGAATACAAAAAAAAAAAAAAACAAACGCGCATATTGCAGGAATTGAATTGATTTGAATTGAAAAACGCAACAGGAAAACGATATGGTTTTACATCCTCTTTGCCGATCCGTTCGACAGCGTATACGACTATGACGACAACGACGCCAACGGAACGAAGACGCACGGCGACTATGAACTGATGGTAAGCATTAAAGACAGCGCAGAGGTCTTGGGCGCGCTTCGCATCACGCATATCACACGTATAATTTGTAATTAGCCTGACAGGTGGCTACTCACTCGCTATCCCATCAGGAATCTTAATCCCTCGCTGTATCATCAACCCCAAACATCATCATCATCATCATTATACCGCTGAGGCATGGACCGCGTTGTTGTTATTCAAGGGATTATGCAATACAAGTCTATACCGTCAGACCTTTTGCTATAACCCTTAAAGGTTTATTTTTTTTTCTATTTCCATTTTACGGAGTATAGGTATATGGTGGGACCCTCTATCTATCCAACATTTAGATAGCCATTATGCATTCTTTATGCAATGCTTGGCAACTCATCCTACGGAAGAGTGATTATTTGAGAGTGCACTCCGCATAAAGGCATACGGACACGACCAACAATATAGCATGCAACACAGCGTGGATGGAATCGGACGCCACTATGCATCAAGAAAAATGTCTAGAAACTGAATTGCGATTATTTTTATGAAAATAAAAAAAAAAAAACTAAAACTTATCTAGAAGATACATTCTTCTACTCATAGAGTACACTACATATATATGGAGTGGACGCTTGATGGTGTTTTGAATAAAAAAAAATAAATAAATGTATGAATAAAACGAAAACAAGAATTAAGAGAGTTGAATGAAGCCTTGCGTGCAATTACGTATTCCGGTCATCATAAACTGGAAAATTATAAAATAGGTAAAAACTCTTTTTCGATTTTTCTTGTTCTTATATATGAGGCCCTGGCTTATAGTCTGGGAAGAAGAGTTTGCGTTTAATGACATAGCATGACATCGTCCATTAATTTTTGTGCAAATTTATGCATTTAATTCAATTCAATTCAATTCAATTCAATTCAATTCAATTCAATTCAATTCAATTCAATTCAATTCAATTCAATTCAATTCAATTCAATTCAATTCAATTCAATTCAATTCAATTCAATTCAATTCAATTCAATTCAATTCAATTCAATTCAATTCAATTCAATTCAATTCAATTCAATTCAATTCAATTCAATTCAATTCAATTCAATTCAATTCAATTCAATTCAATTCAATTCAATTCAATTCAATTCAATTCAATTCAATTCAATTCAATTCAATTCAATTCAATTCAATTCAATTCAATTCAATTCAATTCAATTCAATTCAATTCAATTCAATTCAATTCAATTCAATTCAATTCAATTCAATTCAATTCAATTCAATTCAATTCAATTCAATTCAATTCAATTCAATTCAATTCAATTCAATTCAATTCAATTCAATTCAATTCAATTCAATTCAATTCAATTCAATTCAATTCAATTCAATTCAATTCAATTCAATTCAATTCAATTCAATTCAATTCAATTCAATTCAATTCAATTCAATTCAATTCAATTCAATTCAATTCAATTCAATTCAATTCAATTCAATTCAATTCAATTCAATTCAATTCAATTCAATTCAATTCAATTCAATTCAATTCAATTCAATTCAATTCAATTCAATTCAATTCAATTCAATTCAATTCAATTCAATTCAATTCAATTCAATTCAATTCAATTCAATTCAATTCAATTCAATTCAATTCAATTCAATTCAATTCAATTCAATTCAATTCAATTCAATTCAATTCAATTCAATTCAATTCAATTCAATTCAATTCAATTCAATTCAATTCAATTCAATTCAATTCAATTCAATTCAATTCAATTCAATTCAATTCAATTCAATTCAATTCAATTCAATTCAATTCAATTCAATTCAATTCAATTCAATTCAATTCAATTCAATTCAATTCAATTCAATTCAATTCAATTCAATTCAATTCAATTCAATTCAATTCAATTCAATTCAATTCAATTCAATTCAATTCAATTCAATTCAATTCAATTCAATTCAATTCAATTCAATTCAATTCAATTCAATTCAATTCAATTCAATTCAATTCAATTCAATTCAATTCAATTCAATTCAATTCAATTCAATTCAATTCAATTCAATTCAATTCAATTCAATTCAATTCAATTCAATTCAATTCAATTCAATTCAATTCACAAAAACTCAACTTAACTCACCCGAACTATTAATCTAGAATGAAAAATTCTTCGATTGGGGGAAATTTATTCGCTTTACCTTTTTTATTTCTTAAAAAAATATAAATACATATTATGAGGGAAAAGTGATTTGGATTTGGTTGAGTGAATTTTTGAGCAACCTACATTTTTCTCGCCTTAAAAAAAATATTTGTTTTTCTTCCCATGTTTTAGTTTCTTTTTTATTTCACTAAGCTTATTTTTTTCCTTTTTATAATTATTCATAAAAAAGACTTTAATGAGCCAGAAAATTAAGGGGCTTTTAGCCCAAAAAATATAATGCTACAAAATTTTAAGTAGATTAATGATTTAACTAAATATAAGACGAAATGGTTTTGTGTAGGTATGTGTTGTTGAACTTCAACCAAAAAAAGAAAAGTAGAATTTTCTGAATGCGAATCATAATCTGAAATGAACTCATATTGTTTCAATAATTATGGGAATTTATAAGAGATCTTATTTTAAATGGGGGAGAGTTTTAATATGGAAAGCTGAATTTTAAAAGTATTTTTTTTTCCTTTTACCTTTAGACAAACAGACTTACTGTATGTCTAAAGGTAAAATGTTTTTTTTATAATTTTAAGTTAAATAGGTAGAGCTTAAAATATTTATATAAAAACAAAAATCTGCCAGGTGATGATGGACTAAGATAAGGCATTCACAAGTTTAATTCATTTAAAGACGTGAAATCTTAAATATCCATTTTGTAAGATACAGTTGTTTCATTGCAAGGCTTTATGTGCTTTCAAAGTTTGAGAAACGAAAATATTTAAATTTATTTTCTTGGCAAACTAAAATTAAAATTAATTAATTCTTCATCGTTTATTATCTCTTCATCTCCATTGCAATCTCAACCGAATAAAAATAATTAAATGATTAAATCAAATAAACTGGACTATGACTGAGTTGGTGGATCATCATGATACCAAACTCCTGATGCGATTCAAAAACTTAAATTTTGCAATGTTTCCATTAGCTAAAGTGGATAATATTATATTGGTATACGAGATTTGTTGCTTTATCGCTAAAGTTAAAATTGATTTCACAACCTGAACTCTTGGAACTATTTTTGGCGGAAAACACACACTTCAAGTCTCTATCACTACTTATATAGTTATTTGAGTGTAAAGTTGCAAAACAAAAAATAAAACGTTTACGTCCCTAACTGACTGTGAAGAGTTTTAACTAAACTATTTATACGTCATAGAGATTGCTATGCATTATACTCTCTATCGTTCCTTTCATCAATATATTTACAAGTGTATGCACTCTTAGCTTAAAGTTGAGATGTGGGTGGTTGAGTAGAAATTAATTGATGTTTGTCTATTTTTTGTTAATCTTGTTCAGTTGTAAAATTGATGGGTACTAAATAAAAAAATCACAAAAAAAATCTAGATCCAATAAAGTGAAAGCAACTTTTAATAAGAAACTTTGTTCACAACTTCCTTTCTTTGAAAAAAAAAAAATATTACCTTCATCATGTTTTGAACGGGAAACTTTGACTCTCTCTAACTTTTTTTAAGCCAATAATTGCATTTTGCCATGAAGCAATAGAAATTAAAATAAATTTATTTAAAGAATAAAAGGCGAAAATGGGAGGTGGAACCGTTGGTAGGGGAAATATGCCAAAATTTCATTTAATGTATTTGACTTTAAGGGACAATAAAATGCAAAATTCAGACTGTCAAATTATTGGAATGACCCCCTCTCCCTTTATTTGTGACACCCAATGTTCACAAGAAACGGGTCGTGCGTTCAGCATTTTCATAAAATTTGTAATAATAAAAGACAAATGAATTAAAATCGATCTATTGATTGTTTCGTCTTGGACTCATCAGTCGACTAGTGAAAGCCTTGTCAATACACAATATTTGTTAAGGTCAGTTCATCTTACATAGATTTCATGACGAATATACTGTGTGAACTATATCCAAAAAGACAAAAATTCCTAATAATTAAATTGGAAGTTTTTGTTCCTCGATCTATTTTTATTTTTCAAAATTAAACAACTAATTGTTATTCTTATAACGTATTACAAAATACGGGATTTTCAAAAACGGGCCTAAAAAAATCGGGATTTAAATAGAACCCAACCCGAAAAAAGAAATAAAATAAAAATAATCTTACTTTGCACAAATATTGTTACACTATAATTTTTAACTCTAATGCCGATTTCTCCCTTCTGAATAACCTAATTCCCTAAAAATCGACAGCAATCTACGATTTCCCTCCAATTTTTAATGCTTTTTTCCAAGCCCCATATTTTTAGTTTTATAGAACTTATGACCCAATTTTTTCATTAATTATGGGCTTTTGATTTGGGGATTGTTAGGTTTTCGTGCTTTTGAGTTTTCGTTATTTTATGTTTTTCGGGATTTTGGGTTTTTCGGTATTTTGGGGTTTTCGGGATTTTGGTTTTTCGGGATTTTGGGGTTTTCGGGATTTTTCAAGATTTTGGGTTTATGGGGTCTTATTTTTGGGATTCTGATACATAAAAAATAAATAAATTGGTTGGCGCGACAGCTCGTGTAGAATTAGGGCCTAGTGACTTACAACTCCCAACCATTCCTGTGTGCGTGTTGTTGGCAGGAATAGAGGGGACCTACAATTTTCTGCTGAATCCGAACTGCTAGGGTGAGAAGCACTTTTTCATGACAAGACATACTCTAGGAGGAATTGTCAATTCCTCGCAAGAGACAGTAATCCGTGAAATACATTTCTGTTTTTAGGTGGCATAGGCTGGGAGTCGAACCCAAGCAGGGCCGGACCAACCATATGTGCAAGATGTGCAAATGCACAGGGCGCAAAATTCTGGGGGCGCATTACCAGGAGCAAGAAAATATAATCTGATACTGCACAAACAAATATGTACTGCCATTTGCATTTTAACCACAAACATTCTTCAAACAATCCCAAAATAACATCCATCACAACACTGTGCTAAGTTATTTCTTGCACACTAACTAACATCACTTTCATTGTTGTATTCAAGGAGAATTTAACTCAAGATATCGTCAATTAAAGATCCCACTAGACCCATGACAAATCAATCCTACCTGCCTTATTTCAAAATATTTCACCCTGTTCGTACAAGACAAAAAAAAAATTAAAAAATCTCAACAGAAAAAAGTTCTATGCTACCCCATATGTGCAAGTTTTATTTCATACACACTGAGTTCCAAAATAACATGGAGAAAGAAAAATACAAAAAAAAAGAAAAATACTTATTCATACTGAATCATGTGGGCTAGAACGTGCAGGTTTTGTATTATGCACCTAGTACAGGCAATGGGGAATAATCTGAGAAAAGTTTTGAAGTGGTCCAAGTTTGAATGCAGTTTTATGGGGGGGGTTGATTCTGAGTATAAATCTAAGTTTGCGGGAAATTCGGCTTTGTGGGGGTCCCGTTATCTTGAAAATAAGACTTTTTTTTGGTTTTCTGCGTTTTTCTCCATTTGTAATACTTTTTATGAAAAATGTATCGAGAACTTTTTTGTTCCAATTCATATTGTCTACAAATCCCTATACAACATTTATTTTTTCAGCAAGTAACTTAGAAGTTATAAGCGAAAAACGAGTGAAAATTTGGCCATGATCAACTTTATTTGCGATTTTCTCGAAAACCGTTACATTTAAGAAAAAAAGTATTAAGTACTTTTATTTAGACAATATTCTAACGAACGAAATGGTATATTGTTTATGGAATTCCGATAATATTTAACCTAACTACGAAGATTTGAAGTCCAGCAAAAATATTTTTTATTAAAAAAGGCGAGTAATTTCAAATGCAATATTTGGGGAGAGTATGATAACTGTGGCGCCAAGAAATGATAACGGTTTTTTGTAGAACACTTTAATACAAGCATTTTTTACTATGGGAGGAGGGGTCTATCTCCCTCCGTTTTGGCGGGAGGGGCAATTTCGTGAAAAAAGTACTAAAAATGGAAAAATAAATACTAAAAAATGACGGTAATATCTACAATTAACCGTAACTCTGAATGTGACTTCTCATCTACGAAAAAAAAAAACAGCAAAAAAATGTCTCCGAAAAAGAGACAAGGAGACTACTACAAATGTATGTGTAACACACTGAGTATCGAAACTAATATTGGAAAATTAATATTAAAAAAAAAAAAACTTATTTATACAGAATCATATGGGTCAGGGCGTGCAGGTTTCTTATTGCACACTGTACCTGTGTAAGGGGGTTAAGTGTCTGTTTACACAGGAGATGGAAATTCTAATAGAGTGAAAAAATGAAAACTACGAGGGATGAATTTATGTATAATCGAAAACAAAAAACAGAGCCAAAATTTTGCAAAAGCTAAGGTCAGAAAAGTAAGTTTCCAAAAAAAAACGTTTCCCCTCTGCCCATTTCTTCGCTGCGTTCTAGTTTATGGTATATTATGGTATGCATATATGCAAACATAAATGTTTGTTACTGAGGATTAGGCCTACCGGGGATACCTCAATAATAAAAAAGGCATTGATAGTCTACCTCCTGGGTAATGTGGAAAAGTCTTATGCATGTGTAACAGTGTATAAAACGTCTTTTAGTTTTTTAAGATCTTTCCAAAACTGAAAACCAAAAAATTTTACGTATGTATGTATGTGTGACAATATAAAAAAGGGGCGCTTTCTACAAATCTTGCACAGGGCGCAAGTTTGGCTGGGGCCGGCCCTGAACCCAAGACATTCGGCGTAACAGTCCAACGCACTAACTATTACACGATGTGCTACTACAAATACATACATACATACCCAGACCTAAAAATCTAAGGAGACGAAAATTATATGCGAAATTTTCGAATACGAACCCTTTAAATTCAGTTCTAATTGTCATATAAGATCTTAAAATGGAAATGAAGATGTTTTTGGCTGGTGTTTACAAAAAAACTTAGCAAAAGGATAGTTGAAGTCACAATTATCGATTTAATTGTCTTACTTTTCAAAATAAATAATTTACCTCAAAATTTTTAACAGTGGTTTTGTTTATTTTGTTGGATTTATTTATGTTGCATTAGAAGAGGATTTATATTTTTGACAAAAACTCAATTTAAATTTAAAGAAATTTAAAATTTCCACAAAAAAAAAAAAAAAAATATGGTGCCCTCTAACTTTTCCGACACCGACTATACTGAGCATTTGACTTAAAAGAAGAATTTTTTTAATCCCGTTTCTTAATATCCCGCTTTAGTTAATTTTTATTTTAAAAAATCGCGGGATTTTATTTTTAATTAAACAACTAGTTTTGATTGCAAAAGTGGGATTTTTTAGAAGAATGGGTTCAAAACTTTGTTTTGTTATCTTTGAAAAAAACGCGATTTTAAAAACTGGGATTACGGTACGCTCCTACAATTTTTTTGTAATCACTATTTTATTCTCCGATAAAAAGCAATAGAAATAATATACACAATGACAATTAAATTAAAAAAAAAGGAAAATTTGATGAAGTCCTGAGAGGGGGGGTAAGATTTTAGATTCTAAGGAAGAATAAAATGAAAAGTCTATTCTTTGCGATGTACCTCCATTTTTTGTTTAATGTTTAAAAAGAAAGAGATGCTTTTAATAAATAAATTAAAATCACACGACATCTCTTAGAAAACCAGGGCCTATAGTGACTTACACTCTCAACCATTTCTATGTGCGTGTTGTTATTTTGGAAGAATGAAGTTGATTTAAAATCTGCTGAAATGGAACGTGCATAAGTTGCGGAGCACATTATAGGTAATGACCTTATAGTTAGATAGGTCACTTCCTCAGAAGAGGCAGTACCCCTGAAAATAAATTGTACGACTGGTAATGTTGTTCATTTGTTTTAGGTTGAATCGGTTGGACTCGTATATTTCAATCCAAATATCCAGCTTAATAATATTCCAACGCACTTACACCTTACACCAAAGGTTAGACATTTGTCTTCTCAGCTTGTAGTATATTATTTTTCCAAGGCTATTAATACAACAGTGGTATTAGTAATTATATAGGTTCCAGCAAAAAAAAAAAAAAACTATTTTCTTCCACTTCCATTCAGCTATATAAACCAGGCTATATTAACAATTCCAACAATATCAGTGTCACGCAGTAGCATAATTTATGTTCAATAAATGATTAATGTCGCGATTTGGCTCTGATGTCTGATAGTTTTGGCTTTAATGTGGTGTGCGTGTGTGTCCGACAAGACAGACTAACTACTGGACTGCCACTGCACTGATGCCCTATGTCTATAAAGGAAAGACTTTCACGTACTCAACGCACATAACGTGAACGTGAAGGCGAGGGCGGTGTATAATGTTGATGTAGTGTAGGCACGTTCCGCGACAATAGCCCAGTGAAATTTCCATCTGCAAAGTAGCCATATTCATGTTGTTTTTTTTTCTTTATAAACATATAGCTTGGCTATCAGAGCTGTTAACAAATGGGAAACTAATGTTGAAACCTACAAGAGTCTCTGATGTAATGTTGGAAGTTTGCATTTAATCAATTTTTACTTTAATGAAAATTCTAACTGTGTATCTGGGATGGGAATTTAAGAAGAACTTCAAGCAAAAGTTATTTGTTTTGTGAGGAATGTTAAATAAAACATCTATATCGGACTTTGTAATATCATCGTGGAAAGATTTGTTTTGTTGATTTTCAACTGTATCTCTCAGATTATAAAGTGCATTAACTTAAAATGACCATTAAGGTTTCTTTGATGGTAATTTTTGGCTAACGCACCACCCAAACACCGAACGATTATTTATGGAAATTTTATTTTTCACTTATAACATCACTCGTCGTTATATTATAATGGACGTGATTTATGTTTTTGATGATTAGGTATAGTTTCTATATGTGTTGGGATTTTGATGTTGCACACACCTTCTTATTGTTAGTTTGTTGATGTTTTGTTTTTTTTTTAATTTAATTTTTGGCATCAATTAGGAATGCCTAACATATGATATAGTGGTTATGTTGTTGGACTTTTGAAAATGACCCACCAACCTAAAATGCTAATTTTGTGTGTGTGTGTGTTTTTTTTTTTTAATTTTGGTTATGATTTTGATTGAAAGTTTGTTGTGATTGTAATTTCTATGAGATTGTTGGTCGTTGCATTGGGTGTGGTATATGGATTTGTGGGTTGAATCTTGAATTTTGTGGAGGGAAGAGAAACACCGTATATGTACAAGTTTATTTTTGTGAAAAGAAATTACCAAGTTAAAATAAAATAAAATAAAATAAAATAAAATAAAATAAAATAAAATAAAATAAAATAAAATAAAATAAAATAAAATAAAATAAAATAAAATAAAATAAAATAAAATAAAATAAAATAAAATAAAATAAAATAAAATAAAATAAAATAAAATAAAATAAAATAAAATAAAATAAAATAAAATAAAATAAAATAAAATAAAATAAAATAAAATAAAATAAAATAAAATAAAATAAAATAAAATAAAATAAAATAAAATAAAATAAAATAAAATAAAATAAAATAAAATAAAATAAAATAAAATAAAATAAAATAAAATAAAATAAAATAAAATAAAATAAAATAAAATAAAATAAAATAAAATAAAATAAAATAAAATAAAATAAAATAAAATAAAATAAAATAAAATAAAATGAAATAAAATAAATAGATATACAATTTTTGGAAACACGTATTGTTATCGCTTTTATAGCACATAACAATCGTTTGAAGATAAATTATAAAATCATTTTATTAGAGGCAGCCATTAGGAACACATAAACCACATGAACCTAAAGCGGTTAGTTGTACTTTCAATGTATTGGAGGCGATGAATTTATAACCAAAAAATAGTGCAATTTATTTTATTTTAAGCAATTTATTTTATTTCTCGGAAACGGTTTAAATTATTTGAATGTAATTTTAAGAGTTTGTTCTGATGAATGAGGTAAAAATTAACTGCCACGCCCAACTTTATTGTTTCTTAGTTTTTCGAAAATGACTCTAACGATTTTGATAAAATTTATAAAGTTTGTTAAAATTAACGAAGAAAAATTTTTGAAATTCCGCCCACTACCACGCCCAATTTTCTTAGTAATTGGGTTCTCGATAATGGCTCTTACGATTTGAATAAAGTTGGCAGGGAGTGTTCTGTTGAACAAGAAAAAAAAAAATAAAAATATTTTCAAGGAAATCCGCCTACTGCCACACCTACTTTTATTGTTTTTTGGTTTTATGAAATGGCTCCATTTGGAAGAAATTTATAGCGAGTGTTATGACAAAATAGAAAACATTTTGGAAAATATTTTTGGGAGTATCCGCTGCCACGCCCTCTACCATGCCCACTGCCACGCCCTACTGCTACACCCACTTTTATTGTATTTTGGTTTACCGAAATGGCTCTAACGATTTAAATGAAATTAACAGTGAGTGTTATAATGAAAGAGAAAAATATTTCAGAAAATAGTTTTGTGAAAATGTGAAGATAAATGTAGAGATACCTTGAAATTTGTGGAGATTAAAATTAAAAACAAATACAGTAGAATCTCGAAAAGATGAACGGTTCTCAAAGATGAACAGTTCGGAAAGATGAACGAAATATTTTCACTCTTCAGTGCTCAAAAAGATGAACGAGTTGAAATTTTGTACCCGAAAAGATGAATGCTTTATTCCCAACTCAATTTTTTACTTTTTCTTTGCCTTTAGTTTCTCGTATTATATTTATCTAACTTTATTTAGTTTTGTGAATGGTACTTTTAGGCTTGTTTTAACTTGTTATGTAAATTATATTAAATGTTTTTATTTATTTCTTTCTCAACGAAATGTTGAT
Source organism: Epistrophe eligans (assembly GCA_951394125.1). Classification (NCBI taxonomy): domain Eukaryota; kingdom Metazoa; phylum Arthropoda; class Insecta; order Diptera; family Syrphidae; genus Epistrophe; species Epistrophe eligans. Next base: position 31,844,769 of record OX596029.1, read on the forward strand.
GCTCGAAAAGATGAACAATTCGAAAAGATGAACGAGATTCTACTGTATGTACATATGTACATAAATTTTTCCCGACGTTTCGCTGGATTTTCTCAGCAACTGTTTATTTATTTATTTGTTAATGCATTTGTTTTTAATTGCATAATTCAATAAATTGACCAAAAAAAAAGACCGAAGATACATTTAACAAATCGAAAAACGCTATTTTCATATATTTTTTTTTATTAGAAAATGGAGTTTGAAAATGCGGATTTTATATTAAAAAATATCGTATTGAAGCCATCCATACATCTTTATTGACACTGTTGCAACGTGAGGCACATTTACCGTGCGTAGCTGCTAAAATTGATAGGTCCCTGAGGATTTTGGTTAATCATGGTCCATTTTTCATCTAAGATGACCATAATGGGGTCGGTGTTTCATTGGATATGCCTAATAATTTATAAAATCAAATTAGAATAAAACAAACAATATATTCTTATTATTCTTATTATTTAAGTAAATCCATAAAGACCTAATCCTCCGATTTGTAGTGTTAGACTGGTGTTCTTAGTTTAAAATGATTTTTTTCCACATGCCACTGATGGATGATGCCATCGAAAACAAAGAATATCACTCTAACACTACAGTTTGGGGGAATAGATCCTTATTTATCTGATTAAAAAAAAAAATTCTAAATTATTTTTGATATTATTTTATATTAAATTTAATTATTTTGATATTCAGATCACTTCAAACGTCTCGGCTTGAACTTAAAAAATTTTAATATCACGATAGTACCTATTCTTGTTTTCTGAATTAAGTAATAAAATATCAGCATAAGAGAAAAAAACAGTTATAACCAAAGTTGTAGAAAATTTAATTTTAAACAACTTTTTTTATAAGCTATTTTTGTTAAAAGTTAAAAATGAGCGTGGTATCTAACAGAAATCATTTAACCTTAAAATTCAAAATGGCCACCTAATAGTTTTCTGGATTTTTAAACATTTTCCTTTATTTTAACTAAAATTAAATCCAGTAACCTAAATATTTATACACCCTGTGTTATTAACATCTCATGACACCCTCTGTGTTATGAAAAATCACATGACACACGATAATGACATACAATGTATTTATGCTACTGATGAATTTCTTAAATTTGTGTAATAATTTAGCACGACAAAGTCCAAAAACCTCAAAACACAGTTATTCTCGTGTTCTACTATATCACAGTAGAAGAAGTTAGTATTGTATAGATATTTATAAACCCTCAGGCAACAACTAAGTCGTGAGTAAATAATTTAAGACTACCTATATCGCCATTTCTGTTGTTGCTTTGTTGTGATCACCCAACTTGTCTAATGCAAATTAATATACTAACGTAATAATGTAGTATATCAACAACTCGGTATTCTCTATTTCGTCGCGTCGTCATTGTCGTGTTGTTCACGCGGAGAAGAATTGAAATAAGGAAAAACTATGCCTCGAACTGACTTTTAATGTAGAGTGTTACAAGCCACGAATTATACACAGTCACCTTTAAAGACTTTTAAGCTAAATATAAAGTCGTGATTATTATCAGCGTTGGTGAATGTTGGAATTTTGCTGACTTAATTACATGTCTAGATTGCGGAGCTTTTTGTTTTTTTTTGTATTTCTTTGTTTTTAGTTTTAAAATTGAATAAATTTATCAATTTGTTAGTAAACTGTAAAAGAAGTCTTTGGATACCTATAACCAATGGCTATCTCTTCGTCAATCAAACAAAGTCTATGATAGTGTTTAATTTTTAAGATTAAAATAAATTAAATAACTTAGTTTATCGCAGATAATCATTCATTGATTTGTCGTTAATCAAGGCTTTTTTAATCGGATAGTCTATGAAAAGTGACAGCAAAAACCTTTTATCATAAGCTTCTTTGTACTCTGGAGTTGTATAAAATATTTTATAGGTTAGATACTTTGCATTTAATGATGACGTCAAGTTAAATGGAAAAAAGAGTGTGAAGATGCAAAGTCTAAAATTTTTCAGGTATAAAAATTTAGTTAAACTAAACAACTGACTTAATTATTGAAGTCCGTCAAGTTAGCATTAACACTTCAAAATTTTAAGATTCTAATAATTGGATTCATTCTCGTAAATTTGTCGTGAAAGAAAAAAAAAAAACTTGGAATAATTTTTTTTTGATTTAAAAAAATCTTTGAAATTGAATCCGGCATAACTATACAGCTTTGAATGGCTATATGTTTTTCCTACAAGAATTTTTGATGTTGAATTTGTTTAAACAATATTGTTTCTCGACGTCATTAAATAAAACGTGTCAAAAAATAATTTTTGTTTGCAATTTAAATTGCAACAATTTTTTAAACAAATTCCACATCAAAAAATCTTGTAGGAAAAACATATAGCCAATCAAAGCTGTATAGTTATGCTGGATACAATTTCAAAGATTTTTTGAAAGCAAATAAAAAAAGTTCTGCAATTTTTTTTTCACGACAAATTTACGACAAATTCACGACAACTACTGACATACTCGATTTTATTTTTTTTGCTGCTTTTTTTGGGGAGTGGTAATGTTAAGTTGACCATCACGTCAAGTTAGTATTACCATGGGTCATTAAAAAAAATAAGTGCGATAATTTTTTTTCTCACGACAAATTCACGACATTAAATGACATACTCCGTTTTTTTTTAAATATTTTTTTGGGAGGGGGGAGGTGTTATTAAAAAAAAAAAAACAACAACAAGTGTGATATTTTTTTTTCCACGACAAATTTACGACGATTAATTCAATTATTAGAATCTTAAAATTTTAAAGTGGTAATTCTAACTTGACGGACATTAGTTATTGGTAAGATTGTCACATTTATTTCCCCCGTACTGCGAGGAATTCAAAAATCCTCGAATATATGTATCTTCGGGTTTGGTAAACAAAGTTGTAGGTCCGCTCTGTTTCTTCCGATAACAGAAAAGCTTGAGAAATGCTTGAGAGTTAAAAGTTAAGCCCTGGTTCTTCACGAGCTTATTTTGTGCACCACAAAATTTATTTATAGGTATATTTGGTACCTTCTATTTGAACTTGAAGATTGTAAGATATTATCTTCAGGTCACTTCGTGAAGTGATGTAGGAGCTTACTTAAATTATTAAAAATTTTACCAGAGACCAATTTTTATATTCAATCGAATTCAAAGCTATAAATCAGTATTAAGAAAGATCAAAAATTAATATGTGTAGATAAGTTCAACATGCAAACTGCATCCCCAACTAGAGAAACCACATCCGAAAAAGTGGTTTCAATTAAAATTTAGCCCTAACTGTGAATATTATGGTCATATATGAATGTAGATTGAATATAGAATAAAAGCTGATTGCAGTTTCTGGTTTTCAGAATTTATTGCTTGGTTTCCAAAAACCATCATCTTTTTAAATTAAGTGCAGGGTATAACCTCCTTGTATACGACAACCTCAGATAGCTTAGGTAAGAGTATTGTTTTCCACTGATATGGCTATAGGTAGACACAAACTGAGTACATTCTTTATGACGATTGCAACGATCCAACCAACGCGCATCACCTTAAAAAGCTCCATCACTACAATCGCCTTGCATATATGTATAAGTGAGAAATTCCAAACTACGTATATCTATAAATGCGGGGGTACCTAACCTATACAGTATATGCGGTGCACTCAACCTACAATATGTCCATTTGACAAAGGGTTGTATACTATCGAATACAACATAACTTCGGATATAAAGTTATCCATGGGATAAATCTTATGCACGTGGGCACCCAACCTAACATAATCCGCATCTATATCTGCCTTTAAAATCTAGTACCAACTATAGTTCCTTTTTTTTTTTATTTTGACTAACATGAGTATCTATGTATATGTAGATCTGCACAATTCTTCTTTCACATATGTGATTCGTGGTAATATACCAAAAAAAAAAAAACAAAATCTAGACATACAGTGACGTGACCCGATTGCAGACTATTATTTGTACCCTCTCGCTGTGTGTGCCTTTTAGATATGTAGGTATAGTTGAACAAGAATAGAATCCGCAGTTAGACAGACACCTCTAACGGCACATGCATTGGTGGCCCCCCAATCAAAATCAAAAATAAAAAAAAGCAAGAGAAGAATTGCAATGAGTCCAGAGATGTTATAAAATTCTATAAAATTAACTTTTTTCCTGACTAATTAGAAAAATGATGAAAACTTCAAATGACATTTTACTTCTACAAACAAATACATGTTAAGAAATTTTATGAAACTACAACTCGTGCAGTACTAGGGCTATTTCCTAGGTGCGACAAATTAACAACAAATTTACGACGATTAATCATACACTCCTTTTTTATTTGAATATATTTTAAAGTTTCGCCAGAAATTAACTACAAATTCACGGTAAATTTAAGATAAATTAACGACAAATTTACGACGATTAATACCACACTCCTTTTTTTATTTGAGTATATTTTAGTTTCGTGACAAATTTACTACAAATTCACGACAAATTTACGACGATTAATCATACACTCCTTTTTTTATTTGAGTATATTTTTTACTACAAATTCACGACAAATTTAAGACAAATTTACGACGATTAATCACACACTCCCTTTTTTATTTGAATATATTTTTTAGTTTCGCGACAAATTAACTACAAATTCACGGTAAATTTAAGACAAATTCACGACAAATTTACGACGATTAATATCACACTCTTTTTTTATTTGAGTATATTTTTTAGTTTCGTGACAAATTTACTACAAATTCACGACAAATTTACGAAAAATTCACGACAAATGCATGACAAATTTAAAACAAATTTACGACTTACACACTCCTTTTTTATTTGAGTTAATTTTGAGGGGTGATAATGCTAACATGTCAAGTTAGCATTGCCAGGGGTTATTTAAAAAAAAACAAGAGCGACAATTTTCTTTCTTTCACGGCATTTTGCGGTCGAAAAATTTAATAATAAACTTACCATAAAATTGTTATCCTTCTTTTTGAAGCTGAGTTAAGCTCGTCAGTGTCCAGGGTAATCCCAAAAGAAAACAAATAAAACTCGGGTTATGCAGGAAAGAAACTCTGATCGTTTACAATATTTATTTAAAGGTTTTTTTACAATCTTAAAATTTCAAAAGAACTTAAACAAAATAACATTTTATTTCATATAACACAAAGCTATATTAATTTGAGATAAAAGAGTAAAGTAAACGAGATTCGCTTAGAAGAAGTGAAACGCGGAAAATAGGTAAAAATATAATGCCAGCTCAATTCTAGTCCAAGGGAATAACAACTGAGCCCCCTGCTTACAAGTTGGAGAGGAGAAAACTGTGTGAATCTTATTTCAACTCATAACTCATAAAAGCAAGAGAGTAGTAACAATAGGCTATATTGTAGATGCTACAATCAGCGTTAGAACCTTATTTAAATCGGAGTAAATTTACTCCAATTTTAAGAAAGAAAATGAATCTACTCCACCACTCCGCTTTTTTTTTAATTTTACTACTTTTTTCAACACTAAAAAATTAAAAAATTCTTTAGAGAAATCGGATCAGTGGAAATTACAGCACTGTGTTATTCAATTTTCTAAAAAACTCTGACTGTTTAAATCTTAAATTCTATTCTGTTATGATTCGAATGGAAATTACGTAATTTATTTTTTGTTGTTAATTTTTTTTTGTTTTGTTTGAGTTATTGAAAACTTGAGTTTTTCTTTTGTTTTCAAATGTACTCCGAAAATTTTCGAATTATTCCACTTTTTTTTTTAACAATAATGTGTTCTTAAATTTTAATTCTGAGTTTCTAAACAAGGCTACAATCCAACAACAGCCGAAAACTTCTTCTCTGCTCCTTTAATTCAAGAAATAGAAAGTTAGTATTAGATAAGTTTAAATTTACGTGTTCTTGTTATATTTTTCGCTACAACGTAGTGCGATCTTATAAGACGGTAAAAAAATGTAAATAAATTGAGTGAAGACAGCGAATTGTCGTCGAATTGTGTTTATCATCGGTGGGTTGTGAGCAGCGTTGTCGCCCAAAAAAAAACATACCATTATCTGAAAAAAAAACGTGCCATTTTTGTTCCGTATGAAAAAAAGAAGGTTCCTTTACATTATTATAAAAATATAGTTCAACTGTGTGTGAAATACAACAAAAAATTATAAGAATTAGTGTATTATCAGAAAATAAGAGTTTCTGTCCGTTTTTTTACTCCATTTGTAGGAATTTTCCTAAAAATTCTTCAAAACTCGCTTTATTGGGAGTAAAAAAAATTGAAATAAGAAGAGCGTGCCATATTGAATTTTTTCGTGCCACCGTATCACGGTAAAATTTTTGTGTCAAAAAAGCACGATTGTGCCACTTCGGCAACGCTGGTTGTGAGTGGCTCGTCACCCCGTGCCTCCGAAGGTTTTGGGTTCGATTCAAGTCCTGATGTGTCATCTAAAAACAAAATTTAATTCACAAATCCTCAAAGAGTATCGCTTGTCATAAAAAAATGCTTCTTAACTTAGTTGCGATTCAGCAGCAAATTTTAGGTTCACTCTATTCCTGCTAATATATAACATGAACACAGGAATTGTTGAAAGTTGTCAATCGCTAGGCCCTGGTCCTATACGAGCTGTTGCACCACTCAATTTATTTATTTATTTAAAATGTAAATCGCTTTAAAAAATAAACCAAACATTTTGTGTTTTATTAAATTCTGAACTCATTTCAACTCAAGCTTTTATTTCAGCAAAAATTTCATTGGTTTTCATTACTCACATATTGAAATAACATTAAACATTAAATTATTGTGCAAGCACACTTTGAAAAATGAGATTGACGATCAAAAAAAAAAAAAAAAATAAATAAAAAAAAAACAATGTGTCTAACTATTTAGTTAAATTGTATAAAAACATAAAAATCTCATAAGTTGAAACGATGATCTGAAAATAAAATTCGTTATACTTTCATAATTATCTAATTTTCAATAATTTCCTATAAATCCTTACCTCTTTAAAATATTCCATAGATATGGTTTTTAATTTGAATGCCTGCAAGCTCATGGGTCTATTAGTTTTTATCATCATAATCAATATCGTCTTCCTGTACTTGGGTGTGCCCTCATACCAATTATGGTCATAAATTGAATAAAGTAAATTTGAACTCTGATCACGTAAGAGATTTAATTTTTATTTTATGAAACATTTATCTCAACTTACAGCATCGTAAAGTTGCATTCCAATTGAACATCTCAAATAAACTGACATTGTCAGCGCAAAAATGTCCAAAGCAAATGCGGATATTTTTACAAAGTCATTCGAATTAATTAACGAAAATAAAAACATGCAAAAGAATATCCTTGTCAAAGCGAATGCCACAAAATTACTAAAGCTGTAAATTTTGTTTATATCGTTGCATATACTGCATGCAATTTATATGCAAAAAATAAATTATATAAAAAAAGAGTCATTGACTTTTAAAAATATAAATTCATACATACCTGTCTAAATTATATTGATATCGTATAAGCCTTGCTAACTCTCGATTAGTTTCTATGCCATTTCGAGCATCAAGCTTACTCCATGTTTCACCCAAATACTGATAATGCATGCATAATTGAGCTGTAGAAGCTGCAATTATTATATCCTCCTTTAGCCACAAAAAAGCTGAACATAAAACCGTTGCAACTTGAAAGCAATAAATCGAAGCATAGCCAAGATAGCTAGAATTTCCAAAGGGATTCCAAATGACAAAAGGATACAAAAACTTATAATCTTCGCCATCAGAAGTTATCCAGTTAAAGATTGATTTACAAATTGGTATTAGAGTAAATGGTATGCAAGCCTTCGATACAAATAACCTTATTCTGTTAATTTTGCAAATAATTTCCCTTGCATGAATATCTAAACGATAAATTATTTGATCTTGGTATTTGCGTGGAAAAATCGCCTCCAAACTTGTAAGCAGCTTATGGATTTCTTTTTTATTCATAATAAATGTACAACATCTATAAAACACTATTAAGCCACCAACGAAACTGGCTAAGCATTCGGATAATTCGTTTAATTCCAAATCCAAGCTTTGGAAATTGTACTTTAAAATGGTTATTAAAAAGCTTAGCAATTGAATAAAAAGTATCGACGTACAAATTATTGAGAGTTTAACTCTTAATTCAATAAGCAACGCAGGCGGTCGACGTTTGATAAAAGGAACTTTAAAAAATGGCAAAAAAAACTCATCGAAAGTATAAGTCCTTTTGGTATCCATTGCGTTGAAGAATTGAATTTAATTGAATTGAAGGGTAGTAAATGAAAAGCGAACCCTGTAAAAAATACCTATGTCTGTTTTCAGAGTGTCGATATATACCTATATATATAAACTTTTTTGAATAAAATTATTGCTTCTAAGTGCAATTATTCTGAAAAGGCAATTATAATCAATTAAATGGAGTTCAAACGAAAAAAATAGGCATTTAAGCAAAAACCATATCTCATTCTTTATTCTTTTTGTGTAGATTTAATTTTAAAATTGCTCAAAAATTATGCAAATAAATTGAATTGAAGTTTTTTAATGATTCTATTTTTAAGTTTTTAAATATTATTAAAATTTTAAAATTCGTTTATGAAAAATTTTATATGTATTTTAAAGAAATTTAGCTTCATACAAATCTTGCAATTAAAAAAATCTCGCAATTAAAAAATCTCGCACACGAAATGTCGTAATATTAAAATTGTGTAAAATGAGGTCTTGAAATTTATGATCTCGTATTTAAATAAAATATTTTTATTAATTCGCGTTCGCGCTTTTTAATTGCGAAATTTTATAATTGCGAAATTTCAATACTGCGAGGTTTCAATAATGCGATATTTTGTTATGTGGGTTTTATAAAAAACAACATTCCTTGACACATTTTTCCCATTTTTCGGGACCAAAAATTAATAAAAATCTTATTTTTTCTAAAACTCAGTAATTTTTTTTTAAAAATCCCATAAACGGTTTAAAATGGCACCTCCCATAGAATCATTTTTTGGTTTTTGATTTTTTTAAAAAAATGGTTCTATCGATCAATTTTTTTTATGGAGAATTTTTTTAAAACTTTTAAAAGTAGGTATTGCATAACAAATTTTTTAATTTTAGTTTTTTAGATTTAAAAAAAAAATAAAAGTTTTTCTTAAAACCGAATATTTTTTTTTTTTTTTGAAATTAATGAAAATCTTATTTTTTTCAAAAAATAAAATCTTTTTGTAAAAATAAAATTTCAGAACCATTTTCTTTTTTTATTTTCGATTTTATCAAAAACGATTTCAATGATTTTGAAAAGTGAAATATTTTCGACAATTTAAAAATTCTTGTTTGAACATCCAATATGTAATTCGAAAATGATTTCTACGGTTACAAATTTGATTTCAGTAAGATCCACAATATTGTTGGAATAATATTTACATTAATGTAATCTTTTAACGGTATATGTCTCATAGAAATATTTTTTTTTTAATTTTCAACCATCTCATTGTCTGTGAACTGATTTTATTTAAAATTTTTATATCGGAGGAGGTTCGAAAATGTTTAAATAATATTGTATATTAAAATTTTCAAAATCCAAATTTTTGTATTAAAAAACAACCAAATTATTTTTTGATAAATTCGATATTTTTTTAAACTGGGTTCATGATTTTTTTTTTTTCGAAAATTATTTTTTATGAAATAATAAAATAGCTTAAAATAAAATAATAATTGACAGTAAGAAAATAAATAAATAATTTTAATTTTCTATTAGTTTTATTTATATGTATTTATTAATTTTATTTAAAACTTATTTTTTTATCACAACATATTTTGCCACGCGTTATGGAATAAATTGCATCATCTGGCGGTTTGCAACTGAATTAATTTTTTTTAACTCCGCATTATATAACAGTGAAACCCCCGCTTAAGAGAAACGGCAAAATATCACAGTATTTCTTTGACTTAAGCGGGATTTTCTCTTAACCGAACCCCGCTTAGTTGAAAACAAAGATTCACTTAAGCGAAGTCCGGATAAGTGAAAAAAAAAAAATTCACTTCAGCGGATTTAAAAATTCCACTAAGCGGAAATTTAAAGCTAGAAAAAATTGAATTTATCTTTTTGAGTTGCCTAGAAAAAAATTAAATAAAATATATAATAGATAGATTAAATAAAATGGTTGTGACATATCAGAAATTTAAATGTCATTTTTGTGGTGAAAATGGTGGAGGTGAAAAATAAAAATGAAGTGAAAGCGTTCAGAAATTTTATTGTTCTTTTCGATTCAATTTTTTTTTTTTTGTCACTTAAGAGAGTTTTTTTCAATGAAAAATATAAAATTTAACTGAAAATATGTTTCAGGTAAGCGGGTTTTTCACTTATAAGCGGAGTGTTTTTAATAAGTAATTGGTCAAAAAATTCTCGGGGATGAAAAAAGTGTTTCAGATAAACGGGTTTTTCTCTCAAGCGGGTTTTACTGTATTAGAAAATGGCATGTGCAATTTTTTTCTTAAAAATGTTGATAAAATTGTATATATGTATATAAAAAAAATGTTAACAATGTATACCAATAAATAAATTTATTAAATAATTTCTGAGATTTTCAGTTTTGACATCCAAACGATCAACACTATTTGATTTCTTTTACAAATATTAATTTATAATTGAAAACTTTTAAATTATTAATTTAGTGTTTACTAAAACATCAACCCGTTTTTGAAATATCGAATTTTCAAGAAATAATTAAGATTTTTTTTTGTTAAACAGAAAAGTGTTTTTTTTTTTTTTTTTTGCAAATCTTATTAGATGTTTTTTTTCTTGAGCTTTGCTTCGCTATATTTTTTTCCCCCTTAAGATTTATAAATGTGGAATTTGTTTGAACAACGTTTAAATAATTTATTTTCGTGTCAAAAAAATTGTGCACATAATTTTTTTTTACTTTTTTGACTCAATTTATTTAAGGACGTCGAGCGACAATTGTTTAAACAAATTCCACATCAAAAAATCTTATAGGAAAAAAAATATAGCCAATGAAAGATTTGGTAATCCTGGATTCATTGATGCAATGGAATTTTTTAAGATTTTTTAGAATTAGGAAAAGAAAAAATTCCGACGATTTTTTTTTTCTTTCACGACAAATTTATTAAAATTTTTTTGATTTTATTAGAATTTATTAGAATTTTAAAAATTTTAAAGTTCTAATGCTAACTTGAAAGATATAATTAAATTAGGCTTTGATAATAAAAACCCATTGAACATGAAAAATTAATAAACAAGGAATAATTCCTTTTTATAACAACCCTGGTATGTTTAGTAAAATATCAATAGCAATGATATGTGCGTTTTCTGGTGTCTTTGGGCTCTATAAAGGCTTTGCTTATCATCAAAAAACCCTGTCGGAATCATTGTCTTTGTTGTCGTCGTCGTCATCCTCCTCATATATATAGAAACGCTCAGTCGTGGTAGTTCCATTTGTTCGTGTCATGGTTGTCATAGTCCCCCTCGGCCTGCATTCATTGTTTTGTTCTCGTTTTCCCAAAAACGTGTTCAAATTTCTCTGGCAGATTTGTTGTTTGGGTTATTTTTTTTTTTTTAATTTTGTTCCTCGTATTCACACTTATCCCCCATTTAAAGATAGAATGAAAGAGCTATGTAGCTCGCTGGACTCAGAATCAGCAGTGTCACAGCTCCTGCACCCCTTTCTTCTTGACGATATGTGAGAAGTGTGAAAACCTGATTTTCATTCAATTATAACCGACTGGCCCGGTCGGCGTTGGCGTTGGCGTGCTCGGGTAATGGAACTCTATGCTGTATATATACGATACGTAGATGGCCCTGGTTGACTGAAGGTACCTATAGCTTAGATTTTAGGTTGGTGCTGGATGACAATATGGTGCATCAGACTGCCGATGCCAGCGCGCCACCAACGAACGAGGTTAGAATGCAATTAGAACTTTTAATGTGTGCCATAAACTTTTCTCAACGCATCGTATAGGAGAATCTATACAGAAAAGGTAGGTTGATGGTATATGTTTGTATATGAATGCATGAGGATAGAGAATTGGCAATACGATACAAAGTCACATTATATGTCTCTGTATAGCTAGCTGCTCATCATATAGTCTCGTGCTCGTCTTGCTCGACCCCTCTAAGTTGTTTTGAGAAGTTTTTGTATAGATCCTTTTTTGGAAAATTGAAAGAGTTCACATACCCACATAGATAGATACGCAGGAATGCTATAAGCACAAGGGGTGACACATAACGGACGTGGATTATTTGAAATACCATATAATGGTGATTCAAATTTGTGAAACTCTAGTTTGTCTAGTTTGGGTATAAACTTTTCAATTTTCATAAGAGAAAAAAAAAATACATAAAGCAATTTGGATAAATCCTCTCTATATAAAATTTAAAGCTTTGTGCATAAAACCATAAAAGAATTAACTAATTTGTTTTCATTCTTTTGAAAGGATATGAATATGAACTTAAAAGTAATTTGTAGGTATATTATTGGGTATAATTCCTTAGATTAAGTATAAAGTAAAAAATAAAAAAAAAACTATAAGAAATAAAAAGAAATAATTAGTATAGTTATCAATTTTTTCAATTTAAATCTGGTGTGTTTGACTGTAAATAGGAATGTGGTGGATCCCGTGGGAAGGGCTATATGGGTTAAAGTCTACCCCCCACCCCACAGTCAATTCAATTTTTAAAGCTAAAAGTTCACATCCAAATTTTAGGTCAACGACTTAAAAACTAAAATATACAGAATTTATACATACAGAGTTTATACATGCAGAGTTTTGATTCATACAGAATTTTGACCCTAACCGAATTGGAAAAACTAAATTAAGGTTATACAGAATTGTGTTATTTAAGAATTTTGGAAAAACTGAATTTTTACAAATACAGAATTTCGAGCGCAACACAACGGGTCAAAATATTCGGTTTTTTTAAAATTCGACTTGTTCAAAATTCTTTATTTTAAAATTATGTTTTTAAAAATTTTGTTAATACCTATGTATATTTCAAAAGAATAAAAGCAATTTTGATATGCAGAAAATTGGTCATGCAGAATTTTGTACAATCAGAATTTTGGTTATAAAAAATTTCGACGACCAGAATTTTGGAAGTAGGTAGTATTGAATTTTTGTATGCAGAATTTCAACCCAAAAAGAATTTCGATTCAAAGATCCAACAACAACAGGTCGATATTCTGCTTCGTTTGAAATTTGTTTTTTTTTTTTTTACATATTTTATGCTCAAAATTATGGTTAAAAATTCTGTTAAAATGTTGTTAATTTTAGAAAAAAAAAAACAGAATTTTAACATGTAGAATTTCTATCCATACAGAATTTCGAGCCCAACTAAACGGGTCGAAATTCTGTTTTTTTTTTTTAAATACAATTTGTTCAAAATTTATTTTTTCTTCAACCCGTTGGTGTTGTTTTTAAAATACAACTGGTTCAAAATTTGTTATTTTGTTTTTTAAATTCTTTATGCTCCAAATTTTGGTTTCAAATTTTTGTTTTAAAAAAATTCTGTAAATATGTTGTAAAAGAATAAAATGAATTTTGAAATATAGAATGTTGGTCATTTCGTACATCCAAAATTTTTAGGACCAGAATTTCGGTAAAACAGGCTAAGTTTTCAACCGTAGGTACAGCATTTCGACCCTGACCATACAGATTTTAGTAGGTACAACAAAAATTTTGGGAAAATTAAATTTTTACATGAAGAATTTTGACACCTATACAAAATTTCGAGCCCAACTCAATGGATTGAAATTCTGGTTTTTAAAATTCAGTTTTTTTCAAAAATTCAGCTTTTTTCAAATTTCAGTAGGTATGCACAAAATTCGGGTCGAAATTCTAGTTTTAAAAACTCAATCTTTTCAAAATTCTGCTTTTTTTTATAAAATTCTTTATGCTCAAAACTCCATTTCAGTTTTTAAAAACATTATTAATATATTATTTAAAAAAATTAAGAAATTTTGATATCCTGAATTTCATGTCAAACTGAAATTCGTACACCCAAAATTTTAACATTTATAAGCTTGATCCATACAGAATTTCGACTCCTAACCCAAATTATTAATTTAACCAAATTTTGTTCATTTTCGTCGAGAATTGGGATGTGAAAATATTTTGTGTCAATAAAATTCATCAGTACCTATAAACGAACTAATAAATAAAGTAAAACCAATGGCGCAAAATTTTAAAAATTCTAATGTTAAAGTATATGTAATGGGTGATTTTTTAAGAGGTTTAGAACTTTAAAAAAAAAAAAACACAAAAAATTCGAAAAAATGAATGAAATATTTATTTGAATCGATAGTTTGAACCTTGCAATTTAATGTTTAAAGATAATTTCATGCAAATGTTGACCGCGGCTGCGTCTCAGGTAGCCCATCCGAGCACGAATTTTGATAGTAAAATTCAATAATTTGCAAGCGTTGTTCATTTGTAAGACGATCCATGGTTAAATTGCAAACCAAACTGAAGCTGTTTGACAGTGACACAAGGTACTAAACACACGTCAGCTGTCAAAACCAGTGTTGCCAAAACCAAACCAGCTAAAAAATCACCCGTTATTAGCATGATACTACTTAAATATTTTCAAATAATTACACTATTTTAACTCTTATGATATTAAACCTATTTTAAAAAAAAAATCCCGCTGAACACACCTAAAACAGTGACAGGGTTCATGCGAACAAGAAAATTTTTACATTTTTAAAATAAGAAAAAAAAAAACTTGCAACAAAACTATTACATTTGAATAAAATTGATTTAGTAGCAACATTAATATAATTCATGATTTTTTATTCTTTGTCAATCTCCTTTCATCATCATCAAAATAAAAATTAACCCAAACACAAGATTGAACCACAATGTGTAAGTGTATTTAAAATCCAACAATCATAATGTTATTCCTCTTGCGCGTGGTTTGGTTATAAAATTAATCGCATCTCTTAGGACGCACGCCACACCATCATTTAATCGCCTTCTATATAGGTACCATAAAATCATTCAATATAAAATTTGCATTCATGAAACGCAGCTAGTTGCGAATAATATAACGAAACCAACACGAACCACAATACAATTCTATTAAAACTTTATACGTCCAAGAATTTTGTAAAAAAAAAAAACTTAATATTCAAGAAGTTCGTATAAAACTAAAGGAGTTAAAGCACTTCAATGGAACCGGTCCTATGTAGATATGTATAAAAATAGTTCATTGCCTGATTCATATTTTATTTTTGCGGTGAAAAAACAAATTCGCACGGTTATGTGAAACCAATACACGATAGATGGTTTTGGTGCCGTTGTTGGTATAGAGATTGAGGTTTTTCTTTCAAAACGAACTCTGTGTAATGGTGACCAAAAAAAAAAAAAAAATATTAAACATGACGCAAGTCCTACTTATAAAGAGTTATCCGTTTCGTTACGCCATCTACCGTTGCAAACGGGTTTCTCTACCTGTTCGGTTGTTGCTGATGGTGATTACGTTTATCTTATATTCGGAAATGTTACATAGAAATATTAATAAATAAATAAATAAATTATTATCGCGACAAGAGAAAAACGATCTAAGACTTAAATCCACCATCAAACAACTTAAATCATATATCTGCACGATCTATAGATAACCGAATTTTATGTAAGGTACACTCAGAGAAAAAAAAAAACTTCAAACTATAAATTTAATAAAGATCGGAAGAGAGATTATTTATGAGTAGGTACAGTCAAAGTAGAAATAAAGATCACAAAAATTTTTATCAAATTTTCCACAAATAAAATATGGAACATTGACCCACACATTTAGCTCTTAGAAAATAACGATTTATTTGTATTCTGTCTGTCTGTTCGGCGGAGAGTTCGATTTTCTTGAAAATTGGTCAAAATTAAGTTTTTAAAATAACGTATGTAAAAATACTGTAATACAAAATTTTGATCTCACAAATTTCTGATTTTTTTAAATTTTGTATGGGAGCAAATTCTGTGTTTTCAAATTCTCTTCTAAATTGTGTGTATTTAAATAAAGAATCGTTTTGATAATGTTAAAAAAGTCGAACTTGTTAACTGTGGTGTTTCATTCATTTTATTTTGGATGAGTCACTAAAATTGGTACTTAAAATTTGGTTTTTAAATAAATACAGAAATATGGGCATACGAATTTTGGTGAAATTAGAAGATACCTTAAATTTGGCTTTTCGCTTAGCCCATAGTGAAATTGGGACGAGTAAATAAAATTTGTACTTAAAATTTGATTTTAAATAAATACAGAATTTGGGCATAAGAATTTTGGTAAAATTAGTAGGTACCTAAAATTTGACTTTTCTTGGCCCATAGTGAATTTGGGCACAAGCAGCTTATTATGTAATTGAAATGTTGTCTACTTTTTTCTTCATAAATAATAATAGGAAATTTGGACATAAGTCGCATTTTAAGCAAACCTATATACAGATTTTTGAATATACCAACAGAATTTTGGTTGTACAATATTTTCACAAACAAAAAAATTTCAAAATTTTGATCAAACCGACATTTCAAAGCCAGAATTCTGACGCGTTCAAAAATAAAAATTTCATACTAACCAAATAAAAACTTGAGTACTTACTTTGACACATTGCTCAATTTATAAGTTTTTGGAAATTTTGATTTTGGTCGTACCAAATACGAATTATTATAAATTCTGATAGTATAGGTAAATGGTCATTTATTTCGTGGTTTGAAGTTAATAGCGCTGGCATTTGACACCTGTCAAACTCAGCTGTCATTTGAAGTGTCATAATATAAGTTGAATGTTTGCCATTTACGATAATGGATCGCTTACCAATCAAACAACGCGTTAAAATTATTAAAACTTACTACAAAAGTGGCGATTCAAACGTAGCCACTTTTCGCGTATTACGCGATGGTTATGGTCGTCATAATCGACCGACTACGCAAGCAATCGGTAACATTTTTTTAAGAAATTTGAAGAGAGTGGAAGCCTTACTGATGTCGAAAGGCCTGTACGTTAATGTACGCTCAGTCGAAAATATGCTTCGAATAATGGCAAATTTCTTTTAATAAAATAAAGTTTTATAAATCCTTTATAATGAAATAAAATGTTCATCAAAAATATATCGCTGTGTGTTTTATTTAGTTTAACTTTCGAAACCGAAAAATGAATGACCCTTTATAACAATTTCTTTTGGCTTATTTGTTATTTTAATTTTTGCACATTCTTTCTAAGTTTTAGATTTTCAAGAGTAAATTGACATTTTTAAAATTTAAGTGATTTGTCATGGTACAGCTGTACCATGTGTTATTGAGTCAAGGTACAGTTAGTGTGACTATAGTTCATTTATTTTACACAATTATTTCGTTCAGTGTAGATGCGCAATATAATTTATCTGACAGCCTAATTGAAAAATGAAAATAAAAATATAAAGGAATACACGGAAAGTGCAACAAGAAACCTACTGATCTCCAATTACGGCGAGATGTTATACGATATACCTCTATACGATTCTTTCCTGTGTGTCCACATCCACTCCACATCTTCGTTTACTTTTCTGGCGTTGATTCTTCAATGTGAACAGTTATCTCAAAAGTCTCTCCTTCATCGCTGACCAACACTCCTTCTTCTTGGATATTTTCACTGGAGCACTGTCTATATGGCAAATATCAAGACGTTCTCGTTGTTTAATTTGGTTAAAGCGGAGGAATCATCATCCATGATTAAGAAGGCTTTGTATTTTTTAACTCCAAACATCATGGAATCATGTTGTTTTTTTTTTTTTTTTTGTCCAGCATGAATGGGCTGGACAAGATCTGAATGGACAGACGTGTGGGCTTGGTATAACTTGGGTAAAGTAAATAATATATAATCTTCATCTTCTGGTGATCATCATCAATGATGGAAGTAGGAACATATAGTGAAGGCAACGAACGAAGACGACGATGCATGATGATGACGATGAGTTTTAAAGGTGGGTCATTTTAGTCATATACGGCTTCTTGACCTACATTTTGGATTCCCTGAAACTAAAAATACCATCGCCGACGCCGCCGCCGCCGCCGCTTCGGCATGAAAGAAAAATCAAGATAAAAAAAGACAAAAAAATGCTGAAAGCATAAACCTGTTTCAGTTTGGTTTCTGTTTGTTTTGTACACTTTTTTTTTCAAAAGTAGAATTAATGCTGACTTATGTCATCGATGATATCTAAGATTGTTGTTAATCATCTTTAGGTCCATTACCGTACTGTAAATATTAAACTCATCTGGATAGGTAGGTACAAATATTTTAAAATGTCAGGAAAATGTACAATGTACCCTTTTTTAATTAACTTAGGTAAACCCCCTATGAGTCAAATTTTGTTGGAAAATTCTAAAAAAAAATTGATAGATAAGGAAACACTTTTAACATATTGTACTTTTTTAGACATTCCTTAAACTCAAATCAACTGTCTGAACTGGAACTAAAGCCCGACCAAAATATCTGTCAAAATATTAAAATCACACAAATTTAATATGAATTATAAACATAATGCAACGTACCTTCACAATTAGATCCGATAGAGTTCGCCAACTTTTAAGCTTTTTACGTACAGCATTTCCAATTGTTTAAAATAAATCGACCGTGCAAGCAAAAAACATTGTCAGATCTCATACTTTTTTGTGTCGTGAAAAAAATTACAAATAATTAAAAAAATAAGTAAAAAAGTAAAAGAAAAAATATCGAAAATAAAAAAATGTTGCAAATGTAAATAATTTAGTTTTTTGTTTTTCAAATAGGTATATACACAAAAAGCTGTACAATTGCATTGTGAGATCAGTTCAGTTATGCCAGATCCAGTTACATTCTCTTCCAATCCGACAATCTTTCAAAATAAAGTGACATGAAAGTTGATATTTTGTTTTAATTTTCAAAGAAAAAGATTTTTTAATTTAATTGTACTAAGAAATAATTGTAATTACATATATCTATGGACAAAGTGGCGGACCCCGTAAGTCCAAAAATTAAAAAATTAAAAAAAAAAAGATGAGCAGAAGGCAACCTTTTGACAATTTCAACGTAACAATGGTGTTCTGAACATTTTATGCAACTATAGATTGCATACAAAAGTCTACAGGTTATTTTTTGTTTTTACATAAAATTTTGAACAAATTTAGTCTTTTAGGTATAAAATTTTGTATATGTTAAACGTTACATACGTTACGTACAAAATTGGATTTTGAACAAATAAATGAACATTTTGGAAACAAATGACTTAAACGTATGAAAAACCATATTTGGTTATTTTCGTTTTTTTATCATTATTTTTATTATTATATTATTTAAATCGTTGGATGTTTTTTTTTTTTTAAATATGTAGTTTTTATATATACAAATTTTAAACCCATTTTTCAATATTTATTATGTCGAGTTAAAAAATTAATTTTGAAAAAAAAAAACAATCATCTACCCATTTTCGAAATATATAGTACGTAAATAGAAAGAGGGTCTGTAGGTGATTTCTTCGAAACCATTCACTGCACGATAAATAGTATGTTTTGTTGGCACGCTAGTATAGTAGTAGTATAGTATACCATCCCGGCGGACACCCTGAAAATAAAAATATGAAAAAAATGAAAATATTCATTCAATCTCGGTTTTAAACGATTTTTTTTTTAACCAATTTGTTTTTAAATTTAAAATGAAATAATAATCAATTTTATCATTTTTATTAGTAAAATATTTCTTTTTTTTTATTTCAGAATTATCATCTTTAAAAGATTACATAAACAAACCAGACAAAAATAATTATAATCATCAATTTTGGGAGCATGGACTGATATAAAAACATTAACATCAAGGTAAATATTTTTTTTTTTAATTTTTGACTTGTTTAACTTTTAACTTATTGCCATTCATAACTCATTTTTTTTTTTGATTAAGCGCAAAAAAAAACAAAATATTATTTTTAAATATTTCAAAATCAATCAAATGAATTATGTCTTAAACAAACAAAACAAAAAACAGAGGCAAAAAAAGTTAATTATATTGTAGTTCATAAAGCAATTCAATGTAATTTGATTGCTGTTGTTGCCCTGTGTATTTAAAATTAACCTTTTATTTTATTAAAAATATAACATACACTACTTATACCTATAGTATGTATATATAGTGACCCCATGTTGTGTGACGTTCATAATAATTAATGCAACACTTTTAGTGGCGTAAATTAATCATTTAAATGTTAGCAAATATTAATAGCTCTTTTTTCGCATCGTATTTTTTTGTAAACTAAATTCTGTTGGACAATATTTTATATGTAAGCAAATATGTTCGTATAGGTAGAGTCTGTAAATAATTATTATTTTTTACTGGATACAATTTGAAGTGGTTTTTAATATAATAACATCATTAACCTACACTTCAGGCGTAGGCTTACTTTTACGTGATTTTATTAACTAAATACAAAAACTAATTATATTATATATTTTTTTGACTTTTGAATAAAACGCTGTAGCTATGATGACGTTAAATTTGACATTTTAACCAACAGATTTGTTGGTAGGAAAAAATTGAGACCAAATCGATATTATTGCACCTTTCGTCGTATTTATTACGGCTTTAATATTAGCGTGAATATTCAAGTTACCTATACATATACATATATTCTCAAGGTATTCAAATTCATTTACAGTTCGAATTAATTCACCATCCCGATTATAAAACTTTTCATACCGACATAGCTGAAATTTGTTGGGCAGCTTTATTAATTTATAAATTAAAAATAATAATTTTTTTAAAAATTCGATATTTCGAAAATGGGTGAATTATTTTTTTTCAAAATTAATTTTTAAACTCCGCAAAAATAAGTTATAAAAATTTTGTCATGGTAAGGGGCCTTTGAAATATGTCTCAAGTAAATTTTTATCAACTGTATATACCACTTTGACTATTAAGCTTTATTAAAAAAAAATATTGAATCCCTTCATTCCACAAGTTTAAAAATCGACATTTTAAAATTATAATTCCTTCTTAAGTCTGCATAAATTTTTATATTTCTTAGTTGAAGTGCAAAAATATACCTAATGAATTAAAAGAGATCACAATTTTATTTTCTACTACATTCTGCTACGTTCATGCTAATTAAAAATCAATGAAAACATAAATAAATAAATTAGATACTGCAGACATTGTCTATAGCTTTATAAACGTCTCAAAGATCGCCTTCTCATACATTCGTATAGTAGTAATACACGCATACCTCAGTATAAAAAAATGTATTTTCGAACAAAAATTGATCTTAATCTCATTTCCTTATACTTTTTACCTATTACCATTTTTTTTTTTAATAGCACACCAACCGCCGAGACGTTAAATAGACACAGTATCTATTTTTTAATAGAAATACAAATTTCTCATGGCTATATACCTAACAACAGTTTAAATTGAATTCTGTATTATCGTTTAAAAATACTCTTTTAAGTCAATTGCTTATTCAAATGTCTACGAATAAAAAAAAAATAAGATAAAATGAAACGATTAAAATTAATTGATGAAAGTGTTAATTTGCATGTTAATTATTTTTTACAAAACAGAAGGCAATTTAAAAACAACAAAACATGTTAAAAATGTTGTTTTTAACTCTTTGTGTTAACAAGAAATTGAAAATTGGTTGTGTTGTATAAATGAGCAGAAAAAAATGTATCATCAATTTTGACAAAAATTTATTTGTGGCATTGCATTCCATAACACCTTCATATAAACAAAAATAATTAATTTTTATTATAACGATCTTTTGTCCAAACCATCACCCACACTAAAAATGCAAATTTAGAAAAAAAAGAACACAAACTGTCTGCTTTATCTCATTTCTATTATAAGAAGCAAAAAAAAGACATTTCCGCTTTTGATCGCATGTCTATACAACAGCACTCACTTAGCAGGATAAAAACTCGTTACCTAATTTATCTAGCCCAAGACCATCAACCATACAACTTTTAGATACAGATACTTATACTACTGCTCGATATTGTGCTGATGCAGAAGTCAGTTCAGGAAGTGGAATACAAAATGCAAGTTGCACCTTCGTAAAAAAAGAAAAAGAAAAGCAAAAACACAAAAAAACATGGCTGCCATGCTATGGTCTCTTATATCCATTTTATATTTATATCGATTTAAGTGAAAGGAAGCTGACCTCGCGATCTCATTTCAATATCGTTGTTGTCGTACTTATACTTTATTATTATTTTTTTTTATTATTAAAATATGTATAACAACATTAAATCCAACACAAAATGGTTGGGGTTGCGTTTACTTTTGCGTGGAACTCTAATCTAATGCACAAGCTCAATAAAACGACGCTTCAGTGATGTTATAACACATTATGATGTTGTTAGTAATATTGCAATGACGTAACACGTAAAGTAGATAGTAATCGTCTTCTTAATGAAAAAAATGAAATGGTCTGGCAGTCTATCTGAACTCTCAACTCAAGTGATGGCTTTTGCTTCAAAATGCCACTAAATAATTTTAAGTGACCGAAATCTTTCTTGACCTTAAAAATGGATATAAAAATAAAGGTATATAAAAAAATAATAAAGAAAAACTCAATTTTAACCTTCACTCTTTGTTTTGATTTTTTTTAAATCTTTTTTGAACAAAAATTAAATTATGTTCAGTCGTTTAAATAAAAAAAACTCATTTAAATGTAAAATTATTGCACTTTATGTCATCGTGAATCGGAGTGGTTTTTTTTTTTTAAAGCCAATTTCTTCTTCCTTCTTACCACACCATTGGATGTCACAAAAGAATGATGTGTGCTTATACTCCGTGTCACTTGATTGGGAGTAGGTTTTTTTTTTTAAATAATTTGTCAGTAATATCGATATTTTTTAGAAGTCCTCGTCGGAGAGTAAAAAAAAACAGACACAAACATATAAATGCCAGTAAGACCTAGGGTCTTATAAATTAGGCAATGTTAGAAGGAATAGAAGTATAGGATAGATTTTTGTTGGCACAGTGGATTGAGAAATTAGGTTTTGATTTTTCTCATTAAATCCCAGGAGTGGCGTTCAGTTGAGGGAACATAGAAAATAATGCTGCCTAGACTGAGGATCGAACCCACACATCCAAGTTAGCAGTCAAGCACTACTTCCACTGCGCCGCGTCGGGGCCACCCGCATACAAGTATTTTGGTCGTTTATTTAAAAATCTATAGAGGACAATTTAATAAAATAAGATTTTTCATTTTTATTGGTACAACATTATACAAATTTGAAATTTTGTTTAGCCCAGGAAATTAAGACAAAAAAATAAAAAAAATAAAAATATTGGACAAAGCTATACATTTTTTGATTAGGTTTTATTTTAATTTTTTAAGCATTTTCTTAAAAGTATACCCGGAATATTTATCAAGGCCAAAGTTTTAAGGTTGGGGTGAAATGACGTGGGTAAAATTCATTTTTATGTACATAAATATCTTAAAGACTATCAATTTTTTTTGTTGAAAAAGATACAAAAAATACCACAATCTTTTTTTTTTTTTTTTTTTTTTGCAAATTATTATAAGCTTTAATTTTTACCTTAGGATAATCTTCCAGGAAACTGTTAATTTTCCGGAATATAACAAAAAAAAAATAAATGTTCACCCCAAGAAAATTTAAATTCCTGGTCCAATTTTAAGACACTTTTAAGGAAGTGCTCAACGTCAACACTTAGAAATAAAATAAAATTCAGATTTGTCGAAATTTTTTTGAAGTGATCTTAAGTTGTTGGGCTTACTAGAAAATACTTTTTTTTTTATTTTTAAAAAAATTAGGTTATTATTTAAGAAACCACTTGTAAACAAAATGTTGAGAGAAGTAATATGAGATTACGTTAAGGTTAAAGGGACTCAAAAATCAGTAAAGCGTTTCTATGACAGGTACATAGGTACAGTTAATAAATATTTTTGGTAATTTTGATTCCCTTATGATAATGCAATTGGTTTAATCAATTTTGATAAAGCCTCTCATTGGCTAAAATTAACACTTTTTAATAAATTTAATATTCCTCTTAAGATTTTGAAATTAAATTTGTTTAAAAAAAAAAATAAAAATCGTTAAGTTACAATTTACCTACCGAGTAACTCGGCAATATCCAGCCAAGTCGTTAAGTAACCAAACTTTCGGCTTATCCTATAATTTCAATGTTAATAAAGTCAGAAACTTCAAATTCGCAATATTTTTTAAAACGATTATGCACAGTGAGCTCATTAAATTTTAACTCCTTAAGATTCTAGTGGTTCCTGAGATATATGACCACATAACTGATTGACAGACCATCAAAATTATGTATCACTTTCCAACATTTTATAATTTATTAGAATCGATCTTGTGTTGCTTTGAAGTTTTTTTTTTATCTTGGGGGCGTGGTATCCGCCTATTGTCTCTAAACTCATATTAAGTAGAAGCACTTCTAAATATAAATTATGTAAAATATTGAAATGTGAAATCTTAAGAAGGGAACATTTTAAGGTTTAAGTATTTCCATTCAGAAGGCGTGGTATCCACCCACTTTCTCAAAATTGTTAATATTTATATGCAGCAATTCTGATTGTTGTAGAGTGGTGAAATTTGGTAGAACAGTAGATATGACTTGTTTGTACATAAAAACAGTCACAAACTTTTGGGATTTTCCATCCAGGGGATTCGGCATCCACCCGTTTTCTCAGAATTGTTATCAATTATTGAAGAGGAATGAAAAACCAAAAATGAAAATTTTATAAATCTTTCCGACCACTTTCTATTTTTTCTGTTTTATTTCATACTCGCAGACGCGGTTGCATTAGCTTCTACTTTGCAGTTCTTAATTTTCAGGAAAAATCTTTTATTTTAAACAATTGGGGTTAAAACCCACTTTAATTGTAGCCCTTGTCTCTCCAATTGTGTTTTTTTAAATGCCGGAATCACTATTTTCGTAAATTGGTACTTTATGTAATTGTCATCGTCATGTCAAGTTTTAAAAAAAATCACAAGCAATTTTTTTTCAAACGAATCCTAAACTTTGTTTTAATCTAGTACTATAGTTAAACCCTGCCACACTTCGTACAACACGCCACATTACAAAATTCAAATCTAGAATATAAAGTGGGTGTGGCAGTAGGCGGACTTAAAAAAAAAAAAAATATGAAACATGTCGTGTGTAGGTTCAAGAGATTTAATTACGAAATTTAAACTTTCTAGGGAGCTTATAAATAACGAAGGTATCTCAGATATAAGCAGATATAATAAAAATGGGCGTGGTAGCAGGCGTATTTCCAAAAAAACGGCTTATAAATTTTGTAATTAAAACAACCCTAATCAAGTGATGCAGAGTGTATTGAATTGTATGAGGACCGGTGATAGCACCGATATCGCCAAATTCCAAAAGATACTAGTTTTCATTTTTGTTTCATTTACATATTGCAATATTTTTTTAAGCCTTTTTTTTTTGCAGAGAAGAAAGGAAAATTTCGATAAATAAAATAAAAATATAAATACATTTTAAGCTTATCCGATCGAGTGTGGTTTTTAGTAACCGATCGAGATGTGAGATCATGCACAGCAGCAGAAGCTTTTTTGAGGTACCTACTCATTGGTGGGACGGGACATGGGACATATGTATGTATGTTGGGCGATACCGCACTGGTCTGGTATATAATATGTCACGCGGATTTGAGTTAACCTCGAGTTACGGCAAATAAGAGTGTGACGAATATTCTGGCTGACCTCATATTCGTTGATTTTTTTTTTTGCTAATGGAAAAAATCAAACATAAATTTTGTTATTAGATATTGTTTGAAATACAAAGAGGGTGTTGGGGTGTTATATACAGCCAATCCTAATTGAGGTATTTTTCTTCTGTGGAACCCCCGAACAAGGTCGATTGTAGCTTAAGCTTACTATACGTAATTCTGTTAATAAACTTTTTTCATTTGATTTTTTTGTTGTTTCTATTTTTATATTCTGCAACCACTGGGACTAAGTAGAAACAAGTTTTTTTTTTAATTTTTTTCTGTTTAATGTGAAAGCCAGTTAAATGTGCTACATGGGATTTGAAAATTGATAAAGGGATATAAATTGGCGAGAGAAATTAGAAACCAGTCTGGTGGGTTGAAGAAGCTGAAAAGAACAACAATCTCAAGTTTTAGCTTTATTGAGAGTTTTATTATTATTATTATTTTTTTTTTTTGTTTATCGTTTGAAGGTTTGAATTTACTTAAAATTTAAATAAAAAGTCCTTAACCTCTAAATTGAAAATTATTTAAAAAAGTTTTGAAAACGTGTCAGAAGTTTTAATTGATCAAGTGAGAAAGTAAAGAAATATAAAGTTCTGCTATTTCAAAGTAATGAAAATTCTTGTAGAAACGCGACTTTAAAAAAAAAGACAGTATATTAATTGTACCCTATTTTTGCCGTCAACGGCCTTGCCGAGAACAACAACACATTGACTTGTGACGCGCATCTCACTGTGGCGATTAGTGAATTCCAAAATAAAGTATTAAAGTTCTTAACATTTAGAATCGAGAGTGGCATTGTATTGTGTTTCATTAGTTTATTAAAAGAAACTGACATACAAGGCTTTAAAAAAAAAATAAAATAAAAGCTGACTATATTTTCTTGACTTTTTCTACTTTAACAATTTTAAGTACAAGCAAACAAAACCGAAACAGCAACAGCATTTTATAATAGGTGTTATTTTAAAATAGGACAAAAATGAAGGTACCGATTTTTACCATTTTTATTTTATTTTTGAAAATAAAGACGAATATGTAAATAAAAATAAATTAACATGCTCGAAGTTATATTGAAGTCAAGCTAATTTCAATTGATTTCATTCAATTTCAAGTGAATGTGAAATCTAGAGCCTTACTGTAAGTATCCGACTGGCTAAAACCTATCCAGAAATTCAAAAAATAGGACTTACAGCCCCAACGAAAGCGAATTCTATAAAGTTTAACCAAAGAACCGAAAACAGTGGTGGTTAAAATTTTGTATGTACTTAATTTAAATACAGTCTACTATCAACTAGGAAACTTTTTTAATTCAATCAAATTTTAATTAAGATATCTCAAGCATAAAAAATGTAAAAAACTATTCATCTGATAAAAGAAAGAAATAAATAGTAGCGTTTATTTTAGGCCACCTCCCAACGGCCTAAAAATAAGTTTAAGTTAAGTTTAAAAAAAAATAATGTACATCTTCGAAATATCTAATTTTTAAAAAACAATTTTTTTTTTAATTTTTAATTTTTGCTAAACAATATTATTTAAATATATTAGAAGCTCTTGTGTACAAAAAATTTACATTAATCCATCCATCCAACATGATAGCCAAAATCCAAAAACAAAGGATTTTATGAGAGAAACCGTTAATTTATTGATTAATACAAAATTTGTTCCCATAATATGGTAGCGCATATACATATTTTAATCAAAATCGTTAAGTTCGTTTTTGATTCATCTTTAACGGGTTTTAAAACACTTGTTATTTTTGATAACAATAGTTTATTTTTTAGAATCTGCTAGATAATGGTAAAAAAACTGATAAAAATAAATAAATTTGTCGGCGAAACAGCTCGTGTAAAACCAGGGCCTAGTAACTTACAACTCTCAACCATTCCTGTGTGCGTGTTGGCAGGAATAGCACTTATTCTTGACAAGAGTTACTCTTGGAGGATTTCTCAATTCCTCGCAAAAGGCAGTGAAAAACATTTTTGTTTTTAGGTGGCATAGGTGGCGTAACGGTCTAACGCAGCATCAAGCCACGGGCTACTACAAAAAAAAAAAAAAAAACAAAAAACTGATAGGTGCCAAGTTTTGTAGAAATCGACCAAAATTGAAAATTCTGGGACAACTACAACACTTACCTTTAAAACTTTTTAATTCTCTTAAACTCTATAAAAAATTTATCAAAATCAGTCGAACCCCTTTTGAGAAAATCGAAAATAAAAAAAATGATTCGATTGGAGTGAGAATATACATACAACCATTTACAACCATTTTCCGTTTTTTTTTTTTTTTTAATTAAAATATTCACCCCTGTTCTGATTTCCGTTTCGAATCAAATACGTAAACGAAATTGATTTCCGCACGGATTCAAAAAAGGTGTTCTGATTTTCACTTTCACGTTAGCTAGTATTCAAACCTTTTTTTCTTTCGAAATCAATAAAAACACAGTTAGAAACATAAAATTTGTTAAAAAAATTACACAAATCACAAAAATATTTAATAATATATGTACGTACTACATGAACCAAATTAACATTTCAATTTTTTTTCCAATTCAAGTCAGACACGAAAACTGAAATGAATTTCCAAATGTCAAATATGTATTTTAAATCTGATCGAAAATCGAAACACACTTCTTCCGCAAGTATTGAAAGCGAAAAGTATTTCAGAATACATACCTAGAGTTTGAAAACGAAAGGATTTTAAAACCGATCGGAAATCAGAACAGGGGTGATTGCAGCCTTTTCGAAACTACCTACTACAAAAATAGGTATTTTGTTTTACTTTAAAAAAAAAAAATTTAATTTTATATAAATGCAGTATTGTTTGAACTATTTGAAAGTACGTAGGTACTATAGATTGCAAAATTCGACAAAATCGGTCAAATGATTGAACATTTGTAAGTGAACAACTCAAAAATAAATTTCTACCAAATATCTAATGTCCGTCAAGTCAACATTACCACTTCAAAATTCTAATAATTGGATTAATTGTCGTAAATTTGTCGTGAAAGAAAAAAAAATTTTAGGAATTTTGTTTTTGCTTTAAAAAAATTTTTGAAATTGCATTATTGCATTATTTTTTGACAGAACTTATTTTAGAACGTCTAGCAACAATTGTTTAAACAAATTCAACATCGAAAAATTTTGTAGAAAAATCATATAGCCAATCAACCGCTGTATGGTAATGCTAAGGTGACTGTCAAGTTAACATTACCAGAGGTTATTTTTTTTTTAAAACAAGGGCGACAATTTTTTTTCTTTCACGACAAATTCACGACAATTAATCCAATTTAAGAATATTAAAATTTTGAAGTGGTAATGCTAATTTGACGGACATAAATATCTATACCAAATTTGAAAAAAAAAACCGGTTCACCCGATATAGTGTTGTGCTAATTACATATATTTATAAATTATTAATCTTGTAAACACAATACAAATAAATAAATTAATTTTTCTTTCTTTTTGGAGGTCAAGTTTTTTTTTCTATTTTCTTTATAATTGTTAGAAAAAAACAGTTGCTAAATCTTTAAGTAATTGAGAAATTTCGAGTGCATTTTTGCTAGATAACCTCTTCTCTAACATTGAACATTGCTAAATACACAAATAAATTATCACCACGGGAGCGATCTCTTCGTGTTTGAATGATCAGTTGGATGGAACCTCGAGCTGTTTCTTATGGTTGTGCAAAAACGGAATTTTATAAAAATCATCCAAAATATCTCACTACAAAAAACATCATCTGAATACGACCACTTTTCACAGGGATGCAATTCTTCATAAAATATTTAAAAAAAACTGAAAATATTTGTGTTCCCTTATTTTTCTTCTGCCTAGTGTATATATTCAATGTAGTGTTTATCACAAATTAAGTTCGTGCGATCCAGTTCTGCATTTTATTTAAAAATATAGAAAATAATCATTTTTACTAAGTTAAAGGATTTAATCTGGTCTATCCGTATAACATAGAACTCAAGATAGACCTAGCTATAGGTAAGCTTTTTAAGTAAACCTTATCGGCGCATTTTTTTGATAAATTTTTGGTCGGTATTTCGATTTTTATTTTTTTTTTTTCAATTGTCGTTATTATACTTTGGGCGAAAAGACCAAACGCTGATTTTAAATTGGTACTTCATAATACCCAAAAAAATGTCATAACATCCAAGTCCTCGGTTATATTGCCCAAATCGTATAAAAACAGTTATTATCAGAGTTAAAATATTTATTTTACTTATTAATTTACGTTTCACTACTTTGTAGTCACAAAAAAGCATTATTATTTTGTCGAACGTTAATACAAATTGTTTTCAAATATTGAACCACTCCTCCCTCTTTCTTTAAATCAACTGCAACTTTAAGAAAGACAAGGTGATCTTCTCACGAAATTTTAAACCTAGATGAGTCTAGGTTATCTAACGGGCAAATCCTAATCTCTCGAAAACACTTCCACTTTTGTCGCTTGGAGTCTTCTTGCGAGACGATGGAGAGGAACCCGTTAAAGTGGCTGATTTAGAACTACTTCCCAGTCCCACTCGACCGATGCGATTTGTTAGTTTAGAAATTCCACTTCCAACGGGGTTATTTCCTAGTCGGGTATAGACTGGTTTCTCTGATTTCAACAGCTCGTCGGATTTCATACGAATGGCTTGCACCTTATTGGGACTAATTTTGTTCTGTGGCGGGGATTGTTTTAATTTCACAGGCTTTGCTGTTCGATGGATTCTATCAGCGTGCATCCCAGAGCCCATTCGAGACTTCATGCTAGATGTAGTCAGTCGATTCTTCGGGGAGCAATCTCACGAACCTCAGCTTTTGATGCAAACGACACAATCTTATCGCCGCTCGTGTCCATTCGTACGTCATCATCGTCCGAGTCATAGGAGTAATCCGAGCCTATCTTAATAGGGACTTTCTTGACTAGCAGGACTGTGAAAACATCGACTTAGAAATAGTTGGGACTATGCCAGAGGAACTACTTTTGGATGACTTCTTGAGAATCGGTTTGATTTGTTGCTCCAACGATGGTGTTGCATAATCAGGCTCCGATTTGCCTCCCAGGCGGGAAAAGATCGAGCTAGTGAACGGTTTGCTGCCAACTCCTGTAATCCTTATTTTCTGATTTTTCTGGTCGGTTGTTGATTTTTTCTTGTGCGACTTGTTGAGATCTTCGAAATCGATGTTCATGCTTCAGGAGAGTCGTTCGAAGATTCGTGGCTTCGCTGAAGTTTCTTTGTCCGCATAGAGCATCGCTTTCTTGGCGAGAATCTCTTTGCTACGTTCGGTTTTGCCAGATGGCAGTTTAACTTTGTACTTGCCCTCGTGTTCGGGCAAAACTCGTCTTGGTACTTTGGGCAGGGGAATCACTGAGTTGATTGACGATGTGATTTTATTGTTTAGAGAGATTTTTGTGGATTTTCCTTCGGGTGCAATGGAATTTGCGACAACAGTCGCCACTGGCAAGGGAAGATCCGAGCAGAGGACTTTTTCTCGAGCTGTTTGTTCACTTACATGTTTTGAATGCCTTAAAATGGCTATTATATCGCCCATTAATGTGATTTCCATCTCACAGAGGTATTCTTTGTTTAAATCCATCAGCATATCTAACTGAATGCGATTCACGACGAATAAATGTGCATACGTTGCTGACGAAGATGCTGGAACGTCAGCTGCCTTGAAAAATTTCACCCATTGGGTGGCATTAGTTATGGACATATTTTTGGTGTGATGTTGTTGTTGTTTTTTTGGGCACTATGATATTTTTAATTTTGGCGGTATGGTTTTGGGCTTAGAACGCCAACCTAATCGCTTTTTTTTAAAGAGATTTTATAACACACAAAACTCAAGAAAAACCCTTAAAAAAACAACAACAACACTTTCTCACAAATTGTGAACTTTTGTACACACATTTTATCATTTTAGGTTTTTAATAACATTTTTGTGTCGTTAGCTCTTAATTCCTTTTTATCTCTAGTCGGTGGGAAAAAAAATATCTTAGGTATTTTTAACTTAATTACTCGTTAGTGACAACTTCTTTGGTGAATTAGGTAATTAACATAAATTAACTAATTTAAAATGAATTAATCTCAATTTTGTTTTATTGATAATATTTTGCACTAATTTCACTGATTAAATATAATTCATGTTTAATTTGAGTTTATTAATAAGGTTTAATAAATGGCAGAGCTTAAGTGCTGGTACACCTGGTAAATATTTGTTTTAAATTGCTATTTGTAATACCCACCTCACCAATGGTGGATTGAAAAAAAAAATGCTTGATTTTTAATTTCAGTATCACGATGCAAATACCTACATATAAACCTGCTTATATATGCTTTCAGTCCCAAAATTTTCTGTCAGAAGCCATAAACATAGAAAATCTTTATTCACAGTTGAATCCAATTATCAGTAAAAATATGACAACAATCAAAAAACTAAACTGTTACTCATAAGACATCTAGATTAGTTTTACTACGCAGGTACCATTGTATCCTAGGCTGTAAAGCTTTAATTCAAATTAGTAGCTAAAAGCGAATTTTATGAACATGCTTCTGTATATTAAATTTAAACTATATCAATAAATTTCTATCCATTTTGACTGCGCATTTCGATGTACTTAATACAAATAAATGCACAAATTGACTCGGAAGAGATTTCCTTTTTGTACTCGTAAAGCTTCCAATTTTATGGCCATAATACGGAAACGTATTTGGAATAAAAAAATTCATGAAAATTAACACGAGTTGAAAGTTGTATACGGAAACAAGACCAAATGTTTATATTTTCACGAATTAATGACTGATAATAAATATTTTAAAGTTTTAACGTCCGTCATTGATAAAATGTTTGTACATGTTTTTTTTTGTATTTGTTGAGTTAATAAATAAATAAATATTTTAATTATTTTAGTACTTAAATAATAATCGACATTTTATGTCGATTGTGATAAAAATAAATAAAAAAAAAAAAAACATCAAACAAAAAATGAATAAAATATAATATATAAATAGAGTAACTATAGACAAAAACTGTATTCCCTAAACATCGAAAGTGGAAAGCAAATGATGGGGATTGAAACAATAATTGTGGCAAAAAAGAACCACAATTAATAGTTATATAATAACTATGCTACATTATTTGACTCTTATGGGATTCATAAAATGAACGCGTTCCAATAATTGAAACATTTATGTTTCAGTGAAAGTGCGTGCCTTGGGAATAAAATTGAATAGTTTAACAACTGAAATAGTTTTTTTTTTGTTTTATGGTGATATAGACTTAATAGGTATGTTGTTAAATAATTTAACATTTTAAAGTGATGAAGATAATGTTGAACAAAATGGCATGAAAATATAAATATATAGATAGTTCGAACTTTTACTTTTTTTTTTTTGTTTAATTTAATTCTAGATTTATACATTTTGTATGGAATTTTAGAATGTAAGAATATTAAATTGTATTTAAATGCATATATAAGGGTTTTTGCAAAATTAAAAATGCTTATAGGTAGTTTCCCTTTTTTTGTAATAAAACCACTCTCTCTCCTTAACTATTTTAATTTATTTTGCTGTCATTATGGTATAGGGTTGCCGCGTTCTGTGATATAAACTTCGTAATTAATTTAGTTTCTTTTTTTTTAATTGGATAGCCCTTACCTCCATATACACAAAAAAAGCTAGCTAGAGATTCATGATGTCATTCATCTGAAAAATAAAACTGACAATCTGCTTGAAAACTTAAAATAAAACGAAGAATTTCAATTTCTACTTTTGTTTAAGAGAGAGAACAAGAATATTGGCGCAGATTAAATAAAATGCACGACTTTATAAATTAGTTTACTGGAAAAAGGTGTCATCAGGAGATCTACATATGTGGAAAAATTCTGTTGAATTAACCAGGAACACCGCCGCCGCCGCGAAAAGAAGAATATTGAGCCAGGAGATAGGAAGAGAAAAAAAAAACTTGTAGAATAAGTGCATATTATATGCTTCCAATCAGTTTTGTTCCGGTTTACTTTTAATACCTGCTGAACGCAGACTCTTCGAAACAGCAGTCGCGGAAGCACTGGGAATAGTAAAAGTATTGAAGGAGCATTTCTCGCAGCTGCTAAGTGGGTATACTAGGTTTAATCGAACGAAAAATTCATCGAATATGGAGAAAAAGTTACAACCGCAAACTCTCTGAGCTGTGTCAAAGATATGAATGAAGTCAAAAAGGTCAAAACACGTCACCTACAACTTTGGTTCGGTCATACGAGGATTCCTATGTTCGAGGGGACAAGAATAATGAAGACCGAAATTCCAATTCAAAGACCAAACTATTGGGGATTCCAGATTGCTTGGTCTAGCTAGATGATTGGAAGCAGAGTGCTCGGCACCGTATCTATCTAAGGCTTAAACTTATCCTATCGGGAGCCAGTTAACGCATTTTATATGTAATTATTATTGAAGGGTTTTTTTTTTAGAGGTATAGAACTTTGAAATGGAATAAAACAAAGATGATTTTTTTAAATTGACATGAAATTTACTTTATTCGAAAGATAATCTTCTGGCATTA
Organism: Epistrophe eligans; assembly: GCA_951394125.1. Classification (NCBI taxonomy): domain Eukaryota; kingdom Metazoa; phylum Arthropoda; class Insecta; order Diptera; family Syrphidae; genus Epistrophe; species Epistrophe eligans. The sequence continues at coordinate 31,879,054 of OX596029.1, forward strand.
TAATTTAAATATGATTTCTGGTATATGACCGCCACGGCTGGCTCGGACGTAGTCTAATCTGGAGGTCTAGCGACTTCACATATCCCCACAGAAAATAGTCAAGCGGCGTTAAATCGCACGATCTTGGAGGACAATTCATGGACCGTAACGTGAAACTATGCGGTTAATAAATCAATTGCTCCTGCACATCATGGTTGTTCAATTGACGAACGAAAAAGTCAGTAATCATGGCTCTATCGCGGTCACCATTAACTGTAACGTTCTGGCCAGCATCGTTTTTAAGGAAATACGGACCAATTATTCCACCAACCTATAAAGCACACCAAACAATCAGTTTTTGTGGATATAACGGTGTCTCAACATACACTTGGGGATTATCATCACTCCAAATACGGCAGTTTTGTTTATTGACGTATCAATTCAACCAAAAGTAAGCTTCATAGCTTATGAAAATTGGGATCAACGGCAATCTTGTTTTGGGCCCATTCACCGAATTAACGCCTTGCTAGGTGATCCTGTGGCTTCAATTCTTGAAATGCCAAACCTAAAAACTAAAAATAAATCACTTGACAGCTGACAAAATGGCCGCCAGTTAAAATAGTGTTGCCAACTCTAAAAAAAAACGCCCTTTATTATTATTGTTATTATCACAATTTTGAAGTAAATTATAAATTGCAAAACAAATTTAGTGACCTTGTGGAGAACCAGGGACTAGTAATATGTATCTCTCAACTCAAGTGTGTGCGTGTTGTTGGGAGGAATGTAGGGGCCGTACAGAGTTTAGAGTTAGAGTTTTTTTTTATGAGATGAGATAGCCCAGTCGCTGTATTCAAAAAATTAACATGACCGGGAAAAAACTTAATTTTACACTTTTTTTTTACTATTAGATGGGGTTATTAGGAGCATAGGTGTGATTGTTCAGGACAATCGAACTGGAGCTTAACCCCCAATATTGAAATTAACCAAGAATAACTCGAATATTTTTAATTTTTATTGAAAAAAATCAAGGCTTAATTGAAAGTAAATCTTATTGTATTCGATTTAAACAAATATTTCTGCAAGTTGGGGGCAAAAAGGGCAAGGGGATGTATAAAATTTCTATTACATAAGATGCATGTAGATTGGGTTAAAACAAGAAAATCGTATGGGAGGGGTAGGGTATTTCAATTTCCTCACGTTTTAGAGGAAGAGGCAATTTAATAAAAAAAAAATGACTTAAAAAAGAAAACAAAATTATTTAAATATGCAACTCCAACACTTAAAATGTCATGTTATATTTTTTTTTTAATGCCAGAAATCCATTTTCTCAACTCTATTTTTAAATCAAATTATTTAAGTGAATAGTTTTTCGAAAATTAATCTTCCAAATGAGTTTAAAATTTTTTTTTTTTAATTTTAACTTTGCAAATAAATGTTTAAATCTATTCACTTAAATAGTTTAATTTGAAAACAGAATTGAAGAATTGATTTATGGCTTAAAAAAATAGAACATTATATTGTAAGTGTTGCAGTTCTTTATAAATATTTTTACTTGCAATATATATGTAGGTAGGGTAGGTACTCGAGATTTTGATCAAAATTGACATTACGATGATATCGCAGTCGAAAAAAGTGTGTCTCGCAATTCTGTCTGTCTGACAGACATGCCCTTTCGTCTGTAGGCTAAACGGGTGGATTGATTTTCTTTAAACTTGGTACCTAGCGTTTTTTGGGCATTTGGGACAAAAAATAACGGTAGGTACCTGCCGTACAATTTTTTATTCAGCAAAAAAAGAGAATCTTATTTTTCTCAAAGACGTGCATACAACTTTTTAAAAAATCCATTAATTTTTAGTACAAAAATGCTACCATTTAAAAAAAATCACAAAAATGGTTCATTTTTTTTAAAGAGAATTTTTCAAAAAGTTTAAAAAGTATTGTATACCAAAATATCCGTTTTTTTTTTATTTTTAAAAAAGTTAAACTTTTTTTTTCCAGAACAAAACGACTTAGTCGATTTTTATCAAACTTGGAATTCAGCAGTTTTTTGACATTTTCTAGCAGATTTTAAATACAAATTATTCTTTTAGGAAGCCAAAAATAACGGTACCTCCCATACATATGTCATAAAACTGGTATGGAAAATCTCATTTTTCTCAAAAACGACTGCTACGATTTTGATTAAAATTTTGTTCAGAGCTGATATCAGTACGATCTATCATTTTATTGAAAAGAAAATTTTTTATATCGTCTAAAAATGGCACCTCTCATCCATTTTTTGATTTTCAACTAACTAATTATCTGTTCTGGCAAGATCAACTAGTATTGCATTTCAAAATTTTCAAAAAATTAAATTTTGGATTTATAAGAAAATTCAAAATTACTTAATTTCTGAAAAAAATCGATATTTCCAAAATGGGGAGGAGATGATTTTTTTTTTTCAAAATTAATTTTTAAACTCCGCATCAATGTATCTACTAAAAATGGCGTAACAATTTTTTTTTCAATTTTTATATACAAAAAATTAATTTAAAAAAAAAAAAAACAATTTAGTTATTTTCTTGTAAATTCTCCAAGGATTTTGGTCTTCCATGTTTGTAGGAGAATTAAATAAACATAACACATTTTTTAACATATATGTATCTTACTAAAAAAAAAAACTGTTTTCTTAATTTTTTATTTAAATTTAATTTATTTTCTAAATGGTAAAACATAAATGCTTTCCTCATTTCATTACTGTAACTGTTTTTTTTTTGTTAAATAAAGTTAAAGTTGTTTAAAAAAAATAAATTCAAGGCATTGAATATTCTGAGTGAGCTTAATCGTAAAATTAAAATAACAATAAATATATAAATAATAATGTAAAAATTCCAGTATGTAGGTTGTATTTTCATTTACAAGCTGCATCTCAAAGTCAATATTGTTTATTTATTTTTTTGTTCCTCATTGCAATCCCGATATACATACATATATGTACATACAAAGCATATTTGTATGCAACAATAAAATCAATCCCCCTCATTTCTTATTTCCGGAAATTCCGTCAATCATGTGTAAAAATAAATATTTTAACCGAGTAAATGAGCTAAAGGGAGAAGGAGGTGGTTGAGATACACCCACTATTCGATAGCTGGGCAAAGGCTGTTTCAATTGAAATAAACATACTTACTTACATACAGGGTGTCCCGTAAGTCAACGTCAAGCGGGTACTGGGTGATAGCGGAGCTTGTACCTTGTCAAAGTTAGGTAACAAATTTTTTGAACCATGACTCAGTCAAACTTTATTTTTCTAATGAAACTGACAATATTTATTTTTTAATTTTTGATTGGAATTAATAGCATGGTTATTAAGGATTACGTAAAAAATAAAAACACCGCAAAATTTGGAAAATTGTGACCACAGTACCTAAAAATGTGGCCTAGGGTATCGATTTTCATTATTTTTTTAAATATTGCTATTATTACTTAACCAAGCGAGATAGATTTTTTTTTTTATTATTTTTCCGAGTACAGGTACAAGCTCCCCTATCACCCAGTACCCGTTTGACGTTGACTTACGGGACACCCTGTATAATTATGCGTATAATAATTTCCAGAAAATGGAATATTATAATTCATCTGTTCAGTGAAAATTATAGGTACATATACACATATAAAACCATTCATATTTATACACACATTTCCTGCAAAAGGATTAAATATAGCTTTTCAACGGTTAACTGAGAAAACATCCTTCTTTTGCAAACACCCACTTGGCTGATTGCTGATGGGATTCATTTATTTACTTACAAATTGCTTGGCCTTCATGATGTGTATACAAATACATACACAAATATAAAAGAAATAAAAAATATTTTCAAACAACAAGGATGTAATATATCAAGGATACTTTAAAAGGTAAAGATTTTTTTTTTTTAAATAAGGATTGTTCATCATACTTAAAACGGTGTAAATTTACATATATTTTTGGAAAATACTCGTATAATTACCGTTAAGGCAGCACATCTAGATGCAGATTTTTAACTGTGAGTTTATAAAATGCAATATGCGTGAAATTCTTTTTTTCCAAAAGTTAACTGGAACTTGTAAAAGTTCATATAATGACGCAGAATGATATACTTGTTTCCTAGAGTGTTTCTTAGTATTTATTATATGCATATTTATTTTACTGTAAACCCCCCGGATTGGTGGAAATCCGGGAGAAACATGAAAAAAGTAATTTACATGCATGTTCCATTCAGAATTTTTATAATGCATTCACTGTAAAATGCTGGGCTTTTATATCAGCGTAATCATATCGTACAGCCAAAGTGAGTGTTCTGCATAGTTAGGTACATCAAATAATTACCACACGCTGCTCTCCATTGTACCAGTGCTGTCGAACATCAAACTCTTGTTTTTGATACTTTTCGAAGAAGTCTTCCTAAATTGAAATAATTTGAAGAAAAAAAAATTTATAAATAATAATATTTTAAAATTTTCCCAATGGAATATAATTTCGAGTTTGAAAATTAAATTCGGGTTAAATCGGATTAAACTTAATCTCGCTCTGAAAAATTAGACTTAAGATTAATTTTGGTATACACTTAGACCCATAAATTGTTCTATATTGAGTTAGGTGAACTTTACAAATCAAATAATTTATCAATCATTAATTTATGTTAATTCAACACAAATTAAAGCCCAGTTTGTTTATAGTGATTGTTCATGTTGATTTTCACTGGCTATAGTGATTAAATCGTGTTAACCATAATCAGTTATAATGGTTAGTACGTTGGACTGTTAATTCGAACCGAATGTCTTGGGTTCAATTGCCAACTAATGCCACCTAAAACAAAAACAGACATTCTATTCACCAGTCACTGTCTCTTTCTGAGAATTAACTAATCCTCGAAGAGTATCTCTTTTCATTAAAAAGGGCTTCTCGCCTCAGCCGTTTAGATTCGACAGAAAATTGCAGGTACCCTCCATAGGAATGGTTGTAGTTGTATGTAAGTTACCAACTGTCCCAAATTATTTTTAAATAAAAATCTGTTGCTTACCGATTTCGATGATTAACAACTCAAGTTATACATTCTTTGATAAAATGATTGGTAAACTTGTATATTTGATGATTTACAAGTTGCAATAAAATCATTGTTTAAAAAGCTTTTAAAAAAAATGGCCCTAAATTCATTTAATTTGGTTCCCTATTTGGTTAGCTAGAAACTGTTAACTCGATTTCAATATCGACACTTAAACAAAATAGGACTAAGATAATTAAAAAAAATAGTTAAATAAGATTGCAACAAAAGACTAGAGTATTCAAGTTGGATTAGAAATCGTATTGTCTGGGTTTTGTGTTTTCTTTTTTTTTTTTTTTGGCGGGAAGGTACTTTAAAAAATTTTAAAAAGAAACCAAAACACAATAAAATGCTTAAATTTTGTTTAAATTTACATGCCTTTCATTTTATTTTTATAGTAATTTGATTTAATCCATAGTTCTTGAAAAATTAATTTTCAAACTAAAAAAAAAAAATTAAAAAATACTGTTCAAAATTGTACGTTATTAAATACGGTGATCATTTTTTCAGATGCATAAAGAAGGACAATTTTTAATTAATTTGAACAAGTTTAGGAACAAACGATATTTATTCAAAATATTTGTACTTCTTATTATATTAAGCAGTTCAGTATTTAAAACAAAAAATAAAAATACTTATACCTAACAAAAAAAAAAAAAAAACACATAGGTTTAGCTCTTTGATCTGTTAGTTTTTGTATTTTTCTTAGCAGTGTATTTTTTTTAAGATGTCATCCCGCCCCAATTCTTAAATAAGTCTTAAAATCTCCACAATCATAGTCATAATTGCACTTACATATGTTATTGTTATCAACATTGCCTCTAGTGTATCAACTTTTAATTAAAATTTAATTAGGTACAAACACTCTTTCCGTAGCGGCTCTAAAAGCTAGAGCGACAGCGGAAACTCTACTAAACTTAGTATATTTTGTACTTTACATTTTCTGCATCAAAGTTTTTGAAAATTTCAACCCATTTCTCACTTGGTAAAAAATTATCCGTTTTCCATTTTTCAATTCGTTCCTTACTTGTATATACTTTGATGCAAGAAACCTCGTCAAATTATTGGAAAGGCTTTTTCAATAGAGTTCCAAGATGGAATTTTCCTTTAGATTAAAGATTCCAAAGTAGTACTCACGTTTTAAATTAAATTCATACCAATCGATTATCATTTCCAAGAAACAAACAAAAGGCGAAAAGAAAGTTATACAAATTTATCAAAATGAACTTGGATGAGATATCGCGATTCATTCAAAATAGCAAAAACCAAATTACAACTGAACTATTCAAACTTTTGTGTTTGAGTAATTTAGAACTGAAGTAAGTACTTTACTGTGAAGATCATAGAAAAAAAAGTTTTCAAAGAAAAAAAGGACAAAAGAGGGACACGATACCGAAAAAGAGATCTGTCCTCTAAAAAAGAGAACGAATGGTCACCGTAGTTATTAAGAATTTTGTTGGTATTTAATATTAAATGCACTTATCAATATTTATGCAAACGCTTGAACCCAAAGATATTGAAATGTCTCCTATTTTTAGATAAAATTAGAAAAAAAAAACAGATTAACTTTTGATTTTTTTCAACAAAAAAAAAAATCAATATGAGCCACTGTGCACCTTCTGAATTCTTCTGAAAACAGAAATTTATTATGTATAAATTAAAAATAAAACTTTAAAACATTAGAGCTGTTTTCTAAAAAAGTATGTATGTACATTATGTATCTATGTACATATTTTTTTTTAAATTTAAAATTTCTTTAAAGTTTTAAGCTAATTTTAAATACATATTTAAAAATATAATTATTTAAAAAGAAAATAGTAACCACTTCTTAAGATATTTAAAGATACTACTTTTAAAAAAGACTCCTTTTTTAATTTTTTTTTTTTGAAAAATAGATCAATACATATTTTTTAAAATGTATTTTGACTTATTATAAAATTTTTTATTGAAATCGTTGTAGCCATTAACAAAAAAGTCGAAATTAAAATAAAAAAAGAAGAGTTTTGTGACTTAACTTTAATAATAGTTTTTGATAATATTTTTATCCTACCTAAATGCAAACCTACATCAATAAACTATTTTCGAAATAAATAAATAAAATTTTTATGGCAGATTTGGTGTTTTTTGGAATTAAGAAAATTCAATTTTCTATTTTGGTAATCACTTAAAAATCATAAGTTCCAATTTTGAAAACTGACATCTAGTTTTAAGAATACAAAACGGAAAATATACGCAATCCCTAAAAACCAAAATCTGAATCGGATGAAATCCCCAAAAAAATAGAAACAAAAAAGACAAAACCCCAATTGAGAAAGGCGAGCCCTATAGGTACAAAATCCCCAATAAATATTTCCTTTTGCTAAAATCTCCAAATCTCAAGAAATCCCCAATAATTCCAACTTAATAAGTCAAATATAACAAAATTATTTTTTTTTTTTATAAATTACAACGACCCAGTCCAGGTCCGTAGAACATAAAACGAGGCTTTTGCTGTAAAATTTAAATGTTGTTTTTGTTTTATGAAATATTTTTTTATGAAATATTTTGCATTATTGTTAAATTGAAGATGTGAAAGTAGTGAGTAAACTAATAAAATCGCGCTCAATTCACTTCTTGCACATCTTCTTTTTGGGATTTTATCTTGAGGATTTAATAGTCTTCAAGATATATTATCTTATGGATTTTTTTCTTTACCTGATTTTAGTTTGGGGATTTTGGCTTTGGGGATTTTCTTTGTGGGATTATGGTTTTTTTGCAAACATAACTAACCCATAAAAAACTATCTTTACTGCAAGTGAAAATCGTAAAGATCGCATCATTAACTGCTATTCTGCTATCAAAACTTCTTAGGTACAACAAGGTTCTTTATTATGCACCTTTTTCTTTCATAATCTACGAGCACAAATCTGTATCGAATTCTTTTTGTATAATAATGTGTTAATGCTAAACTATTTAATTTGTATCCCACAATCAAACTGTGACGTGTTGTAACTGCACTAGCTTATGACATAATTTAAAATGAAAAACGAACCAACCCAATGACCCCCATTTCAACCTAAGTTATAACTCTAAAAAAAAAAAAAAAACAAATAGGAAAAAAAAAACATTGCTCATTCGACATTTAAAGTGGAGCTCGTTGGTCGTGATGACCTCGATGACGCTGCTGCCGCCACCGCCAACGGCTGTATATAAAATCCTACAGTGGGGTAGACCATGTGTTATGGCAGGATCAGAATAAAAATTTACACTAAGTTTACTTTAGGGGAAAAATTGGTTTAAGGCGAAATAAAAAAGTTCAATCAATATCTCGACTTAAATTTTTTTTTCACGAATGCAGGATAGGAACTGTCTACTAAATATATATTGCGAGTCAAAAAAATTATAGATTGTAATTAAACATAAAATAGCAAACGATGGAAATGGAAAAGTGCAATAAATTGTTTTTTTGTAAAATGTTCTTTAAAATGAGGCAGTGAACTAAAAAAAAACATTCGCGCTCTTAAATGTTTCCAGTTTTGAAGTGATTTTGCCCCACTGTGTTATTTTATATTTTGTAATTTAACTATATTTATATCTGTATCTTTTAGAGGACAAACAAAAAATTAAACTGCAAACCCCATCTATAACTATTATAACAACCAAATGGGTAATGTAGTTTATGATTTATAAATCCTCAAAGCCGCATAAAACATAGACCAACAAAACGGTAGAGCGCAATGGACCGTTTTAACATTCTCCATCTCCGCACATCATCCAATCTACCAGAGTTAGAGTTTTATCAAGGTATATATAGTGCCATTATTTGTCTGTCTGTCCGTCCGTCCGTCTATTTAAATGAAACGGCTATATAACTTGGTGAGCAATGTACATAGGTTTAATTGTGTAAAGGCGCGCAACAAACCGAAACTGCAATTTAATATTTTTCATCCAGTACCTACTCACACACACACACAGACACACTGCAAAACAAGGCGAATATTGCAACATGAGATCACTCCCATGGAGTGCAATATATTCTATAGTGATGGACGAGAGTGATATGGGGGAGGTATAGGCATGGACAGGCATGTGATGATATACGTTCCATAAGCAGCAGCAGCAGCAGCTGTATAGGTACGAGTTATAACTTTTGGTTAAGTTTTGTGCAACGTCTCACAAGATCTCGAGTGACATTTTTATTTCACGGTACGGCACTCTCTGGACTGGCCCCTCAGCTCGGCTATGTATGGGCGACCCACTCTGGGGGCATAATTCAGTATGAGTTGTAGTTGTAGTGCAGTTTTTCTTTTTTCGCATCGCATACACAACACACGTCGTCTTCACCTTGGATAGTTAGTATCGGTTTCTCTCCGTCAGCATTGGGCTATACAATATGCATACTTCTTTTGAACTGAGCTGAGCTGAGCTGTCAGGAATCCGATTACTGAGCGAGTGTATAGCCTTCAGAGCCAGAGTTGATAATAGCATGATGGTATGCTTCCCTGCTGGTACCTTAAAGTGCTACCAAAAGTTCAGTTTCTTTGTTATTGTTGTAGGAATCAAGCTGGTCTTGAAGGTTTCCTTTTTCTTTACATATAGAATTGTTATTGATGTCAAAAAATTGGTCTTCCTTTAAGACAAAAAAATGTCAGCACTAGATGGTCTCTAAATTTACATTTCTCATATACCGACACTGCGTGATGGCTGATTTCTTTATCCGCCTTCATGGTCATTGGAAATGTCATCCCAACAGTCAGTGGTGGTTGTGTGAATATTATATTTTTTGTTATTGCCTTTCTTTCCAAACCAGAGACACAAGATTTTGTCGTTGATGTTGCTCTTTGCTGGATCAACCAGTTTCCAAGCCGTTTTTTTTTTTTTTTTTTTTTTTTTTTTTTTTTTTTTTTTTTTTTAAGCACCACCGCCTGCGATGGTGTTGGCCAGAAGTATATTGAACATTTTGTGTACCTTATCTACATATATTTATGTACAATTATTTCCAATGAACTTTTCACAATGCATCCAGCCACTGCGTTTGTTGGCTTTTGGCAGTTTGTGGGTTACCAAAAGCAAGTACGTATGTATATGTATATTGTGAATCATCGTTTCGTTCTTGTTACGAACGAGTAGACTTTTCATCGATTAGTCTTGGTATGTGCCATATGTTGGCCTGAAAAAAAAGGGAAAAACTTAGATATGTACACGTAAGTTGTGTCATTTTTTTATTAGGAAGTTTAAGAATAAAAATTCATATGTTATGAGTAACGCTTTAACAAATTGTCTTGAAGAACTTGCAGGTTTAATTTTTTTTGTTAGGGAAAATATTTAATGTTTCGATCGATTTGGATCATTTTATTTTTTGAATATTTGTAAGGGGCTGATTAAGGTTTTTACGAAAAGTTTTTGGGAAAATTCGAGAAAAACTAAATGTTTTTTTCTCAGGATTTTTGCATGAACTCGCACTATTTGAACGATGTTTTTGTGTAATAATTCTTTTTTTTTTAATCCGTTTGCAGTGTGCATTGTGTTTAAAGAGTTTTAGTAAAATCCGCCTACTGTCACTCCCACTTTTATTTTATTTTAATTTTTTCCTTAAAAAGTGGACATATAGAACGCTTAAATTTTGTAATTTAGCCTCTTCAACATGAAGCATGATTATGTACATAATTTTTTTGGAAACCCGCCTACCGCCAGACCTACTTTTCTTTAAATTATATTCGTATTCAAAGTCAATGGAACCCCCAAAAATTTTTAAATAAACTCTCTTGAACCTATAAAGCATTTTTTTTTTTTTTTTTAGAAATCCGCATTTGAAAAGAAACAAATTTAGTAATTGAGCTTTTTTGAACCTTTTTTGGAAATCCGCCCTCTTCTACGCCCACTTTTCTTACATTTTATTTTTAAAGCGTCACTAGTAAGTAGTAACTTAAGATTTTACAGATGATCTCTCCGAAAAAAACTACGAAATAACATGCGTAATTTTTCCCGCCTACTGCTACACCCATCTACATATATGTAAATACATAAAAAGGAATTTCATTTTGTTGAAATTTATAGAGTATTGGAAGTCATTTGTGGGATTTGTATTGAATTTTCAAAATGTGTCATAGCAAAAGGTTTAAAAACTGGTTTTAATAAAATTTACCCACTGCCACGCCCACTTTTTTTTCTTATATTTAATTTTTACCGCTTTATTACTAAACATTCTTAATAAGTTAAAAATTTGTTTATATATGTGTAATTTTTTCCTCCCACTAGACGTCCATTATATTTTGCTAATGATGAATTTAAAAATTTGGATTTAAATTCACTTTAACTTAAAATATGACTTGATTTTTTTTTTGGAAAATCCGCTGATTTTTGCCTTGCTCAATTGTCAACAAGAAATTGTAGATTTAAATAAAATGCCACGCTCAATTTTTATACTTTAGCTTTCTCCTAAATTAATATTCTTGCAAAGAATCGAAAATCGATTTTAGATTAAATAAAACTTAATATATTATATGCGTAATTTTTCCGACTTCCTACCACGCCCATTGTTCTTATAAAGTATGAAGTGTGATTTTTTTGAAAAATCCATTATTTCATTGCAGACTTTTCAGAATTGCAGAACACTTGGAAATTTTGTACTATAAATATCTTGGATTTGAACCATAGGTATTAAATTAGAAAAATTGTTAAAAATCCACCCACTTTTTTTTATAATTAATTATTTCCTTAAGCCTTAAGCCAGCAAAAATTACTGTACCTACTATTAGTATACCTATACTAATAATTGAGAACGCTGTTCGCAAGTCCGAGGCCCTCCAAAAGTGGCCAACCATAGCTTTTTTTTTTAAGTCGCATGAAGCTCTTTAATGCACACTCACTGTTAATGGAGATAAACTGTAATAACTGTTATAAAATGGTATTTCTCTAGTCCTTAAAAAAATGACTAAAAATATGTACTTCAAATTCCATAAAATTGGCATAACTTTTCCTTTCCCCAGTGCTTCCCTACAATATTTTCTCATTTTTTATATTTCATTTTATATATATTTATTTCGTTAAAAAAAAAATTACAGTGTGTTATCGCACAATTTACATATTTTAAAGTACAGAGACTTGGTTTACAAAATATAAATCTTTCTACTGAATAATTTATAATAAAACTTTATGTTAAATATAGTAGGCAGTAAAAAAGAAAACCATTTTTGAGGAAACAACGATTAAAACCTCAATTTAAGTTATAAAAAAAAAAAATATATATATATATATATACATATATATACATATTTATGTATATATGTACATAAATGGATAAATAAATTTATTAACAAATTAATAAATAAGCAAATATATCAATCAATAAATAAATAAATGAATAGATAAATGAATAAATAGACGAATAAATAAATAAATATATAAATAAATAAATAAATAAACAGGTAAATAAACAAATAAATTAACATACATTCACTGGGAAATTAAAAAATCTGATAAACAAAAATTTCTATAGAAGCATATGTATTTACAATTTAATTGATTAATAAAATGAATACATAATAAGTATAACAAAAAAGAATAATAAATACAAACTGACTTGTAAAGTCTGAAAATCAATACCTAGTTGATTTATAAGAGGATTCTGTGGGATGTCACATATGAGTTTAAATAAATCATTAAGTTTATTAATTCTATTTGGGATCAAGTCAACATTAGCTCTCAAATGAAGGTCTAATGTAGAATGGTGCCAAGGTAGATTCATCATCATTTTTAAAATTTTGCTCTGAGATATTTGTAATTTTTTAATGTGACATTGAGCACATTTACCCCAAATCTGGCATCCATATAGAAGTATTGCTTGGAAAATAGTTTTTTGTATGATTACTTTATTTTCATTCGAAAGTATAGAATTTCGATTTATGAATGGATACAACATTTTGATTGCAATATTTATTATTTTAATTGTTCGCATATTGTGTTCTTTAAAAGTCAGTTTACTGTCAAGGTATATGCCCAAGTATTTTACCGAAGGCTCCCACATTATGGGGTGTCCATTAATAATAAGCTGTTTAGCCGGAAGTAAGCAAGGTTTTCTTTTCCGAGTAAAAAAGATTGCTTGGATCTTTTCGGCATTGAGCTTTATTTTCCACTTTGTGTAATAATTTTGCAATATTTAAGCCGCATTTTTTAAAACTTGTCAATATTAAGACCAAATTCATGCGACGAAAGAATTGCTGTGTCATCGGCATATATTGCTATATCGCAGTTAGGAAGTGTTCTCTTTTTAACAAAAATCTATTTATTTTGGTTTCCAAATATGACTCAGAATGATAAATCTCGAAATTCTGAAATGTTTTTGTTTTATGTCGAATTCTGTGTAGTCAACGCCAAAAAAGTTAAATTCAGCTGGAAAATTCTCTGTTTTTCTTTTTATTTTATAGGCTGCAGTTATTAGTTTAACTGATTTTTAGAAACTACCAAAGTTCAGACTTTTTTTGGAATTTCAAATTCTAGTTTGACTGTATTTACTTTAAACTAAATGCATTTAATGAACCGTTATTTATAGTAATAAATATGTACTTATGTAAAAAACTAATCCTCTAAAATTGAGGCTATTTCCAGACAGATTTAGTTCTATGTTTAAATAAATTTCGCACCTCAAATTCCTAATCTATTCAAATTTTCTTAAAAAAAAAAAAATAAATATAAAATAAACCTTTTCCAAAAGATTAAACCTCCATAATTATTACAAAATTTCTCTCCATCAAATTCACTTTCAGTGTCAATTGCACGTGTAATTGGCCTCGAACCAAAAACAAAAACAAAACAAAAAGTTATCAGTCAAATTATTTCCATCATCATTTTGCCAGTCCCCAGAAACAGGTAACACTTGAATCAAAAAAAAAAAAAAAAAAAAAATATAAATAAATAAAGAAAAACAAAATCTGAAAGGAATTATCCAAGTGCGAAAGCGAAAGTATTGTTTATGTGTATTGTGAACATAATCAACACTAGCTTGGATTATATTGAAGGCAACATTGCGTTGTTATAGAGTGTGAATAATACAAGGCAACAAGCTTTTGTCCGCTCTCGCACTGATGTCGTATAGCATTGTTTTTCTGTCATAAATATGTATCGCCACCGCCGCTGCTGTGCAGATTGCATGACACTTTTTCATAATCAAACTAACTAACGAGGTGTGAGAATTATTTCATATAGTTTGTTGTTAATTTTGTTGTTTCTAAGTTAAGTAATATAGAAGAGTAGGTGTGGGAATACTTAAGATTTTACTTTCAAAAATTTATGAGAATTAAGAACCAAAAAAATGTAATGTAATGTAAATGAGAATATGCGGAATTTTAAGTTTAAAAATTCATTATAGATCTTGGTAGTCGGTTTGATAAACAAATCTATCCGTAATATAGCGAGTCAAATGTCACCCACCTTACTGATTAAGAATGCATTGTTTGATTGGGCTCAGTTGAACTATTTGGATTTTCAGCAAGTCTTTCGTTCCTCAAAACCAAATAAACAATAAAAGTGTGCGTGGCAATGGGCGGATTTTGCCAAGACTATTTTCTGAAATTTTGTCTCTATTATAATTATACTCGCTATCAATTTCTTCCAAATCGTTAGAACCATTTCGGAAAACCAAGAAACAATAAAAGTAGGGTGATTTTCCGGAAAATATTTTTTTGAATTTTTTTCTTGTTCATCAGAACACTCCCTGCCAATTTCATCCAAATTATAAGAGCCTTTATCAAGAACCCAATTTCTATGAAAAGTGGGCGTGGTTTTGGGCGGACTTAATTTCAAAAATTGTATTCGTTGATTTGAACAGACTTTAAAAATGTCATCCAAATCATTAGATCTGTTTCTGAAAAACTAGGAAACAATAAAGGTAGGAGTGGCAGTGGGCAAATTTTACTAAAACATTTTTTAAAATGAGAAAATAAATATATTATATAAATATACATATATACAAGAACAGCTCGTTTAAAGTAATAAGATATAAGATTTTATCGAACTTACTATATTTTCCCCTAACCTTATTTTTCAGTCAGTTTTTGCAATAAAGAACTTTTGTCAAATAAATAACTGAAGGTTTTAAAGAACGTCTCGTTAGGGAGGTTAAAGAAAATCATGAAAAATTTTTGGATCTAAACCTACCTTTTCACACTATTTTTTTCTAATTCAATTTGTTTGACTAAAATTATTTTCTTTTCATTTCAGGTAAATACAATTTTTATTAAATCTCCAAATAAGCATGGGAACGTAAGGTATAATAAATTTCTTACACAAATATTGCAAGTTTCTTTGAATACTAAAAACTGTATATAATATTTTAAAGGCTATTTTTTTGGAACCTATGCGCATTATTAAATTAACTCATTTTCAGTACTATTCAGCGATGCCAGATCGTAGGATTTTTTCCCTTTTGTGGGAATTTTACGTATGGAATAAGCTTTAAGGGAAAATGAATTTCTTGCATTTACCTACTTAAGCCTAGTTCGCTGAAGTCTCCACTCTTTTGAGTTTTATTTGGTTTATTTTTGTTATTCGTATTGATTTCTGTGTTTTTCTTTTTGTCTTTTTTTGGAAAAAGTTTAAATCGTACATTCAATGTATCTAAATGTTTATTGTTTAACGTTTAGATTTTTTTTAAACAATTCGGAAAGCAATTTTGTTTCTTAATTGCAATGAAATATATGGGAGAATTGTGGGACATTTATCACAAAAGCATGGGAAAAAGGGAATTATTGGATATCGCTGTTGGAAAACCTGCTCGGGAAGTCTGCTATCACTGGTATGATTAACAATTATTATCGATTTTATATTAAATAATTTCTAACGGTTGAAGGTTTGAATGAACTACCACTAAGTTTTTAGAGGCTGAAGTTATAACTTTTTCATGACTGCCAAGCCGCGTTTCAAAATTTTGAATTAACAAAAATGTAAAAATTAATTTTTGAAAATTCGATATTTATAAAATGTGTAGATGATTTTTTTTTTAATTAATTTTTTAACTCTTCATTAATTAAAAATTATGTACACATTTTTTTGAAGTAGATTTATTTTTTTTTTAATTGAATGAATTAGGTTTCAAATATTTATATGTACTTTTAAACAACATTGTACATTTGTACATTCATAAGAACAAGTTCTTTTGTTCTTGTGTTAATGTGAAATTATTTTGGAGTGCATTGAATTTTATTGCATGGGTCAATATTTCTTAATATTAATATTTTGCACCTCGAAATGAATATTATTTACTAATATAAATAAAATTAATAATTTTTTAATTATTCTGCAATCATAAAACATCATTAAACATTTTAAGCCAATGCGCCACCCAATTTTATTGTTTTTAAACGTTTTTTTTTTATTTACGGGAATGACAGAACTGACAGATCTGAAATGACAAAATCTAATCACTTTTATCACCTATACTTTTTTATTGATTTCGAAACAATAAGGAAATATCTAAACTTCTTTATAACAATATAAAATACAATTGAGTAATTTATTTGTTAATAAACATTTATTAAAAATAAGTTACAAAAAAGAAAAATAAGAAATATCCCGGCGAAATCTTTTATCATTTTCTGTATTTTTGTAAACACTTTTTCCAGATGTCATTGTAAATATTAATTTAAAATAAAAAAATGCACCTAGTCGCACGAACTTGCTTTTATGTGCGATCACACTTACATTGAAAAAATGTTAAAAAGTCAATAAAATTAGAAATAAAGTGATTAAAAAAATATATGAAAATGATTTGACACCAACGCAATGTAGGTACACCAGGTGATTTCTTACACAAATCTTATTTTATGAGAACAAATTTTTAAAAATCGTTGCAGTGGTTTTTAAAAAAAAAAATATTTTTTTATATATATAAAATTTTGTACATGTTTTTAAGAAAAAAAAAATTGATACGCCAATTTTTAGTACCTATTTATGCAGAGTTTATAAATTAATTTTGAAAAAAAAAAATCAGCCACCCATATTCGAAATAACGAAATAACGAAAAAACAAAAAAAAAATTGATATTTTATTAGAAATCCAAAATCTGATTCTTGAAAATTTTGATAAGCAATATTATTCAAAATTATTAGGAGCTTTTTTGTGTAAAAAATTTCATTCAAATTGGTTCAACAGATATTGAGTTACCATTTTTAAAGATAGATACATTTTTTCTCAATGGTATGGGAGATCTTAGATAGTTCAAACAAAATTGTAATCAAAATCGTTGGAGCCGTTTTTTGAGAAAAATTTAAGTTTTCAATGCCGGTTTTTAAAATTTGTATGGGAGGTACCGTTGTTTTTGTTTATAAGACAAAATTTTAATTCAAATCTGCTAGATAATGTCAGAAAACTGCTGGGTGCTAAGTTTAATAAAAATCGACTTAGTCGTTTCCGAATTGTTCTCAAAAAAAAATTGAAACTTTTAAAAATCCCAAAAAAAAAGTTGTTTGAAAATTTTGGTACCTACACAATATTTTTAAAGTTATTGTAAACATTCTCCAAAAAAATTGATCAAAATCAGTTGAACCGTTTTTGAGAAAATCGAAAATCAAAAAAATGGTTCTGTGGGAGGTACCATTTTTCCGATTTTTTTTTTATAAAATGGTAGCCCGTTTTTTTCCAAAAAAAAATTTGTACGACAGGACCATTATTTTTGGTTTAAAAAAAATGAAAAAAATATTATGGGGGGAATGCCTAAAAAACGCTAGGTACCAATTTTAAAGAAAATCGACCCACCCGTTTAGGCCCCAGCCGAACAGATAGACAGACAGACAGACAGGGAACAGCTTGGGACATGCCACGGTAAAGACATTTTTGCTATTTAAGTCAAAATTTCGTAATAAAGGTAATTTTTTTTACAAGTCTCTGTTAAAGGAATTTAAGTAAAAGCATTTCTCGATAAAATAAAAAAAAAAATGTTTCACAACACAAAACCGCAGAACAATTATATTTAATATTTTATATTAATATTGACCCGTATAGGAAAATCTACAAATAAAATTTAGCATTTTTCAAGAAAATATACGAAAAACAAAAACCGCCAATAAAAAAATATAATAATATTTTTGGACTTTGTTAATTCCCATTCAATTTAAACTAATTTCATAAGAACTTAAAAATATTTTGAAAATAGCAAACCAAAAATTTATCTTTTAATATGAATTTCAACTTAACTAAAATATAAGTCAAGGGTTTTTATATTTTAATCAAATTACATTTAAATGTAATAAAATCCCGCATCAACCAAATAACCCAAAGTTGAACGTTTATACTCAAAGCTCTAAAATGTACGTTTTAAAATGTTGGCTTTTGTAATACCCCGAAAAATAACCAAATCTAGATTTGCAAAATAATTGCAATTACTTCAATTAAATTTTGTATCGATTGTTATTTTATTTTAATTCTTTTTCAAAAAATAAAACGAAAACGGGAAAAAGTTATTTGCCGTCTCTAAAATTCGTCCACCTATACTCACACCAAATTAAAAAAACAAAACAAACAAAAAAACGAATTGATTCTGCATTTTTGTTTTGAATTTTATACATTCAGCAATTGAACATATTATATATGTATATACGGACATTTAATAATAAAATGCAATTTTGGTTAAATCGTTAAATTTAATTTAAAAACAAATCCCATTGAATTGGCGTGAATTGGTGTGCAACCAGCAGAGTACAACTATTATTTCTATCTATATCTCATCGCTGCTACTGCTGTTGGTATAGTCGTCGCTATGGTCACAAAGTCGCCTCGTCGTTGGTCGTCGCCTGCACAATATCCCCCCCCCTCCCCTACCAATTCCTTCAATCAAAACTACTATAATGCTTTTGTAGCGGTTTTAATGTTTAACTTGTTTTTTTTTTTTTCGTTGTTGCTGTTCGGGAAATAGTTTTTTTTTCAAATATTTTTTTTTATAAAATAACAGATAAATACATATACAGAATAACTAAACAAATCCTCAAATACTTGCAACAAAAATATTTGAAAATGAAATTCAACATAAAAATTATCAGAACACAGGGTGCTGTGTGTTTATCTTGAAATAATAATCATGAATTATAATTTTTTTAGAGTTAGAAAAGATCCTTCTCTAAGCAATTTTCAAATACATATTATGTTTTTTAGCTGATATTAAATTTAAACAATTAGACAAAAACAGGCCAAACATATAATGCTTCACATAAAAAGCTTAGTCGGTGGTCAAGAAAATGCAATTTTTCAAGTAAAATATAACAAGTGCTTGGAGTGTTTAACACTTTTTTTAAAAAAAAGTATTACATTTCAAAAAATGTAAAATACATAATTTTGTTTTATATTTCTTGAATATATAAAATTACAAAAAAATCATTTGTTACAAATTTTGAATCTACAATATTTCTTTAAGTAAATGTTTGTATATACTATTTGAAAAACAGCTCTTTCTGTCGGACGTTAAGGCAACATACGCTATTCTGAGACTTCATCAAGGTTAGGAACGGATAGATAGTAATATTTTGTGAAATTACTGAGAAAACAAAACATTTTTAAAAGTTTTTTTTTTTTAAGCGAAAAGACAAAAAAACAGATAGATTTTTGTTTTTGAATGGTTATTATAATGGGTGATTTTTTAAGAGGTTTAGAACTTTAAAAAAAAAAAAAACACAAAAAATTCGAAAAAATGAATGAAATATTTATTTGAATCGATAGTTTGAACCAATTTGCAATTTAATGTTTAAAGATAATTTCATGCAAATGTTGACCGCGGCTGCGTCTCAGGTAGCCCATCCGCTGAGTCCAATTTTGGCATACTCTTTCACACATATCGGCCGGTATCTCACGAATGAATGCATGGATGTTGGCTTCCAGTGCGTCAATCGAAGCGGGCTTGTCCCTATAGACATTAGCCTTGACATACCCCCACAAAAAATAATCTAATGGTGTCAAATCGCACGATCTAGGCGGCCAATTGACCGGCCCGAAACGTGAAATTAACTGTTCACCAAACTCGCCTCGCAATTGCGCCATTGTTTCGCGTGCTGTGTGGCATGTGACACCGTCTTGTTGAAACCACATATCATGCAAGTCAAGAACTTCCATTTCGGGCAAAAAAAAGTTTGTTATCATCGCTCGGTAGCGTTCACCATTGACAGTAACGCTGCGATTCGCATCATCTTTGAAGAAATATGGCCCAATAATGCCGCCGGCCCATAAACCGCACCAAACAGTGGCTTTTTCGGGATGCATTGGTAGCTGTTGCAATGCTTCTGGCTGATCTTCACTCCAAATGCGGCAATTTTGCTTATTTACGTACCCATTCAACCAAAAATGAGCCTCATCGCTGAACACAATTTTTCGATAAAAAAGCGGATCCTCGGCCAGCTTTCCAAGAGCCCATTCACCAAAAATTCGGCGTTGTGGTAGGTCGGCTGGCTTTAGTTCTTGCACCAGCTGTATCTTAAAAGGCTTTACGCCCAAATCCTTCCGCAAAATTTTCCACGTAGTGCTGTAACAAAGGCCTAACTGCTGGGAACGGCGCCGAATCGACATTTCGCGGTCTTCTGTCACACTAGCTGATACGGCCGCAATATTTTCTTCACTACGCACAGTACGTAAACGTGTTGGTGGTTTAATGACCAACAAAGTAAATTTGGTGCGAAATTTGGTCACAATCTTCCAATTAGACTGCTCAGAAGGTCGAGAATGCCGACCATAAAATGGAAGCAGCGCGCGATGAACATTTCGAACCGAGCACGAATTTTGATAGTAAAATTCAATAATTTGCAAGCGTTGTTCATTTGTAAGACGATCCATGGTTAAATTGCAAACCAAACTGAAGCTGTTTGACAGTGACACAAGGTACTAAACACACGTCAGCTGTCAAAACCAGTGTTGCCAAAACCAAACCAGCTAAAAAATCACCCGTTATTTGGAGGATGACTGGAATGACCCAAATTTTAGAAAATAAAAAATCTTAGAACATCTAAAATTCCGATAATCCAAAATCCAGAAAATATGAAATCTTGAAAACCCAGAAGCCAAAAATACCGAAAATTCATATTATGCGGACATTTTTTTCCTGAAATCGAAATCGTGGAAAAATAAAAAAAATTTAAAATTTGCTTGAATTACAAATCATTTTTTCAGAATTGTGTTTAGACAAAAAATTGTATTAATACTGAAGACTTTAAGAATATTTTTAAAATTTAGCTATTTTTAGAATGAAATATGGGAAAGTATAAAAAAAAAATTTTTTTGTGTCCAAATCCCGAAAAACCCAAATCATAATAACTCAAAATCTTTAAATCCAAAAAAATCAAATTTTTTTTCAATTTTGTGGAAATATGCTTTATTTAATAAAAATAAATATCACATTTTTCATAGTTAACATAATCTACTCTTGTGTCTGAGTTAGGCAGCTATAAGACAACAATAAACGAGGTTTTTGAACACATTTTCCAAATTTGGACAGTTGTCTAAAGTTAGACAAGGTTTATAAATAAGACCATATATGTTTTTTGATTTTTAAGTTTCTGAAAAAAAATTGTATGCATTTTGATAAAATAAAATTTTACTGATTACCGAATTCCGGGGATCGGTGGTGGGAGTAAATCTTTCATGATAACCGAAAACATGAACGCGCAAGCCATCATAACTCACATAATTTTAGTTTCCAGGAAGCAGTGTTTTCAAAAAAATGCTACACAACGTGGAATTCTTCGCCACGACAGTTAGTCTCATTCGAGGTCAAATCCATAACACCCTATATTATATATATTTAATAAAGATGGTGATTTTTTCAAATCAGCAATTTTCACTGTTTGAGCCACATTCGATTAGATCGTCCACGGATGGTTAAAAATAAATAGCCTTTTATTATCCCTTATATTATAGCTCGTCTTGTTTTTATTTTTTATTTTTTTTTAAAGTTAAATAAAAACTAACAAACAAACTCACCCCAAATCATAATACACAAACGGGATTGAAATTAAAATATTTTCAGGATACCTACTCATCGATGATATGGTATCTCTGGCTGTGTTCGGTTCGGAAATATTTCCTTTATTGTTGTATTTGTGTATATTGTGTTATACCGTTAAAACACGAATGTAATGGCTTTTGTTTTAAAATCCTATTTTTTGCAAGGATATATATATACACATATATATAATTATTATATAAATGAAACATTTGTTTATGGGATAACAATCATAAGTGCTATAAGCAAAGCAAAGGCATCGCATCGCATTCGCGCATCGTGTGTTGTGTCGATCCACGTTATTGGCTTTTGACAATGATTGGGCGCCAACTAAATACTCTTTTGAATGAGGTTGGAAAATATGGAGCTTTAAAGGATTTATCGCTTATTGACAGTCAAAATCGTTGTTTTAATCCACATGTTAGCATCTAATTGGACAAACGAGACAAATCCACACACACAATATGAAAAAGGTATATACATAAATATATACCTAGATATATATATATATTTGGTGTTAAAAGGTTAGCATTTTTGAGTTCGTTTGGTATGAATATAGATGTTCAATGGTAATTCCATGTTGATATGGAATTTCAAAGGATTTATAAAAGCTTAGTTCATATTATAGCCATATAGTTTTTAGTTGTGAGATTTGTGTTTGTATTTTATTTTAGTACTGAGTAGGGCAAGTTTAAAAATAACTTAGATTATTCGGCTGTTTTTTTTTTTGTTTTTTTTTATCGATAAAGTGATTTATTTTATATCGGAAATTAAATATAGAGTTAAAAATTAATTATTGAAATTAAATTCAATCACGAGAGCTTTTCTATTTATTTTAAAATTGTTTATTTATTAAAATTAAAAAAAAAATCATTAATAGTATTTATTATCCTTGTAGAAAAATAGTTTTTTCCATAAAGAATTATTTTTTCAACCTGTTGGCACCTTAACTCAATTAGACTGGCAAACCTTTCACCATTAACAAAATAAGAACCAAAAACAAAAAACTAGGTTATATGACCATCTGCTGTAGATATAGCAATCACTTCAATTTCCAGAGAAGGAAATAACCCCATGAAATCGTGACTTAGTGTTTTTTGTAGTTTTCTGTCCAGTCATCCCACAGATACAAATACAAAGTGTATAGATAGATATTCATGTCTTGCTGCAGAAATTCATATAATTGGCTTAAAAAAAAAAGCAGTTTGTTATTTTTGTGCAATGAAATGTCAGAAGTTCACTTAGTGAGGTGAGACACACTTTCTTCTTTTTAGCAGCTTGTATAAAATGTGCGGTTATAAATATATTTGTTGGGGGCAGTGCAACAATTATTTTGAATGCAAATTCCAAGTGAACCGTTATACACCTACACGTTTGTTTATAAGATTTAGCAGAGATAATCTTATAATGCAGTTTCTGTGAGTGTGGGATACCTACAACACGTTAATGGGTGAATACTTTAAACTTTTCAGATAAACCGTTACAATTTGCACACAATACCTATATATATAAACAGGTAATAAATTGATGATGGGGTTTTGTTTAGGAGTCGTAGTATAATATCTTTAAAGTTATATCAACATTTAGCTGTGAATAACTTATTGACTTCTTTCAGTTTTTTAACATTTAGCACACCATTAATGTCGAATTTAATTAGAATTTTTAACGATTTATTGACTTTCTGTGAAGTCAACAAAATGAACATTATACAAAATGTGATTCCCATCAGACGTGAGTGAGTTAGTGACGCTATAGTGTGTAGTGTAGGTTGGGTCTAGACAAGAAAAAAATCGCATGGGAAGGCGATCTATTCCAGTGATGGGCGATTTGCTGTAAAAAACAGTTTTTTACATTTTCTGTGTGAAAATCAGTAAATAATGGTAAATTACTTGTAAAAAAAGTAAAAAACTGTAATAAACTGTAAAAAACGGTAAAATATGTATTTATTTTGACAGATTGTCATTTAAAGCCCGTTTTTGATCAGGAAACATTGTCCGATTGGAGAAAACAAACACATCAAGAATTTATTAAAAACTAATGTACTGTAAAAAAAATTGAAAGAATTAAATATTTTTTTTTTTAATAAATAAATTCAAAAGAATTTTTTTTTTTGTTTTTTTTTTTTTAATTTTTTACCGTTTTTTACAAATTTTTTACATCGTGGGTTTTTGCTGAGTTTTTTACATGTAAAAAACATGGTAAAAAAACTCGGTGTAAAAAACCGGCACAACACTGATCTATTCCCCTGTTTAGCCGAGAGAAGCAAACAATTATTAAAATTGATTTTTCAAAAACTGTTCACTAAACAACTTTATTTAAAAAAGAAAATAAGAGATAATAATATATCTGGCTTTACAAAAAGATTAAGCATGGCATTGTAAGTGTCACCGTTGTTTTTTAATATTTTTTTTTTCATTTTTTTTCGAAAGGGATACAAAACAACGTCTTAGTGAATTTCCTCCCCCCGGGCTTCTCTCTTCCGATAATGGTAAGTTATGCATTCGAAAAAAAAAAAACGATCAAAGTTGACACCATAGAGTACCTATGTATATTATCTAGAGAACCGACTCGTACCCCCCTTGCCTAAAACACCCGCAAATTTTATTTGAGCACAGTAAAAGAAAACTCTCTTATTTCTCTCTTTTTTTCCTATCGGTGAATCCGTGTGAATGGTCGATTTATGTGCCAGAAGCAACAAAAAATGATATTAATCATAATTTACATGAAAAAGGGTTACAAAGCGTGTCTAATACCGGGTGAAGTAGTGTTGGAGCGGGTCCCATTTAAAATGCACCGGACCACTAATACTTGCTCATCGGGTAGTATACATTATTGTTTTAACAGCTTGTAGGGTAAAAGAGAACAAACCCCTTAAGTCGTTTCTCTAGATAATATACGTACTCTATGGTTGACACTATTATGATATCGAAGTCTAAAAAGTTTTCCACAAAATGAAATTGAAGTTTCATTTTTTTATTTTGTAAATCCAGATATTCTTTTTTTCGAAAAATTAATAATGCAAAACAATCATCAAAATGGTAATCTGTAATAAAATAAGACCGTTGACAGAAAAATGTAAGTTCTTCCCTTGTCCCGATAGCATTCTCATGACTAAAGCCCTACGGAGCAACTTAATTATTTTAAAATATAAAGTTAGTATAACTACAAAGAGCTTAATTTCACTATTGTGCCCTTAATATTAAACAATTTTAAAAATTTCCTGACTCATACCCTTTTTACAAAATTGTTTCTATAGGAAGGGAAGGGCTAACGCCAGACTTACTATCAGCATAAGTACTAAACGACAGAGAAAAAATCTTACTAATTAACTAATTAAAAAATAAAAATCCAATTTTGATTGAACCCCTTTCTACCAGGTACCAGAGAATTATTGTTTTGGCAAGTTCCTGGATTATTTGGTCGTTTTACTATAGGTTAGGTATTCAATTAGTATTTGATTTTAGAACTTTCCAAATCTAAATGACATATGGATAAAAACGATATGAATCATCATTTTTACAAAAAGCTAAATCTTAAGTAGGTAATCGGCATAAGTCGTAACTAAGTAACGGGTCATTCAAGTTGGTAGCGCTGGCATTTGACACATGTCAAACTCAGTTGTCATTTGAAGTTTCATTATATTAGTTGAATGTTTGCAATTAAGATAATGGATCGCTTAACAATCGAACTACGCGTTAAAATTATTAAAACTTACTACAAAAGTGGTGCTTCAAACGTAGCTTCGCGCAATACGCGATGATTTTGGTCGTCATAATCGACCGAAAACGCAAGCAATCGGGTTAAATTGTGAAGAAATTTGATTTTTTTGATTTTACTGATGTCATTGTAAGGCCTGTGCATCATCGTAATGCACGCTCAGTCGAAAACATTGCTGTTGCAAGTGCAAGTGTTGCTGATGATTCGAATTTATCGATTTCCCGGCGTTTGCAGCAATTATCGCGTGAAAAGTTTCATGGTAGCGTGATTTCACGTTTTGGCTACGTCAATTGGCCACCAAGATCATGCGATTTGACACCGTTAGATTTTTTTTCTCTAGGGCTACGCTAAAGACGTGTGTTTTTGCGAATAATACCCGACTCTATAGACGCATTAAAAACCAACATTTCTCAAGTTATGGCCGAGATACCACCCGAAATGTGCAAAAAAGTGGTTAAAGAATCGCATGCTGTGAATCTTCCCGAGGCGGCCATTTGAATGATATTGTTTTTCACACTTAATGCCGAAGTCCAAACTTTATAATGAAATAAAATTTTCATCAAAAATGTATCGCTGTGTGTGTTTTATTTAGCTTGACTTTATCAAAACCGAAAAATGAATGACGCTGTACCTTATCTATACGTACCTATAAGCAAAAAAAAAATATTTTATTTCTTTTGAACCTAATTAACAATCATTTTGACCTTTTTCAAGGTTTTTTGAACCTGTATGATCTTCTCTGCAAATTTGAGACAGTTTAAATACATTTTTGTGTGTCCCAAAAATAAATTATATTTTTTCACTTCAAATTTATTTGACTAATTTCTATGTATATTAACTTCCAAAATGTACAACAATTAAACTGCAGCCAACTTGTATTTATTATTTCGATGTTTGTTTTTTTTTTTCTTTTTTTCTGTTTTCCTATTTAACTTGATTTTCACTTTAACAAAAAAAAATAATATAAATTTAAAACCAGAAAAGCAAAAGTTAGTTGAGAATTTCATTTTTCAGTTCAGTGCCATCTTTCAAATTCCTCCAAATAAAAAAATTCACTTTAATAATATTATTAGTAATTTAATTCCACTTGGACACCTTTGGCATGTGACCATCGAAACAGCATTATTTGCATTAACTTATTTTCGGTTCGACGAACGTTTGTCGGTTGTCGATTGCCTTTGGAAGAGAGGAAAATAATATTCCCAATTATATTTACTAACCTAACCAACCAATCAACAACAACAACAACAACAACAATAACAAAAGCTAAATCGAAGAGTTAAATAAATTAATATTTAAGTAAATTTAATTGGCATCAGTGATGTCACTCCTTACAGTATGTTGGATGAATATACATACAATCTTTTCTGGTCAACCTGTTTTTGTTGCACACCCTAAATTGTCTTTAGAATGTAACTACTGCAATGGGTGACTGCTTGTCATTTTAAGGAATATAGGATCGGACACATTATATGTACCATTTACCTTGGTTTGATATATATCCTGAAATATGGCATGATTTTCTGTGTCTGACTGACTTCCAGATGAGTTGGAATAAATCACCTTAAAAACTGCTCCCAAATTTATATATGTTTACAGATTGTCCTTGATTGGATTCAATGTTCAGTGATGCCACTGTTAGAAAATTTTACTCAGAATTTAAGATTGTAGTAAAATAAAAATAAATAAATAATCTTAGTGCTCGTTTCACGATATCTGAGTAAGCAAATCAGAACTTTACTTGATAGATTTTCCTACAATTTTATGTCAAAAATGTTATTATTAGCTTACTGAGAACTTTTTTTCAGAAGGTTGATGTTTATAGAATTAGTATTAAAAAAAAAACTTAATGTAATTTAAAAATAATTAACTTTAACTTTTTTAACCAGAAAAGTACATTCGCCACTTGTCTTTTGGCAAATGATTGGTATTAAACTATTTCTTTCAAATGAATTAGCCATTGTAAAATATTGTAAAAATTGTAATGTTATCAAAGACAGAATTGTATTTTTTCTGTAACAAATAAAGTTAAAAATAAATTAAAAAAAAAATATCACGAGGGGCAACTAATTGAAAAAAGATGTATGTAGATGGTCAGGTATTCTGCCTAGAATGGGGCTCAAATCCACAAGTGTAATGCATTCCTTTACTACATCCACTGTAGTGTTTCCACCCAAAGCCGCCAGAATGGTTCGACATTTTCACTTCGTACTTACTACTTTCGGAATTAGTACTAAATTTCAATAAATTCGATTCGTTTTGTTTAAACTTTTAATTAATTTTATTTTCTTCCAAGTCCAAAACAATAACTTCAATTATTTAATTAATTTGTAAAAATATCATTGTCTAAAAACCAAATTTGTATGAAAATTAAAAAAAATGGCAACACTTTTTTTCAGATTTGTTATCTATACGTGTGATGATGTTATATTATATGTCTTTTTCATCTCTTATACTTCCGTTACACAAAACCAGAAAAGGAAGTCGGCTGATGGAGAGCCTTATAATATCCTCTCTCCAACAGACCAAACTAAATTAAAGGTGATTCGAGTGCAATGTTGACGTGAACTGTGAGTGGAATTACATAGTATGTGTAGGTACGAGTAGGTATCTTAAATGACTGAGTAAACTTACTTGGGATAAAAATAAATAATAAAAAAAAATTGAATGAAAGGTAGGTATTGCATTAAACGAGCCATAAAATGATCTTGAAGCCTTGAAAGGTAATAAAAGGAATGAAAAAAAGAAAAAAAAAATAGGTATACGGAAACCACCGCATGTATGATGGAAAGTGCGGTCTGCTCTATTTTAAATTTTAAATGACATTTCATCTGTGGGAGAGCTTTTGTGATAAAAGAATAGGTATGTTATAAAGGCAGATGACACATGATATATTGTTGGGTTGAGGACTTGAGGACTTGAGGAATGAAGTATGAATGTTGACAACAAGCAAACATATACTGAAGTGAAGGTGAGCAATTTTATATAACCGTACCTACAGGTATATTTTAAATGTCCTCTGGTTGTAATATTCACTAATTTACTTCGGTTTTTAGACTTTTATATCTGTGAGTTTAATTTTAAGGGATATATAAAGAGCAGGCTTAATGACTTCAATAATAAGATTGCATTCAGACTTCAAATTGTGCAATCACCATTGACTTTAACAACAATCAATTGAATGCAGTCTTTTTAATTCAATTGAATGTTGATTGCATATAATTGGAAGTCTTTTTGCATTTTTATTGAGGGTTTTTGGAATGAAATGGTAATGCAAAGTAGTACCTATAACGGTATGTGTAAAATTTTAATATCTTACAATTAGTTATGTACACCGAAAGATAAAATAAAAATAATTTTATTAATATAGTCCAGTCATTAAAGACATTTGATTGCGAAAAAATCACCGGAAAGCTGGATTTTGGTAGAATGTTCTTAAGAAACTGTAGTCCGCATCGATATGAGCGCCGCCGCTAACAATTTTACAGGGGGTTAAAGGCCCCCCAAAATGCTTTTTGAGGAATATCTCCCCAATAGTAAGTTGTACAGAAAAAATATCAAGGACTAATTTATAGCTTAGAAAAATTCCTACAAAAAATATCTTGATATTTTTTTCATAAAAATAACCGTTTTTGAAATAAACCAATAGGAAGAGTTAAGGATTTTACATTTCTATATAGCGGGGCGGCTTAGTTAAAAACTTGTGTATTTGTGGTAAAACCATAAATATTTTTTTCATTGTTGTTACCTTATATAAACGTAACAACATAACGTTATATAACGTTTTCCATTTTAAGACAGTTGACCGCTTTATATGTACATATGTCCACCCCTATAGGTGGTAGAGGAAAATTAAAAAAAAAATGACATAAAATAGAAAATCAATATTTAAAAAACAATGGCAACACTTACAATATTGTATTATAAATTTCTTTTAAAAACAGGAACGTATTTTTTAATTATGTTTTTAAATTAAGTTATCTTAGAGCTTAGTTTTTAAATAAATTATTTTTAAACTCAAAATTTTAAAAATAAAATTTAAAAAAAAAATTATCGGAATATAATATATTTAAAAACTAAAACTAAAATAACTTAATTTAGGGCGATGTGGAGAAATCACAAACTATTCAGGTACTTAACAAAAATATAGTCAAGCCGAAACCAATTAAATGTATAAAAAAAAATGGTTTGACCGGATGTCCTACTGTCCAGTGCCCATTCAGCCCAATCATTTGAATAAAGCAATTTTCCCTAATTTTTATTGAAATATTTATTATTATATTTTCAAAACAGCAACACTCGTTGCAAAATATTAAACAGTGTTTTTTATTTTTGTGTGAGCAAGATTACTAGAAAAATTTCAATTTAATCAGTTATAACAGTTTATCACCAATAGGAGTAGATGTGTATTAATGAGTTTCGCCTCATTAAAAAAAAAAAAAAATAATCTTGGTATGCCCATCGACGACGGTGGAAGACCTTGACCCTGCTGCCCGTAGAAACAGTCCATTAAAAAAAAAAATGCTTTACATTTCTTTACTTATTGCTTCCTTTTTTATAATTTTTTGTTTTGAAAGAGAAACCAACCAAAATTCAAAAAAAAAATAAACAATTTTTTTCATACTACAGTCGACTCTCCCTAAGTCGTACTCTCTCTAAGTCGAATTTCTCTCTAACTCGAACATTTTCGCCATATTTTATCATTCCCTTCAATTTTTTATACAAAAACCATTCCCTAAGTCGAACTCCCTCTAAGTCGAATTTCTCTCTAACTCGAACACATTCTCTCGATTATTGGTATCTTTTTTCATCCCCTAAGTCGAATTTTACTAAGCAAAAAACAAAAACAAAAAAATTACCCCTTCGGAATTCGTACCAACACACTTCAACACCCTTAATATGTATGTGTAGCATCGCGTGTGCCATCATCGTCAGCTCTTCGTGTTTCTTCCTATTCATATCCCTGGGTACCTCCATACAAAAATACAGTTTTTAAAAACTTGCTACGTAAAAACAAAAAAAAACACTGTTATCATTTTTTTGGTGTTGTTTGTTACATTTGTACTATATAAAAAAGAACTTGCATATGAAAATAACATTTTAGTAAAATTCCAGTTGGAATTTAAAAATCAGTTGATCGTGATCTTAGGCATTCAACAGAGCTGATTCAGTCTTTGATTGCATATGTTTTTAGCTAGATCCATAAAAAAAATGTAAGTATCGTTTTGATGTGACTAAAATGTCTGTACATTATTGCGAAGAATGCGAAGTAAAGTGTGTGCTCAAATGTTTGGTTAAACCTTTTTAAAAAAAAAAAAAAATGTTTTTCTCTATAACTCGAATTTTCCCAAAACTCTCTCTAACTCGAAAAAATCTTGGAGTCCCATGAAAATTCGACTTAGGGAGAGTCGACTGTATTTTGTTCAAAATTCTACGTTTTTAAGTACATAATAGAATTTTTGTTTTAAATATTTAATGCTTTTATAGATTTTTAGTCAAGCACTAAAAACCAGATATGCTAAAATTTCTTCTGGTTTTTAAGAAAATTGAAAATTACAAAAATAAGTTTCCCTTAATTTTACTTAAATTCGTTTAAGTCATAACTATAGTTAACTAGATTTAGTTTTTTTAATTTTTTTTTAAACTATAGAAGACATTTAACATAAGGAGTATATAATACGTTATTTGATTTATTTTATTTTGAAACCTTGCCCGTATAATATTTGTAACACTCTTAATAAAAAACTAATTTCTTTTGAATTTATAAAATTTTTTTATTTTATTTATTATTAAAATATTCTTAAAAAAATTAAAATTTCGTAAGCATTTCTCGATCCAAATGCGACATTAAAACTAAATGAATTTTAATTCAATTTTTGTCGGGATAAGTAGATATACAAAATACCTACAAGTAGACTTAATGTAAATTCTTATTTTTTTTTAATGTTTTTTTTTTCAAACATGAAAAACAAATTAACATTATAAATTCAAAAATTTTACATTTGTTAGTTTTGTTTTTCATATTGGAGATGGATTTTAAAGGATATGTAATAGGTTCGTGAAAAAAAAGTCAAAAAAATATTATTAATGAATGCGATTATGAAGTAGGTAGAAAAAGTCATAATAACTTAAGAGGCTTAGCTCACACAATCATATCTCAAAGATTCATTCCTCAAAAAATCATTCCTCAAAGTGTCATTCCTTAAAGATTCATACGTCAAAGAGTCATTCCTCAAAGAGCCATACCTCAAATAGTCATTCCTCAAAGATTCATTCCTCAAAGAATCCTTCCTAAAAGAGTCATTCCTAAAACAATCATTTCTCAAAGAGTCCTTCTTCAAATACTACGTTTACATGGAGAATTAAATCCGAATCGAATCAGGATTTAGGTATTTGTAAACCTGCATCGAATCGGGATTACTCGATTATTAGCTCGGCGAGCTGGATCGAATTGAAAATATAAATGTATACCTAGATCGAAGAATTCAAGAATCTAGATTACAGCAGCAGCAAGACTGTCACTTCGATTCCATTTCAATTCTATCTTTCGATCCGGCATCATCATATACCTGGATTTCGATTCAGATTGAAGCCAATCCGTGAATCCGCTCATGTAAACGTAGTAAAAGAATCATTCCTCAAAGAGTCATTCTTCAAAGAGTAATTCTTTAAAGATTCATATCTCAAAGAGGCAAGGAGTCGTAACTCAAAGAGTCATTCCTTAAAAGTTCATTCTTTAAAGAGTAAATTCTCAAAGAGTTATTCCCTGTAAAAGAATTCTTATTTCTTATACTGACAAAAATATGAGCAATTATTTACGACCCAATCTTGCACTTAGTTTATTTTTAAATTACAAAAAATATAAGGTATTATGTATTTCCTTTAACTCCTGCTGCTCTTTTTTTTTTTTTTTTTTTTATGTTGTATGAACAAATAATATCTGCCAATGCTCCGCGACGACAGAGCCGACGACGACGCTACGTTACTTTGGTTTTGTCACAATTTTTTGTTCATCTGTTCCTTCAACATTTTAAGTTGCATATTTAAGCATTTCATACACAATTCCACACAAAATTCTGTTTACGAATGTAATTTCCATAATTACAAGATAAAAAGATAAAAAAAAAACAAGAAAAGTATAAAGATCCTTTATAAGAATATGTCCCGGATATGCATGAATAAAACATAACCTAAAGATTTGTTTTGATATTAGATTCAGCGATATGATGAAAGAAAAGAGGCCAAAGAAAACTAAGAAACCATATAACCTCATCGTCGTCATCGTGTCGTTCGTCCTAAAATACGTAAGAAGTAAACAGAGCAAAAAGATAAAAAAAAAAAAAATCTATAAAAAGAAAATGAAAAAAAAAGGACATTTTTCATTTCATAATATCCCATCGCAGAATTCCCAATGCTAAGAAACTGGATACGAAAATAGTTGTTGCGTGTGCAGATGTATATTCGGATTAATTCAACTATAAGGTTAAGGTAGATTATAGATATACATATGTACCTACTAAGAGTTGACTTGTTTTGCAATATCACTTCCCTATAGACCTTCTGTTATTTTTAGAGAAATAACAAATAAAAAAGGACAAATAATCGACAGACAAAAGTAAAATATATTATTTCTGAGGAAAACAAATTGATATCCGTGTTTTTACTACACGAACACGCGGACACGCACCTTCCTTTTTTGTTTTGTTTCTCTGAAAATTCCAATATAGGGTAAAGGTGGAAACGTCTGACACTCAAACTAGTATTTCTTTATTATTCGCTTTATAGTTAGATTCTTTTCTTTTAAAAGTAAATATAATTTCTCTAATTTTTTTTTTTTTAAGTAAATAAATTATTTCTCTGAAATTTTTTTTATCACGAAGTATATAAAATAAAATTCGAGTGAAAATTGAAAAATTACAAAAAAGTGTGAGTGCCGGGACTCACGGTTAAGATGTGTAAACATGAAATTAAATATTCAAATCCTGGTTTTACATCACAGAACGCGGCGATTTCGAACTGTCAACCAAATTTCAACCCAAACTCAACTCGACCTTTCGATTTAGTTTGAGCTACGAAGGAACGTACCCAATATTGAACGTATCCAATATCCATCAACGTATTGTAACGTATAACAGCATAGCGTAATGTGCTACAGAAATTTCCACGTTTTTAGTGTACACTACCGCCGCCGCCGTGCCGCCGAGGAAAAAAAATGTTTATGCATCAAAAAATCGTAAATGCGAATAATACAAAAAAATTAAGTTATTAAACTTCTGTAGGGATTAAACAGCTAAATAAGTCAGTCGGCAGAATTTGTTTTTATTTTTGACTTGTTCTTTTTTTTATTGAACTTAGTAGAAAAGTGGTTTTAAAAATATTTTTAAAAAATATCGCAGCTGTGTGTTTAAAGCTTTTTGTTAGAAAATTTAATTATCTTTCTTTTTTAGCTACAACATTTTTGTATAGAAAAAATAGTTTCAGAGTTAAACTGCCGAAAGTAGGTATATTTGTGATTGTGAATGAATGAACAATGATTTTTTTTTTTTCACTGCCTTCTGGTCCGTAACTGTTTATATAATTATTTCGAGAACGAATATTTTTATGAAGAAAAGTATTAATATGTTTTTTGTAGAAAATTTCCTAAGCTACAAATCAGTTCTTGAAATTTTTTCAACAAGTGAACATTAGGGAGATATTTCTGAAAAATCAGTTTTGGGGGACCTTTAACCCCCTTGTTAAATTTTTAGCGGCCATCATTATATCGATGGGGATTTTCTACAGTTTCTTAAAAACTCCATGAAGGGGCTTATACCAAAATTCAGAGTTAAAAATTGCCGTAAGTATATTTTTGATTTTTTTTTTGTCTCTAGCGACTGGTCTGTAGCTATTTAGGTAAATAATTTTTTCGAAAACGTTTATTTTTTCGAAGAAAAGTATGAACACGTTTTTTATAGGAAATTTTCTAATCTACAAATTAGTTCTTAACATTTTTTCTGTATAAGTGATCATCAGGGTGATATTTCTGAAAAACCAGGCCTAAAAAACTAGTTTGGGGGCCTTTAACCCCCTTTTAAAATTGTTAGTGGTGATCAAATTAATGCGGATTTTTAAAATCTAGCTTTCCGGGGATTTTTTCGCGAAGTCAAATATCTTTAATGAATGGACTTATGGTAATAAAAGCCAAGCCCAACCTGATGTAGTTGAGAATGTAGATACGATACGATTGACCGCAATATAAAATATCTTACAATTAAATTTCACATTTTAAAAATTGATTGATTTTAATATTTCCTGAATTTTTAACTACGCGATTTCATTAACGATTCAAGTAAAACTCAAGTTAAAATTAGAATGATCCCGTTCGCTGAGGAATTGGCCCCTTAGTATTTCTTAGTAGTGAACGCCTCGCTCTGTTAATGATGATTTATAAAATATGTAATGTAACTTTAGACCATAACTTAATTTTTCACCAAATCCAGGAAAAAAAAATACAAAGAATTCAATGGTATCGATTTTTCGCGTGAAAAAGTCGTAAGGAAGTGAAATCTATTTATTTTGTTTTTTTCATTTCACGAGAGATGAGGAATGGATATTGGATATTTTTATGAACACATAGATTCCTTCGAATTTAAAAAAAATGAAAGTTTTAACTTTTCGTTATAATAATGTTAGGTAAAGTTTTTACCACAAAAGTTTTACATAACTTATGACATGACATTTTTTCTTTAAAAAAATGTTAAACCTTTCCTTACTGAAATATTGGTACCATCATGGTTATGGCAACTCAGTCTCTCCCTTCTAAGCCGATGATGTCACTTCTACCCTACAAAATGAAAAAAAAAAAAAAAATAAAGTTTCCTGGAACTTGATACTCAAAAGTCAATGGTCTGGTCAGGTATCCGTATCCTGTAGTGATGTGCTGTTAAATGTATATATGTATGTGTATTTGTATTAAGTTAGATATATTGTATCAACCGACGTAGCCAACAGGTGGTGTTTGGTTTGGTTTATATTTTAGGGAGCAAACTTTTTTTTTTTTTTCTATTGGGTTAGTTGAGTTGAGTTGAATTGTTTCACGCATCATTTAACCTTTGGGTTAAATGAAAGTATGTAGTATTGGGAGATGGATATTGAAAAATACACGTGGGAATGACATTTTGTGTAGATATGATGTTTTCAATGTAGCAGAAGTTTTAGTATGAAAGGATGAGGATTTGGATGGAATTTTTTCAACCGACTAAAAAAAAAAACCACAGATGTACCTACATGAATGTGGATAGATAGAGATTTGTTTTGCAAAAATCACTTTGTATTCCCCTAACATTGTTAAAGTATTTCGTTTTTTTTTTGTGGTCTTTAAATGAATGCAATTTTATCTGACCCAAATAAATAAAAACAAAGAAATTTTAAAAATGTCCTCTAATTTGACAAGGACATGTGTCAAATGTTCTTGTTGAAGTGGCACACATGGGAATTAAAAGGACCAAAGGAATGTAGGTAATACCTTTTTTTTACCAATTCGATTTGAATTAGTTTATAGGTATCCGATTTAAAGTTGAAAAGCGATTGTCTAAGTTAGAAAAAATATATAGGGAATCATTATACATAGTTAAAGGATTTTATAAAATAATGGCGCAACATTTTAAACAGCCTGATGTTAAGGTATAAGCGTGTGTTACTACTTTTAACAATTTACTAACTTTTAAAAATCTTTATACTAAAATGTTCTTAGTTTTGAATATTTTTTAAATAATATGAAACTTTAGCTGAACACGCCTAAAAAAAAAGAGACAGCTCGTGCAAAAAACTAAATAAACACACCATGTGCGTTTCTTTGCTTTGAAACTCTGCGATTTTCTGTCCAAAACTACACATTTTATATATTTTTTTTTTATATGAATTTTGACAGACTTTTGTGTAGTTTTGGATAGAAAATCACAAGTTTCTAAGCAAAGGAACGCACCTACCATTTTTACTACATTTTTAATTGTCAAAGTGACATTTGGAGTTAGTATGACATTAAAAGGTTAAAATTGGAAATTTTAACTTTAATAAAATGTTAAAAGACAGCACAATGCTAACTTCTTTAAAATTTGAAAAAATTCTGTTATTAATCTTGGAATCACACATACCTACTAAAAATAAAGGGTCATCCATTTTTCGGTTTCGAAAGTAAAGCTAAATAAAACACACACAGCGATACATTTTTGATGAAAATTTTATTTCATTACAAAGTTTGGACTTTGCTTTTAAGTGTGAAAAACAATTTCATTCAAATGGCAGCCTCGAGAAGATTGGTATCATGCGATTCTTTTGAGGTGATTTTTAACCATTTTTTCGCACATTTCGGGTGGTATCTCGGCCATAACTTGAGTAATGTTGGTTTTTGTTGGTTGACATCTAGAGTTCGGGGATTATTCACATAAACACGATCTTTTTCGCAGCCCCACAGAAAAAAATCTAACGGTGTCAGATCGCATGATCTTGGTGGCCAACTGACGTCGCCGAAACGTGAAATTACGCTATCAGGAAACTTCTTACGCAATAAAGCCATAATTGGTCGTGTTGTGTGGCTTGTTGCCCCATCTTGTTGGAACCACATATCGTCCAAGTCATGATCTTCAATCGCCGGCCAAAAAAAAATCGTTCAATTGCTGCGAACGCCGCCGCCGCCGGGAAATCGATAAATTAGGATCATCAGCAACACTTGCATTTGCTGCAGCAA
The DNA here is from genome assembly GCA_951394125.1 of Epistrophe eligans. NCBI lineage: Eukaryota > Metazoa > Arthropoda > Insecta > Diptera > Syrphidae > Epistrophe > Epistrophe eligans. The sequence continues at coordinate 31,916,489 of OX596029.1, forward strand.
TATTTTCGACTGAATGGGCTTTGCGATGATGCACAGGCCTTACAACGACATCAGTAACACTTCCACTCTCTTCAAATTTCTTCACAAACCGATTGCTTGCGTAGTCGGTCGATTATGACGACCATAATCATCGCGTAATGCGCGAAAATTGGCTACGTTTGAAGCACCACTTTTGTAGTAAGTTTTAATAATTTTAATGCGTTGTTCGATTGCTAAGCGATCCATTATCATAAATTGCAAGCATTCAACTATTAGTATGACTCTTAAAATGACAGCTAAGTTTGACAGGTGTCAAATGCCAGCGCTACCAACTTTAAACCACGAAATAAATGACCTGTTAATTTAACATCGCACCTACTTAATCGTTTAAAATTTTTCGCCAATATTTCTGTCAAATTAGCATATTACCACTTTAAAATTTTGAAATTGTTATAATTGGTTGTTAGTTTGCAGGTACCACTTAAAATTGTTATTATCTAAGATACTCTGTAATATATTTTAATAATAACTTTTCATTTCAAGCGCTAAGTTAAACAATTAAAGCTTTAATTTTTTGTCTCTTGTGTGCTATACCTATAACTACATAATATTAAATTAATTAATTTATTTTGAATCCTTTGTTGTTTGTTGTGATTAAAAAAAAAATCCGATGAAAAAAATTGATTATAATACTTTTTAAAAGGATTTTTTTAACTCAGAATTTACAAGATTTAAATTTCTTAATTTCATTCCACTTCCAAGAAGCAGTTGAAATTTTCATTTTACTTTTTACTTTGATCAAAAAAAGTAAACAAAAAATATGCATGCGTTTTGTTTATTTTAATGTGAAAAAAATATAATCGCCAAGATTTCCATGAAAAGCCCATTTAAAAAAAGGCAATAACGCAAAAAAAGATTCTTTTAATTTTGCTCTCGTTGTGACTAGGTACCTAAATATTCCTACAACAATAATAATTAGAATGGAACAGTTTGATGTTAAAAAAAAAAAAAAAATTAACGTTAGCAAGGCTGGATTTTCCGCTAATAAAAAAAAACTCGTACTGAACATAGCCATTTTTTTAAGGGTGAAGTTAGCACCGCTTTTTTCGATTAAAAAATAAAAAAAAGTTGCACTTTATTGTACTCAACTTGTTCCGTAAATATTTTTTTTTAATTAGCAAATTTGCAAATTTTACGAATAAAATATTTTTTGTAAATTTGCGAATTAAAAAAAAAAATAATTAAGGCACATGGCGGCACAAGTTGAGCAAAACTTTTTTTTTTGAAAATCGAAGGTGGTGCTAACTTCACGCTGAGGTGCTTCGCCATATTTGCGTTCGGTCGTAAAAGCTGCAAATATGCCATTTTTTTCAATCTCTTCGGTTCTTTGTATGTATCATTTTCTGAGCACAAAACAGGACAACTGTGAAAAAAATGTATCCGTAAAATTTGCAAATTTGCGGAATTTTCAAAAATATTTATGGCACATCGCAGTATAAGTTGAGCACAATACAGTGCAACTTTTTTGTAATCGAAATTTTAACTTCATGCTAAAAAAATGGCTTATGCTAATGCTTAGTACGATTTTTTTTTTCTTAAATACGGCACATCGCAGCACAACCGTTTTATTTTGTTTTAATCCAAAAATAGCGGTGCTAACTTCACGCCCATAAAAAGTGACAGTTCGCGCAAACAATTGCAAACATACCATTTTCACATTTTTAATTGTAAAAGTGACATTTTGAGTTAGTATAACACTAAAAAGTTAAAATATACGAAGCACGATGTTAACTAATTTGGAAAATCCTGTTTTTAACCTAGCATCATACTAAAAATGCTTTAACATTGTATTGTACTTAATCTTCTAAAATTGTCCGTTGTGTTCTTTCAAATTTGAATCCAGATGTTTTATTTATGTATCTATGTGAAAATTTTATATTAAATTAAAAGTCTCCAAATTAAGTTATAATTTAACGTTCTAGAAAAAAGGTCTGAAGAAGTTTTATAGTTATTACCAAACGTTTTGAAGGAAACAACTGCAGTCAAAATCACTGACATGGTGTTTTACATAAGATGCGATAAGAGGCTAGGGCGTGTAGCTTTGGTTAAGACAAAAAGAAAATTATACAGGCCGCCAGTGGTCTATTTCCCTCCCCCATTGAAGCCATTTTTAATTAAAAAAAATGATACGCCATTTTTAATATTTATTAATTTTGAAAAAAAAAATCATCAACCATTTTCGAATTTGAAAAAAATTAGGTATGTTGAATTTTTGTTTTTCCTTTTTAAACGAAAATTATTTTTTTTTAAAAATTTTGATGTATGCAATATTATTTAAAGTTTTAGAAGCTCTTTTGTAAAAACTTTATCAAAATCGGTTCAAGGTCAGTTAATGAGGAAGTCTAAAGCCAAAAAATGGTTCTTTGAGAACCATTACTAATCGATAAATAAAAAAATTGTTCTAATAATATTGTAGATCGTTCCGATATAAGATCACATACAAATTTTAATCAACATCGTTTTTTTAATTACAACAATAATTTTTCTTTAAAATCTGTTTATCTAATAATATTAAAAAACTGTCGGGTGCCAAGTTTAATAAAAATCGATGAAGTGGTTTTCGAATTAAATATTAAATTCTGAAAAGAAAAGTGGGAACTTTTTAAAAATAAAAAAAAAAAAACAAATTGGTAAATTTGGGTATACAATATTTATTTACATATATGTATATGAATATTCAATAAATTATATTCAAAAATTCAAAATCTGTTTTTGTTTGTAGATATGTATGATTTGAATTGATTTTTTTTCTAAACCGAAATAAAAATTTTTTCAAAATAAATTATCGTTTTACTACTATCATTAAACATAATAAAAAATTGTATCAAAGTCTTTTGAGCCGTTTTTACAACATTTCGGAAAGAAAAAAAATGAACATTTAATCAAAATCATTTCAACCGTTTCCAGAAAATTAAAAAAAAAATGTTTTTTTTTTTAAATTGTCGTCCATCTTTTTAAGCTTTGACTCAATTTATAGATAAACCCAAAATCGGTTGTTTTTATGAGACAGTCAGTATTCAGTGGAAACAAAAACTCACAAAACCATTTTTCTGTTGTAATTCTCCACAAACATTTCGTGAGGTTTTATTAAAACACATTAGTAAACTTATATTCGCCCCAAAAAATAAAAAAAAAAAATAATAACAGCTCTAAATATCAAATCTGATTTTGTTTTGAATTAGAAACGAATAAATTGTCTAAAATGTTTCTTACTTTAAATTTGAAACAAAAAATAAAAGATTAAAAAAATACCTACACGACGGCCATTATGTGCGGTTTATGAGTAAATAAATTTTCTATAGCTCAGGACCATCAGAACCAGAATCAGAATCAGAACCAAACCTTTTAATATTTTAAGAACTTTTCTTCCACAGATTATCCTCGAATTTAGGTCATGCATCTGCATTATCCTCTCGAACATAAATAAATTCCTGTGAAAATTGTATCCAACTACTAGCTAAGGTATATATTACTATACTGCTGCTTTACTCTCTATAGGACAACGAGCATCAGCAATTCAACATTCTGAAGCCGTGGTAGATGCATATAGCTTAGCTATACAGGTATTAGATGAAAGTATTTCATATGTGAGAAAAAACGTAGGTATAACTCGTAACCCCATACCATAAGAGTGCACTTTGATTTATAAATTCATTTTATCCAGGATATTCAGGAGTTAGCTAGTTTTTTCTATATGGATATATATATATATAGGCAATGCACATGAATGTACCCCAAATGGAATAGGCTGTCAGGCAAGTTGTGAAGTATTTTATTTTTAAGTTCTTATAAGCATTATGTATAGGGTATGGGAATGCATATACCTAAGTCCTTATTCAAATATTGTGTGATTTATTGGGAAGTAGTTTTTACGGACAAGTTACCTTAGGCATTAAAATAAATTTCAATACAAACCAATTTATGATTTTTGATGATTGAAAAGCTTACATCACAATATTACTGAGAGTTTGAAGGCAGATTGAGTTAGGTATCTTGTGTGTAGTTTTAGAGAAAATATTGAAAACAAGACATTTGAAAGTAAATTGAAACGAATTTTTGGCAGAACTTGTTTGTCGTTATGAATGGGTTGATTCAATTCAATAAGTTTCTTCTATTTCTTTATCGATGGATTGATTTTCTTCTTTATGAAACTTTTTTAAAATCAAAATTGCATTGAAAGGGAGAATTGAATTTTGTTTAGTTTTTTTTTTTTTTCTTAGAAAATTTAAACATGTGTGTAAAGTTCCCAATACGATATTCAAAACATACAAGGAAGATTTCAAAAATATTATTATTTAAAAGGAGTATTGAGATATTTCAAGAGATGAATGAAATCATTTTATAAACGAGAAGTTTATGGAAAATTTTAGCAATTAATTCTTCATATTTTAATCAAAGTATATGGCTTCAGTCTTCTTAGCAGTAATACGAAGATTCCTAAAAGTTGAGAGAAATGTTAATTTAATTACATACAATCATGCACATATATAAAATATCTTTATTCAGCTACATATGTAGTTGAATTGAGTATATGTATATGACTGACAATTTTGTGACATTTGACTAAATAAAACAGAAAAAATCAACTAAAAATAAAAATAATTAGATAAACATCAATATATTAAATGGGCAACTTTGTTCTAATATTTTGAAAAAAGAAGTCTTGTAACGGGTCATTAATTTCGTAGTTTCATGTTGGTAGCACTGGCATTTAACACCTGTCAAACTTAGCTGTCATTTGAAGTGTCATGATATTAGTTAAATGTTGCCATTTACGATAAATGATCGCTTAACAATCGAACAACGCGTTAAAATTATTGAAACTTTCTACAAAAGTTTTGATGCAAACGTAGCCACTTATTGCGCATTTCGCGATGATTATGGTCGTCATAATTGTGAAATTGTGAAGGAATTTGAAGAGATTGGAAGCGTTACTAATGTCGTAAGGCCTGTGCATTATCGCTAAGTCGAAAATATTGCTGCTGTAAATGCAAGTGTTGCTAATGATCCGAATTTATCGATTTCCCGGCGTTCGCAGCAATTGATGCTGCAATCGCATGCTGCGAATCTTCCCGAGGCGCCGAGACGGTCATTTGAACGATATTGTTTTTCACACTCAATGGCAAAATCCAAACTTTTATAATGAAATAAAATTTTCATCAAAAATGTATCGCTGTGTGTGTTTTATTTTGCTTTACTTTCGAAACCGAAAAATTAAAGACCCTGCATATTTTGTTTAACAAGTTTTCTTTAAATTTTTATTTATATTTATTATTTAATAAATAAAAATATATAATAATATAATATTTATTAAATGGTACCTATTAATATTGAGATATATGTATACTATTGTTTGTTTGTTTTGGATGGGAATGGGACTAATTATTTATGTATATTTAAATTAATAGTTGTTCTTGTAATTAATCATTTCAATATTTAAAATATTTATCTAATTAATGTTTCCTAAATGTCTGTATTATTTACCTAATTTGCTACATTGTATAAAACTTATATTATTTACCCTATAATTTATCAATTCTCTTAAATTTGCTATCAATCAACAGTTAATATTTTTCAATTTTATATACCTAGCTGTTTACTACTATTTATGCTCTCGCTCAATGTTAAGTGTTATACTTACTGTTTTTTCTTAAAGCTAATTCTGCAAAATAATTTGTTATCTCGTCCATTTGGATCTCGACCACAGAAAGGGTAACATCTTCAAAATAAAATCATTATAACGTGGTAACTTCGTTGTTTTTTTGATAATTAATTTTTTTCGATTTTTGTTCGTTTTCATACACCTATATAGAGTTAGCAGTTTCAGTTAGCATAAGTTCTCTGATTATGGGGCAAAAATTTTAAACCTTGGTTAAATTTTAAGGCTTAACTATAATAGGCCCAAGCAAATATCATAAACTTAGGTATGTCAAAAAATAAAAGAATAATTGACCTTATGTCCGTCTGCTAAAAAAAATATTGCATACAAGTTTCACAGTCTCTGACATATGTAGATACAATGAAAGGACTGCGACATCGGCGCTTTTTTAACTGGGAGACGATTAGGGAAAATTTTTCTGACCTCGATTTTTTGAGGCTGAAAAAAAGTTTAAACATACGTAGACAAAAGCCCATTTTTATATTCAAATAATTAATTCAAAAGCCAACATAAACACAGGATAAAGAATTATTTGTAAAAAAAATGAATTTTTGACTCCTATTTATAATTGCATATATTGATAATTATAAATATAGAAGTCAAAAATAAAAGTGAATAGTACTTTATTTCTATTTTTACTTGCGATATAATTTACATACATTATACAATAATAGCTAAGTCGAATAAAGTGAGTCTCCGTCTTTCTGTCTTTCCTTTGGGCTGCATCCTTAACAAGTAGGTCGATTTTCTTGGTCATTTTTCGGTATTCCCCCCGCAGTTTTTTCACTTCCTCTAAATAGGCGGTAACCTGTGAAAAATATTTCTGTTTTTATATTGTTTGATATTTTTTGACCAATTCTTTCCAGTATATATTTTCGGTAGTATTTTAAATTTCTGTTTTTATTTTTAAGTGAAATACGCTGGAAGTCGAACCCAAGATTTTCGGCGTAACAATCATACGTACTAACCATTACGCCACGGGCTACAACCAAATAACCATTCATATAATTAATCAACTGTATGTTTTCTATATATCATGATGTATTCATTTATACATATATTCGTACATTATGGTCACAGAATATATTTGTTGTTCTTCAATTTAAGCCACAATTTCATCTTTGATTTATATCACTTTTCAAATCAGATATCAGTAACTATTTCATCAAACTATTATATTGCTTGGGTTGGTGGTTGTTTGGACTTATATAGAGTTTTCGAAAAGCTAGGTATATAAGTATACAGAAATGTAGATGCCAATTTGGATCCTTATAGTTATTATAGACAATTCTATTCAAAGCTCCAGCTTAGTAAAGGTATAGTGTAAACAGCCTCTTTTGTTTTCAGTCTTTTTGATTGTTGTTTATGCTGCATATTGATTGTCTCGCTTGTATTATACTTAGATTGTGAATATTTTACAAATATCCTTTTTATTAATTCGATCCCTTACCTCAGTAAATTAATAGCTTAGAAAGATATTATGTTTCATTATAGATATGAGCATTTTTGGGAACTTAATTTTATATTCTGAAATAATTCTTTGAGAATAATTATCGCATAAAATTGATTTATCTAAATTTAAATTACTCAAATTAAATAATTAATTAAATTATTATTGAATTAATTAAATTAATAATTAAATTATTTTTTTTTTTAAATATATAGTTCTATTTGTAAAACTTTTGTATTGTAGGTACCCTATTAATAAATTTATACAATAATTGCAAAAATTCTTCACGTTAAATTCTCAAAACACAGACAAAAAAATCGCTTTTATATACAGGGCTGGTCTTAGTCATCCGGGCGCCCCGGAAAGGGTATTTGTTTTAACGCCATTTATATATATATGAAAAACTTGTATAGTTAAAACGATAAATTAAACGAAAATATTCTATAAATATTGAAAAAAAACTATTAGAATTCAAAATACTTCAGTCAGATATCAGATATCAGCAGATATTTTAAGAAAAAAAAACTATAAAAAATGTAATTTAAAAATTACAAATATTCAGCAACTACATGAAACTATAAACAATTCCTGAAAATTTCAAGGTTTTATCATCAAAAGTTGAAAAGTTACGTAGTTTTAACATTTGATATAGTTAATAGTTATGCCGATTTTCAAGCAAAAAAATTAAAAAAAAACGCTGTTAACGACCTCTAAATGGTGTTCGATTTTAAATATTTTGGTTTCAATCTAAGCTTCATAATTTCATCCGGTTCCGTTTGAATTTCGTTTTTTTTTTTTTTTTAAATCACCTTACCCCTCTAGCTATTGGGCTTTCTGCGGACGCCGCCGCCGTCGCCGCCATACCGTGACTTTTGATGAATTTTGCGTCGGGACTTGAGACACTGCAAGTGTTTGCTGATTGGATTTTAGGCTTTAGCGGCAAGGCCAATTTTTGGAAGAATTTCTTAATGTGTGATCATCTTACAATTACAACCGACCTCATACATATACAAATTTAAAGCTTTTTCCCCCTGACATTTTTTTATTAATTTTTTAGAACCAAAAATAACGGTTCATGTTGTACAATTAATGAAAATCATACTTTTCTCAAAAACGTGCCGCAACTTTTTCTTAAAAGTATTCACTATTTTTTTTTACCTAGGCTACTTTTTTTGTAAAAAAAATTGTAAAAAATGGAAAAAAAATGTGAACGTCTATAGAACCATTTTTTTTTTTCTAATTTCGATTTTTTAAAAAACTGTTCAAGTGATTTTAATCAATTTTTATTGAGAATGTTCTTAAAGTATTTTATACCAAAACTTTCAATTTTTTTATATTTTTAGAAAAGTTTATTTTTTTTTGTAAACTTATTAATCCGGAAACGATGTTTTCTAATTTTATAAGAGTTTTGTTGAATAATATTCAGCAGATTTTTAACAAAATTTGTTTTGTAAGTTATTTTGGTTATAAGTTAGTTAGTTAGTTACAAGTTCTTTAATATCGTTAAGGAAAATCTTATTTTTCTCAAAAACGACTGCTTCGATTTTGATTACAATTTTCTTTTTAAAGCAAATTGTTCATTTAACAATTATTAATGGTATCTTTATTTTATTATTATTTTTGAGTTTCAGCTAACTAATTGTAAAAGGTTTTTTTTTTAATTAATTTATTCAAATCTCCAAGAATATTGCTTTTACGAAAAAAAAAAGGTAATAAAATTTTTCTGCAGAATTGCTTAAGCTACAATGAAGTTAATCCTTTAAAAAAGATGAATGTTTTTAAAATATCTACAAGAAAACTGATTTAAAATTAAAATCACTTTCACTCTTATGTCAAAAAAAAACTAAACTCTACACCAAAGTTAAGCTTTTTCACAATTTTCGTTTGACCATTTTTTGTATAATTTTGTTTGGGTTATTCGGTTTATGGAAAAGTAAAATTTGTCTTTCTGATGAATAAAAAAAATATGACCCACAATGGTTCTACTGACCTAGTTTGCACCTTATGATTCTAATTCGTTAAGGCCTTGCTAATAAGACAGCGCAGCAAAAATATCAAATAACAGTGGAAACTCTGTCCTCTTTAATTCTGGCAAAACGTTAAAAGAAATTTTTTGCTTTGAAGTAATAATATGATTGATATTTATTAAACCGTCACAGAACGTGTATATGACCGCAGTCGCGGTGTGCCATATTATTTCACTTAAATATAAAATTGTTGTTTTACTGATGCTGATGATACTTAATGGCGTTCCGGCTATGTAAACATTTAGGTATATCTAGATACTTTCGGCTTTTGTGTTGGATATTATGGTTGTTTTGACGGCTCAAATCTCACTTCAAGCATCAACAGCATCATCCTCGACCTCATGACCATCAAAAGATAACTTTTAATTGTTTAATTTTTTTTTTAATTCAAAGCAAATAGCCGTCATCATTTATCATTATTCTCCAGTCTAAGATTTATTATCGTTAAAGTTGTTGTGCTTGAGATATTGTTATGTTTAAAAATATAGAAAAACTTAAAACAGGTACACACGAGTAGGTTGGACATTTTTGCTGCTTAAACTGATCATTATTTTCCTAACCCTTAAAACTAATAAAAAAATTAGTCAAAAAATGGTTAAGCTTCGAAAAATTCCAAAAGTGCTGAGTTTTGGTTAAGAGCACATTTAATGAATATTTCTCTTAAAATCAATTGCTCCTACGAAAAAAGGTGTTAAAATATTTTGTATGTTAAATTTAAAATTTAATAAGCTAAATGTTTTTGCTTAACATTTCTTCAAAAAAAAAAAAAATAACAGTTTTCGAGCAACCATTCTTCATTGATGCCTGATTCACAATGCAACAAGGCAACGAAAAACGAAATAAAGCATTTCTCGTCATCACGACGCGTCAGAAGTTCGAAAAATTGAAAAAAAAAGACGCGCCGCGGCGTTACGACGAGAATTGCTTCATTATGTATTATTTTATTATTTTAAGTTCATCATTAAGAGAGGAAAATAGTGAAGAGATCTTGTCACGTCAACGTCTTGCTTAATTTTTTTTAAATTTATTTGCTTTCTCGTCACATTGTGAATCAGGCATCGCATGATTGTGAAGCGAAAGAGAAAAATGTTTTATTATTTCTAAGCAGAAATTTTTTCTCTTTCTTATTTTTTATTTATTTTTTTTTTTTTTTTTCTCTTCACAAAATGAATAGCTCTGAGTCTGAGGGTCTTACCAGCTCGGTCGGAATTTTTTTCGAAATTAATAGTCGTATTTTTATAAACCCATTCCAAAGTATGTCTAACTTTGGACAGCTGTCCAAGTCCAAAACCTTATTTATAATCATGTTCCATCCAGTGTCTTACTTACCTAGACACTGAAATTGGTTGTCCAAACCTATTCTAAAGTAGGTACGTTCAATGAACAAAAAATTGAAAAATAATCTTCAAATGAACGAAATATTTATTGAACGTATCCAAATGCTTACGAAATTGACAGATTACAGTGATGTGGGTGAGTGTATGAGAACATTTGTAGGCCACTGGTTGGAATGCGTTCATAAATAAGAAGATGTCCAAATATTTAGACAATGACTAGCTGGACAACTGTCCAAGAGTGTTCTAAGGAAATCTAATAAATACGACTGTAAGTCTTTTATGAATATGTTGATATCAAAAAAACTAATGTTTTACACTCATTTTCGGAGCGTTTAGTAGCAGATAGCCTTAGCAGATCTCCTTAATTATTTGAAAACAAAGCTTTAATTTCCTTTAGAAAATAATATTTATGTGAAAAGTGGTTACTCCTGATGCCTTAATGCTGATACCTTACATTATTTTAAGGTCCAAAAAAAAAATGTTAATTATAAGCTTAACTTCTATTGTTTTGTCAAGATCAATATAGTTATATCTCGACTTCGATTATTTATATTTTTGAATCCATAACAAACCTCATTGAATTAGGTACCAATAGGTACACACATTCAGTAAATTAAAAATTAATTAAAAAATAATTCCCGTTAATTTATTGCTTTAACAACAATATTGCTTTAATAACAACATTTAATTTATTTTTTCTCTTTTCATTTACAGGTAAGCACTTAAACCTCAAAACCCCCACACACGTGATTATGAGGTTCTTTGGCTAATTACAATCGTCTGGCGTTTTATTTCAATCCTCTCCAATTACCCTTCCTCGCTGCATGCCGGTACCTTTCTATATTTTGAATACAACACTAACGCGTCTGCTACGGACGGATTTGCTACAAAAATATATATGTAGAAGAAGAAGAGTTGCTTCTTTTATCTTTGAGATACTTTTTATGTTGTAAGCAGATAAATAGATTCAAAAGTTGGAAAGGTTCTATGAGGATGATGAGAGCTTTTGATGGTGGTGAGTCTTTAATATTTTCGCATTCATGTTTATATTGGCGTTGAAGAAGAAGGGCGCGGTTGAGTGTTGGGGGGGGGGGATGTCTATGAATGTATGAAAGATATTTTAATGAACTGTAAAATCTCATAGAATGGGAACACTGTGTAATTAGGGGGTGATGGAGGTGATGTAGATATATTATATTGCTGATGGTGTGTGCAACAAAGTCGAGTTGGTGAATAGCTTATGATGATAATAATAATGATAATGATGATGATGTGCCCATGAGCTGTTAATTTGTTAAATTTTGTATTATAACAAAAAAAAACAAAAAAAAATACAACAACACAAAGAGAAATAAGAAACATCTGCCCTAAATACATAGGTTGATGAAGTCTTGAAAAAGAATCTATCGGGTGTGTTTTAAAAACATGAAGGTTTGGTGTTCTATTACTTTCTAAAAAAAACAACAACAAAAGGAGGAATAAAAAAAAAAAAAAAAAAACTTCTTAAAAAGTAAATTAAACGAGATGTTAAGAATGTATAAAATAAGGAGAGCCCACTTAAAATAAAGTGATGCTTCATTTTGTTAACAAAAATTGCCGCGCATGAACCAGAGTACCAGCAGACTTTTGGTCTATCTCTAGAGGTGGAACGTTAACGTATATTATGTAGTGAAGGTTAGAAGGTAGGTTAGGTGGTACCTATAGAAATTCTGAAAATGTTTTCAATAAAACATTTTTTAACGTCCTAAGTATATAATAATGATGCTTGAGGGTATAGTTATAGATGCGGGTTGAGATTTGAGAATGAAATTTAGATGATGGGTTTTATAGCTGAAGATAACTTTTTTTTAATAAATCTGTAATCTGAACCTAGTCTAGTCGATTGGTAAGAAATAATTTGAAACTATTTTGATTAATTGCAATAACTTTAAAATTTTGCACGGGTATTTTTTTCTTTCGATATTTAAAAAAAATTAAAAGATAGACTTTTGGTAAATAAAGTTTTGTGTTTTTTATATATGTACCTATGTATTTAAAAAAAGCAATAAGAAATAAAATTCAATATCCTTGAAGTAATTGAATGTGATAAAACAATCTACTCAAAAGTTTTTATTTGGAAACGAGTTTTTTGTTCTGTTAAGCTGGTCCTCCAGGCTTTGCATGGGATTTTTCATCAATTTTCTAGCATTATAAAAAATAAAATTTATAGGGCTTTCAGTGAATTTTTTTGGCAAGGTCTAATATTTTTTATACACAAATGATAGCAGTCTGAGTATGAAACGCCATCTGTTGGCAATCCCATTTTTTTAAGGGTTCCAATTATAATTTTCGTTGTGTTTGTCATTCCTTATAATATAAATCAATGTTTCCGCCTTCCCATATAAAATTAAATTTTCAAATATCCACCCCTGAACGTATGCAATTTTGGGTTTTTACAATTTTCGTCTATGGAAATTTCCAAACCAATAAAAAAAGTTTGTGAAATAGTAATCATCTTACATTTCAATTTGATTGAAGTTTGAAATCGCATATAAGACCTTTTAGACCTTAAGTTCATCAGGCTTAGTTAGTTTTGTCTTCGAGTATTGCATATTGTTGTATATTTATGGTGGACACATAACTTTGCAGTCGATGATTGTATATGAGAGAGCTCTAGGTTACCATATAAATAGCTATTTCTTAAAATACCAGGCGGCTCGCAAATTTGTCCATCTGTCTATCTTTTCGACCACAGCCTATACGGGTAGATAGATTTTTCTTAAAACTTGGTACCTAATATTTTTTTAAATACTCCGAAGGTTTTTTCTTTTTTAAATAATCTTAACTTTGTTAAAAATGGCTCACTAATTGAAAAAATAATAATAATTGGCCTGTTTCAGAATGTCTGATTGAAGTTATGATTAGTTATCCGAACGATAAATATTAGCACAGGTTCGTATGTCCACAATCCAAAAAAATATATTATGGATTTGTAACCAATTGAAGTGAGTCCGAAGACAATTTTGAATTTTTCTACTTTATAAAGTTATATTATAAGATGACCCTGTACCAATATTTACGTGTCGGATAAGTAATCAGAACTTTACTTAGACATTTTGAAACAAGTCCAAAGGATACTTTTTTTTTATTTTTTTTTTTCCAAAAAATGGTTATTAATGGCACCTTTTATATGACTGATTTTATTCCATTTTTTATACAAAAAATTCCAAAAACTAAAAAAAAAAATATTTTAGATTTAAAAAAAAAGTTTAAATTTTTTTTTTTAAAACTCGATGTTTCAAAAATAACTTGGCATAGACTGGTTTTTAACATTAACAAAAAATATTTCGTATAGTCAACATTAACAATAATGACTTTTCTCGAGAACGTTTTTGACGATTTTGATTTAAATTTTAATGTATGCTAAAATAAGTAGGTACGATCTCTCATTTTACTAAAACAAATTTTACATTAAGTTTTTTTTAACAGTACCTACCTCTTATTTTTTGTTTTTCAATTTTTTCATTTTCCGTTTAACTAATCTTAATTAATTAAAATTTTGTTATAAGAGAGCTCGTAATAAGTTAAAACAATATTTTCAAAAAAAAAAAAGTATTTTCGGTTACGAAATAATTTTTTTTTTTAAATTGATATTTCAAAAATAGCTAGATAATTTTTTTACTATTTTTTAAAATCTGCATAAATAATTTCCAAATTTCGATTTTTTTTTATATAATGTTTTTATTAAAAAAGCGCTCCAACGATTTTTAAAATTTTACCAATGCATATATATAGAAATAAAAATGACTTGAATTTCTTATGTCGCCAAAAAAAATATTTCGGTCCAAACTTTCATATAAATGACTTTTAATCAATGAATGCGATAGAATCGTCTAAATATTAAAAGTTATTTTTTTAGATAAATTAATTGAATTAACTATTTATTTTTAGTATTTAACTTAGCAACTTAAACAACGTATTGAAGTCAAATTAAGGGAAACATATTTTTTTTTATTTTTTATTTTCTCAAAAACTAGAAAACATTAAAGCATTCGGTTTTCTGCTTTAGACTAAAAATTAATAAGAGCATTCAATCTTGTGCTTCATTATTTATAATTAAAAAAAAAATAGTTTGAATTTTTTTACATTCAAAAAAATTTTTTTTTTTTAATTTTTCAAAAACTGTTGAGTTCACTTAAACAAATAAAAATAAAAATAATTTAAAATAAAATAAAGGAAGACTTCCCAAAAAGGTACAGCATTGTATGTGTTACCGTTGTTTTAATGATTTTTTTGTCTCAAGTCAATTTTTTATTTATTTTTTAGAAAATTGCCCCTCCCGGCTAAACGGGGTAATAAACCCCACTCCTTTCCGATGTTTTTCTTGCATATACCCTACCTACAAGCTCTAGCTTTTTGTCACACATTATGCGAATAACCCAGTATAATAATGATGATTTTAAAATAACAATAATTTTGGTCTTTCGAGTTGGATAAAGAAAGATATTTCTTAAAAGATTCATTTCAATAATGATATTCATCTTTAAGTTCCATGGTTGAACACAAACATTTAGACACAGTTTATGTAATATTAACTACAATTTATAATTATCACACCTGTGGTCCTAAATACATTAAATTAAATTGAATATAAATACAAATCAATTGTATCTTCTCTTTTTAGGCCACTTCTAACAGAACTAAAACTAACAAAGGATTTGTACATGTGATGTTAATATAAATATGGGCGAGATTTTTGTTTTAATTCAAAAAAAATCTTAACATGGCATTGAATCAATAAATCCAGTACTTTGATTTGCTGTATTTTTTCTCCCAAATATTTTTTTTGTTGTTGATTTTGTGGTGCTAATGCTATTGTAACAGACATATAATTCCCTTTAAAAAAAATAAGTTTTTCTCCCTATTCGACGTTATGTAAAAATTCAAGATATTTATTTTTTAACATAATTTGCAACAATTTTTCAGGTCGTATAATATTTTTGTATATAAATTCAGTTTGATATATTACACATTATATACGGGTTGGGGTCATAATTCTGTAAGTGTTAAAATTCCAAAATTCTATATTTCAAAATTCTAAAAATCTAAAATCATGTACTTTGATTTGATCCCTCACGAGGAACTGACTCTGATAGTATATCTTTTGTAATGTCTCTCATCTTTGTCGTTGGGATTAGGCAGAAAATTGTAGGTCCTACACTCCTGCTGACTTCGTTGAGAAGGAAAAATTTAACCCATCAGAAGTGAAAAGAAATCCTTCCAAAAAACTTCACCAATACGTCAATTTTAACAGACAAACAAAATTTTCATTGATCATAAGCTGCATATCTTAACTTTCAATTATTCGATATTGTATAACAAAGAAGACGGAAATGAAGACTGTCTGATCACGTATCACGCGGAATATAACTGTGCCTGAAAGAGTGAAAAATGAAGAGACCGAAAGGCAATCGATGTGGGAAAAATGCCAAAAGTCAAAAGCAATAAATTTCTACACTTCATCGAATTAAGACCAGGTTCACTAGAGTCACTATCACCTCCCTCTGATATTTTTTTCTTTTTTTCGAATATCGTACAAATACAAATTCACGGAACTCTAGCACGTGCGATATGGAGATAATTTTTGTTTTGTCCAGGATTAATGCATTGGTCACGAGAAACATCTGGGCGAATTAATCGAAAGAAAAGTGCATTATTTTGTCTTTCATCAATAAAAGGATAACGAATTTAATTTTACCAAAAAAAAAAAAAAAAAGAAATTAAACAAAAAAGTGAAATTTGATTGCTTATATTTTTTTTTTGTATCGAATGGAAATTCTCACGTGTTCCTAGCCTCACAAGCACGCCTGATGACGACAACGCCAACGACACGACGACGATGATAAGATGTTTTTCAACTTTCGATAACACTTTTTCTTTTCTCGCCTTCGATAACAAAAAAAAAAAAATAAAATCATCACACTCGATTTCTTTGGATTAAATCGTTTGTTTGTTTGTTTTTCTTATTGTTTCGTTCATCTCCCACTCTATAATGACATCGAAATATATCTATAAAGATATATTCCTTGTACTCAACTCATATATTTATATATGTAGGTATAATTCCAACAAGACCTTGGACTAGTTTTTGAAGTTAACCACTTTTTTGTGTCCCTTAATCTTGGTCTTGAGTAGTTATACATACGTATGTCGTTGATTAATGATCGAATTGCTGTCGTGACATTTTTAACGATTCGTTTTTTTTTTTTTATATTGGTTATGTCTTTTCTATAAAGGTGGGCACTTGTGTATACCTATAGTGTATATTATGTGTCTAAGCCTCCACTAATGACCAGTTTTTTTTTATTTGCTTTTATTTCGTGCCATTCGAATCGATGGATTCATCTTGTTTACCCAGTACCCGAGATCAAGTTGAACCAGAAGCCATATAGCAAGTCAGCCATTCGCTTAAGTCATTAAAGGAGAAAGGCACAGTTTTTATAACTACACGGGTATTTTTTTTTTTTTTTTTTCATTTTTTTGTAACTGTCCAATATTGCAGCTTGACCACGTGTGTAGGTTGATCAAATTCAAATGAGACAATATTCACTTTTACTTAAGTTTATTCAAGTTGATATTATGTATGTGTGGGGCTGCTATAAGCGCAACCAGAGCCACTTCATTATAATAGCCTCAAGGGAATTTTCATCAGACAAAAAGATTTCATTTGACATTTAATTAATCGAACCATTTTTAGACGATGACGACGACGACGGCGAAGCTCTATATAAAGCTGCACATATGCCCGCAGTTGCTGGTTTGCATTCGAATTGAAATTTATGATTTATTTTGGTTGGTTGGAAAACCTGTGGTACAGACTGTGTCCTTATTCGGTGTATGTTTGTTTTGTATATTTATGGAACCATAAATTACATAGCCATATCTCTACTCGTTGAATATACTCGTATACTTACTTACTATCTGCCGGTCCGGTTAGCATTAAACTTTTCCTTTCTCTTGATGCGATTTCCAAAAAAAAAAAAAAATGCAGTAGCACGCGGTTGCGGCCGGCACAGTGTATCGAATCGATATTCGACTGCTGTGAGTATGATACGTCATTAATTGACTGCGCCTAGGTATATATTTATAACTGATTGAAGAAATCCTACTGTCAACGCAAAAACACTCCAATCCTACCTATACTTGTCAAACTGGTCCGAAAATTAATTTTGATCAGTTTGTTGATTGGTTTTCTCGTTGCCCAGACAGGATAGGACAAACGGACAATTTCACCCCGGCGACACTCTGATTAACTGTCATTAGCTAATGATACCTTTTATGATCGATATTTGTCATTGGGAAGGTATAATTTTAGATTCTATTGTGAACCAATCCATTGTAAGTGTATGAACACTTTCTTTTTCGATTTTCATTAATTTGACAATCACAATTCGTTTGATGATTGATCAGCCATAATTTTTTTTTTTTTTTATTGCAAAAAAGTAATCCAAACAAGCTGTTTACATCATATGGAGGATGATTGGTGTTTATATCGAGATGTCGTACTATGGCTTGGTGCAAATTGTCAAGTGCAGTTATCCGGTGAAATCGAATAAATAATATAGTCAAAGATGAAGAGTTTCTAAAAAGTCTCCAAAGAATTTGTCCTGGAATTCAACTAACTTAAATACAACACAACATCTCAGACTATATAATGATCATTTCATTGAATGAGTTATACGAGTTGGTGCTATTTCTAGATGATCGATCAATTACAGTTAACGCTTCGTAGGTATCCATCATCGGAGCTAGTGAATGTTACACTTACATATTATGATGATGTGTGTAGATTTAAAAAGTCATGCAGTGTGACATTTCCTATCATCACAAACAACTTATCTATATCAGAGGCACTACCTGATATGGAATCTCGATAATTGGATAAAATAAAAATGCGCTGATAGGAGTTTTGTAAAATTACATACATATATATTACCTTTTAAATTGTATAAGCAGTGTTGTTGTATATTTTGATTGATATCACTTTCATTGAATAAAGTGGAGAGTTTTTTTTAATCTTTTTTTCTGATGGATGTACGTTTTATGCAATCATTGTTATAAATAATCAAGAGATAACTTTCGATTTTTCTTACAAAAGGATCTGTCCTTTTGGGAATGAGTTTGATTATTTGAAAGTGTTATTAATCAAATTATTTTTTTTGTCAGGTTTTCGCTTTTTTTAAACTAATTGATAAGCAGTATTTGAGGGGTGATTTGTAATAAGGCAAATTTTCAATAGAAGAAGACAAATACATATTAAAAAATAAAATACTTTGACGAAGTGAGATTTCATAGATAATTTGTAAGGTGTTGAATTAAAATTAATTTTTGTTTTCTTTTTAATTTTGTACACTTTTTCAAGGATTTATTGTGCTGAATTTAAATGATTTCGTCTTCTATGACTTCAAGTTTCTAATTCAAGGGACCAACCGGTTATAACTTTCACGGAAATTCGTAATTTATTTTGAGGCACTTAAAGGCAAAATAAATAAATAATTGTGTCTTGGGAATAAAAAAAATTTTAAGCTTAAACTTATAATTTTAAGTAAAAGCTCTTAGGTTTTGCTTGGAAAACAAACGCTAAAAGCTTTAGCTTGTAAATAATGTCTTCTATAGTAATGTTTAACCATCTACGAGTCTCTATTGCAGAAATATCGCCATCCAAACAATTGTTTTGGGTTGGTTTCTGAAACTGGGATCAAATATAACTTTGGATGTAAATATTTTGAGAACCAGACCACGTAGAAGATTTTTGCTTACACGCACGAATACAGTTTTTAAAGACCTTTCTTTTGATGTATATTTCGTATGGGGTTTGGAAACATTTCAGAAAAAATCACTTTTTGGGGCAAAATTAGCAAAGGGGTTAGTCCATTCTTTTTTCTCTTTTTCAATAAAATTTTATTTGTCAAGATTTGCAAAAATTTTTACATTGGCGGAAAGGTCTATGAATTTCCAATTCAGCACTGAAAACCAAAACCAATTACGAGTCTCGATTGCGAAAATATCTCCATCCAAACAATTTCGTTTGAAGGATTATAATCAAATTGGGTTTAAATAAGGTAATATCACTTTGGATGAAGATATTTCGGCAAACAGAGGTCGTAAAATTTGTTTGTTTTCAGTTTTAGAAATATCTTTAAAAACCTAATACACAGTTTTGAAATACTCAACTATCCACGAGTCTCGATTGTAGAAATATTGCCAAGGTACCTATACAGTGAAACTTCTTATTGCGGACAACTCCCTCAAACGGACAATTCTCTTGGGCGGAAAAATTCTCAAGGCCGTGGATCTTGGATTTTAATTCCATACATTTTATAACGTCTTAAGCGGACACTCCCTTACCAAAACGCGGGCAAGAATATCAGACGCAATTTCTTAAATTTAACTCTCTTAGGCGGACAAAAATATTTGCAATTTGTAAATTTCAACCATTTTTTTTTCATATATACTTTTTCATATTTTCTTTTGCATTAAAAATGTTCCCTCTCGTTTACAGCGGCAGTAGATGCGAACGATAAAAATAAATGAAAGTATTTATTAAAATATGAATAAAACAAAAAACAACAATATAGCTCAGAGCGCATTTGTGGTGCATGCCACCAAATGTCACTGTTTGTGATTAAACAAATTTTATTTCTGCAGCTGTTGTGTATTTTTGTATTTTGTTTGTTGTATAACTATTTTAAAATTTTTTCCGTTGACTGGACAACTCCCTTACGGACGGACAAAAGTGTTGCGACCGTGCGTCGGTATCCATCCAAGGGAGGTTTTAATGTAGTATATTGTACAATGTACGGTTAACATACAGACAAACAAACCGACAACAAAATCAAACTCGAGATGTTGATCAAATTTGACATAACGATGATAGCGAAGTCGAAAAAAGTAGGTCTTACAATTTTCTCTGTCTTTCTGTCTTTCTTTTTAGTTGCCTATCCGTTCCTCTGCATCCCAGAAGGTGGGATCGATTTCCTTTAACATTTTTTTCTAGCGTTTTTTGGGCATCACCCCGATAGATTTTTTTTCATTTTTGTTTAGTATAAAAAAAACGGCAACTGCCGTGAAAATCTAATTTTTTTTTCAAAAACGTGGCCATAATTTGTTTGTCTTCATATTCAGTAAATAATTTGTTTTACAAAAAGAAAGAAATAAAATTTCCGAAAAATGGTTATAAATGGTTCCCCCCCCCCCCCATAGAACCATCTTTTTGATTTTAGATTTTCTCAAAAACGGTTCAGCTGATTTTGATCAATTTTCCATAGATAATTTTTCATAAAGCTATAAAAGTATTTTTATCAACATTTTTTTTTTTTGAAGTTTTAAAAAAAGTTTCGATTTTTTTTTTTGAGTAGGTACCTACTAAATAAATCGAAAATTACTTGGTCGATCTTCATTTAACTTGGAATTTAGCAGTTTTTTTAACATTATCTAACAGATTTTCAATAAAAAAATATTGTTGTAACCAAAAATAACGGTACCTCCCATGCAAGTGTTTAAAAATCGGTAAGGAAAATCTCATTTTTCTCAAAAACGACTCATTCGATTTTGATTAAAAATTTTTTTATGAGTAGATACGATTTACCATATTTGAAAAATATTTTATCTATCGACTATTAACGGTAGGTATCTCTCATACAACCATTTTTATGGTTTTCGAATATGTCATTATCCAGATGAACAGATTTTAATACAACTTTTTACACTAGAGCTTCTAAAAAGTTTAAATAATATTCTATATAAAATTTTCAAAAACTAGATTTTTTTGATTTTTAAATAAACTTTTCAAATAATTTTTTTTTTTTAAATTCGATATTTCAGACATAGGGTAGATATTTTTTTTTAAATTAAGAATTTAACTTCGTGCTTTATTGTTCATATTTATATATGTAGGTACTCACATAATATTATCTTAAAATAAAATGTTTTTGGCAAATAATTTAAAGTATAAAAGCTAATTTATTTTTTTTATCCGATGAATAGTTTTTAAAATATTAAGTGCTTGTTTCACGATCTCTGAGTTAGCAAATCAGAACTTGATAAATTTTCATACAATTTTATGTCAAAAAAGTTCTAATTAGCTTACTTGGAACTTTATTCAGAGATTGAGTTTTAAACCAAAGTAAAGTCGTACATAGAAGCAAGTTCGTGCGACCTAGTGGTACATTTTATTTTTAATGCCGAACAAGCAGATATATAAATACGCTTAGAAGATATACTAAGCTCGTTCCTTAGTCAATTCTTAAGTGACATCAACATTATTATTCTAAATATGTACATAATGTTCATATATATACAAAATTTATATAAACGTAGATAGTATCTATCTATTTTTTATACTCAAAAACAAGACCTTTCAACTTTCAATTTCCTAGAGGAATTCTCATTTTAAATTTTAATTCCTCCATATCCTTTCGTAAATGTTATTTACACACATAAATATATACATATATTCTGTGTTAGTCAAAAAAGCAATAAAATACTTGAAGAGTAGCTCTATACGAGCTACATACCAAAATACATTTCAAGAGTGTTGTCAATCTCATTGACATTCGATTCTTAATCAAATATCAATAAAAAAAAAAAATACCTACTTGTATGTACGAAATGTACTTGTACATGTATGTAATTTTACTCTTATATCAATAAAATAAACACTTTAAGGAAATTACCATTATCAAATGTAAAAAACGGTTAAGTAAACACTTTCCTCTTTTTTTTTGTTCAAGTAATTTTCTTTGAGTTTGTCATCCAAAAAAAAAATCAATTCATGTATCTCTCAATGTTTTCTATTGAAGTTTTATAAAAGACAAAAAAATAAAATTCATCTTTTATTCTTATTGTGTTGTTATCAAAAAAAAAAAAAAAAAACAAACGAGGTTCATCATTAAAAGACGTTAAATAAAAAAATATATATACAAAGTATTTCGGTGAATATTTATGGGTGAAAAAATTCAGAGGACATGTTATTTTGGACTATGACGACGGTTAAGACAGACGAGGAGACATTATCTATATTTTTCTTTATAATTGAGATATACCGATAAACCAACTCAATTCAACTTCAAATCCCCAACATAACAACCTATGTCTTCAATAAGAATTGTTGCCTGATGATGTTTTGAATATAGAGCAAAGCTAGAGATTTATTTGGAGATATTGTTAGAGAAAGTCAAAGTTGGATAAAAGGAACACCCGGTGAAAAGGAATCTTCTGTATCCGAAAGAAACTTTTTCTTTGTCCTATACAATAAAGGACAAGTATTGTCTTCTTGGAAAAAAAATTTGACGGATGTAGCACGTAGGACTGTCAAATTTGAAAAGTAACGTGCTTACACTTCAATATGAAGTTGAAGGTCTAGCAAAAAATGTATATAAATGGTGTAGTAGAAGTTGAGGTGCTTTCAACGGAGTCTGCTACGGATACAGCTACATCTATAATATTATGTTCAATCTGTTATATAGGCTACGGTTACATTGGATTCGTAATCTGAAAAATCAATCTTATGAAGAATTTTTAAGAATTTTTTCTCAGAAGTACATGGTCAAAGTGAATTCACGTTGGAATTCCAATAAACACTTCCTTTTTTTTTAAATACATGTAGGGGGAGGGAAGGGATTAAATTGTAACAATAGTTTATTTTTTAGTGTTTAATTCACTAAAATTATAATAATGTTAAAGTAGTTTTTAATTCAAATAATGGAATGTTTTAGAAATATGAAATTAAAATGTGATAGTGTAAATGTTCAATGTTTGGTAATTTAATTTAGAATGTTTTGTATATTGTTAAATGTAGTTATCCTACATTCGGCAATCCTTCTTGTCGGTTGCCTCAGACGATCAGTCATCTTCGCATAAATTGAACCATTAAACCTCAGTAACGCATCATCATCATCATCTTCGGATTCATCTTCATCATTTTTACTATCATCTTTATTGCGTCAATGTATCATAAAGTCGGCAGAAGACAATGTAATATTTGGTCCCTCGTGAGTTCCCACTTTTCGAACTTCATATCGGTCGTTTTGTTTGACTTTGACGACTTCATACGGGCCTACAATACAATTGGTACAGCTTAGTTCCGGGTGCGAATTGAGTTTTCTTTATCACAATCAGATCGCCCAATTTGTATTGCTTAGCAGCTTTTATCTTCCGGTTGTAAACTTTTCGACTTTCCTCTTGTATACCTTAGCAATTTGTTCCGTAGCCTGGCTTCGCATCTCCTTCCTTTCATCTTCGATAAGTTACTCTTCCATTAGTTGCTTCAGTTAAATATCTGAATCTGCACATCTCATACGAACTCCGAACATTAACTCAAATGGAATTTTGTTTGTGCTTCGATTTATCGTCGAATTTATATTGCTTTGTAGTCTTGGCACATATTTAAACCACTTGTCAGGTGCGTCGACTGACATTTTTGTCAACATTTCAATAATAGTCCGTTTCCACGTGCAAACCCTGTAATGAATTATTTTTCGTTCCTCACAATAATCCTTAAATAAATTCGGGGTAGAGGCAGAACCTTTGTCCATAATAACTCGTAGTGGATCACCGAAAGTTTCACTCTGGAACAACACCTGTATATTTTCCAAAATTTACAAATTTTCCAAAATTTACAAATTTTCCAAAATTTACAAATTTTCCAAAATTTACAAATTTTCCAAAATTTACAAATTTTCCAAAATTTACAAATTTTCCAAAATTTACAAATTTTCCAAAATTTACAAATTTTCCAAAATTTACAAATTTTCCAAAATTTACAAATTTTCCAAAATTTACAAATTTCCAAAATTTACATATTTCAAAAATTAAAAAAATTTTCTTAGTTTTTTCAATTTTGTACCAAAAATTCATAATTTTTCTACTTGAAAATATTTTTTTTTATTCCAATTTTACCCTTTTATCACATCCTTATAATGCTGAAAATTTAACATAAATCGGTCTTCAATCAAAGCTTAAACCTAAAATAAGACGTTTTGACGGTTAAAGTGCAGAATTTCGTAAGGTATTTTTGCATGTTTTTATTTTTTTAGAAATCAAAATCAAACCTGCCAAATTTTGTATAAGTACCTATGAAGTTTCGAAATCCGCGTTTTTGAGTAAAAATTTTCAGACTAGCATTGTTTCGCTATAATTGTCAAAAATGGTTTTGATTCTTTACAGATTTTTTTTTTTTTGCATTAATAATAATTTAAATTTAAATTTAAAACTTACGAGGTTCTGGGCTTTACCTGTCGTGCTTTTAGTGCCACACCAACTTTTCTTCTATTTATTTGATTTTTTTCCTTACACATACAATGTTGAATTTTTGTAGTTTGACAAATGTTCAATAGGTGGCGCCCCAAAATGTGGCAAATTTCAATATTAAAAAAATTAAAAATTAAAACAGCCCAATATTATTGATCGCATTTTAAAATAAAACTGAAAAATTGTATAGAGGAGGTACCTACCGTTATTTTTGGTGGTATAGAAAAACTATAATATAGACTGATTTATTTAATTTTTTTCCCATAAAACTGATATAAAATTTCTTATAAATCACATTGTTTTATATTTTCACCAAAATTTTACCTATTTAGTGTCCTCAAAAACATTTACCCTAAATATACAAAAGTGTGGCTCCACAGCACACACACACACATACATATCATAGCCAGTTCATGCGACACAATGTTGCATTTAATTTCATTTGATTTCACCTACAATCTTCGAAGAGAAAGAATTATTTTTTTATTTCTCTGTTTTTTTTTTTATTATTGTCAATAAGACTTTTGTGTTATTTTTCGATATTCAGTGGGTCATTGCACATGTAAGATTTTGTATAAGACTCCCGAAGACCTCTATATTGAGTTACTTATACATAGGTATTCCTTTTTTTGTTCACAATGGTCGTTTCTTTATTCTTTTTTTATTTTGAGAAAGAAGAAAGAAAACAAATCCCGTTAAGTTAATTTTTTTTTATATATATATTGCAAGATTTTTCTTTTAGAAAATGTTTCTTGTCTGTGTTTGCTTCCTTTATATTCTTATTCTATTCTGGGACTGCATTTCATCCGCGCTTCAAGTATCTTGGGAAATGATAATATTTTTCCATCACTCCAACTCCAAGTGCACGTTCGACTTTATAATATGTATAAGAGGCTCACATATCCGGCAGCTGCTTGAAGGCAAAAAAAACACTATCTTAGCTTAGAGATAGTATTATATCCTTTTTCATGTCAGATTCTATATTTTTTTTTTCTATTTATTTTATTTTCCCTTTTTTCCTATTTTTCCTATTTTTTTTTATTATTTCGGAAAGAACAGGTCATGTGAATGTCTCAATTCTAAGTTCTGACACAAATGACTAAAGACCTTAGAGAAGAAATTTTATGACTAGATTAGGTAGGTACGTATATTTGTTTGTATGTACATATTTGTGTGTGTGTGTGTTATGTTACAAAGATTAACTTTATCTCTCTTGGGTGTTTGTGTCCTTGTAAAACCCAAATGATTGATATAATATATTATATTTTTTTAGTGAGTTGAAAGGTGTCAAAACTAAAAATAGATAATCAAATTTTATAAGATAAAACAAAACATAAGAAATGATGAAGGCATAGAGATATGTATCTACTTACAAAAATTGTCAAAAAATAAAGGCAGTTTAAATAATATAAGCTAAATATTTAAAAATTAATTCCTTCGTTTTTTTTTTTGTACGCATAACACGGCTGAACATCTTCCGATTTCCATGGGGATTTTTTGTTGAATTCATATTGAACCAGGTAAAAAAAAACACTACGAAGCCGAAAATTTAAAATTTCGACAACTAAAGTCGAAAAACCTAAAATTGCTAAAATTAATGAAAAATTCCAAGCGAAGCAGGGTGGGCCAGCTAGTATATTTATATAAGACTAGCGTTGTAAGTATTCAAGCCAATTTTTTAATGAAAGCACTCAAGAGATAGTAACTGTGTAACTTAATAATTTATTTTACTCAAAAAATTTTCGATTTTCTCAAAAACGGCTGAACTGATTTTGACGATATTTTTTTTTAAGAAAATCTTTAAAAAGTTTTAAAAGTATTATACCTAAATTTTCAATTTTTTTTTTTGATTTTTAAAAATGTTTCAAAATATTTTTATGAAAACTTATTAATTCAAAAACGACTTGGTCAATTTTTAGTTAACTTGGCGTTTAGTTTAGTTTTTTAAACATTATCTAGCAGATTTTAAATAAAAATTATTCTTATGAACAAAAATAACGGTACCTCCCATAAATGTTTAAAAACCGGTATTGAAAATCTCATTTTTCTAGGAAACGACTCCAACAATTTTGATAATAATTTTTGTATGAGCATCCGTACAATCTCCCATATTTTTGGAAAAAAAATTTACTACGCTATCTCTCTTAGAACCATTTTTTTGGTTTTTTATTATATCTTTATCAGTTAAACCGATTTTAACGAAATTTTTGTTGCAAAATTTTCAAAAAATCAAATTTCAAAACTATTTCTTAAATATTCTATATTTTAAGAATGGCTAGATAATTTATATTTTTAAATTTATTTTTAAATTTCGCATTAATAAATACAAAAAATGGCAGACCAATTTTTTTTTTTTCTTAAAAATGGTTAAATAAAATCAGAAATAAAAATGTTTTTCATTCAAATATCATTTTCAAATAAATCATAACTTTTCTTCAAATTCATTTTCAACTCTTCCTAGATAATACTCACTTCATTACAGATCAGTATGAGTTCAAGTTCATGGAAGCGAAGTTCTTTATAGAATTATAGGAATTTCTAGAAATAAAATAAAGAATAAAAATTAATTAAAAATACAATGTATTTATGACGTATCATTATCACTATTATCATTTAAGACTTCCTCAAATTGTGAAATGTAAATTATTAAAAGATAATCTTTAAATAATTACATCTTGCAAAAGGTCATCCAAAGCAATTTTATGTAAAGATTAAAACAATCAATATAGATAAAAACCAAACAAGTTATTTAACATTATTAAATAATTACAATTACAATATCAACAACTGAAATGGTTCCTAGGTAGGTACATATATCTTCTCATCACCATTTTATTTTTTGCAACATTATATCATGTATAATATATTTTATCTAAGCGACTGTAGTTGCGGTTGCTGTATATGTGGTGTATATTAATAATGAATTTTAACCAAACGCGATAATAGATGAAACAAGTTTTATTATAAATTTCCATCATCTAAAAACTTGTCCTTTTGTCCGATGTTTTAATGCCAGATAGTTTATACTTTCATATACCAACAAATAACACCATGCAGCGAACATTTTGTCTGACAACTTTTTCTCTCCTTCACTTTATAAATAGATAATAATATATTGTTTAAAACTAAAAAAAAATCGCACCTGGACATATTAAATTGTATCCAGAATCCTTGCTGGTGGTTTTGGCGGTGGCCATTGCATGTGATAGAAATCTCTCCTTGAATGTGTTAAACACATTTTTGTGCTTGCATTTTCCAGCAACTTTTGATATGAACCAGAAACGCCAGAAAAAAAAAGAAAAGCACACAAAACAGTCTTATCAGTAAATTTCCCACATCGTCGTAGGTATAGAAAGTCGTATAGTCCTTTTTAGTGAGGAAAGTAGAAATATACGATTTTTTATTGCGCGATATAAAATAATACATAATATGAACCTTTATATATATGTAATGTATATGTACGTGATTTTTTTTTAAAGGATTCTATTTATAGAATGCTCTTCATTCATGGCCCTACACTCAAAGAAAAACAAAGTTAATAAATTTGGCTTAGCAATACTTGGAAGGGAATTTTTGTATTCCTTAATTAAAAAGCCCGGGTGTTCCTCATATTTTTAAAATACATAGGTTCATTTTAAAAATTTGGAGTAAAAAAGATAAAAAGAAAACTTTTAAAATTCTCGTGTAAAAATGAAATTAAATTTTAATTAATTCCGTGTAAAATTTTAAAATCAATTTTTAATTTTTTTAATTTATAAAACTCGTTTATTAATAATACCACAGCGTATTGTTTTACGTATGTATACCTATGCAGGTTTATTTCAATTTGTATTTCTTGTATAGAAAAATAATGTGTATAAGAGAAAATAAACATCTGACAACTTGAGATTTTGAACAGTTTATGTGAATGAATGTATTGTGGGGTTTAAAGGCCCGACCCATAGAATCCGTTGCGTCCGTGCGTCGTGGCGGCGCACTTAAATGACAGTTTGATAAAATACATGATTTTCTATAAGAACCATCCCATAAGTGACACGTGCGTCTTCCGTAACGGACAAAGTAGCCGAACTTTTAACTTTTCCCCTCCGGCAGATTCGTCACCGCAACGGACGCAACGGATTCTATGGGTAGGGCCCTCTTACTCCACAATACATTTATTCACATAAATTAATAAAAATTTCAAGTTGTTCCCCCATCTGGAGCTGGAGATGAGGTTTCTCATCTTACACCTCTTACTATTTTTACCTACATATTTCTCTTAGAATTTTAAGTATTTGGGGTATTCTCACTAGAGAGTATAGATCACTCTCTTTCTTCGGTAGCGTCCCAGGTGCATCGCAATTTCCTAATATATGGTTCAGCGTTTCCTCATGAATATTGCAGAATTTCCATGTGGCACTACTCACTAGGCCTATAGAATATTTAGAGGCCTTCTGTGGCCGGTGAGGAGGCTCGTTATAATTCTGAGGTTATTTCTACTTAAGGTGGTGCAGTCTTTGAAACGTTCTTGGATATGGTTCCCAAGAAGGAGTTTGACTTGTGTCAGCTTGGCGAAACAATTTATGTCACAAGTTCAATTCCCTGTTGTAAATGTCCAAAAAATAGAGGACAGCATAATTACGAAAAGAATCTGTTTTTTTGTATTTTCATATAAAAAAAATATCCAAATGTAAAGTTGGGGATTTCAAACAAAAAATAATTTTTGTTCCATAAGTAACTTTACTTTCCTTCCTTAATATCATTTACTTCACCCTACACCATCCATAAGCTCCAACTGTTTTATGTTGGATGAAAAAAAAATTCGGGTCACTTGCTACAGAGAGTCGGACATAATTGTGACATTTTTAAAAATTCATGCAGAATATTTTTTGCTTTCATACAATTTTAACCCGAACAATAGAAATTATAATAAATTATTTTTCTTATAACTAAAAAATTAAAAATTTTGACAACAATAAAATATTAAGTTTTGTATGATGGAACGGCACTTTTTATCTAGTTTCTAACGGTTCATATCTGCGAAAAAATGAAACCAAACGTCAACAAATTTTGTGTTTATATTTTAACTTGCTGTAGCAGGAATATGAGCTTAAGAAAATTAAACAAAAAAAGTTCAAAAATCCGAAAAAGCTTAATTTTGGTAGAAAGCTTTATATTTTTGGCTTTATAATATTTTATGAAAAGTAATCTAAATTTAAACCAGGGCTAAAGTTTTAAGTAAGATTAAATTTTTTTAAATTTGTAATTCTTACTAAAAAGGCAAATTTTTGTTTGTGTAGAATTATTTAAGCTTCAATTATTGCCTCAAGAAAAAATAACTGATAGTTTTCGAGCAACTAAAAAAAAATAAATTTAGCCCCTTTCACGCAAAAATATTAAATCAAATGCTCTGGTTCAAATTTATGGCATTTTTTGAGTTATGCTGAAAACATAAAAAATAATAAAATTCGGAATTTTGTTCGCAGTGAAAGTCTAATCTTAATTGACTTAAATAGTGGTTTTGAGTTTTAAACAAACAAATTAATAAAATGACAAATTAATTTTGAAACATAAAATAATTATGTCTAATTGGTTAAATATAAATAAATATAATAAAGGTATCTACAGAAAATTGATACAATATTATTGTTATTTTAAATATGTGTTCACTCGGGCGTATGCGTACTTTTTTATTTGTTTTTTTTTTTTTTTTTTTTTAAGTTTTGTTTAGGTTCAATATCCTCAGTTGACGCAATTTTGTTTTGTCAAATTAAATTGAACTTAATAGCAACTCGAGTCTATAGAACCTTGGTGGTAGGTCAAAACCGTGCGAAAGTTTTGTAGTATAACTACGATTGTGTTATTAAATAAAAACCCCTTTTATTATTGTTACAGCTTTAATAGCAAGAAGATATTTGCAAAATAGATATATAATAAGTAGCTCGGCACAATGAGTAATACAGATGAAAATTATCTTTCCAAATATGTATATTTAATAATTTGTTGATCCACCGCCCACCTCCGCTTATTGGGCTTATTTACATAGACTTTTGACTTCAAATAACCATCGCCAAATGATCCAGTCTCCTTGATGAATTTTTCAATTAAGTACTCTCATTAAAATTGTTGAAGTAAAATCAATATTCTGGCCATATTTTGTAAACAAATTTCGAACTTTCATTATTTCATTATTCATTTCATTATTTTTGAAATAATGTTAAACAATAAAATATTAGTTATTCTTTCGCGTAATGCTCCATTTTTATTTAAATAGGTATCCTATTCTGCCATTTGTCAGTTTTTTTTTTTTTAGCGTTGCCAACAGTTTAATACAAATGGTGGAAAAATAAAATCTTGCGTTCATTTTGGGACATCCTTTTTCAAAATTATATTATTGAGTAGGATTAGAAAGATAAAGATTTATTCGCATAGCCATTTTAAATTGAAAGTTAAAGAAATTGACAGTTATGCAATTTGACCAGTTCTTCTTGCCCATAAATATAAAAACATATTTTTCATATTTTTCTCAGGATCATTTTACCCTATAAATACTTACACTTTGAAAAACATCATCTGGGCTTTAATTGATCTTCAAAATGCATTTTCTAAATATTTTCTTTGAAATAGATTTAAAAAACAAATTTTATAGTCGAATGCTAGTTTTTTCTTCTTTTCCATTTTCCCCTATAAGTAGATAAATTAAAAAAAAAATATATCCAACTTTAAAGTCTTCCTCGAAGTCCATCAATTAAATATTATTGTAATGACCTTAAAAAAACAAAAAGGATTTTTTTAATCTGATGCTTTTTTTTTTGTTTAAATCCATTTCACTAAAAAAATATCAAAATTTTGACAAAAAAAAAAGAACATTAAATCATAAAGCCATTCCTTAAGTAAAACTTGTCAAAGACAGAACGAATTTCTTTAAATCAAATGATTTTTTTTTTCGTTTTGCCCCATTGTAGTTTTGTTTCTGTTTTTGCATTTCACAATAATAATGTCTCTTTAATCATTTGGCAAGTTTTTATTTGAGGGCCAACTAGCACTGCTGATTTTAATAGATGTATTTTACACATATCTATATGTATCTTTAAGTTTTCCGGGTGAGGAGTGGATACAGTGCCATACTTGCCGAAAGTGGCCTCATATATAAAATGTACAGTAGCCGGAGATGGGACCTTCTTTGTAAGTGTCAATTACAACAGCGATTACGCTCCTTAAATTATTTTAAACCTATTATTTTTGTTTGACCGTATTAAATAGAATTCTTTTTAAAATTTTGGATTTGCTGTCTTTAATGGCGTGTTCTACCGCTTTTGAGGGCTTGGTCCAACTTGCCCCGCTATAAGGGCTATTCCCTATTTAAGACAACATTATTCTTCCGCGGTTACATATTTCAATTTTTCCAAATTTCATTTAGAAGTCAGAAGTCCATTCTTTCTTTTGATACCAGTTCCATAGTTCTACTATGAATAAATTCGTAGTTATGAGACTTCAAGTATAAAAAGTGGTGCAACTAGTCCTGATCTACCCTACCTAAGTATTCATATCCTCGATTTTAGTTTTTTTTTTTAGTCAAAATGCGTCCTCGTATGCAAAAAATTAGAATGTCATTTTTAACAGAAAAAGAGTTTGTGGAACACTACAAATTTAGCCTATCTATGAATTTCTCTCCTAGATTTTTTTTGTGAATTTTTATTTGCGATACACAAATTTATATCTAATCATAAATTATGCTAAAATTTTAACAGAAATTTGTGATAAAAGTGTTTAAAATTTATTTTTTTACGAATGTAATTTTTTCTACAGTTTTTTCTTATTTTTTTTTTTCTCAGTGTAGTCTTATTTTTTCGTTTGTAATTTTTAACTCATGCGAAAAGTATTCATGTGTGTGTGTGTATTTGTGTGAGTGAATGTATATGTTTGCTCTGTGAACTTTCGGATATGACTCATGTAGGTATCTCAGTTAATTTGACATAATCTAGCCAGGAAATATATTTTACCGTAGTTTGCTGAAATTTCCTTGCTCCATATAGGTACCATACCTACCTACCATCATACAGGTAAAATCATGAAAGCAAACCATTCACTATATGGTTAGTTACAGAAACCCAAAATGGATATCTAGGTATATCTACCTGTATATACATAGGCTTTCTCTCTCTCTGCTCCCGTGAGGAAAATGTAAGGACATTATCTCTTAACCTAATACGGAAATGGAAGGTTTTTTTTTTATTCATCCTCTGTATGAACCTTAAGGGTGTTAGAACAGATTTAAACGCTTTATACCTGTGGCAACTGTTACATTCGTATGTCCAACGTTTTTTATATATATTTTTTTTGTTACTCAAGTCTTTTTGGAGTTGTTTCAGCATTTGGAAAAAAAAAATGGGGTTGCTGAGAGGATGGAAAAAGTTTGTGCCATTTGTGTTGGTTTTAAAAAAGCAATATCCTGCGATAATATTATATCACATGGCAGCAAAAATTATATTGTGTGCAAATCTTAAAAAAAATGTCCTTGCGGTTTGAAATTATGTTCTATGAAAAAAATCTATACTTGAGATAGGTTTTTTGTACACATACATAAAATATAGGCTTCAGGTAAAATGCACAAAATAATAAAATTTAACCATATCTTTTTTGCAGCTTTTAGAGTGATATATGAAAATAATTGTCATTTATTTAAAACAAACAAATTTAAATCGATAAATACATACATACATAGCAATTGTAAAAGTTACGAAATATGCTTATTTTTTAGTCTTTAAGTATTATTAAAAAAAAAAAATATTTAACTTAAAAGATCAAAATCAAAACCCCTGCAATTGTTGATTTATAAATATGTACAGTGAAAGCTCTACTTGCGGACAGCTCCAATAAGTGGACAATTCTTTTAAACGGACACATTTTCGGGAACAATTTTTTTCGAATTTTTCATACAAATTGCTTTCCTATAAACGGACATTCTCATAAACGGACGCGGACACTTTTTCTTGCTCATTTTAGATAGAAAACCTCCCACACGCGGACACATAATTTTATTTTGGGATTATTTTTTATCAACAAATGAAGCAGACAAAAAAAATCAGAAGGTCCGTTCTCACTCCTCACTACATTTTCTGTTATATTTAAAATACGTGAGCAAATCCATAGAAAATCTCCGATAACCGGACGCGAAACTCTAAATAACCGGACAGAGCGATGTTATGTTGAAAGTTTATTAGGGGATTTCCCGAGTAACTAAGTTGGTGTAATTTTGAAAATGTTTGGTTTCCTTTCCTCATCGTGTTCTGTTATATTTTGAGCGTTGCCATTTTTTAATAATAAAAATATAATATGAAGTTAAAAAAAAGTTTTTCTCTCTAGGAGACAAAAATTTGGTGACCATGAGTTTCCGCTTATTAGATCATTTACTTTATGTCTGTTTCTGAAAAATCCATTACGTTAAAAAAATCCGTTAGTTCAAAAAATCTGGCTAATTTATTGTTATCCATAATTTGATTTTAATTAAATTCTCTGATTTAAATTGAATTATGTATTTTCCAAACATTTTTGATCATAAGAATAATTTTTGTTTACAGACTTCCAGATAATGTTAAAAAACTGTTGGATGCCACATTTAATTAAAATCAATAAAGTCGTATTAAAAAAAAAAAATATGAAATATTTCTTAAATATAAAAAAAATTTAAAAAAATGAAAATTTTGGGAAGAAAATATTTAAAACTTTTGAAAATAATCTCCATGAAAAAATGATTAAAATTAATGGAACTGGTTTTAAGAAAATAAAAAAATGGTCCTTTGGAGGATACCATTTATAACCATTTTTCAGAATTTTTTTTAACAAAATGTCAGCCTTAAAAAAAAAAATTTATGCATTTTTACTTACGATATACATGTAGGTACTATATTGCAAATTATGCATTTGTAAAAAAAATCGAACTCGAGATTTTGATCAAAGTTGATATCACGATGATAGCGAAGTCGAAAAAGTGGGTCTCGCAATTCTGTCTGTCTGTCTTTTCGGCTGTAGCCTAAACAGGTGGATCGATTTTCTTTAAACTTGGTACCTAGAATTTTTTTCACATTCCCCCCACACGTTTTTTTCATTTTTTTAAAAGCAGAAATAACGGTACCTGCCTGGTACAAATTTTTTTACCAAATTATGAAAATCCTATTTTTTTCAAAAACGTGCACACACTTAAAAAAAATTCAGTACTTTTTTTTTTTAAATGCTATACCATTTTATAAAAATAAATCGGAAAAATGGTTTTAAATGGAC
The DNA here is from genome assembly GCA_951394125.1 of Epistrophe eligans. Taxonomy (NCBI): domain Eukaryota; kingdom Metazoa; phylum Arthropoda; class Insecta; order Diptera; family Syrphidae; genus Epistrophe; species Epistrophe eligans. Next base: position 31,951,550 of record OX596029.1, read on the forward strand.
CTCCCAAAGAATCATTTTTTTGATTTTCGATTTTCTCAAAAACGGTTCAACTGATTTGTATCAATTTTTTTTTTATAAAAAATGTTTACAATAATTTTAAAAATATTGTGTACCAAAATTTTCAAAAATATTTTTTTTTGATTTTGAAAAAAATTTTCAAAATTTTGTTTAAGAACTTAATAATTCGAAAACGACTTTAGCGATTTTAATTAAACTTCGTACTTGATCGTAATGACAAAAGTTATTGAAGAAAAACTGTATTTTAAAATGTTTGCCAAAGCAATCACATTATTTATTTTTATTTATTAACGTATAACTTTTTAATGATTTGAACGATTTTTATATAATTTTTTACAAATTAATGTAAGTTTTCCAAAAAAATATTTTATAAAAATTAGATAAAGAATTTTTTTTTTGAAGCAACGCTACCATGGGTCTGCTCGTATTTCAAATATTTAAATATATTTAATACTTAAAATATTAAATGGAATGAGACTTATTTTAATTTGAAGCTTAGTTTTTAAGTTTCTCGTGTGTTAAATTTAGACGTGCTCCACGAAGGAAATATCTCTGAGCCTTTCTGGAGACATACAAAAATCTCACTTTATTTTTCTTTTTTTTTTTTTTTTGGTATAAAATTGTTATATTTTTGGAATAATTTCTCAGTGAGATGTTTTCTTTTTTATAGGACATGGTTAATATTTGTTTCCATTTCTGTCTGCCACGTGTGTCATATCAATTTAAAGAAAATAAACAATTTTTTTATTTATTGATCTTCCATTGCTGAAAGCATACAACGCCACCAACGCAACGGCCGCGGCGCAATAACATTTTTGTGTCATTCATCCCGCAAATCAACAACATTCAGCAATCAAATGATGCGGAAAAGTGAAATCGTTTTTGTCTTCTTTTTTTTTTTCTCTCTTCCCATGACATTATGAATTTTTCAGTCATTCATAATAAATATGTATTTTATTGGCAAACATTATGCCAGCAAAGTACTTTGTAACCATTTTGCGGTCATAATTTGTGGGAAAACCGTCGTCGTAGGTATATACAAAAAAAAAAAAAAATACTCAGAAACAGTCCATCAAGACAACAAGGCTCTTTACACACAGCGAGATTCATACTGAAAAAATCATCCATAAATAATAACTCCACAATTGAAGATACATCATCATTGTTGCTTCTTCTTTTTCATCTTCTCTTGCCTCCAGATGCGACGATCCAATCTCCATTGGATTGCAAAATGCGCAACATTCATACCTATGCATATATGCATGCATATGGCTATAATAGCGAAGCAATATAGCAAGTCGAGAACGGATCTCCATATCCGATGTATCACATGGTACTTTACAATTAAGAAATTGCTTTTGGTAATTGCCATTGCTGCTGGATTCATTTTATAGCTGAAGTATCTTCTTCGATTTTCCGAGACCGAGCTTGATGATGATGACCATATCGCCTCCTCCGAATAGTTGGATATTCTGGTTGGTATGTAATGTATGTCTGCTTCCAGTTATATGAATCGAAACTATGGCGGCGGCGGCAGCGACCGAAGTAATTGCGGGGATAAATTTTCTTGTTGGGAAATCGACCATCATCATCATCATCGTCGTGGTCATGGTTTTGTCCATCCAACCAGCTTTTATATATTAAAAACCGTATAGCTCTCTATCCTACATATATTCCATATTCCATTCCGTTCCATTCCATTCCGACAGAACTGGAGTTCTGGGAAAAGAAAAGTCGCTCTCCATTGTATGTGCATATACATATATCTGTGTCACGTGCTCAATTTATTTTCTGCGCCCGAGATATAATTTATTGATGACATGAAGTCGTTTAGATGAGCAAAGGCAATAAAAACTAGAGTTAACATTCCATTTAGTTGTATTGTACATATATTTCGTTTGAATGGAAGCTATTGCCTCTACGTACCTATAGATAAATAAAATGGTATGCCTCACCTATATGGACGTACGGACGATGGCATAAAGTGCAAGTCTCCTAAATGACAAAAAAGGCCATTAAGGCGGATCCGTATACAAAAACATATTTCTCTAAAAAAAAAAAAAAAAACAAGAAGAAAGAACGAATGTAATAATACAGTTAAAAAATATAGACTAGTAAATTGAAACCAGAAGTCCATCAGCTATTCATAGCTCATAGATTATTATTTTTGAGCAGATGGACAAAAAAATATATTTATTTTTTTTTGCTTTTAGTATGTTAAGCTCTGTGTAGGGCCTTTTTTCTGCTTTTTTTTACTTCCGGTAAGGACATGCTACGAGACTTGTTAAAAATCCAAGCAATATATTATATTCACTTTCAATAATGAATAAAAATAATATTGGAACAAGAGACATCCATAAAAATGAAACCTCAGGGTTTTTATAAATTACCTCATCTATTAGGGAAATTGATTTTGTTTGAGGCTTTAATCAAAACCTAAAATGATGTGATGTTTGTGTCGGTAGGTTTGTGCTTCTCTATATGCATCGGTATCGCTTAATCTTGAACTGTAAAATTCAAGATTTTTTCTAAAAAAATCTACAAAAATAACAGGGCTTAAATTGGGGTATCGTAATATAAAATATTTGAAGAAAGTGACATAAGTCCAATTGGATTTATGTCACATTTTTTTTGACTTTTACTTGCGATATTAAGTTATGCATATATATTATATAATAAGAGTTATGGATTCGGAAAAAATCGAACTATATCGATTTTGATTAAATTTGACATATAACGATAAAAGACGTCTATATGTCCGTTATTTAATAAAAATAATTCAAAGTTTTTTAAACAATAGGCAGTTCCTCGTTATGTTAAATGGAATGTGTTCTTCCCTTAAAGCAGTACCTTCAGGCGTCCCTCAAGGTTCTGTTCTGTCCCCTACGCTTTTTAATATTTTTATTTCGGATTTTCCTAGTTTACAAAACTGTGATTTTGGAATGTATGCAGATGATATTGCTATATATATATGCTTCTGATGAATATGGTTCTACAGTCGTCCACAATATTCAAACCGCGCTTAATGTTATCTTCGAATATTATAAGCACTGGAAGATTAAAATAAATGTTGGGAAGAGTCAGGCTATCTTTTTCACAAGAAAAAGAAAAGACTGTTTCTTACCCAGCACAATTCTTAAAATAAATAACTGTGATATTCCCTGAGTCGACTCTGTCAAGTACTTACGTGTTTACTTAGACAAGAAGTTGACTTGCAAGGAACACATCAAAAATACGGTAAATAAATTGAATATAGCAATTATGTTATTATATCCTTTGATAAATCGAAAGTCATTGTTAAGCAACCAAAATAAGCTCTCTATCTTCAAAGTCGTTTTTCAATCTATACTTTTGTATGGATCACCCTTCTGGGGAAATTGTGCTAAAATGCATTCGAAAAAAAACTTTAAGTATCTCAAAATAAAATTCTTAAAATGATCCTCCGTGTTCCTTGGTTCTACTCAACATCAACATCTTATAAACAAAAATAACGACCATACAAGTGTTTTAAAACCGTTTAAGAAAATCTCATTTTACTCAAAAACGACTTCTACGATTTTGATAAAATTTTTTGGTATGATCTACCAATATATTAAAACTTACCTATACAGAAATTACTTACCTATACACGGACACTCTCATAAACGGACACACATAATTTTATTTTGGGATTATTTTATATCAACAAATGAAGCAGAAAAAAAAACAGAAGGTTCGTTTCTCAGCAGGTATAGTTTCTGTTATATTTTAAATACGTAAGCAAATCCATAGAAAATCTCCTATAACCGGAGGCGAACCTCTAATAACCAGACAGAGCGATGTTATGCTGAAAGTTGGTGTAATTTTGAGAATGTATGGTTTCTTTTTCTCATCGCGTTCCGTTATATTTTGAACGATGTTATTTTTTAATAATAAAAATTTAACATGAAGATAAAAAATAAAAAGTTTTTCTATTTCTTTTCCTTAACCGGACAGTTCTCATAACCGGACAAAAATTTGAGACGATGAGTGTCCGCTTATTAGAGCTTTTACTGTATTTGTTTTCAAAAAAAATTTAAATTATTGTTCGAAAATTCGATATTTCAAAAATGGGTATGATTTTTTTCCAAATTAATTTTTCAACTGTGCATTAATTTATACTAACAAGTGGACGTAACAATTTTTTTTCTTAAAAATGTTTTCAAAAATTTATATGCATATAAAAAATTATTTTTTTTTAAACAACCCCTCCAACAATGATTTTTAAATTTGGTTCCCAAAAATTTTTTAATCAATTATAAAGAGTTTTCCATTAAGGCCCGGTCGATTTTAAAATTGAATAAAACAATTTGTATATGAGATATCAATAAGGTTTTATCTTTATTTGAGAGCCCTATCAATGACATTATGTGTGAAATATAACATCGTTCAAATGGCTTCCGCGGCTTCGCTGGATGGCGCGGATTCGAAAGGTCTAGTTTTCGTGATTTTGGCGCATAAATCAGGCTGAATTTGACCGATGGCATAAATTATGTTGTCTTTGAGGGCCGCGGTGGTTTGCGGCTTATTCGCATAGACCTGTGACTTAAGAAAGCCCCACAAGAAAAAGTCTAAACGGGTCAAATCACACGATCTTGGTGGCTAATTCACGTCGCCTCGGCGCGAGATAACCATGCCATGAAACCGTTCGTGCAGAATATCGATTGTGTCTTGAGCTGTGTGGCATGTAGCGCCATCCTGTTGAAACCATATCTCTTCGGTGTCCATATCATCCGATTCAGGCCACAAGAAGTTGGTGATCATAGACCTATAGCAATCGCCGTTGACGGTGATGGCCTGGCCAGCATCATTTTCGAAGAAGTACGGACCTATGACGCCTCCAGCCCAAAATTCACACCAAAAAGTAATTTCATTTGGATGCATTGGCACCTTGTGAATCTCGCGTGGATTGGTATCGTCCCAAATCCGGCAATTTTACTCATTTACGAACCCATTCATCCAAAAATGGGCCTCATCGCTAAAGATGATTTTTCGACCAAAATTGGGATCAACTTCCAACTGCTCCAAAATAATAAAGTTTTATCATTTGCACATGTTGCTTGACGCTGTAACTTGCCATGATGATTTGTTTTTAGTAACTGATTAAAAGACGATATTTTGACAGAAAGTAAAAGAAACAATATGGCCGCCACGAGCTGTCAAAATCAACCCGTCCCTTTACTTGTCGTACTGCAACGATTTTGATAAAATTTAACTTTCTTGTGCAAAATATTGTTTCACTTTTATTCAGTTCGTCATCTGCACAATTTCCTTTAATGTATCTTTATGCCCTCAGCGCCTACACCCAACAGAGGTGAATATTAAACTCCTGAGCACTCTCCATAATAGATGACCGCGTCAGTTTAGCGATTTTTTAGAGTTTAAATAGAGACAGAGAACTTAGATTTCATAGCAGCTAATGTATCTATCCGAGAAAATGCGTAGGTATATCTGTACTTGATATTACCAACGTTTTCAGATGTCATCGGGAAGAAGAAAGAAGAGACTTTATAAATGGTAAAGTTTTGATTTAGGGATTTTCGAATCAAAACACTAATAAATTTGGGAAATATTAGTCTACCCTGTTTTATAAGTTGAAAGCTGATGTTGCAGCTATCCTCGAAGTTGAAAGAATATGGGATGAAAAAAGAAGATTCGAAGGATGAAATTTTGGGATAACTGTACATATTTGTTTCAGCAAGAAATATTTTGTTATATTATAAGTAGAAGACTTTTGAGTAAGAATTCTTCTTCTTCTGTAATATAGAGAAGCGAGTGTTTCGGTAAAAATTCACATCAAGGTCAAATTTTAAAATTTTACGGTACTCACAAGTCCCCACATAAAGGTGAAAAAAATTACTCAACTTAAGGAACGCATTTTACGATCTTCTTGAAAAGACATATGCTACATTGCGCGTTGTGCGTATTAGTACAACGCCCCGCACGTCAGGTCTTCTAATATACTAAAGTTTACAAAAAAAGGTCGTTTTTGAATTTCTGAAGCAATTTAAAATCCTTGAATTTCTCACCATAAAACTCTAATTTTTTTTTTCATTAAAATTTAGTCCATTTTCTTTAATTTGTTTTTCAAAACCTTTAAAAAAAATGTCCTTTTTATTAAATACACTTTAAACAAAAACCCTCATAATGATGTCATTAAAGTTGTGTTTATAATTTCATCCTGCTGACATTGTTGTGAGAATATAAATGTAGGTATGCCAACCTACCAGAGAAGCCGTTAATTTAAACATAAAACTTGCACAGAGTGCAAGTATACACCAACCACTCTCCTCTCTCTCTCTCTTTCTTTCTCTCTCTACAATTAAACATAAAAGATGGAAAAATGTATGTTTATCGCTCGTTAACTTTTCTTACTTATGCATATGTATAGGACGAGTATGTAGATATGTTTCCATCGCACCGGAGACAACGGATTATAAATTTTAAACTTATTTTCCGCACTCTAAAGCTTCTATAGTATATAATTCGCTCCAAAAACCATCATCAAGTAGGTAGGAGGTATACACAAGAGCCGGAGCGGAGTAGCAAAAAAGGAGTTATTTCCTCCGGAAGATTTTATAATACCTACGTATGTATAATTTTGTCTCAAGTGTGCTACGCAAAATTTCACTAAAGGCAAAAGAGGATTCATGTTATGTTTCATATTTATGTATAGGTATATACAAGTATTTGTGTATAGTTGGGGTAATAACATTCCTCTGGGAACACAGAAAAGCCATTCGCCAAATGCCACAACTAAAAATGATATTAATGAAACTGTGACACGACATCATTTTGCCACGCAGCGTAGATACATATATGATGCAGGGTTAAAATCAAGATCCCTTTTAAATTCCAAATTTTATGAGGGCACGGAGGTGCTCTTATTTTAATTGCAAGAGGGATCCAGGAAGTATAGGTATTCGAGTAGGTTAGGTATGTATCTCTTTCATCTTGAAGGGTTTAATCACTCATCAAATTGGGTCAAGATAGCCAAAAAAGGTAGAATAGAAAGCAATTCAATTGAAATTGGAATATTGAATTTTGGCGGGTGTGGAATGAATCAGGAGTCGGGGTCGGTGTGAGGGCAAGAACGTGAAAATGTACATAAGTGTGGGTTGATTAATTTAATTTTATTAAAACTTTGATCCCTTGATTGAAAGATATTTGTATCCCATTTAAGATAGAAACTTATCTACTATATGTGGGTAACGATTCATTTAACCTTTTCTCGCTACTATGATATGGGAAACATCCTCCCACGAATTTTCTTAAAATATAGTACCTAATAAAATTTGCTTTTAGGCAAAGCCTGCCTTCGACTTCCTTATAGGGTACAGCATCATGCTTTAAGAAGAAACAAAAAAATCAATTTGGCAAAATTTAACTTTTAAACAATTTTTTTTTTTTTTTTCAATCTTTTCGAGTATCGCAATAAAAATCACTTCGTTCCCATTTCAAAAGTGCACTCAAGAGAGTGTTCTTATGATGCTGTTATTTGTTTTTTTTTTTTTGCTATTTCTTAAACATTTTTCTGCTGCGATTCTGAAGTACACATAGTAGGTATGGTACCTTGTGAAGGAAAAGAACACGATTGCTATGCGGAATAAAAAAAAAAAATACGGCAACAACTCCACAAACGGGAGCAAACCAAAAAGTAGAAAAAGAAAAAAAAAACATAATAAACCAAGAATGCACCCTCTTGAAAAAGTTTCGTTCAATTATGCTCATTTAAAGTTTAAGGATGCTTATGAAAGTGTAATATTATATAGATACAAGTTTTTTTTTGTTTTGTTTTTACTGCATTGCTAATTTTGGCTTTGACAAAGTTATTTCAATTTTTTTTTTTTTTAAACTGCAGGGGTCGAATGTCGGAATATTGAATAAAATATTTATGTTAAAAGAAATTTTGCTTTGATGTGTTTATAGTTATAAGCTTTTGAGAGTGTATTTGTAAAAAGTTACAGAGGAAAAGAAAAAGGCAAGTAATTAATAAAAAATATTCTCAAATATGCGGATATTAATTTATTGTGTATTTAAGACTTTATTACTATCCTGTTAAATCTTATGTGAAAGAATAGAATTTTACAGATTCAAATCATTTAAAGAATGCAATCTTTTGAGTAGAGATTTGAAAAATGTGTCTTGCTTCTAGTGCAATTAAGAGTTGTTGAATTTATTTAAAATAAAGAGCACATTTTATTTTTTAAACTCACAATTTCTTATCATAAGTTTTAATATTTTACTTGTTAAAGAAATCGAAGTTGAGATTTTGATCATACTTGACATTACGATGATAGCGAAGTCGGAAAAAGTTGGTCTTGCAATTCTGTCCGTCTGTCTGTTTGTCTGTACTTTTGGCTGCAGCCGAAACGGGTGGGTCGATTTTTTTTTTTTTAAACTTGATATCTAACCTTTTTTTGGTTATTCCCTCGACAAGTTTTTTTTCTTCATTTTTTAAGGACAAAAAATAACGGTACCTACCTACCTACCGTACAATTATTTTTAGCAATTAATGAAAATCTTATTTTTCTCAAAAACTGCCCACAACTTTTTTTTCAAAAAATGCCACTTATTTTTAAAAAAAAAGTGGTGCCACCTATAGAACCATATTTTTTTTATTTTCGATTTTCTCAAAATTGGTTCAACTTATTTTGACCATTTTTTTATGAAATTAATTTTAAAAAGTTTTAAAAGTTTTGTTGACCAAAATTTAATTTTTTTTTTTGAAAACTTTATAATTCGAAAACGGCTTGTTCAATTTTGTATTAAACTTGGCAACAGTTTCTAAAATTATCTACCAGATTTTTAGCAAAAATTATTCTTACAACCAAAAACGACGGGAGGTACATAGCTAACAAATTGTGTATACATTTTTGGTTATATTGAGGTCTATGATAGATCTTATTACAGTGAAACCTCCCTTAGGCGGAGAGTGACCGTGACACTCTTTTCGCTTAAGGGAATCGTCCGCAAAAGGAGGTATCTGTGCAACCGATTTTAATGACATTTTTTTAAAAGAGCTTCTAATAGGTTAAAATAATATTTCATATTTAAATTAAAAAAAAAAAAAATTGGATAAAAAAAAATTTTATAGAAATTTTTATTACCTATACCTACATTATTATTTGAAAATTCGATATTTCGAAAATGGGTGGATAATTCTTTTTTTTTAAATTACATATAATGTATTTTTTTTTTTAAACCAATGTCTGATTGTAGGCCGGGTTTACCACGATATCTAGGAAGCAACAATCTCGAAAGTAAAAATCTCGAAAATAAAAATCTCGAAAACAAAAATCTAGAATTGAAAAAAACTCGAAAAAACGTATAGTGTGAGAATTGTAACCATTTAGACAGTTTTATATGTTTATACTTAGACAAAATGTAGATATACATAACATATATGTACATACATTTATTCTAGATTTTTACTCATGATTTTTTTTCTAGATTTTTGTATTTTTAGATTTTGCTTTCTAGATTTTTTTGTTCGAGATTCAGGTTAAGGAAATGCTAACAGCAAAAAAATAAACTCTTCACCGAAATTTTACATTATGTAAACGTTTTTGAAATTTTGACTTATTTTGTCTAATTTTTCTTATTTTTCGTACTTAAGTTTAAATAAAATTATTACATACTATCTGAACCTTGTGACGCCTTTCGACAATTTGTCAAGCTACAAAAATTTTAACTTAAAAAAAAAAAAAAAACCTTATATTAAAAAAAAGGAGAAATCGTAAGAAAAGTAGATGTGTATCTAAGTATCATGCTTCAAGTTCAAAGGATTCTAATAAAAAAAATTCGGAGCGAATCAGAATCCCATTTTTTTTAAATCCCGAAAAAAAGTTGTGAAATCTCGTCTACTAAAATACAGTATTTTTAAAATCCTTTTCCCAAAATCCCGCTCATTAAAAATCCTGATATATTATAATCCCAATTTTTAAAATCCCGTTAAATAATTAAATAAAATAGCTGCTTTTTTTTCTCCCCCAATAAAACAAAAAGGATCACAGTTATATTTTGTTATATATCCAATTCATTTCTTTTTTTTCATTTGTTTTTTTTTTATTTCTTTTTTTTTTTTTAATTTGTATGTATCCGTTTTCTTTTTTCCTTACACTTCTGATGCCATTTCAAATTAAGGGTGTGTGTTCAAAATGAATCTGAAAATCCAAATTCAAAACAAAGTTAGATCTTGTGTTGTTTTTGTGCGTTGGACGGTTACGCCGAAGGTCTTGGGTTCGATTCCCAGCCTATGCCACCTTAAAACAGAAATGTTTTTCGCGGGCTACTGCCTCTTGCGAGGAATTGACAAATCCTCCAAGAGTATCTCTTGTCATGAAAAAGTGATTCTCACCCTATAGCCTTTGGCAGAAAATTGTAGGTCCCTCTATTCCTGCCAAGCACACAGGAATGGTTGAGAGTTGTAAGTCACTAGGCCCTGGTTCTTCACGAGCTCTCGCGTCGACTATTTTTTATTTTATTTATAAACAAAAAAAATTTATTAGCACTTCCATATTTTATACATGAAATCTTGAAACACACATTTTTAATTTTTTTTTTTCGGACCTTCCAATTTTGTTCATATATTATACCAGGAACTTCTTGGTGATTCTCTTCGCTTTTATTTAGTTTAACTCTTCTCTTCGATTTAAGACAAACAAATTCCCAAAATTTATTTTCATATTTTATAATATCAACAAGTAATGACAAGAAAGACATTAAATTAAGAGATTTAAATATCTTAAAACTGAAACTTATAAAATATATTGTTCTATGTTCTGTGACAAAAAGCTCATATTTTTCGAAAGTTTCAAAAATAGACCCTTTGCAACATTGAATAAAAATATTTCGAATAACACAAAAAAACAACGATAAAATAAACCCAAAAGCATCCTAACGACTCTTATCAATGGTTTATTTTCCATTTAACAAAAAAAAAAAAAACAAAAAACAAAAAACACTAACAAATAACCACCTTCATTTATTTCATCCGACTATATCTACGAATATAGAGCCCTATATACCTACATAAGTCTGACCATGAAAATGTTATAAATATAATCCAAAGATTTCATGGTGTGTAAAGCAATTGAAAAGTTTCAGTCCATTGACTTTTTCATCATCAGAACCCGGAAAATCTCTCAAACCATATACACACAGCCTGATGTATAAGTGTGTATATATACAATACATCCCTTGGTATGCGGCAGCCTATCCCCCGAAAAATTCCAAACTACCCACTTTACAAGAAATAACTTCACCAATTTACTCTCGAGACAGATAAAATAAAATAATTTTATTGCCCCAAATGATCATAAAGAATAAAATAACATAACATAACCGAACTGAACTGAACATTTAATTGTCAAAAAGTTGTGATTTTTGTGCTGAATCCGTATTAACGAGCTACATGGGGGCGCAAAAGTAACTCTATGTACTTTACTATCCTGTCCTGATGTGTACAAGAAATAGGAAGTCTTGTCTTCCTTATTTTTTGAAGAGCACACAAAGCTTGAGAGAGAGGGAGAGGGTAAGGTTTTCAAAAACTTTTTGGTTCAAGGAAGTGGGAATGTTGTAAGGCTATTCCACTTCAATGCATTTTCCTGTGAGAAATAAGTTATGGAAGGGGAGGGAGGAGCAGGGAGCGGATGGTGGGTTACCTATAGTTACTTTGGGGTTTTCTAGGAAAAGATGTGTAAAAAAAAACTAAACATTGATAAGTTTTCCTTTTTAAAATTTTGTTTAAAATAAAAATCTTTTTTTTTTATTTTACGTTTCATTTGAAGGGTTTCATTGGTTCTTCTCGATAAAAAAAAAATTAACTAAAAAGCAACTTGCTTCAAAGATAAAAGTTTACTGGCAAAAAACTTTTATTTAGAAACCTTATCAAGTACACAATGCATTGAATTGATATATTTTTTGTTTTAATTATTTTTATTTTCTATAAAAAGTCATCGAAATGTTTTGAAAAAGTTTTTTACATAAAAACTTCTTTTTTTTCAATGAACTATTTATAATATATATATATACTTTATTTGTATGAAATTATTATAAATAAAAGGTCAACAGTGAAGTTTTGAACAAAATTTAAAAACAAGCATTCTGAACTATGACAGATTTTTAGCGAGGAGCGCAATGAAAACGAGGATCTTTAGGGATTTATAAAAATTAAAAGATTGCAGTATCTCAACAAAAAATTGTCAATAGCAACATAATAACAAGCTTTTAAAACTATTGGAAGCATTTTAAGTTTGAAACTTTTAGTTTTTGCTTGAGTAATTCCACAGAAAATGTTTTATATTTATGTTTGATTATTTTATGAAATAAAAGAAAAATAAAAAGGAGAAGCAAGCAAGGGAAGGTATAGAAAATACTGACTTGATTAAGATTCTAAAGTTCCAAAGCTATATAGCTTTACCAAAATGAAACTTTTTACATTTTTACATAAAACTTACTTAAAGCAAAATTTTGAAAAGAAAAATATTAATTCTAATAATTTATTTAATTATCTTAAATTGACTGATTTCTTACACAAATTTCAATTTATAAATAAAAATAAAAATCGTTGAAGCGGTTTTATAAAAAAATAATTTTTTATATATAATTTTTTGGTACTTCATTTCTTTGTAATGGGTGATTTTTTAAGAGGTTTAGAACTTTAAAAAAAAAAAAAAAACACAAAAAATTCGAAAAAATGAATGAAATATTTATTTGAATCGATAGTTTGAACCTTGCAATTTAATGTTTAAAGATAATTTCATGCAAATGTTGACCGCGGCTGCGTCTCAGGTAGCCCATCCGCTGAGTCCAATTTTGGCATACTCTTTCACACATATCGGCCGGTATCTCACGAATGAATGCATGGATGTTGGCTTCCAGTGCGTCAATCGAAGCGGGCTTGTCCCTATAGACATTAGCCTTGACATACCCCCACAAAAAATAATCTAATGGTGTCAAATCGCACGATCTAGGCGGCCAATTGACCGGCCCGAAACGTGAAATTAACTGTTCACCAAACTCGCCTCGCAATTGCGCCATTGTTTCGCGTGCTGTGTGGCATGTGGCACCGTCTTGTTGAAACCACATATCATGCAAGTCAAGAACTTCCATTTCGGGCAAAAAAAAGTTTGTTATCATCGCTCGGTAGCGTTCACCATTGACAGTAACGCTGCGATTCGCATCATCTTTGAAGAAATATGGCCCAATAATGCCGCCGGCCCATAAACCGCACCAAACAGTGGCTTTTTCGGGATGCATTGGTAGCTGTTGCAATGCTTCTGGCTGATCTTCACTCCAAATGCGGCAATTTTGCTTATTTACGTACCCATTCAACCAAAAATGAGCCTCATCGCTGAACACAATTTTTCGATAAACAACATTTCGAACCGAGCACGAATTTTGATAGTAAAATTCAATAATTTGCAAGCGTTGTTCATTTGTAAGACGATCCATGGTTAAATTGCAAACCAAACTGAAGCTGTTTGACAGTGACACAAGGTACTAAACACACGTCAGCTGTCAAAACCAGTGTTGCCAAAACCAAACCAGCTTAAAAATCACCCGTTATTTATTAAAGCGGAGTTTAAAAGTTAATTTTCAAAAAAAAAATCATCTACCCATTTTCGAAATATTGTATTTTCAAAAAAAAAATCATCTACCCATTTTCGAAATATTGTATTTTCAAAAAATAATTTTGATTTTTTTTTTTTAAATAGAAAATTTGTTTTTTTGAAAATTTTAAAATTTCAATCTGCTAGATAAAATAAAAAAACTGCTGGATAACAAGTTTAATAAAAATCGACAAAGTCGTTTTCGAATTATTAAGTTCGCAAACAATTTTGGTTTGAAATACTTTTTAAACTTTTTGAAAAATTCTCTATAAACAATTTTATCAAATTCAGTTACCTAAATCATTTTTGAGAAAATCCAAAATCAAAAAATAGTTCTATGGGTTTTAGGTACCATTCATAACCATTTTTCGGAATTTTTAAATTTTAAATGGTAGCTTTTTGTAAACAAAATTACAGGATATTTTTTTTTAAGTTGTGGGCATGTTTTTGAGAAAAATAAGATTTTCATTATTTGGTAAAAAAAAATTGTACCTACGATAGTTACCGTTATGTTTGGTCTTAAAAAAATGAAAAAAAAACTCTAAGTACCTACCAAGTTTAAAGAAAGTCGATCTACCTTTTTAGGCTACAGCCGAAAGGACAGACAGACAGAATTGCGAGACCCGCTTTTTTCGACTTCGCTATCATCGTAATGTCAACTTTGATCAAAATCTCGAGTTCGATTTTTTTTTACGAATCCATAACCTACAATATATTGCAAGTAAAAAGTGATTCATTAATTAAAATGAAAGAAATGTTTTATGATAGGTATCTACAGTGGGTTATTTGCAACAAAAATTGGGCGCGTAGAATTTTAATTGAGCTAAGTAGCAAAATTTCAAAACCAATTTTATGGTGGAATTTTTATGATTTGAATAAAAAAATAATGAACCCACAAAATTAAAAATCTAAAGCACAACATTTTAATAAATATGATGGGAAATATTTATTTGTGAAACAATTGGGGCGGACACCCAGTATTAAAACCCAACTTTTTTTTTTTAACAAAAATTGCACAATAAAGAAAGTCTCTTTTTTTAAAAAAGGACTGCAGGGAACTTTTAAGAGGATAGAAAAACAAAAAAGGAAATATTGATTCAAAATAGCTTTTAACGGCCTTTAGTCCACAAAAATTTAGGCATTTCGTCCCGGCGATCTCACTTGGACTCATCAGTTGACTAGTGAGGACCTTGTCAATACGCAATTTTTGTTAAGTTCAGTTCATCTAACATAGATTTCATGACGAATATCTAGTGTGAACTATACTATTAAATAGTGCTAAGTCTTCTACTTGGCTGATGTATTTCAGTAGTATATAGAATTTATATTATTAAAAAAACCTTTATTCAAAAAAGGAAATAAATTGTTAAAATATAACACCGAGTTCCACAATTGATTATAGAAATTTATAAGAAACCAAAGAAATTTACTAAATAAATTAAAAATAAAGTAAACGATAAAAATATCACACAGTCTCTTCAACCAATTTCATCAGCCATCCCTTTTATTTCTCAAATTTTCGCCATTATCGATTTTATTAAAGTGTTACTGTGCTACTGTTGCGCATCTCAAATAACTACTCTTCCCACAATTTCCTCCATAGTTTGTCCTTTTAAATTTTCCCATTTTTTTGTTCTCGAAATTTTTCGCGTATCAGTGAAATATTAATACGCTTTCCCACTTAGACCAATTCCTCCCTCTATCATGTCATTAAATAACTTAAAAATATAATCAAGAATTGTCATTCTCTTTATAAATTCCTCTTTAAAGTATATTTGTTTTATATATTTTTTTTTCTTCTCTTTACAGGTAAATTATCTTCCTTTTGCTTTAATAATGGTATACCTGTTGTGTGTATACTTTAAAATCTTAATGTAAACGTTAAAAGAAAAATGTTATCTTTTAAAGGTAAGAATTAAATTTTTTTTAAATTGTTTAAGCAATGAGGAAATTTTTGCATAAAACTGCATTAAGGAAAATGTTTTAAATAAATTTAATCTATTATGATAGTTCTCTCCAACATTTCTTTAATGAAATAGGTGTTTCAAAATAAGTTCCTTCCAGAAATGTTAAAAAAATGTCTGTATGAAGCTAACAGTTTAGACTGAAAAGTTGTTAAAAATGAATTTATTATTTAATCTCTGAAATTGTTTTGACACCAAAGCGAGCACACCATTTAATTTCTTAAACAAATCTTAATTTATGATAAAAAATTTAAATAATCGTTGGATCTAGGCTTTTTTAAAAACAGTGATTTCTATATGTACATACATACATATATCTATAAAATTTTGAAAACATTTTTGAGAAAAAAATTGGTCTGCCGTTTTTTTAGTAATTTATTAATGGGGAATTCAAAAATTAGTTGACAAAAAAAAAAAAAAAAATATTTTCGAAATATTTTTTAAATCCAAAATTTGTTTGTTTGAAAATTTGTATATGCAATATTATTTAAACTAATTAGAAGCTCCTGAATAAAAAAAATTCATTAATCCGGCCTATCACAGAAACCATCGTAGAAAATCCCCGAATGCATTATTTTTTCTACGAACCCCGAAAAATAGGATTCCCAAAATCATTCAAAGAATTAATTCTGAATTTCAAAATCAACTATCCTATGTCACACCAATACCAGGAGCTTTTAAAAACAAAAATCCCTTCAATTTTTCAATAGGTCCCATTTGTTCCCTTTTTATTTTCCACAACAAAAATCTGAACATTAGTTTTAAGTATGGCTACAAAGAGTTGATTTAATAAATATCTGTTTAGAAAGGCTTTAGGTCTTTAGTACTTAGTTCCAATTTTAATAACTCATTGTGCAGCACAACTTTAACCATCCCCTGTTTTAAATTCGATTTTCATTTGCCACCAGAGATCAAAAATTTTGTATCTCCAAAAGAAAAAAAATGGTTAGTACTGTCATATGATATTTTCCATTTGACATAAGAGATCAAAATTTCTGAATCTCGATTATTAACCAGGCACTCTTTCAAATTAAAATCTACATAAGTTTTGACTTTGGCTCTCGACATGAAAACTCTCGCAAACAGAATTTCCATAATCCCTGCGCAGAGCACTATTACAGCTGTCAAATGATTGAGATCGTGAAAAAACTGTGTTTGTTGATATTTGTTTATTTATTCAATGTTTTAAATTTTTTTCCGAAAAAATAGATTCAACATAACAATAAATTAAATGTATAAAAATAAATAAACGGAGGAACTGATTTTAGTCCGATCTGTTTTGAAAATGATTGTGTTCTTAAATTCATCGGTTTTTTTGTTTAAAGCAAATTATTTAGTTAAAACTTTCTTTGTAAATTTTTTTGTACTGCATGCCATTAAATTATTTTAAAAGCTAACAAATTTTTAACAGAATAAAAATGGACTAATTTGCGTTTTTAACCATTTCAAATTTAAGAGTTTGCAAAATTCTTCTTTTTTTTTACTGAAACACAACCGTATTCCACCTGTCTACGAAAAAAAATAATAAAATCTAGATCCCTCTGACATTACCTCATACAAATATTTTAATAAAAATGGTAATAATCGTTATTTTTTTTTTTTGTTATGAGAATAACTTTTGATAAAAGTCTGCTAGTAATTAATGTTAAAAAGCCGTTGGTTGCCAAATTTATTAAAAACCGATTAAGTTGTTCTCGAAGTTTAAAAATTAAATTAATTTTTTTTTTTTTTTTTAAACAAAAATTTTTAAATTTTGGTACCTATACAGAACTTTTAAAATTTTTTATCTATAAAAAAATGATCAAAATTAGTTGACTGGTATGCTACAACACTCATGGTCCCCATCGTCTCGTACGGTGCGTACAAACGAGAATGTGGCTGCTGTAGCCGAGAGTGTGAGACTCAATTCACGAACATCAACTCGCCATCGACCTCAGCAGCTTAACATTTCACGCACAAGCCTGAGGAGAATTCTACACAAAGATCTCGGATTATTCTTCGCTTACAAGGTCCAATTGACTCAGCAATTGAAGGCACACGAGTATCCGCTCCACTATCGCTTCGCAGTTTGGGCCTTAGAGCAGCTTGAATAAGACAACGATTTTTGGAAAAAAATCATCTTCTCTGACGAGGCGCATTTTCATCTCGGCGGCTACGTGAACAAACAAAATTGCAAAATTATTATTTTGTTATCGATAGTTTGTATGGAATTATGTAAATGGCTATTGGTGGCTTTTTTTTATAATTTATCTGAAACATCGAATAAAACAATTTTGTTTACAAAAACAAAATGGGCGATCATTGTCGTGAAATTTAGTTTGTTTGCATATAAAAGACTTGGAATTAAGGTATATTAATTTATTTGATTTATTTTTATTTTAATGTGGCATGGTTAATTCCAAGCTTGACATAAAGCTGAAAGAGTGAGTAGTGATTGCATGGTTTTGTTGTTGTTGTGATAAACTTGTAATAACTTGCAATATCATTGTTTTTTTCCTCCAATTTTATATGGACTTACAAAAAAACGCCTATTATCGAAATGTTATCGTTACTTATTTGATTTTCTTAATTTGTAATGGTCATTCTTGAATCGAAAGGTGTACTCTTTTCACTAAGGATCTGAAACTTCATTAAATTAAAGTACATATGTTGATTTCTGACAAAAATTCCATAAATAAATTACTGAGTTTCTATTTATTTTCATGTGATACCGTACAAGTGTTGTGCATTTTTTTAATTGTTTGTTAGTCGTACATAAGCAATGTTTTAAGTTCACAAAACAATCTGATTCTATTTAATTCAAATCAAGGATACGTCAGTCGATGTTACGTTTTTTAATCAAATCCTTGTGTGTCTAGCCGTAACGTATCCATTGTGTTTATTCCTTTAACTATTTTCTGAATACAAACAGACCCCATTATATGCAGAGTTTGACGAGAGAAATTTACCATACTTAATTTTGTATGTGAAATGCACAAGAATTTGAACTGAGCTGCCGCAATTCCTCGCATTGGGCGCCATTTCTGTCCAATAGATTTAACAATTTTTGTTTTCTTTATGAAAAATTTTATATACCAAATGAAGGTGTCGTCTGTACGCATTTACAAGCAAATCTCTATACTTCCATAAAATGCGTCTATCATCTCCATTCTCTCCTGCGACCTCTACATAGCCTGACTATATCCATTGAAATACCATCATGCAAAATATATTATAAATACTTACTGCTGTCACATGTCTGCTTTTACCCTAATAACATCATCATAAGCACACCCATTACATCAATCAAAATATAAAATGTATATAATCGCAGATTACGTATATTTCAGATAAGCTGGATGGATGTTTGCTTTAACCAAAAAAACCCATTCAATTTTTCTATTTGAATAGTTTGCATTCGTGCAGAAACCATTTAACGCAATTATTATTATTATTATTATTATTATTATTCTTGTTTGTAATATTATTTTATGGTAAATTAATTTTATTAGCTTACAACATAATTATATTATGATTTGCTTACCATATGGCGCCATAAACCTATAAAGTCGTATCAGGGCAGTAGGTTAATATTCCATAAACAAAAACAACTACAAAAAATAAAAAATTACTCAATCGTATAATTTTAACTCAAATCGAATGAAAATAAATCATCACTCAGATTGAAAAATAAAGCGAATTATACTGATTTTTCTTTGGTATATTTTTTTTTTTTTTTGTCCACCATTGGATAAAGTTGACACCGCATATAAATACACAACAGGTGCACCATGCTATTCATCATTAAAAAAAAAAAGTGTCAACAAACTCCGGACGGAGTTCCATTCCAATTAAAGCCCTCTGATGCTATTATAGGTGGTAGTCGCGTAGTCCACACGCCACACTCTATATGTGTCTATCTATGCCTCTTCTATGCTTCGCGCCATTTGTTTGTTTGTAAACAAACCGCGCGCACAAACTTATGACACATTCATGAACGACACTTTATAGCGAGCGACACAATGACGAAGATAAAGAGACTTCTATTGTTAAGTTAGTGGCAAACCAGGCAACCAGGTGGGTGGGGGATTTGTTGATTGGGTAAGGTACCTACCTAACCTACCTACTATGGGAGAATGGCGATGGCTTCGGTCGAGCACCTCAAATCACTCCTCGTCTGTCCAATTTACACCGACTCAAGTGCTGATGGCTTCACATTAGAATTTGCCGCACACTCGTCGCTCGGTAGGGCGGTCATTGGCACAGAGGAACTTCACATTTAATTACTATTCAAAACCGTGTTTAGAGTAAATGTGTATTTACAATAGATACAGTTAGTTTCATTCTCATCCGGTATATATGAAAACGGAAATAGAAACAGAACCCTTTTATAGAATTTGATGAAATATAGAGGTAAAATTGAGAGATAGAGTAGGTACATAAATCTATTGATTGAATTTCACGATTTTGATAGTGTTAACTACCAATGGTAAAGCTTAGCATTTTTGGGGGAGCTTGGCTTGTTCAAGAAGTTGGATTCAAGTGAAAAGCAATCAATGCAGATCTTAAGTTCAACATTCGAGTATACCTTACCTACTCGTAGGCTACTTATTTAGTTAAGTTTGGTTCTTAACAGAACATATCTTTTTTCAGACTTGAAATTGTACACGTTCTTTTCTTCCAGCACTATTTATTTATGCTCTGTAAAAGAAGTGAGCGACAAAGGTAGGTAATTACGTCATTTGATATCGAAAATTTTAAGGTTTTTCGAAAACTCTCTAAATTATTTTGAGTATTAATCCAGAAGTATGATAAGCATCAGCCAGTGATGGTTGTGGGGTCACAGAACCCCAAAAAAATCTATTTAGTTACGTTATTTGATAATGAAAAATTCTAGACTTCTTGTACGGTCTTATAGCTTGTGAGTTTTAAGTTGGAAGCGTTAGTCAGTTAGTTTGGGGTTATAAACCTCTAAAAGGAGAAACAAAATAGACTTACGTTATTTGATAAAACGGAAATTATTAGTCTTTTTGTAATATTTTAATGATGATTGTAAGTATTACCCCGAAAGTCAGCTAGGGGTCAACTGGTAGAAAAAAGCAACAAAAATAAACTATATTAAGTTACGTTGTTTGACAACAAACATTTTTAAACTTGTCGTGTTTTAATGCTTGAAACATGCTAAGCTTCAGCCAATTAGTGTTGTTCACACCCCAAGGGTAAAAAAAAAAAAAAAATATTGAGTTACGTTATTTGATAACAAAACAAATTATTAAAGTTTTTGTTATATTTTCCACTAGTGAGTATAAACACAGAAGTCTACTAAGCGTCAGGCGGTGGTGGTTTTGGGGGTCATGGACCTCAAAGGGGAAAAAACAAAAATACGTTACTTTGTAACAATAAAATGTTCGATTTTTTGTATTCTCTAAATGCTTGTGAGTATAAATTCGGAAGTCTGCAAAGCGTCAGCCGTTGGTTGTGAGGGTCATAGACCCCAAAAAGGAAAAAATTAATTAAGTTTTTTGATAACGCAATTTTGGCTTATTGGGGGTCTGTGGACCCTATACACTCATCGATTGACACTTGTCAGACTTCTGGATAGTCGTAAGCATTAAGAGACTACAAAAAGACTAAAAATGTTTGTTTTCAAATAACGTAACTTATTGATTGCTTTTACGGCATCGGCGACATTTAAATAAATTTCACGTTGTATTTTTTTTTTTGTGGCTTCTTCAAAATTTTAAAATATTAAATCTAAAACCTGAAAAAACAACAAAATTTTATTATTTATAACTGCTCTTTTATATATGTTCAATTTTGTGCCATCTGGGAAGGATGCAAAATTATGTAATTTTTGAATAATTAAATTAAATAAAAATACTCCTGATACAGTAAAAAATATCTTACAAAACGTTGGGGAAAAATAGTGTAGTCAAAATTTCTTTTATTTGCATTTTCATAAAAAAGACCAAAACAGCCTAAAATACAGTCGAAAAGATATACGGCAAAAATTGTAAAAAATATAAAACTCTCTTTGCTGAAAATATTATACGCGCAAAAAAAAAAAAAAAAAAACAAACAAACAAAAACTTAAATCCATGTCCTAGTTTACCAAACAACAACTTATATATTTACCAAAAATAATAAAAATAAAAAAAGGTAGGTATGTACCTACCTTAACAAAAAAAAAAAAAAGAAATCTCTACAACCCCACAACAAAACACATCAGAGTCCTTTTGAAAACCCAGAATTTTCGTAATTCACAATAAATCACTTCTCCATTTTGTCATCGCCAGAACTTAACTAGATTGCTAACTACTTCCAGTTTACAACGAAAAGATGAGAACCCAGGTAAAACATTGCTCACCCGTTGAGTAAACAGGGTCAACTGTATAAAGCGCATATTATACTCGTACATATATAGAATGTATAGTTCGTGTAGGTAGAGGTGCTGTGTGTAACTACCCTTGCCCTTGCTAAACCCCAACCCTACTTTCTCAACTCTTTACCAACAAACGTTTGCTGCCTGCCAACAAATAAGACAAATTGCATTTCTCCTAACGAACAAAGCAATGGATATAGCATAGGTATAAGACTTCTTTCCTCGGCCTCTGTTGTGAGCTTACATCGGGAGTTCGGGAGTTCTTCTTGTGGGAAGAAAATATGGAAGAAGAAAGAGAAAAAAAATATATATATAGAATTTTCCGCCTTAACTTTATCGCAAACAAACAAAACTGTTGACAAAAACGACGACAGCGACACCACGGGCAGCAATGGAACTTCCATCCCTTGTAAAACTGCTTCGTATGTAATAAAAGTCTGCGAAGTTATGTTGGCAATTTATATATTGATCAAAAATCACTCTTAAAAAAAATATATATATATATCGCAGTAGGGAAAGGAAAATACTCCAAATAATAAAGTTCCTCAAGGAAACTAAATTGAAGGGAGAGCTGCAAATGAGCATTCTCATACGGCTCTTAATACCCCAAAATATGCATTTATTCATTCAGGAAAAGAGAAAATTATCATATTTCAATCTTGGGACGCAGTATTACGTCCCACTTAGATTTTTGGGGAAGAAGAAAAATAATTGGTGTAGCAGAAAAGTAACTGATAAAGTTTTTAGAAAACAGTACCACATGGAAGATAGGATGACTAATTGCCAGTCTGTTTTCTACAGACTTGTCCCACCTAAAACTCCTACAGGGTTTCCTAAGTATCGAAGCATTATTAAACGCCACAAATCGTAGATTTCTCAAAAACTTATTCAAAAGGTTTCAAAAACCGAAAGATTTCTCAAAAACTTATTCAAAAAGCTTCAAAGTCTGAAAGCTCTTCGACACAATTCGCTAAAAAAAATTTCATTTTTCCCTGAGCTGTTTAGATAGCCGACTGACCAATCATGGTGGGGTCCATTTTGTAAAGAAATTAGTAAAGGGTGTTTTTTTAGAAGTGTGGTTTTCAATCTGGCAATACTTTTTTCGCAGTTGGTCTTTTTGACAGCTGTCACTTGATTTATGCTCAGTTTGGTTTGTCATTTCATAATGCATAGACTCCTAAACAACGCGACGTTTGCAAATCGTGCAAATTTATTACCAAAACCAGATGGCGACCGAGCAAAATTTCCGTATTTGGAGTGAGCATAATCCACAAGCCATTGTTGAGACGCCGTTACATCATCAAAAAGTCACTGTTTAGTGAGCTCTATGCACAGAGGGAATCATTGGTCCATATTTCTTCAAAAATGAAGACGGCCATAATGTTACAGTCAATGGGGAATGCTATAAAGCCATGATTAATGAGGTTTTCGTGCCTGAATTGGAGAATGTTGATGTGGACGACCTTTGGTTCCAAGAAGACGGCGCTACATGCCATACAGCCAACGAAACAATCAATTTATTGAAAGAAACTTTTGGTGAGCGCATTATCTCGTGTCGTGGGCCTGTGGCGTGGCCTCCAAGATCGTGCGATTTAACACCGCTGGACTATTTTGTGTGGGGTTATGTAAAGTTGCTTTTCTAAGAAGATAAGCCCAAAACGATTGACGCCTTGGAAGAGAATATTCGGCGCGTTATTGCTGACATGCGGCTCCAATTACTGCAAAAAGTGGTCAAAAATTAGGCCTCTAGGATGGAATTCATTCTAGCAAGCCATAGCGGCGGCCACTTGCCCGAAATCATTTTTTACACATAATGGCAAACCCTTATCTTTATAATAAAGCTAAATTCTTGGCCATAAGATTAAATTATATGGGTTTTATTTCTTCTCCACAATTTTAGAGGTTTTGTATTTTTGGAAATTTTTTGGTTCAGTGCCGTTAAATTGGATGTTTCTAAAAAATGTATCCCTAGTAATCCCGTTACTGACAGTTTTTGTTTTTTTTTTTTTTTCTTAGAGTTCAGAAACAAGCACATGCAATAACGAAATTGTCGGCTGTTTTGTATTTAGTTTTCACGGGTGGGTAGCAATTTGTCTACCCATCAACTTAGCCACCTTCGTTGTGCCAATTTTTACCTCTTTATAAATTCAGTTACGATATCTATGATCTGATTTACGACATTTCTTTGAAACAAATAATATCTACAACTCTACCGCACTGACTATAATTTGACTGCAGGAAAACATGGTCATCGTATAAAATGTTCCTCCTCGTCATCGTGTTTGTTGTTGGGAGAGTTTCATTGGATTGAGGAAAAAGAAAATCCCGTCCGCACCACTGAAACATGTACCGTACATCTGTTGTGTGTGTTATACCTGTGGATTGGCACCAAACCTGCAATACCTTACCTTCCCTACTACATACATATGTATAGCAACAAATCTAACCACGTTCATCGTCATCATGATATAAAGTTTAGTTACCCCCTGTTTCCTTATTTTCTCACCACGCGATACGAAGTGAAAGTTTTTCGATTTAGTTATAAGTAATCCTTGCAACACCATCCGCGTGAGCCTTGTACCTTTATAAGCACCTAACTCAAGAAAAGATTTTTTTCTTCTTCTTCTGTTTACCTCCTTTACCCTCCCCTTAACTTAAATCTCCCCCATACCCATCTCTTATTTTATTTATTTTTTTTTTCCTTGCACTTTCGAAACTGTGTTTATTACGGATACATTTCCTTTCCTCATACAGAAAAAAAAAAAAAAAAAAAAAAACTTTTCCATGATACACGCAACCACAACCAGGATCGCTTCAATTCAGAACCTTACCTACCCAACCCACCAATCCGATTGCAAAATGAAAGCTTTTCAGTTATTGCAGGGGAGCCTTCACCTAAGAATGAAGGATGTTATGCTGCAGTTTTTGCAAAAACACATTTTTGTGTTGGCCACACAGTGAGATGTCTAAGGATTAATCACAATTACAGTGTTTGTGATTTTTCTTCTTATATTTTTTTTCCTCTCTGTAAAGACTTTATGGATGTTATTATTGTATGGGTTGGTGTGGGTACATCCTATCCTTGAATATAAATTACTACGCATAAAAATTCTTTGAAAAATTCGAATAATTTTCATTGAAACCATGCATTGGCTATAAATCTAATTTTACCACATAGAAAAATTGCACAAAAACCTTAGTATATGATTTTAGTACAGTGGTGTAGATTTTTCTTTTTAGTCAAAACTTTTGACAAATTTTTCATTAATTATATTAAATTAAAAGCAAATTTCCACCTATACTGTGCCTTAGATAAATATAATCTTTTAGGTTCGAAAAAGAATCAGGGATAAAAATAATTCAAATATTTATACATACATATATGCAAATGGTTCGGTTAAAAGAGGAGAAAACAAATTGATATTTTCGTTTGCTCGGCTGCCAGCTGCCTCGGCTCGGGAACATGGGCTGCGTGGCATGGCGCGCCATCCAGCATGAACCAGAGGTCGTCCAAATTCATGTCTTCAATTTCAGTAAAAAAAAAAAAGTCGGTTAACATGGAACTGTAACGCCTATCCTTGACCGAAACGTTTTCAAAGAAAAATGGTCCAATGATGCTACCACTTCCCAATCCGCACCAAACTATCAGTCTTTGTGGATGCATTGGATTCTCGACAATAACGTGCTGGTTTTCCGAACCCCAGACGCCACGATTTTGTTTGTTAACGTAGCCTTCGTCGAGATGAAAATGCACCTCGTCAGAAAAGATGATTTTCGCAAAAATCGTTGTCTAATTCAAGCTGCTGTAAGGCCCAAACTGAGAAGCGGATGGTCGTGCGCCTTCAATTGCTGAGTCAATTGGACCTTGTTAGCGAAGAATAATCCGAGATCTTTGTGTAGAATTCTCCTCAGGCTAGTGCGTGAAATGTTAAGCTGTTGAGATCGATGGGGAGTTGATGTTCGTGAATTGAGTCTCACACTCTCGGCTACATCAGTCACATTCTCATCTCTGCGCACCGTACGACGACGGGGACCATGAGTGTTGTCCACTATAGCATACCAGCCTCACGAACTTTTTGCACAAACTTGCGTACCTACAGCAGGCGCCGTTGGTGCTTCATTTCGGCCAGAACCTGCAGTACAATTTTTTTTTTTTAAATAAATAAATGAATATCTCAAAACTGTGCCCACAACTTAAATTTTTTTTTAATTTTCGAACAATGGTTATAAAAGGAAGATACTACTTTATAGAGAATGTTTCAAAAAGTATTAAAAGTATTTTGAATTTTTGCTTTTTGGAATATTAGAAAAATGTTTCAGATTTTTTTTTTTTTGATTTTTGAAAAAAAGTTTCAAAATAACTTTTTTGAAAATTTGATATTACAAAAATGAGGAATTGATTTTTGTTCAAAACTAATTTTTGACCCCGGCATTGATAAATACTAAAAAATGGAGTACCATTTTTTTCTTCTTAAAAGTGTTTTCAAAATTTTATATTTAAAAATAGTTTTTTTTTTTTAAATAATTCAAATTCAATTTTCTCAAAAACTAGAAGAATTTTAGCATGCGGTTTTATGTTTTTGACTAAAAAATTAATGAAAGCATTGAATTTTGAAAACAAAAATAGCTATACTACTTAATAACAAAAATTAATTTGATTTTTTTTTTTTCAAAATTTTGAGTTTGAAAATTATTTTTTCAAAAACTGTTCATTAAAATAATTTTATTTAAAAATAAAATAAAATAAGAGAAGAGAAGTAATTTCTTCTAAAAGGGGGGGAATAGACCCCCACCTCCTATACGATTTTTTCTTGTCTCGACTTAACCCACACGCTCTAGCTTTTTCTCACCCCGTATGGGAATCACCCTGTATAATGATGATGAAGCATAGCATATTCTAATTTCTTTCCAACACAATTTTAACAATAAATCAATATTTCTCATTTAATAAAAATTGAATTTGATTGCTTGGCGATAATTATTAATTCAGCCGATCTTACTTTTTTATGCACTGAGCGATTCTCTTGGCCATAGGATATTTAAGTAGTAGCTAACTTAGGCGAAAAACTCGTATCGTTTTTATTCAATAAAACACGCTTATTATAAAATGTCAAAAATTATACGTAAGTTTAGGTGCAGTGATGCATGCAGTAAAGCAGGAATATTTCTATGTAGGTATCATCATGTTCAGATTTTAAGCACTCAATGTTAGATTGGCAACTTCCTTGTCAGCTGGTTGCTCCATTTGTCATTCAAGGTTTTATAATTATTAAGGTGAGCCCACTGGAACACAAAATGCCAACAATATTCCAATAAAAATACAATTTTAAATTAAAATAGTTAGAAAGTTTGGTTTAAAAGAATATTCCAATATAATAATTGCAGTAGTTAAACTAATTCCCAAGTTTAGAACTGACCTTGAAGTTAGGTAAAAGCAACATAAAAATAAATTAAAAAACTAAATCGAAAATATTTATTTTTTTATTTTTTCTCTGAAAGTTTAACAAATTCCCCAAGAGCATAAAACGCAATACAAATATAGGTAAATACAAATAAATGAAACATGAAACTTATTACTTTGGATTGTTTTTTTTTTTATTTCCCCTTGTATGGCTTACAAAATCATGTTATATTATATGTTGCCAATTTTTCAAATCACATTGACATTCCACGAGTGTGTAGTTTTAACAATAAAACGCTACACTTAATCTCCCCAATCAGCTAAATCCTTTCCATTGATTTCACATAAAATAAAAACACATTTCTCAGGGTAGGTACATACATGTATCTACTCGTACATACATATGTATATTGGATATTGTTGCGTTGTCATTCTGTCTAACATGAGTCCTTCAACCTAAATAGACAATCCTCATATCGTCTTCTATCTTAGTAAAAACTCTCGATGGATCCCGATGGAGATTGGGGGTATCTTAAAAAGGAAGACAGAAAAAAAAAAAAAAAACTGAAGGAATTACTATCAATATAAATGCAATGGTCAGGAACTTCAGTAGCTTTTTCGAAGTACACACAAGTTCATGGCTATTATATACGATGGCAGTTTTCCCCTAAGTTTACATTTATCCCAGCACGGAAGTGACAAAAGAAATAGCGCGTAAAAGAGCAGCAATAGCTAAAAAGGATGAAATTGGGAATAAGACGAATAATAAAAAAAAAAAAAAACTTCAAGTGAACGGAAAAAGAAAAACTTTTATGATGTCATTCTGGAACTTAATGGATTCTCAATGTGAGTTTAAGGACACGCGTCGAGGGGGACACGTTAAAGAAAAATCTTTTTATGGTCCAGCATCAAGATAGACAAAAAAAAAAAAAACGAGGAAGGACGAAGAAAATGTAATCTAAGAAGTTTCTTCACTAAAGAACTTTAGCTCAACAGTGGATATATGAAGGAGAATGTGGATTCGAGGGGGTATGTTGTGAGGGTTATAATATAATTGAGCAATTTGAGGACTTTAATTGTGATCATTCAAACAGTTTTTCTACCTTAGTGCATCTACAAAAGAGGATGTCAAACGAGAATTATGGATCTGATTTTTATTTGTTGACTTGGAATTGTTGAACGAAGTTGTTTTTTTTTTTGTAATTACATTGATATCGCTATTATATTCCGCATAATATTATGGCATCTTGGTTTCTTTTTGGTCTACGGAAGTTTTAAGAGGTTGGTGGTTTATCCTTTTTTTTTTAAATAACAATTTGGTGACCAATTTTGTGGGTTTAGATTTTATGTTTTATTAATTTTATTGTGAATATTGTGAGTGATATAAACGTAAAACTGTTTCGGGTCTTTTGCCCCTAAAGTTGGACTTTGCATTTTATTTTTCCTGAAAGTCAAAAATTGGTGTATCGGTATTTAAACCAACGTTTTCACTTGTTTTCTAAATATGTATAAATAAAATTAAATTAAAACAAAATAAAATAAAATAAAATAAAATAAAATAATTTATTTTATTTTATTTTATAAAATAAAATAAAATAAAATAAAATAAAATAAAATAAAATAAAATAAAATAAAATAAAATAAAATAAAATAAAATTAAATAAAATCAAATAAAATAAAATAAAATAAAATAAAATAAAATAAAATAAAATAAAATAAAATAAAATAAAAAAAAAATAAAATAAAATAAAATAAAATAAAATAAAATAAAATAAAACAAAATAAAATAAAATAAAATAAAATAAAATAAAATAAAATAAAATAAAATAAAATAAAATAAAATAAAATAATATAATATAAAATAAAATAAAATAAAATAAAATAAAATAAAATAAAATAAAATAAAATAAAATAAAATAAAATAAAATAAAATAACATAAAATAAAATAAAATAAAATAAAATAAAATAAAATAAAATAAAATAAAATAAAATAAAATAAAATAAAATAAAATAAAATAAAATAAAATAAAATAAAATAAAATAAAATAAAATAAAATAAAATAAAATAAAATAAAATAAAATAAAATAAAATAAAATAAAATAAAATAAAATAAAATAAAATAAAATAAAATAAAATAAAATAAAATAAAATAAAATAAAATAAAATAAAATAAAATAAAATAAAATAAAATAAAATAAAATAAAATAAAATAAAATAAAATAAAATAAAATAAAATAAAATAAAATAAAATAAAATAAAATAAAATAAAATAAAATAAAATAAAATAAAATATTAGAACGACAACCCAAAGAGTCTATATTCTTATAGACGCATTTATGTTGGCATGAAGGGAAGAGATCTACAATTTTCTTTCAAATCCGAACACATAAGGTGAGAGGAAGATTCTCAGGAGTTTTTAGGAGTTGGTCTTGGAGAATTTCTGGATTTCTTACAAGAAGCAGTATCCATGACAAAAAAAATTTCTGTGTTTAGGTTACAAAGTCTAAAACCAATACGACTATAAAGCTTGAAAAATCAATAACTCTCGAAGTAATGGTATTCACTTTCTATTTGATACTGGATTTGGTCTTCAGGCCAAATATTTGTTATACCTAAAACCATCGTGAACCTGTTTCAGCTATTAACCCTTCATTTTTAATTTATCGCTCTATTCTTTTGTTGTGTTTTGTAATTCTCTCCACAGCTATAATTAAATAAATTCCATAGTATTACATTATTCAGCAATACTGACAATTTGGCATCATGTCCCTCCTCTTCCACTTAGTTGCCATACCATATCGACAATCTAATTAAGAACATTAAAAATGACACACACAAAATAAAATATCTTAACTATGTACACGAATTGCTGCCACATTGATCCAATTATCCTCTTTCATTTTATTCTCCAACACCTAATCCTCGCTAGAATATAATCAAAATCTCTCGGATTCCTTTATTTATATAATATGTACATATACAGATGATGATGATGATAAGCAAAAGGACAATAACAAAAAAATAAAATAAAAACAAAACGAAAAAAAAAAAGAAATACAGTCAGAGAGTCCTTAATTAACCTGAATGTCCTTTTGCTTCGGATATTCCTCAAATATGAGACGAGCTAGGTCAGGCAAGAGATAATTAATTTGTCTTTGACACATCATTAGATGCCTTGATATAATTCCAAAAGCATTTCCAAGTGTATTGTTCGACAATTAGCCAGTCTATCTCCCTATAATAGTATCGAAGTTTCACACTCCTCCATATCATTATACGTTTATTCAACACATATACATACTTATATATGAGAATATCCTGATAATCCTCATCCCTCTCATTATAATTATAATTATAAATATATGTAGCCCACCCGACACGCCATCTATACCCTCAAAGTGTGTGATGCTTCCTTTACTCTGAACCTTATGATTGGCTTTGATTTTGATAATAATTATCAATCTCAGGTCAATTTGGTGCGACATCTATTAAGACAGCCATTTAAATTAATTACAAAACGATAACATCAAAATAACAGAAGCGACACCGTATACAAAATTATTAATCATCAAAGTGACATTGAACTCTTTAGACCCAGAAATAAGGTACCTTAAATAATTATTGTTTTTGGGTTAGATAATTTTTTTAAGTGAGGTTTTAAAATGATAATTTTACAAAACAATTTTGCATAAAAGGTTAATTTTTCACATTGGATTTGAGGCGTTAGATTGAATTTAATTGTTAACTCAGGGCTTGAATGATGACTTAAACAAAACAATAAAAATCTAAATCTTAAGGTTCATAAATTTCTCTTCCATATTTTCAACTTAAAAAAAAAATTTCGATGGTAACCGTAATTTATTCTTATGAAAAAACAAAACTGCAAATCATCATCAATTTATTTTTTTTGACTTAGTGTAACTAATCTAAAACAAAGCTTCTTGCGTAAGTAGCTGAAAATGATACTTCGATAAGGCTTTCCTTCACAAGGTATTTGCGGGCTCAAACACTTGATTTAAACAAGCCTATCACAAACTCTTTGACGGTGTTTCTAAATAAAAACTTTTATCTCTCAATCTTTAGCGTGCTTCAATTGCAGGAAGGCTAATGGAAATATTAAGGAAGTATTAGGAAATATTATGGAAATATTAAGGAAGCTATACAATACACATTTAAGCTTTTATTACATTTCGAAGGTTAAAATAAAGATGTGTGCGAACAAATATTTTCAAAAATTTACAACTTCGATGCGCAACCTTAATACAAGCTCTTTAAAAGTAATAACTTCAAAAAATTAAAAATTTGTTAGTTGAGTGAACGCATACACTAGAAGATATTCGTTAAATATGTAATTCACATAAAAAGAATGCTTTTCAAACTTTTATCTTCCCCTTTTAAAAATTTTCAGTTTATTCCTATCTCAATTTTTATTCCAACAGAAATGAAAAACGACTCTCAAATACCCAATTCACAAAAAAAGTCGAAAGTGTGATGAAAAAACAACATTGCAAAACTTCTATCTGTTTATAAAATACTAGCCTACTCGAGTGAGAATTCTCGCAATTACATAAAAATAAATAAATATTTTAAAATGAACGGACCCAATAAATTAAAATGAACGGACCCAATAAATTAAAATGACTTAATGTCATATGTCAAAATATTTCCAATTCGAGAGGGTTAGTGTTCTTTTTCAATTTTTATTCGAATTTTTTTTCATAAACAAATGTAGTTTTTAGAATAAATTATTAACATTTTTAAAATGAATTTATAATACGTCAAATCAGCAGGTAATTCCGATTCATTTGCCACCTCATTTGTCAAATTAGGTGTAGGGATCACCCTCGACTAGTTTATATTCTTGAAAGGGTTTTTTCCTCTTATCTGGAAAACTGTTATTACAAATTTCTTTTCAAATCTGCCCTATCCAAACCCTTCTAAGCTATCTTCGGAATACCCCAAGGCAACCACTTAGGTCCTCTTCTTTTTATTCTTACAAATAAAAATATTGAAATGTGGATCAAAAATTCCCAAAATCACCAACGATGCTAAGTTTTTCAGTGTCATTATTTTAACACATAATTCTACTCTTTTTCCATTTAATCTTGACAGTTTCTCAGTCTGATGCTTTTAAAACTAATTTAAGCTAAAATTCCAAACAATCAGATTTCACTTCAACGCATCAAATGGACCCCCCCCCCCCCCTTTCCCCTATGGATTTATTCAAATGGAGCACACCTTAAAATAAAATACCAACTCAGCACTTAGACTTAGGAAACTTTTGTCCAAAGAATTCCCCAACACCAACGTGACGCAACTTACCCGACTTTCCACATAACCATGTTTCGCTCTTTTCTTGACTACGCCTATCAAATCTGGTGTCCATATTCACTTCTCCAGAAATTAGAGCATTCATCGTCGTTTCCTTCGATTTGCCTTCTAGGTCTGTTCTGAAACGATCATTTTATCCTATGCCATCCTATTAGACTTAGAGTTAGCAGCGAATTGTTTGATTTTTACATTGGCTTTCTGTTAAAACTTCTTAAGTTAAGAATAAAAAAAAATCCTTTAGGAGACGATTTTAAAAATAATGAAACAGAATTCTTATAGAACCACAGAAAATTTTAGAGGTAGAGGCAAAAAGAATCATGGTAACAGTCATTGCTATTTGAATTCAATAAATTAAATAATTTTAATTGTTATTTTTATATTTATGATGTTTTGACACACACATGAGTGTAGGTACCTACTTAAGAAGAGCTAAAAGTCCGCCCAAGTCTTTTGTATGAAAACTAAATTCATCGATTGGAAAAAAGATTCAACTCAACAAATTATTAATTAATTAGAAGAAGAAAAAATTAACCGCTGGTAAAATACTAGGCCTTACTACAATATCTCAGATAATGATTAACACTGCTCTTGTTTGATTTCGATGGATAAAAAAAATGGATACAAATTAGAAATGCAAAATTGGATTTCCTCAATTTTTGGAAATATTTGAGTTTTGTTGGTTATTTTCAAACTAAAAAAAAATTATGATTAGACAGCAAAATTTTACAAACAGAAAAATCTTGATTTCAGGCGCTCCCACCTTTACACTCCTAAATTCTGATCCTGTTTACGCTCTTGGACAAAAATCCGAAGATATTTTTGTATGCTTCATTTTAAGCACCCTTTATTTGTTAAATGATTAATATCTTCTTCTTTCTGATCTTGGTTTAACCAAAAGTTAAATCTAAAAAAACAGCAACTTTCTTTAGCAAAATAATCCTGCGCCTCTTAAGGCCTCATTAATACCAAAATCCCACCCTGAGAACTACATAAAAACAAACATAGAAAAAACATTCTATTGGACATTCTTATGCCTTGTTCCACCACTAACTAGATTGTTTGATAAAATACAATACAAAAAAAAAAAAAAAGATTGCGTTGAAGTGCACCATCATCAGGCTATCTGTTGGTATAGTCATGGAGTTCCAGCTCTGTGAGGTCTGTTTATAAAAACTTTGGTATTGTGTAAATTACTTACGATTTTTTTCTATGTGGTTTATTCTGCTTCTTCGAACCGTCGTCGTTATACTTGAGTGACCACAGCACACTGAAGAAAATCACCTTAACCATATGTCTATCTCTTTATATCTCTGGTATCACGTGCAATTCGCATTGTAAATTAATTATGGGATCTACGCTGATTGCCTCTATATATCTACTTAACTATATGTAGGTACTGTACACCTCACCGGACATTAGCCAACTTCATTTTATTAGGCAATTAGTATTGGGTTACCATGTTGTTGCTACTGTTTTTAGTTACTTTACCTTTAATACTGCATGAGTCTTCCATTGCATATATGTAATTACCATATTATTTTTGTCCAGGTGGATTTTCGCAGACAGTATAATGTTATCCATTTCTTGACCAACCAAAGAGAAGCTTCCATATTATTATAATGAGGTTTAAGATAAAAACGGAAATTCAAATTGTCTTGCAATAAAAAAAAAGATGCACAAATAGATTTGAATTGCGTTGGTTTTTTTTTCTAACGCAATATCTCGACGAAAGTATTTTGGAGATGATTATATTATTTAAAGTAATCCTGTCATTAAGGCCGGTTTTTTTTTTTAAACGAATCAGAAGTCTAAAATTGCGAACATAAAGTCCTATTCAAAGTTGTTGCCACTAAGCATCCCTGAAGAATTTTGAAAGCATTTCGTTTCACTCCAAATTAAATAATGAACCCAAGGAACCAAATCATTTGTGTAAGCATCCCTTAGACATTTTAGTTTCATTTAAATACATTTTCACTTATACATAGAAGATTTCAATGCTAAAATTTAACAAGTTTCTAGAATTTTATTGACAATGGTATACCACCTATTCACCTATATTCTTACTTTAAATTTAAAAGCTCTTGAGCTATGCCATTGTTAAAGGTACAAGACTATGGCCTATTTCTTCAAAAGATCATTCAGTATAATGAAATCATATCTTCAATTCAAAATTAACTTAAATTAGTAAAACGTTTGTATTTCTGTACCTAGTAGTTGAGTCCAATACAATACGACTCTGCATGATGACCTCTTTCTC
Source organism: Epistrophe eligans (assembly GCA_951394125.1). NCBI lineage: Eukaryota > Metazoa > Arthropoda > Insecta > Diptera > Syrphidae > Epistrophe > Epistrophe eligans. The sequence goes on from OX596029.1 coordinate 31,986,518, forward strand.
AACCAGAGGTCTAATGTGCATTTCTCATTATAACCAATTTCAATATTTATGTATTTTGTTATTCCCTCGATGCATGTCTCTGTGTAAACCCAAAATCCAGAAATAGAGACAAGTATCCAAAACAACAAACATTGATGCTGGCTGACTGGCTGCCCGACTGGCCAACCAGTGGGATATCCTTTTTGAAGATTTGTTCTTCGCATTGTCATTATTTCTATTTCCATAAATTGAATTCTATAATATAGAAGAAAAGTTACCGCCAACATGTACCTTCTCCTTGTACCTATAATATGTATGTACTGTTTTCCTGTGTTTATACAATTGTGAGAGTTATCATGATTTTCATTTTGCATTTTACTACTATTATAGGAGATTTGTTGTTATGACACGCTCCATGTTCCATCAAGAGAATAAATATATAACAAGGAAGACTTTTCTATTGTTGTTTTATATTTTTGGAATTTTCTAAATATACATAATAATGCTGGATTTTGTATTTCTATAAAGGTCGTAGTTAGAAAAAAATTAAATTATTTGGGGGAGGGGTAGAAATAAACTTTTGCCAATTTATAATTTTTCAAGTTAGCAAATCATCATGTGATGTGAGTTCTAAGTTTGCTTTAAAGCGAAGAAAAATAGATGAAATGCAATACTGCTGCGAACCGGGGGTACAATTATTATTGACATAAAAATCATTATGTAACAGAAGACTTAAAGAACCTACGTCACAATTTGGTTACGTCAAACATTGAAAATGAAGTAAAACTTATTTTTTCTTATTTATAGACCATTTTGGCAAAAATTCAATATTTAATGTATAAGATTATCATCTCTTGAATTAATAATGGCTGTTTTTCATTTCGCAATGACCATTCATGAAATTAATCAGTTGCAATTTTGTCACTTTTCCTTGAATTTTATTGGCAAATTTAAATTTGGTTATGTTGTTATTATTTCGCAAAATCACAATTTCGCATATATTTCATATTGCAATTTTTGTCTTCCTTTTTCTCATTTTGCAATATATATATAATAATTCGCTTATTATTATTTTGCATTATTTTGCATACCTACCTATGCTAATTGTTATTTCGCATTGCATTATTTTGCATTTAATGATTCGTATTTCATCATTTTACATTACAATACTTTGTCAATCATCATTTTACTTTGTATTATTTCGCATTTGATCATTTCGTATTTCAATATTTGGCATTTCACCATTTCGCATTATATTACTTTGCTAATTATTATTTTGCATTGAATTATTTCGTATTTAATCATTTCGCATTCTATCATTTCACATTCCATAACTTTACCAATTATTATTTAATATTGCATTATTTCGCATTTAGTCATTTTGCATTTCACTATTTCGCATTATATTCAGCTCTATCGCGAAATAAATTTCCCTGAAGTTTTTTCCCATTTTGGGAAATTTGATATCAGGAATCATCTTAAAAATTATTAGGGAAAATATTTTAGTAAAATAGCTATCGTGAATAATTTTTGCAGGGAACTTTTTCCTTACATCAATGCAAACATTTTCCCAAGTAAAAGTAAGTGTTTTTGGGGAAAAATTATTTCGTGGGAGATTCGCGAAATATTCTTTCTCCGATATTTTTTTGTTTTTCCGGGGAGAAAATGTTCCCATTAAATTGAGGATAGGGCTGATTTGTATGCTAATTATTGTTTCGCATTTAATAATTTCACATTTCATAATACATTACTTTGCCAATTATTATTTACATTGCATTATTTGGCATTTAATCATTTCGCATTTCATCATACGTATTAGATTACTTTGCTTATTATTATTTTACAATGCATTTTTTTTAGCAATTAATCATTTCGCATTATAATACTTAGCTCATTATTATTTCACTTTTTATTATTTCGCAATTTATTATTGGGCATAGTATTAAAATGGCCAAATTATTTAAACATTTATAATCGTAGAAAAATTGGTCAATTTAAAGTTCTTCGTTATTGATTTAAATAAAACTTATACTGTTTTCGAATAATTAATTTTGTAACCTGATACGAAATGAAATTTTTCAGTCAGGTCTATAACAAAATGCTTGTGAAAATACATCTGGAATATATCCATAGAGAATCATGACCATTTTCAAACAGAAATAAATGAAAAAACACAAAAAAAAAAACCGAATAGAACTCAAATCGCACACAATTTATTTTCCAGGTAAAAAAGTACTACTAAAAAAGAGTGGAGACTTCTCGATATAATCTGCTATAATTATCAATTTTGCTGATCAAACAGTAGCGTATATTGCAAAGAGGAAAGCAGAATTAAATTTTTCGTTAATGAATTGGGTGTACTATTTTTTTTCTAGATTTTTCATTCCGCATCAGAAGAGTATTAGGCTTAAGAATAATGAAAAAAGCATCGTGGTACAGTTAAGAGCAACGTTTTCAACTAAAATTACTAAAAGTGTCATTTTTACCATTAAATAAATGACGCACGCGAGATAATATAAAAAACCGAAACTAACATTTTGAAAAATAAAATCTTGCAAGGAAAAAAATTAACTTTTATAAATAAACTTAAGAAGAAATGTGAGAAACTGCGAGAAAATTTTGCGAAATAATTAATTTCAGGATTAATTTAAGGACCAAAGGAAAATTAGCAAAACAAATATTTCTAGGTAATTATAATTTATTTTGAAAATTTTAAGTGGAGTAAGCGAGCAAGATTTGCGAAACGACTGTAGTCCAGTCAGCATATGTTTTCTAAAGACGTCTTCAGTCCTTGAGTGTGTTAGTTTATGTATTCGGAATATTCAGAATATTATATTTTAAATAATCCCTTTGCATATTTTTATTCACCAAAATAGCTTTTTCGGATAAAAGTTTCTGTTTTTTTATAAATTCCAGAATATTTGGAATGTGTTCTTTTCATTCCATTCGAAGAGCGAATAAGAAACGTTGGGCGGCAGTTTCAGTGCAATTACATAACACTATACTTACTTACTTAATGAAATCAGTTATTATTTTGTAAAAAGTAGCAGCAGTATCTATTAGATTTTCTTAAAACGTCTTCTAGAGGTCATTTAGTTAAGTGTGCTTAAATATTTAAATTGACTTTAAATGATGTAACTTAAATTCTTATCTATTTAGATTTAGATTTAGATTTATTCATTGAATGCATACACAGTAAGAAATACATCTTATAAAATTAGTGTAATGCTAAAAAATACTTTACATAAAATGGTGAACAAGCTACCTGATAGGTGAATTTATATAAACATAATTTTTCCCACTTAAGAGCTTTTTAGAGATATTTCAAAATTAAGAAGGCTTTAAAATTTTTTTATAGATAGGTTTAAAGGAGAAAAGTTAACAATTCTTATTAAAATTATGAATTTTTAAAAAAGTCTGAGGTTTTTTTTTTTTTTTTTTTTAAGAAAAACACCTGATTTGGGACGGAAAAATGACCCTCCCTTAATACTACGACCAAGCGCCCTGCCCTGACTATTTGCAGAGTGAAGAGAAGCATTTATATACTATTTGTAGTTACCTCATTATACACATACATATATTTACAATACAGCTACATTTGATATTTGGTTTCAATTATTTAAATTTGAAAAGGTTATGGCTAAGGTAGACATAGATAGAATGGAAAGAAGGCAATACGAAACAAAGAATAGACTAAAATCTAGACAAAATAAAAGATCCTTATGTAACTAAACTCTATATGTATATACAGGACCATGTTTGGGCATGACGAAAGAAAAGAAAGAAAACAATAATAATATGCAATATCACCAGAAATAAGATGCAGTAATGCATGCAGCAAAAGTACAAAAGTTTATTCTCAAATGCATACCTATGTATTTCTATATATTTTGTGTTATTTTGAACAAATTATTCATGTGAATTCACCATCAATAATATAATGAAATTAAAGATGACTTGTTTTAAGCTTACATTCCTACATAGGTATCTACATATAAATACGTAAGAATTTGGAATTTTAAAATGATTGATTTTTTTGTTTTGTTTGCCATTGTCAAACTTGAAATTGGATTTTAATTCTATAAGATAATAGATACTCTGTTGTTTAAATTTTAAGGAAAAAGATGTACATTTTTACATATTTTTTAAAACTCAACTAGAAGAATTCAAAATTTAGAATTTTTTGAATCGTTTGCTCAAATTTTAACAATTTGTAGGGTAAAATGGAAGAAAACAAATAAAATATATAAATTAGATTTTAAAAATTTCTATTATAATATGTTTAAAAGATTTTACTTATACCTAACTAAAAGAATTATTTGTTAATATTTTTTTGCAAAACTTAACAATTTATAGGGTGAAATAGGTTAAAACATTCTGTTCGTTGTTTTTTGAGAATATTTTTTAAAGTTTAACTATTTGTGTACCTATTGCTGAACAATATCAGTTACATTAAAAAAATTTGGATTTAAAATGTACATATGTAGGTAGCTATAGGGTATAGGGTTAAAGTGAGTTAAAAACAAAAACTGGTATGCAACTTAAAAAAATCTGTTTTTGCTGTTTGAATGGTTATTTTGTTTTTCAGGAATCATATTAAGCACTAGATATTTCTCAAAATTTACCTATACAGTAAAATTTAGGGTGAATTGAGCTCATTACAAAAAAAATGGTATTTAATAAAAAAAATCAAATTTTGAAAAGTTATGTTAAGAAGTTGCATGGCTAGATGTTTATCAAAATTTAAATAATTATAGGGTGAAACGGGGTTAAAAAATGAGGATATGATTTAAATTTTTTTTTTTTATTGTAAAAGTCATTATTTGAGGATTTACTTAAGCGCTAGATATTTTTTTCAAAATGTAGCTTTTTATAGGGTGAATTGGGGTGAAGTAGCATCGTATATTTTTAAATAATTCAAAAATGGCTAATTATGTATGTATATATTTTTTTTACATATGATATGCATATACATAATGTACATATGTACTAGTTACTACATGGTAAGTTATGCGATCGTAAAAAGAATTGAACTCGAGATTTTAATCAAAGTAGACATTACGATGATAGCGAAGTCGAAAAAAGTGGGTGTCGCAATTCTGTCTGTCTGTCAGACCTTTCGGCCTCGGTCGATTTTCTTTAAACTTGGTACCTAGCATTTTTGGAAATTCCCCCCACATTTTTTTTTTTCATTTTTTTTACCAAAAATAACGGTACCTACCTGTCATACTTTTTTTATAGCAAAAAATAAAAATCTCATTTTTCTCAAAAATGTGCCCACAACTTCTTTTAAAAAAGTTCAGTAATTTTTTTACAAAAAGGCTACCATTTTATAAAAAAAAAAATGGTTATAAATGGTACCTCCCATAGAACCATTTTTTTTATTTTCGATTTTCATCAAGTTTTTTACAGAAAATGTTTACAATAATTTTAAAAATATTGTGTACCATTCAAAAAACATTTTTTTTTTTTTGAGAACCCAATAATTCGAAAACGACTCAATCGATTTTTATTAAACTTGCCAGCCAGCAGTTTTTTGACATTATCTAGCAGTTTTGTAATATATTTTTGCTTATAACCAAAAATAATGGTACCTCCCATAAAAATGTTTAAAAACCGGTACATATTGAGAACCTAATTTTTTCTCAAAAACGGCTACTACGATTTTGGTTAAAATTTTTGTGTGAACTAATATCAGAACGATCTACCATATTATTGGGAAAAAAATGTATCTATCGTTTAAAAATGGTACCTCTACTAGAATCATTTTTTTGGTTTTCGACAATTTCATTATCTGTTGAACCAATTTTAATGAAATTTTTAACACAAAAGCTTCTAATAAGTTTGAATAATATTGCATATAAATGAAATTTTGGCTTTTTAAAAAAAATTCAAAATTATTTTTTGAAAATTCGATATTTCGAAAATGGGTGGACGTTTTTTTTTTAAATTATTTTTTAAACTTCACATAGTTAAGTACTAAAAATTTTCGTACCAATTTTTTTTTTTTTAAATACATACATATGTATATTCAAAATCTTATACATATATGTATAAAAAATTATTTTTTTTAAAAACCGCTCCAATGATTTTTAAATTTTTTTTTTCATAAATTCAAATTTGTGTAAGAAACCACTTGATGTACATTGCGTTGGTGTCAAATCCATTTCAGATATTTCTTTAATCAATTTATTTATAATCTTATTGATTTTTTAACATTTTTTCAGTCTAAACTTTAAATTCCATGCATATGTGTGAAGTGCAAGACAACACGGTGCTATATTGTTTATACTTATGTACTTACATAATACTTCCTTAAATTACACTATATTTTTTGCATAGGTGGCATACAAAATAGGCTCCAATAACTAATACATTTTCTTTTATCGGATGAAAAGTTTTGTTTTTAAATAAATTGCTACACGTTCATGTAAAAATTGAAATAAATTTGATTTCTTTTTTAGTACCAAATTGTGTTTGTGATTTAAAAATTCCTAAAAACCTAAGATTTCAAAAAAAAATTGTCTCAATTATCAAACCCAGTGGTGAGAGTAAGACTCACTTTTGCCATTTTCACGATTACCGATGAATCCGTGGCTCATATGTGATTTATACAAAGATTTTGCATATAGTTTTATAGCAAAGTCAAATGTATTGCCAATAAAATAGAATTCTCTTATCCACTTTTGTAGTAAAAAACTTAAGTCTATTTCGAGAGCTCTTTTCACTCTCTTAGATAAAACTGGGAGTTTTATTTACTCACAAAAATAAAAACTAACGGAAATTGTACGAAGAGAACTGATCCATAATTTTGGATGCATCGTATTGATAAAAGGTAAATAACAAGCAAGAACTATAAATTCTTTATTAAAATTCTAAACATCAAAGATAATGAAGCAGAATAAAATTTAGTGCTCGTTTCACGATCTCTGAGTAATCAAATCAGAACTTTACTTGATCGATTTTCCTACAATTTTATGTTCCAATTAACTTACTTATAACTTTACTCAGAGATTGTAAAACAGACCCTTAAGCTAATAGATATTCGGGGAATTAAAAAAGTATCTAAGTACGTTTTTTAAGATAATTTTTCTTTAAAGATATCAACATTATTAAATCCATTAGCTTAATTAATATTCAAAGTTTTCAACGACAAAAACAAATTCTTGCGATTTATTTTATTATATTAAATTTTTATTATGTCAAAAACAAACGAGCCTCTTTCTTCTTTCCAAAAACTTCCATTGAAACAAACTTTTTCAAATTAGATCTTAAGTATAGTTAGATATGTAGGTTCCTAAAGTCTTTGCATTTTTAACAGTTTTTCTCTTCGTTCTTTAAACTAAGCAAACTTTTCAAACTCGTTCTCTTTATTTTTCTTTCTCAAATGAATTCTTAACGCAAGTTAAAAAAAAAAAAAAAAACTTTCAACCAAAACAAGCCAATCAAAACAATTGTCCTTCACAGCAAGAAAGAAGAAACAATTCTTACTAATCATGGTAGTTGATGGTACTATCCATTCTTTATACACCTTTGCCAAAAATACATACATAAAGTTTGTATTTTCTTGAACCTTAGACCAAACCAAAAAACTAAAAAAAAAAAAAAACTATGCTACTTGAACATCACTTTATAAAAGTTCCATCTCCAAAAATCGTTATACCAGACCATCATGTATATTTTCTTACTGCAATATGTGAACATCTCACTCAGTGCAGTACTGCACTCACCTCACTGCTCTTCACCTTCGATCTAAATGCACCTCTCTCTTCTTCATGTTTTTTTTTTTAATGAAATCTAGGAAGTGTCACACAATCCAAAACTTCTAAATATATATATGTAGTCCTTGTTCAACTGGCCCTTTTTCTATCTTGGTTAAAGTATAAAACTTCTTTCAACAAACAATACCACAAGATGTAGAGTATCCTTATACCTTACCTTACTATATTTATACATTATACACCTTCTGAGAGCCAAAGGGAGAAAAAGTAAAAAAAAACAAAAATCACAAACTGTCCACACTTAAGATTCTGACAATGTACCAAATGCTCAAGCCAAAGGACAAACTTTTCTCTCCTGCTGTACAAAAGCAGCATCTATAAGGATACACAAATAACCGAAAAGATCCTTAAGTAGAATTCGAACAAGAACAACTCAACTATCGACCTGATGGTTGTTACTATGGTGTGTTTTCTGCTGCTGCTGCTTCTGCTTTTGCTACTTCTCCTCGTGCAGCATCGTATTCTTTAATGAACAATCAAAGCGCTCCAAGTCCGATTCCCATATCCACAGAACACAGAATACCTACCGAATTCCCCAAGGGACCACTACAACATCAATAAACCATGACCGTGCAATGTTAATGATTCAACCGATAGCATTGCAGTTCTGCTGGACTTGAAGTTTGAAATTTCTCATTCATTCCGTTGGCGTTCGTTGGAGGCAGGCGGGAAGATCAAGGTGTTTTTGTTCATCGTCATTGTCGGAAATGTCAATATTCGCCCTTATATTTGTGACATTTGTCGATGCCGACTTGAGGGGCTTTATTAATTTTTAAGTAACTTTTGGTCTTATCACACCATTTCTGCTCGCTGCAATAGAAATACAAGTGTGTGGGTGTGTGTGGGGGTGTGCCTGTGCAGGAGTCCATCCATATCCATTCTTCGTCCCTTGTAATTTCTTGAGGGCTGATGGTTGTTTTAAATTAAATATAACACTGAATTTTAGGTGCCGATGGCGGATGCCTTGAAGATGCAGTATTTTTTACTTTGCCACCATTTTTTTTTTTTTTTTTTGAAGAGAAAACGAAGAAAACTTGTCACAAAACTAATTTTGTGCGAATTTTCGTTGAATATCTTCTAATTGTAAATTCTAACTGCATTATATTGTGATGGCAGGGAGGGGGGTGGTTTTTGCAAAAAGAACGAAGACGGTAAAAGCCGAAAGAGATGAGGTAAAAACGTTGAAGAGTCATCAGCTCAAGCTGGCGATATGCGGCTAACATTAAAATCATTGCGAACAAACTTTAAAGTTTTCTTGACTTAATGAACATTTGGCAAGTCAGCGCAGTTAAAACTCGAACCGTGGTTAATGAAAGTTTGTGTGTCCTTGTTTTTTTTTTTTAATTTTTTTTTGCTCAATAGAAGTTGAAATTCCTAAAATATCTTTCGTTCGACGAGGAGCTATTGCGGTGCAATATCTTCATTTTTCATCTGCACAACTAAAACCAAAGACAAAGTTTTCCATAAGATAATGGTGTTTTTTTCTCTGATAATATTTTTTTTTTAACAAAAACAAAAAAAAAAAGGTAAGAGGAGTGGAAGAAAGCTGCTATTCTAAAGTGTCACAGATACTTTCTGCAGGATAAAGCTTAAGATATAGGATTGAGATAAAAAATTAAGTGGTATTTGATAAAAATATATAGATATACGAGAATTATGTATATATGGCATGGCATTTTATATAAAGGAAATAATATAATTCCAATGGAATTTTAATATAAAAAGTTTATCTATCAAATTATAATAATTTGTTCTTTTTTGTTTATGTTTGTGTGTGTGATCAAGTATTAAAAATATCTATCAGTTGAAAAACTTCAAGGGTAAATAAAGAGATATAGACACTTGCTAGCTTATATAAATCAAGCCCAAGGGGAATTGGACGGACGAATTAGCGACCCCATCACACAAAAAAAAAAATTACCTTCTCTACGCTTAGCTGTGACAAGTATGCAAAACAAAAACGTAGTAAATTTTACTAAAAAAAATCTGAAAAATAAATATAAAATTCAATTCCAAGATACTAATCGGTCATTTTGTGGTAATTGAAGGTTGTTTGATTTTAGTTCAAAAAATATTTTGATGTTTCCATATAAACTATCGATAACAAACTGATAATTCGTGCCTATAACACAGTTTTTATCGTTAAGTCCCGCAAGTTCTATTCGTTTACCTAAGCACATAGGGAATTAGTTGTTGAGTTAAAACCGTACTTAATGTAGGTACTATCTGAATTTAGTTCGTCTTTATGTTGATTTCTTATAAATTATGAAACAATATTAAAAATAAAAAATTGAATTGAACTCAATAGCGGCATCTAGTGTAAATTGCTCAATCTACTTGTCTTTTCAATAATTTATGTATCGAACATAATCCATTCATTTGAATTCACGTGAACACACGTACATTTGTATTTAAACCAATCATAATTGGTGTGGTGATTATTCTTTGTGAGACCGATGTTTAATACGAAATCATTTTTATTCACTGTAGTCAGCAGATATACAATAATTGACAATGAAATATTATGCGAATGGAGGTAGATTAAGTTTTATTATTTCAATTTTATTTTATTTTGTTTTGTTTTGTTTTGTTTTGTTTTGTTTTGTTTTGTTTTGTTTTGTTTTGTTTTGTTTTGTTTTGTTTTGTTTTGTTTTGTTTTGTTTTGTTTTGTTTTGTTTTGTTTTGTTTTGTTTTGTTTTGTTTTGTTTTGTTTTGTTTTGTTTTGTTTTGTTTTGTTTTATTTTATTTTATTTTATTTTATTTTATTTTATTTTATTTTTTTTTATTTTATTTTATTTTATTTTATTTTATTTTATTTTATTTTTTTTTAGTGGCGCAAATCACAAATTTTTTCCAGGTCTCTAAATACAGGGGGAGCACTTCAGATCCATTGTTTTTATTTTAATTAAATTCATTCAATGTTTCATTTCAATTTAAAACCAATGCCTCCACCTGTACAAAAAAAAAAGAAGAAAACTAAAATTATAAGAAAAGTAGGCGTGTCAGAAATTGGATTTCCAAAAAAAAAAAAAATTAAAATATTACACCTTAGGTTAAAGAGAGCCATGTAAAAATTTAAATTTCTGTTGATGTTCTATTAATATACGTATGTCCACTAAAAAATATTAGGCGTGGTAGTGGGCGGTTTTCCAAACAAAATAAATATAAATAAAAATTATATGCTTCATTTCAAAAAGAGATTATTTACAAATAACTAAATTCCGATGCTTATTAAATTTAAAGAATACTGAAATAAAGTTAAAGTGGGCGTGGAAATGGATAAATTTTACTAAAATGCAGGATGAATTTTACTAAAAAAACTTTAAAGACAGTAAAAATGGATAAAACAATTAATTACGAAAATAGAAATTATTAATAACTCGTAGACTTTATTTAAAAAAAAAACACTATAGATTTAAGTGCTTCCTTGTATTAAGCAAAATAAATAAATAAATAATTACACACCGCCACCTATCCGGTCCAGATTTTTTGATGATATTTTTTGACACTAAAATAATAATACAAAATATTGTGAAATATTATTCTTTTCGTTCCGCTAAATTTAAGAATGGTCATAAGTCGGTTTTGACTTAAAAAGAGAGGATATGTTCCATTGTTAAATGCATGGTGTGAGAAAAAAGTAACATGAATTTAAAAATCATAGAATATTTTTTATAAAATAATATATATTTCAATTAAAATAAACAAACATAACGTGTACATTCAAAAATGGAGTAAAATTGTTAAAAAATATCAGAAAAATAATAAAATTACGTATACGTCCGAGTGTACCTTTGCTTCATGATTTTTATTATAAGGCATAATTTTAATGTGGTCACAAGTAAAATCTAAACAAATAATTCAGCCTTAATAGTAAAAGTAAATTTGTAATGTAAAATGTTTCAATATATCACTGACTTAGAAAGATTGATCCCATTGACTTAAACTCTAAAAAAAAAAAATGATAAAAAAATAATTAAAATGACGTTGTGATGCTGGTTTTCCAATAATTATAAAAAAATAAATCTCTCACAAAAGATCTATATAAAAAATAGTAATTTTTTACCATTATTTTCCATAATAAAGTACAAATTAACAATTTGCATGTTTTACGACTTCTTCAAAACTATTTAATCACTTTTATGATAAACTCAAAACAAAAAATAAAGCTTTCAAATAAAAAAAAAAAAAACAACAAATACAACACACTTTAAATACCAATCCAGCTCTCTTAAGCTTATAAGAAATTTATCTCTTTCATTTTCTATTTTTCTTTTCGAAGCAATTTTTTTTTTAATATTCAGGACATCAGATATTTATAGCCTCAAATCATCACCGTGAATCTTAATTGCTATCAGAATAAAATCCCCAACAACAATCGTGATATCTAAGAAAGATTATCATAAGCAAGCGATGGAAAAACATTGTTGACCAATGTGCTATATAATAAAGAATAACAACATTTAAAGAGAACAAACAAAACAAAACAAAAAATATTTACGTGAACCAAATTTTAATGATGTTAATCCTTTAATAACGCCCTTTTTGTACATATGTGCAATACATACATATTAAATACACTTGAATATCCAAACTTTATACCTATATACATCTATAGACTGATTTCTGTTTAAGTGATAAGTTTTTTTTTTTTTTTTATTTTACCTTTAGTAAAGTCTTAGAAGTCGTGACTTTGGTAACTATTTCCCTTAAGTCGTGAGAATGATAAGGAGAATGTATATTGAGTCTTACATCAGTTTTACGTTAGTTTTGACATCAATAAATTAGTTTATAGAATTATAACTATTTCTGAGTACATTTCTGCTTCATTTGGTGCTTCGCTTCGAGCGTACAATCGTACATTTTTATTAAACTTCATTAATAATTCATTTTTTTAAGAATAAAATTAATTTTATAATTTCATTTTCCATTTGGAATAGATTTAAGAAACATACATTTATAACAGTTATAACAGTTTATTGCCATTAAGAGTGCGTGCGTATAATTGCCTCTCGGGAGATTTGATTAAATCAAGGTGTCCGAAGTATTCCCACTGGCCGAGAACCCCAGTTCTGAGGATGCAAATGAACAGTACCTTTGTATATGGAGAGCTCACAGCTGTACCGAACCAAGTCATAAAAAAATACAAAACTAGTGCTCACTTTTGCGCAAAGTTAAAATCTATTCAGGTCTATAAATTTAAAGAACTAAGCCAGAAAGTGTTTCGGTAAAATATTGTTGTCAACTAACACGCACTCTAATGGCAGTTTATTTACTTCAACTCTTAAAATCTTCGAATTCCCTTTTTATGACTTTGTTCGGTACAGCTGTGAGCCCTCCATATATAACTGTTATAATTTGACATTTCTTTTTTATCCATTTCTTTAACTTTTATTTTTGCTAGCTAGGAAAATATTGGTTTTGTGTAAAAATAAATAGAATCGAAGAAATTAAAATGAACGATTTAAAAAAATAAAAGATGCAAAATGCAAAGGAAGCGCCAGCATTGAGAAGGAATACCTACGCCAGTCTTCTTTATAGTTTATATACTTTGAGGAAGATAAAAAAGTGAAGTTAAGACTGTTAAAAATGTTTGAGATATACCCCTGGGTTCACTTAACTTTTACTGCTCCCTGGATTTTGATCGGGAAGTGAATTCAAAGTTCTCACATTGGGCGCCATTTAAAATAAATCTTTAAAAATAAGAAAGGGTATTCATTGCAAATGCAGCAGAGTATTCAAATTTTTCATCAGGCCAACATATCTTCGTAACCTATTATCTAAGTTTCATAAATATTGAACTTATATTCTAACTTTTGAAAATTATTTGTTTTAGAACCAAAAGTCCAAACCCACTTTTTTTTATAAATTATTTCAACTTTCGCTTTTTCGTACCTACATTAATTGTTTCTCTTTCCAAATTCGCATTTCCACCAAATTGCTCTTTAATTGCAAGTTAAATTGTGTTTTTTTTTCGTTATACCCAAATAAGGGTATGTATCAAATTTCCACCATCAATTTAGGCACGAAAAAAAAAAAAAATTGTATCCTTAAGGCGGACATGCAATTTCGATGTTTTACACCTGCCAAAACTTTGTGTTAACTCACATCCTGTTTTTAATTGTTACATTTTATTTTATTCGCCATTTCAGGCAGGGTATGTTTGTGAGATGTGGTGGTTGTAAATGATTTCCATCCCATTTGGGATTCAAGACCAACCAAAAAAAAAAAAAAAAAAACTCTCTTTCCAAACAATCTCCGGAAACTGGTGAACAAAAGAAAAAAAAAAAACAGGAAAACAAAATTTTCATCATCACAACTTTTATACCATTATTGCATGTCGGAGTTCATTATGAGGGTTTTTTACTTGTGTTTTTTTGTTTTCTGCGCGTCCATTGTTAAATGCTTTTCCATTATCCTCCTGACGTATGGAATCCATAGAATATTGTCGACAAATGCAGTAGGAAAAGGATGGGATACAACGTAAGGGTAAGGGTTAGTTAGTTTTTTTTTTGCATACCATACTAGTTTTCTTGTTTTCTCCACTTCCTATGTGGAGAATAGATGGCGCCCAACGCAAGGTCTCTTAAAACCTAGATAGTAAAAAATGAGTGTTGATAGTCGAACATGTTTTTTTGTTTTATTATTATTTTCTTCTTATCCTTGTTCCTACGGGAACTGGAATATATTTTAATTAGCTGAAAGTTTTGTTTGTCTGTGTTTCTATATAATACTGCACACTGCAACTAACTGATTGTTATTACGGGTGGCGAAAAAATGTGGGGTTAAACTTGTCTAAAAGTCGGATCACATTTGATAGGCACTTTGCCGAAAGGCTTTTTGTATATATAACAGTTTTTTTTTCTGCTTTGATTTTTCCTTGTTCCTATCTCATTATTCTATGTGTTTCTGAGCTCTTACTGTATCCGTTCTTCTTTTAACTTCTTTTTTTGTGTTGGTTTGTTCTTTGGTGTTTTTTGTTTAAGTTAATCCAATTAAAGTTTTGCAGACATGCGATGCCATAATGAGGTTAGTTGGGCTATTGGGAGACTTTTGGATTTTCCATATGTATGAGTTTATATACATGTAGAGGTACTTTGGGGAAAATAAAAATGTTTAAAAACATTACTTGTTCTTTTTGTTGTTGTTTTTTTTTTTTTTTTGTTCATATTGTATAAGAATACTTAATTAGTTTTGAAAGTTTACTTAAGTTGTTTTGTATTTTTTTTATTCTCAAGAAAATATTATTTAGGTCTTGTTTTTTAAATTTAATTTATAATATTGTTTGAAAGTTATTAAAGATTTAGCTATACATCGTGGGCTTTTTAACAAAACCTCGTAAGCGCAAAAATGATTGAAAAATCACTGCTAGTTTAAAGCAAGACTGGCAGTATGAGAATTTTATTCACCTCACGTGCGATAAATTTGAAACTGTTTTTTTTTTTCCTATTAAAAACTACAACCACAATATTATAAAATAAACAACTCAAATATAAGAAAATTGGGTGCGGCAGATGGTGGGAATCACACACATTATGTTGTAGATTTAAGTGATTTTAATGTAAAAATTTAAATTTTCTGGGAATCAATTAAGGAGGAAATTCAGATTAAAGAAAATGGGGCGTGGTAATAGGCGGATTTCCAAAAAAATACAGATTTCATGGTTTTAGCTTAAAAGAGATTTATTATAAATGTTAAGACTTCTAAATACATTATTTTAAGAAATAATATAAAAACCTGGGCGTGGCAGTAGGCGGGATAAAAAAAACTCAAACGATTCAAGAGATTTTAATTGCAAAATTTCAACCTTCTAAGGAAATAAAATGGGATGGAATATATGACATTTGAAAAGGGGGCGTGGTAGTAGGCGGATTTCCAAAAAAAATATATACATTTCATGGTTTTAGCTTAAAAGATATTTATTGTAAGTGTTAAGACTTTCAAATGCATTATTTAAAAAAATAATATAAAAATGTGGGCGTGGCAGTAGACGGAATTAAAAACAAAATTACATACGTTATGCTTTAGGCTAAAGAAATTTTAATTAAAAAATTTCAATTTTCTAGGGATGTTAATTGAAGAGGAATCTCAGATATATCAAAAGTAGGCGTGGTAGTAGGCGGATTTAAAAAAAAAAACTATACTAATGGTTTTGCCTCAAGAGTTATTTGTTATTAATATTCAGCTATTTAAGGACGTTATTTAAGGAAATAATACAAAAAGTGGGCGTGGCAGTAGGCGTTAGGAAAAAATATTGAATTTGTATGGTTAAGAGACCTGAATTACATAATTTTAAACGTTTTTAAGGCCATGCAATAAGGAGAAAATTAAGATATGATAGAAGTGGGCATGACAGTGGGCGTATAAGTGGGTAGATCTTACTTAAACCAATTTCAATTAAAGTAAACTTTTAAAATAGAAAATTTTTCTCTTAGCTTCATACAGATTTATTTAATTTGATAAAATTAAAGATTTTTAAAGTCATTTAAAATGCAAATTCGTATTCGTAATAATTATTAATTATTATTATTAATATTATTTTTTTTTTTATCTCTTTCCAGAATGACAACCTCTGATGGCAACACTTAGCCAAAACTATGACACAAATTTTGATGTGAATCCATATTATGTGCCGATCAACAATAAAGTAAGCTCGCATATATGTAAATCCCTTTTAATTGTCAATATAATGCCATTGTATCATAATACTCTCTTATATCCTTAATTATTAAGCTTCTTAGTTTGATAATTTGATTTCAATTCAGCTTCTATTGTATTATTTTATTTATGCAAAAACCGCAACATATATATGTATATATGTATATAGTACCTTTGTACATATATGCATAGCTAATAGTAAGAAAATCCTTCAAATCCAATTACACACTCCAAGGATGAAGGACTACAATATTATTATAATTTTGTACGTACATATTATAATATAAGCTGTGTGACATGTAAATCTCATTAAATTCTCATCTATTTAGATTTCTATTCAATCGAGCTATGCGAACGTATTAAATATATATATATCTAAGCAAAGCACATCATCAGACAATCCTTCCATATTATTTTCTCATCCTGGTGAATAATTTGGATAAAGTTAAGCCTTCCAGATGAATAACATCAATTAGCCTGTTTTTTTCTTTAATCATTATGGAGTTATAAAGCTACAAATGACTTAAAAAAAAGGGAAAGTATTTTAAACTCGTCAACTTTTTTAAGCCCAAGAATTCGAATGATGAATTGGATACAACAACTTCAACAAAAAAAAAATAAAAATCCTTAAAGAATCATATTAATTTGAAATTAAAAGCATTCCTGCCAAACACAAGGATTGATATCCAGATTCTTGGGCTTTCTGAAAAAATAAAAAAAAATTGCATTCGAATGACACATCATCAGCAGCAGTAGTAGAAGAGGATAAAAATAAAAGCCAGAAATTAAAACGAAAATTCCTCAAGGACTATTTAAATTCCCTTTGAGTCGTTAAAATGAAAGAAGGATTACGTTCTTCTCGACTATACCCTTCATCTACTACAACTTAATTTTTTTTTTCTCTTCCATTGACATTGTAATTTTTGACCCAATTAGAGACTTAAAAGAACCCATTGACCAGGCTCAATGGACTGGTCGGCCGGCCAGCTGGCCAACAGTCGTGTCGGCACCAAGGATATAATGGTAGATCAATGGATTTTCACAAACAACCATCTCATAAGACCCCAACACGCTATGATGATGGATTCGCTCAAAAGAAATTCGTTTAATTGGAAACCAATACCGATGGATTGTAACAACATAGCGTTGTATATATTTATATGAAGAGTTTGACGACATCCTTTAGGTCCATCTCGCACCATATATACATATATAAACAGCCAACCATATCTATGACATGAATATTCAAAGTGAAAGGCGATACACTTTCGGTTCAGCGAAAGCAAGTCGATCAATCAAAACTGTTTTATGGAATTGAGAATGGCGCCCGGGCGGCCGTTCTTTTGCTAGGGATAAATCGAAATTGAATTACTCAGCACACTTTTGTGGTATTTTAAAACGTAGAGTAGAATTTCACGAGGTATATACATACAATAGATGATTTTCCAATAAAATGGAAGGAGGTTCATCGATAAAAGGATTGTAATGCCTCGTTGAAGCAATTATTGCAAACAAAAAGTGTCTACTCATCTCCGGACGAACCGAAGTGTTTGTCGGAAATTTCTCAAAAACCTTTTGAATTGAATGAAATAACAAAAACTTAAGTGTGGTGTGAACAAGATTTTATAGGCTGCAGTTTGTTTGTTGTTGTGTACCTACATTAAGTCTCCAAAGCAACGGAGTTCTAAGTGAAATAGTTTCTCATTTCGGAAAGTTAATTTTCATCTTTCAGACATTGTGTTGTCTTGTTTTTCTTTTAATAAGCATTATAAAAGCAAGGTCGACATATAAATAAAAACAATTATTGTCAACGATATGTTTTAAAGGTAAGATTTTTAGTAGCGGGAACGGGCTTCTGGACCTCCGAATTTCTTAGGTTCTCAACTACGCGACGTGGATCACCAACCAAAACCGTTCTATCGTATTGAATCAAAATATCTTTGATTCCTTATCAACTTAATTTTGATAAAAAGCGATTAAAGCCTTGAAGATAGCTTGACAAATTGTGTTGATTTGTGCAACAAGACCACCACCGCTCACATGAACATGGATATCGACTCCGGTGAATTATTCTTTGCCGAGCAACAAAAGTGGTTCCTGAAATTTGTATTACAATACTTTGAATTTAATATTATCCAAAGCCGATTGACTTAAAAGAAGTCTGTGAGCACGTTTGCAATTAGCTACTGTAGTATACCTAACACTTTTTAAAGCCCAGATGTCTATTCTTGTATTTTATTCTTTAAAGGCACATAATCAAATTTGTGTGTGTTCCTCCGCTTCCGTCAGCGATTCTTCCCAATTTTCCCCTTTTATTTTTTTAAATCGATTTATTTCAATTCCAATATTAGCTTGAGAGAAAAAGTATTGGCATCGTTTAAAAAAATGTCAGGGTTGTAGTACTACGATTTTTGTTTATTTACTTATGTAAAATGTATGTATTTTGTTAATATTTGGCAATCTATATGATTGAAAAAAATTGCTTTTTTTAAAATAATTTTTTCTAACAAAAAAAAATCGAATAAAGATTCAGTTTTGAGAAATTTAGTACCTAGTTGACGTTTTTATTTATTTAATATTCTTTAAAATGTAGCTCCATTATACTCGTAGATATGTAGTTGTTTTCCCAATATTTTAATTTTGAAAGAAATAACTTAATTTGAAAATAAAATAAAAGAACGATAACAAGTATAGTACTTTATTGTAAGAGTTGCCGTTTATTCTGAATATATTTTTTATTTTTTATTTTTAAAAAAACTTACCCTCCCTCTTAAACTAATGTATTTAGCTGCTTGTATCGGGTCATTCATTTCGTGGTTTCACGTTGGTAGCGCTGACACCTGTCAAACTTAGCTGTCATTTGACATGTCATGATTGCCATTTACTATAATGGATCGCTTAACAATCAAACAAAGCGTTAAAATTATTAAAACTTACTACAAAGGTGGTGATTCAAACGTAACCACTTGACGCGCATTAAGCGATGATTATGGTCATCATAATCGACCGACTACGCAAGCAATCGGTAAAATTGTGAAGAAATTTGAAAAGATTGGAAGCGTTACTGATGTCGTAAGGCCTGTGCATCATGGTAATGCACGCTGTTTCCCGGCGTTTGCAGTAATTGAATGATTTTTATTGTCCGGCGATTAAAGATCATGACTTGGACGATATGTGGTTCCAACAAGACGGGGCAACAAGCCACACAACACGACCAATTACGGCTTCATATGCGTGAGAAGTTTTCTGGTCACGTAATTTCACGTTTTGGCGACGCCAATTGGTCACCAAGATCATGCGATTTGACACCGTTAGATTTTTTTTTGTGACGCTACGCAAAAGGCTGAGTTTACGCGAATAATCCCCGAACTCTAGACGCATTAAAAATCATTTTTACTAAAGTTATGGCTGAGTTACCGCCCGAAATATGCGAAAAATTACCTCAAAAGAATCGCATGCTGTGAATCTTCCCGAGACGGCCATTTGAATGATGTTGTTTTTCCCACTTAATGGCAAAGTCCAAACTTTATAGTGAAATAAAATTTTAATCAAAAATGTATCGCTATGTGTGTTTTATTAAGCTTTATTTTCGAAACCGAAAAATGAATGTCCCTTTATTTAGTTCCCCTACATCAATACGTGCATTATATAAACAAATATTTTTTATTTAAACATTTTCCATTTCCCTAATGCAATTTCCTATATTTGAACTATTAAAACAAATTATTCATTTTTCTCTACCATTCAACCATTTAGCTGTTACGTTACGTTAGATTTATGTCACGTTGCGTTAGATTTACATTACGTTGGATTTACGTTACGTTTATTTGTTCGTTTTTTTTTGTTGTGTAAACAACTATGCTGGCGCAAAAATAAAACTTTAACCATGAACTTTACGTGTATCACGTAACGTGTGATAGATTCAATTCAATACGTTATGTGTCACATGTACCTAAACGTTAAAGTATGGTTGTATTGTGTATTTCGGGTACATACAATGTTTTGTTACAAAAATCGAGTACTTAGATGAGCTTAACTGTTACCACAATCTTAACCAGAAGTCTCGGCGCTCATAGATCTTTTATGCATAACGCTAGAATCTATCTTTAAAATTTTGCTCTCAAATAAGTTCCATTCCTTTTCGATAAGTGTCAACACTTATTTCCTGATGAAATTCACAATTTTCCAAAGGAAATTCATCAGAACCAGCATTCATTTCTGTACAAAACTGACACTGCGCGGACCTTTGAAAAAATATTTTTTTCCCAAAATGCTATGGTAGAAGCTATACCATCATGTGATGATGGCCACTGTATATAGAAAAAAAAAAAAACAGAAAGTGGAAAACCAATTCGGCGATTTATACCTGACCTGATTGCAGGTGTATCGCTTGCCTCGGGTATCCTTGAACACTGGTTTCTGTTTTTGAATGATTCGTTATCGTTATGTGTACATCTGTCAGTGGAAGAAAAATCCACATCACGAAATTTTAAATAATTTTCATACAAATATGCCCTCGAGACTGAACAACGCGTTGGTATTATATTGCCTTTGGGGTTTTATATGATACTCCTCGAGTTGAATTGGTTGCAATTTTTTTTTTTTTTGAAAGCACTAAATGGTTTTGAATTTGAACCTCCTCAAAATATGTGTCGATTGATATAGAATTAAAAAGAAAGCACCTGAATATTATTTTGTGATTTTTATGGTAGGGGAAATGGGAGTGAAAAGTTTGTGGAGTGAACATACAATTTTAGGCACTTTATCATGACAGGAGACACCTACTCCTGAAGGATTTTTTACATGCTAGACGCAGGACAGCCTCCCCTCCTCAAAAAAAAATTAAAGCAAATTTATTACAGACATTTGTTAAAACCAATAATTTATAAATTTTTCTCAATTAACGTTTTAAACATTTTTTTTTCCTTTTTTCTTATTTCCAGCAATCGCCGATGTATGACAAATCAAAGAAAACCTGGAGTCAACGGCTCAAAATCAGCAAGACCGAAAAGGCCACCACGCAAATGGTGGTACCCCAATTACCGCCACCACCACCGCATATGCAACAACATGCCATGCACGAATTCCCCGGTGGTGGTTTAGATTTCCACCCGAGTGCTCTGTCACGTTCAATGAAATATGCCGAACCATGGATATACGGCACCGTTCGGGGTATTCCTGCCCGTCCAATGCATTTCCATCCCGGACAACCAATGTTCGCCCCGATGGCCTCCGAAATAGCTGTTGTTATCTGTTCTTGCCCGGAATATCTAAGTGGAACGAAGCGTGAGGTGAAAAAAGCAAGTATATGCAAGAAATGCAAGGGTTCCCGTCTGCCACTGGCTCCCATCGGTGGAACAGTTCGAATTCGTCCAACCAGCACACCGATGCAGCAGCAAAAACATCGCCCTACAAATGCCTCGACAATGCGAGTGGTATCGTCAAAGTCCAGACCATCGATATTGGACCCGCAGAAAGATCCATACGATCTTATGCGACGAACGCGACTTCTATCACCCGAGCCGAAATCCTCTTCCTCACTACAGCAGCAGGATAAAAACTATCGTTCCACACGCGGTCGAAGTTCCAGTCCCAATCGAAGTCGCAGTCGAACTCCCCGCTCACAGCTGGAGGAACCAGCAAAATCTTCGCCAAAATCAAATCAACCATCCAGTAGGAATTCTGATCGCTGGATAGTCGAGGACAGCAGCCAATCTTCCCGCCGCTCCATACTCCGTTGCAATGTCAATCCCTATGACCTGATCTCAAACAAAAAATCCTCCGCATCATCGTCCTCGTCATCTTCGGCAGCACAACACCTGAGCGAATTCTCACCGCATGGCGACGACGAAGATGACGATGTTGTTCCTGATATGTTCAAAGGCATCCCCAGCAGCAAATCGTCGATTAATCACAAGACAGGTATTAGTCGCAAAACAACCGGACCACCTCCAACCATATCATCACCATTACCACAACCACCACCACCATCTCCTTCAGTGGCATCGTCATCCAGTAGCAGCAACATCACCGGATCCACATCATCGGGATCATCCAGTAAGACAACGATGAGTTATTCCAATGTGAAGGCGATTTCTGGACAGCGGATAAGTCTTGGAGAACACTCACCAGCACCGTCATTAATCAACCAAAACGGTGAGAGTTTTTCATATGAGACTGCAGTAGTAGGTTCTCCAAATAACAACAAGAACAGCAACAATCAAACCACCAGTAACAGTCCTAAATTTGCGAAACAGCAACAGCACAGTGCCACCACCACCGCCACTATTCCCCAACCGAAACGTCCGCCACGCAGAAAGAACGATGTGAACTCGTCGTCGCAGCAAATGTTTGATAATCTTGGTGGCGATGGTGGTGATGACTGTGACGAGGACAATGGTGATATTGTTGGTCCTGGTAGTGGTGTTGCTGCAGCATTAACCAATCTTCAAAACCGTCATCAAATAATGTCCTCGCAAATTTCCACAGATTTAGTAGGAGCAGCACCAGTAGCAGCAGTAGCACCAGCACCAGCACCAGCAACAGCAGCAGCTAGTCAAAGACCCTCCATCAAATCCATTCTTAAAAGGCCACTATCGTCGCCAACATCCGGTGTACTTCTAGCTGTCAACACTCCATCCAAATCCACGTTGAATGGTGACACTGATACAGGAAGTCTTGTTGGTACTTCTGCCATCACAACCAACACCACCGATTCGTGTAGACTCGACCAGCAGTTTCAGTTCCAAATCGAACAGCAAAAGCAGCAGCAGCAGCAGCACAAACAACATCATAATCATCATCATCAAATTAAACGTAACTCAACCAGGACACATGAAAGCTCACTGAAGAGTCCTTCAAGTGGAAGAGGCAGTGGTAGTACCGGTGGTGATGGCGGTGGAGTTGGAGTTGGAATTGGAAGTAGAAATGGAAGTGAAAGCTGTGTAGGTTTGGACACAATGTTAGCCAAATCGAATGGAGGACAAAAAACCGCTGCAGAAACAAAGACCGGATCACAGTTTTATATTCCCATGCCACAGGCTCGTAAAAAAGTCCAATTTATGGTCGAGGATAAAATAATCCAAGTTGACAATGCAAACTACCATCATCATCATCATCATCACAGTAATGACGATGACGATGAGGATAACGAGGATGACTATCATTCTGCTCAAGGAGATGAAACTGACAAAACTGAAATCTCCAAGCAAATAGGTAAAACCCTTACAGCTAACTACCGTAACTGTAGTAATACGCCTGACACTCCTGTTCCTCCTGGAACCAACAAAGCCACTATCAATGTACGGCCAGGAGCTGATGGTGGTGGTGGAAACATCTCGTCGAAAAGTGATACCACGAGAAAACTACTCCTGTCATCGAAACCTACACTTGTCGTCACCAATGTGGACAAGGATCAGGAGAACGGGGAGAGGACCGAGGAATCTTCTGGTGATGGCAAACGTAGAATCATTGGAATCCCTAATGGCAGCCAGGAAGATTTTGTTGGAAAAGAAAATCCCACCAGCAGCGGCGGCAGCGGTGGTGGTGGTGGAAGCAACAATAGTGCTCCTGTTGCTATGGCTAATAGATTCAACCAAGATCTATTGCTTCGCCAGCGACAACAAAATCAGCAACAACAGCAACAGCGACAGAAACAGGAAGCAGTATTAAACTTATTACAGCTCGAGTCGAACTTACTGTCGAGTGAATTATTAAATTCTGGCGAGAATAATTATTACCAAAATTTCCAGCAAAACCAAAACCAGGACCAAAACCAGATCCAGGATCAGGACCAAGATGAGCCGCATTATGAAGATGTTGCCAATGACAATGATGGTGTCAGTGATGACGACGACGACGACAACGATGGTGGTGGCGAGCAAACAATGTCCACGTCTTCATCGTCAGCAACTCCTGCTCCAGCTCAAGGCGACGAAGACCCATGCGGTCGATTTAATAGCAATGGTGACAGGACAAAGGGTAAGTCTTAAGAATAAGGAATAAAAGAACCGCACACACACAAACAAAAAAAATTAAAAAAAAAGAGAAGAGAAGAGAAGAGAAGAGTTTATGATTGGGTATAGTGTCCTTGTCCTTTTGTTTCATCATTAAGTTTATTTTATAGGTTTTCTATATCATAGCAGGGGTGGTATAAAGTGGGGGCTGTATTATATACGTTGATCATAGATGATACTTAATTTAGAGAGGATTTTTGTTTCCAGTTTTATTACCATCAAGAAAAAGAAAATGTGAGACTGTGAGAGCGAAGAATATAAGATGAATTAAATGAGTCCTTATAACGTTCTACCCAAGACTAAAGACCAAAAACTGGATTAGGCGATTTTTGATGAACTCAAACAATTTAAGATGACGATAAGAAAAAAACCATTTTTCGGTATTTTTTTTTTGTTTTTTGTTTTTCTCATGGAAATAAAAATAAAAGTATTTATTAAGGTATTTTACCTGCGTGGAACAAGTTTCAAATGGTTACACATTTTATGCCTCATTTGTATAAGGACTCTTCTGTGAAGTGTATTAACTTTTTTTTTATGGGAAGATATAAAAAGAAATCTTAGCTAAAAGGTAATTTAATGTCAAGAGAAAGAAAAAAATAAAAGATTTTGTTGCGATTGGTATTATTTAGGTAGATATAGAACTTTCTGTAGAATAAGGGTTTTATTGGAGATAGCTAATGTTTCATGGAATTTAATTGATGTTTTTTTTTTTTTTTTTTTATTTCATTTAAAAAGTTTTTGGCATCAAATTGGTCTTAATCTATACGCAATGATTGCTTTTTTTACATAACACAAAGTTTCCAAATAATTGGAAATATGGAGTTGCCAGTATTATGGGATTTTTTATACAAATCTTCTAATCTGACGAAACCTTGATATGTAATGGCTTTAGGGAGAGGGGTTCCCATAGCTGCGGCCTTAATGTCAAGCCACTAGATACAGAAACCGGTTTACGAGAAAACGAAAAATTCGCCACCACACCTATACGGGTCATCGCATATGCGTGAAGTTAGGCACCGGCGTTTTTGATTTTCGCAAAAAAAAATATTGTACTGCCATTTGCCTTAATTATTTAAAAGAAATTTTACAAAATTGAAGAATGGGAATTTTTTCAAAAATTTAAAATTGTGCTGTTTTGTGCTGGCAAGACTACCAAAAATATTTAAAAAAAAATTGGCAAATTTTCAACTATCGCGACAAAAAAAAATTGCGAACTAGCGATTTTCAAAAAAAAGTTTACCTGTTATGTCGTATTTATCGTTTAACCATGGCTCAAATGATGATTCAGCTGACTTTTTTTCAAAATATGTTTTCTTAAAAATTTAAATTGTGCTGCTAAGAGTCGAAAAGAAAAAAAAAATCTCAAATTTATAATTTTTATGGCCCGAAAATTTGATTTTTGATTTTTAAAAAAATTTTTAAATTTTATTGACCCAGCTTGAGAGAGATTCTTGATTTTTCATCGTTTGGCCACCGTGGCGCAAATTTGCAAGTTTTGCGGAAGAAATTTTGCACCACTTATGAAACAAAAATTTCAGCACCACCATTTTGGATTTTTATAAAATATTTTACTTTTTTTCATCCAAGTGTCAATATAGATTCTTCATTTTTTATCGTTTTCATCGTTTAGCCACTGCGCAAATTTTCAAGTTTTGCACATTTTTTTCAAAATTACAATTTTCATATGAAAAATTTGTTCTGTTTAATGCTCAATTTGTGCTGTGTGCCGAAATGATATAAAAAAAAAAAACAATTCGCAAATTTACAACTTCTACGGTTCAAAATATATTTTGCGAAACATTTTTTATTTTCAACAAAAAAGGATGTGATTTATAGTATTTTTTTATTCAATTGATACACGATTTTAGTGCGTCTCTAAGCAAATGGTTCAATTCAGATTTTCATTTTGCAAATTTGCAAATTTATGGATGTTTTTTTTTCAAAATAACTATTTTCTTAAAAATTAAAATTTTTGGTTTGTTGTGTTATTTTGTGCTGCCAAGTGAGGAAATTATACAAACAAACCTGCAAATTTTAAACTTTTGCGGCGAAACAAATATTTTGCGAAGCGTAAAATATGCACCCAAATTTGCTCGCTATTGTGTTTTGTTGTTCATTCAATTGACTTAGTTTTTAGTGCATGAATCTTTATTTTTCATCGTTAAACACAAGTCGCAAATTTTGAGGATGATTTTTTTAAAATTAATATAATATGTAATATACCTAAGTGATTATTGTCTTTTTTCATGCAATTGACACACGGTTTAAGTGCAAGCGGGATTGAAGAGTAAACCTACATTCGCATTTTGCAATTTTGAAAAATTAATGAATGATTTTTATTTTAAATAATAATTTTCTTAAAAACTAAAGTTGCATATATGCCACGAATTTGTAACATTCTCGGCCGAAATAAATTTGCGGGGGTGAAGTTAAAACCTCTATTTTCGATTTTAAAATTTAAAAAAAATTGCTTTTCAAATTTGCAAATTTCAAAATCACGATTTTCTTAAAAAATTAAATTTATAATGTTTTATGCTGCCAAGAGCACTTAGCCAAATAGATAAAAAAAAAATTAAAAATTTGCACTTTTTGCGAAAAAAAAAAAAATTGCGAAGCTTAAACTAAGTACCTCAATTTTTGAATCACGATTTTCTTAAATAAAATAGATAAAAAAAAAATTGAAAATTTTCACTTTTTGCGAAGCTTAAACTAAGCACCTTAATTTTTGAATCACGATTTTCTTAAACAAAATAGATAAAAAATTGAAAATTTGCACTTACGAACAAAAATAAATTTTGCGAAGCTTAAACTAAGCACCCCAATTTTTGATTTTGAAAAAAAAAAATCTGTTTTGTATTTTCCTTATTTTTATTCGATTAGCAAAATATATGTTTGGACCTGTAAGCCAAAAGCTTCTCTTAAATTCTCTCTCTCTCTCTCTCTCTCTCTCTCTTTTGATCTAGTCAAAAAAAAAAAAAATGAAATAAATGAATTGGATTGCGATATTTCCGCAATCCATATAGCAGGACTGGGATGATTAGCGTCCTATATACATGGACCATAAAGTTGCTTGAGGTGTATAGTTAAATCTTCCCACCCAAACTTGGATACCTTGCCTACCATGTTAATTAACGCAAGAAGGTTCTCCTACATACATCCTTCTTGCAATTCAATGGAAAACTCATTTCCCTCTCTCTCTCTCTATCTCTCTCATGCAAAGAGTGTATCCATCATCATCAACTATACATTGACAGTTGCTACCTACACCTATAGTTTCATTCTATTTGTTTTGATAAAATCCCCAATTTCATTATTTCTAAAATCCCGGACCCAATCTCGACACTTCACGCACCCAAATGCATCATTGACATTCCTGGAGCTAGGAGGATGCTTCAACAATAAGAACCCACAACAAACATCGACTTATAGATCTGCGAACAACACAAAAGACAGTCCTGTGTTGTTTCTCTATTGTTTCATCTGAATAATACATGATGACGTGATGCCCCCTCGGAAACATCTTCGGCTGTCGCATCGTCCGTCTGTCGCGTCGTCGCGTTGGTATCGACACGTTCAATTTCATCCCTCTGGAGCCCTATATTATATATGTACAATGTCTATTGTACAGGGCCGAGGAGGAGGCGCACTCTGGTGACTAAAACCAGTGCCATCGTCAACCGATGCAATCAGTCAAAGTCACCGCAAATATATCTTCAACCTGGGATCTTGATTCTCGCATCATGTCTGAAGACCAAAGAAGAACAATGTGATGGCAGTGTGTCTTCGAAATTGAAACTGATTCTCGGATTGGAGGTTTTGTCAATAGATTTCTATATACTTCAATGTTCTGAGTGTAGAAACCTATATCTAGGTATATCGACGACGACGATGACGACGACGACGACGTGCGGTTATATTAGCAATCGAAGATAGTTTTGGGTTTGAGCAGAGAGGTTTTCCAACAAAGCTTTTCCTACAAAAAGATACTCAAATGTACCTTTATCTATCTATACTCATACCCACATTCGGTCTCGGTTATAAGGAAGGAAAAAGTCCGGACGAAAAGTTGTGAAACCCCTTTCAACACAAAAGCCACGGCTACCGCACGAAATCCATACAATCCTATTACTCCATGTACAGAGAGACCATTGATACACTATACGACCGCTGCGCTGCTGATGCTGCTGCTGCTGCTGTGGTATAAGAATACGACCTAGGATGTGGAATCGAATCAGACACTCCCTCGAGAAATGCATTATTCAAAACTTTTCTTATTATTTTCTTGCCCTGGCAAGACCTAAGACTATACTGTTGCTGCCAACAAAATCAGAGCCATCGTCGTCGTCGTAGGTCGGCATTGCTGTCACCGTCGCGCCTCCACCCACCGCGCCACCGGACGCCAACGTCTTATAGTCGTCTCGTCAACTTTTTTGCTAGTGGTCTATATTATAGGAAAGCACATAGTCGCGCGGCATCAAGAAGACAGACGATGGATTCTTTTGCATGTTGCATTTATTTTTGAATGCCAAAGTTTAAGTAGGATTTTTTTTTTACTTATTTACCCCTGCACTGCACTGATGGTTACCTTTTTCAAACAAAGTATATATAAGAGAATCAAATCGGTTATTATGATGTTGTTGGGTTATTATTTGGACAGTATAAAACTATTTTCTCTTCATAGCTGAACTTTACAGAAAAATATAAGTAAGTTTCAATTCAAAAAGCGATGCAAAGAGAGGTAAATGAAATGAGCAGCAAGGAATAAATAATATGTATCTATGTTTTAAACAAGTTTCTTTTTTTTTTCAAAAACTTTCAACAAACTTCGCAAAGCTAAGAGGTGGTATAGCCGTTTTTAAAGCGAAAACTCCAAACAGGGGCGTTTAAAATAGTCAAGAGAATTTAGAATGTGCATTTTTTTGTATTTATAATTTTTTTCTGAAAGATTTTTTTACCACGTGATAACGTAGGTACTATATGGCAAGTTATGAATCCTTAAAAAAAAACGCAATGGAGTTTTTGATCAAA
The DNA here is from genome assembly GCA_951394125.1 of Epistrophe eligans. Taxonomy (NCBI): domain Eukaryota; kingdom Metazoa; phylum Arthropoda; class Insecta; order Diptera; family Syrphidae; genus Epistrophe; species Epistrophe eligans. The sequence continues at coordinate 32,015,979 of OX596029.1, forward strand.
CTTGACAAACTTGTGTGTGCCTCGAAATTCTGCCCGTCTGTCTGTCCGTTCGATTACAGCCTAAACGGATGGGTCGATTTTCTTTAAACTTGGTACTAAGCGTTTTTCGGGCACTCTCCCGTCAAGTTTTTTTTTTTCATTTTTTTAAGATCAAAAATAACGGTACCTGGCGTCCAATTTTTTTTAACAACTACTGAAAATCTTGTTTTTCTCAAAAACTTGCCAAACACTTTTTCAGTAATTTTTTTTTACAAAAATGCTACCATTTTATAAAAAAAAAATTCGGAAAAATGGTTTTAAATGGTACCTCCCATAGAACCATTTTTTGGATTTTCTCAAAAACGTATCAAGTGATTTTGATAAGTTTTTTTATTTAGAATGTTTACAATAATTTAAAAAATATTGTGTACCAAAATTTTCGGATTTTTTTTTTTTTTGGATTTTTAAATGAAGTTTCAAATTTTTTTTTGAGAACTTAAACTTAGTACCTAGCAGTTTTTTGACATTATATATAGCAGATTTTAAATACAATTTTGTCTTCTATTCAAAAATAACGGTACTTCCCACACAAATTTTTAAAAACCTGTACCTATTGAAAATTTCATTTTTCTCAAAAACTGCTCCTTCGATTTTGATTAAAATTTTTGTGTAAACCAATATCAAAAAAATCTCTACCATATTATTGGGAAAAAAATGTGTCCATCGTTTAAAAATGGTACCTCTCATTTTTTTAGGTTTTTGACTATCTCATTATCTGTTGAACCAATTTAATTAAATTTTTTGCACAAAAGCTATACTTATAAGTTTAACTAATATTGCATATCAAAATTTTCCAAAAATCAAATAATTTTTTGAAAATTTAATATTTCGAAAATGGGTGGATGATTTTTTTTTCAAAATTAATTTTTCAACTCCGCATAAAAACTGGCGTACCATTTTTTTTTTTAAATATATTTTAAAAATATATTCAAAATTTTATATATAAAAAATTAATTTTTTAAAAAAAAGCGCTCCAACGATTTAAAAAACAAAATTCTCATAAATTGAGATTTGTGTAAGAAATCACTTTGTGTACATTGCGTTGGTTTCAAATCAAATGTCAGATATTTTTTTAATCAATTTATTTCAAGTTTATTGATTTTTTAACATTTTTTCAGTCTAAACTAAACTTCAAATTCCATGCATATGTGCGAAGTGCAAGACAGTACGGTGCTATATTGTTTATATTTATGTACCCACATAATACTTTCTTAAACTAGGCTATATATTTGGCAGGTGGCATAAAATATAGGCTCCAATAATTAATTAATTTATTTGATCATATGAAAAGTTTTTAAAATTTTTAAGACTTTAAAACCACAGTGTGATCGTACATATATGTAAGAGCAAGTTCGTGCGACCCAGTCCTGCATTTTATTTTATAATAATAAAAAAAATATTGAATTTAATAAAATGTAAAAAATCAAACGTTAGTTCAAATAGGATATTTACTAAAATAGAAAATTATAAGAGTCCATGTTAAAATAGTACCAAATTGGAAAAAAAATTAATAGGTACTTCGATCGTGTAAAAATTTTGCAAAGTTTTTTTTTTTATTTTGAAATAAAAAAGTCATCTTTGTAAATCAATTACAATGTTATCAAAAATAGTTTCAAGTAAATTTTTAATTTAACCATGAATATAATATTGAAATTAAGTATGATAATAAGTATAAACTTACAAATTTATACTGAAAGGTGCATCTTTTAAATTCAATAAGAAATTCATGTAAAATTTCAACCTCATGTTTTTAATATTATTTTAATATTATGTTTATAATATTATAATCAATATAATATTATAAAAACTAAATATTCAAAACTAATGACATTAAATTATAATGAGGGAAGAATCTGTTGATAATTTAAAAATTAAAAAAAAAGTAGGTAGGTTATTAAAACAAATAAATAAAAACAAAATTAAGTCTACTGCTTTCCTATTTCTCTATCTCTTGTTTTGAATATTTTTAGTCGCGAATTCAGAAAACAAAATAATTAAATTTTTATATTTCATATTAAGTTTTATTTTGGGGAAATAGGAAAAGATTTAAATATATAAATAATAACAAAGGAGTTAAACCAACAAAATAAAATACGCAATATTAATTACCATGCAGTGGTAATGGAAATGATGAAAACTATTATTATGTTTAATAATTATTCCTATTTCGTAAGCTTTTTATGTTTAGATAGAAAAAAGCGTAAAAAAACTTAAATTCACGTCGTCATCGCTTATCCACTCACTAACGCGGATTAGAGATGAAGTTTTACTAAAAATTTTCATCGTAATATTTTTCAACTTATCTACTGCAGCTTATTTTATTTAAAAATCAAAATTAATCCAATTACCTAAGTACCATCATAGATTATAATTATTAACATTTACATTTATAATTTAGTTTTTTGTTTTTATTTTTTTTGTTGTTGAATTGCCATCATATGCGAATAATGCGAGGAGACCTTAAAATTTTACATGCAACCACAAATAAAGTTAACCAAGTTATAAGTTTGTACTCTCGATAATTAGACTTTATGTAAATTCTACCTTTTTTGGTTTGGTTACCTATTTATATAACCAACAACAATAATAAGTCCATCCAACAAGTAAACTTCTCTCTCTTTGTGCTCTGAGGTAGCTACCTAACATCACCATCAGGATACAGGGGCTATAAGTATATGTAGGTTAGTCGTTGGGGTTGATCCAAACTTCATCTGTTAAATTTTTGATCAAAATGCAAAATATTATATAAATTCAAAACAAAAACATCAACAAAAAAAACCGTTGTATATATAAAAATTGCATGAATAAAATAATAAAACAGGAGTCCAGCTACATCCGTAGAACCAACACCGCAAACACAATGATGTCCTGGGCTCCTTGGTTTAGTTCATTTTTTTGTTTTTTATTATTTGTTATACCTAAATGCGGTAACAGTAGCCCTGGTTAAAGAAGCTTAGGGCGAGTGTTTTATATCTCAAAAACATAATTCTACGAACACAATAGGTTTCCATCCATATAAATATATTTATATAACCCTTGGTTCGGTTCTGGAACTTAGCCTTCCCAGTCTCGAATATCCTTCCAAGTAAGCTGATTCGGGCTCCTGCTTTTTATTACATTCTTCTCGTTTTTGCATGATTATATTTGAGTTAGCATGAGATGGGACGGGAATGGGAATGGGACGAGAGTAAAAAGTTCCTTTCAACAAACAACGCAGTACCTATATATAAACCTAACAAAAAACAAAAAGGATGATGGCAAACACAAAAAAATCTCTGAGTTAAGCTTCCATAATGGATTATTACCATCTCAGGATGACCCGTTGTTTTGTATATTATTCCCTATCATCCATCTCGGGGGAAGGGAGGGGGGGTGGACACATTGATGACAGCGCTTGAATATTCAGCGTATAAGAGCTCCTCCTCCTCATATTCACGCTTCATCCTCTCGTATAGCGTAGGTAGCAAAACCAACCTTAAAGTGGGTGGTGAGTGTTGCAATTTCCATTTATAATATCCAAGTGCCAGGACACTCTTCGGTTTTTAGAGTCTTCATATACTGTTTTCACTCTGTCATCCATGGTGGTGTCATTCTGGAATTCTCAACAACTGTTGTTGCTGACACTTCTATACTAAACCAACACATGTATGCAGCAAGTCTGTGATGCAGCAGCAGCAGCAGCAGCACAAGATGACACAACAAACTTCCGTTATATCATATTTTATTCACATTTATTTTTATATGTTTTTATGGCTGTCATCCCTTAAATAACTCTCCTGTTTTATACAAAGGACGTCGGCGTCACTTTTCTAAAATAAAAAAAAATATACATAAAAAATAAAAAAAAAAAAACAAACGCGAAATAGACAAATTTGCGACGCAGATTTCTGGTTTGCATGCCAAAAATTGCATAATACGCTGCAGGCGGAACACCAAAAAGGACTCCTCGCTTGCAATGCAAAGAATTTTATATCAAACAACAACAATTTTAAGGACCACTAGGAAATATTTATTATTTTTTTTTTGGTTTATTTATGTTGTTTTTTTTGTGATTCACTTTGACACTTAATTTAAAAAAAATAAAAAAAAATAAAAACACCTAAATTTTTTGTTTATAAATAATGCAATGAGAAATTTAATGTTATTTTGTATGCTTGTAAGGATTTGTTTGAATAATAAAATAAATAAAATAGGACTCTGGTGAGACTTACTGAATTGCATTTACATCGAATTATTTAAAACTTTTATTCTAAAAAGATTATCTTTTTTTTTAAATCATAATTCAGTTAAAAAAAATTGCAGTGTACAGTTTTCAAACGGTATTATTACTTAAAAAATTAATTAGACGAGAATAGTTAAAATAATTGCCGGAAATATGTTGTGAACATAAAAATTACATTACAAGTGTTGCCATGCAAACTAAACTTTAAACACGGTGATTCCGAAAATGTCGAGATAATAAAAAAATTTAAATGAGGAAAGGGTCTTTTTTTTAAGTTTAAACAGGAGGATCAATTTTCTAAAACAAAAAATTACTTCAAATAAAAATCAAAAAGAAAAAAAAAAAAAAAAACAAGCAATTGCAACACCTAAAATTTATTAGACTTTAATATTTATACTAAAAATAAATAAGAGCATTCAATTTTAACAAAAAAAAATTGTACTTAACTACGTAAAGTTTTAAAAAAAATTTGTTTGATTTTTATGAAAAATAGTTTTTAAAAATTATTAAGTTTTAAAATAATTTTTTTTCAAAAATTGTTCACTAAAACAACTTTATTTAAAAAGAAAAGAAAAAAGAAGAAATTCCTGGCTTTACAAAAAGTTATTACATTGCATTGTTATTGTTGCCGTTGTTTTTTAAAATTTTTTTTTTCTGTTTTAAGTAATTTTTTTAGAAAATTTCCCCTCCTGGCTAAATGGGGAGAAGGCCCCCTCCTATACGATTCCAATTTTTTTCTTGTCTTAACCCAACCTATATACGCTTTAGGTTCTTTCATACTGTATGCGAATCATCGACACATACAAGCTGAAATCTTTTGCACCACTCGTCAAAAAAGTAGTAGAAACAAACTTTTCACGAATTTTAACTTTTCTAATAAATTTCGACAGCACTGACAAAGAAATTTTTTTCAGTCATGCAAGACTCCCAAAAAATCAACGGAAAGCTAGATTTTGGTATATATAGCCTCCTCATGGTGTGTGTTCTTAAGAAATTGTCAAGTCTCCATCGATATGAGCGCCGCGCCAGCGCGCAACAATTGTGTAAAGGGATAAGGGCCCCTCCAAAATAGGTTTTTAGGAATAACTCCCAAATTTTGTAGAGATAAAATATTAAAGACTAATTTGTAGTTTAGAAAATTTCCTACAAAAAACATGTTGATAATTTTTTTTATAAACAACCGTTTTCGAAATAAACCAATCCGAAGCGTTAAGGGTTTTACTTTTCTATAAAGTTGGGCGGTTTAGTTAAAAAAAATTGTGCATTTTTTGATAAAAGTACTAAATTTTATCCATTGTTGGAACATTTTATAAACATGATTTTAAAATACCAGGAGGAGCAAATTAAAAAAATAAATTACATAAAATAGAAAATTAGTATTAAAAACAACGACAACACTTACATATAATATTATGTTTTAACTTTTTTCAAAGCTTGGAATCCATTCTTTAATTATGTTTTTAAATAAAGTTATGTTAGTGCTTAGTTTTTGAATAAATTATTTTCAAACTCAAAATTTTGAAAATAAAAAAAAAAAAAAAAAAATAATTCGAAAATAATTTATTTAAAAATAAGCACTAAAATAAATTTATTAACTAAACAAAAAAATCATTTTAGAATTTTATAAGATAAAATTTTATTCTCAAAAAAAAAAAATATAGTTTTCTAGAAACTTTACGATTTACGGGATTGACAGATTGCTTTGTAAAAATAAAAATATTTTTGAAATACGTAAATAATCGCATTATGCTAGATTTACACTTTGCCTTTTGCAATTGACGAAAGACCATTTTTGACACGAAAGGGTGCCCCATAACGAAAAAACGTCGTTCAAAAAATAATCAAGAGATTGAATTTTATCAACATTTTCAATGTCCGTCAAGTTAGCATTACCACTACAAAATTTTAAGATTCTAATAATAATTGAATTTGTCGTGAAAGAAAAAAATTTTCGCGCTTGTTTCTTTTTTTTTTCGTTTTTTTTTTTTTTTTTTTAATAACTTCTGGTAATACTAACTTGACGGTCAAGTTACATTACCCACCCCCCCAAAAAAAAAAATAAATAAATAAAAAATTAGTTGTCGTGAATTTCTCGTAAATTTGTCGTACCTAAAAGAAAAAAAATTATAAGAATTTTTTTTGTTGCTTTCAAATAATCTTTGAAATTGAAATTATATCTATGAATTCGGCATTACTATACAGTTTTGATTGGCTATCCTACAAGATTTTTTGATGTGGAATTTGTTTAAACAATTATCGCTTGACGAAGTCCTCAAACATGTTGTTTCAAGAAATAATGAAGAGATTCAATTTTATCAATATTTTGGTTCAATAGGCGGGTTTCAATGGTTGGGGTTTAGGCGGGAGAGGCGATTTTCTAAAATTAACTTAAAACAGAAAAAAAACTTTTTAAAAACAACTGTCACACTTACAATGCCATTCCACATCTTTTTGTAAAGCCGGAAAACTCTTCTTTTTTTTTTTTTTAAATAAAGTTGTTTTAGTGAAAAAAAATTAGTTTTAAAACTCCAAATTTTGAAAGAAAGATAAAAAAAAAATCAAACTAATTATTTTCAAAATCATTTTAGTAAAAAAAAAAAAAAAAACGAATGCTCAAATTTTGAGAAAATTGAAAATTTTTTATCAATTTTAAAAAATCAATTTGGTATGTCAAACTATTAAACTATTTTTTTTTTTTTTAACTAACAAGACATTTTTTTTTAAATATCGAAGTTAATCCTATTTTTTTTAGTAATCCTAAAAACATTTAAAAAAAAATTATTAAGTATGCAAAATTTATAAAATTGTTAAGGCCTTCAGTACAATAAAATTTCATTCAAATTAAAAAAAAATTAACTACCAATTATGTCGTTTTTAAGAATAGTCTGCATAGTTTAATCAAAATCGGAATTGCAAGACCTAATTTATGAGTTTTCTTTATCATATCGTAAAATTCGTGTTTGATCGAAATCTCAAGTTTGATTTTTTAAGAACGCAAAATTTTCCATAATTAATATCGGAAGTCAAAAAGGTCTTAAACTTTTTCGAAACAATATTTCAACGTCAAAAATTTTCATTTATATTTATAAAAAAAATTAAAATTTTTATCATCGACTGATTCACTTGGTTAAAAAAAAAAATAAAAATATTCCCATACGCCACCCCACACCGCCAGAAGCCTTAAAAAAAATATATATGCATTAGAGTCCGCATTTTTGTATTTCCATGGCATTGTTACGATAACTTTTCGACAATTTCTAGGCTAGTTAAAAGTTGATTGTTTTTTTTTTTTTTTAATGTGTAAACATCTATGCCGGCGCGGCGGCGACGGTAAGGTAAGCTAAAAACTTGGAAATTTCTGTAGCACATTACGTTGTGCTGTGAAACATTACGATACGTTGACGTATATTGAATACGTTCAATATTGGGTACGTTCCTTCGTAGCTCAAACTAAATCGAAAAGTCGAGTTGAGTTTGAGTTGCCGCGTTCTGTGATGTAAAACCAGAACTTGAATATTTAATTTGATGTTTACACATCTTAAACGGTACTCACATTTTTTTTTTTTTTAATTATCATACTAAATTTACGCGTCCTTATTAATTATCTTTAAAAAACTTTTCTTCGAATTTTTGAAAATATCGCTCCAGCTTTAAAAACGTAACGTTCATATTTCACTTAAAGTTTATGTCAATTTAGGAAAATTATTGGTTAGTTTATATATCCTTATTTTGGTACATCAAAAGATGAGTAGGCAAATTTAAATTTTTTTTCTCATTATTTGCCACAAAAACTGAAAAAATTTGCTAAAGAATCCTGAAATCCTGAAATATAAACTAGCCAAATAATAAAATCTCATGTTTACTTTTTTAATTTTATATTTTCTATTAAAAAAAAAAGAAGACTATGTTACCTAGGTGCACCTTAAAATCAACTTCAAATTTTTAAGCGACAGTTTATTTACTCGATCTTAAATGTCATCCATTAAATTGCTAAAAATTTAATATTTTGTTTTCCTTTTTTATTTTTTCTTAAGTCTGAAATGCTAAGTATAGTCTCAATTTTAAAGACAACGTGTTACCATCAGCATCCGACATTTTATAAAAGTCGTCGAATATATATGTATCTAACGGGGAAAATTTTGCATTCAAAAACAAAAATAAAAAAATAAAAATAATAAAGAAACTATGTGACATTCGCTATTATAGAGTCACAGTGCCATGCACATGACATAGCTCTTACCGTCACTTTAATCCAACACCCATCGCGTTTAAAGAGTCAGTTTAAATAAAAGGGGAGAATGGGGTAAATTTAAGTGTCAGAAAATATCTTCAAGAAAAAAATCATATCGAAATGATGATTTCAAAATAATTTAAAAAAATAAATAAAATGGAAATACAATAATCATCCAATTAAAAAAGAATTAATGTACAGGGTCATTCATTTTTTGGTTTTGAAAGTAAAGCTAAATAAAACACACAGCGATACATTTTTTATTAAAATTTTATTTCATTATAAAGTTTGGACTTTGCCATTAAGTATGAAAAACAATTTCATTCAAATGGTCGCCTTTTTAACCACTTTTTCGCACATTTCGGCTAATATCTCAGCCATAACTTGAGTAATGTTGGTTTTTAGAGTTCGGAGATTATTTGCGTAAACACGGTCTTTTGTGTAGCCTCACAGAAAAAAATCTTAACGGTGTCAAATTGCATGATCTTGGCGGCCAATTGACGTCGCCAAAACGTGAAATTACGTGACCAGGAAACTTCTCACGCAATAAAGCCATAATTGGTAATGTTGTGTGGCTTGTTGCAACGTCTTGTTGGAACATCTTATCGTTCAAGGAATTATTTTCTATCGCTAGCCAAAAACAAATTTTCAATTGCTGCGAACGCCGAAAGTCGATAAATTTGGATCATCAACAACACTTGCACTTGCAGCAGCAATATTTTCGACTGAGCGTCCACCGTCTTCAAATTTCTTTCACAATTTTACCGATTCGGTCGTAGTCGGTCGATTATGACGACCATAATCATCGTGTAATGCAAGAAAAGTGGCTTCGTTTAAATCACCACTTTTGTTTTACCTAAGTTTAATAATTTGATCGCGTTGTTCGATTGTTAAGCGATCCATTATCGTAAATGGCAAAAATTCAACTAATATTATGACACTTCAAATGACAGCTGAGTTTGACAAGTTGCAAATGCCAGCGCTACCAACTTGAAACCACGAAATGAATGACCCGTTACAATGAGTAAATTTTGTGCAGGAAAAGAGTAACCTCGTTTAAATTAAAAGCTTATATTTTCCTGTCTGTTTAGCTTTTTAAAAATAGAATGAAACAAAAAACTTTTAAAAGAACACTTTCATTATCAATTAACTTAATTTTCAAAATAAATAATAAAAAAAAAAACCGCACTTATCCCTATCTACCCTATTTCTTGGCTTACACACTTCCACTTTTATAGAAGCTATACAGCTATGCCAAAGAAACCTATTGGGAATTAGTATGCAGATTGTTATCGCACACCAAAAAACAAAAATGTTACGCTGCGGTTCAGCACCAGCTCAAGAGGAGGGAGAGAGAGAGAAAGAGAGAGACAGACCTTGCCAAGGAGACAAATAACACACAACACATAGATTATAAGGCATCAAAGGGCCACAATGGCTTGGCTATAGCACAGAGCCAAACTCATACCACCATCACCATCACCATCACCACACCATGACACCATGTAAGGCAAATTAAATTGCAGCCTTCTCTCGAATGAAAGTAAAACTTCTCCACATCAAAGTGACTCGCTTGTGGGATGGTTGAATATTGAAGTTGATAACTCCCCCTTCTTGTCCTCCTTGTTGTTGTCGCATCGCATCGTTCGGTCGTCTAGATCTCCTGTGAAAAATGTATTTAATTAAATAATGCAATGCACGATTTTGTATGTATGTATGTTTATAAAATGTGTCGGGCTCTCGTCCACATCCACGTTGCCACTCCACTCTATATATATGTACATTGCGGTCGGATGTAAACGAGCATAATATCGCATGCGAAACAACAATATCGCATAACAAGATGGGCTTTTTGTCTGTTGCGCGATGTGCGACGTATATCTAGACGTAGTGGAAAGTGTTCGGAACTCTGGACTTTGGAGTTTCCTGGCTTATAATGTTGTATGAACGCATGCAGAGCAGTTTCTTTTTTTTTTCTTTTTTTTTTTATCTTTTTGTAAATGTCGTCTTCTGTCAGGCAGGCTATGTCCCGCCAACTTCGTCTCTGTGACTCTGACAGTGGATTGAAATCACTTCATTCAGGTTTCTGTAATTTTCTGAGCCGGGGAATCCGTGTCTATGGAATTTCCCTTCGACTTTCGATTTTTTTTTTTCATTCTGCTGTCATCAAAAATTTGTGGTGTTGTTTTTTTTTGTATTATTTCTGCAGGCAACATGAAGATTTTCCACTTTAAATCCATCAGATTATCTATGTAGCTAGAATGTACGTACATCCAGAAGGGTATAAGTGGTGTCAAGAGAGTTCGGATCGACGGTGACGGCGACGACGCGACAATAGACGAATGTTTAACTCCTTTTAGCCTGACACTTGACACTTCCACGCGCCACAAGCCAAGTTCTAAGGTTCTAACTATGTACGTTTGTACCTACCTACAAGCTGTCTGTCTTTCTGTTTTTTTTTTAAGCTATTATTAGCTACTTAGGTTAAATTTTGTCCACAAAAGCAGAGGGGAGGATTGTTGATTATTTTTTTTGTCCACTCATTCATAATATGGTAATTATATACCACAAGTTAAAAACGGTCTTTAAGGTCGATGGACGGAATAAATACTGTGTGTTGAGTTTTGGTTTTGATTTAACATGGGAAAGTGTTTCCTTTCTGTTCGATTTCCGGTGTAATGGGAAATTTACACGACATAAATATTCATTAAATGGAATTCCATTTCGATTGCATGCTACAAGAAGTAAATATAGATATAATAGGAATTGTATTGTGTTATAGTTTTTTTTTGTTTTTGTTTTGTTGAATTGTTTCAATTGCTGTTATAATGGGGCAAAATATGTTAATGACTTTGATTGTACTATGAGTATAACAGGGGTGTGTTTTTAGAGTGTAAAGGAATTGCACTGCAAACAGGTGATAATTTTTTTGTTTGCAATTAAATGGATTTTTGTAAGCTGATTGTTATTCGTCAGGTAGGGATATTTATTGTTCGGTGTTGGTGTTAAGGAAACTTGATACTATTGAAATGATAAAACTTTAATTAAAATACATAGGTGAAAAAAATATATGATAAAATGATCTATTGATTATTTTATTTTATTTTTGTATATATTTTCATGTATTTAACTACATTTTTATTTATTTGAAATATGATGTATTTAGTATCAAGTTTTGCTTCCTTGTAATAAGTGAAAAATAAACTCTAGAACCCTTTTCACCAACGTAAAAATTGCGGAGGATCAAATTATATATAATATGTGTGGAATTCTTTGCCTTGAAGAATCAAACTTTATATATCCGTAGCGGTTTTTGGGCATTTCAACGAATTTTTTTTTCCTTTTTTTAAGACCAAAAATAACGGTACCCGCCGTACAATTTTTCAGCAATTAATAAATATCATTTTTTCAAAAATGTGTTCATTACTAAGAGGTTTTTTGTGTGATAACACTTGCAGTTAGGCTGCCAAGCTTTCGCACCATCATATTAATATTGAAGGTTTGAATGAAACAACAACAATTGGGTGAGCTATACCACAAAGATTTTATAGGGTGGAGTTATAGCTATTTCACGACTGCCAGACTCCTTTTTGTGGTGCTTGGTCATTTGTTCAATTTTTAATTTGAAAAATGGATTCGTAATAAAATCGATTTCGAGATTTTAATCAAACTTGGCATTATTATAGTTACAAAGTCGAAAAAAGTGGGTCTCGTAATTCTGTCCATCTGTCTGTCCATTCGCCTGCAGCCTAAAGGAATTGGTCGATTTTCTTTAAACTTGGTATCTAGTGTTTTCTCGGTAACCCCCGACATGTTTTTTTTAATTTCAAGACCAAAAATATCAGTACCTACCTGTTGAATTTTTTTAGCAATATATGAAAACCTTATTTTTCTCAATAACGTGCCCACAACTTTTGTTTAAATTTTGTTAGTGTTTTTTACAAAAAGACTATCATTTTATAAAAAAAAAAATCAAAAAAAATGGTTACAAATGGTACCTCATACAGAACCAATATTTTTATTTTCGATTTTCTTAAAATCGGAGCGAGCAAATTGATTTTGATTAATTTTTTTATGGAGATTTAAACAAAAAATTAAACAAAAATTATTCGTATAACCAAAAATAACGGTAGTTACCTACTAAAAGTGTTTCAAACCGTAAAGGAAAATCTTAAAAACAACACATACGATTTTGATTAAAATTTCTATGTGTGCAGCGTAAGTACGATCTACCATATTATTAGCAAAATTTGTTTTCCTATTTACTACTATTCTCTTATTAATGGTATCTCTTATAGAATCAATATCTTTTTAGCCGATTTTAATAATTTTTTTTTACCCAAACTATCTATAAGGTCTCTAAAACAGTTCAATGAAGCAAAATTATAATAACATATCATAGCAACAAGACTATACAGCTTATAAAAATAGCCCCGATAGAAATCCAGGCTAACGATAGACTGAAAAGCTGAGTTGCTATGATACGTTGTTATTTATTGTGCTTCAAATTCAATAAAAAAATACAATCAATATTCAAGCTCAGGTATTGTTTTTAATAATATTGAACTGTTTTCTAATTCTATATAGATTTTAGAAGATTATGAAAAAAAAACCACGCCTAATATTGAATATAAAAATTTTCAACAAAAAAAAAAAAAACAAATTTTCGATTAAAAAACAAAATTCGAAATTTTTTTTTGTGACCCAATCGTGCATTTTTTTTCTATACCTACAGATGCTTCTAAAAAGGATATTCAAAAAATCATATTTCGAATTTAAGACCAAATTATTTTTTCAAAAATCGGAATAAAAAAACAAATTAACCTTTTTCTAGATAACAAACAATTTTTTTTTTTTGAATTTTGGAATACAATAGTATAGGTAAAAACTTTTTAAATTATTCTACATAAAAAATTATTTAATTGAATCATTTTCGATAAAATCAAAATTAAAAAAGAAATGGTTTTATGGAAGGTGCTTTTAATAACAATTTTTCGAACAAAAAGATTTTCATAATTGTATATGTACCGAAATTCGGTTTCCAAAATTCTGTACCTAATTCAAAATTCTGTTAATCTAAAATTTTGTAAGTATTCAAAAATTCTAAGAATCCAAATTTCTATTTTTAAAAATTCTGTAAATTATAAAAGAAAAATAGTTTTAATTATAATTAAAAAAGTGCGCATTTTTTTCAGAATTTTCGAAACCAAAATACATAATTTTTTTTATAATTATACTTAGCTTTCATAATAATAGTACAAATTAGTTAGGTAATTAAACATTTTTCAGAAAAAGTGTGTTCATCTCAAGTTTTTTTTTTTTTTTTTTTTTTTTTTAATTTCTGTCATATCTGATAAAACTTCAGAATTCGCTTTGATATTGATTTCAAATATGGATTTGTTGATTAATTAAATAATTAATTTGAAAACAATTGAAATTGAAAAACAAGTAATTTTCAATTATTTAAGTTGATGTTTTTCATAAAAAATGTTTTTAAGTTATCCCGTTTGTAAAATTCCAAATAGGTACATAATATGTATGTCAAAAATTGTTGATATAAAAATTTGCGCTTCAAGCATTTTATATTTAAAAAATGAAATATTAATTACTACACAACATTACGAAACAATATTTAAAGTTCTGGATTTACAGAATTTGGAATACAGAATTACTATGTTCATGCAGAATATTAAATTCATTTACGAAATTTTCGTCATACAGAATTTTGAAATACAGAGTAACGACACCTTTTATACAAAATTAACGGTTTATTTTTTTTTTATTTGTGGGCATGTTTTTGGTCCTCTTCCACCTAAAACCAAAAAATGTTTTTTTCACAATTACCACTCTTACTTGCGAGGAAGTGAGACATTTTCTAAGAAGATCTCCTTGCAGAATTAGAACCTCAGTATACTAAAATTTCGGAGCAGATTTGTAAAAAAAAGTGGAGTAAATCGTAAAATTTCCGGAATAGATTTGAAAAAGGAAGAAAAACTCAAGTTTCCAAAAACTAAATTCTTAAAAAAAAAAAGAAAAATTAACAAAAATAAAGTTAAAAAAAAAAAACATAAATCACATAAATTCCATTCAGAGTTGGTTAGAAAATTGAACAAAGGATTTTTATGAATTTTTCATTGCGGTAAAAGTAGTATATCTCAAAAAAAGCGAAGTAGCGAAGTTTAAATAAGAGTGTTTTTTTAGAGGTATAGAACTTTGAAATGGAATAAAACAAAGATGATTTTTTTAATTTGACAAGAAATTTACTTAATTTGAAAGAAAATCTTCTGGCATTATAATTTAAATATGTTTCTGGCACGGCTGGCTCGGACGTAGTCTAATCTGGAGGTCCAATTTTCGATGACTTTTTCTAACACTTGTGGCCGTATATGTGGCGTTAAATCGCACGATCTTGGAGGCCAATTCACGGGTCAGTAAAGTGAAACTATGCGGTTACCAAACGTTACCTTCAATAAATCAATTGTGGCACGAGCTGTGTGAAATGTTGCGCCGCCGTCTTGTTGAAACCACAGCTCCTGCACATCATGGTTGTTCACTTGATGAACGAAAAAGTCAGTAATCATGGCTCTATAGCGGACAGCGGTCACCATTAACTGTAAGTTTCTAGCCAGCATCGTTTTTAAAGAAGTACGGACCAATTATTCCAATAACCCATAAAGTACACCATACAGTCAGTTTTTGTGGATGTAACGGTGTCTCAACATACACTTCAGGATTATCATTACTCCAAATACAGCAGTTTTGTTTATTGACGTATCTATTCAACCAAAAGTGAGCTTTATCGCTAAACAAAATTCGCTTATGAAAATTGGGATCAATAGCAATCTTGTTTTAGGCCCATTCACTGAATTTAAACCTTGCTAGGTGATCCTGAGTGATCCTATTTATGTTGAAATGCCAAACCAAACTAAAAATGAATCACTTGACAGCTGACAAAATGGCCGCCAGTTAAAATAGTGTTGCCAATTTATGTAAGTTCTATACCTCTAAAAAAATCATTCTATAGATTTATTTTCTTTCTTAAAATTGGAGTAAATTTACTCCGATTGTAAGTAAGGTTCTCTTTGTCATGTCATGTCATGTCAAAGTGACTCTCATCTTAGAAAAAAAAAAATTGGGTCCAAAGCTCAATAATACCGTATTTTTTATTAATTTCTATTTCTCTCAACGATTTAAATTTATCTTTCAAAAAGCATTTTAATCTTCTTCTAGGTTAGATTCAAGGTCTTTTCTTTGCATCTATCCCATCAGACAGGCTTGTTCTGCTTCTTTTTTTTTTTTGTGTTCGATGTTGTTTACCCTTATTATAAAAATGTTGTTCTTTCATTGAAATTTATAGAGGTCCCATTTATAAATCCCTCTTACTAAATAAAATAGAAATTGACTTTTCCAATGTAAACGAAAAATTTACAAAAGACCTTTTTTTTTTGGACTAAACCTAAACTAACTCCACTTAAAAAAAAAAAAAAAAAAAAAAGACATCGAAACTGTTGAAGGTTATATTATTGTCAATAAACCAACATTTTCTCCCAATTAAATCATTATCTCTATCTTCGATAACATTTTATATACCTATTCCTATATCTGCTATCTTATATACCCAAAGGGATATAATTTCAATTTCAAGGGAAGAAATAGAGAGATAAAGAGACAGAGAGAATAATTCATAATAATATCATTAAAATTTGTTGAAATTGATATAAATTCAATTAACCTTTGACGACCTTGACTTTTGCAATGCAAATTTGAGATAGAATTTCGACCTTTAACTTTATCCTTAAAAAAGCAGTATAACAAAGAGTATAATATTATTATGTAAGTAAGTAAATAAAAACCCTTATAAAATATAAGTGGAATGACGTAAATTTTGAAACAAATAAAAAAAAAAAAATTATAATAATATCATTATACGTACTGCTATTCTTTTCACCATCAGAAAGGCCTTCAAAAGGACTCTTTCGAAGACTAATTCGTTTTATCCATAGGAAATTAGAACTATACACCGAAAATGTCAACCAGAAGAAGAAGAAGAGAAAACACTTGCTCACCCAGACCATGCATCAGTGATAATATTTCACATTCAAGGAGTATGTATATGTATAGGTGCTCTTCTGCCATCATATAGTCACCAAGTCGTCGCAAATCAACCCCCGTCTGCCCCTTTTAATTTATGCTTCCTTTTTTTCTTTTATAGAAATCCGCAGGTGCTCCTCTAGGTATTTAGACAGAGAGAGTAACTAAAGCTATGGTTTTTCATTCACCCACCATACCACCCACATCAACAGCATATCCTGTCAAGGGCCGATTCTTGCCATCGCAGATGCAAATAATATACAGGAACAGGACCTCGACAAACTGCTGGTACTCTTTACTTTCCTCAAAATGGTTGGTGTGATGGGGCATATATAGGGGGTCCACCGACTCTATACGGCGGCGAGTGGTGACAATGAGCGATGTCGCCGTCGCGTCGAGGTTAAGAGTCGGTCCTCTTCAAAATGTCCCTGCATCGAAATTGAATTTTTGATTACTTTCTGTTAGGTTTGTTTGTGTGTGTGTGTGTGTGGGTGTTGCTCCCTAACTGTATAAATGAAAAGTGTAGACATCACCGGCAGTTCATTTCACTGAAAGCTTGCTATATTATACATACTTTTCAACTCCCTCACTAGATCCCATCTCTTTCTCCTCAACCGCCACCGCCACCTTCTCCCTTGATATGTCCGTTGCTATCAGCAAATAGCAACAAATTCGCCAGTCGTCGTCATCGTCGTCGACGACATGCAAACAAATTGAATTGTCCTCATTTTCAAATT
The DNA here is from genome assembly GCA_951394125.1 of Epistrophe eligans. NCBI lineage: Eukaryota > Metazoa > Arthropoda > Insecta > Diptera > Syrphidae > Epistrophe > Epistrophe eligans. Next base: position 32,033,299 of record OX596029.1, read on the forward strand.
ATGCCATGTTGACTGCCTTTTTAAGTGTTAAAATTTTGACACTAAATTTTGAGCAAAAAAAAAAAATAAAATAAAACCATTTAAGGACGAAAAAAAAGGAGGAAGTTACTGACTGGCTGGCTGGCTGATGACTTGTTGGTATGTTGGGGAGAGGAAAGAAATAAAAATTGTGACTTTATGTAGCAAACTGGGCTGTGGATGTTCCCTTATATTTGGGCAAGGAGCATGCATACGTAGAATATAAATTAATATTGTTGTGTAGCGATGTGGATGGAGGTAGGTCCTTGTGTCTTGTGTGAGTGAGTAAAGCCAACAATGAACAATGAAATTGCGTTCAGCCAGGAGCAACAAATACAGTAGGACATAGGGATAGCTTTGTTAATGAAATTTATTGTGGAAAAAGATATTTTTATTTTTTAAATGAAACGTAAAAAGACGCCCACTGACACGCCCATAATCATAGTGATCATCTCGAATTAAAATAAATTAAATTAAATTCGGATTAGTTTTATAGAAAAAATTAGATGGGAAGCTTTATTTTTATGTGTTAAGCATTTCCGAAGAAGTTACGGTTATTTGGACCCAAGGCTTTTGAATTTGTAGAGTTACAGGGGTAAAATTTTGTTTCTTTTTTTTAATTGCTCAAAATCTGCCAGTTTGTTAAAAATCTTAAATTAAAAATTTAAGTGTATAAAATTGAACAAAATAAAAATTATGACACTTTTTTTCGTAAGATACCCGTTATGTGGAAAAGAGTACATTTAGTACTTTAAGGCCTTTTTTTCATATATATAATATTGCACTCACGAAAAATAGTTATGAAACTTTTTTGTAAATACAAAAATTTATAATTAAAAAATTTCAGCCCCTAAATATTTTAACCCTTGTCCGATTTAGGGTACCTACCTACCTTTTTAGAAAATTCTTTAGACGTACAAAAAAAAATCTCCACTAAAATTCAGCTTTTCGGATTTTTAAATTTCGAATTTTGGTTCGAATCAAAATTTTGTAAACGTTTTTTTTTTTTGACATTACTGACTTTTTTTCTAATTTTTTTTACCCTAAAGGTATGTAAATAAAAACAAATGAAAAATTTTGTACCAAGATTTTGATTTCTTTTTAAAACCGAATACCGGTGCTGCAGGTGGGAGTTCAAAATGTATTAAAATTAAAAATCGATTGTCGTATTTTTTTTTTTTTTTTCAAAATCAAACTATTTTTATGCCGACGGCGGCGCGGCGGTGCCTGGTGGTGATAGTTTAAAGAGTGTTTGCAAATTCCAACACCAGAGGGTGATTTCTTTGCTGGATTTTGACTCCTTCATTAACATTTTCTAACTCATTTCTTGTCGAGATTTAATAAAATTTGGTACATGAATTTCGGATTCTTAATTTTGTTTTTTTTTTTCAATGTTTGCTTCAAAAATTTGATCAGAACGCGGCACCAAATTTCAAAAAAAAAAAAAAAAACATTTTCAGAGTTGGGGATATGTATGTATGTGCTTTACTATGAAATATAATTAATTCTGATTCCAAAATCATGCGCAACATTACCAAAGAATTTTGAGCTTTTGCTTTGTATTATTGTTTTGTATGTATGTATTGTATTACTTTTCTTGTATTAAAAATAATTTCTAGATGAAATTTGATAAACATCTGAAAATTTTGGTAGTTAAAGGTTCCCAAACCTAATTTCAGATCAACGCCCTGAAAATAATCTAAAATAATATTTTTTTGTTAATCAAATTTATTTCAAAATTATATTCCAATTAAAATTTGTACCAAATTTAGGCAAGGCAAGTCCAAAATGTTCCGGAATTTTCCCAAAGAATTAGATTTTAATTTGTGTACTAATTTTAGGACCAGAAATTATTGATTTTTTTTAAATTTTTACTTAATCACAACCACCAAAAGACTAAAAAAAGTTGATTCAAATTGTCAAAATTCTTAAATTTCTATTAAATTTGAAAAGAAAAATTTCAAAAATCATTTTGAATAAAAAAAAATTATCTTTGCTTATACCTATCCGGAATATTGTTGAATTTCTATTTCAAATTTGGTACAAATCAGAATTGGATTAATTTTGTGATTAAAAAATACCAGCTAAATTTGATGATGATGACATAAATGTGACTTAAAAAATTATTTTAAATCATTTTTTTAGTTTTTTAGTCGTTGATCTTAAATTTGATTGTCGCCTTTTAATTTTTAGATTTCTATCAATTTCTGTGTAGAATTCAATGTGAAATAATATCAAAGCAGTAGCAAAAAAATTACTTATGTGTATTTCTTTGGTAGCTAATGTTGCGGAACATTTTGAACTTGTTTTCTAAATTTGGTACAAATCTGCATTGAAATCATTTTTATATAACACAATACATTCATTCACAAATTTTATCATAATTTCAGACATTAGTTTGACCATAAAAAAAAAAAAAAACTATAATTTTGAGATAAATACAAGACTTTTAGTCGTTAATAAAAATTTAATTCAACTGTCAAAATGTTTGGATTTCTATCAATTTCCTTATGGAAATTATTGTCAATAAAAAAATATAAGCATCAAAGTTCTAGCGAAAAAAATATATTTAATTCTTTGGTAACATTATGTAATATTTCTGAGTTGCTTTTCTAAATTTGGTAAAAATTTTATCAAAGGATCAATTTTTTTGAAGAAAGAATACAAGCATACATTTTATGATTATGATGTCGGACATAAGTTTAACTAAAAAAAAAAAACTGTTATTTAGGATCATTTCAACTCTTTTTTTTGTTGTCTTTGATCCAAAATTTGATTGTACCTAACCCTTTAAGTGTCAAAATTTTATATTTCTATCATTTTACGTCTAGAATTCATTTTCAATAAGAAATACGTGTATAAAGAAAAACTTACATAGTTATATGCATTTCTTTGGTAACATTGCGCAACATTTTGGACTTTTTTAAATTTGGTACAAATCTACAATAAAATTATTTTTATATAAAGAATAAATCCATGCACAAATTTTATTATAACTTCAGAAATTAGTTCGCCCAAAAAAAAAGACTAAAATTTTGAGATCATTTAAAATTTTGTAGTGATTGACCTAAAATTTTATTGCGACTCATCAGTTGTCAAAATTTTTAGATTTCTATCAATTTTCTTGTAGAAATTATTGTTAATAAAAAAATATAGGTATGTAGGTAACAAAGTTCTAGTACTTTTATTGAATTCTTTGGTAACAATGAGCAACATTTTTGACTTGCTTTTCTAAATTTGGTACAAAATTTCATTGAAATCATTTTTTTATTAAAAAAAAAAAAATCATTCAAGTACAAAATTTATGACATCAGACATCAATTTGGCTAAATTCCTATTTTTTTTTTTAATTTTGCTATTATTTTGCGGCTATTTTGTTCTAAATTTTGAAGAATCTAATTTAAAAAAAAATACATTTTAGCCAGCGCAGTTTACCTATTCCATTTCCATATCATCAGGAATCAGTGTATAATAGGGAATGATTTCTGTAGCTAAAAATGAACAAAGGGACCATAGTGCATTGGGGATGGTGTTGCCATTGGTTATGGTAATGGTGTTTCATGACGCCTCAATGCTATAAATTTGCGTAAAAATTACATTTTCCTTATTTGAGCAAAAATGTCAAAAGAAGAGAATGAGTATAGAGGTACGGTTATACGTATAGCAGGAGCAGGGCGAGTAAATTGTTAGTCCTTTCTTTTTTTTTATAAGCACTGAACTATGTACAATTCTTTTTTTTTTATTGAAAGGGGAGTTGGGTTAATTTGTACCAATTTACAATCATTTGCGCAGTTAATTTAACCGTTTTTGGGATAAAAAAAAATTTCAACGTATAACTCAATTCACAATGGAAAAAGTTGTTTTTCATTATATTAACGGTAATGCGGTTTATTTCTTTTATGATCTTCATTGTTTTATAGTAAAGTATAAAGAATTTTCATATCACGTCTGAAATTGTCTGAAATTCGAAAAGCTGTCATACGCAGCCTTGAAATCAGTATAAAGGTTATGGGTATTGAATTGATGTTCTTTTTTTTTTAAACTGCCTCAATATTAATATTTGGTTGATAGTGGAATTTTCTGGCCTAAGAGCACACTAAGTTTAAAATCACTTCCTAAAATATGTCTTATCAATAAGCTTATAGAAGAAATGCTTTGGAGTCATCATAATTTTCCTTTGGGGGCTTGCGCTCTTATTATTCATATTGCAAAAATAATATACAAAACTCATTCCCTTAAGTGCCCAGCTTCATTTCTGATACTGAATTAACATTGCTAATAACTCTAAAGGGTGGTCCCAATCAAATCCCACACGTTCAAGGCTAAGAAAACCTTACAAAGATACTCCATTTCGAGCTTCAGCCTGAGGAAATGTGGTTTGTTGTTCGTTGTCTGAATTGTTATGCATTTAATTCCGGCATCCTAAATACATCTTCTTCGTATACTTAATTATGGGTTCATGGAGTCCATTTCGTTAGAAGGTATATCTCTAGGCGCTTGCTTGGCGTTTTCGTTCTTACTACTTACCTTCTACACCTGGCTAGTGCTCATCATGGAGTTTCTGGATCTTCATTTCCTTGTGTTTTCTTTTAATTCAGAGAAGAAGCGGAGGAAGTTTATTGCTAAAGTGGACACACAGCCAGGCTCCCCTATTTATACTCACTTACTTACCTATGCCTTCTTTCATTTTGAAGTAAAAAAAAAAAAAAAATCTTATCCAGGTGATCCCTCAACTAGGAACAAGGGACAACGTGTCCGCTCTTGTTCTTGTTTCTTTGCGTGACTTAGATTGCATGAAGTGGATAACAAACACACACATACGTCTTTAGCAGAAGTAGCAGCAGACAATTTAGAACTCACATTGCGGACGAGGTGAAGTGAATTAATAAAAAGTGTGTAAATATTGGTTCTACGTTATGGCAGGTGCTAGATTACCTGTCTTTTTTTTCTAGAAGACAGACCACGAAACGCGGAACGTGAAACGACACGATGACGACGACGACGATGGCGATGACGATGGCGAAGATTCCACCTTTAAAACGATTTCCTTCATCCTTGTAGGTGCCCTCGATCTAATGATGGCCAGCCGAGAGGATAGAAGAGTATGTGTGTGGGTGTTTTTTTTGTTTTCGTTGTATTTTTAACTGTTTTTAGGGTTGTTCGGGTGGAAAGTCGTGACCAGAATTTAATTTTCCATTTCCCATCAAGAACAAGGATTCTCTACTCCTAAAGTAAGGTACCTCCCTAGATGTGCAGAAGGAACTCGCTTATAGTCGTCACTGTCGTCATTTGGGTTGTGTGGCAAAAGTAAAGCTTCTCCCCCTCGGTCCTTCATGCATGATGTTATTCCACCTACCTGCGATGTGCTGCATATATGTATAGTCCTTCTCTCTCTATACCTACCAACCTGTCCTTCTGGATGAATTTAGGTATAAGGTTTATGTTTCAAGTCGTTTGGGGGCATTCAGGTGTCGCGTGGTGGGAATAAATCTGGCCAAAGGTGCTGATTGCGTTGGCGGTATGCTGTGGGAGTCTATACTATAGGGAGTTGGTAGGTAGGTATGTACCTACTATTCTAATGCGCTATGGCATGTTCTTTGGGAAATTTATTAACTTACGGTCACACATTCTAACCGCACGACTTCACCTCAAATGTGTTATATTTGCGGAGCTGCTTTTATTCCCCCAAAGGAGAAACATCTTGTATAACAAAAGCGGAGATTCGGGAACATCGCCTAGAGAGCTCTCTGATGTATATACCTCACCTACCTACTCGTACCTAAATACAAGGAAGTGGTTGCAATTATACCTGAAAGCGAGGACCATTCATATTGTATGTATATACACCACACCACTACCACTGGTCCAGGCTAGAGTGATATACGAGGCGATTAATTGGTTACAATTTATGATTAAGCCACATTCGTATACATCGCCACATCCTAACATCCGAACATCCGAACAACCAACAACCAGTACCAGAGGCAAGTTGAGAATTAGTTAGAACCAAAATTGCTACGCCATTAGCGTACAACAATAAGGAAAATTAGGAATAATTATTCCATTATTCGATGGTTGCCATAGATGACAATGATTCGATTAGTTTTGGATGTATTGTAATTGTTGTTGTTATTGTTTATTGTTTATTGTTGTTGTGGTTCTCACATCTAGCAACAAAATTGATCATTAAGATGAAATTCTGAGGCAGATATTATATATTCCTAAGGGAATGTACCTACGTTAGAATGTAAATAGAGTTTACTGGTTAATTGTTAAGTGATTTGATGTGTTTTGTGAAATCAAATTCCTTGGAGAGTTGCCTAATGTATTATATAAATTTTATTAGAATATTGTGATGGGTAAGGTTTTTTGAAGAGGATTTTCATAATAAAAATTTTAAAATTATCACAAGGTCACAAGAAATTAAAATCACACAAAATAAATTATGAAATTGTGCTGCAATATTTTGTATATATTTTTTTTTTTTTAACTTTGTCAATCAGTTCTTCCAGAAAATTAGTACAATATTTCACTGGTGCCATATGAAAATCTTTATTGCGTGTTGAGTATTTCCTTGCCTGGCCCGGATCACCGAAAGAATTGCATGATGCCTTTCGCAACACAAAACAAAACATTAATTTTATGCGTCAGAAAGTTGACGGACGACTTTGACGGAAGTGAAATTTATTTACCCAGGCTTTTCAGCGTAAATCATAATAACAGATGGCGCAAAAGTCATCACCCTTTCGAAATGTGCTGCAATTTTTTTTTACAAAATGGCGGCAAATGTCAATTGTACTTTGACATTTGTGAAGTAAACAGCCACCTTGTAATTGGAGAGTTTCTCTTTATCTCCGTTATTTCCATCGAGTAGATTAAAAAAAAAAACTATTAAATAAGAAAATCTTATAACAGTTTTTTTTTTTTGTTTTTGTTTTTGTTTTTAAAAGTGAAAAACTTTAAAATAGAGAACAGAAAAATGTTTTCAATTTCCATAAGATTTGGCTTTATTTGACGCATAATTTGTGATGTTGATGTTTAAATACGGTATTTAATTGCATTGAATTCACCATGAGAATGATTTGCATTAATTTACTGTATTATTTGTACTATGAGAGACTCATCACTACGTAACTCGCGTTGTGTGGCATTTTGTGCCGCCACTGCACTGTGATAAAAAATTAATTTTTTTGTTGCAAAAATCATAACTTTCGAGCGCATTAAGATATTGATACAATTTTTTTTAGTCTTAAAGGAAATATACAAAGCTAAAAAAAATTGTGATTTAAAAGAAAATTTCTTAACAGGGTGTTCCTAAATCATAGGCTGAATTAATATTTTCTTAGAAAAATAAATTAACAGAGAAAGGAATTAAAGAAAACCTTTAAAAACAGTTAAAATTTCTTAAAAAAAATATCGGCTATTTAATTGTTCACAGGATATCCAAAAAAAAAAAAAAAAAAAAAAACAATTGATGCATAAATTTAACGAACCAATTTTTGATGTTCTTAGCAAGTATTTAAATAGTATGTTTTTTTTATTTTGTGGCTAATTGACTTATCTTATAAATTGTTTTAGTGGCCAATTTTATGTGAAAGAAAAAAGTAAACGGACCAACATTTTAATAAATATTTTTTATACATTTTTTTTCTAAAATAAAATAGGATAAATTATAAACCTTTTTTTTATTAAATTAATTAAGTATAGAATTTAATTTTCAGGAAGAAATCATTGCCGTCAATTTTTACGATCAAAATAAGTAATAACAAAACATGTATTTTATTTGAAATAAGAAGAAAATTTTACGTAGTCAGCTCTTGTAAGCTCTCAAACATTCCAAAAGTAAGTTTACTTTTAAGACCAAAATGTTACCACCGAAATGATGTTTTTTTTTTGTAAACAAAACATTGCAAAAAGTTGCAGCTACAATTTTGCGTATAATTTAAGATTTAGTGAGGTTAAATTATCCTGGTAATTTTTCAGTTCGATCTAGCGATATTTTTTTGTAGATCGTTTCAAACGTCAAAAAATCATGAAAAAAGTATTTTTTATTTAGTTTGAAATTTTTATTAATTTAAAAATAAAACAGCCACATAACATTGAAGAAAAGTAAGATTTTCATGAAATATGCCATAATTCAAAAAAAGAAAATAAATAAATTAGTTTTTTTGGTATTTTTTTTACTCTATAAAATAAAACTGCCCAATTTTGAAAATCTGTATAAACCAAACAATTTCCCAATAACTAAATTATTTTGTTTGCAGTTTTTGAATCTCTGTTTATATTTCTTTTAGAAATAAAAAAAAAAAAACACAGATGTCTAAAAAAATCAATGCCTTTCAAATGACGAATGGAATGTAGATTATCCTCATTCCAAATGTGACATTTCTGTTTATTGACATAACCATTTGACCAAAATTCTGATTCATCAATTAACTAAATTTTAAAATGAATGAGTTTTTCGAATTGAACCAAGTTTTTCTAAATAAATTTTTACAATTTGCAAAAGTAATGATATGTTACCAAACCAAATTAACTTCAAAGCAACCACGAACTCTCAATTCGGAAAACAGCGTTGCCAACTAAAAGTTCTCCACCTGTAAAAAATACACACACCATTCATTTGTAAAGTGTAGTTAGTGCATTGGACTGTTAGGCCGAAGGTCTTTGGTTCGATTCCCAGACTATGCCACCTAAAACAGAAATGTTTCTCACGGGTTACTGCCTCTTGCAAGGAATTGACAAATCCTCCAAGAGTATCGCTTGTCATGAAAAAGTGCTCCTCACCCTAGCCATTTGGATTCGGCAGAAAATTGTAGGTCCCCTCTATTCCTGCAAAAAACATGCACACAGGAATAGTTGAGAGTTGTAAGTCACTAGACCCTGGTTTTACTCGAGCTGTCGCGCTGACCAATTTATTTTTATTCATTTGTAAAGTTTGATTCGAGTCACATAATTGAATTTTTCTGATATTTTTCATTTCGCAATGATCATCGTTTTGCATTTTACTGTTTTGGAATTTAGCATTTAAATGCTAAGCTATTTTTTCATTCGACAATTTTGTATTAAAATATTTTTTTCTTATTCTGAAATTTTTATTTCGCATCACTTCTCATATTTGTTTGTTTATTATTTTACTATTTTATTAATTTACTATCAATTATTTTGAATTTAATTATTTTCCCATTTCAAGTTATTTATCTAATACAATTGCTAACCTGGAATCAAATTTAAAGACAACAAATTAGTAGAAAAACTAGTCAACATAAAATGTTTGCTTGTTTGAATAGAAAAAAACTTACGCTTTCCGAACAATTAATTTTGATGTAAAAAAACACAAACCTATTGTGATTAAACAAAAGTTAAATACAAAAATTAGAAAATTAAAATCTTAATTAATGGCTATTTAAAGTAATATGTGAAATATAAAACCACTGAAAATGTTTTGCAAAATTATTAATTTGACAGCTATTTCAAAAAAGGAAAGGAAATTTTCCAAAATTAATGTTGCGAAAGGAATTGTTTTTTTTTTTTTAACAATTGCGAAATAAAACTTGCGAAACGAATTTTTTCTAAATATATATGTACTTTACTAATACTTATATATATGTACTCCATTTCAAAGAATTTTCAACTTCAAAAAAATATAAAATAAGATATCGAGAGAATTCAATCCCGTTTTAACGTTTAATTAAGTGCGAGTTTTCTTTCGCAATTTTCTCCATTACTTTTCTGTATTTAAAAAAAAATTGTTTATTTTGGTCTTACCCCACAGCTTGCACCAGCTGGCACCAACGCATAGTAAAATTTCATGTTTTATTCATTTAATACTTAATTATATTTTATTTAATAATACCCCATTAATTAAGATCAAGAGAAAATAATATTGTCTTCATTGAGCCATTTTCAGAATCACTCAGTTCTTATTTCCAAGAAAAAATATATCATTAATTTTTTTTGCAATTAATATTTTTCAAGATGCTTATAGAAATATTTTTATTGGGTATGAAGGATTTATTAATATCAGAATAAACTGTAGGTTGTTGTATATACCTAATATATGTAGGCGAAATAGAAATATTTAATTGGAAAATGTTAATCATATCGAAGGTTATGAATATTTAAATGAAAACCGAGCTAAATCGAAGATGCAAAAAATCGTTGCTATACGCTCTACAAGTAGAATGCGTCAATTTTAACATTTTGATACAAAAAGTAATCCAGAATGATCATTTATATCTACAATGTGCAAACAGAAGTGCTACAAATCAAAACATCGAATAAAGAAATCTCCCAATTTTGGTTAAATGTCAAAAAAGAAATCTCGCAAATTGATAATTATAATTTCACAATTACAAAATCCTTTTTTCATAATTCCGCAATTACAAGATATCGCTTTTAACAATCTCGCATTTATAACGGGTCATTCATTTCGTGGTTTCAAGTTGGTAACGCTGGCATTTGATACCTGTCAAACTCAGCTGTCATTTGAAATGTCATAATATTAGTTGAATGTTTGCCATTTACGATAATGGATCGCTTAACAATCGAACAACGCGATAAAATTATTGAAACTTAGGTAAAACAAAAGTGGTGATTCAAACGTAGCCACTTTCGATTTCTCGGCGTTCGCAGAAATTAACCGATTTTTTTTGGCCGGCGATTGAAGATCATGACTTGGACGATATGTGGTTCCAACAAGACGGGACAACAACCACACAACACGACCAATAATGGCTTTATTGCGTGTGACTATCCTGGTCGCGTAATTTCACGTTTTGGCGACGTCAATTAGCCACCAAGATCATGCGATTTGACACCGTTAGATTGTAAGTAGTACCAAACAGGCTTACTAAAAATTTCAAATATGTCTGCTTCTGTTAAATCCACAGGTAAAGAAAGAGGTATTTCTATCTCTTTCTTAATAAGTGTGAGAATGAATGTAAAATCCATTTATTCTATTCAACCAAAATTATTTGAAAAGCGTCTTTAAGACTTTTAAGAACTAAAATTTTCATAAAAAAAACGAAACATATTTTTTGTTTTTCGTACTTATACATAATAATAACGTGCCAAGAAATAAGCACGGTATTATAACTATAGGATTTATGTTGGGGGGCTTTACCCGGCATTAAAGCATAAATTATTGTCGCAACATGAAATCATTGCGGAATAATTAACAAAACAAAATTAAACAAGCCACATTTTGTTTGTCATGCAAGACTCACATACAAAATACACCAACCATCCTTCTCTCCAGCCCCCCCCCCTTTTTACAATTTCATCGAGTTGTATAAGAACTGATTTTCAATTACCCCGAAGTGTTGTTGGCAGTTGTAACATTTAGTCTAACTTAACAATATTTAACACTCTGAAGGCATTTTCAAGAAAAACAAATTAAAAAAAAAAACACCAACGGCGATGACGACGACGGAGAAGTGGCGGCGGTGGTAAGAGTGTTTTCTGTAAATTGCATTCCGTCACGGTAACTTGCACAAAGCTTTAATGTTGAAAAATTTCAATCTAATCTCGAACAGGCTTCCTTCCGGCAGCTTTGTGTTATGTATGCGGCTGTGCTTTGCCTTTGGACTCATTTCAGTTCTGATCCATCAGTTTTAATTGCTAAGGAACAAACACAAGCTTTGATCCAGGGCAGGGGATTTCTGATGTTTGAAAACGGCGGCGCGGAGGTGGTTAAATTAATTTTTTTTGATTTGTCTCACGCGGCAAAAAGTGTGTGTGCAAATACTCCAGGCGGGTTGGTTATAATTTAAATGGAGAGTGAAAAAAATAAAACAAGGACTTCATAAAGGATTCCAGAATGAGCGGTGCGGGCGTTAAAGTATGTGTATGGCTTAATCAAATAGAGAATCTTTATTAGGGAAATGCACGCTCAACATGCTCTTAAACAAAATGCATGCTGCTGCCATTGCCGCACGAGAGTGCAACTGAGTAGCAGAAGCATAGGTACATACAGAACATAGGCGAATGCAAAGCAAAGGCATCCTTCCTTGATAGTTGCTCAGAGCAAATTTATTTAAGTGCTCCCACAAGGAATCGACTTCGAACTCGAACCCGACTCGACTCAACTCGCCTCGCCTCGCAATGTGACTTACTCACGCTAACTTTGCGAGGGCATTCTTAAGCAAAGTGTTTCGTTCCCTTTTGATTTTTTATGCAAGCTCCTATATAACTCCTCCTGCTCCTGGTGCTTCAGCTCCAGCTCCTCTGCAGCTATATTGCTCTTAATATTACGCTTGCAAATCCACCGGGACGGACGACGACGACAACGGTTATTATTAAAATTGTACGTGAAATGGTTTTGAAAATTGTTTCAATCTTAAATAGCACGAGAGTGAAAGACGGTAGACGGGGAATTGTTCTAGATTGCAATCGAATGTTCAACACACAAAAAACACAACTATGTATATTGGAAGAAGGTGTTGGCTGGAACACCACAAAGCTGTGTTATTAATTCATTTGTAGTTCTCGAGTGTATAGTATGTCATTAAATTATGGATTTCGTTTTGGATCGCACGACGTGTATGCATATTGATTTGTGGTGGTTGCAAATAAATTAAGAAGTTATATTAGAAAATAAATTAAAGTTCCCTTACCTATACAGTATGATGGCGGAAGAAAGAGCAGGTACTTTTTTTTTTTTTATTTCAAACATACGACTAAATATGCTATTCCTCTCAACAGATAAATACTAGAGTGTGGACTTCATAAATTGTTGGGCGCCAGTTAATTTAATATAAATTCAAAAGCTAGGTTCAAAGATCTTATTGCGGATATGTTCTATATGATATGTTCTCACTGTACGACACACTTCAAGATTATTCCTTAGAGTATCTTTGGTTCGACAGTCAAAGGACACACCCTGCATGTGACAACACTTCTGGTAATTGACTCAGGCTGATTGTAACTTTACTAGGAGCCTAGACGGGTGAACTAATTTCCTTCAAATTTGTATATCTTTACCAAGAGGGTAAATTCAATTTTATATTTTAGCTCATCTAGAAGAAGTCAAACTCATATAAGGTTTTTTTTTTAAATTTTATCAAGCTTGCTCTAAAAAAATCAAAATAAGATATAACTATAAATTCATGTATTGTGTGTTTTCTGAAACAAGATTAAACCCTTTGATTAAATAAAATCCTTGGTGTAAGTAAAACATTTCATTAAAACTAGTTATTTTACATATTTTTCTGTTAGAATCCGCCAAATAAAAGATTAAGACGTTTAGTACCGCTAGATTTTGTAGAAACCCATCTCACTCTTTTTTCAACTTTATTAAAAATTTACTACTTTTCATACAATTTATTTATTTACGAATTGAAAGTAAAATATTTGCACTGTTTAAAATACAAAAAATCATGTCCGCATGCATTCGCCTTTAGGATTTAAAGCGAAAAATGACTGCTTTCAACGCAAAATTTTACTTTAAGTATACTTGTTGTTTTTATTTAGTCCGATTTCACTTCTTTTCTCTGTCTCCTCTTTTGTTTGTTCCTCAAAGAGTCTAAAACATAAAGTACCCAAATTGTGTAAAAAAAGTAATTTAATATTTTAATTGTTTCCGTTCTTTTTAAATCTAAGTAGGTATGTATATCCTCCCGGAAAAGAAGAAAGAACAAAAGACCTCTACTTATGTAACTTTTTTCTTTCAACAAAATCAGGAATTATTTCCCAAATTATTGGGCATTAAGTTAGTAATAATATGAAGGCATATTATTTATTTAAAAAAAATGTGTGAGTGCCGGGATTCACGGTTAAGATGTGTAAATATAAATGTTGGCCCAAGTGCTAGATTTCGGCTTACATAGCGTACTATGTACCTACGTGTGAAACGTAACGTATTACACGTAACGTCCTTTATGTAAGGCACATAAGTTTTTAGTTTACCCTACCCTCAGCATAGATGTTTACACATCAAAAAATCTATAACAGTGTTTTGTAATTTATTTTAAAATTAAAAAACGTATTACAAAATGAAATATTCACCCATGTTCTGATTTCCGATCCGTAAACTGAATTGATTTCTGAACGTATTCAAAAAAGGCCAGGACTCAAACCTTTTTTTGCTTTCAAAATCGGTAAAAATAATACATAATTAAAAAATTAAGACAACCAAATTAGTTCTTACACAAAAAATTACATTTTTAAAACTTTGTCAATTCCAATCCAGAGTACTCAAATAATTTCGAAACGTCAAGTATTTTTAATCCAATCGAAAATCAAAACACACTTATTCCGCAAGTTTTGAAAACGACAAGTACCTATTTGAAAACGAAAGGATTTTTAACCGATCGGAATTCAGAACAGGGGTGATTATTTATGAGATATGTAGGTACATAAGTGAAGAAAAAAAATTATAGTAAATGTAAACTGCTTTAAAAGTGGATTTTTGACCACTAAAATTACAATTTGTGCCCACTGTGCGACGCTATCGTATTAAGCGCAAAAATATTTTAAACTTAAATTGAATAGTTTATTAAATAGTTTATTAATAATTTAATCATTAACATTATTTTAATGTTTTATTTTATTTTAAAATTGTAGCCCGTGGCGTAATGGTTAGTGCATTGGACTGTTAGGCCGAAGGTCTTGGGTTCCTATTGCCACCTAAAAACAGAAATGTTTCTCATGGGTTACTACCTCTTACGAGGAATTGACAAATCCTACTAGAGTATCTCTTTTCATGAAAAAGTGCTTCTCTAGCCGTTTGGATTCGGCAGAAAATTGTAGGTCCCCTCTATTCCTGCCAATCACACACACACAGGACATAGTTGCTCAACTGGAAAGTCAGGGAAAGTCAGAAAAAGTCAGGGAATTTCAAAATTGGTCATGGAAAAAATTTTCAGCTGAGATTATTTTCATAATGAAATAAATAAAATAAATATTTCGTTGAACTCTTCCCACATTTTTGGGCCAAAAACTATGTGTATTTAGCGAGCTCATTAAATACTACCATTGAATTTGTGCAAAGAAAGAATGGGAAGAAGGTTTATGTGGACTTCCTTTCAACCAAAGATTCGATTCTGTTTAGAAAATAGAAAAAGAATCGAATTTTTTCTACATTTCTAAAACCTCAAATTTAATTTTGCTGTATTTTGGTTGCAACGAATTTTAATTTCATTGATTATTTTAATTATATACATTAAATATTTGTGCGCTCTTTTTAAATTAGCAAAAAAATACATTTGGCGATAATAACAATAAGTTTTATTTAATTGATCTGTCAAGCTTTCGGTTTTTTGTGTTTGATCAGAATTGATATGTGCATTGACCACAAAGAGAAATTTTAGTTTTCCTTTTCGCAATTTTGAGAAAAATTGATCCAAATATTTTTTTTTTGCGTTTTTTAATCAAAATTTTGAGTTTGAATGCAAATTTTTTGAAAAATATTAACACAAATAATATAATTTAAATGTAGGATTAAAGAAACCGTTATTGTTTTGCATTTTAATTATTGCCGTTTTTTTAATATTTTGTTTTTCCATTTAAGTCGTTTTTTTTCGAAAATCGCAACTGCCTCCTAAACGGGGCGAGATAGAACCCTCATTCCATATTAAAATATGTTTTTATTTGACCCCTCTACAAAAATCCGTTATCAATTTTTGGCATCCAAATTATCGTACTCGTGCCCTATTTTCAAATTCGTGAAAATATGCTTTATTTTTTTTAATAAAAATAAATATCACATTATTCATGGTTAAGGCAATCTACTCTTGTATTTCTTAGTTAGGCAGCTGTAAGATAACAATAAACAAGGTTTTGGATCACATTTTCCAAAATTGGACAGTTGTCTAAAGTTAGACAACGTTTATAAATAAGACCAAGTATTTAAAATGTTTCCCAATTTTTTTTTAACATTTGGTCGGGGAAAATTTTAAAATTAGTCAGGAAAAGTCAGGGAAAGTCAGGGAAATTTATTTTGAAAAAAAAGGGCAACTATGCAGGAATGTTTGAGAGTTGTAAGTCACTAGGCCCTGGTTCTACACGAGCTGTCACGCTGACCAATTTATTTATTTATTTTTTTTGTATGTGTTCAAAAAAGACAAAATCTAATAGTCTTGTAAAACAAAAATAATGTAGATACCCTATTGATTAGAATACACTGGAAAATCAAGCCAAAATTTGAACTTCTCGTGAATTTTAGACTTGAATATAGCGGTAGTTTTTTTTCTCGTTGTTTTCTCGTCATAATAATAAATGCAATGTACAAATTTCATTGCTAAAAATTCCACCAAGGCTCAGTCAATAAAGCTTAAAAAAAAATCATATAATAATTTCGATTTAAATACAGCCTGGTTCAATTCCCAAAGATTTTTCTTTTCACAGAACACTGTGCAACCCAACGACACTTGAAAATTTAAATTCCTTTAAATTTCATTTTATATAAATTTTCTCAGGGACAATACCTATTTAAATAAACTTGGAAAATAGATTATTATATTTATTAATATACAAAATTTCATTCAAATCCTTAAAGTCGTTTCCGAGAAACCAATACATGTTTCACATATATATTTTGAATACTTTTAAAAAATTTAGATTTTTAAAATTTTTATATATCATCATTTTAGTATATACAATTTAAAATTGAATTTATTAATTTTAGAAATAAAATTCAATTTCCTTGTTGAAATCCACTAATTGTATTTTTTGCTTAATCAAACAACAAAACGATATTTTTCTTTAATAATATTCATTTATTTAACAAAACTCGTAATGATAGTTCCAGCTTGGTTACGTGTGGAAGACTTAAACACTAATGGGAATTGTTCCCTTTATTTATATCGTTGAGTAAACAATATTTATTAGTAAACAACTAATAAGCTAGTTTGTTATTTGAAAACAAATGAGTCATCATTTGATATTATAAACAGATAAGATAATGCACTAGAAAATAGAGTTATCGATTTTAGGTGGAGATATAACTTACATATAGTATATATCAGCCACCATCAGGAAATAAAAATACGATATAATTTTTTGATTATTCATAAAGTCTCAACATACTAGGACTATAAATTTTTTTTTTAAAACAAAGTATTAAAAATAAGGTATCTAATAAAAAAATTTACATAATAAATAGTTAATTTTCAAAAAAGTATCCATTCCAAAATGGCTGTCAATTCAAAATACTATACCCAAAATCTAACTCTACATACACACTTCTTAGGATAGAACAAGAACAATAATACTCCAGCTGCCTGCTTCTTAAAGGTTACTTAGACAGAAAAATGGGCATAAAACATTTTTACTAGTGGCACGTGATTTTCCAAGTGCTATTCAATACTCCATGTTGAATAAAGCTTGTTGTTCTTTAAGAAGCTAAACAAAAAAAAAAAAAAAAAAACTGTGAAAAAATTCAAAAACCAATGAAATATCCAAGTAAGGTACCTGCACCTATAGCAAGCTATGTACTAGATATTCCAGCATCTTAGTTTTGATATTAATAAAAGTATCTATAGATACTAACACTCTTTTGTTTTGTTCTTTCTCAGAAAAGTCTAAATGTGCTCTTAGTAGATCCATTTTCACTGTTTTCATATACCTAAGTATATTTCTCACCAGTAAGCTTCTGCAGAACTCAGAAGTCCTTGAGGTTGTAAATTCCTGATGTAGTTTTAGCAATTTGTGTCAAATAGTTCCGCTGTATTGCTTCTTCAGCATTTTACTTTGTTTTTTTTTTTTTTCTTGCATTGAATTTCTCGTCCTTGCAATGGACAAGAAAATGGCAAACGGTGTATAGAAAGACTCCTTTTCCTCTAATATTTGCAGGAAACTACATACATATATCCACCCTGTCTGGGTTGCTAACTCGTGCATTGATAATGCGAATTTATGCCTTCGATTTGCTTAAAATGCTGGAATATTAGTTTGTTTATTATTTCATGGTATTTCGTTTTTTTTTTATATACCGTGTTGGGGGTTGTTTTGTTTTGACTTTGGAATTCGTTTCCTGTCTGTCTGGACTTGAAGTGTTTTTTTTTTGTTTTCTATCTTTTCGAAATAAAGGAAAAATGTTGCCATTTCACTGTTTGCCACTCGAGTAATATCTTGAGAAAAGGGTCAACATTTATTTAGCATAGTTTTTTTTTTCTCCATATCAGGATTGCATGTATATAAGTTTGACAACGAGAGGAGTGTTTTTTTTTCTCAACGTTTTAGTAAACAGAACGTTATTTTAGGAAAAGGACATAATATTTGCTTGAAATTTTAGAAGGAATATCATGTGGTATGACGTATGAGCTATTTTAAATTATTTATTCAAATTGCAAGGACATTTTTTGGATACCTTACAGACGTGGATACTGCCAGACGTTAGGGTTCCCAACTGAAAATTCTTGAGGTTATGAAAGTTTTATGAGATCAATTCTTTATATAATTTAAATTATGATGTTGAAGTGGGTTTTTATGGTCAAATTATTTAGGATGCAAATAAAAACAAATTATTTCAACTTTCCCAACGTTTCATCGATTTTCGGGATTTTCTTCAAAGGTATCCCTAATTTTAACAACTCCAAAACTATCAGCTATTATTTCATAAGAATCTTATTTAAAAACAAGAAATCTTTCTTGAATTTATTAAAAAAAAAAAATCAAGAAGTTCTGTTGTGCAACCAAATAAGCTTACGTCAAATCCAAACATACTGCCACATCCAAAATGACATCTCATTTATGGAAGCACATAATAGAATCCTTTGAATAAAATATAAACTCTAACCCTCTTTACTATAATCTTGACAATAAATCAAACAAATAATGTTTACCAATTCATTTTGGAACTTTAAATTTCAACTTTCAACTCATAATAGATTCTCCATGGATACTGTGTTTACATAATATCTGCTGCCTCTGCCTCTCTCACTCTCTCTCTCTCTTTTAGCATCATTTATTAAATTTACATAAATCGAAAAGAAGATGAAAGTCTTGCTCCTCGTCGGTCTTGTGTGAAAGTCCTTTCTTGAATGAAAATCTTTAAGATTTTTTTTTTTATATTTATTTTTTTTTCTCACTCTTATCCTTTCAGATTTCTCTTCTATCAATCTTAACACAGCCTCAAACACAACAACAACAACAGGAACAGACGATGAAGAAGCAGCAGCATCAGTGACACAACCAGCACTATCACGAAATGCTATTCGACGCACTCATAGCGAACGTCATCCATGCAACGTTCACATCGGCACTTCCTCCACAAATGTTATTCTTAACTTCAAGGATACAATGGCATTACGAGTGAAAGCCACCCGCAAGGACTCCCGAGATATCTTCTCGAGTATATCGCAACAGCAACAGAGTGTTGGATTGTTGTTCCGACCTAAAGAACCGCCACCGCCTCCTCCAACTGGAGCTGTTGCCATATCAGCGCATCATCAGCAACAACAAAAACGTCTGAGTAATACTCATACGAAGGTTACTACCAAGGATACTTCTGGAGTTGGTGGGAAGAAAAACCCGCCAGCAATTCAAATAACCACCACCAATGCCATAAAAGACGTTGAAGGAAAAAAGTCCAACGACTACGATAACGTGAACGATGACGCTGAAGACGTCTACGATAAAGACGACGATGACGATGGCGACGACGAGGACGTGGATGATGTTAAAGACGATGACAACAACAAACAGCAGCGAGAAGTTCCTTCAAGAAATCGTAAACTATCAGTTAGCAGCAGCGGATTAGAGGAACAAAAACCACCGTCATTCATAGGACACGATGCCACCAACCAACGGCGAAGATCTTCCGCCACCGGCTGTGTTGCCGATACCACCAACACCAACCCCACCACTAGCAACAGCAGGAATTCTTGCCAGGACCGAATAAAAACGAATATTTATGAGACATTCGATAGCTTTAGCCCGGCAGTTGTTGTTGCCACCGCCACTGAGATACTACCGGTACCACCAGTCCCAGTTCCAGCACCATCAGTTACTCCCAAGTACATATTTGGGAACACAAGTCAACCAAACCGGACCGTAGTTCGAGTGGCTCCCTTCAACAAGACCACATCCGAGATACATCGTCTGAAAATCACCCACACCGATAACAACGACGATGATGACGATGGCAAAGCATTTGGCGCGCGAAATCCTTCTAACAGTACAAGTGGCCAAAAGAAGACCTCCATCCTTATCAACGGTGATGATTGCTATTCAACCGTAAACGTCACCAATGACACCCCATTGTATCAGTCGTCTGTAGTGGTAGCCGATGGCAGCAGTATCGATCCTATGCTTAAAGTAACCTCGAATACGGTTACGATAAACGTTGTCAGCAGTAGCCCGAGAACACCCCAAGAAGAACTCATCTATAAGAACAATAAAATCAACACACTCCTAAGCAGCAGAACTGGTGGTGCTTCCACAAAGGCAATTATTCCGATTGGAAGCAGTTTAGGCAGCGGTAGTGGTGGAGGAAGCAACAGTGTAATTTCCAATCCGTCCGATTCGGTGAAAACTTCAAACAAACGAGGACGAACTCTAATCACGTTTGACTATGATAAGTCTCCGGTACCGTTGAGTAGTAGTAGTCCCAAGGACGTCCCAGTGGTGTCTGCATCATCACCAGATGGGGAAGTAGTGGACGATGTATTTTCCCATGAGGAGGAGCTGGTGAAAATCTTACGAAATCCCGTGGAAGCTGTGCGGCGAAATTTGGTGCCACATGTTTGTGGCAAAGGGGAGGTTGCCCCGGATCAACCGAAGTCAAGCGAAAGGGACGCTGAGAGCATTAAATCTTTATCGAAACGTCAGCGAAAACGTCACAAGAGCAACGAACTCACCGTTCCCAGTCCATCGATGGGACGAAGTAGCGAACGTAATTCGTTTGTGGGTAAGCTGCTGGAAGATCCAACTCTAAGCCACCTCGCAGATGGTCTGGATAATGATGTTGTTGTGAAACTGATCGAAAACTCGCTGAAACGTTTGAAGGACTCACGCAGCAGCATCGATACGAGCGGTACCAAAGATAACGAGGACATGAATCGCTTGATCAACTTGTCCCTGCAACGCATTAAAGAAGACCGACAGAAGCTCGAGTCGCAGATGCATGCCGAAGCCGACGAACAACAGGAGATCCAGTCGAATCGAGGAAGTATCAGTTCAGGGAATAGTTTCTCGTCGGCGAATTATGAAATGTTTGACTTTAGTGATAACAACGAGTCGGACTGTTACCAAAGCTGTTCGAGTGAGATCGCCGATACTGATACTCCGATCACAACGCGAAGTAAGTTCTATCAAATGCTGGTCGATGCCACTCTTGCCGAAATCGAGATCACAACAAATGCCGACGACGATCATCATTACGAATCCATTCGTGGAAATAACGGAGATCCGATTTATGAGGAGATCAGTGATATTCCACCACCACTGCCACTCTCGCCACCGCCTCTGAATGACCCCGAACTGGAGAAAAAAGCTGCCCGATCTATGTTCGAAGGAGCCTCGAAGTATGACATCCTTTCTTATTTGGTCGATGCCAAAGAACGTGGACTGGTGCGGGAGGAGTCTTTTGAGTACAACATCAACAATACATCCAATCCGATCATAATCGAGGAGGAGAACGATACTCTGAGTGATCTCAAGCAGACCTCGGACATGAGCAGTCGAATAAGCCACCTCTCAGTGACAAGTGACTCGAGTGAAGACACCAACAGTCTGACAGGATCAATGGTCAATGATCGTCTGTCAGTGCTTAGCGCTCTCCGGAAGGGTGCCTCTTCGGAGATCGAACGAAACGACTCGGGAGTCGGCTCGGAGACGAGCAAATCTTCCCGCAGCAAATACCAAAATAATCCCCAAACCAATTCTGTGCTCAGCAAAATCAGTCCGATCCATTTGTGTGAGGACTGTGATGGTCCAGTTGAGACCCAGGTCACCGACTCAGGGGTGATGTTCGCTCCACTTGTGTGCCGCAAATGCGGCAAAAAACGAGCCGAACGTAAGGAAATCATCACCGAAATCGTGGAAACTGAGGAGAAGTACGGACGAGATTTGACGATAATTTTGGAGGAATTCTGTCAGCCAATGCTGGTGGCGGGATTGCTTACACAAGAGCAACTCTCTGCAATCTTCTTGAATACCGAAGAACTGCTCGAGAATAATCAGACTCTTGCCGAACGAATGCGTGATGCATTAGATATTGCTCTCGAACAGGGCGATGATGATTTACTGACGGTGAATATTGGCAAAGTATTTTTGGACTTTACGCCAATGTTGCATGCCTTCGAGAGGTATTGTGTTCGACAGGCAGGAGCTAGCCTTTTATTGGCGAATTTGGAGAAGGAAAAGGAGTTGCTGAGGATATTCCTTAAAGTGTCACAAATGGAGAATACCGTTTTGAGGCGAATGAATCTCAACTCATTTTTGATGGTGAGTTTGGAAAATTGTTCGACTTTTGGGCCGAGCGCTCATCGAACAACAAGTTGCTAACAACCAACTATTTTTTTTTTAACAACAAATGCATTTTGAGGGAAAATTTTTTAAATTTGTTGGCAACAAATATTTTCTTGCAACAAGTTGCTGGGTTAAGGGGTTTGTTTTTTTTTCAATATTTCATGGAATTTTTCTCTTTTCTTTTATAGGTTCCTGTCCAGCGAGTGACCAAATATCCCCTTTTACTGGCTCGTCTTTTTAAAGTGACTCCACCACACCTAGAGGGCCGTGATCTGCTCAAACAAGCTCAGGAGAATATCGAATTGCATCTGAATCACATCAACCAGGAGGCCAAGGATGTGCCCACTAGGCTGTGGCGTCGTATTTCTTCCTCCAGCCCCAACAGACGAGCTTCCTGTGAGATCGATATGATCAATATCAAGCTTCGGAAGTTGGCCATTGATATCCTAGAATGGAATCACGATGAAGTGAGGTTTGCAATGGAAGGAAAATTAATGTATACTCAGCCAACCGATAGCAATTGGAAGAAGGGCCGGACTATTAAGCTGAACCCAGTAAATGCGTTGCTGGTGACAAACGGAAAGGTAAGTTCTAACAGGTTTTCTCTCATAACAACGTGTGTACCTTATACACCCTTCTTGAAATAGCCAAGTGTCAACTACAAAGCTGAGAAAGCGATGTCAGGGCAGCTTAACTTCCCCAAGCACACCGGAATTCGAGAGGCCTCATTATTGGTAGTCAAAGAGAAATGTGGACGATACACACTGATACGAGAGCCACTCTATCTAGATAGATGTGTTGTTTGTTCCGAAGCCGATTGGGATGATTATTTCGAGCTACAGGAGATTTCATCAAAGGATACTTTTATTTTTAAAGTAAGTTAGTAAAAAAATTTTAAGTTTTCCTTCTTAATGTTTGTCTGAATTCTCATCAAGGCTGAAGATGCAGTTCGCACAAAACAATGGTACACACAAATTCAGTATCATGCTCAAGGTATGGGCGCTTGGCGTAAGAGACGTAATGCCTTAGCTAACATCATGATAAATGGAATGCTGTCAAGAACCTAAGAGTTATAATATTTTAATACTTTATTAATTTTTTTATTGAATATGAAATATTTTAAAAATTTTAATTTTAACAAATTTTCCTGATTTAGTTTGTTTTTTTCTTTTTCTTCTTCGTATAAATATATATTTTAAAATATAATATAATATAATAAAATCTAATAAATTGAAATCTATCTAGGAATTATGATGAATGTGTTATAAACAATTGTACGTAAAAGTACCTTTAGAATGATACAAATAATTATATCTAATAATTGATAAATAAGGAATATAAAATTTTTTTTAAGTGGTATTAATGTTAAAACAAAATGTTATTAAATTTATTATAATAATCATTGGTTTCAAGATTAAGTTTATTTTAAAATTGTTTTTAAATGGAAAATAAAATGTGAAAATAAATAATATAAAACGATATAATAATGAATTCAACGAAAATAAAATGAGCAAACATAATTTAAATCAAAATTTAAAAGAGATTTTTAAACAGTTCAAAACTGGTAAGTGGGTAATGGCAAATTCTGATATCACCGAAACATTGGTTAATTTAACACATCTGTTAACAACTCGCAGCCAACGAGTGCACCAAGTCAACGGCTTAAACATTGTCGAATGGCGCTTGCCGGTCAATGTTGAGATGTTGTGCCGAAATATGTGTCAATTGTTATTTTTACCCTTTGATGTCAACGCATTGATACGTAAAACTTTGACTGTCATACATATGTCCTAAACACATTCAAATACATTGAACGTTGGCACTGCGTTTACAAGAGAAAAACGTTGACATATGTATGTACTCAATTGGTCTGTTTGTTTACATACTTCCCAAAACTGTCACTTTTTAGTCTAATTTCATTTTTTTTTATAATAAACTTGACAGAACTTTGGACAGCAAATTTGTAGAAACTAACAGTCGTATTTATTAGATTTCTTTAGAACACTCTTAGACAGTTGTGCAGCTAGCCATTGTCTAAATAGTTGGACATCTCCTTATTTATAAACGCACTCCAACAGTGGTCTACAAATGTTCTCATACACTCACTCACATCTCTGTAATCTGTCAATTTCGTTAGCACTTGGATACGTTCAATGAACATTTCGTTCATTTGAAGATTATTTTTTTAATTTTTTGTTCATTGAACGTACCCACTAGAATAAGTTTGGACAACCAATTTCAGTGTCTAAGTTAGACACTTTATGGAACAAGATTATAAATAAGGTTTTGGACTTGAACAGCTGTCCAAAGTTAGACATATTTTGGAATGGGTTTATAAATACGACTGTAAGAGCTTTGGAAAGCAAACGAACAGACCTAATGTGGATTTCATCAATTTTATGATATTTTCGGTTGGTAGTAGCGAAGAACTTTACGAATGAAGACTTTTTAAAGTAAATTTTTTAAAGGTAGAAGTCAAAGTTCTCGGAACTCTAATATATTCCATCTAGACTTTCATCGTCCGAATTATGGTTTAATTGAACCCTTAACTCGTATGAAACATGAAGCAAACACTAACCATGATGTTTTCGACATAAATTGCTCAAAACCTAAACCTAGGCGCAAGTTATATGCGCGTTTTCAACTTTAGTCACTCACTCACTATTTTTTTTTTTTTTTTTTTTTATAAGTAGCTATGTAAAATTGAATATCATTGTAGTTATTTATATGTATTTTTATTTATTTTTCTGTCTATACTCTGTCCAACAAAAATAGGCAGTACACGTCTTATGGGAAAGCTTTTTCAAAATCAGTAGCGTGCCATATTTTTGCACCATATTTAATTAAAATAACTCCTCCACAAAAAGTGTTTGCCCGCCAGTGAATTTCCAATAGAATCTGACGCAAACCCAACGTCCTATTCAAGGCACATCTGTGTGTGCACTGAATTGCTGTGGCCAATGGCGATTGGCTGCTGCTTGATGTGCATTCAGAGTAACCCGTCTCCATTTGGTAATTCGTTCAGCTTTTTTTCCTTGAGTTTCTGTTTATGTGCTTTTGATTTTCGAGCTTTAAGAAAAAGTTTTTAATGATCAGTGTTATCGTGAACACTACGACAACCCTGTGAAAGCTTTAATGAAGGACAGATTTATGCAATCCACTGTAGCCAGAATGAGAGGCAAACGTCCTATCTTGCCTACACTGCCAATTTTTGTTGGACAGAGTATAGTTTGTTCAGCATTTTTGGTAATGTGTTAGGCTTAATTTATATTTTTTATTTATTACCAACTTGTAACAATCATCATTTAGCGTAGTGTTACGCTAAGTGATGATTGTGACAAGTTGGTATCTCCTAGTATCTGAAGGTAAAAAAAACCCGAAGAGGAAAGAGACAATGTTACAAATTCTTGCATTAAGCAGTGCTGATAGCGTAAAAAAAAGTAATTAAGTGCCACATTTTACCGAAAAATGGCTACGATATCTATTAAGA
This sequence comes from Epistrophe eligans, assembly GCA_951394125.1. NCBI lineage: Eukaryota > Metazoa > Arthropoda > Insecta > Diptera > Syrphidae > Epistrophe > Epistrophe eligans. The sequence continues at coordinate 32,059,220 of OX596029.1, forward strand.
CTTACCTATGAATCTTTACCTAAAAGAAGGATATCTTATGAACTTAATTTAAAGAACAGAACTTTTGTTTTTTTTTCCATCATTTAAAATAAATATCAAACAAAGCAATAATGAATTTCTAAAATTTCCTATAAATGTATGTACATATAGCCGGGGCCGCGCGACATAGAGAAATTAATTTTACCCATGGGAATTGAAACACACACACTTCGGTTCGGTATACCACGTCGCAAATGGCAGGTCATGTGAGAACTAATCTTCAATCTAATCCAAGTCAAATCATCCGAAATTGCAATTTCAATTTACCGAAATTGCAAAAGATTAGATAGATATATACCGTACGGTAGAACCCATCGAAATCTTCCACCCAATCTCATCACCACCACCACCATTTTATTGGCAGCAACAAACACGCCTGGAAATTTCATTAAAAATTTAAAGAAAACGGAGCGTCAGCAAACCGGAAGCTTAACAAAAAAAAAGGCGAAAAGCAAATCTGGCGTTGCCATTTGAAGGAAAAAGAAGAAGAAAAAAACTGTGTGGGATTCTTTTCTTTTGTATACTTATACATATGTATGTATGGACTTTAACGTTGTTTTGTTTGTAATTAAATTCAATTTCGCTCTTGGTTAGAAAAACAACGAAGAAAAGGAGAAGCAAAAGCATCTATTGTCACACATAGACAATTTTCCGCTGATGGGAGATGCAAAATAGGACGTGATGTCCACATCCACACCAACCATTATATACACCGCATCATGCAATCAAATCAAATGGAATTGAGAATCCTTGTATTTCATTGCTTTTTGTCTTTTACACTTTTGAGCTTTATCGCGTTGATCTTCGACGTTTTTGATGGACTTAGCTGTCACTTTGCAATTTCATCAAGGACATTGATGATTCGCTTAAAATGTCTCCACCCCGAACAAAAAAACAAAAACCCTTGACTTAGAAAGGAGACACAAAAAAATTAAGTTATTTCCAGACGATTAAATTTGACTTTTTCACACTTGAACAGTTGATTGCATTCTCTCTGTACATGAAATCTTCTCCTCCTGTTTTTCGATTTATTTTTTTTATTCGTGTTGCAAGGACTCCATTTTGGATACAATATTCTTTTCAATAAGTCGCGGATCTTTGAGAGAAATGACACGAAAGAGCGCGTCGCATATAGCACGTGATGGACAGAACTTCAAGAAAAAAAAAATAAAACCTCTTACACTTACTATAGTCTAAGAAATAATGTTCGAAATGAGAGAATTTCATCCGCAGTAGCAAAACCTAATACGAGGTCTGGATCTCAATACATTTCCATCCAAAGTGACATTTGCTTTATTTATTTCGATTAAATTCAATTCAAATTTTTCAAAAAAATTATTTGGATGGCAATATTTCTGCAATTGAGATTCGTAGATGGTTGAAAATTTCAAAAACCTGTTTTAGTTTTTTAAGATCTTTCTAAAACCGAAAACCAAAAAATTTTACGACCTCTGGTTGTCGAAATATCTTCATCCAAAGTGATATTACCTTGTTTCAACCCAATTTGATTAAAATCCTTCAAACGAAATTGTTTGGATGGAGATATTTTCGCAATCGAGACTCGTAATTGGTTTTGGTTTTCAGTGCTGAATTGGAAATTCATAGACCTTTCCGCCAATGTAAAAATTTTTGCAATATACATCAAAAAAAAGGTCTTTAAAAACTGTTTTCGTACGTGTAAGCAAAAATCTTCTACGTGGTCTGGTTCTCAAAATATTTACATCCAAAGTTATATTTGATCCCAGTTTCAGAAACCAACCCAAAACAATTGTTTGGATGGCGATATTTCTGCAATTGAGACTCGTAGATGGTTGAAAATTTCAAAAACCTGTTTTAGTTTTTTAAGATCTTTCTAAAACCGAAAACCAAAAAATTTTACGACCTCTGGTTGTCAAAATATCTTCATCCGAAGTGATATTACCTTGTTTCAACCCAATTTGATTAAAATCCTTCAAACGAAATTGTTTGGATGGAGATATTTTCGCAATCGAGACTCGTAATTGGTTTTGGTTTTCAGTGCTGAATTGGAAATTCATAGACCTTTCCGCCAATGTAAAAATTTTTGCAAATCTTGACAAATAAAATTTTATTGAAAAAGAGAAAAAAGAATGGACTAACCCCTTTGCTAATTTTGCCCCAAAAAGTGATTTTTTCTGAAATGTTTCCAAACCCCATCGAAATATACATCAAAAGAAAGGTCTTTAAAAACTGTTTTCGTACGTGTAAGCAAAAATCTTCTACGTGGTCTGGTTCTCAAAATATTTACATCCAAAGTTATATTTGATCCCAGTTTCAGAAACCAACCCAAAACAATTGTTTGGATGGCGATATTTCTGCAATTGAGACTCGTAGATGGTTGAAAATTTCAAAAACCTGTTTTAGTTTTTTAAGATCTTTCTAAAACCGAAAACCAAAAAATTTTACGACCTCTGGTTGTCGAAATATCTTCATCCAAAGTGATATTACCTTATTTCAACCCAATTTGATTAAAATCCTTCAAACGGAATTGTTTGGATGGAGATATTTTCGCAATCGAGACTCGTAATTGGTTTTGGTTTTCAGTGCTGAATTGGAAATTCATAGACCTTTCCGCCAATGTAAAAATTTTTGCAAATCTTGACAAATAAAATTTTATTGAAAAAGAGAAAAAAGAATGGACTAACCCCTTTGCTAATTTTGCCCCAAAAAGTGATTTTTTCTGAAATGTTTCCAAACCCCATCGAAATATACATCAAAAGAAAGGTCTTTAAAAACTGTTTTCGTACGTGTAAGCAAAAATCTTCTACGTGGTCTGGTTCTCAAAATATTTACATCCAAAGTTATATTTGATCCCAGTTTCAGAAACCAACCCAAAACAATTGTTTGGATGGCGATATTTCTGCAATTGAGACTCGTAGATGGTTGAAAATTTCAAAAACCTGTTTTAGTTTTTTAAGATCTTTCTAAAACCGAAAACCAAAAAATTTTACGACCTCTGGTTGTCGAAATATCTTCATCCAAAGTGATATTACCTTATTTCAACCCAATTTGATTAAAATCCTTCAAACGGAATTGTTTGGATGGAGATATTTTCGCAATTGAGACTCGTAATTGGTTTTGGTTTTCAGTGCTGAATTGGAAATTCATAGACCTTTCCGCCAATGTAAAAATTTTTGCAAATCTTGACAAATAAAATTTTATTGAAAAAGAGAAAAAAGAATGGACTAACCCCTTTGCTAATTTTGCCCCAAAAAGTGATTTTTTCTGAAATGTTTCCAAACCCCATCAAAATACATCAAAAGAAAGGTCTTTAAAAACTGTTTTCGTACGTGTAAGCAAAAATCTTTTACGTGGTCTGGTTCTCAAAATATTTACATCCAAAGTTATATTTGATCCCAGTTTCAGAAACCAACCCAAAACAATTGTTTGGATGGCAATATTTCTGCAATTGAGACTCGTAGATGGTTGAAAATTTCAAAAACCTGTTTTAGTTTTTTAAGATCTTTCTAAAACCGAAAACCAAAAAATTTTACGACCTCTGGTTGTCGAAATATCTTCATCCAAAGTGATATTACCTTATTTCAACCCAATTTGATTAAAATCCTTCAAACGGAATTGTTTGGATGGAGATATTTTCGCAATCGAGACTCGTAATTGGTTTTGGTTTTCAGTGCTGAATTGGAAATTCATAGACCTTTCCGCCAATGTAAAAATTTTTGCAAATCTTGACAAATAAAATTTTATTGAAAAAGAGAAAAAAGAATGGACTAACCCCTTTGCTAATTTTGCCCCAAAAAGTGATTTTTTCTGAAATGTTTCCAAACCCCATCAAAATACATCAAAAGAAAGGTCTTTAAAAACTGTTTTCGTACGTGTAAGCAAAAATCTTCTACGTGGTCTGGTTCTCAAAATATTTACATCCAAAGTTATATTTGATCCCAGTTTCAGAAACCAACCCAAAACCATTGTTTGGATGGCGATATTTCTGCAATTGAGACTCGTAGATGGTTGAAAATTTCAAAAACCTGTTTTAGTTTTTTAAGATCTTTCTAAAACCGAAAACCAAAAAATTTTACGACCTCTGGTTGTCGAAATATCTTCATCCAAAGTGATATTACCTTATTTCAACCCAATTTGATTAAAATCCTTCAAACGGAATTGTTTGGATGGAGATATTTTCGCAATCGAGACTCGTAATTGGTTTTGGTTTTCAGTGCTGAATTGGAAATTCATAGACCTTTCCGCCAATGTAAAAATTTTTGCAAATCTTGACAAATAAAATTTTATTGAAAAAGAGAAAAAAGAATGGACTAACCCCTTTGCTAATTTTGCCCCAAAAAGTGATTTTTTCTGAAATGTTTCCAAACCCCATCGAAATATACATCAAAAGAAAGGTCTTTAAAAACTGTTTTCGTACGTGTAAGCAAAAATCTTCTACGTGGTCTGGTTCTCAAAATATTTACATCCAAAGTTATATTTGATCCCAGTTTCAGAAACCAACCCAAAACCATTGTTTGGATGGCGATATTTCTGCAATTGAGACTCGTAGATGGTTGAAAATTTCAAAAACCTGTTTTAGTTTTTTAAGATCTTTCTAAAACCGAAAACCAAAAAATTTTACGACCTCTGGTTGTCGAAATATCTTCATCCAAAGTGATATTACCTTATTTCAACCCAATTTGATTAAAATCCTTCAAACGGAATTGTTTGGATGGAGATATTTTCGCAATCGAGACTCGTAATTGGTTTTGGTTTTCAGTGCTGAATTGGAAATTCATAGACCTTTCCGCCAATGTAAAAATTTTTGCAAATCTTGACAAATAAAATTTTATTGAAAAAGAGAAAAAAGAATGGACTAACCCCTTTGCTAATTTTGCCCCAAAAAGTGATTTTTTCTGAAATGTTTCCAAACCCCATCGAAATATACATCAAAAGAAAGGTCTTTAAAAACTGTTTTCGTACGTGTAAGCAAAAATCTTCTACGTGGTCTGGTTCTCAAAATATTTACATCCAAAGTTATATTTGATCCCAGTTTCAGAAACCAACCCAAAACAATTGTTTGGATGGCGATATTTCTGCAATTGAGACTCGTAGATGGTTGAAAATTTCAAAAACCTGTTTTAGTTTTTTAAGATCTTTCTAAAACCGAAAACAAAAAAATTTTACGACCTCTGGTTGTCGAAATATCTTCATCCAAAGTGATATTACCTTATTTCAACCCAATTTGATTAAAATCCTTCAAACGGAATTGTTTGGATGGAGATATTTTCGCAATCGAGACTCGTAATTGGTTTTGGTTTTCAGTGCTGAATTGGAAATTCATAGACCTTTCCGCCAATGTAAAAATTTTTGCAAATCTTGACAAATAAAATTTTATTGAAAAAGAGAAAAAAGAATGGACTAACCCCTTTGCTAATTTTGCCCCAAAAAGTGATTTTTTCTGAAATGTTTCCAAACCCCATCGAAATATACATCAAAAGAAAGGTCTTTAAAAACTGTTTTCGTACGTGTAAGCAAAAATCTTCTACGTGGTCTGGTTCTCAAAATATTTACATCCAAAGTTATATTTGATCCCAGTTTCAGAAACCAACCCAAAACCATTGTTTGGATGGCGATATTTCTGCAATTGAGACTCGTAGATGGTTGAAAATTTCAAAAACCTGTTTTAGTTTTTTAAGATCTTTCTAAAACCGAAAACCAAAAAATTTTACGACCTCTGGTTGTCGAAATATCTTCATCCAAAGTGATATTACCTTATTTCAACCCAATTTGATTAAAATCCTTCAAACGGAATTGTTTGGATGGAGATATTTTCGCAATCGAGACTCGTAATTGGTTTTGGTTTTCAGTGCTGAATTGGAAATTCATAGACCTTTCCGCCAATGTAAAAATTTTTGCAAATCTTGACAAATAAAATTTTATTGAAAAAGAGAAAAAAGAATGGACTAACCCCTTTGCTAATTTTGCCCCAAAAAGTGATTTTTTCTGAAATGTTTCCAAACCCCATCGAAATATACATCAAAAGAAAGGTCTTTAAAAACTGTTTTCGTACGTGTAAGCAAAAATCTTCTACGTGGTCTGGTTCTCAAAATATTTACATCCAAAGTTATATTTGATCCCAGTTTCAGAAACCAACCCAAAACAATTGTTTGGATGGCGATATTTCTGCAATTGAGACTCGTAGATGGTTGAAAATTTCAAAAACCTGTTTTAGTTTTTTAAGATCTTTCTAAAACCGAAAACCAAAAAATTTTACGACCTCTGGTTGTCGAAATATCTTCATCCAAAGTGATATTACCTTATTTCAACCCAATTTGATTAAAATCCTTCAAACGGAATTGTTTGGATGGAGATATTTTCGCAATCGAGACTCGTAATTGGTTTTGGTTTTCAGTGCTGAATTGGAAATTCATAGACCTTTCCGCCAATGTAAAAATTTTTGCAAATCTTGACAAATAAAATTTTATTGAAAAAGAGAAAAAAGAATGGACTAACCCCTTTGCTAATTTTGCCCCAAAAAGTGATTTTTTCTGAAATGTTTCCAAACCCCATCGAAATATACATCAAAAGAAAGGTCTTTAAAAACTGTTTTCGTACGTGTAAGCAAAAATCTTCTACGTGGTCTGGTTCTCAAAATATTTACATCCAAAGTTATATTTGATCCCAGTTTCAGAAACCAACCCAAAACAATTGTTTGGATGGTGATATTTCTGCAATTGAGACTCGTAGATGGTTGAAAATTTCAAAAACCTGTTTTAGTTTTTTAAGATCTTTCTAAAACCGAAAACCAAAAAATTTTACGACCTCTGGTTGTCGAAATATCTTCATCCAAAGTGATATTACCTTATTTCAACCCAATTTGATTAAAATCCTTCAAACGGAATTGTTTGGATGGAGATATTTTCGCAATCGAGACTCGTAATTGGTTTTGGTTTTCAGTGCTGAATTGGAAATTCATAGACCTTTCCGCCAATGTAAAAATTTTTGCAAATCTTGACAAATAAAATTTTATTGAAAAAGAGAAAAAAGAATGGACTAACCCCTTTGCTAATTTTGCCCCAAAAAGTGATTTTTTCTGAAATGTTTCCAAACCCCATCGAAATATACATCAAAAGAAAGGTCTTTAAAAACTGTTTTCGTACGTGTAAGCAAAAATCTTCTACGTGGTCTGGTTCTCAAAATATTTACATCCAAAGTTATATTTGATCCCAGTTTCAGAAACCAACCCAAAACAATTGTTTGGATGGCGATATTTCTGCAATTGAGACTCGTAGATGGTTGAAAATTTCAAAAACCTGTTTTAGTTTTTTAAGATCTTTCTAAAACCGAAAACCAAAAAATTTTACGACCTCTGGTTGTCGAAATATCTTCATCCAAAGTGATATTACCTTATTTCAACCCAATTTGATTAAAATCCTTCAAACGGAATTGTTTGGATGGAGATATTTTCGCAATCGAGACTCGTAATTGGTTTTGGTTTTCAGTGCTGAATTAGAAATTCATAGACCTTTCCGCCAATGTAAAAATTTTTGCAAATCTTGACAAATAAAATTTTATTGAAAAAGAGAAAAAAGAATGGACTAACCCCTTTGCTAATTTTGCCCCAAAAAGTCATTTTTTCTGAAATGTTTGCAAACCCCATCGAAATATACATCAGAAGAAAGGTCTTTAAAAACTGTATTCGTACGTGTAAGCAAAAATCTTCTACGTGGTCTGGTTCTCAAAATATTTACATCCAAAGTTATATTTGATCCCAGTTTCAGAAACCAACCCAAAACCATTGTTTGGATGGCGATATTTCTGCAATTGAGACTCGTAGATGGTTGAAAATTTCAAAAACCTGTTTTAGTTTTTTAAGATCTTTCTAAAACCGAAAACCAAAAAATTTTACGACCTCTGGTTGTCGAAATATCTTCATCCAAAGTGATATTACCTTATTTCAACCCAATTTGATTAAAATCCTTCAAACGGAATTGTTTGGATGGAGATATTTTCGCAATCGAGACTCGTAATTGGTTTTGGTTTTCAGTGCTGAATTGGAAATTCATAGACCTTTCCGCCAATGTAAAAATTTTTGCAAATCTTGACAAATAAAATTTTATTGAAAAAGAGAAAAAAGAATGGACTAACCCCTTTGCTAATTTTGCCCCAAAAAGTGATTTTTTCTGAAATGTTTCCAAACCCCATCGAAATATACATCAAAAGAAAGGTCTTTAAAAACTGTTTTCGTACGTGTAAGCAAAAATCTTCTACGTGGTCTGGTTCTCAAAATATTTACATCCAAAGTTATATTTGATCCCAGTTTCAGAAACCAACCCAAAACCATTGTTTGGATGGCGATATTTCTGCAATTGAGACTCGTAGATGGTTGAAAATTTCAAAAACCTGTTTTAGTTTTTTAAGATCTTTCTAAAACCGAAAACCAAAAAATTTTACGACCTCTGGTTGTCGAAATATCTTCATCCAAAGTGATATTACCTTATTTCAACCCAATTTGATTAAAATCCTTCAAACGGAATTGTTTGGATGGAGATATTTTCGCAATCGAGACTCGTAATTGGTTTTGGTTTTCAGTGCTGAATTGGAAATTCATAGACCTTTCCGCCAATGTAAAAATTTTTGCAAATCTTGACAAATAAAATTTTATTGAAAAAGAGAAAAAAGAATGGACTAACCCCTTTGCTAATTTTGCCCCAAAAAGTGATTTTTTCAGAAAATGTTTCCAAACCCCATCAAAATACATCAAAAGAAAGGTCTTTAAAAACTGTTTTCGTACGTGTAAGCAAAAATCTTCTACGTGGTCTGGTTCTCAAAATATTTACATCCAAAGTTATATTTGATCCCAGTTTCAGAAACCAACCCAAAACAATTGTTTGGATGGCGATATTTCTGCAATTGAGACTCGTAGATGGTTGAAAATTTCAAAAACCTGTTTTAGTTTTTTAAGATCTTTCTAAAACCGAAAACCAAAAAATTTTACGACCTCTGGTTGTCGAAATATCTTCATCCAAAGTGATATTACCTTATTTCAACCCAATTTGATTAAAATCCTTCAAACGGAATTGTTTGGATGGAGATATTTTCGCAATAGAGACTCGTAATTGGTTTTGGTTTTCAGTGCTGAATTGGAAATTCATAGACCTTTCCGCCAATGTAAAAATTTTTGCAAATCTTGACAAATAAAATTTTATTGAAAAAGAGAAAAAAGAATGGACTAACCCCTTTGCTAATTTTGCCCCAAAAAGTGATTTTTTCTGAAATGTTTCCAAACCCCATCGAAATATACATCAAAAGAAAGGTCTTTAAAAACTGTTTTCGTACGTGTAAGCAAAAATCTTCTACGTGGGCTGGTTCTCAAAATATTTACATCCAAAGTTATATTTGATCCCAGTTTCAGAAACCAACCCAAAACCATTGTTTGGATGGCGATATTTCTGCAATTGAGACTCGTAGATGGTTGAAAATTTCAAAAACCTGTTTTAGTTTTTTAAGATCTTTCTAAAACCGAAAACCAAAAAATTTTACGACCTCTGGTTGTCGAAATATCTTCATCCAAAGTGATATTACCTTATTTCAACCCAATTTGATTAAAATCCTTCAAACGGAATTGTTTGGATGGAGATATTTTCGCAATCGAGACTCGTAATTGGTTTTGGTTTTCAGTGCTGAATTGGAAATTCATAGACCTTTCCGCCAATGTAAAAATTTTTGCAAATCTTGACAAATAAAATTTTATTGAAAAAGAGAAAAAAGAATGGACTAACCCCTTTGCTAATTTTGCCCCAAAAAGTGATTTTTTCTGAAATGTTTCCAAACCCCATCGAAATATACATCAAAAGAAAGGTCTTTAAAAACTGTTTTCGTACGTGTAAGCAAAAATCTTCTACGTGGTCTGGTTCTCAAAATATTTACATCCAAAGTTATATTTGATCCCAGTTTCAGAAACCAACCCAAAACAATTGTTTGGATGGCGATATTTCTGCAATTGAGACTCGTAGATGGTTGAAAATTTCAAAAACCTGTTTTAGTTTTTTAAGATCTTTCTAAAACCGAAAACCAAAAAATTTTACGACCTCTGGTTGTCGAAATATCTTCATCCAAAGTGATATTACCTTATTTCAACCCAATTTGATTAAAATCCTTCAAACGGAATTGTTTGGATGGAGATATTTTCGCAATCGAGACTCGTAATTGGTTTTGGTTTTCAGTGCTGAATTGGAAATTCATAGACCTTTCCGCCAATGTAAAAATTTTTGCAAATCTTGACAAATAAAATTTTATTGAAAAAGAGAAAAAAGAATGGACTAACCCCTTTGCTAATTTTGCCCCAAAAAGTGATTTTTTCTGAAATGTTTGCAAACCCCATCGAAATATACATCAGAAGAAAGGTCTTTAAAACCTGTATTCGTACGTGTAAGCAAAAATCTTCTATGTGGTCTGGTTCTCAAAATATTTACATCCAAAGTTATATTTGATCCCAGTTTCAGAAACCAACCCAAAACAATTGTTTGGATGGCGATATTTCTGCAATTGAGACTCGTAGATGGTTGAAAATTTCAAAAACCTGTTTTAGTTTTTTAAGATCTTTCTAAAACCGAAAACCAAAAAATTTTACGACCTCTGGTTGTCGAAATATCTTCATCCAAAGTGATATTACCTTATTTCAACCCAATTTGATTAAAATCCTTCAAACGGAATTGTTTGGATGGAGATATTTTCGCAATCGAGACTCGTAATTGGTTTTGGTTTTCAGTGCTGAATTGGAAATTCATAGACCTTTCCGCCAATGTAAAAATTTTTGCAAATCTTGACAAATAAAATTTTATTGAAAAAGAGAAAAAAGAATGGACTAACCCCTTTGCTAATTTTGCCCCAAAAAGTGATTTTTTCTGAAATGTTTGCAAACCCCATCGAAATATACATCAGAAGAAAGGTCTTTAAAACCTGTATTCGTACGTGTAAGCAAAAATCTTCTATGTGGTCTGGTTCTCAAAATATTTACATCCAAAGTTATATTTGATCCCAGTTTCAGAAACCAACCCAAAACAATTGTTTGGATGGCGATATTTCTGCAATTGAGACTCGTAGATGGTTGAAAATTTCAAAAACCTGTTTTAGTTTTTTAAGATCTTTCTAAAACCGAAAACCAAAAAATTTTACGACCTCTGGTTGTCGAAATATCTTCATCCAAAGTGATATTACCTTATTTCAACCCAATTTGATTAAAATCCTTCAAACGGAATTGTTTGGATGGAGATATTTTCGCAATCGAGACTCGTAATTGGTTTTGGTTTTCAGTGCTGAATTGGAAATTCATAGACCTTTCCGCCAATGTAAAAATTTTTGCAAATCTTGACAAATAAAATTTTATTGAAAAAGAGAAAAAAGAATGGACTAACCCCTTTGCTAATTTTGCCCCAAAAAGTGATTTTTTCTGAAATGTTTCCAAACCCCATCGAAATATACATCAAAAGAAAGGTCTTTAAAAACTGTTTTCGTACGTGTAAGCAAAAATCTTCTACGTGGTCTGGTTCTCAAAATATTTACATCCAAAGTTATATTTGATCCCAGTTTCAGAAACCAACCCAAAACAATTGTTTGGATGGCGATATTTCTGCAATTGAGACTCGTAGATGGTTGAAAATTTCAAAAACCTGTTTTAGTTTTTTAAGATCTTTCTAAAACCGAAAACCAAAAAATTTTACGACCTCTGGTTGTCGAAATATCTTCATCCAAAGTGATATTACCTTATTTCAACCCAATTTGATTAAAATCCTTCAAACGGAATTGTTTGGATGGAGATATTTTCGCAATCGAGACTCGTAATTGGTTTTGGTTTTCAGTGCTGAATTGGAAATTCATAGACCTTTCCGCCAATGTAAAAATTTTTGCAAATTTTGACAAATAAAATTTTATTGAAAAAGAGAAAAAAGAATGGACTAACCCCTTTGCTAATTTTGCCCCAAAAAGTGATTTTTTCAGAAAATGTTTCCAAACCCCATCAAAATACATCAAAAGAAAGGTCTTTAAAAACTGTTTTCGTACGTGTAAGCAAAAATCTTTTACGTGGTCTGGTTCTCAAAATATTTACATCCAAAGTTATATTTGATCCCAGTTTCAGAAACCAACCCAAAACAATTGTTTGGATGGCGATATTTCTGCAATTGAGACTCGTAGATGGTTGAAAATTTCAAAAACCTGTTTTAGTTTTTTAAGATCTTTCTAAAACCGAAAACCAAAAAATTTTACGACCTCTGGTTGTCGAAATATCTTCATCCAAAGTGATATTACCTTATTTCAACCCAATTTGATTAAAATCCTTCAAACGGAATTGTTTGGATGGAGATATTTTCGCAATCGAGACTCGTAATTGGTTTTGGTTTTCAGTGCTGAATTGGAAATTCATAGACCTTTCCGCCAATGTAAAAATTTTTGCAAATCTTGACAAATAAAATTTTATTGAAAAAGAGAAAAAAGAATGGACTAACCCCTTTGCTAATTTTGCCCCAAAAAGTGATTTTTTCTGAAATGTTTGCAAACCCCATCGAAATATACATCAAAAGAAAGGTCTTTAAAACCTGTATTCGTACGTGTAAGCAAAAATCTTCTATGTGGTCTGGTTCTCAAAATATTTACATCCAAAGTTATATTTGATCCCAGTTTCAGAAACCAACCCAAAACAATTGTTTGGATGGCGATATTTCTGCAATTGAGACTCGTAGATGGTTGAAAATTTCAAAAACCTGTTTTAGTTTTTTAAGATCTTTCTAAAACCGAAAACCAAAAAATTTTACGACCTCTGGTTGTCGAAATATCTTCATCCAAAGTGATATTACCTTATTTCAACCCAATTTGATTAAAATCCTTCAAACGGAATTGTTTGGATGGAGATATTTTCGCAATCGAGACTCGTAATTGGTTTTGGTTTTCAGTGCTGAATTGGAAATTCATAGACCTTTCCGCCAATGTAAAAATTTTTGCAAATCTTGACAAATAAAATTTTATTGAAAAAGAGAAAAAAGAATGGACTAACCCCTTTGCTAATTTTGCCCCAAAAAGTGATTTTTTCTGAAATGTTTCCAAACCCCATCGAAATATACATCAAAAGAAAGGTCTTTAAAAACTGTTTTCGTACGTGTAAGCAAAAATCTTCTACGTGGTCTGGTTCTCAAAATATTTACATCCAAAGTTATATTTGATCCCAGTTTCAGAAACCAACCCAAAACAATTGTTTGGATGGCGATATTTCTGCAATTGAGACTCGTAGATGGTTGAAAATTTCAAAAACCTGTTTTAGTTTTTTAAGATCTTTCTAAAACCGAAAACCAAAAAATTTTACGACCTCTGGTTGTCGAAATATCTTCATCCAAAGTGATATTACCTTATTTCAACCCAATTTGATTAAAATCCTTCAAACGGAATTGTTTGGATGGAGATATTTTCGCAATCGAGACTCGTAATTGGTTTTGGTTTTCAGTGCTGAATTGGAAATTCATAGACCTTTCCGCCAATGTAAAAATTTTTGCAAATCTTGACAAATAAAATTTTATTGAAAAAGAGAAAAAAGAATGGACTAACCCCTTTGCTAATTTTGCCCCAAAAAGTGATTTTTTCTGAAATGTTTCCAAACCCCATCGAAATATACATCAAAAGAAAGGTCTTTAAAAACTGTTTTCGTACGTGTAAGCAAAAATCTTCTACGTGGTCTGGTTCTCAAAATATTTACATCCAAAGTTATATTTGATCCCAGTTTCAGAAACCAACCCAAAACAATTGTTTGGATGGCGATATTTCTGCAATTGAGACTCGTAGATGGTTGAAAATTTCAAAAACCTGTTTTAGTTTTTTAAGATCTTTCTAAAACCGAAAACCAAAAAATTTTACGACCTCTGGTTGTCGAAATATCTTCATCCAAAGTGATATTACCTTATTTCAACCCAATTTGATTAAAATCCTTCAAACGGAATTGTTTGGATGGAGATATTTTCGCAATCGAGACTCGTAATTGGTTTTGGTTTTCAGTGCTGAATTGGAAATTCATAGACCTTTCCGCCAATGTAAAAGTTTTTGCAAATCTTGACAAATAAAATTTTATTGAAAAAGAGAAAAAAGAATGGACTAACCCCTTTGCTAATTTTGCCCCAAAAAGTGATTTTTTCTGAAATGTTTCCAAACCCCATCGAAATATACATCAAAAGAAAGGTCTTTAAAAACTGTTTTCGTACGTGTAAGCAAAAATCTTCTACGTGGTCTGGTTCTCAAAATATTTACATCCAAAGTTATATTTGATCCCAGTTTCAGAAACCAACCCAAAACCATTGTTTGGATGGCGATATTTCTGCAATTGAGACTCGTAGATGGTTGAAAATTTCAAAAACCTGTTTTAGTTTTTTAAGATCTTTCTAAAACCGAAAACCAAAAAATTTTACGACCTCTGGTTGTCGAAATATCTTCATCCAAAGTGATATTACCTTATTTCAACCCAATTTGATTAAAATCCTTCAAACGGAATTGTTTGGATGGAGATATTTTCGCAATCGAGACTCGTAATTGGTTTTGGTTTTCAGTGCTGAATTGGAAATTCATAGACCTTTCCGCCAATGTAAAAATTTTTGCAAATCTTGACAAATAAAATTTTATTGAAAAAGAGAAAAAAGAATGGACTAACCCCTTTGCTAATTTTGCCCCAAAAAGTGATTTTTTCTGAAATGTTTCCAAACCCCATCGAAATATACATCAAAAGAAAGGTCTTTAAAAACTGTTTTCGTACGTGTAAGCAAAAATCTTCTACGTGGTCTGGTTCTCAAAATATTTACATCCAAAGTTATATTTGATCCCAGTTTCAGAAACCAACCCAAAACAATTGTTTGGATGGCGATATTTCTGCAATTGAGACTCGTAGATGGTTGAAAATTTCAAAAACCTGTTTTAGTTTTTTAAGATCTTTCTAAAACCGAAAACCAAAAAATTTTACGACCTCTGGTTGTCGAAATATCTTCATCCAAAGTGATATTACCTTATTTCAACCCAATTTGATTAAAATCCTTCAAACGGAATTGTTTGGATGGAGATATTTTCGCAATCGAGACTCGTAATTGGTTTTGGTTTTCAGTGCTGAATTGGAAATTCATAGACCTTTCCGCCAATGTAAAAATTTTTGCAAATCTTGACAAATAAAATTTTATTGAAAAAGAGAAAAAAGAATGGACTAACCCCTTTGCTAATTTTGCCCCAAAAAGTGATTTTTTCTGAAATGTTTCCAAACCCCATCGAAATATACATCAAAAGAAAGGTCTTTAAAAACTGTTTTCGTACGTGTAAGCAAAAATCTTCTACGTGGTCTGGTTCTCAAAATATTTACATCCAAAGTTATATTTGATCCCAGTTTCAGAAACCAACCCAAAACAATTGTTTGGATGGCGATATTTCTGCAATTGAGACTCGTAGATGGTTGAAAATTTCAAAAACCTGTTTTAGTTTTTTAAGATCTTTCTAAAACCGAAAACCAAAAAATTTTACGACCTCTGGTTGTCGAAATATCTTCATCCAAAGTGATATTACCTTATTTCAACCCAATTTGATTAAAATCCTTCAAACGGAATTGTTTGGATGGAGATATTTTCGCAATCGAGACTCGTAATTGGTTTTGGTTTTCAGTGCTGAATTGGAAATTCATAGACCTTTCCGCCAATGTAAAAATTTTTGCAAATCTTGACAAATAAAATTTTATTGAAAAAGAGAAAAAAGAATGGACTAACCCCTTTGCTAATTTTGCCCCAAAAAGTGATTTTTTCTGAAATGTTTCCAAACCCCATCGAAATATACATCAAAAGAAAGGTCTTTAAAAACTGTTTTCGTACGTGTAAGCAAAAATCTTCTACGTGGTCTGGTTCTCAAAATATTTACATCCAAAGTTATATTTGATCCCAGTTTCAGAAACCAACCCAAAACAATTGTTTGGATGGCGATATTTCTGCAATTGAGACTCGTAGATGGTTGAAAATTTCAAAAACCTGTTTTAGTTTTTTAAGATCTTTCTAAAACCGAAAACCAAAAAATTTTACGACCTCTGGTTGTCGAAATATCTTCATCCAAAGTGATATTACCTTATTTCAACCCAATTTGATTAAAATCCTTCAAACGGAATTGTTTGGATGGAGATATTTTCGCAATCGAGACTCGTAATTGGTTTTGGTTTTCAGTGCTGAATTGGAAATTCATAGACCTTTCCGCCAATGTAAAAATTTTTGCAAATCTTGACAAATAAAATTTTATTGAAAAAGAGAAAAAAGAATGGACTAACCCCTTTGCTAATTTTGCCCCAAAAAGTGATTTTTTCTGAAATGTTTCCAAACCCCATCGAAATATACATCAAAAGAAAGGTCTTTAAAAACTGTTTTCGTACGTGTAAGCAAAAATCTTCTACGTGGTCTGGTTCTCAAAATATTTACATCCAAAGTTATATTTGATCCCAGTTTCAGAAACCAACCCAAAACCATTGTTTGGATGGCGATATTTCTGCAATTGAGACTCGTAGATGGTTGAAAATTTCAAAAACCTGTTTTAGTTTTTTAAGATCTTTCTAAAACCGAAAACCAAAAAATTTTACGACCTCTGGTTGTCGAAATATCTTCATCCAAAGTGATATTACCTTATTTCAACCCAATTTGATTAAAATCCTTCAAACGGAATTGTTTGGATGGAGATATTTTCGCAATCGAGACTCGTAATTGGTTTTGGTTTTCAGTGCTGAATTGGAAATTCATAGACCTTTCCGCCAATGTAAAAATTTTTGCAAATCTTGACAAATAAAATTTTATTGAAAAAGAGAAAAAAGAATGGACTAACCCCTTTGCTAATTTTGCCCCAAAAAGTGATTTTTTCTGAAATGTTTCCAAACCCCATCGAAATATACATCAAAAGAAAGGTCTTTAAAAACTGTTTTCGTACGTGTAAGCAAAAATCTTCTACGTGGTCTGGTTCTCAAAATATTTACATCCAAAGTTATATTTGATCCCAGTTTCAGAAACCAACCCAAAACAATTGTTTGGATGGCGATATTTCTGCAATTGAGACTCGTAGATGGTTGAAAATTTCAAAAACCTGTTTTAGTTTTTTAAGATCTTTCTAAAACCGAAAACCAAAAAATTTTACGACCTCTGGTTGTCGAAATATCTTCATCCAAAGTGATATTACCTTATTTCAACCCAATTTGATTAAAATCCTTCAAACGGAATTGTTTGGATGGAGATATTTTCGCAATCGAGACTCGTAATTGGTTTTGGTTTTCAGTGCTGAATTGGAAATTCATAGACCTTTCCGCCAATGTAAAAATTTTTGCAAATCTTGACAAATAAAATTTTATTGAAAAAGAGAAAAAAGAATGGACTAACCCCTTTGCTAATTTTGCCCCAAAAAGTGATTTTTTCTGAAATGTTTCCAAACCCCATCGAAATATACATCAAAAGAAAGGTCTTTAAAAACTGTTTTCGTACGTGTAAGCAAAAATCTTCTACGTGGTCTGGTTCTCAAAATATTTACATCCAAAGTTATATTTGATCCCAGTTTCAGAAACCAACCCAAAACCATTGTTTGGATGGCGATATTTCTGCAATTGAGACTCGTAGATGGTTGAAAATTTCAAAAACCTGTTTTAGTTTTTTAAGATCTTTCTAAAACCGAAAACCAAAAAATTTTACGACCTCTGGTTGTCGAAATATCTTCATCCAAAGTGATATTACCTTATTTCAACCCAATTTGATTAAAATCCTTCAAACGGAATTGTTTGGATGGAGATATTTTCGCAATCGAGACTCGTAATTGGTTTTGGTTTTCAGTGCTGAATTGGAAATTCATAGACCTTTCCGCCAATGTAAAAATTTTTGCAAATCTTGACAAATAAAATTTTATTGAAAAAGAGAAAAAAGAATGGACTAACCCCTTTGCTAATTTTGCCCCAAAAAGTGATTTTTTCTAAAATGTTTCCAAACCCCATCGAAATATACATCAAAAGAAAGGTCTTTAAAAACTGTTTTCGTACGTGTAAGCAAAAATCTTCTACGTGGTCTGGTTCTCAAAATATTTACATCCAAAGTTATATTTGATCCCAGTTTCAGAAACCAACCCAAAACCATTGTTTGGATGGCGATATTTCTGCAATTGAGACTCGTAGATGGTTGAAAATTTCAAAAACCTGTTTTAGTTTTTTAAGATCTTTCTAAAACCGAAAACCAAAAAATTTTACGACCTCTGGTTGTCGAAATATCTTCATCCAAAGTGATATTACCTTATTTCAACCCAATTTGATTAAAATCCTTCAAACGGAATTGTTTGGATGGAGATATTTTCGCAATCGAGACTCGTAATTGGTTTTGGTTTTCAGTGCTGAATTGGAAATTCATAGACCTTTCCGCCAATGTAAAAATGTTTGCAAATCTTGACAAATAAAATTTTATTGAAAAAGAGAAAAAAGAATGGACTAACCCCTTTGCTAATTTTGCCCCAAAAAGTGATTTTTTCTGAAATGTTTCCAAACCCCATCGAAATATACATCAAAAGAAAGGTCTTTAAAAACTGTTTTCGTACGTGTAAGCAAAAATCTTCTACGTGGTCTGGTTCTCAAAATATTTACATCCAAAGTTATATTTGATCCCAGTTTCAGAAACCAACCCAAAACCATTGTTTGGATGGCGATATTTCTGCAATTGAGACTCGTAGATGGTTGAAAATTTCAAAAACCTGTTTTAGTTTTTTAAGATCTTTCTAAAACCGAAAACCAAAAAATTTTACGACCTCTGGTTGTCGAAATATCTTCATCCAAAGTGATATTACCTTATTTCAACCCAATTTGATTAAAATCCTTCAAACGGAATTGTTTGGATGGAGATATTTTCGCAATCGAGACTCGTAATTGGTTTTGGTTTTCAGTGCTGAATTGGAAATTCATAGACCTTTCCGCCAATGTAAAAATTTTTGCAAATCTTGACAAATAAAATTTTATTGAAAAAGAGAAAAAAGAATGGACTAACCCCTTTGCTAATTTTGCCCCAAAAAGTGATTTTTTCTGAAATGTTTCCAAACCCCATCGAAATATACATCAAAAGAAAGGTCTTTAAAAACTGTTTTCGTACGTGTAAGCAAAAATCTTCTACGTGGTCTGGTTCTCAAAATATTTACATCCAAAGTTATATTTGATCCCAGTTTCAGAAACCAACCCAAAACCATTGTTTGGATGGCGATATTTCTGCAATTGAGACTCGTAGATGGTTGAAAATTTCAAAAACCTGTTTTAGTTTTTTAAGATCTTTCTAAAACCGAAAACCAAAAAATTTTACGACCTCTGGTTGTCGAAATATCTTCATCCAAAGTGATATTACCTTATTTCAACCCAATTTGATTAAAATCCTTCAAACGGAATTGTTTGGATGGAGATATTTTCGCAATCGAGACTCGTAATTGGTTTTGGTTTTCAGTGCTGAATTGGAAATTCATAGACCTTTCCGCCAATGTAAAAATTTTTGCAAATCTTGACAAATAAAATTTTATTGAAAAAGAGAAAAAAGAATGGACTAACCCCTTTGCTAATTTTGCCCCAAAAAGTGATTTTTTCTGAAATGTTTCCAAACCCCATCGAAATATACATCAAAAGAAAGGTCTTTAAAAACTGTTTTCGTACGTGTAAGCAAAAATCTTCTACGTGGTCTGGTTCTCAAAATATTTACATCCAAAGTTATATTTGATCCCAGTTTCAGAAACCAACCCAAAACCATTGTTTGGATGGCGATATTTCTGCAATTGAGACTCGTAGATGGTTGAAAATTTCAAAAACCTGTTTTAGTTTTTTAAGATCTTTCTAAAACCGAAAACCAAAAAATTTTACGACCTCTGGTTGTCGAAATATCTTCATCCAAAGTGATATTACCTTATTTCAACCCAATTTGATTAAAATCCTTCAAACGGAATTGTTTGGATGGAGATATTTTCGCAATCGAGACTCGTAATTGGTTTTGGTTTTCAGTGCTGAATTGGAAATTCATAGACCTTTCCGCCAATGTAAAAATTTTTGCAAATCTTGACAAATAAAATTTTATTGAAAAAGAGAAAAAAGAATGGACTAACCCCTTTGCTAATTTTGCCCCAAAAAGTGATTTTTTCTGAAATGTTTCCAAACCCCATCGAAATATACATCAAAAGAAAGGTCTTTAAAAACTGTTTTCGTACGTGTAAGCAAAAATCTTCTACGTGGTCTGGTTCTCAAAATATTTACATCCAAAGTTATATTTGATCCCAGTTTCAGAAACCAACCCAAAACAATTGTTTGGATGGCGATATTTCTGCAATTGAGACTCGTAGATGGTTGAAAATTTCAAAAACCTGTTTTAGTTTTTTAAGATCTTTCTAAAACCGAAAACCAAAAAATTTTACGACCTCTGGTTGTCGAAATATCTTCATCCAAAGTGATATTACCTTATTTCAACCCAATTTGATTAAAATCCTTCAAACGGAATTGTTTGGATGGAGATATTTTCGCAATCGAGACTCGTAATTGGTTTTGGTTTTCAGTGCTGAATTGGAAATTCATAGACCTTTCCGCCAATGTAAAAATTTTTGCAAATCTTGACAAATAAAATTTTATTGAAAAAGAGAAAAAAGAATGGACTAACCCCTTTGCTAATTTTGCCCCAAAAAGTGATTTTTTCTGAAATGTTTCCAAACCCCATCGAAATATACATCAAAAGAAAGGTCTTTAAAAACTGTTTTCGTACGTGTAAGCAAAAATCTTCTACGTGGTCTGGTTCTCAAAATATTTACATCCAAAGTTATATTTGATCCCAGTTTCAGAAACCAACCCAAAACCATTGTTTGGATGGCGATATTTCTGCAATTGAGACTCGTAGATGGTTGAAAATTTCAAAAACCTGTTTTAGTTTTTTAAGATCTTTCTAAAACCGAAAACCAAAAAATTTTACGACCTCTGGTTGTCGAAATATCTTCATCCAAAGTGATATTACCTTATTTCAACCCAATTTGATTAAAATCCTTCAAACGGAATTGTTTGGATGGAGATATTTTCGCAATCGAGACTCGTAATTGGTTTTGGTTTTCAGTGCTGAATTGGAAATTCATAGACCTTTCCGCCAATGTAAAAATTTTTGCAAATCTTGACAAATAAAATTTTATTGAAAAAGAGAAAAAAGAATGGACTAACCCCTTTGCTAATTTTGCCCCAAAAAGTGATTTTTTCTGAAATGTTTCCAAACCCCATCGAAATATACATCAAAAGAAAGGTCTTTAAAAACTGTTTTCGTACGTGTAAGCAAAAATCTTCTACGTGGTCTGGTTCTCAAAATATTTACATCCAAAGTTATATTTGATCCCAGTTTCAGAAACCAACCCAAAACAATTGTTTGGATGGCGATATTTCTGCAATTGAGACTCGTAGATGGTTGAAAATTTCAAAAACCTGTTTTAGTTTTTTAAGATCTTTCTAAAACCGAAAACCAAAAAATTTTACGACCTCTGGTTGTCGAAATATCTTCATCCAAAGTGATATTACCTTATTTCAACCCAATTTGATTAAAATCCTTCAAACGGAATTGTTTGGATGGAGATATTTTCGCAATCGAGACTCGTAATTGGTTTTGGTTTTCAGTGCTGAATTGGAAATTCATAGACCTTTCCGCCAATGTAAAAATTTTTGCAAATCTTGACAAATAAAATTTTATTGAAAAAGAGAAAAAAGAATGGACTAACCCCTTTGCTAATTTTGCCCCAAAAAGTGATTTTTTCTGAAATGTTTCCAAACCCCATCGAAATATACATCAAAAGAAAGGTCTTTAAAAACTGTTTTCGTACGTGTAAGCAAAAATCTTCTACGTGGTCTGGTTCTCAAAATATTTACATCCAAAGTTATATTTGATCCCAGTTTCAGAAACCAACCCAAAACCATTGTTTGGATGGCGATATTTCTGCAATTGAGACTCGTAGATGGTTGAAAATTTCAAAAACCTGTTTTAGTTTTTTAAGATCTTTCTAAAACCGAAAACCAAAAAATTTTACGACCTCTGGTTGTCGAAATATCTTCATCCAAAGTGATATTACCTTATTTCAACCCAATTTGATTAAAATCCTTCAAACGGAATTGTTTGGATGGAGATATTTTCGCAATCGAGACTCGTAATTGGTTTTGGTTTTCAGTGCTGAATTGGAAATTCATAGACCTTTCCGCCAATGTAAAAATGTTTGCAAATCTTGACAAATAAAATTTTATTGAAAAAGAGAAAAAAGAATGGACTAACCCCTTTGCTAATTTTGCCCCAAAAAGTGATTTTTTCTGAAATGTTTCCAAACCCCATCGAAATATACATCAAAAGAAAGGTCTTTAAAAACTGTTTTCGTACGTGTAAGCAAAAATCTTCTACGTGGTCTGGTTCTCAAAATATTTACATCCAAAGTTATATTTGATCCCAGTTTCAGAAACCAACCCAAAACAATTGTTTGGATGGCGATATTTCTGCAATTGAGACTCGTAGATGGTTGAAAATTTCAAAAACCTGTTTTAGTTTTTTAAGATCTTTCTAAAACCGAAAACCAAAAAATTTTACGACCTCTGGTTGTCGAAATATCTTCATCCAAAGTGATACTACCTTATTTCAACCCAATTTGATTAAAATCCTTCAAACGGAATTGTTTGGATGGAGATATTTTCGCAATCGAGACTCGTAATTGGTTTTGGTTTTCAGTGCTGAATTGGAAATTCATAGACCTTTCCGCCAATGTAAAAATTTTTGCAAATCTTGACAAATAAAATTTTATTGAAAAAGAGAAAAAAGAATGGACTAACCCCTTTGCTAATTTTGCCCCAAAAAGTGATTTTTTCTGAAATGTTTCCAAACCCCATCAAAATACATCAAAAGAAAGGTCTTTAAAAACTGTTTTCGTACGTGTAAGCAAAAATCTTCTACGTGGTCTGGTTCTCAAAATATTTACATCCAAAGTTATATTTGATCCCAGTTTCAGAAACCAACCCAAAACAATTGTTTGGATGGCGATATTTCTGCAATTGAGACTCGTAGATGGTTGAAAATTTCAAAAACCTGTTTTAGTTTTTTAAGATCTTTCTAAAACCGAAAACCAAAAAATTTTACGACCTCTGGTTGTCGAAATATCTTCATCCAAAGTGATACTACCTTATTTCAACCCAATTTGATTAAAATCCTTCAAACGGAATTGTTTGGATGGAGATATTTTCGCAATCGAGACTCGTAATTGGTTTTGGTTTTCAGTGCTGAATTGGAAATTCATAGACCTTTCCGCCAATGTAAAAATTTTTGCAAATCTTGACAAATAAAATTTTATTGAAAAAGAGAAAAAAGAATGGACTAACCCCTTTGCTAATTTTGCCCCAAAAAGTGATTTTTTCTGAAATGTTTCCAAACCCCATCGAAATATACATCAAAAGAAAGGTCTTTAAAAACTGTTTTCGTACGTGTAAGCAAAAATCTTCTACGTGGTCTGGTTCTCAAAATATTTACAACCAAAGTTATATTTGATCCCAGTTTCAGAAACCAACCCAAAACAATTGTTTGGATGGCGATATTTCTGCAATTGAGACTCGTAGATGGTTGAAAATTTCAAAAACCTGTTTTAGTTTTTTAAGATCTTTCTAAAACCGAAAACCAAAAAATTTTACGACCTCTGGTTGTCGAAATATCTTCATCCAAAGTGATATTACCTTATTTCAACCCAATTTGATTAAAATCCTTCAAACGGAATTGTTTGGATGGAGATATTTTCGCAATCGAGACTCGTAATTGGTTTTGGTTTTCAGTGCTGAATTGGAAATTCATAGACCTTTCCGCCAATGTAAAAATTTTTGCAAATCTGGACAAATAAAATTTTATTGAAAAAGAGAAAAAAGAATGGACTAACCCCTTTGCTAATTTTGCCCCAAAAAGTGATTTTTTCAGAAAATGTTTCCAAACCCCATCAAAATACATCAAAAGAAAGGTCTTTAAAAACTGTTTTCGTACGTGTAAGCAAAAATCTTCTACGTGGTCTGGTTCTCAAAATATTTACATCCAAAGTTATATTTGATCCCAGTTTCAGAAACCAACCCAAAACCATTGTTTGGATGGCGATATTTCTGCAATTGAGACTCGTAGATGGTTGAAAATTTCAAAAACCTGTTTTAGTTTTTTAAGATCTTTCTAAAACCGAAAACCAAAAAATTTTACGACCTCTGGTTGTCGAAATATCTTCATCCAAAGTGATACTACCTTATTTCAACCCAATTTGATTAAAATCCTTCAAACGGAATTGTTTGGATGGAGATATTTTCGCAATCGAGACTCGTAATTGGTTTTGGTTTTCAGTGCTGAATTGGAAATTCATAGACCTTTCCGCCAATGTAAAAATTTTTGCAAATCTTGACAAATAAAATTTTATTGAAAAAGAGAAAAAAGAATGGACTAACCCCTTTGCTAATTTTGCCCCAAAAAGTGATTTTTTCTGAAATGTTTCCAAACCCCATCGAAATATACATCAAAAGAAAGGTCTTTAAAAACTGTTTTCGTACGTGTAAGCAAAAATCTTCTACGTGGTCTGGTTCTCAAAATATTTACAACCAAAGTTATATTTGATCCCAGTTTCAGAAACCAACCCAAAACAATTGTTTGGATGGCGATATTTCTGCAATTGAGACTCGTAGATGGTTGAAAATTTCAAAAACCTGTTTTAGTTTTTTAAGATCTTTCTAAAACCGAAAACCAAAAAATTTTACGACCTCTGGTTGTCGAAATATCTTCATCCAAAGTGATATTACCTTATTTCAACCCAATTTGATTAAAATCCTTCAAACGGAATTGTTTGGATGGAGATATTTTCGCAATCGAGACTCGTAATTGGTTTTGGTTTTCAGTGCTGAATTGGAAATTCATAGACCTTTCCGCCAATGTAAAAATTTTTGCAAATCTTGACAAATAAAATTTTATTGAAAAAGAGAAAAAAGAATGGACTAACCCCTTTGCTAATTTTGCTCCAAAAAGTGATTTTTTCTGAAATGTTTCCAAACCCCATCGAAATATACATCAAAAAAAGGTCTTTAAAAACTGTTTTCGTACGTGTAAGCAAAAATCTTCTACGTGGTCTGGTTCTCAAAATATTTACATCCAAAGTTATATTTGATCCCAGTTTCAGAAACCAACCCAAAACAATTGTTTGGATGGCGATATTTCTGCAATTGAGACTCGTAGATGGTTGAAAATTTCAAAAACCTGTTTTAGTTTTTTAAGATCTTTCTAAAACCGAAAACCAAAAAATTTTACGACCTCTGGTTGTCGAAATATCTTCATCCAAAGTGATATTACCTTATTTCAACCCAATTTGATTAAAATCCTTCAAACGGAATTGTTTGGATGGAGATATTTTCGCAATCGAGACTCGTAATTGGTTTTGGTTTTCAGTGCTGAATTGGAAATTCATAGACCTTTCCGCCAATGTAAAAATTTTTGCAAATCTTGACAAATAAAATTTTATTGAAAAAGAGAAAAAAGAATGGACTAACCCCTTTGCTAATTTTGCCCCAAAAAGTGATTTTTTCTGAAATGTTTCCAAACCCCATCGAAATATACATCAAAAGAAAGGTCTTTAAAAACTGTTTTCGTACGTGTAAGCAAAAATCTTCTACGTGGTCTGGTTCTCAAAATATTTACATCCAAAGTTATATTTGATCCCAGTTTCAGAAACCAACCCAAAACAATTGTTTGGATGGCGATATTTCTGCAATTGAGACTCGTAGATGGTTGAAAATTTCAAAAACCTGTTTTAGTTTTTTAAGATCTTTCTAAAACCGAAAACCAAAAAATTTTACGACCTCTGGTTGTCGAAATATCTTCATCCAAAGTGATATTACCTTATTTCAACCCAATTTGATTAAAATCCTTCAAACGGAATTGTTTGGATGGAGATATTTTCGCAATCGAGACTCGTAATTGGTTTTGGTTTTCAGTGCTGAATTGGAAATTCATAGACCTTTCCGCCAATGTAAAAATTTTTGCAAATCTTGACAAATAAAATTTTATTGAAAAAGAGAAAAAAGAATGGACTAACCCCTTTGCTAATTTTGCCCCAAAAAGTGATTTTTTCAGAAAATGTTTCCAAACCCCATCAAAATACATCAAAAGATAGGTCTTTAAAAACTGTTTTCGTACGTGTAAGCAAAAATCTTCTACGTGGTCTGGTTCTCAAAATATTTACATCCAAAGTTATATTTGATCCCAGTTTCAGAAACCAACCCAAAACAATTGTTTGGATGGCGATATTTCTGCAATTGAGACTCGTAGATGGTTGAAAATTTCAAAAACCTGTTTTAGTTTTTTAAGATCTTTCTAAAACCGAAAACCAAAAAATTTTACGACCTCTGGTTGTCGAAATATCTTCATCCAAAGTGATATTACCTTATTTCAACCCAATTTGATTAAAATCCTTCAAACGGAATTGTTTGGATGGAGATATTTTCGCAATCGAGACTCGTAATTGGTTTTGGTTTTCAGTGCTGAATTGGAAATTCATAGACCTTTCCGCCAATGTAAAAATTTTTGCAAATCTTGACAAATAAAATTTTATTGAAAAAGAGAAAAAAGAATGGACTAACCCCTTTGCTAATTTTGCCCCAAAAAGTGATTTTTTCTGAAATGTTTCCAAACCCCATCGAAATATACATCAAAAGAAAGGTCTTTAAAAACTGTTTTCGTACGTGTAAGCAAAAATCTTCTACGTGGTCTGGTTCTCAAAATATTTACATCCAAAGTTATATTTGATCCCAGTTTCAGAAACCAACCCAAAACCATTGTTTGGATGGCGATATTTCTGCAATTGAGACTCGTAGATGGTTGAAAATTTCAAAAACCTGTTTTAGTTTTTTAAGATCTTTCTAAAACCGAAAACCAAAAAATTTTACGACCTCTGGTTGTCGAAATATCTTCATCCAAAGTGATATTACCTTATTTCAACCCAATTTGATTAAAATCCTTCAAACGGAATTGTTTGGATGGAGATATTTTCGCAATCGAGACTCGTAATTGGTTTTGGTTTTCAGTGCTGAATTGGAAATTCATAGACCTTTCCGCCAATGTAAAAATGTTTGCAAATCTTGACAAATAAAATTTTATTGAAAAAGAGAAAAAAGAATGGACTAACCCCTTTGCTAATTTTGCCCCAAAAAGTGATTTTTTCTGAAATGTTTCCAAACCCCATCGAAATATACATCAAAAGAAAGGTCTTTAAAAACTGTTTTCGTACGTGTAAGCAAAAATCTTCTACGTGGTCTGGTTCTCAAAATATTTACATCCAAAGTTATATTTGATCCCAGTTTCAGAAACCAACCCAAAACAATTGTTTGGATGGCGATATTTCTGCAATTGAGACTCGTAGATGGTTGAAAATTTCAAAAACCTGTTTTAGTTTTTTAAGATCTTTCTAAAACCGAAAACCAAAAAATTTTACGACCTCTGGTTGTCGAAATATCTTCATCCAAAGTGATATTACCTTATTTCAACCCAATTTGATTAAAATCCTTCAAACGGAATTGTTTGGATGGAGATATTTTCGCAATAGAGACTCGTAATTGGTTTTGGTTTTCAGTGCTGAATTGGAAATTCATAGACCTTTCCGCCAATGTAAAAATTTTTGCAAATCTTGACAAATAAAATTTTATTGAAAAAGAGAAAAAAGAATGGACTAACCCCTTTGCTAATTTTGCCCCAAAAAGTGATTTTTTCTGAAATGTTTCCAAACCCCATCGAAATATACATCAAAAGAAAGGTCTTTAAAAACTGTTTTCGTACGTGTAAGCAAAAATCTTCTACGTGGTCTGGTTCTCAAAATATTTACATCCAAAGTTATATTTGATCCCAGTTTCAGAAACCAACCCAAAACAATTGTTTGGATGGCGATATTTCTGCAATTGAGACTCGTAGATGGTTGAAAATTTCAAAAACCTGTTTTAGTTTTTTAAGATCTTTCTAAAACCGAAAACCAAAAAATTTTACGACCTCTGGTTGTCGAAATATCTTCATCCAAAGTGATATTACCTTATTTCAACCCAATTTGATTAAAATCCTTCAAACGGAATTGTTTGGATGGAGATATTTTCGCAATAGAGACTCGTAATTGGTTTTGGTTTTCAGTGCTGAATTGGAAATTCATAGACCTTTCCGCCAATGTAAAAATTTTTGCAAATCTTGACAAATAAAATTTTATTGAAAAAGAGAAAAAAGAATGGACTAACCCCTTTGCTAATTTTGCCCCAAAAAGTGATTTTTTCTGAAATGTTTCCAAACCCCATCGAAATATACATCAAAAGAAAGGTCTTTAAAAACTGTTTTCGTACGTGTAAGCAAAAATCTTCTACGTGGTCTGGTTCTCAAAATATTTACATCCAAAGTTATATTTGATCCCAGTTTCAGAAACCAACCCAAAACCATTGTTTGGATGGCGATATTTCTGCAATTGAGACTCGTAGATGGTTGAAAATTTCAAAAACCTGTTTTAGTTTTTTAAGATCTTTCTAAAACCGAAAACCAAAAAATTTTACGACCTCTGGTTGTCGAAATATCTTCATCCAAAGTGATATTACCTTATTTCAACCCAATTTGATTAAAATCCTTCAAACGGAATTGTTTGGATGGAGATATTTTCGCAATCGAGACTCGTAATTGGTTTTGGTTTTCAGTGCTGAATTGGAAATTCATAGACCTTTCCGCCAATGTAAAAATTTTTGCAAATCTTGACAAATAAAATTTTATTGAAAAAGAGAAAAAAGAATGGACTAACCCCTTTGCTAATTTTGCCCCAAAAAGTGATTTTTTCTGAAATGTTTCCAAACCCCATCGAAATATACATCAAAAGAAAGGTCTTTAAAAACTGTTTTCGTACGTGTAAGCAAAAATCTTCTACGTGGTCTGGTTCTCAAAATATTTACATCCAAAGTTATATTTGATCCCAGTTTCAGAAACCAACCCAAAACAATTGTTTGGATGGCGATATTTCTGCAATTGAGACTCGTAGATGGTTGAAAATTTCAAAAACCTGTTTTAGTTTTTTAAGATCTTTCTAAAACCGAAAACCAAAAAATTTTACGACCTCTGGTTGTCGAAATATCTTCATCCAAAGTGATATTACCTTATTTCAACCCAATTTGATTAAAATCCTTCAAACGGAATTGTTTGGATGGAGATATTTTCGCAATAGAGACTCGTAATTGGTTTTGGTTTTCAGTGCTGAATTGGAAATTCATAGACCTTTCCGCCAATGTAAAAATTTTTGCAAATCTTGACAAATAAAATTTTATTGAAAAAGAGAAAAAAGAATGGACTAACCCCTTTGCTAATTTTGCCCCAAAAAGTGATTTTTTCTGAAATGTTTCCAAACCCCATCGAAATATACATCAAAAGAAAGGTCTTTAAAAACTGTTTTCGTACGTGTAAGCAAAAATCTTCTACGTGGTCTGGTTCTCAAAATATTTACATCCAAAGTTATATTTGATCCCAGTTTCAGAAACCAACCCAAAACAATTGTTTGGATGGCGATATTTCTGCAATTGAGACTCGTAGATGGTTGAAAATTTCAAAAACCTGTTTTAGTTTTTTAAGATCTTTCTAAAACCGAAAACCAAAAAATTTTACGACCTCTGGTTGTCGAAATATCTTCATCCAAAGTGATATTACCTTATTTCAACCCAATTTGATTAAAATCCTTCAAACGGAATTGTTTGGATGGAGATATTTTCGCAATCGAGACTCGTAATTGGTTTTGGTTTTCAGTGCTGAATTGGAAATTCATAGACCTTTCCGCCAATGTAAAAATGTTTGCAAATCTTGACAAATAAAATTTTATTGAAAAAGAGAAAAAAGAATGGACTAACCCCTTTGCTAATTTTGCCCCAAAAAGTGATTTTTTCTGAAATGTTTCCAAACCCCATCGAAATATACATCAAAAGAAAGGTCTTTAAAAACTGTTTTCGTACGTGTAAGCAAAAATCTTCTACGTGGTCTGGTTCTCAAAATATTTACATCCAAAGTTATATTTGATCCCAGTTTCAGAAACCAACCCAAAACAATTGTTTGGATGGCGATATTTCTGCAATTGAGACTCGTAGATGGTTGAAAATTTCAAAAACCTGTTTTAGTTTTTTAAGATTTTTCTAAAACCGAAAACCAAAAAATTTTACGACCTCTGGTTGTCGAAATATCTTCATCCAAAGTGATATTACCTTATTTCAACCCAATTTGATTAAAATCCTTCAAACGGAATTGTTTGGATGGAGATATTTTCGCAATCGAGACTCGTAATTGGTTTTGGTTTTCAGTGCTGAATTGGAAATTCATAGACCTTTCCGCCAATGTAAAAATTTTTGCAAATCTTGACAAATAAAATTTTATTGAAAAAGAGAAAAAAGAATGGACTAACCCCTTTGCTAATTTTGCCCCAAAAAGTGATTTTTTCTGAAATGTTTCCAAACCCCATCGAAATATACATCAAAAGAAAGGTCTTTAAAAACTGTTTTCGTACGTGTAAGCAAAAATCTTCTACGTGGTCTGGTTCTCAAAATATTTACATCCAAAGTTATATTTGATCCCAGTTTCAGAAACCAACCCAAAACAATTGTTTGGATGGCGATATTTCTGCAATTGAGACTCGTAGATGGTTGAAAATTTCAAAAACCTGTTTTAGTTTTTTAAGATTTTTCTAAAACCGAAAACCAAAAAATTTTACGACCTCTGGTTGTCGAAATATCTTCATCCAAAGTGATATTACCTTATTTCAACCCAATTTGATTAAAATCCTTCAAACGGAATTGTTTGGATGGAGATATTTTCGCAATCGAGACTCGTAATTGGTTTTGGTTTTCAGTGCTGAATTGGAAATTCATAGACCTTTCCGCCAATGTAAAAATTTTTGCAAATCTTGACAAATAAAATTTTATTGAAAAAGAGAAAAAAGAATGGACTAACCCCTTTGCTAATTTTGCCCCAAAAAGTGATTTTTTCTGAAATGTTTCCAAACCCCATCGAAATATACATCAAAAGAAAGGTCTTTAAAAACTGTTTTCGTACGTGTAAGCAAAAATCTTCTACGTGGTCTGGTTCTCAAAATATTTACATCCAAAGTTATATTTGATCCCAGTTTCAGAAACCAACCCAAAACAATTGTTTGGATGGCGATATTTCTGCAATTGAGACTCGTAGATGGTTGAAAATTTCAAAAACCTGTTTTAGTTTTTTAAGATCTTTCTAAATCCGAAAACCAAAAAATTTTACGACCTCTGGTTGTCGAAATATCTTCATCCAAAGTGATATTACCTTATTTCAACCCAATTTGATTAAAATCCTTCAAACGGAATTGTTTGGATGGAGATATTTTCGCAATCGAGACTCGTAATTGGTTTTGGTTTTCAGTGCTGAATTGGAAATTCATAGACCTTTCCGCCAATGTAAAAATTTTTGCAAATCTTGACAAATAAAATTTTATTGAAAAAGAGAAAAAAGAATGGACTAACCCCTTTGCTAATTTTGCCCCAAAAAGTGATTTTTTCTGAAATGTTTCCAAACCCCATCGAAATATACATCAAAAGAAAGGTCTTTAAAAACTGTTTTCGTACGTGTAAGCAAAAATCTTCTACGTGGTCTGGTTCTCAAAATATTTACATCCAAAGTTATATTTGATCCCAGTTTCAGAAACCAACCCAAAACAATTGTTTGGATGGCGATATTTCTGCAATTGAGACTCGTAGATGGTTGAAAATTTCAAAAACCTGTTTTAGTTTTTTAAGATTTTTCTAAAACCGAAAACCAAAAAATTTTACGACCTCTGGTTGTCGAAATATCTTCATCCAAAGTGATATTACCTTATTTCAACCCAATTTGATTAAAATCCTTCAAACGGAATTGTTTGGATGGAGATATTTTCGCAATCGAGACTCGTAATTGGTTTTGGTTTTCAGTGCTGAATTGGAAATTCATAGACCTTTCCGCCAATGTAAAAATTTTTGCAAATCTTGACAAATAAAATTTTATTGAAAAAGAGAAAAAAGAATGGACTCCCTTTGCTAATTTTGCCCCAAAAAGTGATTTTTTCTGAAATGTTTCCAAATCCCATCGAAATATACATCAAAAGAAAGGTCTTTAAAAACTGTTTTCGTACGTGTAAGCAAAAATCTTCTACGTGGTCTGGTTCTCAAAATATTTACATCCAAAGTTATATTTGATCCCAGTTTCAGAAACCAACCCAAAACAATTGTTTGGATGGCGATATTTCTGCAATTGAGACTCGTAGATGGTTGAAAATTTCAAAAACCTGTTTTAGTTTTTTAAGATTTTTCTAAAACCGAAAACCAAAAAATTTTACGACCTCTGGTTGTCGAAATATCTTCATCCAAAGTGATATTACCTTATTTCAACCCAATTTGATTAAAATCCTTCAAACGGAATTGTTTGGATGGAGATATTTTCGCAATCGAGACTCGTAATTGGTTTTGGTTTTCAGTGCTGAATTGGAAATTCATAGACCTTTCCGCCAATGTAAAAATTTTTGCAAATCTTGACAAATAAAATTTTATTGAAAAAGAGAAAAAAGAATGGACTAACCCCTTTGCTAATTTTGCCCCAAAAAGTGATTTTTTCTGAAATGTTTCCAAACCCCATCGAAATATACATCAAAAGAAAGGTCTTTAAAAATTGTTTTCGTACGTGTAAGCAAAAATCTTCTACGTGGTCTGGTTCTCAAAATATTTACATCCAAAGTTATATTTGATCCCAGTTTCAGAAACCAACCCAAAACAAATGTAATTGCCAATGTAAAAATTTTTGCAAATCTTGACAAATAAAATTTTATTGAAAAAGAGAAAAAAGAATGGACTAACCCCTTTGCTAATTTTGCCCCAAAAAGTGATTTTTTCAGAAAATGTTTCCAAACCCCATAAAAATACATCAAAAGAAAGGTCTTTAAAAACTGTTTTCGTACGTGTAAGCAAAAATCTTCTACGTGGTCTGGTTCTCAAAATATTTACATCCAAAGTTATATTTGATCCCAGTTTCAGAAACCAACCCAAAACAATTGTTTGGATGGCGATATTTCTGCAATTGAGACTCGTAGATGGTTGAAAATTTCAAAAACCTGTTTTAGTTTTTTAAGATTTTTCTAAAACCGAAAACCAAAAAATTTTACGACCTCTGGTTGTCGAAATATCTTCATCCAAAGTGATATTACCTTATTTCAACCCAATTTGATTAAAATCCTTCAAACGGAATTGTTTGGATGGAGATATTTTCGCAATCGAGACTCGTAATTGGTTTTGGTTTTCAGTGCTGAATTGGAAATTCATAGACCTTTCCGCCAATGTAAAAATTTTTGCAAATCTTGACAAATAAAATTTTATTGAAAAAGAGAAAAAAGAATGGACTAACCCCTTTGCTAATTTTGCCCCAAAAAGTGTTTTTTCTGAAATGTTTCCAAACCCCATCGAAATATACATCAAAAGAAAGGTCTTTAAAAACTGTTTTCGTACGTGTAAGCAAAAATCTTCTACGTGGTCTGGTTCTCAAAATATTTACATCCAAAGTTATATTTGATCCCAGTTTCAGAAACCAACCCAAAACAATTGTTTGGATGGCGATATTTCTGCAATTGAGACTCGTAGATGGTTGAAAATTTCAAAAACCTGTTTTAGTTTTTTAAGATCTTTCTAAAACCGAAAACCAAAAAATTTTACGACCTCTGGTTGTCGAAATATCTTCATCCAAAGTGATATTACCTTATTTCAACCCAATTTGATTAAAATCCTTCAAACGGAATTGTTTGGATGGAGATATTTTCGCAATCGAGACTCGTAATTGGTTTTGGTTTTCAGTGCTGAATTGGAAATTCATAGACCTTTCCGCCAATGTAAAAATTTTTGCAAATCTTGACAAATAAAATTTTATTGAAAAAGAGAAAAAAGAATGGACTAACCCCTTTGCTAATTTTGCCCCAAAAAGTGATTTTTTCTGAAATGTTTCCAAACCCCATCGAAATATACATCAAAAGAAAGGTCTTTAAAAACTGTTTTCGTACGTGTAAGCAAAAATCTTCTACGTGGTCTGGTTCTCAAAATATTTACATCCAAAGTTATATTTGATCCCAGTTTCAGAAACCAACCCAAAACCATTGTTTGGATGGCGATATTTCTGCAATTGAGACTCGTAGATGGTTGAAAATTTCAAAAACCTGTTTTAGTTTTTTAAGATCTTTCTAAAACCGAAAACCAAAAAATTTTACGACCTCTGGTTGTCGAAATATCTTCATCCAAAGTGATATTACCTTATTTCAACCCAATTTGATTAAAATCCTTCAAACGGAATTGTTTGGATGGAGATATTTTCGCAATCGAGACTCGTAATTGGTTTTGGTTTTCAGTGCTGAATTGGAAATTCATAGACCTTTCCGCCAATGTAAAAATGTTTGCAAATCTTGACAAATAAAATTTTATTGAAAAAGAGAAAAAAGAATGGACTAACCCCTTTGCTAATTTTGCCCCAAAAAGTGATTTTTTCTGAAATGTTTCCAAACCCCATCGAAATATACATCAAAAGAAAGGTCTTTAAAAACTGTTTTCGTACGTGTAAGCAAAAATCTTCTACGTGGTCTGGTTCTCAAAATATTTACATCCAAAGTTATATTTGATCCCAGTTTCAGAAACCAACCCAAAACAATTGTTTGGATGGCGATATTTCTGCAATTGAGACTCGTAGATGGTTGAAAATTTCAAAAACCTGTTTTAGTTTTTTAAGATCTTTCTAAAACCGAAAACCAAAAAATTTTACGACCTCTGGTTGTCGAAATATCTTCATCCAAAGTGATATTACCTTATTTCAACCCAATTTGATTAAAATCCTTCAAACGGAATTGTTTGGATGGAGATATTTTCGCAATAGAGACTCGTAATTGGTTTTGGTTTTCAGTGCTGAATTGGAAATTCATAGACCTTTCCGCCAATGTAAAAATTTTTGCAAATCTTGACAAATAAAATTTTATTGAAAAAGAGAAAAAAGAATGGACTAACCCCTTTGCTAATTTTGCCCCAAAAAGTGATTTTTTCTGAAATGTTTCCAAACCCCATCGAAATATACATCAAAAGAAAGGTCTTTAAAAACTGTTTTCGTACGTGTAAGCAAAAATCTTCTACGTGGTCTGGTTCTCAAAATATTTACATCCAAAGTTATATTTGATCCCAGTTTCAGAAACCAACCCAAAACAATTGTTTGGATGGCGATATTTCTGCAATTGAGACTCGTAGATGGTTGAAAATTTCAAAAACCTGTTTTAGTTTTTTAAGATCTTTCTAAAACCGAAAACCAAAAAATTTTACGACCTCTGGTTGTCGAAATATCTTCATCCAAAGTGATATTACCTTATTTCAACCCAATTTGATTAAAATCCTTCAAACGGAATTGTTTGGATGGAGATATTTTCGCAATAGAGACTCGTAATTGGTTTTGGTTTTCAGTGCTGAATTGGAAATTCATAGACCTTTCCGCCAATGTAAAAATTTTTGCAAATCTTGACAAATAAAATTTTATTGAAAAAGAGAAAAAAGAATGGACTAACCCCTTTGCTAATTTTGCCCCAAAAAGTGATTTTTTCTGAAATGTTTCCAAACCCCATCGAAATATACATCAAAAGAAAGGTCTTTAAAAACTGTTTTCGTACGTGTAAGCAAAAATCTTCTACGTGGTCTGGTTCTCAAAATATTTACATCCAAAGTTATATTTGATCCCAGTTTCAGAAACCAACCCAAAACAATTGTTTGGATGGCGATATTTCTGCAATTGAGACTCGTAGATGGTTGAAAATTTCAAAAACCTGTTTTAGTTTTTTAAGATCTTTCTAAAACCGAAAACCAAAAAATTTTACGACCTCTGGTTGTCGAAATATCTTCATCCAAAGTGATATTACCTTATTTCAACCCAATTTGATTAAAATCCTTCAAACGGAATTGTTTGGATGGAGATAT
Organism: Epistrophe eligans; assembly: GCA_951394125.1. Classification (NCBI taxonomy): domain Eukaryota; kingdom Metazoa; phylum Arthropoda; class Insecta; order Diptera; family Syrphidae; genus Epistrophe; species Epistrophe eligans. The sequence continues at coordinate 32,095,287 of OX596029.1, forward strand.
TTTCGCAATAGAGACTCGTAATTGGTTTTGGTTTTCAGTGCTGAATTGGAAATTCATAGACCTTTCCGCCAATGTAAAAATTTTTGCAAATCTTGACAAATAAAATTTTATTGAAAAAGAGAAAAAAGAATGGACTAACCCCTTTGCTAATTTTGCCCCAAAAAGTGATTTTTTCTGAAATGTTTCCAAACCCCATCGAAATATACATCAAAAGAAAGGTCTTTAAAAACTGTTTTCGTACGTGTAAGCAAAAATCTTCTACGTGGTCTGGTTCTCAAAATATTTACATCCAAAGTTATATTTGATCCCAGTTTCAGAAACCAACCCAAAACAATTGTTTGGATGGCGATATTTCTGCAATTGAGACTCGTAGATGGTTGAAAATTTCAAAAACCTGTTTTAGTTTTTTAAGATCTTTCTAAAACCGAAAACCAAAAAATTTTACGACCTCTGGTTGTCGAAATATCTTCATCCAAAGTGATATTACCTTATTTCAACCCAATTTGATTAAAATCCTTCAAACGGAATTGTTTGGATGGAGATATTTTCGCAATCGAGACTCGTAATTGGTTTTAGTTTTCAGTGCTGAATTGGAAATTCATAGACCTTTCCGCCAATGTAAAAATGTTTGCAAATCTTGACAAATAAAATTTTATTGAAAAAGAGAAAAAAGAATGGACTAACCCCTTTGCTAATTTTGCCCCAAAAAGTGATTTTTTCTGAAATGTTTCCAAACCCCATCGAAATATACATCAAAAGAAAGGTCTTTAAAAACTGTTTTCGTACGTGTAAGCAAAAATCTTCTACGTGGTCTGGTTCTCAAAATATTTACATCCAAAGTTATATTTGATCCCAGTTTCAGAAACCAACCCAAAACAATTGTTTGGATGGCGATATTTCTGCAATTGAGACTCGTAGATGGTTGAAAATTTCAAAAACCTGTTTTAGTTTTTTAAGATCTTTCTAAAACCGAAAACCAAAAAATTTTACGACCTCTGGTTGTCGAAATATCTTCATCCAAAGTGATATTACCTTATTTCAACCCAATTTGATTAAAATCCTTCAAACGGAATTGTTTGGATGGAGATATTTTCGCAATCGAGACTCGTAATTGGTTTTGGTTTTCAGTGCTGAATTGGAAATTCATAGACCTTTCCGCCAATGTAAAAATGTTTGCAAATCTTGACAAATAAAATTTTATTGAAAAAGAGAAAAAAGAATGGACTAACCCCTTTGCTAATTTTGCCCCAAAAAGTGATTTTTTCTGAAATGTTTCCAAACCCCATCGAAATATACATCAAAAGAAAGGTCTTTAAAAACTGTTTTCGTACGTGTAAGCAAAAATCTTCTACGTGGTCTGGTTCTCAAAATATTTACATCCAAAGTTATATTTGATCCCAGTTTCAGAAACCAACCCAAAACAATTGTTTGGATGGCGATATTTCTGCAATTGAGACTCGTAGATGGTTGAAAATTTCAAAAACCTGTTTTAGTTTTTTAAGATTTTTCTAAAACCGAAAACCAAAAAATTTTACGACCTCTGGTTGTCGAAATATCTTCATCCAAAGTGATATTACCTTATTTCAACCCAATTTGATTAAAATCCTTCAAACGGAATTGTTTGGATGGAGATATTTTCGCAATCGAGACTCGTAATTGGTTTTGGTTTTCAGTGCTGAATTGGAAATTCATAGACCTTTCCGCCAATGTAAAAATTTTTGCAAATCTTGACAAATAAAATTTTATTGAAAAAGAGAAAAAAGAATGGACTAACCCCTTTGCTAATTTTGCCCCAAAAAGTGATTTTTTCTGAAATGTTTCCAAACCCCATCGAAATATACATCAAAAGAAAGGTCTTTAAAAACTGTTTTCGTACGTGTAAGCAAAAATCTTCTACGTGGTCTGGTTCTCAAAATATTTACATCCAAAGTTATATTTGATCCCAGTTTCAGAAACCAACCCAAAACAATTGTTTGGATGGCGATATTTCTGCAATTGAGACTCGTAGATGGTTGAAAATTTCAAAAACCTGTTTTAGTTTTTTAAGATCTTTCTAAATCCGAAAACCAAAAAATTTTACGACCTCTGGTTGTCGAAATATCTTCATCCAAAGTGATATTACCTTATTTCAACCCAATTTGATTAAAATCCTTCAAACGGAATTGTTTGGATGGAGATATTTTCGCAATCGAGACTCGTAATTGGTTTTGGTTTTCAGTGCTGAATTGGAAATTCATAGACCTTTCCGCCAATGTAAAAATTTTTGCAAATCTTGACAAATAAAATTTTATTGAAAAAGAGAAAAAAGAATGGACTAACCCCTTTGCTAATTTTGCCCCAAAAAGTGATTTTTTCTGAAATGTTTCCAAACCCCATCGAAATATACATCAAAAGAAAGGTCTTTAAAAACTGTTTTCGTACGTGTAAGCAAAAATCTTCTACGTGGTCTGGTTCTCAAAATATTTACATCCAAAGTTATATTTGATCCCAGTTTCAGAAACCAACCCAAAACAATTGTTTGGATGGCGATATTTCTGCAATTGAGACTCGTAGATGGTTGAAAATTTCAAAAACCTGTTTTAGTTTTTTAAGATTTTTCTAAAACCGAAAACCAAAAAATTTTACGACCTCTGGTTGTCGAAATATCTTCATCCAAAGTGATATTACCTTATTTCAACCCAATTTGATTAAAATCCTTCAAACGGAATTGTTTGGATGGAGATATTTTCGCAATCGAGACTCGTAATTGGTTTTGGTTTTCAGTGCTGAATTGGAAATTCATAGACCTTTCCGCCAATGTAAAAATTTTTGCAAATCTTGACAAATAAAATTTTATTGAAAAAGAGAAAAAAGAATGGACTCCCTTTGCTAATTTTGCCCCAAAAAGTGATTTTTTCTGAAATGTTTCCAAATCCCATCGAAATATACATCAAAAGAAAGGTCTTTAAAAACTGTTTTCGTACGTGTAAGCAAAAATCTTCTACGTGGTCTGGTTCTCAAAATATTTACATCCAAAGTTATATTTGATCCCAGTTTCAGAAACCAACCCAAAACAATTGTTTGGATGGCGATATTTCTGCAATTGAGACTCGTAGATGGTTGAAAATTTCAAAAACCTGTTTTAGTTTTTTAAGATTTTTCTAAAACCGAAAACCAAAAAATTTTACGACCTCTGGTTGTCGAAATATCTTCATCCAAAGTGATATTACCTTATTTCAACCCAATTTGATTAAAATCCTTCAAACGGAATTGTTTGGATGGAGATATTTTCGCAATCGAGACTCGTAATTGGTTTTGGTTTTCAGTGCTGAATTGGAAATTCATAGACCTTTCCGCCAATGTAAAAATTTTTGCAAATCTTGACAAATAAAATTTTATTGAAAAAGAGAAAAAAGAATGGACTAACCCCTTTGCTAATTTTGCCCCAAAAAGTGATTTTTTCTGAAATGTTTCCAAACCCCATCGAAATATACATCAAAAGAAAGGTCTTTAAAAATTGTTTTCGTACGTGTAAGCAAAAATCTTCTACGTGGTCTGGTTCTCAAAATATTTACATCCAAAGTTATATTTGATCCCAGTTTCAGAAACCAACCCAAAACAAATGTAATTGCCAATGTAAAAATTTTTGCAAATCTTGACAAATAAAATTTTATTGAAAAAGAGAAAAAAGAATGGACTAACCCCTTTGCTAATTTTGCCCCAAAAAGTGATTTTTTCAGAAAATGTTTCCAAACCCCATAAAAATACATCAAAAGAAAGGTCTTTAAAAACTGTTTTCGTACGTGTAAGCAAAAATCTTCTACGTGGTCTGGTTCTCAAAATATTTACATCCAAAGTTATATTTGATCCCAGTTTCAGAAACCAACCCAAAACAATTGTTTGGATGGCGATATTTCTGCAATTGAGACTCGTAGATGGTTGAAAATTTCAAAAACCTGTTTTAGTTTTTTAAGATTTTTCTAAAACCGAAAACCAAAAAATTTTACGACCTCTGGTTGTCGAAATATCTTCATCCAAAGTGATATTACCTTATTTCAACCCAATTTGATTAAAATCCTTCAAACGGAATTGTTTGGATGGAGATATTTTCGCAATCGAGACTCGTAATTGGTTTTGGTTTTCAGTGCTGAATTGGAAATTCATAGACCTTTCCGCCAATGTAAAAATTTTTGCAAATCTTGACAAATAAAATTTTATTGAAAAAGAGAAAAAAGAATGGACTAACCCCTTTGCTAATTTTGCCCCAAAAAGTGTTTTTTCTGAAATGTTTCCAAACCCCATCGAAATATACATCAAAAGAAAGGTCTTTAAAAACTGTTTTCGTACGTGTAAGCAAAAATCTTCTACGTGGTCTGGTTCTCAAAATATTTACATCCAAAGTTATATTTGATCCCAGTTTCAGAAACCAACCCAAAACAATTGTTTGGATGGCGATATTTCTGCAATTGAGACTCGTAGATGGTTGAAAATTTCAAAAACCTGTTTTAGTTTTTTAAGATCTTTCTAAAACCGAAAACCAAAAAATTTTACGACCTCTGGTTGTCGAAATATCTTCATCCAAAGTGATATTACCTTATTTCAACCCAATTTGATTAAAATCCTTCAAACGGAATTGTTTGGATGGAGATATTTTCGCAATCGAGACTCGTAATTGGTTTTGGTTTTCAGTGCTGAATTGGAAATTCATAGACCTTTCCGCCAATGTAAAAATTTTTGCAAATCTTGACAAATAAAATTTTATTGAAAAAGAGAAAAAAGAATGGACTAACCCCTTTGCTAATTTTGCCCCAAAAAGTGATTTTTTCTGAAATGTTTCCAAACCCCATCGAAATATACATCAAAAGAAAGGTCTTTAAAAACTGTTTTCGTACGTGTAAGCAAAAATCTTCTACGTGGTCTGGTTCTCAAAATATTTACATCCAAAGTTATATTTGATCCCAGTTTCAGAAACCAACCCAAAACCATTGTTTGGATGGCGATATTTCTGCAATTGAGACTCGTAGATGGTTGAAAATTTCAAAAACCTGTTTTAGTTTTTTAAGATCTTTCTAAAACCGAAAACCAAAAAATTTTACGACCTCTGGTTGTCGAAATATCTTCATCCAAAGTGATATTACCTTATTTCAACCCAATTTGATTAAAATCCTTCAAACGGAATTGTTTGGATGGAGATATTTTCGCAATCGAGACTCGTAATTGGTTTTGGTTTTCAGTGCTGAATTGGAAATTCATAGACCTTTCCGCCAATGTAAAAATGTTTGCAAATCTTGACAAATAAAATTTTATTGAAAAAGAGAAAAAAGAATGGACTAACCCCTTTGCTAATTTTGCCCCAAAAAGTGATTTTTTCTGAAATGTTTCCAAACCCCATCGAAATATACATCAAAAGAAAGGTCTTTAAAAACTGTTTTCGTACGTGTAAGCAAAAATCTTCTACGTGGTCTGGTTCTCAAAATATTTACATCCAAAGTTATATTTGATCCCAGTTTCAGAAACCAACCCAAAACAATTGTTTGGATGGCGATATTTCTGCAATTGAGACTCGTAGATGGTTGAAAATTTCAAAAACCTGTTTTAGTTTTTTAAGATCTTTCTAAAACCGAAAACCAAAAAATTTTACGACCTCTGGTTGTCGAAATATCTTCATCCAAAGTGATATTACCTTATTTCAACCCAATTTGATTAAAATCCTTCAAACGGAATTGTTTGGATGGAGATATTTTCGCAATAGAGACTCGTAATTGGTTTTGGTTTTCAGTGCTGAATTGGAAATTCATAGACCTTTCCGCCAATGTAAAAATTTTTGCAAATCTTGACAAATAAAATTTTATTGAAAAAGAGAAAAAAGAATGGACTAACCCCTTTGCTAATTTTGCCCCAAAAAGTGATTTTTTCTGAAATGTTTCCAAACCCCATCGAAATATACATCAAAAGAAAGGTCTTTAAAAACTGTTTTCGTACGTGTAAGCAAAAATCTTCTACGTGGTCTGGTTCTCAAAATATTTACATCCAAAGTTATATTTGATCCCAGTTTCAGAAACCAACCCAAAACAATTGTTTGGATGGCGATATTTCTGCAATTGAGACTCGTAGATGGTTGAAAATTTCAAAAACCTGTTTTAGTTTTTTAAGATCTTTCTAAAACCGAAAACCAAAAAATTTTACGACCTCTGGTTGTCGAAATATCTTCATCCAAAGTGATATTACCTTATTTCAACCCAATTTGATTAAAATCCTTCAAACGGAATTGTTTGGATGGAGATATTTTCGCAATAGAGACTCGTAATTGGTTTTGGTTTTCAGTGCTGAATTGGAAATTCATAGACCTTTCCGCCAATGTAAAAATTTTTGCAAATCTTGACAAATAAAATTTTATTGAAAAAGAGAAAAAAGAATGGACTAACCCCTTTGCTAATTTTGCCCCAAAAAGTGATTTTTTCTGAAATGTTTCCAAACCCCATCGAAATATACATCAAAAGAAAGGTCTTTAAAAACTGTTTTCGTACGTGTAAGCAAAAATCTTCTACGTGGTCTGGTTCTCAAAATATTTACATCCAAAGTTATATTTGATCCCAGTTTCAGAAACCAACCCAAAACCATTGTTTGGATGGCGATATTTCTGCAATTGAGACTCGTAGATGGTTGAAAATTTCAAAAACCTGTTTTAGTTTTTTAAGATCTTTCTAAAACCGAAAACCAAAAAATTTTACGACCTCTGGTTGTCGAAATATCTTCATCCAAAGTGATATTACCTTATTTCAACCCAATTTGATTAAAATCCTTCAAACGGAATTGTTTGGATGGAGATATTTTCGCAATCGAGACTCGTAATTGGTTTTGGTTTTCAGTGCTGAATTGGAAATTCATAGACCTTTCCGCCAATGTAAAAATGTTTGCAAATCTTGACAAATAAAATTTTATTGAAAAAGAGAAAAAAGAATGGACTAACCCCTTTGCTAATTTTGCCCCAAAAAGTGATTTTTTCTGAAATGTTTCCAAACCCCATCGAAATATACATCAAAAGAAAGGTCTTTAAAAACTGTTTTCGTACGTGTAAGCAAAAATCTTCTACGTGGTCTGGTTCTCAAAATATTTACATCCAAAGTTATATTTGATCCCAGTTTCAGAAACCAACCCAAAACAATTGTTTGGATGGCGATATTTCTGCAATTGAGACTCGTAGATGGTTGAAAATTTCAAAAACCTGTTTTAGTTTTTTAAGATCTTTCTAAAACCGAAAACCAAAAAATTTTACGACCTCTGGTTGTCGAAATATCTTCATCCAAAGTGATATTACCTTATTTCAACCCAATTTGATTAAAATCCTTCAAACGGAATTGTTTGGATGGAGATATTTTCGCAATAGAGACTCGTAATTGGTTTTGGTTTTCAGTGCTGAATTGGAAATTCATAGACCTTTCCGCCAATGTAAAAATTTTTGCAAATCTTGACAAATAAAATTTTATTGAAAAAGAGAAAAAAGAATGGACTAACTCCTTTGCTAATTTTGCCCCAAAAAGTGATTTTTTCTGAAATGTTTCCAAACCCCATCGAAATATACATCAAAAGAAAGGTCTTTAAAAACTGTTTTCGTACGTGTAAGCAAAAATCTTCTACGTGGTCTGGTTCTCAAAATATTTACATCCAAAGTTATATTTGATCCCAGTTTCAGAAACCAACCCAAAACAATTGTTTGGATGGCGATATTTCTGCAATTGAGACTCGTAGATGGTTGAAAATTTCAAAAACCTGTTTTAGTTTTTTAAGATTTTTCTAAAACCGAAAACCAAAAAATTTTACGACCTCTGGTTGTCGAAATATCTTCATCCAAAGTGATATTACCTTATTTCAACCCAATTTGATTAAAATCCTTCAAACGGAATTGTTTGGATGGAGATATTTTCGCAATCGAGACTCGTAATTGGTTTTGGTTTTCAGTGCTGAATTGGAAATTCATAGACCTTTCCGCCAATGTAAAAATTTTTGCAAATCTTGACAAATAAAATTTTATTGAAAAAGAGAAAAAAGAATGGACTAACCCCTTTGCTAATTTTGCCCCAAAAAGTGATTTTTTCTGAAATGTTTCCAAACCCCATCGAAATATACATCAAAAGAAAGGTCTTTAAAAACTGTTTTCGTACGTGTAAGCAAAAATCTTCTACGTGGTCTGGTTCTCAAAATATTTACATCCAAAGTTATATTTGATCCCAGTTTCAGAAACCAACCCAAAACAATTGTTTGGATGGCGATATTTCTGCAATTGAGACTCGTAGATGGTTGAAAATTTCAAAAACCTGTTTTAGTTTTTTAAGATTTTTCTAAAACCGAAAACCAAAAAATTTTACGACCTCTGGTTGTCGAAATATCTTCATCCAAAGTGATATTACCTTATTTCAACCCAATTTGATTAAAATCCTTCAAACGGAATTGTTTGGATGGAGATATTTTCGCAATCGAGACTCGTAATTGGTTTTGGTTTTCAGTGCTGAATTGGAAATTCATAGACCTTTCCGCCAATGTAAAAATTTTTGCAAATCTTGACAAATAAAATTTTATTGAAAAAGAGAAAAAAGAATGGACTAACCCCTTTGCTAATTTTGCCCCAAAAAGTGATTTTTTCTGAAATGTTTCCAAACCCCATCGAAATATACATCAAAAGAAAGGTCTTTAAAAACTGTTTTCGTACGTGTAAGCAAAAATCTTCTACGTGGTCTGGTTCTCAAAATATTTACATCCAAAGTTATATTTGATCCCAGTTTCAGAAACCAACCCAAAACAATTGTTTGGATGGCGATATTTCTGCAATTGAGACTCGTAGATGGTTGAAAATTTCAAAAACCTGTTTTAGTTTTTTAAGATCTTTCTAAATCCGAAAACCAAAAAATTTTACGACCTCTGGTTGTCGAAATATCTTCATCCAAAGTGATATTACCTTATTTCAACCCAATTTGATTAAAATCCTTCAAACGGAATTGTTTGGATGGAGATATTTTCGCAATCGAGACTCGTAATTGGTTTTGGTTTTCAGTGCTGAATTGGAAATTCATAGACCTTTCCGCCAATGTAAAAATTTTTGCAAATCTTGACAAATAAAATTTTATTGAAAAAGAGAAAAAAGAATGGACTAACCCCTTTGCTAATTTTGCCCCAAAAAGTGATTTTTTCTGAAATGTTTCCAAACCCCATCGAAATATACATCAAAAGAAAGGTCTTTAAAAACTGTTTTCGTACGTGTAAGCAAAAATCTTCTACGTGGTCTGGTTCTCAAAATATTTACATCCAAAGTTATATTTGATCCCAGTTTCAGAAACCAACCCAAAACAATTGTTTGGATGGCGATATTTCTGCAATTGAGACTCGTAGATGGTTGAAAATTTCAAAAACCTGTTTTAGTTTTTTAAGATTTTTCTAAAACCGAAAACCAAAAAATTTTACGACCTCTGGTTGTCGAAATATCTTCATCCAAAGTGATATTACCTTATTTCAACCCAATTTGATTAAAATCCTTCAAACGGAATTGTTTGGATGGAGATATTTTCGCAATCGAGACTCGTAATTGGTTTTGGTTTTCAGTGCTGAATTGGAAATTCATAGACCTTTCCGCCAATGTAAAAATTTTTGCAAATCTTGACAAATAAAATTTTATTGAAAAAGAGAAAAAAGAATGGACTAACCCCTTTGCTAATTTTGCCCCAAAAAGTGATTTTTTCTGAAATGTTTCCAAATCCCATCGAAATATACATCAAAAGAAAGGTCTTTAAAAACTGTTTTCGTACGTGTAAGCAAAAATCTTCTACGTGGTCTGGTTCTCAAAATATTTACATCCAAAGTTATATTTGATCCCAGTTTCAGAAACCAACCCAAAACAATTGTTTGGATGGCGATATTTCTGCAATTGAGACTCGTAGATGGTTGAAAATTTCAAAAACCTGTTTTAGTTTTTTAAGATTTTTCTAAAACCGAAAACCAAAAAATTTTACGACCTCTGGTTGTCGAAATATCTTCATCCAAAGTGATATTACCTTATTTCAACCCAATTTGATTAAAATCCTTCAAACGGAATTGTTTGGATGGAGATATTTTCGCAATCGAGACTCGTAATTGGTTTTGGTTTTCAGTGCTGAATTGGAAATTCATAGACCTTTCCGCCAATGTAAAAATTTTTGCAAATCTTGACAAATAAAATTTTATTGAAAAAGAGAAAAAAGAATGGACTAACCCCTTTGCTAATTTTGCCCCAAAAAGTGATTTTTTCTGAAATGTTTCCAAACCCCATCGAAATATACATCAAAAGAAAGGTCTTTAAAAACTGTTTTCGTACGTGTAAGCAAAAATCTTCTACGTGGTCTGGTTCTCAAAATATTTACATCCAAAGTTATATTTGATCCCAGTTTCAGAAACCAACCCAAAACAATTGTTTGGATGGCGATATTTCTGCAATTGAGACTCGTAGATGGTTGAAAATTTCAAAAACCTGTTTTAGTTTTTTAAGATTTTTCTAAAACCGAAAACCAAAAAATTTTACGACCTCTGGTTGTCGAAATATCTTCATCCAAAGTGATATTACCTTATTTCAACCCAATTTGATTAAAATCCTTCAAACGGAATTGTTTGGATGGAGATATTTTCGCAATCGAGACTCGTAATTGGTTTTGGTTTTCAGTGCTGAATTGGAAATTCATAGACCTTTCCGCCAATGTAAAAATTTTTGCAAATCTTGACAAATAAAATTTTATTGAAAAAGAGAAAAAAGAATGGACTAACCCCTTTGCTAATTTTGCCCCAAAAAGTGATTTTTTCTGAAATGTTTCCAAACCCCATCGAAATATACATCAAAAGAAAGGTCTTTAAAAACTGTTTTCGTACGTGTAAGCAAAAATCTTCTACGTGGTCTGGTTCTCAAAATATTTACATCCAAAGTTATATTTGATCCCAGTTTCAGAAACCAACCCAAAACAATTGTTTGGATGGCGATATTTCTGCAATTGAGACTCGTAGATGGTTGAAAATTTCAAAAACCTGTTTTAGTTTTTTAAGATCTTTCTAAATCCGAAAACCAAAAAATTTTACGACCTCTGGTTGTCGAAATATCTTCATCCAAAGTGATATTACCTTATTTCAACCCAATTTGATTAAAATCCTTCAAACGGAATTGTTTGGATGGAGATATTTTCGCAATCGAGACTCGTAATTGGTTTTGGTTTTCAGTGCTGAATTGGAAATTCATAGACCTTTCCGCCAATGTAAAAATTTTTGCAAATCTTGACAAATAAAATTTTATTGAAAAAGAGAAAAAAGAATGGACTAACCCCTTTGCTAATTTTGCCCCAAAAAGTGATTTTTTCTGAAATGTTTCCAAACCCCATCGAAATATACATCAAAAGAAAGGTCTTTAAAAACTGTTTTCGTACGTGTAAGCAAAAATCTTCTACGTGGTCTGGTTCTCAAAATATTTACATCCAAAGTTATATTTGATCCCAGTTTCAGAAACCAACCCAAAACAATTGTTTGGATGGCGATATTTCTGCAATTGAGACTCGTAGATGGTTGAAAATTTCAAAAACCTGTTTTAGTTTTTTAAGATTTTTCTAAAACCGAAAACCAAAAAATTTTACGACCTCTGGTTGTCGAAATATCTTCATCCAAAGTGATATTACCTTATTTCAACCCAATTTGATTAAAATCCTTCAAACGGAATTGTTTGGATGGAGATATTTTCGCAATCGAGACTCGTAATTGGTTTTGGTTTTCAGTGCTGAATTGGAAATTCATAGACCTTTCCGCCAATGTAAAAATTTTTGCAAATCTTGACAAATAAAATTTTATTGAAAAAGAGAAAAAAGAATGGACTAACCCCTTTGCTAATTTTGCCCCAAAAAGTGATTTTTTCTGAAATGTTTCCAAATCCCATCGAAATATACATCAAAAGAAAGGTCTTTAAAAACTGTTTTCGTACGTGTAAGCAAAAATCTTCTACGTGGTCTGGTTCTCAAAATATTTACATCCAAAGTTATATTTGATCCCAGTTTCAGAAACCAACCCAAAACAATTGTTTGGATGGCGATATTTCTGCAATTGAGACTCGTAGATGGTTGAAAATTTCAAAAACCTGTTTTAGTTTTTTAAGATTTTTCTAAAACCGAAAACCAAAAAATTTTACGACCTCTGGTTGTCGAAATATCTTCATCCAAAGTGATATTACCTTATTTCAACCCAATTTGATTAAAATCCTTCAAACGGAATTGTTTGGATGGAGATATTTTCGCAATCGAGACTCGTAATTGGTTTTGGTTTTCAGTGCTGAATTGGAAATTCATAGACCTTTCCGCCAATGTAAAAATTTTTGCAAATCTTGACAAATAAAATTTTATTGAAAAAGAGAAAAAAGAATGGACACCCCTTTGCTAATTTTGCCCCAAAAAGTGATTTTTTCTGAAATGTTTCCAAACCCCATCGAAATATACATCAAAAGAAAGGTCTTTAAAAACTGTTTTCGTACGTGTAAGCAAAAATCTTCTACGTGGTCTGGTTCTCAAAATATTTACATCCAAAGTTATATTTGATCCCAGTTTCAGAAACCAACCCAAAACAATTGTTTGGATGGCGATATTTCTGCAATTGAGACTCGTAGATGGTTGAAAATTTCAAAAACCTGTTTTAGTTTTTTAAGATCTTTCTAAAACCGAAAACCAAAAAATTTTACGACCTCTGGTTGTCGAAATATCTTCATCCAAAGTGATATTACCTTATTTCAACCCAATTTGATTAAAATCCTTCAAACGGAATTGTTTGGATGGAGATATTTTCGCAATCGAGACTCGTAATTGGTTTTGGTTTTCAGTGCTGAATTGGAAATTCATAGACCTTTCCGCCAATGTAAAAATTTTTGCAAATCTTGACAAATAAAATTTTATTGAAAAAGAGAAAAAAGAATGGACTAACCCCTTTGCTAATTTTGCCCCAAAAAGTGTTTTTTCTGAAATGTTTCCAAACCCCATCGAAATATACATCAAAAGAAAGGTCTTTAAAAACTGTTTTCGTACGTGTAAGCAAAAATCTTCTACGTGGTCTGGTTCTCAAAATATTTACATCCAAAGTTATATTTGATCCCAGTTTCAGAAACCAACCCAAAACAATTGTTTGGATGGCGATATTTCTGCAATTGAGACTCGTAGATGGTTGAAAATTTCAAAAACCTGTTTTAGTTTTTTAAGATCTTTCTAAAACCGAAAACCAAAAAATTTTACGACCTCTGGTTGTCGAAATATCTTCATCCAAAGTGATATTACCTTATTTCAACCCAATTTGATTAAAATCCTTCAAACGGAATTGTTTGGATGGAGATATTTTCGCAATAGAGACTCGTAATTGGTTTTGGTTTTCAGTGCTGAATTGGAAATTCATAGACCTTTCCGCCAATGTAAAAATTTTTGCAAATCTTGACAAATAAAATTTTATTGAAAAAGAGAAAAAAGAATGGCCTAACCCCTTTGCTAATTTTGCCCCAAAAAGTGATTTTTTCTGAAATGTTTCCAAACCCCATCGAAATATACATCAAAAGAAAGGTCTTTAAAAATTGTTTTCGTACGTGTAAGCAAAAATCTTCTACGTGGTCTGGTTCTCAAAATATTTACATCCAAAGTTATATTTGATCCCAGTTTCAGAAACCAACCCAAAACCATTGTTTGGATGGCGATATTTCTGCAATTGAGACTCGTAGATGGTTGAAAATTTCAAAAACCTGTTTTAGTTTTTTAAGATCTTTCTAAAACCGAAAACCAAAAAATTTTACGACCTCTGGTTGTCGAAATATCTTCATCCAAAGTGATATTACCTTATTTCAACCCAATTTGATTAAAATCCTTCAAACGGAATTGTTTGGATGGAGATATTTTCGCAATAGAGACTCGTAATTGGTTTTGGTTTTCAGTGCTGAATTGGAAATTCATAGACCTTTCCGCCAATGTAAAAATTTTTGCAAATCTTGACAAATAAAATTTTATTGAAAAAGAGAAAAAAGAATGGACTAACCCCTTTGCTAATTTTGCCCCAAAAAGTGATTTTTTCTGAAATGTTTGCAAACCCCATCGAAATATACATCAGAAGAAAGGTCTTTAAAAACTGTATTCGTACGTGTAAGCAAAAATCTTCTACGTGGTCTGGTTCTCAAAATATTTACATCCAAAGTTATATTTGATCCCAGTTTCAGAAACCAACCCAAAACAAATGGAATTGCCAATGTAAAAATTTTTGCAAATCTTGACAAATAAAATTTTATTGAAAAAGAGAAAAAAGAATGGACTAACCCCTTTGCTAATTTTGCCCCAAAAAGTGATTTTTTCAGAAAATGTTTCCAAACCCCATAAAAATACATCAAAAGAAAGGTCTTTAAAAACTGTTTTCGTACGTGTAAGCAAAAATCTTCTACGTGGTCTGGTTCTCAAAATATTTACATCCAAAGTTATATTTGATCCCAGTTTCAGAAACCAACCCAAAACAATTGTTTGGATGGCGATATTTCTGCAATTGAGACTCGTAGATGGTTGAAAATTTCAAAAACCTGTTTTAGTTTTTTAAGATTTTTCTAAAACCGAAAACCAAAAAATTTTACGACCTCTGGTTGTCGAAATATCTTCATCCAAAGTGATATTACCTTATTTCAACCCAATTTGATTAAAATCCTTCAAACGGAATTGTTTGGATGGAGATATTTTCGCAATCGAGACTCGTAATTGGTTTTGGTTTTCAGTGCTGAATTGGAAATTCATAGACCTTTCCGCCAATGTAAAAATTTTTGCAAATCTTGACAAATAAAATTTTATTGAAAAAGAGAAAAAAGAATGGACTAACCCCTTTGCTAATTTTGCCCCAAAAAGTGATTTTTTCTGAAATGTTTCCAAACCCCATCGAAATATACATCAAAAGAAAGGTCTTTAAAAACTGTTTTCGTACGTGTAAGCAAAAATCTTCTACGTGGTCTGGTTCTCAAAATATTTACATCCAAAGTTATATTTGATCCCAGTTTCAGAAACCAACCCAAAACCATTGTTTGGATGGCGATATTTCTGCAATTGAGACTCGTAGATGGTTGAAAATTTCAAAAACCTGTTTTAGTTTTTTAAGATCTTTCTAAAACCGAAAACCAAAAAATTTTACGACCTCTGGTTGTCGAAATATCTTCATCCAAAGTGATATTACCTTATTTCAACCCAATTTGATTAAAATCCTTCAAACGGAATTGTTTGGATGGAGATATTTTCGCAATAGAGACTCGTAATTGGTTTTGGTTTTCAGTGCTGAATTGGAAATTCATAGACCTTTCCGCCAATGTAAAAATTTTTGCAAATCTTGACAAATAAAATTTTATTGAAAAAGAGAAAAAAGAATGGACTAACCCCTTTGCTAATTTTGCCCCAAAAAGTGATTTTTTCTGAAATGTTTGCAAACCCCATCGAAATATACATCAGAAGAAAGGTCTTTAAAAACTGTATTCGTACGTGTAAGCAAAAATCTTCTACGTGGTCTGGTTCTCAAAATATTTACATCCAAAGTTATATTTGATCCCAGTTTCAGAAACCAACCCAAAACAAATGTAATTGCCAATGTAAAAATTTTTGCAAATCTTGACAAATAAAATTTTATTGAAAAAGAGAAAAAAGAATGGACTAACCCCTTTGCTAATTTTGCCCCAAAAAGTGATTTTTTCAGAAAATGTTTCCAAACCCCATAAAAATACATCAAAAGAAAGGTCTTTAAAAACTGTTTTCGTACGTGTAAGCAAAAATCTTCTACGTGGTCTGGTTCTCAAAATATTTACATCCAAAGTTATATTTGATCCCAGTTTCAGAAACCAACCCAAAACAATTGTTTGGATGGCGATATTTCTGCAATTGAGACTCGTAGATGGTTGAAAATTTCAAAAACCTGTTTTAGTTTTTTAAGATTTTTCTAAAACCGAAAACCAAAAAATTTTACGACCTCTGGTTGTCGAAATATCTTCATCCAAAGTGATATTACCTTATTTCAACCCAATTTGATTAAAATCCTTCAAACGGAATTGTTTGGATGGAGATATTTTCGCAATCGAGACTCGTAATTGGTTTTGGTTTTCAGTGCTGAATTGGAAATTCATAGACCTTTCCGCCAATGTAAAAATTTTTGCAAATCTTGACAAATAAAATTTTATTGAAAAAGAGAAAAAAGAATGGACTAACCCCTTTGCTAATTTTGCCCCAAAAAGTGATTTTTTCTGAAATGTTTCCAAACCCCATCGAAATATACATCAAAAGAAAGGTCTTTAAAAACTGTTTTCGTACGTGTAAGCAAAAATCTTCTACGTGGTCTGGTTCTCAAAATATTTACATCCAAAGTTATATTTGATCCCAGTTTCAGAAACCAACCCAAAACAATTGTTTGGATGGCGATATTTCTGCAATTGAGACTCGTAGATGGTTGAAAATTTCAAAAACCTGTTTTAGTTTTTTAAGATTTTTCTAAAACCGAAAACCAAAAAATTTTACGACCTCTGGTTGTCGAAATATCTTCATCCAAAGTGATATTACCTTATTTCAACCCAATTTGATTAAAATCCTTCAAACGGAATTGTTTGGATGGAGATATTTTCGCAATCGAGACTCGTAATTGGTTTTGGTTTTCAGTGCTGAATTGGAAATTCATAGACCTTTCCGCCAATGTAAAAATTTTTGCAAATCTTGACAAATAAAATTTTATTGAAAAAGAGAAAAAAGAATGGACTAACCCCTTTGCTAATTTTGCCCCAAAAAGTGTTTTTTCTGAAATGTTTCCAAACCCCATCGAAATATACATCAAAAGAAAGGTCTTTAAAAACTGTTTTCGTACGTGTAAGCAAAAATCTTCTACGTGGTCTGGTTCTCAAAATATTTACATCCAAAGTTATATTTGATCCCAGTTTCAGAAACCAACCCAAAACAATTGTTTGGATGGCGATATTTCTGCAATTGAGACTCGTAGATGGTTGAAAATTTCAAAAACCTGTTTTAGTTTTTTAAGATCTTTCTAAAACCGAAAACCAAAAAATTTTACGACCTCTGGTTGTCGAAATATCTTCATCCAAAGTGATATTACCTTATTTCAACCCAATTTGATTAAAATCCTTCAAACGGAATTGTTTGGATGGAGATATTTTCGCAATCGAGACTCGTAATTGGTTTTGGTTTTCAGTGCTGAATTGGAAATTCATAGACCTTTCCGCCAATGTAAAAATTTTTGCAAATCTTGACAAATAAAATTTTATTGAAAAAGAGAAAAAAGAATGGACTAACCCCTTTGCTAATTTTGCCCCAAAAAGTGATTTTTTCTGAAATGTTTGCAAACCCCATCGAAATATACATCAGAAGAAAGGTCTTTAAAAACTGTATTCGTACGTGTAAGCAAAAATCTTCTACGTGGTCTGGTTCTCAAAATATTTACATCCAAAGTTATATTTGATCCCAGTTTCAGAAACCAACCCAAAACAATTGTTTGGATGGCGATATTTCTGCAATTGAGACTCGTAGATGGTTGAAAATTTCAAAAACCTGTTTTAGTTTTTTAAGATCTTTCTAAAACCGAAAACCAAAAAATTTTACTACCTCTGGTTGTCGAAATATCTTCATCCAAAGTGATATTACCTTATTTCAACCCAATTTGATTAAAATCCTTCAAACGGAATTGTTTGGATGGAGATATTTTCGCAATCGAGACTCGTAATTGGTTTTGGTTTTCAGTGCTGAATTGGAAATTCATAGACCTTTCCGCCAATGTAAAAATTTTTGCAAATCTTGACAAATAAAATTTTATTGAAAAAGAGAAAAAAGAATGGACTAACCCCTTTGCTAATTTTGCCCCAAAAAGTGATTTTTTCAGAAAATGTTTCCAAACCCCATCAAAATACATCAAAAGATAGGTCTTTAAAAACTGTTTTCGTACGTGTAAGCAAAAATCTTCTACGTGGTCTGGTTCTCAAAATATTTACATCCAAAGTTATATTTGATCCCAGTTTCAGAAACCAACCCAAAACAATTGTTTGGATGGCGATATTTCTGCAATTGAGACTCGTAGATGGTTGAAAATTTCAAAAACCTGTTTTAGTTTTTTAAGATCTTTCTAAAACCGAAAACCAAAAAATTTTACGACCTCTGGTTGTCGAAATATCTTCATCCAAAGTGATATTACCTTATTTCAACCCAATTTGATTAAAATCCTTCAAACGGAATTGTTTGGATGGAGATATTTTCGCAATCGAGACTCGTAATTGGTTTTGGTTTTCAGTGCTGAATTGGAAATTCATAGACCTTTCCGCCAATGTAAAAATTTTTGCAAATCTTGACAAATAAAATTTTATTGAAAAAGAGAAAAAAGAATGGACTAACCCCTTTGCTAATTTTGCCCCAAAAAGTGATTTTTTCAGAAAATGTTTCCAAACCCCATAAAAATACATCAAAAGAAAGGTCTTTAAAAACTGTTTTCGTACGTGTAAGCAAAAATCTTCTACGTGGTCTGGTTCTCAAAATATTTACATCCAAAGTTATATTTGATCCCAGTTTCAGAAACCAACCCAAAACAATTGTTTGGATGGCGATATTTCTGCAATTGAGACTCGTAGATGGTTGAAAATTTCAAAAACCTGTTTTAGTTTTTTAAGATCTTTCTAAAACCGAAAACCAAAAAATTTTACGACCTCTGGTTGTCGAAATATCTTCATCCAAAGTGATATTACCTTATTTCAACCCAATTTGATTAAAATCCTTCAAACGGAATTGTTTGGATGGAGATATTTTCGCAATCGAGACTCGTAATTGGTTTTGGTTTTCAGTGCTGAATTGGAAATTCATAGACCTTTCCGCCAATGTAAAAATTTTTGCAAATCTTGACAAATAAAATTTTATTGAAAAAGAGAAAAAAGAATGGACTAACCCCTTTGCTAATTTTGCCCCAAAAAGTGATTTTTTCTGAAATGTTTCCAAACCCCATCGAAATATACATCAAAAGAAAGGTCTTTAAAAACTGTTTTCGTACGTGTAAGCAAAAATCTTCTACGTGGTCTGGTTCTCAAAATATTTACATCCAAAGTTATATTTGATCCCAGTTTCAGAAACCAACCCAAAACAATTGTTTGGATGGCGATATTTCTGCAATTGAGACTCGTAGATGGTTGAAAATTTCAAAAACCTGTTTTAGTTTTTTAAGATCTTTCTAAAACCGAAAACCAAAAAATTTTACGACCTCTGGTTGTCGAAATATCTTCATCCAAAGTGATATTACCTTATTTCAACCCAATTTGATTAAAATCCTTCAAACGGAATTGTTTGGATGGAGATATTTTCGCAATAGAGACTCGTAATTGATTTTGGTTTTCAGTGCTGAATTGGAAATTCATAGACCTTTCCGCCAATGTAAAAATTTTTGCAAATCTTGACAAATAAAATTTTATTGAAAAAGAGAAAAAAGAATGGACTAACCCCTTTGCTAATTTTGCCCCAAAAAGTGATTTTTTCTGAAATGTTTGCAAACCCCATCGAAATATACATCAGAAGAAAGGTCTTTAAAAACTGTATTCGTACGTGTAAGCAAAAATCTTCTACGTGGTCTGGTTCTCAAAATATTTACATCCAAAGTTATATTTGATCCCAGTTTCAGAAACCAACCCAAAACAATTGTTTGGATGGCGATATTTCTGCAATTGAGACTCACAGATGGTTGAAAATTTCAAAAACCTGTTTTAGTTTTTTAAGATCTTTCTAAAACCGAAAACCAAAAAATTTTACGACCTCTGGTTGTCTTCATCCAAAGTGATATTACCTTATTTCAACCCAATTTGATTAAAATCCTTCAAACGGAATTGTTTGGATGGAGATATTTTCGCAATAGAGACTCGTAATTGGTTTTGGTTTTCAGTGCTGAATTGGAAATTCATAGACCTTTCCGCCAATGTAAAAATTTTTGCAAATCTTGACAAATAAAATTTTATTGAAAAAGAGAAAAAAGAATGGACTAACCCCTTTGCTAATTTTGCCCCAAAAAGTGATTTTTTCTGAAATGTTTCCAAACCCCATCGAAATATACATCAAAAGAAAGGTCTTTAAAAACTGTTTTCGTACGTGTAAGCAAAAATCTTCTACGTGGTCTGGTTCTCAAAATATTTACATCCAAAGTTATATTTGATCCCAGTTTCAGAAACCAACCCAAAACAATTGTTTGGATGGCGATATTTCTGCAATTGAGACTCGTAGATGGTTGAAAATTTCAAAAACCTGTTTTAGTTTTTTAAGATCTTTCTAAAACCGAAAACCAAAAAATTTTACGACCTCTGGTTGTCGAAATATCTTCATCCAAAGTGATATTACCTTATTTCAACCCAATTTGATTAAAATCCTTCAAACGGAATTGTTTGGATGGAGATATTTTCGCAATAGAGACTCGTAATTGGTTTTGGTTTTCAGTGCTGAATTGGAAATTCATAGACCTTTCCGCCAATGTAAAAATTTTTGCAAATCTTGACAAATAAAATTTTATTGAAAAAGAGAAAAAAGAATGGACTAACCCCTTTGCTAATTTTGCCCCAAAAAGTGATTTTTTCTGAAATGTTTCCAAACCCCATCGAAATATACATCAAAAGAAAGGTCTTTAAAAACTGTTTTCGTACGTGTAAGCAAAAATCTTCTACGTGGTCTGGTTCTCAAAATATTTACATCCAAAGTTATATTTGATCCCAGTTTCAGAAACCAACCCAAAACAATTGTTTGGATGGCGATATTTCTGCAATTGAGACTCGTAGATGGTTGAAAATTTCAAAAACCTGTTTTAGTTTTTTAAGATCTTTCTAAAACCGAAAACCAAAAAATTTTACGACCTCTGGTTGTCGAAATATCTTCATCCAAAGTGATATTACCTTATTTCAACCCAATTTGATTAAAATCCTTCAAACGGAATTGTTTGGATGGAGATATTTTCGGAATCGAGACTCGTAATTGGTTTTGGTTTTCAGTGCTGAATTGGAAATTCATAGACCTTTCCGCCAATGTAAAAATTTTTGCAAATCTTGACAAATAAAATTTTATTGAAAAAGAGAAAAAAGAATGGACTAACCCCTTTGCTAATTTTGCCCCAAAAAGTGTTTTTTCTGAAATGTTTCCAAACCCCATCGAAATATACATCAAAAGAAAGGTCTTTAAAAACTGTTTTCGTACGTGTAAGCAAAAATCTTCTACGTGGTCTGGTTCTCAAAATATTTACATCCACAGTTATATTTGATCCCAGTTTCAGAAACCAACCCAAAACAATTGTTTGGATGGCGATATTTCTGCAATTGAGACTCGTAGATGGTTGAAAATTTCAAAAACCTGTTTTAGTTTTTTAAGATCTTTCTAAAACCGAAAACCAAAAAATTTTACGACCTCTGGTTGTCGAAATATCTTCATCCAAAGTGATATTACCTTATTTCAACCCAATTTGATTAAAATCCTTCAAACGGAATTGTTTGGATGGAGATATTTTCGCAATAGAGACTCGTAATTGGTTTTGGTTTTCAGTGCTGAATTGGAAATTCATAGACCTTTCCGCCAATGTAAAAATTTTTGCAAATCTTGACAAATAAAATTTTATTGAAAAAGAGAAAAAAGAATGGACTAACCCCTTTGCTAATTTTGCCCCAAAAAGTGATTTTTTCTGAAATGTTTCCAAACCCCATCGAAATATACATCAAAAGAAAGGTCTTTAAAAACTGTTTTCGTACGTGTAAGCAAAAATCTTCTACGTGGTCTGGTTCTCAAAATATTTACATCCAAAGTTATATTTGATCCCAGTTTCAGAAACCAACCCAAAACAATTGTTTGGATGGCGATATTTCTGCAATTGAGACTCGTAGATGGTTGAAAATTTCAAAAACCTATTTTAGTTTTTTAAGATCTTTCTAAAACCGAAAACCAAAAAATTTTACGACCTCTGGTTGTCGAAATATCTTCATCCAAAGTGATATTACCTTATTTCAACCCAATTTGATTAAAATCCTTCAAACGGAATTGTTTGGATGGAGATATTTTCGCAATAGAGACTCGTAATTGGTTTTGGTTTTCAGTGCTGAATTGGAAATTCATAGACCTTTCCGCCAATGTAAAAATTTTTGCAAATCTTGACAAATAAAATTTTATTGAAAAAGAGAAAAAAGAATGGACTAACCCCTTTGCTAATTTTGCCCCAAAAAGTGATTTTTTCTGAAATGTTTCCAAACCCCATCGAAATATACATCAAAAGAAAGGTCTTTAAAAACTGTTTTCGTACGTGTAAGCAAAAATCTTCTACGTGGTCTGGTTCTCAAAATATTTACATCCAAAGTTATATTTGATCCCAGTTTCAGAAACCAACCCAAAACAATTGTTTGGATGGCGATATTTCTGCAATTGAGACTCGTAGATGGTTGAAAATTTCAAAAACCTGTTTTAGTTTTTTTAAGATCTTTCTAAAACCGAAAACCAAAAAATTTTACGACCTCTGGTTGTCGAAATATCTTCATCCAAAGTGATATTACCTTATTTCAACCCAATTTGATTAAAATCCTTCAAACGGAATTGTTTGGATGGAGATATTTTCGCAATAGAGACTCGTAATTGGTTTTGGTTTTCAGTGCTGAATTGGAAATTCATAGACCTTTCCGCCAATGTAAAAATTTTTGCAAATCTTGACAAATAAAATTTTATTGAAAAAGAGAAAAAAGAATGGACTAACCCCTTTGCTAATTTTGCCCCAAAAAGTGATTTTTTCAGAAAATGTTTCCAAACCCCATCAAAATACATCAAAAGATAGGTCTTTAAAAACTGTTTTCGTACGTGTAAGCAAAAATCTTCTACGTGGTCTGGTTCTCAAAATATTTACATCCAAAGTTATATTTGATCCCAGTTTCAGAAACCAACCCAAAACAATTGTTTGGATGGCGATATTTCTGCAATTGAGACTCGTAGATGGTTGAAAATTTCAAAAACCTGTTTTAGTTTTTTAAGATCTTTCTAAAACCGAAAACCAAAAAATTTTACGACCTCTGGTTGTCGAAATATCTTCATCCAAAGTGATATTACCTTATTTCAACCCAATTTGATTAAAATCCTTCAAACGGAATTGTTTGGATGGAGATATTTTCGCAATCGAGACTCGTAATTGGTTTTGGTTTTCAGTGCTGAATTGGAAATTCATAGACCTTTCCGCCAATGTAAAAATTTTTGCAAATCTTGACAAATAAAATTTTATTGAAAAAGAGAAAAAAGAATGGACTAACCCCTTTGCTAATTTTGCCCCAAAAAGTGATTTTTTCTGAAATGTTTCCAAACCCCATCGAAATATACATCAAAAGAAAGGTCTTTAAAAACTGTTTTCGTACGTGTAAGCAAAAATCTTCTACGTGGTCTGGTTCTCAAAATATTTACATCCAAAGTTATATTTGATCCCAGTTTCAGAAACCAACCCAAAACAATTGTTTGGATGGCGATATTTCTGCAATTGAGACTCGTAGATGGTTGAAAATTTCAAAAACCTGTTTTAGTTTTTTAAGATCTTTCTAAAACCGAAAACCAAAAAATTTTACGACCTCTGGTTGTCGAAATATCTTCATCCAAAGTGATATTACCTTATTTCAACCCAATTTGATTAAAATCCTTCAAACGGAATTGTTTGGATGGAGATATTTTCGCAATAGAGACTCGTAATTGATTTTGGTTTTCAGTGCTGAATTGGAAATTCATAGACCTTTCCGCCAATGTAAAAATTTTTGCAAATCTTGACAAATAAAATTTTATTGAAAAAGAGAAAAAAGAATGGACTAACCCCTTTGCTAATTTTGCCCCAAAAAGTGATTTTTTCTGAAATGTTTGCAAACCCCATCGAAATATACATCAGAAGAAAGGTCTTTAAAAACTGTATTCGTACGTGTAAGCAAAAATCTTCTACGTGGTCTGGTTCTCAAAATATTTACATCCAAAGTTATATTTGATCCCAGTTTCAGAAACCAACCCAAAACAATTGTTTGGATGGCGATATTTCTGCAATTGAGACTCACAGATGGTTGAAAATTTCAAAAACCTGTTTTAGTTTTTTAAGATCTTTCTAAAACCGAAAACCAAAAAATTTTACGACCTCTGGTTGTCTTCATCCAAAGTGATATTACCTTATTTCAACCCAATTTGATTAAAATCCTTCAAACGGAATTGTTTGGATGGAGATATTTTCGCAATAGAGACTCGTAATTGGTTTTGGTTTTCAGTGCTGAATTGGAAATTCATAGACCTTTCCGCCAATGTAAAAATTTTTGCAAATCTTGACAAATAAAATTTTATTGAAAAAGAGAAAAAAGAATGGACTAACCCCTTTGCTAATTTTGCCCCAAAAAGTGATTTTTTCTGAAATGTTTCCAAACCCCATCGAAATATACATCAAAAGAAAGGTCTTTAAAAACTGTTTTCGTACGTGTAAGCAAAAATCTTCTACGTGGTCTGGTTCTCAAAATATTTACATCCAAAGTTATATTTGATCCCAGTTTCAGAAACCAACCCAAAACAATTGTTTGGATGGCGATATTTCTGCAATTGAGACTCGTAGATGGTTGAAAATTTCAAAAACCTGTTTTAGTTTTTTAAGATCTTTCTAAAACCGAAAACCAAAAAATTTTACGACCTCTGGTTGTCGAAATATCTTCATCCAAAGTGATATTACCTTATTTCAACCCAATTTGATTAAAATCCTTCAAACGGAATTGTTTGGATGGAGATATTTTCGCAATAGAGACTCGTAATTGGTTTTGGTTTTCAGTGCTGAATTGGAAATTCATAGACCTTTCCGCCAATGTAAAAATTTTTGCAAATCTTGACAAATAAAATTTTATTGAAAAAGAGAAAAAAGAATGGACTAACCCCTTTGCTAATTTTGCCCCAAAAAGTGATTTTTTCTGAAATGTTTCCAAACCCCATCGAAATATACATCAAAAGAAAGGTCTTTAAAAACTGTTTTCGTACGTGTAAGCAAAAATCTTCTACGTGGTCTGGTTCTCAAAATATTTACATCCAAAGTTATATTTGATCCCAGTTTCAGAAACCAACCCAAAACAATTGTTTGGATGGCGATATTTCTGCAATTGAGACTCGTAGATGGTTGAAAATTTCAAAAACCTGTTTTAGTTTTTTAAGATCTTTCTAAAACCGAAAACCAAAAAATTTTACGACCTCTGGTTGTCGAAATATCTTCATCCAAAGTGATATTACCTTATTTCAACCCAATTTGATTAAAATCCTTCAAACGGAATTGTTTGGATGGAGATATTTTCGGAATCGAGACTCGTAATTGGTTTTGGTTTTCAGTGCTGAATTGGAAATTCATAGACCTTTCCGCCAATGTAAAAATTTTTGCAAATCTTGACAAATAAAATTTTATTGAAAAAGAGAAAAAAGAATGGACTAACCCCTTTGCTAATTTTGCCCCAAAAAGTGTTTTTTCTGAAATGTTTCCAAACCCCATCGAAATATACATCAAAAGAAAGGTCTTTAAAAACTGTTTTCGTACGTGTAAGCAAAAATCTTCTACGTGGTCTGGTTCTCAAAATATTTACATCCACAGTTATATTTGATCCCAGTTTCAGAAACCAACCCAAAACAATTGTTTGGATGGCGATATTTCTGCAATTGAGACTCGTAGATGGTTGAAAATTTCAAAAACCTGTTTTAGTTTTTTAAGATCTTTCTAAAACCGAAAACCAAAAAATTTTACGACCTCTGGTTGTCGAAATATCTTCATCCAAAGTGATATTACCTTATTTCAACCCAATTTGATTAAAATCCTTCAAACGGAATTGTTTGGATGGAGATATTTTCGCAATAGAGACTCGTAATTGGTTTTGGTTTTCAGTGCTGAATTGGAAATTCATAGACCTTTCCGCCAATGTAAAAATTTTTGCAAATCTTGACAAATAAAATTTTATTGAAAAAGAGAAAAAAGAATGGACTAACCCCTTTGCTAATTTTGCCCCAAAAAGTGATTTTTTCTGAAATGTTTCCAAACCCCATCGAAATATACATCAAAAGAAAGGTCTTTAAAAACTGTTTTCGTACGTGTAAGCAAAAATCTTCTACGTGGTCTGGTTCTCAAAATATTTACATCCAAAGTTATATTTGATCCCAGTTTCAGAAACCAACCCAAAACAATTGTTTGGATGGCGATATTTCTGCAATTGAGACTCGTAGATGGTTGAAAATTTCAAAAACCTATTTTAGTTTTTTAAGATCTTTCTAAAACCGAAAACCAAAAAATTTTACGACCTCTGGTTGTCGAAATATCTTCATCCAAAGTGATATTACCTTATTTCAACCCAATTTGATTAAAATCCTTCAAACGGAATTGTTTGGATGGAGATATTTTCGCAATAGAGACTCGTAATTGGTTTTGGTTTTCAGTGCTGAATTGGAAATTCATAGACCTTTCCGCCAATGTAAAAATTTTTGCAAATCTTGACAAATAAAATTTTATTGAAAAAGAGAAAAAAGAATGGACTAACCCCTTTGCTAATTTTGCCCCAAAAAGTGATTTTTTCTGAAATGTTTCCAAACCCCATCGAAATATACATCAAAAGAAAGGTCTTTAAAAACTGTTTTCGTACGTGTAAGCAAAAATCTTCTACGTGGTCTGGTTCTCAAAATATTTACATCCAAAGTTATATTTGATCCCAGTTTCAGAAACCAACCCAAAACAATTGTTTGGATGGCGATATTTCTGCAATTGAGACTCGTAGATGGTTGAAAATTTCAAAAACCTGTTTTAGTTTTTTTAAGATCTTTCTAAAACCGAAAACCAAAAAATTTTACGACCTCTGGTTGTCGAAATATCTTCATCCAAAGTGATATTACCTTATTTCAACCCAATTTGATTAAAATCCTTCAAACGGAATTGTTTGGATGGAGATATTTTCGCAATAGAGACTCGTAATTGGTTTTGGTTTTCAGTGCTGAATTGGAAATTCATAGACCTTTCCGCCAATGTAAAAATTTTTGCAAATCTTGACAAATAAAATTTTATTGAAAAAGAGAAAAAAGAATGGACTAACCCCTTTGCTAATTTTGCCCCAAAAAGTGATTTTTTCTGAAATGTTTGCAAACCCCATCGAAATATACATCAGAAGAAAGGTCTTTAAAACCTGTATTCGTACGTGTAAGCAAAAATCTTCTATGTGGTCTGGTTCTCAAAATATTTACATCCAAAGTTATATTTGATCCCAGTTTCAGAAACCAACCCAAAACAATTGTTTGGATGGCGATATTTCTGCAATTGAGACTCGTAGATGGTTGAAAATTTCAAAAACCTGTTTTAGTTTTTTAAGATCTTTCTAAAACCGAAAACCAAAAAATTTTACGACCTCTGGTTGTCGAAATATCTTCATCCAAAGTGATATTACCTTATTTCAACCCAATTTGATTAAAATCCTTCAAACGGAAT
Source organism: Epistrophe eligans (assembly GCA_951394125.1). Classification (NCBI taxonomy): domain Eukaryota; kingdom Metazoa; phylum Arthropoda; class Insecta; order Diptera; family Syrphidae; genus Epistrophe; species Epistrophe eligans. The sequence continues at coordinate 32,122,770 of OX596029.1, forward strand.
TGTTTGGATGGAGATATTTTCGCAATCGAGACTCGTAATTGGTTTTGGTTTTCAGTGCTGAATTGGAAATTCATAGACCTTTCCGCCAATGTAAAAATTTTTGCAAATCTTGACAAATAAAATTTTATTGAAAAAGAGAAAAAAGAATGGACTAACCCCTTTGCTAATTTTGCCCCAAAAAGTGATTTTTTCTGAAATGTTTCCAAACCCCATCGAAATATACATCAAAAGAAAGGTCTTTAAAAACTGTTTTCGTACGTGTAAGCAAAAATCTTCTACGTGGTCTGGTTCTCAAAATATTTACATCCAAAGTTATATTTGATCCCAGTTTCAGAAACCAACCCAAAACAATTGTTTGGATGGCGATATTTCTGCAATTGAGACTCGTAGATGGTTGAAAATTTCAAAAACCTGTTTTAGTTTTTTAAGATCTTTCTAAAACCGAAAACCAAAAAATTTTACGACCTCTGGTTGTCGAAATATCTTCATCCAAAGTGATATTACCTTATTTCAACCCAATTTGATTAAAATCCTTCAAACGGAATTGTTTGGATGGAGATATTTTCGCAATCGAGACTCGTAATTGGTTTTGGTTTTCAGTGCTGAATTGGAAATTCATAGACCTTTCCGCCAATGTAAAAATTTTTGCAAATCTTGACAAATAAAATTTTATTGAAAAAGAGAAAAAAGAATGGACTAACCCCTTTGCTAATTTTGCCCCAAAAAGTGATTTTTTCTGAAATGTTTCCAAACCCCATCGAAATATACATCAAAAGAAAGGTCTTTAAAAACTGTTTTCGTACGTGTAAGCAAAAATCTTCTATGTGGTCTGGTTCTCAAAATATTTACATCCAAAGTTATATTTGATCCCAGTTTCAGAAACCAACCCAAAACAATTGTTTGGATGGCGATATTTCTGCAATTGAGACTCGTAGATGGTTGAAAATTTCAAAAACCTGTTTTAGTTTTTTAAGATCTTTCTAAAACCGAAAACCAAAAAATTTTACGACCTCTGGTTGTCGAAATATCTTCATCCAAAGTGATATTACCTTATTTCAACCCAATTTGATTAAAATCCTTCAAACGGAATTGTTTGGATGGAGATATTTTCGCAATCGAGACTCGTAATTGGTTTTGGTTTTCAGTGCTGAATTGGAAATTCATAGACCTTTCCGCCAATGTAAAAATTTTTGCAAATCTTGACAAATAAAATTTTATTGAAAAAGAGAAAAAAGAATGGACTAACCCCTTTGCTAATTTTGCCCCAAAAAGTGATTTTTTCTGAAATGTTTCCAAACCCCATCGAAATATACATCAAAAGAAAGGTCTTTAAAAACTGTTTTCGTACGTGTAAGCAAAAATCTTCTACGTGGTCTGGTTCTCAAAATATTTACATCCAAAGTTATATTTGATCCCAGTTTCAGAAACCAACCCAAAACAATTGTTTGGATGGCGATATTTCTGCAATTGAGACTCGTAGATGGTTGAAAATTTCAAAAACCTGTTTTAGTTTTTTAAGATCTTTCTAAAACCGAAAACCAAAAAATTTTACGACCTCTGGTTGTCGAAATATCTTCATCCAAAGTGATATTACCTTATTTCAACCCAATTTGATTAAAATCCTTCAAACGGAATTGTTTGGATGGAGATATTTTCGCAATCGAGACTCGTAATTGGTTTTGGTTTTCAGTGCTGAATTGGAAATTCATAGACCTTTCCGCCAATGTAAAAATTTTTGCAAATCTTGACAAATAAAATTTTATTGAAAAAGAGAAAAAAGAATGGACTAACCCCTTTGCTAATTTTGCCCCAAAAAGTGATTTTTTCTGAAATGTTTCCAAACCCCATCGAAATATACATCAAAAGAAAGGTCTTTAAAAACTGTTTTCGTACGTGTAAGCAAAAATCTTCTACGTGGTCTGGTTCTCAAAATATTTACATCCAAAGTTATATTTGATCCCAGTTTCAGAAACCAACCCAAAACAATTGTTTGGATGGCGATATTTCTGCAATTGAGACTCGTAGATGGTTGAAAATTTCAAAAACCTGTTTTAGTTTTTTAAGATCTTTCTAAAACCGAAAACCAAAAAATTTTACGACCTCTGGTTGTCGAAATATCTTCATCCAAAGTGATATTACCTTATTTCAACCCAATTTGATTAAAATCCTTCAAACGGAATTGTTTGGATGGAGATATTTTCGCAATAGAGACTCGTAATTGGTTTTGGTTTTCAGTGCTGAATTGGAAATTCATAGACCTTTCCGCCAATGTAAAAATTTTTGCAAATCTTGACAAATAAAATTTTATTGAAAAAGAGAAAAAAGAATGGACTAACCCCTTTGCTAATTTTGCCCCAAAAAGTGATTTTTTCAGAAAATGTTTCCAAACCCCATCAAAATACATCAAAAGATAGGTCTTTAAAAACTGTTTTCGTACGTGTAAGCAAAAATCTTCTACGTGGTCTGGTTCTCAAAATATTTACATCCAAAGTTATATTTGATCCCAGTTTCAGAAACCAACCCAAAACAATTGTTTGGATGGCGATATTTCTGCAATTGAGACTCGTAGATGGTTGAAAATTTCAAAAACCTGTTTTAGTTTTTTAAGATCTTTCTAAAACCGAAAACCAAAAAATTTTACGACCTCTGGTTGTCGAAATATCTTCATCCAAAGTGATATTACCTTATTTCAACCCAATTTGATTAAAATCCTTCAAACGGAATTGTTTGGATGGAGATATTTTCGCAATAGAGACTCGTAATTGGTTTTGGTTTTCAGTGCTGAATTGGAAATTCATAGACCTTTCCGCCAATGTAAAAATTTTTGCAAATCTTGACAAATAAAATTTTATTGAAAAAGAGAAAAAAGAATGGACTAACCCCTTTGCTAATTTTGCCCCAAAAAGTGATTTTTTCTGAAATGTTTCCAAACCCCATCGAAATATACATCAAAAGAAAGGTCTTTAAAAACTGTTTTCGTACGTGTAAGCAAAAATATTCTACGTGGTCTGGTTCTCAAAATATTTACATCCAAAGTTATATTTGATCCCAGTTTCAGAAACCAACCCAAAACAATTGTTTGGATGGCGATATTTCTGCAATTGAGACTCGTAGATGGTTGAAAATTTCAAAAACCTGTTTTAGTTTTTTAAGATCTTTCTAAAACCGAAAACCAAAAAATTTTACGACCTCTGGTTGTCTTCATCCAAAGTGATATTACCTTATTTCAACCCAATTTGATTAAAATCCTTCAAACGGAATTGTTTGGATGGAGATATTTTCGCAATCGAGACTCGTAATTGGTTTTGGTTTTCAGTGCTGAATTGGAAATTCATAGACCTTTCCGCCAATGTAAAAATTTTTGCAAATCTTGACAAATAAAATTTTATTGAAAAAGAGAAAAAAGAATGGACTAACCCCTTTGCTAATTTTGCCCCAAAAAGTGATTTTTTCTGAAATGTTTCCAAACCCCATCGAAATATACATCAAAAGAAAGGTCTTTAAAAACTGTTTTCGTACGTGTAAGCAAAAATCTTCTACGTGGTCTGGTTCTCAAAATATTTACATCCAAAGTTATATTTGATCCCAGTTTCAGAAACCAACCCAAAACAATTGTTTGGATGGCGATATTTCTGCAATTGAGACTCGTAGATGGTTGAAAATTTCAAAAACCTGTTTTAGTTTTTTAAGATCTTTCTAAAACCGAAAACCAAAAAATTTTACGACCTCTGGTTGTCGAAATATCTTCATCCAAAGTGATATTACCTTATTTCAACCCAATTTGATTAAAATCCTTCAAACGGAATTGTTTGGATGGAGATATTTTCGCAATAGAGACTCGTAATTGGTTTTGGTTTTCAGTGCTGAATTGGAAATTCATAGACCTTTCCGCCAATGTAAAAATTTTTGCAAATCTTGACAAATAAAATTTTATTGAAAAAGAGAAAAAAGAATGGACTAACCCCTTTGCTAATTTTGCCCCAAAAAGTGATTTTTTCTGAAATGTTTCCAAACCCCATCGAAATATACATCAAAAGAAAGGTCTTTAAAAACTGTTTTCGTACGTGTAAGCAAAAATATTCTACGTGGTCTGGTTCTCAAAATATTTACATCCAAAGTTATATTTGATCCCAGTTTCAGAAACCAACCCAAAACAATTGTTTGGATGGCGATATTTCTGCAATTGAGACTCGTAGATGGTTGAAAATTTCAAAAACCTGTTTTAGTTTTTTAAGATCTTTCTAAAACCGAAAACCAAAAAATTTTACGACCTCTGGTTGTCGAAATATCTTCATCCAAAGTGATATTACCTTATTTCAACCCAATTTGATTAAAATCCTTCAAACGGAATTGTTTGGATGGAGATATTTTCGCAATCGAGACTCGTAATTGGTTTTGGTTTTCAGTGCTGAATTGGAAATTCATAGACCTTTCCGCCAATGTAAAAATTTTTGCAAATCTTGACAAATAAAATTTTATTGAAAAAGAGAAAAAAGAATGGACTAACCCCTTTTCTAATTTTGCCCCAAAAAGTGATTTTTTCTGAAATGTTTCCAAACCCCATCGAAATATACATCAAAAGAAAGGTCTTTAAAAACTGTTTTCGTACGTGTAAGCAAAAATCTTCTACGTGGTCTGGTTCTCAAAATATTTACATCCAAAGTTATATTTGATCCCAGTTTCAGAAACCAACCCAAAACAATTGTTTGGATGGCGATATTTCTGCAATTGAGACTCGTAGATGGTTGAAAATTTCAAAAACCTGTTTTAGTTTTTTAAGATCTTTCTAAAACCGAAAACCAAAAAATTTTACGACCTCTGGTTGTCGAAATATCTTCATCCAAAGTGATATTACCTTATTTCAACCCAATTTGATTAAAATCCTTCAAACGGAATTGTTTGGATGGAGATATTTTCGCAATCGAGACTCGTAATTGGTTTTGGTTTTCAGTGCTGAATTGGAAATTCATAGACCTTTCCGCCAATGTAAAAATTTTTGCAAATCTTGACAAATAAAATTTTATTGAAAAAGAGAAAAAAGAATGGACTAACCCCTTTGCTAATTTTGCCCCAAAAAGTGATTTTTTCTGAAATGTTTGCAAACCCCATCGAAATATACATCAAAAGAAAGGTCTTTAAAACCTGTATTCGTACGTGTAAGCAAAAATCTTCTATGTGGTCTGGTTCTCAAAATATTTACATCCAAAGTTATATTTGATCCCAGTTTCAGAAACCAACCCAAAACAATTGTTTGGATGGCGATATTTCTGCAATTGAGACTCGTAGATGGTTGAAAATTTCAAAAACCTGTTTTAGTTTTTTAAGATCTTTCTAAAACCGAAAACCAAAAAATTTTACGACCTCTGGTTGTCGAAATATCTTCATCCAAAGTGATATTACCTTATTTCAACCCAATTTGATTAAAATCCTTCAAACGGAATTGTTTGGATGGAGATATTTTCGCAATCGAGACTCGTAATTGGTTTTGGTTTTCAGTGCTGAATTGGAAATTCATAGACCTTTCCGCCAATGTAAAAATTTTTGCAAATCTTGACAAATAAAATTTTATTGAAAAAGAGAAAAAAGAATGGACTAACCCCTTTGCTAATTTTGCCCCAAAAAGTGATTTTTTCTGAAATGTTTCCAAACCCCATCGAAATATACATCAAAAGAAAGGTCTTTAAAAACTGTTTTCGTACGTGTAAGCAAAAATCTTCTACGTGGTCTGGTTCTCAAAATATTTACATCCAAAGTTATATTTGATCCCAGTTTCAGAAACCAACCCAAAACAATTGTTTGGATGGCGATATTTCTGCAATTGAGACTCGTAGATGGTTGAAAATTTCAAAAACCTGTTTTAGTTTTTTAAGATCTTTCTAAAACCGAAAACCAAAAAATTTTACGACCTCTGGTTGTCGAAATATCTTCATCCAAAGTGATATTACCTTATTTCAACCCAATTTGATTAAAATCCTTCAAACGGAATTGTTTGGATGGAGATATTTTCGGAATCGAGACTCGTAATTGGTTTTGGTTTTCAGTGCTGAATTGGAAATTCATAGACCTTTCCGCCAATGTAAAAATTTTTGCAAATCTTGACAAATAAAATTTTATTGAAAAAGAGAAAAAAGAATGGACTAACCCCTTTGCTAATTTTGCCCCAAAAAGTGTTTTTTCTGAAATGTTTCCAAACCCCATCGAAATATACATCAAAAGAAAGGTCTTTAAAAACTGTTTTCGTACGTGTAAGCAAAAATCTTCTACGTGGTCTGGTTCTCAAAATATTTACATCCACAGTTATATTTGATCCCAGTTTCAGAAACCAACCCAAAACAATTGTTTGGATGGCGATATTTCTGCAATTGAGACTCGTAGATGGTTGAAAATTTCAAAAACCTGTTTTAGTTTTTTAAGATCTTTCTAAAACCGAAAACCAAAAAATTTTACGACCTCTGGTTGTCGAAATATCTTCATCCAAAGTGATATTACCTTATTTCAACCCAATTTGATTAAAATCCTTCAAACGGAATTGTTTGGATGGAGATATTTTCGCAATAGAGACTCGTAATTGGTTTTGGTTTTCAGTGCTGAATTGGAAATTCATAGACCTTTCCGCCAATGTAAAAATTTTTGCAAATCTTGACAAATAAAATTTTATTGAAAAAGAGAAAAAAGAATGGACTAACCCCTTTGCTAATTTTGCCCCAAAAAGTGATTTTTTCTGAAATGTTTCCAAACCCCATCGAAATATACATCAAAAGAAAGGTCTTTAAAAACTGTTTTCGTACGTGTAAGCAAAAATCTTCTACGTGGTCTGGTTCTCAAAATATTTACATCCAAAGTTATATTTGATCCCAGTTTCAGAAACCAACCCAAAACAATTGTTTGGATGGCGATATTTCTGCAATTGAGACTCGTAGATGGTTGAAAATTTCAAAAACCTGTTTTAGTTTTTTAAGATCTTTCTAAAACCGAAAACCAAAAAATTTTACGACCTCTGGTTGTCGAAATATCTTCATCCAAAGTGATATTACCTTATTTCAACCCAATTTGATTAAAATCCTTCAAACGGAATTGTTTGGATGGAGATATTTTCGCAATAGAGACTCGTAATTGGTTTTGGTTTTCAGTGCTGAATTGGAAATTCATAGACCTTTCCGCCAATGTAAAAATTTTTGCAAATCTTGACAAATAAAATTTTATTGAAAAAGAGAAAAAAGAATGGACTAACCCCTTTGCTAATTTTGCCCCAAAAAGTGATTTTTTCTGAAATGTTTGCAAACCCCATCGAAATATACATCAGAAGAAAGGTCTTTAAAACCTGTATTCGTACGTGTAAGCAAAAATCTTCTATGTGGTCTGGTTCTCAAAATATTTACATCCAAAGTTATATTTGATCCCAGTTTCAGAAACCAACCCAAAACAATTGTTTGGATGGCGATATTTCTGCAATTGAGACTCGTAGATGGTTGAAAATTTCAAAAACCTGTTTTAGTTTTTTAAGATCTTTCTAAAACCGAAAACCAAAAAATTTTACGACCTCTGGTTGTCGAAATATCTTCATCCAAAGTGATATTACCTTATTTCAACCCAATTTGATTAAAATCCTTCAAACGGAATTGTTTGGATGGAGATATTTTCGCAATCGAGACTCGTAATTGGTTTTGGTTTTCAGTGCTGAATTGGAAATTCATAGACCTTTCCGCCAATGTAAAAATTTTTGCAAATCTTGACAAATAAAATTTTATTGAAAAAGAGAAAAAAGAATGGACTAACCCCTTTGCTAATTTTGCCCCAAAAAGTGATTTTTTCTGAAATGTTTCCAAACCCCATCGAAATATACATCAAAAGAAAGGTCTTTAAAAACTGTTTTCGTACGTGTAAGCAAAAATCTTCTACGTGGTCTGGTTCTCAAAATATTTACATCCAAAGTTATATTTGATCCCAGTTTCAGAAACCAACCCAAAACAATTGTTTGGATGGCGATATTTCTGCAATTGAGACTCGTAGATGGTTGAAAATTTCAAAAACCTGTTTTAGTTTTTTAAGATCTTTCTAAAACCGAAAACCAAAAAATTTTACGACCTCTGGTTGTCGAAATATCTTCATCCAAAGTGATATTACCTTATTTCAACCCAATTTGATTAAAATCCTTCAAACGGAATTGTTTGGATGGAGATATTTTCGCAATCGAGACTCGTAATTGGTTTTGGTTTTCAGTGCTGAATTGGAAATTCATAGACCTTTCCGCCAATGTAAAAATTTTTGCAAATCTTGACAAATAAAATTTTATTGAAAAAGAGAAAAAAGAATGGACTAACCCCTTTGCTAATTTTGCCCCAAAAAGTGATTTTTTCTGAAATGTTTCCAAACCCCATCGAAATATACATCAAAAGAAAGGTCTTTAAAAACTGTTTTCGTACGTGTAAGCAAAAATCTTCTACGTGGTCTGGTTCTCAAAATATTTACATCCAAAGTTATATTTGATCCCAGTTTCAGAAACCAACCCAAAACAATTGTTTGGATGGCGATATTTCTGCAATTGAGACTCGTAGATGGTTGAAAATTTCAAAAACCTGTTTTAGTTTTTTAAGATCTTTCTAAAACCGAAAACCAAAAAATTTTACGACCTCTGGTTGTCGAAATATCTTCATCCAAAGTGATATTACCTTATTTCAACCCAATTTGATTAAAATCCTTCAAACGGAATTGTTTGGATGGAGATATTTTCGCAATCGAGACTCGTAATTGGTTTTGGTTTTCAGTGCTGAATTGGAAATTCATAGACCTTTCCGCCAATGTAAAAATGTTTGCAAATCTTGACAAATAAAATTTTATTGAAAAAGAGAAAAAAGAATGGACTAACCCCTTTGCTAATTTTGCCCCAAAAAGTCATTTTTTCTGAAATGTTTGCAAACCCCATCGAAATATACATCAGAAGAAAGGTCTTTAAAAACTGTATTCGTACGTGTAAGCAAAAATCTTCTACGTGGTCTGGTTCTCAAAATATTTACATCCAAAGTTATATTTGATCCCAGTTTCAGAAACCAACCCAAAACAATTGTTTGGATGGCGATATTTCTGCAATTGAGACTCGTAGATGGTTGAAAATTTCAAAAACCTGTTTTAGTTTTTTAAGATCTTTCTAAAACCGAAAACCAAAAAATTTTACGACCTCTGGTTGTCGAAATATCTTCATCCAAAGTGATATTACCTTATTTCAACCCAATTTGATTAAAATCCTTCAAACGGAATTGTTTGGATGGAGATATTTTCGCAATCGAGACTCGTAATTGGTTTTGGTTTTCAGTGCTGAATTGGAAATTCATAGACCTTTCCGCCAATGTAAAAATGTTTGCAAATCTTGACAAATAAAATTTTATTGAAAAAGAGAAAAAAGAATGGACTAACCCCTTTGCTAATTTTGCCCCAAAAAGTCATTTTTTCTGAAATGTTTGCAAACCCCATCGAAATATACATCAGAAGAAAGGTCTTTAAAAACTGTATTCGTACGTGTAAGCAAAAATCTTCTACGTGGTCTGGTTCTCAAAATATTTACATCCAAAGTTATATTTGATCCCAGTTTCAGAAACCAACCCAAAACAATTGTTTGGATGGCGATATTTCTGCAATTGAGACTCGTAGATGGTTGAAAATTTCAAAAACCTGTTTTAGTTTTTTAAGATCTTTCTAAAACCGAAAACCAAAAAATTTTACGACCTCTGGTTGTCTTCATCCAAAGTGATATTACCTTATTTCAACCCAATTTGATTAAAATCCTTCAAACGGAATTGTTTGGATGGAGATATTTTCGCAATAGAGACTCGTAATTGGTTTTGGTTTTCAGTGCTGAATTGGAAATTCATAGACCTTTCCGCCAATGTAAAAATTTTTGCAAATCTTGACAAATAAAATTTTATTGAAAAAGAGAAAAAAGAATGGACTAACCCCTTTGCTAATTTTGCCCCAAAAAGTGATTTTTTCTTAAATGTTTCCAAACCCCATCGAAATATACATCAAAAGAAAGGTCTTTAAAAACTGTTTTCGTACGTGTAAGCAAAAATCTTCTACGTGGTCTGGTTCTCAAAATATTTACATCCAAAGTTATATTTGATCCCAGTTTCAGAAACCAACCCAAAACAATTGTTTGGATGGCGATATTTCTGCAATTGAGACTCGTAGATGGTTGAAAATTTCAAAAACCTGTTTTAGTTTTTTAAGATCTTTCTAAAACCGAAAACCAAAAAATTTTACGACCTCTGGTTGTCGAAATATCTTCATCCAAAGTGATATTACCTTATTTCAACCCAATTTGATTAAAATCCTTCAAACGGAATTGTTTGGATGGAGATATTTTCGCAATAGAGACTCGTAATTGGTTTTGGTTTTCAGTGCTGAATTGGAAATTCATAGACCTTTCCGCCAATGTAAAAATTTTTGCAAATCTTGACAAATAAAATTTTATTGAAAAAGAGAAAAAAGAATGGACTAACCCCTTTGCTAATTTTGCCCCAAAAAGTGATTTTTTCTGAAATGTTTCCAAACCCCATCGAAATATACATCAAAAGAAAGGTCTTTAAAAACTGTTTTCGTACGTGTAAGCAAAAATATTCTACGTGGTCTGGTTCTCAAAATATTTACATCCAAAGTTATATTTGATCCCAGTTTCAGAAACCAACCCAAAACAATTGTTTGGATGGCGATATTTCTGCAATTGAGACTCGTAGATGGTTGAAAATTTCAAAAACCTGTTTTAGTTTTTTAAGATCTTTCTAAAACCGAAAACCAAAAAATTTTACGACCTCTGGTTGTCGAAATATCTTCATCCAAAGTGATATTACCTTATTTCAACCCAATTTGATTAAAATCCTTCAAACGGAATTGTTTGGATGGAGATATTTTCGCAATCGAGACTCGTAATTGGTTTTGGTTTTCAGTGCTGAATTGGAAATTCATAGACCTTTCCGCCAATGTAAAAATTTTTGCAAATCTTGACAAATAAAATTTTATTGAAAAAGAGAAAAAAGAATGGACTAACCCCTTTTCTAATTTTGCCCCAAAAAGTGATTTTTTCTGAAATGTTTCCAAACCCCATCGAAATATACATCAAAAGAAAGGTCTTTAAAAACTGTTTTCGTACGTGTAAGCAAAAATCTTCTACGTGGTCTGGTTCTCAAAATATTTACATCCAAAGTTATATTTGATCCCAGTTTCAGAAACCAACCCAAAACAATTGTTTGGATGGCGATATTTCTGCAATTGAGACTCGTAGATGGTTGAAAATTTCAAAAACCTGTTTTAGTTTTTTAAGATCTTTCTAAAACCGAAAACCAAAAAATTTTACGACCTCTGGTTGTCGAAATATCTTCATCCAAAGTGATATTACCTTATTTCAACCCAATTTGATTAAAATCCTTCAAACGGAATTGTTTGGATGGAGATATTTTCGCAATCGAGACTCGTAATTGGTTTTGGTTTTCAGTGCTGAATTGGAAATTCATAGACCTTTCCGCCAATGTAAAAATTTTTGCAAATCTTGACAAATAAAATTTTATTGAAAAAGAGAAAAAAGAATGGACTAACCCCTTTGCTAATTTTGCCCCAAAAAGTGATTTTTTCTGAAATGTTTGCAAACCCCATCGAAATATACATCAAAAGAAAGGTCTTTAAAACCTGTATTCGTACGTGTAAGCAAAAATCTTCTATGTGGTCTGGTTCTCAAAATATTTACATCCAAAGTTATATTTGATCCCAGTTTCAGAAACCAACCCAAAACAATTGTTTGGATGGCGATATTTCTGCAATTGAGACTCGTAGATGGTTGAAAATTTCAAAAACCTGTTTTAGTTTTTTAAGATCTTTCTAAAACCGAAAACCAAAAAATTTTACGACCTCTGGTTGTCGAAATATCTTCATCCAAAGTGATATTACCTTATTTCAACCCAATTTGATTAAAATCCTTCAAACGGAATTGTTTGGATGGAGATATTTTCGCAATCGAGACTCGTAATTGGTTTTGGTTTTCAGTGCTGAATTGGAAATTCATAGACCTTTCCGCCAATGTAAAAATGTTTGCAAATCTTGACAAATAAAATTTTATTGAAAAAGAGAAAAAAGAATGGACTAACCCCTTTGCTAATTTTGCCCCAAAAAGTGATTTTTTCTGAAATGTTTCCAAACCCCATCGAAATATACATCAAAAGAAAGGTCTTTAAAAACTGTTTTCGTACGTGTAAGCAAAAATCTTCTACGTGGTCTGGTTCTCAAAATATTTACATCCAAAGTTATATTTGATCCCAGTTTCAGAAACCAACCCAAAACAATTGTTTGGATGGCGATATTTCTGCAATTGAGACTCGTAGATGGTTGAAAATTTCAAAAACCTGTTTTAGTTTTTTAAGATCTTTCTAAAACCGAAAACCAAAAAATTTTACGACCTCTGGTTGTCGAAATATCTTCATCCAAAGTGATATTACCTTATTTCAACCCAATTTGATTAAAATCCTTCAAACGGAATTGTTTGGATGGAGATATTTTCGCAATAGAGACTCGTAATTGGTTTTGGTTTTCAGTGCTGAATTGGAAATTCATAGACCTTTCCGCCAATGTAAAAATTTTTGCAAATCTTGACAAATAAAATTTTATTGAAAAAGAGAAAAAAGAATGGACTAACCCCTTTGCTAATTTTGCCCCAAAAAGTCATTTTTTCTGAAATGTTTCCAAACCCCATCGAAATATACATCAAAAGAAAGGTCTTTAAAAACTGTTTTCGTACGTGTAAGCAAAAATCTTCTACGTGGTCTGGTTCTCAAAATATTTACATCCAAAGTTATATTTGATCCCAGTTTCAGAAACCAACCCAAAACAATTGTTTGGATGGCGATATTTCTGCAATTGAGACTCGTAGATGGTTGAAAATTTCAAAAACCTGTTTTAGTTTTTTAAGATCTTTCTAAAACCGAAAACCAAAAAATTTTACGACCTCTGGTTGTCGAAATATCTTCATCCAAAGTGATTTCCAATTTCCTTATTTCAACCCAATTTGATTAAAATCCTTCAAACGGAATTGTTTGGATGGAGATATTTTCGCAATAGAGACTCGTAATTGGTTTTGGTTTTCAGTGCTGAATTGGAAATTCATAGACCTTTCCGCCAATGTAAAAATTTTTGCAAATCTTGACAAATAAAATTTTATTGAAAAAGAGAAAAAAGAATGGACTAACCCCTTTGCTAATTTTGCCCCAAAAAGTGATTTTTTCTGAAATGTTTCCAAACCCCATCGAAATATACATCAGAAGAAAGGTCTTTAAAAACTGTATTCGTACGTGTAAGCAAAAATCTTCTACGTGGTCTGGTTCTCAAAATATTTACATCCAAAGTTATATTTGATCCCAGTTTCAGAAACCAACCCAAAACAATTGTTTGGATGGCGATATTTCTGCAATTGAGACTCGTAGATGGTTGAAAATTTCAAAAACCTGTTTTAGTTTTTTAAGATCTTTCTAAAACCGAAAACCAAAAAATTTTACGACCTCTGGTTGTCGAAATATCTTCATCCAAAGTGATATTACCTTATTTCAACCCAATTTGATTAAAATCCTTCAAACGGAATTGTTTGGATGGAGATATTTTCGCAATAGAGACTCGTAATTGGTTTTGGTTTTCAGTGCTGAATTGGAAATTCATAGACCTTTCCGCCAATGTAAAAATTTTTGCAAATCTTGACAAATAAAATTTTATTGAAAAAGAGAAAAAAGAATGGACTAACCCCTTTGCTAATTTTGCCCCAAAAAGTGATTTTTTCTGAAATGTTTCCAAACCCCATCGAAATATACATCAAAAGAAAGGTCTTTAAAAACTGTTTTCGTACGTGTAAGCAAAAATCTTCTACGTGGTCTGGTTCTCAAAATATTTACATCCAAAGTTATATTTGATCCCAGTTTCAGAAACCAACCCAAAACAATTGTTTGGATGGCGATATTTCTGCAATTGAGACTCGTAGATGGTTGAAAATTTCAAAAACCTGTTTTAGTTTTTTAAGATCTTTCTAAAACCGAAAACCAAAAAATTTTACGACCTCTGGTTGTCGAAATATCTTCATCCAAAGTGATATTACCTTATTTCAACCCAATTTGATTAAAATCCTTCAAACGGAATTGTTTGGATGGAGATATTTTCGCAATCGAGACTCGTAATTGGTTTTGGTTTTCAGTGCTGAATTGGAAATTCATAGACCTTTCCGCCAATGTAAAAATTTTTGCAAATCTTGACAAATAAAATTTTATTGAAAAAGAGAAAAAAGAATGGACTAACCCCTTTGCTAATTTTGCCCCAAAAAGTGATTTTTTCTGAAATGTTTCCAAACCCCATCGAAATATACATCAAAAGAAAGGTCTTTAAAAACTGTTTTCGTACGTGTAAGCAAAAATCTTCTACGTGGTCTGGTTCTCAAAATATTTACATCCAAAGTTATATTTGATCCCAGTTTCAGAAACCAACCCAAAACAATTGTTTGGATGGCGATATTTCTGCAATTGAGACTCGTAGATGGTTGAAAATTTCAAAAACCTATTTTAGTTTTTTAAGATCTTTCTAAAACCGAAAACCAAAAAATTTTACGACCTCTGGTTGTCGAAATATCTTCATCCAAAGTGATATTACCTTATTTCAACCCAATTTGATTAAAATCCTTCAAACGGAATTGTTTGGATGGAGATATTTTCGCAATAGAGACTCGTAATTGGTTTTGGTTTTCAGTGCTGAATTGGAAATTCATAGACCTTTCCGCCAATGTAAAAATTTTTGCAAATCTTGACAAATAAAATTTTATTGAAAAAGAGAAAAAAGAATGGACTAACCCCTTTGCTAATTTTGCCCCAAAAAGTGATTTTTTCTGAAATGTTTCCAAACCCCATCGAAATATACATCAAAAGAAAGGTCTTTAAAAACTGTTTTCGTACGTGTAAGCAAAAATCTTCTACGTGGTCTGGTTCTCAAAATATTTACATCCAAAGTTATATTTGATCCCAGTTTCAGAAACCAACCCAAAACAATTGTTTGGATGGCGATATTTCTGCAATTGAGACTCGTAGATGGTTGAAAATTTCAAAAACCTGTTTTAGTTTTTTAAGATCTTTCTAAAACCGAAAACCAAAAAATTTTACGACCTCTGGTTGTCGAAATATCTTCATCCAAAGTGATATTACCTTATTTCAACCCAATTTGATTAAAATCCTTCAAACGGAATTGTTTGGATGGAGATATTTTCGCAATCGAGACTCGTAATTGGTTTTGGTTTTCAGTGCTGAATTGGAAATTCATAGACCTTTCCGCCAATGTAAAAATTTTTGCAAATCTTGGCAAATAAAATTTTATTGAAAAAGAGAAAAAAGAATGGACTAACCCCTTTGCTAATTTTGCCCCAAAAAGTGATTTTTTCTGAAATGTTTCCAAACCCCATCGAAATATACATCAAAAGAAAGGTCTTTAAAAACTGTTTTCGTACGTGTAAGCAAAAATCTTCTACGTGGTCTGGTTCTCAAAATATTTACATCCAAAGTTATATTTGATCCCAGTTTCAGAAACCAACCCAAAACAATTGTTTGGATGGCGATATTTCTGCAATTGAGACTCGTAGATGGTTGAAAATTTCAAAAACCTGTTTTAGTTTTTTAAGATCTTTCTAAAACCGAAAACCAAAAAATTTTACGACCTCTGGTTGTCGAAATATCTTCATCCAAAGTGATATTACCTTATTTCAACCCAATTTGATTAAAATCCTTCAAACGGAATTGTTTGGATGGAGATATTTTCGCAATCGAGACTCGTAATTGGTTTTGGTTTTCAGTGCTGAATTGGAAATTCATAGACCTTTCCGCCAATGTAAAAATTTTTGCAAATCTTGACAAATAAAATTTTATTGAAAAAGAGAAAAAAGAATGGACTAACCCCTTTGCTAATTTTGCCCCAAAAAGTGATTTTTTCTGAAATGTTTCCAAACCCCATCGAAATATACATCAAAAGAAAGGTCTTTAAAAACTGTTTTCGTACGTGTAAGCAAAAATCTTCTACGTGGTCTGGTTCTCAAAATATTTACATCCAAAGTTATATTTGATCCCAGTTTCAGAAACCAACCCAAAACAATTGTTTGGATGGCGATATTTCTGCAATTGAGACTCGTAGATGGTTGAAAATTTCAAAAACCTGTTTTAGTTTTTTAAGATCTTTCTAAAACCGAAAACCAAAAAATTTTACGACCTCTGGTTGTCGAAATATCTTCATCCAAAGTGATATTACCTTATTTCAACCCAATTTGATTAAAATCCTTCAAACGGAATTGTTTGGATGGAGATATTTTCGCAATCGAGACTCGTAATTGGTTTTGGTTTTCAGTGCTGAATTGGAAATTCATAGACCTTTCCGCCAATGTAAAAATTTTTGCAAATCTTGACAAATAAAATTTTATTGAAAAAGAGAAAAAAGAATGGACTAACCCCTTTGCTAATTTTGCCCCAAAAAGTGATTTTTTCTGAAATGTTTCCAAACCCCATCGAAATATACATCAAAAGAAAGGTCTTTAAAAACTGTTTTCGTACGTGTAAGCAAAAATCTTCTACGTGGTCTGGTTCTCAAAATATTTACATCCAAAGTTATATTTGATCCCAGTTTCAGAAACCAACCCAAAACAATTGTTTGGATGGCGATATTTCTGCAATTGAGACTCGTAGATGGTTGAAAATTTCAAAAACCTGTTTTAGTTTTTTAAGATCTTTCTAAAACCGAAAACCAAAAAATTTTACGACCTCTGGTTGTCGAAATATCTTCATCCAAAGTGATATTACCTTATTTCAACCCAATTTGATTAAAATCCTTCAAACGGAATTGTTTGGATGGAGATATTTTCGCAATAGAGACTCGTAATTGGTTTTGGTTTTCAGTGCTGAATTGGAAATTCATAGACCTTTCCGCCAATGTAAAAATTTTTGCAAATCTTGACAAATAAAATTTTATTGAAAAAGAGAAAAAAGAATGGACTAACCCCTTTGCTAATTTTGCCCCAAAAAGTGATTTTTTCTGAAATGTTTCCAAACCCCATCGAAATATACATCAAAAGAAAGGTCTTTAAAAACTGTTTTCGTACGTGTAAGCAAAAATCTTCTACGTGGTCTGGTTCTCAAAATATTTACATCCAAAGTTATATTTGATCCCAGTTTCAGAAACCAACCCAAAACAATTGTTTGGATGGCGATATTTCTGCAATTGGGACTCGTAGATGGTTGAAAATTTCAAAAACCTGTTTTAGTTTTTTAAGATCTTTCTAAAACCGAAAACCAAAAAATTTTACGACCTCTGGTTGTCGAAATATCTTCATCCAAAGTGATATTACCTTATTTCAACCCAATTTGATTAAAATCCTTCAAACGGAATTGTTTGGATGGAGATATTTTCGGAATCGAGACTCGTAATTGGTTTTGGTTTTCAGTGCTGAATTGGAAATTCATAGACCTTTCCGCCAATGTAAAAATTTTTGCAAATCTTGACAAATAAAATTTTATTGAAAAAGAGAAAAAAGAATGGACTAACCCCTTTGCTAATTTTGCCCCAAAAAGTGATTTTTTCTGAAATGTTTGCAAACCCCATCGAAATATACATCAGAAGAAAGGTCTTTAAAAACTGTATTCGTACGTGTAAGCAAAAATCTTCTACGTGGTCTGGTTCTCAAAATATTTACATCCAAAGTTATATTTGAACCCAGTTTCAGAAACCAACCCAAAACAATTGTTTGGATGGCGATATTTCTGCAATTGAGACTCGTAGATGGTTGAAAATTTCAAAAACCTGTTTTAGTTTTTTAAGATCTTTCTAAAACCGAAAACCAAAAAATTTTACGACCTCTGGTTGTCGAAATATCTTCATCCAAAGTGATATTACCTTATTTCAACCCAATTTGATTAAAATCCTTCAAACGGAATTGTTTGGATGGAGATATTTTCGCAATCGAGACTCGTAATTGGTTTTGGTTTTCAGTGCTGAATTGGAAATTCATAGACCTTTCCGCCAATGTAAAAATTTTTGCAAATCTTGACAAATAAAATTTTATTGAAAAAGAGAAAAAAGAATGGACTAACCCCTTTGCTAATTTTGCCCCAAAAAGTGATTTTTTCTGAAATGTTTGCAAACCCCATCGAAATATACATCAGAAGAAAGGTCTTTAAAAACTGTATTCGTACGTGTAAGCAAAAATCTTCTACGTGGTCTGGTTCTCAAAATATTTACATCCAAAGTTATATTTGAACCCAGTTTCAGAAACCAACCCAAAACAATTGTTTGGATGGCGATATTTCTGCAATTGAGACTCGTAGATGGTTGAAAATTTCAAAAACCTGTTTTAGTTTTTTAAGATCTTTCTAAAACCGAAAACCAAAAAATTTTACGACCTCTGGTTGTCGAAATATCTTCATCCAAAGTGATATTACCTTATTTCAACCCAATTTGATTAAAATCCTTCAAACGGAATTGTTTGGATGGAGATATTTTCGCAATCGAGACTCGTAATTGGTTTTGGTTTTCAGTGCTGAATTGGAAATTCATAGACCTTTCCGCCAATGTAAAAATTTTTGCAAATCTTGACAAATAAAATTTTATTGAAAAAGAGAAAAAAGAATGGACTAACCCCTTTGCTAATTTTGCCCCAAAAAGTGATTTTTTCTGAAATGTTTCCAAACCCCATCGAAATATACATCAAAAGAAAGGTCTTTAAAAACTGTTTTCGTACGTGTAAGCAAAAATCTTCTACGTGGTCTGGTTCTCAAAATATTTACATCCACAGTTATATTTGATCCCAGTTTCAGAAACCAACCCAAAACAATTGTTTGGATGGCGATATTTCTGCAATTGAGACTCGTAGATGGTTGAAAATTTCAAAAACCTGTTTTAGTTTTTTAAGATCTTTCTAAAACCGAAAACCAAAAAATTTTACGACCTCTGGTTGTCGAAATATCTTCATCCAAAGTGATATTACCTTATTTCAACCCAATTTGATTAAAATCCTTCAAACGGAATTGTTTGGATGGAGATATTTTCGCAATCGAGACTCGTAATTGGTTTTGGTTTTCAGTGCTGAATTGGAAATTCATAGACCTTTCCGCCAATGTAAAAATTTTTGCAAATCTTGACAAATAAAATTTTATTGAAAAAGAGAAAAAAGAATGGACTAACCCCTTTGCTAATTTTGCCCCAAAAAGTGATTTTTTCTGAAATGTTTGCAAACCCCATCGAAATATACATCAGAAGAAAGGTCTTTAAAAACTGTATTCGTACGTGTAAGCAAAAATCTTCTACGTGGTCTGGTTCTCAAAATATTTACATCCAAAGTTATATTTGAACCCAGTTTCAGAAACCAACCCAAAACAATTGTTTGGATGGCGATATTTCTGCAATTGAGACTCGTAGATGGTTGAAAATTTCAAAAACCTGTTTTAGTTTTTTAAGATCTTTCTAAAACCGAAAACCAAAAAATTTTACGACCTCTGGTTGTCGAAATATCTTCATCCAAAGTGATATTACCTTATTTCAACCCAATTTGATTAAAATCCTTCAAACGGAATTGTTTGGATGGAGATATTTTCGCAATCGAGACTCGTAATTGGTTTTGGTTTTCAGTGCTGAATTGGAAATTCATAGACCTTTCCGCCAATGTAAAAATTTTTGCAAATCTTGACAAATAAAATTTTATTGAAAAAGAGAAAAAAGAATGGACTAACCCCTTTGCTAATTTTGCCCCAAAAAGTGATTTTTTCTGAAATGTTTCCAAACCCCATCGAAATATACATCAAAAGAAAGGTCTTTAAAAACTGTTTTCGTACGTGTAAGCAAAAATCTTCTACGTGGTCTGGTTCTCAAAATATTTACATCCACAGTTATATTTGATCCCAGTTTCAGAAACCAACCCAAAACAATTGTTTGGATGGCGATATTTCTGCAATTGAGACTCGTAGATGGTTGAAAATTTCAAAAACCTGTTTTAGTTTTTTAAGATCTTTCTAAAACCGAAAACCAAAAAATTTTACGACCTCTGGTTGTCGAAATATCTTCATCCAAAGTGATATTACCTTATTTCAACCCAATTTGATTAAAATCCTTCAAACGGAATTGTTTGGATGGAGATATTTTCGCAATCGAGACTCGTAATTGGTTTTGGTTTTCAGTGCTGAATTGGAAATTCATAGACCTTTCCGCCAATGTAAAAATTTTTGCAAATCTTGGCAAATAAAATTTTATTGAAAAAGAGAAAAAAGAATAGACTAACCCCTTTGCTAATTTTGCCCCAAAAAGTGATTTTTTCTTAAATGTTTCCAAACCCCATCGAAATATACATCAAAAGAAAGGTCTTTAAAAACTGTTTTCGTACGTGTAAGCAAAAATCTTCTACGTGGTCTGGTTCTCAAAATATTTACATCCAAAGTTATATTTGATCCCAGTTTCAGAAACCAACCCAAAACAATTGTTTGGATGGCGATATTTCTGCAATTGAGACTCGTAGATGGTTGAAAATTTCAAAAACCTGTTTTAGTTTTTTAAGATCTTTCTAAAACCGAAAACCAAAAAATTTTACGACCTCTGGTTGTCGAAATATCTTCATCCAAAGTGATATTACCTTATTTCAACCCAATTTGATTAAAATCCTTCAAACGGAATTGTTTGGATGGAGATATTTTCGCAATCGAGACTCGTAATTGGTTTTGGTTTTCAGTGCTGAATTGGAAATTCATAGACCTTTCCGCCAATGTAAAAATTTTTGCAAATCTTGACAAATAAAATTTTATTGAAAAAGAGAAAAAAGAATGGACTAACCCCTTTGCTAATTTTGCCCCAAAAAGTGATTTTTTCTGAAATGTTTCCAAACCCCATCGAAATACATCAAAAGAAAGGTCTTTAAAAACTGTATTCGTACGTGTAAGCAAAAATCTTCTACGTGGTCTGGTTCTCAAAATATTTACATCCAAAGTTATATTTGAACCCAGTTTCAGAAACCAACCCAAAACAATTGTTTGGATGGCGATATTTCTGCAATTGAGACTCGTAGATGGTTGAAAATTTCAAAAACCTGTTTTAGTTTTTTAAGATTTTTCTAAAACCGAAAACCAAAAAATTTTACGACCTCTGGTTGTCGAAATATCTTCATCCAAAGTGATATTACCTTATTTCAACCCAATTTGATTAAAATCCTTCAAACGGAATTGTTTGGATGGAGATATTTTCGCAATCGAGACTCGTAATTGGTTTTGGTTTTCAGTGCTGAATTGGAAATTCATAGACCTTTCCGCCAATGTAAAAATTTTTGCAAATCTTGACAAATAAAATTTTATTGAAAAAGAGAAAAAAGAATGGACTAACCCCTTTGCTAATTTTGCCCCAAAAAGTGATTTTTTCTGAAATGTTTCCAAACCCCATCGAAATATACATCAAAAGAAAGGTCTTTAAAAACTGTTTTCGTACGTGTAAGCAAAAATCTTCTACGTGGTCTGGTTCTCAAAATATTTACATCCAAAGTTATATTTGATCCCAGTTTCAGAAACCAACCCAAAACAATTGTTTGGATGGCGATATTTCTGCAATTGAGACTCGTAGATGGTTGAAAATTTCAAAAACCTGTTTTAGTTTTTTAAGATCTTTCTAAAACCGAAAACCAAAAAATTTTACGACCTCTGGTTGTCGAAATATCTTCATCCAAAGTGATATTACCTTATTTCAAGCCAATTCAATTAAAATTGTTTAAAACAATTGTTTGGATGGCGATATTTCTGCAATCGAGACTCAAAAATTAAAAAAAAAAATTAAAAATGTGTATTTGTTTCTTAAAATATTTCTTAGACTGAAATCAAAAAAATTCTATAAGGTCCGGTTCTCGAAATATTTGCATCTAACGAGAATAATATTTTTCCAGGCGGAGAAGGGTTCAGCTAGCAGTAAATATAAACGTATATAGTATACCTTTAAACGTCTATTTATTCGATAAAACGTTTGCATTACCCTATAAACCACTCCCAAATTTTGTGTCTGCTTTAAAACTCTTAAGCGTTCAATTTTATTCCCTAAATATGATAATATTTTTCGATTTTACATTGCAAAGGATTTAAAAATAATCAAAATCTATTTTATAAATAAAAATATAATTTATTCATCAGAATAAAAAAAAAGAGAATTTGGAGGTAAATATTTACTTGACAGACTATTAAACTTGCCCCGATGGCTGATTTTAATGATAAAAATCTTTAGCGAAAAGTTTTTTGCAAAAAAATAAAATTACCTTTTTTTCTTTTTTTTTTTTTGCTAGTTTTACTTTGATATCTTTTTGGATACTGATAGTCTTCATCATCATGACGAAAAGGGCTACCAACATGACATCAAACAAGAATGAAGCTATGTATATCTCCTTCACAAAAACACACTCTTAAAATATTTATGCTCGTAGTTATATCAATCTATAGATATATTATTATTTGTAAGTAGATATAGAATGCAATTTCTTGAAGGAAGGACCATAGAGCATTCAATCAGTTTTTCGACTGATTAAAGATTGTATTCATTCAAGCAATTGATTGAGGAGGTTGCGACTATAGAGATATAGAATTTCTTCCCTCAGCCAACAGAATTGATGCAAATATTACGAGAAAAAAAAAACGTAGGTATAATAACTTGGATTTGATTGAGAGAAGATGCAATATTTTGAATGGGATCATAATGATGGATTTGGTTTTTCAAAAGCCATCCGGATATAAGGATTATTATTACGATGACAATTTAATATTTCTAAAGGACGGATTTGCGCTGAATTAAATATCACAAAAAAAGAAATTATTTGCAAGTTAATGATGATATTTTGTACACAAATAAAATATGAAAAAAATTAAATGAATTTTACTTAAATGTAGATTAATACAATTTTGATTATTTATATAATATTTTGCATATTTATTGGCCAATTAGATGATATAATCAGTATGATTTCGATTTAATATTATTTGGATACTTACTGATTTAAGTGCAAAGTACAAAAAGCCCGAAGAAATATATGGAAACATTTTTTTTTTATCTACACCGTATTATTAATTTGACATGTAAAGCTAATGGCGCAAATTTTTAGACGATTTAAAACAATATTAAAGCGTATTTAGTATGATGCTAGGTTAGAAACAGGACTTTCCAATTTAAAACGAGTAAGCATCGTTTATCATTTTATTAAATTTATAAAATCACCAAATAGCTATTTGAACTTTTTAATATCATTCTAACTCCAAATGTCACTTTGACAATTTAAAATGTGAAAATGGTATGTTTGCTTACTTGTTTGCACCAACTCACACGTTTTTAGGCGTGTTCAGCTGAAGTTTATTGAGAAAATAGGTTTAGTTTACTATTAAAAAAAAAAAAATTAAAAAAAAAATGTTTAAAAGTAAAAACATTTTAGCAAACATCTTTAAATTTAGTAAATTGTTAAGTAGTGTCATGCTAATACCTTAACATCAAGCTGTTTAAAATTCTGCACTAATGTCTTCATAAATGTACTAATATTTGGTGATTCATTGCCAACTGTGCTTTTACAACAAAATTTAGCTTACAAAATTCATTGAAAATTACTTTTTTATATTTTATTATTTATTATAACTTTGGGAACAAAAAATAAATTGAAAAGTACTAAATCTCAAAGACAGTGTAACTGAAACTGTTTTTTTTTTTAATTTCAATTCGTTCTCACTCTTTTTGACAAAATTTTTAATGAACTTCTGAATCCCCTTTTATGTTTTCACATTTTAAACTTTTTAACATTGAAAATGTTTATAGGGTCGTTTTGATAAAAGTATGGTGTTACCAAAATGAACAAAAGATATAGAATGAACTCTAGCGTATAGTGGGAGAACGATTGAATTTTTGGTTGGTGTTACCTTTGTATATAAACTTTATAGTAATCTCATGGAGTCGTTTTTTTTTACGAGACATTTGGACGGTGGCGGCGCTCGTGCTCGCTGATGTTGAAAATAAAATTTGCAACATTTTGGCAGGAAAACGGGCAACATTTTCTTATTTGAGAGGTATCCCTATGGGAGTATAATATCATAAACAAGTTTATATACAAAGACAATAGTTAAAAAAGGTTGCTTTAAAAATCACACAAAAATTGAAAAAAAAGAGGAATTTTCATCGGCAAACAGCGAGCTTCAGTGCCGATTTTTAGGAATTCTGAAAATTTGCGTTTACTTAAATGCTTATATCTTTCTACCCAGCTGTCCGAATTTCAATGTGAAGGTATATAATTAAAGGAAAAATAACAGGCGTGTTAGAGCAAAAATAAAATTTTCAAAATCATTCAAAATTTCATACTAAAAACATGAAAATAAATATGGGACAAATAATTTCTTTCAACGAAGATGTTGATAAAAACAAAAAAAAAAAACATTAAAATACTTACAAACACCAATTGGCGAGAGGGAGATAGTATTCTAAAGCCGGTGGCGGCGGCGGCGGCGCGGCAGCGGAGTTTGTGCAATAAAAAACCACAATCGTGGCAAATTTGCTTCGGGTCGGAAAAAATGCTGTTTTTACATTTGTAGTCGGTATTGTAAAGGTACACTGTGGTTGGTTTGGTTTGCTTATAACTTCGGTTATAATAATCCTATCGGTAACATTAAGGTCTTAAAATGTAGGTAGAATATCGGACTACATTTTTTTTATAAAATCATTGCGCAGTCACATAAAACTATACATGATAAACCTCATAAAATTGAATATTTAAAAGAAACAAAAAATTAATAAAAAAAATTTTTTAAACCACATGTACTTTAACCCTTTTTAGGAGAGTTTTATGATGTTGGTATGTACATATATGTTGCACATTTTTGTTGGTTGGTTTAGTGGGTAAAAACAGAAAAGGATCGATTTGCTTAGCTTATAGCTCCTGTTCTAATATTCCGATCATTAAGATTTAGGTGTTAAAATAAAGGTAAAATATCAGGATTTATTATCGAGTTAAAAAATAATTGCGATCACATAAAAGTGTATGTGAAAAACGTAGTGATTTGATTGTTTTTTCAATATAAACTAAGAATTTAATGGAA
The DNA here is from genome assembly GCA_951394125.1 of Epistrophe eligans. NCBI lineage: Eukaryota > Metazoa > Arthropoda > Insecta > Diptera > Syrphidae > Epistrophe > Epistrophe eligans. Next base: position 32,147,885 of record OX596029.1, read on the forward strand.
ATGATAATAATAAACATACCTATGTAGGTATACATAGCTACATATAGTTTGTACATTTATTGGAAAGGGTTGATATCGTTGGTTTTGTTGGCTTATAATGCCTGTTCTAATACTCGGATCTTTAAGATTAAGGTCTTAAAATGAAGGTTAGATGTCAGGCTAAATTATTAAGTTGGAAAATCATTGCGATCACATAAAGTTGTATGTGAAAAACTTCATAATTTTGATTGTTTTTCAATTTAAACTGAAAATTTAATGAAAATGATATGTAGTTACATAATATGTATGTATGTACATACCTATGTACATTTATAGAAAAGGGTCGATTGGTTTTTTGATTGACTTTCCTATAACTTCGGTTCTAATAATCAGATCTTTAAGATTAAGGTCTCAAAATTAAGGTATAATGTCAAGTTTATTAATTAAATTAAAAATTCATTGTGATTACATACAAGTGTAGGCAAAAAACGTGATTCTTTATATATTTATCGTTATAATAATTTAATTAAAATAAAATTTTAATAAAAAATTGAATACAAAATAAATAATTATACTTAGGTTAGGTAGGTACATTATGCATCAGATCCTCAAGTTTAAGGTTAAGTTTAGGTAAATTATCAGACTAGAGGTAGAATTGTAAGTGATGTGACTAATTTCGGTCGATATTTTGGTTTTTTCAATTATGTGACCCAGTCCATATGGTAGGTTTTAGTGCTAAAAAAAATATCATAAAAGGAGATTTTATTTAAAAATTTGAAAATACGTGTTTTTTTAAATCGGAATTTCAATATGGTAAATTAGGGCAAAAGAAGAGAAAGGTCTAGATTCTATTTTCTAAACGAAAAGTGATAGAGAGTTTTTTTTCTTTTATCGATAGATCATGTAAATACAAGAAAGTCACATATATAAAAGAAAATTCTAGAAAGTCTAAAATTCGAGATAAAAACGTTTTAAATTCAAAAAAAAAAAATTAAAAATGGACGTTGGAGAAAAAAAAATCACATAAAATCAGGGAAATGTTTTCTAGAAATATTTCTGAGAAGCCGATAAAAAATGAAAAGATCCGTGTTTGCAAAATTTTTTATTTAAGCTTTTTTTATGGCTAGGTGAATTTTTGGAAAATTTATATTTTTTAAATCAATTTTTCTTGGTTTTTGATTTTTTTTACCTTAATTAATATTTTCATTTAAAAAACAGTAACATAAAGAGAATTTTATTATCATTACGATGGTACTATGTTGTTTTTAAAACTGTTGGCTACTTTTAGATTTGCCGAAATTTTAATAATCGACGTTTTTGAATTACTCATAGCTTTAAAGAATACAATTTTAATAGTCTCAGAGAGGTGTCAACAAATTCTGGGACAGAAACTATGTATATCCAAAATGTGAGTATATGGGTAAATAGGTACAAAAGTGTCATGATCTTCTTAAGCTCTAATTTACCCTATTTAAATTCCGTATTTTAAAATAAAGTTTCCTTTCACATATTTTTTTTAGCACTGAACCCAACCACATATGTAATTGAAAAAAAAAACAAAAATCGACCTTTAAAGCGTGGCAACCCTATGCCTTGACTATATTTCGCCAGGCAACACTTGAGCAATATGTTAGTTAAAACATTATCTAAAAAACTGCATACCACTTAACTCGATGCGGGTAGGTCATCCTATGGCGGGATCTTAGACTATATGGAAGGGGGAGTCTATCTCACCCGGAAATTTAGTTTTACATTTCACAATTTTGAGAAAAATTGATCCAAATATTTTGTTTGCGTTTTTTTTTATCAAAATTTTGAGTTTGAATGCAAACTATTGACACAAATAATATAATTTAAATGTAGGATTGAAGAACAGACTTCTGGCTTTTAAAACCGTTATTGTTTTGCATTTTAAGTATTGTCGTTGTTTTTTAATATTTGTTTTTCCATTTAAGTCGTTTTTTTCGAAAGTCGCCTTTACCTCCTAAACGGGGCCCCTCCCATAGTAAAAAATGCTTGTATTTGAACCCTTCTATAAAAATTCGTTACCAATTTTTAGCGCCCAAGTTATTGTACTCTCCCCGCATACAGATTTAAGACTTATAACTTGAGTTCTAATGGCTAGATTTTCAAGGTTAAGATCTTAAATAACTGTTGACATTAGCGCCTGCCTCGCGACTGAACATACCCTAAGCGGAGCAACGGAGTTGCGTGAGCGGGACAGAACCCGCAATCGATTTTTGTCTAATAAGAAAATATTTGGTTTAGTTTTTTTAATTATTTTTAGTTAGATTTATAAATAACTTGAGTTCTAATGGTCAGATTTTAATGATTAATGTCTTAAAATAAAGATAAATTATTACGTTATACTATAGCCGTGAAAGTGTATAGCAACTCAGCAAAATTTTTACACGCAAACAAAAAAATATTTAACGCAAAAATAACAAAATATTTATAAACTTATAATCAATTTGTGTTGTTATTGTTTACGTGTAAAAATTTTACTGAGCTGACTATTCATTTGCAAAAAATAGGGCTTATATACCAATAAACATATATATACTACACTTTGCCTCTCCTGAAATTTGTAGCAACACTTAAATGTATCACTTTTAAAATACCTACATAGTTGAAAAAAAACATCGAAAAGTTTTTTTTTAATAATATCTTACATACCTATCCTCTATATAAAATTACAAAGCACAAAACATACAGATTGCCATGTTTCACTTAAATTAATCAGTCATTTTTATAAATACTATTCTGTTCTATTTTTTTCTCCTCGAACTCCCATATATTTTGTATATAAACCTACATGTATACTGTATAGTGTATAGTCTTCTTATTCTTGCCATTTTGCCTTTTATCTCAACTCTATCAATATTTGAACAAAGTTGCTCAACATTAAAAGTTGACATTCAATGTTGAGATGATAGAAAATGTTGAGAGTTAGTTAGACATTTGGACACCAATTGGCGCACCAATCGCCGATGCTGATGAGACTACTATAAAGTTTATATACAAAGGTGTTACCAAAGAAACTACCAAAATGTATAAAATGAAGCAAAAACCACAAGTGATGAATTTCAGCCAGCGTACATAAATTTTGATCATCGCCAACGGACGAGATTCAGTGGAGGAATGTAAAATTCGAAAAATGCTCGATTTGAGCGCACTTAGAAGCCTATAACTTTAGTTAAAATTATTGGATGTTCGATATTAAGCTAGATAATTAAAGCTTAAATGGCAAGCTACAAATCTGCATAAAAAATTTTGCTAAGGCGTAAAAAAATTCATACTAGAAACTTGAAAAATTGTCTTTTTAGAACAAATTTCATCACGGCAAAAGAAAAAAAAAACAAACAAAATATGTATGTGAGTAGGTAGGTACGTACCTACAAAGAAGATATTGATAGAAGGGAGAAGACGGTGGAGTGTGTGCAATAAAAAAAAAAAAACACCACGTGGCAAACAAAATTGGCTTTGCATCGGGCACAAAAACATTATGTAGGTATGTAGAATGTAGATATGCATGTATGTACATATGTAGGTATGTGCATGAACATTATTTTTAGTAGGTATTTTACAAATAATAAAATCGTAAAGTTTGGATTTGGTTGGTTTGTTTGGATTATAACTTCTGTTCTAATAATCGGATGTTTGAGGTTAAAGTCTTAAAATTAAGGTAAAATGTCAGCCTAAAGAAATTATGTGACAAAAGTTGACTTTCTTTTAAATCAATCGATTGTTGAACCTATAATATGCATAATAGGACCTACTTGAACCTCTTTAATAAACTTATAACTTTAGTTCTAAGGGCCAGATGCGCGAGGTTAAGTATTTAAACTAAGGTAAATCAGGCTTGAGGGAAAATCAACATAGCTACGCAACTTAAATAGTATATTCAAAAAGGGTCGATGTTGTAAGTCGATATATTCTGATCTAATTATCTATTTGACAAAACTTAACTTACTTTTGAATCAGTTGATTGTTTAACCTAGAATATGTATAGGTACCTACTTGAACCTCTTACACAAAATTAAAACTTAAGTTCTAAGGGCCAGATGCTCAAGGTTAAGATATGTTTAGGTAAATCACGCAAGAGGTAGAATTAACTTAGCTAAACAACTCAAATATTATAATCGAAAAGGGTCAATTTTGTAAGCTTATATATTCTGTTCTAATCATCGGATCTTTGAGATTAAAGTCTCAAAATTAAGGTAAAATATGACAAAAGTTGATTTTTTTCTAAATCAACCTAAAGAACCTAGAATATGATAGAAACGTTTGTGGAAAAACTTTACTAACTTCTAAATCAATTTTATTTTTTAACCTAGAACATGCATATTGCATAGCTACCTATGTACTTGAACCTCTTTAATAAACTTATAACTTAAGCCCTAATGGTCAGATCTTCAAGTTTAAGGTCCTCAAATGCAAATAAAATTTTAGGCTTCATCTTAAAGTAGTCCATAAATTATTCAATTTGGTTGTCAACTAAATTGATGCTCGCCGCTCGGCCACACATTTCATAAACTCAGTTAAAAGAATACAGCTCCAAGTGTCAAAAACATTATTTTTGTCTAAAAAAAATTACGCGACTCGATATTGTTAAATTGATTAAAAGAATGGTTAAAAATATTTTAAAATAAAATATTATAGAATAAAAACAATTAGCAGTGGGGTTGGGCTTCGCATCAAATTCTTTGTAAATTTTGTCTCGATTTAAAAAAGGTTTACCTGGGCAGTAAATCAAATGTCTTGGCTTTATACAATATACATAGTCCAATGATTTGAAATACTTGTAAATCAATTTGAAAAAATGCAAAATCTTTTGATTTTCTCATCAACCGTCAAATTGATCAAATAACAAGCCAAGACACGGGTTGATTTGAACAACAACCGACTGAGTCGAGAACTAAGTTGAACCGTATTATATGTATGCTTTAATCGATCTGTAATAATTTACTTACCTTTCTGCAATGGTTAGCTATGCAAAAATGTCAAATACCTAGATATACGTTAAGATAGATGGTATGTAACTTTTTTTCGTGTATAAGTGCTATGCCGGTGCGAATGAAAATGAGTATGATTGTATAAATGCGAGTTAAGCTACAACTTAGACTAAGTTTCATCTTATTAAAAAAATTAACAAGTGAAGTGACATTAAATTTACAAATTGGAACTTCAGTCTGTAGAATGGTTTCTAAGACAGTTTGTGAAGTTATAATGTAACAATAGTACACAAATTAAAAATTACAAAGATTAGACATGTTTTTGTTTTATCGACGTAATATAAGTCATTTTCAATGTCCCATATAGTTACTCTGTGAGTGAAATCTGTAAATTTTTTCAAAATTGGATCTTTTTTAGTTTTTGGAATCTGTTTTTCGAGGTCTTTATTTAGGTATATGATGCTGGATAATTACTGAATATTTATCCCATGGATTTGTTTTTATTTGTTTTGTCCAAAGTATTGATAGTATTGGTTAAAATTAGATTATTACTTGAAATAATTTAATTTAAGTTCATTATAAATTTATATACAACGGTAGTGACATCCACGGTACTAACATTTATGCTTTAAAATAACCTCATGTCTCAAAGCTTCTGAGAAAAATAATTTACGAGATAATTTTTACTTATATGACTTAAAAAAAAAAAAAAAAAAAATATTCTAAAAATACCTCCAAAAATTTCACAACAAAACCACAGTACTGACAAAGAATTTTGTGACATACTTTTTTCAAATTAAAAACACTTCATTTTTACAAAAAAAAATATGTTAGCAAAATAAATTGGCTTTTGTTAACAATTAATAAATAGTTTCTCTTTCAAACAAAACCATAAAATAAAAAAAAGAAAAGATTGTGGTTCAGAGGGAAATATTTTTAATTCAAATGTAAAATAAAATTTGGGGATGCCATTTAATTATGATTATTAAATTCAAGAGCAAATATTTTGCTTTGATTTTATCAAAACTTAATAAAGCAACTATTGCACTCAAACTTATCTCAGAAGTACATTTTTATTCGATGATTTATTTTAATAGAATATTTATTAGATTTAATTGGAAAAACAAAGCAGGGATATGCCCACGGTCCTGAAACTTTTTCAAGTAGACGGGGGAAAGGGTAGCAAAATTTTAAATAATCTCTAGTTAAAATTCATTTCCCCAGAAATTCATAAATATATTTTACATTGAAGTAAAAATAAAGCACTGGATATAAATAATCACAGTTTTCAGAGCATAACTTATATTTTTTTACACTTCAGATTCTTCGTTGTAGTGACCTTAGAGCAAACTACAATCAGAAGCTCATCATAAGTGCATGTGTTAGTGGTTAGTAAATTAGTAAAAATAATGCCAAACTAATAACATATGCAAATAAAGAACATAACACATAATAACAACATTAATAAATATTAAATAATAGGTACAGAATTATTATATAACAATCTATTGTCAAAAAGTAAAAAATATATATATGTTATGTACATATGTATATATGGAGGGCTCACTCCTGAACCGAACCAAGTCAGAAAAAGTGAATTCGAAGATATTAAGAGGTTATGTAAATTAATTACTGAAATACATATTTAACTCATAGTAAAGACATTTGGAAAGTTTATTCACCGAGTTTTCTTTTGACCAAAAATTAAAAACAAGAAAAATGTTCCCAATATTAAAAAAAAAAATGTGACTTGGTTCATTTTTGCCTCGAAAAATTATAAAAAATTGTCATTAAAGAAAATAAAAATTGCTATAATTTAAAAAAGTAGCAAAAATAATCAATGAATTTTTTTAAAAAAAGTAAACAGAAATGTATTACAAAGTAAAGCTTTAAACAAAAAAAAAAAAACAATTATTATTCATAAAAAATTTCATCATTTTCATCGTGTTCATCACTTTAGGGCTGGTCCTGGTGTTGGCTTCTTGTTAACGGGTAGGTTTTTATAAAAACTGTGGTACATGGATGGAATAAATTTAAGTAAATCCATCATAATCCCTTTTTTTATCTGACGTAACTTTACGACGAGTTGGATAGAGGATATTTTGTTCCAAATTTTGAAGGGACTGTAGGTTACTCCCTTTCTTTGCCTTTCCTAATTCATCAAACTCCACTTCTTTATTGAGTGTTTCCTTAAATTTAAAAGAAAAAGGTGAATTGCGATCGAATCGAAGCCACCTGATTTTGAGCTATGAAAAATTATGTACATCAACGGTCTTTTTTCTGTTGGTAATGGTAATATTGTTTTCTAAAATTTTGGTTGACAGAAATTCATACCTTTCCATTTCAATCACTTCGACCTATATAGTCATTTCGCATTTCTCTCTCTCTCTCTTTTTACTTCTTTTGCATTTTGGTTGAAAGTGCAATGAGTTATTTAGGTCAAGGTTATCCCGCTAAAGGTTTATTTCGCATTTTTCATATAAATTTAAATTAAATTATTTATTTTGAAAAATTCGCATGCAAACTAAAACTTTTGATAAAAAAATAAGAAACAAAGTTTAGAACAATTTTTTCCAAAATTGTGAGATGAAGTGCTAAATTGGCCACATATATGTATATTTAGAAAACAGCTGTTGACATTGGATATATAGGATAAATTCAAAGTTTCTTTAAATCCACATTCTTTAAATGCATACACTCAACCTCGCACATATTATCCCAAATCCTATAATTTGCCCTGGTAGGGGGGTCGCAGGGGGCAGCATTCAGAACGAAAAAGAGCATAAAATTGACAAAAACTGAATACTACTGACTTGGTTCGTTTATGCTTCGAAATAAATCGAAAATGAAAGCCACTGACTTGGTTTTTTTACCGTTAACCAAGGAACAAAACAATTTTTTGAATTAGTTCATTCCAGCCTCGAATAGAGGTCAATTTTGCGGAGATTTTGGCTTTAGTTTTGGATTTTTGTTTGTTTTTTTATGACTTGGTTCGGTACAGCTGTGAGCCCTCCATATAATTATTTGTATATGCAGGTTGAAAATTTAAACAAACTTTAAAATTGCAGGAATTGTATAGAAAAGATCATAATATTTGTGAAACGGAAATAACGAATCAGTGGGAAATCTTTTGTAATTAAAAATTAAATGAATTCCTCAGACAAGATTTATTTATGATTATTATTTAATTCAGTAATAAATATTTTGATTTTATATTAAATTTCGTTGGGAATAACACATATTCATTAAATGATGTACATGTGCACATTATTGGAAAATAGCAGATTTAATTGGAAGTTTATTTTTATAAATGATTAATTTTTTTTTTAATTAGATTTAGTAACGTCCTCTTTTCTTATTTATTACTTTCGGTCTTTGTTCCTCGGAACTACTCAAATTATTTGAACAAAACTTTCAGAAATTGTTCTGATGAATAAGGCAAACATTAAAAAAAAATTATTTAGTAAAATCCTCTCACTGCCACGCACACTATTCCTTATCAACAATATTGGAATTAATTTACTGTGAAATATCATCTTTGTTAATTGGAAGTTATATTTCTTAAACGTTTATTTTATTTCTTGATTCCCAGTTTAATCTATGATTTTCTTATATTTGAAACAAAAATTATCGATTACAAAAAAAAATAAATTTGTCTACCTTCTCTCTCGTTTGATGATGGTGGTGAAAATCGGTGATATGGCCTGATGATCGAATGCTCAGATTTAAGTTTGCTATAAGTTAAGTATACTTTAACAATGACAAAAAAAAATTATTTTACTCATTTTACTATGTAAATATTAAAAAAAAAAAACTATAAATTAACAAACAAAAGAGCTGATGTACGAACCTAAAACAAAATTAATATGCCATTAAATTCATATAAAAGTGCTCAGACTTTACTTAAGAAATTATTCTTACGAGAAAGTAATGGCAAGCTCAACATGATTTGTATTATATCTTTTGGTAAGAGAAATAAATATTGTTATCCCATATCAGCATCTAGAATTTTTATTCTCACCTCTAACAGATGTTCAGATTTCTTTGTAAAAAGCAAGATTACTTCAAAACTGTATACACACAACAAATAACTGCTTTTGCATTCTATAATGAAACTACATCTTACCAAACCTTAAAAGCATTCCACGAAACCGAGTGAATGCAAAAGCTAAAATTTCTTTAAGTTATAAATTTTCTTTTACGCAGTCTGAAAAATAATTATCAATGTTTTGCTCTAAGGTGAATGTATATATAAAAACTTCAAAGTGTTGGTACATATAACTGTCTTGCAATTCATAATATTACTCTGTACACCTACGCTTGAGTCGAATTATTGTTTAAATATTGCCCTTTCTTCTCTCTTATCTCAACATCAGACATGAGTCTTACAATCCCGTCTTGTTACCACCAGAGGGCGTGTGTTGAAGGAACTTCCGCCAAAGTACAACAATAAATACTAATAACAAACAATTTAAAATGTAAACACAAACGAAAGTTGGCAGCAAAATTCAAACTTGAACACCAATTCCATTACCACCTCATTAATTCTTCCGCCTTCATAATATTGCTTAGACATACAAGTACATTCCCAGCCAAAGGTAACTTAATAGCAAGTTCATGTATATGATGTACTGTGTTTGTGTATCTGTGTGCAAAACAAGGATGCCTGGCTCTACATATACACACACATCCTCTTCCTACGGGCATCGCATCTTCATTGGAATGGAACCTAGTTCCGGGAACTACTAGTTATTCTTCAGTTTTTCCGGTTTTCATCGCTCGCTGATGCTGCTCTGCTGCTGCTGCTGCTTGTAAAACTCATAACCTTTAGTTAAATTTTACGAGGATTCATAGACAACAAGTCATATAGTAGCTTCCTATATTATTTCTATATAGGAAATAAGCGAGCAGAATGAAGCCAGGAGATGGTGATATGATGTGCAGCTACTGCTGCAAGTGTGTTCTATGAATATTTTTCAATTTGCAACACATTGTTGTTTACTGTTTCAACATAAACACAAACAAGATCATAAGTCTGCTGCTGAAAAAGGCAATCGTCGTCGTATTCTTCTAGCTTAACCAACATAGTTATGTCATCATCGTCGTTGCGTTTTTGTCGTTGTCATAGTAGTTAAGCGCGTGCAAGTACTATAATCGACACAAGGACTTCAGGTTGAGTTGAGAGAGAATGAACCTCAATCCCTTATGCCGAAGTCGAGAGAGGTTATGTATATTTACGTATATTCCTCATGTTTGTCGTCTATTCATACATACATACCATCCTTTAGTTGAAATATATGTAGGTAGTATAGTATATCCTTTTATTCTTTGGCAACTTCAATTTCAGCTCCAGCTTCATGCAGAGCCATCATAGTAAAAGTCGTCAAAAGTGGTAATCATAAAATGGTTGCATTTCATTTCCTATTCGCATTTGCATCCATGTCCTTTCATCAAATTGGGACTTAAAAACTCTCCTCGAGCTATTATGTATGTGTTCTTCTTTTGCGAGTGTCGCAGGTTGCCCTTGTACACATGTACTGTACATGTTTCTTCATCCATCTCTATAGTTACCCGTCATCCAATATGTCAACAGTCATGGTATTAATGGAAATATACATGTATATGAGTAAATGTATTGGGTGTGTGTGATGTTGAATGTGTTTTTGTTGGAAGTTAAAAGGATATTATCCTTGCTGAAATTAACATTCAATTTGATTCTCGGTTGTGAAAGCGAGTTATTATTCTTGGTATTTCAAATGGAAGACGTTTGAGGTACGCCATTTTGCTTGTTGTGAGGCTTTAATAGCAAAATACATTTACCCAAATATGTATACGAAAATATACACAGACGTAAAGGCCTTTTTTACCTTTAGACTTTAGAGGCAAATAAATCGACAGAAAACTAGGAAATGGCAATGGTACCTACAGGGAGGGAGGGAGGTATACAGAGCAGTCCGATATTTGAGTAGCAATTTCATAGCATATTTTATATTGAACAACTATTTTGAGTACATGCTCAGTTTTATTCGATCTACCCATTTTATTCTTAAGAGCTTACGACAATACGTTCTTGGCATCAACATCGTCGGTTGTTTGATCGTAACTATTCAATTCGTTCAGTCGTTGCGTGTGCAACGACTTTGACTTTGACTTTGACTTTGACTTTGACTTTGACTTTGACTTTGACTTTGACTTTGACTTTGACTTTGACTTTGACTTTGACTTTGACTTTGACTTTGACTTTGACTTTGACTTTGACTTTGACTTTGACTTTGACTTTGACTTTGACTTTGACTTTGACTTTGACTTTGACTTTGACTTTGACTTTGACTTTGACTTTGACTTTGACTTTGACTTTGACTTTGACTTTGACTTTGACTTTGACTTTGACTTTGACTTTGACTTTGACTTTGACTTTGACTTTGACTTTGACTTTGACTTTGACTTTGACTTTGACTTTGACTTTGACTTTGACTTTGACTTTGACTTTGACTTTGACTTTGACTTTGACTTTGACTTTGACTTTGACTTTGACTTTGACTTTGACTTTGACTTTGACTTTGACTTTGACTTTGACTTTGACTTTGACTTTGACTTTGACTTTGACTTTGACTTTGACTTTGACTTTGACTTTGACTTTGACTTTGACTTTGACTTTGACTTTGACTTTGACTTTGACTTTGACTTTGACTTTGACTTTGACTTTGACTTTGACTTTGACTTTGACTTTGACTTTGACTTTGACTTTGACTTTGACTTTGACTTTGACTTTGACTTTGACTTTGACTTTGACTTTGACTTTGACTTTGACTTTGACTTTGACTTTGACTTTGACTTTGACTTTGACTTTGACTTTGACTTTGACTTTGACTTTGACTTTGACTTTGACTTTGACTTTGACTTTGACTTTGACTTTGACTTTGACTTTGACTTTGACTTTGACTTTGACTTTGACTTTGACTTTGACTTTGACTTTGACTTTGACTTTGACTTTGACTTTGACTTTGACTTTGACTTTGACTTTGACTTTGACTTTGACTTTGACTTTGACTTTGACTTTGACTTTGACTTTGACTTTGACTTTGACTTTGACTTTGACTTTGACTTTGACTTTGACTTTGACTTTGACTTTGACTTTGACTTTGACTTTGACTTTGACTTTGACTTTGACTTTGACTTTGACTTTGACTTTGACTTTGACTTTGACTTTGACTTTGACTTTGACTTTGACTTTGACTTTGACTTTGACTTTGACTTTGACTTTGACTTTGACTTTGACATTGACATTGACTTTGACTTTGACTTTGACTTTGACTTTGACTTTGACTTTGACTTTGACCTTGAAAAAAATTAAAATGAAAAATTATTTTTAATCAAAACATTAAATTTGATTAGCTGTATTAAATCAAAAGAAAATTCCAAAAAGCCGTAGATATATGTTTTTCTTACAAAAACAAAAAAAAAAAAAAAAACAGAAAAAAAGACTTATTCCGGTCATGATTTAATATCACTCAACCTCATTTCGAATATTTATTGTCCCTGTGTCAATACAAAGTGGATCCTTTCAATTGACTTTTATGAAGATGAAAGCAAAAACACACACAAATCTCGTCCTTCATTGCCATCTCATCTCATCGTTGTCATCAACGTCAACGTTGACGTTCAAGTCCTTGTGCATAAATAGGCTCACATTAGTCAACAACTGAGTGAACAATAAATTCTTGATTTGGCAAACCAACCAGCAGAAGCACACGTCGCAGGATTCTATACTTACGGAGTGTATCACTAACATCAAACAAGAACTACAATAAACCTTACAATATATCTACTTTGCAAGAGTTTAAGGATATGTACATAAAAAACAGATAAAAAAAGAAATGCAGCATCCAAATCATGTAAAAAATAAAAAAAAGACAGTCAGGTGAAATGGGGGCACTCCAACAAAAGACCATCATCAAAAAAGGCAAAAACTAAATTCCTAGGTCACGCGGAAGGAATGGAAGGAGTATTAAGGGAGCGCATCATAAAAACCGAAGCACGTAGGGCATACACTAGCATATAAATACACTTCATTACGATATCCTGAAACCTCGCTGTTCTCCCTTGAGGAAAAACACTTCCCCCCACCCCTTCAAGCAAAGCAATAGGTATAGTAGCAGCCGCCTGCCCAAAGCGAGAAAGTGCATCATATCCTCGCTGAAGGACTATATTTACGGCAATACATATGTATCTGCAGATGCAGCTGAAGCACACACCAAACCATAGCACGTTCCTCATCATGAGGCAACTTAGCGCCGGTTTGGCAAAGAGTGCATATTTTTACGACAATGAAGGGAAGCTAGTGCAAATCCATGCAAAGTCCATACACACATTGTATAAGGGAGGTTTGCTTTTTTTTTCTTTATTTTCTGTTTAAGGAAGAAACCCACCCCCTTCCCCCGAACATAATTTTACCAACACACCTTTCCATGCTAGACTACATCTTCGAAATGTAGGTTAGGTCACGTTCGCTTGTATACCAAGTTCGACTTCATTACGCAAGGACTACATCAATACTGATTTTTCAATTTATGTGACCCACCAAAGACTCAAGTCCCTTCCATTAATCCATTATTTTGGAATTCCTCCACATAATCTCAAACTACCACAGGTTTCCAAAAAAAATCTTCCTTCCACCTTCTGCTGAGTAAAGAGATGTCATCCAGGTCATGCGCTCCCTGGAAGTCGGCAAGCATATTGAGTGACTTTTATGCAACACTAGCGACACACAATTCACCAACGGAAAATCATGAAACTACATTATCGTTTCTTTTTTTTTTTTCTTGATATCAAAGCTTTTAAGGATTTGTTTTTGTGCAGGAGAGAAATATTCTTAAAGTTTTGGTATTAATTTTTCAAATATAATATTGAACAATTTAGAAGCCATGAGGAATTGGATACGACGACGACGGACAGACGGGGGCTTCCACAGACATTATTTGTAGAACAAATGTGTGGCAAGGACGAATGTTTTTATCTAACCCCATGCCTCTTTCTTATGATCTTAAATTTAAGATGAATGCGGCATTGTCCTTTGTCTGGAAATGAATAACGATAACAAAAGGTCGTCGTTGATGGTGGTATAGGTTTTTATTTTTTTTTTTGTTATTTGAGGTACCTTACCTACATCATCGTTCATTAAACTTTTAAGATTTTTCTGGATTTATTCATACAATGGAATCAATTTAATTTGCAGAAACCATATCAATTGGATTTTGGTGATGATGGTTGTATTTATTTAATTTTGTAATGAGCTTTTTTTTTTGTCTTAGCTTCTACTGGCAAGGCAATTCAATGAAGTCATACAATTAATAATTAAATAATAAATAAGTAAAATATAATGTACCCTGTTTTTTATTTGTTATATTCGGTAGGGGTGACCCTGAGGTATAGGTATAACATACTAAAATTCTGTAGTCTACATTCACAAATCTTCGCAGGTGGTGAGATCCTCCACGGTAATTTATGCCAATACAGGCTAACAAATCAGGAGCGTCAAGTTGACCATTCATGAGTTGGATTATTCCCGTACATTTATTTACTGCTGGACCGATTTTGTTATAATTTTGCAATCAATTTTGCAATCCAGTGCTTCTAAATGTGTAAAAAAAATACATTTACGAATTTTACAAACATGTTTTTTTTTTATATTATTTTTATGCCACACGACTTTTTCTACAGATAGGGCCAAATTACTTTTTTTATCACCCTGCTTTTAAGACCATTTCCATTTTTTAACACTTCTTTGGTTAGCCCATATAACCTTCTTAATCTTTTTGGTCATGCCATTTTAGGCGTTGAATCTTTTTTAGCCACTCCTCTTTTGGTAACGCCCTTTGTTTGGACATAGTTCCTTAAAAACTGGCCCTTGTTATGGCGGTGCCACCTTAATAAGTCCCTTTAAGGTTTCTATTTCATGTATTCTCCATTTTTTATTTTTAAAAAAAATTTTAAAATTAAAATTGAAATTTAAAAAAAAATATATATTTTAATACATGTAATTGATTTATTTTTTTAATTTTCACAACACATAATTTTTATAATTTTAATATCAACAAAAATTAGCCCGAAGATGTATGAATACAAATATCTAAAACGCGTAGCTTAATAAAATTATATGTTGTGAAAAAATTAAAGAATAAATCAATAATATTTAAAAACTTAAAATTTTTCTTCTTTTTATTTTTATATTTTTTTCAAAAACCCTTTAAAGTCATCGGAAACATTTAAAAAAATCATTTTAGGTAGATCATAATTTTTTTCAAAATAATGTTTGTTTTCAAGATTTATCAAAACTATAACATTGATATTAAAAGGTCTGTTGATTTTCTCTTCTACTCTGACAACCGCAACATCTTACGAGTCTTAGTTAAGGAATAATCCAAACACTTTTTTAGTATTAAATCTATCTAGTTGTATATTTTCAAATTTTACATTTTTTGTCTTGAAAAGACAATATACGATGCCTATTAAACATTCAGATGGTTTTAATTTAATATTTTATTTCAATTCTGCACCGAAAACATAGAGTTTATTTAATTTTAATATTATTATTTTTTTAATTAAACAATCTGAACCAAACATCGACAGAGGAAATAAGAGACAAACTACATATGTACATATTTCGGTCGTTTGTTCAAGGGAGTATGCCTACTCTTAAATAAATTTAAATAAACTAATGATTACCTTTATAAAAGCCACAAATTAGTTCGATATTCATGATTGAACGAATGCGAGCAAATCTAAAAGTGAATGTGGTGAAGGCCCAATTAAAAAGCAAAATGATTTATTTGGTGAAGGATTTAAGCAAAGGAGAAAATGATAAATAAAGTGTCTTATTGATTTTTGGTTTGTTATCTAACATTTAAGTCTCGAAAGATTCTAGTGAAGCTATATAGGAATGTGGGACTCATTCTACAGCAATCAAAAAAGCTCCTCTTAATTAATCGCCATTTCAGAAAAGAAGGCGGATAGCACGCTCCCTGAATGGAGAATCTTAAATTTGTGATTTTTTTTTATGTAACACAAGAATTACTGCTGGGCTGTCAGTCAGTTATGGTTTTTGCGATTTTATAGGAATCTTATATCTCAGTAACGACTTATGCTAAAGGGTTGAACATTTTGTGAGCCGCCTGTGCTTGGGCAGTCTGTAACTTACTTTACTTTATATAGTTTCTTTTTTTTAAGTAATCTTTTTAGATTCTAAAATCAAGTATGTATGTCAAATTAATGTAAAATAATTATTATTCAAATATTTGTATTTATACTGAGCAGCTTATATTTATTTCTTTAAATAAAATAGTAATAATTTAAACTGTTAACAAAGTTTAGTTAAGGCTAACTTAGCATAAACAAAATTCCCAAAAATAGTTATTATTTGCAGCTGTAAAAGAAACAATTTTTATTTACAATTTCCTCGAAAAATGTTTAGCTTATTTTGATAATTTTTTTTTTATGGAGAATACATTTTTACCAGTATTGTATAATAAAATCTTAAAATGAGTATTTTCTAGATTAATTAATTTAGATTTTTTGAAGTTTAAAACTTTTGAAACGATTTTAATTTAACTTGTCGGCAAGCAATTTTATACAATTATCTAGGAAATTTTAAATGAATATTATTCTTTTTGCTGAAATTAACGGTAAGCTCCATGATCCATATAATTGTTTAAAAACTATTAAAGAAAACTTATCACTTTATTTTGATTAAAATTTGTCTCTATGCTAATATTGGTATTAAATACCACTTAATATAGGAACAAATTTTACATTAAGCCAAATTAATAACAGTAAACCATTTACTGTTTAACCATTTAAATAAGTTTAAATAATATATTGCGTATCAAAATTATTAAATTTTTTTAATATTTAATATAATAATAAATATCTGGGCGACCGAGCTTCTCTAGGTTACTTTTTATATTAATAAATTACTATAGCAAACTAATTTGGGAGAAAACAAGAAATAAGAAAAGTGGGATTAGCAGTGGGCAGGTGTCAATAAAATCATTTTCTTAATTTTTTTCTCGTTCATCAGAACAAACCCTGAAAATTTCATCCAAATCGTTAGAACCGTTCTCGAAAACCAAGAAACAATAAAAGTGGACGTGGCAGTGGACGGATTTTCCGAAAACTATTTGCTGAAGTTTTTTGACTTTTACCATATAACTCGCTGTTAATTTCATTCAAATCGTTAGAGCTATTTCGAAAAACCAAGAAACAATAAAAATGGTCGGAGAAGCGGATTTTCCTTAAAATATTTTCTGAATTTTTTGTCTCGTTCATCAGAACACTCTTTGCTTATTTCATCCAAATCGTTAAAGCTGTTTCCGAAAAAGATTTAAGAAAAGTTGGGGTGGCAGTTAAATAAAAAAAAATTCATTTTCTTGTCCATCAGAACAAAACCTAAAAATTTCATCCAGATCGTTAGAACCGTACCCGAAAACTAAGAAAAGATAAAAGTGGGTGTGGCACTGTGTGAATTTTTACAAAAATGTTTCTGAATTTTTTTTCTCCTTCATCAGAACACTCCCTAGCAATGTCATTCGAATTGTTAGAGCCGGGCCTGAAAACCTATAAACAATAAAAGTGGGCGTGGCAGTGGGCGGATTTTCCAAAGAATATTTTCGGATTTTATAAAAAAATATTTTTTGATTTTTTTTCCTTTTCCATCAGAACACTCACTGCCAATTTAATCCAAATCGTAAGACCCATTGTCGAGAACCCAATTTCTAAGAAAAGTGGGCGTGGTAGTAAGTGGATATAATTTCAAAAATGTTTCTTCATTGATTTGAACAAACTCTATAAACTTCAGCCAAATCGTTATAGCCGTTTTCGAAAAAAGAAAGAAACAATAAAGGTGGGCGTGGCAGTGGGCGGATTTTACTTAATCTTATTATTAATTAAAATTATTATAATTAAAAAATACATACAAAATAAGTCCTAATTTAATTTCGTACAAATTTTATGTATAAATAAATTATTTTTTTTGAACGGCTCGCTGCCACGATTTTTAAAATTTCACATTGTTAGAGAAGTCATAAAAAGTGGGTTAAATCATTCGTAATTTCAACTTAACCCTATAAATAGACTTCAAATTTAGTACAGAACATTTGTTTTAACTTATCTAATATAGGCAGGTGCCATCATACAAAGATGTTGTGTTTTCTTCGAATTTTCTCAAAAACAACTTAAAAGATTTTGATTAAACTTCCTGTTGTGACCAAAGTAATGATTAAAAGAAAATTGCGTTTTAGGTTTTGACCCAAAAATTCTTATTACGAAAATAAGTTTTAGGAGTTTTTGAAAAAAAAAATTCTTATTTTATAGTTATTTACTCATAGATTTGTTTATTATTTTGTGATGTCAAATTTTTAAATTGCCAATTATAACTATTAGATTTTAAAATATTAAAAAATAATTAAGATGTTTTTTTAAACAAAAAAAAAATAAATTTCTAAATACATTTTTAGTACTATTGAGTTTTTTTCGATTTGTTCGTTAAAATGTAGCTAAATTACAGTTATTGATCCAATAACCAAGTTCATTGATTTTTAATACAGAAATTCTCTTATATAAAATTTCTGGTTCAGATCTTCGTTTAAACCTCCTCAACCATCTCCTAAATCTATTTGTACTTGAATTAAGTTATGATTAATATTATTTCTTTCCCCAGAAACATCATCAAACTAAATCATTTGGCAACCAATATTAAAGAAATCTCAAAGCTATAATGTCTTCTGTCTCAACCTGAGAATCCTTATTTGCGGTTAATCTAAAAAAAATCTCCCTTAACTTAGAATAGAAAATGGTGTACGAAGCCTTAATACAAGCATATACACTCGCTATCTAAAATTTCTATACCGACTTCTGTCATATCCGTTACCTTGACAAGAGGACAGATGTCGGATATAACTAAAAGTATAAAGGTTCAGTTTCACTTACATTCCATGTGAACGATAAGAAACATCATATTATAATATTTGACACAATTATCCTTCACCTAGAGGCACATAAAACAGCACTATGAATGAGTATGTATGTATGTAGGTAGGTATATCTAGAAAAGGTGTTATATTTTGACATTTGCGGGAAGAGCCTATACTGAGAGATAGCTTGAATTCAAAAAATAAATTCGTTCGTTTTTCCACAGTTTGACTCGGTCTTTTTGACAGAGGATGACATGCTATCATTTTTATTGAGTTAACATACAACTATCATGCACGAATGGTTGTGCCTGTTTTCAAGTGATAACGCGTATTTCAGGATATTTTATTGTGACCAAAATGGACTCCCTTTGCATTTTAAATACATTTTTCATGAGTAGACCAACCCCACCCCATTTCTCTTTTAGTCAATTTAATGCGGCCTGTGTTTGCAAAACGTACTATGTATATGTATTCAAAATGTTCCTCATCGTCGTCGTCGTTGTCGTCTCTAGTGGCTGACGATGACGCTGGGTTTGGTTGGGATTCAATATATAATATGAAGGTGAATACAATGCAATTGGTAGGTATGTTGGATTGGGGGCAAGAACCCATTCGTCAAAAACCACAATGCTGCCAAAATATTTTATGAGACGACATTAAAGCAAACACACAAGGACGAACGGACAATCTCCCATTTCGTGTTTATTTTGCCTGGTTTTTGTATGGATGGAAAATGCAAAATAATATATATTTATTTACATATATATACCCGAAAGCATCAGATCCCCGAAATGGTCAGCAAAAGAGTTTGCCATATAAAAAACTTGAATTGGAGCAACTGCCATGAAAGTAGGGGCATGATGTGTTATGTGTATATTGTTTATGTGTCATTTGGGATTTTTACAGAAATTTCTGGAAATTTGTTACATTGTATATTGTGATGTACCAATTTCTGTCTTTTTGTTTTGTTCGGTAGACCTTGTCCAGAAATGGATTTTCATTGAATTTAATTCAAAAAGGAACTTTTATTTCTACGTTTTCAATTTGTACATACTTACAATTTTATACTGTTTGCTCAAACAAACCAAAATATAAATCAATGAATTTAAAGATAAATTTTTATTTAAAAAAGCAAAAGATTTGGTAGAATATTATAGGTCCCTTCTACTCCTGAAAAAAATGTCATGAAATTAAATTCAATACATTTTATTTAAAGCCATAAAAACAGCAAAATTAGAAAATAACCGCTGGAAAGCTGAATTTTGGTAAATAGCCTACTCATCTGGCGCTCTTAAGAAACTGTCAAAAAGTCCCTATCAATTATGGGGGGTCAAAGGCCTCGCCTTTGAATTTAAGAGCAACTGAATGCGCTTAAACTCAAATGGGAAGTCGGTCGGAAGTCATCGGAATTCTTGGAATGAGAACTTCCTCGCCTTTAAATTTGCCTTTGATTATGATTCCTAGGATGACGTTGTTCATCAGTTTCTTTACCGTTAACCTGGTTCCATTATAAAGTTGCGGTTGGTTCAGATTGCGCAGCATAATAATGATAGTGCCGACTTTGAGTTCCAAATGGTGCGGCGGCGGTGGTAGACCAGGTACATACATCCAACGATTTCAAAAATTAAATTGGATAGCTTATAGCTTAGTTATCATTTGTAACACGATCAATTAACCGATTTGAATAAATACATTTTGGCTACTATTTCATTTTGAATAATTAAATTCAAATCATCGACATTCTTATTTCTCGCAGCTAAAATTGTGCGTTTACTCAACAAATCTTTGTTCAAATAATTTTGGCCGATATTTGGGAATACTTTGCTGATTAGTTCTTCCTTCGATGATGTGATTTTATAAAAAAAATAGACGGAAACGAAAACAGTCTAGTTGTAGTTGTAGAATTTGGACATTTCCGATTGCCAATAGTTGTTCTGAAAAATTATCGGCTAACTGATTGTTTTGCAATGCAACTCGCATGTTCGTCCTCAATTGTAACTTCTTTATGTAAAAAAATTAAATTGGTCAATGCTACAGCTCGTGTAGAACCAGGGCCTAGTGACTTACAACTCTCAACCATTCCGGTATGCGTGTTATTGGCAGGAATAGAGGGGACCTACAATTTTCTGCCGAATCCGAAGGGCTAGATTGAGAAGCACTTTTTCATAACAAGAGGTACTCTTGGAGGATTTGTCAATTCCTCGGAAAAGGAATTTTAGGTGGCATAGGCTGGGAATCGAACCCAAAACCTTCGTCGTAACAGTCCAAAGCACTAACCAGTACGCCACGGAAACTACAACAAAACTTCTTTATGTATCGTCATAAATATAATAATTTCAGGCAAGCGTTAAGTTCATCTGCAGGCATTGATCGCGTTGTAAAGTTTGACGGAAGAAGCCAGATAATCTATGTTGAGCATGATCACTGAATCAACGTATTGGTGTTCCACCTGCATCTATTTTGTGATCTATACTCTTCATATCGCCACCATTAACCCCTAAAAATATGCAATTTAACTATTTTTCACCTTTTCCGGTATAAATTTTAAATTTTCGGCTCCGTTGTTTTCTTACTTATTACTTATCCAACAAAAAAATCACTATGCAAATCGGTTGATGTTCAGCCTAGTTATGTTGTCACTAACAAAAAAAACTCAATTTATTTTTATATATATAGATACAGTTATTTGCTTCGCGATAACTTGAGTTCCAATTGACAGGTCGCCTTCTGTTGATAAACAAATTTATCTTATGGGTGGTGATCCACGGATTTCTTACCTAATACCATTATTTCCCATTTAACCCACAGCTCAAACGGTACCCCGACAGCGTCAATTGTGACATCAAGCAAAGTATCTGTTGGGCGCCATTTCTATTTTTATCCATACCTACTTACAAAAGGTTCTCTTTGTTTTTAGTTATCATTTATATCGCAAGTCAAAATACTAAACGGGACTAAATACTATTTTTAAATTGCTCTTAAAAATCTTAATTTAACGTGCGTCGTCTGAATTTGAAAAAGCTTATTTTTGCCGCAGTGAGTTTAAAACGAAAAACAAAGTTATCCAATTCATTCGTGTGATGGAACTTAATGAAATATTCCAAATCCATTCTTGTTTCTGTTGTTTTTTTTTCTATGACGACGACGACGAGGACGACGGCAATGATGATATTAGTTTTTAGGAGGAATACAGATATATGCGGCTTAACAAACCATAATGCAAAGCAAATGCAATTAGTTCATTTTTGCACTTTTTGAATACTAAACAGCAGCAGTGCCTAAAAAAGGTTTGAAGCTTTCTTTCTATCCAGGTCCTTGCAAATCATGACGTGTGGTATAGCCCTCGCATATAAATATGTATGTATGTAGCTCTCAAAAGCATTCTCATGTCCATGTATGATTTTACCGAAGAAAAGACACCACACAACGCAGCGGTCAGAATATTGGGTATATGTACATTTATATATTTTATTTTTTTAAATCACATTTTGCAATTCTGGCGTATAATTTTATTTTTGTTGTTGTTTGTCGCAATTTTCATGGAAAGTTTCTGAATTTTTCAAACGTGCGTAAACTTTATCCGTATATAGCTAAGCTACTGGTCGGCCATTGTTTTAAACGACTCCGATTAGATAGAATCGCTCCCTAGCAGCGTGATGCTACATGCCTATACATATTATATTGGTCTTTTTGGAAATTAACCCCATTGCAGTAGGTTGACAGAAAATTATTATATTCTACCGGCTGGCATGTCAAAAGGTTTGCTAAATGCTCCTGCTTTACTATCCCTCCAACACAACCACCACCGCCACCCATCTTGTTTATTTTGTCTCTCGTTCTATTGTTTCGCTTACGATTTCATGTGAAGATAATTGGGAAAACTGCAAGCGAATGTAATTAAACTAATTGGTGCTGTCAGTTTGGCGACAACGACGAAGACTCGGTGTAAAAGTATGCAAACGTGTGCTGAGATTTGACAGTTCCCCGGGCGGGATATTAAGCTCTTTTGTTTTCGTTTTTTTTTCTGTATTTTATTTTTCACATGCTTTATCAGAATGTATACTTAAGGATATAATTTATATATTTAGGTACATACACTTTTTTTCATGTAATTTTAACCACACGAATGTTTTTCAAAAAGTGGTAATTAGGGAGTAATTTTATATCAAACTTTTGTTTGTCTCCTACTTTTTTTTTGGGGGGGGGGGGTGGAGGTATAGGTATGATAAATATTTCCCAAACGAAGTTTTTGTTTTGAAGTTTTTTTTATTTTGTTTTATTTAAAAAAGACTAACGAGGGGAATAAATAATGCAGTGTATAGGTTAAATCGAACTTTTTTATCCTTCGAAGGGATTTTCAAAAAAAAAGAATAATGGAAAAGTAAGTCATTATATTCACTCTACTGCCACCTAATTGCCCATAATGCAGGAAATACATTTTAGTTCAACTTATTTGGTGAAATGGGAATTTAATTTTTTTTTTAGAATATCTACCTATCTATATAATTGAATTAAAATAAGGGTTTGGAATTACAAGGGATTATGGACTAATTTTGGGGATAATCTTTGCAATTTGCTTGTTATTTCAAAATACATACCTAATTTGTTTTGCCTTCAATTATTATAAGCACTTTATTTATTCGAAAATTCTTTGTAGAGTCATATCATATAACGAGCGCCTAAATCAAAATAAAATAGGAGTAAAGCTTCTAACGTTTTTTGTCTAAGTTCGAATAGTTTAGAAATCTCCTGATTTATAGACGTAGGATTTCTAGTTCATTAGCTTTTGAATTTCTTAATCTAAGTTCGAATTCTACAGCCAGGCTATAATATCCACACAGATCGGTTTTTGCCGATGCTATATCCCCAGCCTATAAGCTTACTTATGTACATATACATAGCTAGTTGTCTCCAGTTTCGTACGCCAAGTTGGTTTATTTTATAATTCCATGGACATTATGAGTCGCGGTAAGTGATGCCACAAGTTAGGGAATAATTTCTACACGTATAGGTATTTTCGGTTTAAAAACTAAACCGTAGTAGAAAAAGGATGAATTTTTAAAATATAAGAATGTTATATGAAAGTGTATAGGTACTTTTATAATTAAATAGTTTGTCTTTTTTTTAAATCGTACCACACACCCTGCAACAATTGTTTCCTCAAATATTTTTCTTTCTAAAAATCTTACCAAAAAACCTTTAATTCAGTTATCTGTTTCTACTTTTTTTGTTCTTATGTCAGATTCGAAGTAACACATTGCCTCATGGCAGTAATGGGAGTGAGTAAAATACATCGGATTTAACCTTTTATTTTCATTTTGTGGGACTAGGTACTTTGTTTTAATTTGGAATCCTTGGTTGCGGTCTTTTTCTGTTGGACCGCCATCCCTGGATTAATTTATTTATCTTCGAACCGAAGAAATGGTGTTCATTCTCTCTAAATAACCTCAGACCTTGGATTTTTATTTTAACATTGAAAATGTTTATAGGGTCGTTTTGATAAAAGTATGGTGTTACCAAAATGAACAAAGATAGAGAATGAACTCTAGCGTATAGGGGGAGAACGATTGAATTTTTGGTTGGTGTTACCAAAGAAACTACCAAAATGAATAAAATGAAGAAAAAAACACAAGTGATGAATTTCAGCCAGCGTACATAAATTTTGATCATCGCCAACGGACGAGATTCAGTGGAGGAATGTAAAATTCGAAAAATGCTCGATTTGAGCCCACTTAGAAGCCTATAACTTTAGTTAAAATTATTGGATGTTTGATATTAAGCTAGATAATTAAAGCTTAAATGGCAAACTACAAATCTGCAATAAAAATTTTGCAAAGGCGTACAAAAATTCATACTAGAAACTTGAAAAATTGTCTTTTTAGAACGAATTTCATCACGGCAGAAGAAAAAAAAAAACAAACAAAATATGTATGTGAGTAGTTAGGTACGTACCTACAAAGAAGATATTGATAGAAGGAAGAAGACGGTGGAGTGTGTGCAATAAAAAAAAAAACACCACGTGGCAAACAAAATTGGCTTTGCATCGGACACAAAAATGATATACATTATGTAGGTATGTAGATATGCATGTATGTACATATGTAGGTATGTGCATGAACATTATTTTTAGTAGGTATTTTACAAATAATAAAATCGTAAAGTTTGGATTTGGTTGGTTTGTTTGGATTATAACTTCTGTTCTAATAATAGGATGTTTGAGGTTAAAGTCTTAAAATTAAGGTAAAATGTCAGTCTAAAGAAATTATGTGATAAAAGTTGACTTTCTTTTAAATCAATTGATTGTTGAACCTATAATATGCATAATAGGTACCTACTTGAACCTCTTTAATAAACTTATAACTTTAATTCTAAGGGCCAGATATTCAAGGTTAAGATATGTTTAGGTAAATCAGGCAGGAGGTAGAATTAACTTAGCTAAACAACTCAAATAATATAATCGAAAAGGGTCAATTTTGTAAGCTTATATATTCTGTTCTAATCATCGGATCTTTGAGGTTAAAGTCTCAAAATTAAGGTAAAATATGACAAAAGTTGATTTTTGTCTAAGTCAACCTAAAGAACCTAGAATATGCTAGACAACGTTTGGGTAAAGACTTTACTAACTTCTAAATCAATTTGATTGTTTAACCTAGAATATGCATATTGCATAGCTACCTACTTGAACCTCTCATACAAAATTATAACTTAAGTTCTAAGGACCAGATCATCAAGGTTAAGGTCTTGGTTAGCTTCTAACTTTTATTCTAACAGTCGGATGTTCGAGGTCTAGGTCTCAAAATTAAGGTAAAATGTGACAAAAGTTGATTTATTTCTAAATCAACCTAAAGAACCTAGAATATGCTAGACAACGTTTGGGGAAAAACTTTACTAACTTCTAAATCAATTTTATTTTTTAACCTAGAACATGCATATTGCATAGCTAACTACTTGAACCTCTTTAATAAACTTATAACTTAAGCCCTAATGGTCAGATCTTCAAGTTTAAGGTCCTCAAATGCAAATAAAATTTTAGGCTTCATCTTAAAGTAGACCATAAACTATTCAATTTAGTTGTCAACTAAATTGTTGATGGTTGTCAACTGATTGATGCTCGCCGCACAGCTCCAAGTGTCAAAAACTTTATTTTTGTCTAAAAAAAATTACGCGACTCGATATTGTTAAATTGATTAAAAGAAGGGTTCACAATATTTTAAAATAAAATATTATAGAATAAAAACAATTAGCAGTGAGGTTGGGCTTCGCATCAAATTCTTCGTAAATTTTGTCTCGATTTAAAAAAGGTTTGCCTGGACATTTAATCAAACACACGGGTTGATTCAAAAACAATCAACTGAGTCGAGAACCGAATATGATGTATGCTTTAATCGATCTGTAATAATTCAGTTACCTTTCTGCAAAGCTTAGCTAGGCGAAAATGCCAAATATGTACCTAGATATACTTTAAGATAGATATGGTATATGTATTTTTAATTTCGTGTATAAGTGCTGTGCCGGTGCGGATGAAAATGAGTATGTTTGTATAATTGCGAGTTAAGCTACACTTAAAACTAAGATTCACCTTATTAAGAAAAATTAACAACATTAATTTAACCGCCAACTGGGAAGTGACATTAAATTTACAAATTGGAACTTCAGACTGTAGAATGGTTTCTAAGACAGTTTGTGAAGTTATATTGCAACAATAGTAGGTATACAAAATAAAAATTACAAAGATTAGACATGTTTTTGTTTTATCGACGTAATATAAGTCATTTTCAATGTCCCATATAGTTACTCTATGAGTGAAATCTGTAAATTTTTTGGCTATGTGTCGGTGTCGCTTTCCAATTTATACATAGGAGACCGAAATTCCTCCGAAGAATGTTTCTATCAAAACATAACCAACCTATAAAGTATTATCATTCACATTTGAGAAGGTACTACATGCCTCAGCACCAATGGCGGTGGCGGATCTAGATTCCAGAGAGGCGATTTAGGGGCATAGCTGGAAGGGAATTGAACAACAAATTTCGAGTTTGGGGATAATGATGATTAAAAATCTTGAAATTGTTTGACATCTTTTTTTTCAGTCGTCAAAAACTAATAATAACAATGTTTTCCGGTGACATTTTTAACTAAAATCGTGTGTGAATTGGATTGAAATTTCGTTAAAATTTATCTGAAATTCACTTCATTAGTGTCGAAAATTAAAATTTGGACTAAGTTTAACGTTTTTTTGCTCACGTCCTAAAAAGTTTACTCACGAAAACTTTACTTGATTACGAACAGTTTTCATATTCTGTCAAAAAGATAAAAATCAGAACAGTTAAAGTCGAAATAACTTATCAATTTTTCAACAGTCTTAAAAATCTATGCATGATATTTATACTTTTTTTCAAGTTGATAAAGACTTTCAAGTTTCAACTCCTTCCGTCTTTCTTGGACTATTACAAATTCGAGGATGCCACACTCATTTTCTGTTCTCTTCTTTTTTTATAGACTTTTCAAAAAGTACCGTAATGCACTTTTCATTTTACCAATTTGTCGTTAAAATAAGAAGAGACCACTCTGTCGTCATAATCGTCATGAATATCAAAATTGTACTAAAAAACTATTTAATTTCAATATTAGTCCCGAATGTGCTGAAATTCGGGATTTTGGAGTTTGGGTTTTTGAGATTTGAGATTATTACTAAATAAAATGAAAGAAGTACTAGAATATTTAGTACAATTGAGGGAAGTGCTGCCAACTTTTCTATGTTATTCAGTGAACAGATAAAATGAAGACAGAATAAGTTTATTAATATTTTATTTTATCAAATGGATAAGTCCACTATCCTAGTGTTAGATAAAACGTGTGTTTGCGAGCGGATGGTGTATTTTTATTAAAAGGGCTGAAATTATTTAGGAAATTATTGTCATTTCCTTTTATTATGATAATATTGGTATGGTTCAATTATTTATGAAACAAATATCGGCCAAATGGCCGCCGCGACCTCGGCGGCACACCTTCATCCGATGGTCCAAATTTCCGATGACGCTGAGGCATAATTAAGGTTCTATGCCGTTAATGTGCCGAATTATCTTATCCTTTAGCTCTTGAATTGTTTCTGGCTTATCGACGTACACCTTTTCTTTCAAATAACCCCAAAGAAAGAAGTCCAACGGTGTCAAATCACATGATCTTGACGGCCAATTGACATCGCCACCACGTGAGATAACACGGCCATTAAATTTGTCGCGCAAAAGAGCCATTGTTTCGTTAGCTGTGTGGCAAGTGGCACCGTCCTGTTGAATCCATATCTTCCAATTCGGGCCATAAAAAGTTCGTTATCATCTCACGATAGCGAACACCATTCACAGTAACCTAACAGCCTCTTTTTGGAAAAAATACGGCCCGATGATGCCGCCAGCCCATAAACTGCACCAACAGTCACTCTTTGTGGATGCATTGGTTTTTCGACAATCACTCTTGGATTATCATTCGCCCAAATGCGGCAATTCTGCTTATTGACGAATCCACTAAGGCGAAAATGTGCCTCATCGGCCATCGCTGAAGATGATTTTCTTCGAAAATTGATCATCCACTGTTGCCATTTCTTACCACCATTCTGACCATTGACGACGCTTGAAATGGTCAAGAGGCTTTAGTTCTTGAGTCAATTGCATCTTGTAAACGTGTAAATGCAAGTCTTTATGCATAATGTTCATCAACGACGAGCGTGAGAGGTGCAATTGGCGGGCACGACGACGAGTTGAGGTGGACGGCTCTTCAGCCATACTATCGCGAACAGCAGAAATTTTTTCTGCAGTACGAGCTGTACGAGCATGCACTGGTGTTTTCACATCTCCTACAGACCCGGTTTGCTCAAATTTTTGCACGATTTTTCCGATTGTACGCACATTTGGACGATTAAATTGACCGAAAAAATCACGAAGTGCACGATTTGCATTTTGATTTGAACGCCCATTTTCATAATAAGCTTGAATAACTTTATCGCGTTGCTCGATTGTGTATCTTTCCATGGTTTAAATTGAATTAGTCTGAAATTGAGAAATGTCAAATGAAATGCAGAAAAAAACTTGACATTTAGGTGTGGTTCACATTCAACATAGGCCCTTAAAATTTAACCACCAGTTATATCTTTTTTTCACTCGACTGTTTCCAAATTTTAAGACAAAAATATTAAATTATTTAAATCATAGCTGGTTCGCCAGGCTTCGCACCCAATTTTTCAACTATTTGAGTATTTTTTTTTTTTTTTTTTTTTTTTTTGAAAATTAATTTTTTTTGGTTCTTCAAACAACACTTTGCAATGAATTCTTTTGGCACGCTCTAATAATTTTTATACGCAAATGTAACAGACTGAGAGCGTATAAGGCCATCTATTGGCAAATTCATTTTCGCAAGAGACAAAATTTGTTGATTGGGAATTTTGTAGTGTTTTTCATTCTTCAGAATCAGCTAGCCTACTCATGCGAGAATTCTTACAATTACATAAAAATAAAATACGCACATATTATTTTAAAATGAACGGGCCTAATAAATTCAACTCGACCTTAGACCTAATGTTATATGACAAAATATTACCAATTGGAAAGTGGAAGTGTTCATTTTAGAGTTTATTTTTATTAGAATAATTTTTTTTAATACAATTTTAAAACAAATTATTAACATTTTTAAAATATAATTATAGTTCGTGAAATCAGCTGATAATTCTGCTTCGTTTGACACCTCATTTCACTTCAAATATTGCTATCAGCATTCACACCTAAATATAATATGCAGTTAAGGGTTTTTGCTATTTTACAACTCTTCCGGTCAAAATTTCCAATTTTTTGCTCGGCTTCCAAAATCCCCATGAAAATTGGATGATGTTCACATGTTCAGACGAGTTCATTTCTGTTTCCCTCCCACACATCCAAATCCTATATCCGCTACTGCTCAGCATCCACCATTAAGCAGGACCGGGGTAATAAGCATCGAGAAAAGGCATTTGATTTCCTTTTTAGCCCAAAGAAGTATCATTGTTTATGTTGACAGAGGAGCCCAGATGGAAAGAAGTCCCTATATAACTATTTAGTTGTGGAATATTCAAGTTGTTGTTGCTTTATTCAGTTGAGTTCGCAGAAGTAACTGTCTGAACAAAACAGAGACGGCTGACAAAATATTCAATACCTACACATAAATTCAATGTTAAGAACACAACGCAACACAGCTCCTAAACGAAGCTGCAGATTATTCTGCAAGAGTTCTGCAACTTTTAACGTATATCACTTTTGACATTTCAATTTGTATGAAGAAAAAAAGATCCGAAAACAAAATATTGAAGCTTTTTGTGCTTATTTGTTTCGCGAAATAAATTATTAATTAGAATAAAAATATCGGAAATATAAAAAAGGGAATAAGCGAGTGATTGTTTTTTTTTTTTTTTAATATACAACAAGCTGTAAAGCGCACGACAGACGACACTTTTTCACAGCTATTCCAGCTCGAGTTCTAATTCCAGTAGAATTCTATTTTCTTCAAACATAGTAAGTCGGAAAGGAAAAGCCAACATCGGTATAGAACCGACAAACTTGGAAAGACAAATTTATAAAAGCGAACCTGCCAATTAGCCCGTGGCGTATCAATTATTGCGTAAGACTATTATACCGAAGGGCTTTGGGTTCAATTCTTAGCCTATGCCACCTAAAACAGAACAGACATTTTTACGGGTTCCTTCCTCTTGAGATCCTCCTAGAGTACCTACATCTTGTCATACAAAATTGCCACTCATTTAAGCCGTTTGGATTCGACAGAAAATTGTAGGTCCCCTCTATTAATACCAATAACACGCACGCAGGAATGGTTGAGTGTTGTACAGGGCCTAGTTCTACATAGCAACAAATTTATTTTGTTATTTCACCTGCCAAGGCTTGTCTCATCACAGCCTTCTTGACAATGCACATTCTATTGGTATATCAATTTTTAAAAATCTTATACTTTATTGATTAACCAGATTTATGTTACTTTTTAAGACCTGTTTGGAATCATTGTAGCAATTTTCATATTAATACAATATAAAAATATCACACAGATTAAAGCTAATACTTAAACTGAAAATCCTTCCATATAGCTATTCTATGAACTTCTATATCTACATACCCATACCTCATCGCTATAAGGAAACCATAAAATTCAAATCAAACAATTTTTTATTATATTTATTCTTCCACAAACACCGGTAATGTTGGAAACAGATTACAAAAATATGATAATGACGAACAAGGTAAACGATTCCCCGGGGAGGCATTCAAAATAATTTTAAATTTTTATTACTTAAGCTATAAAAGCTGTAAAAGATAAAAAAAACATACATTAATACATAAATTCATGGGAAAAGATATTTTTTTTTTTATTTTTTTGTTAGAGAAAAAAAAAATTAATGAAGTTGAATTTAAGAATCATCTAAAATATTCTTCTTCATCATTTAATATACGATGTCTGAATCTATGTTTATTCCTAATATCCTCCCTCCCCCATGCCTCCTGTGAGAGTGTCACTTCTTGAAAATGTGTTGAATCCAAACAAATAGCCAAACAAATAAAATATTATATTATATCTTCAACACAAATGTGTAAGCAAACGTCAGACAGACAACAATCACTAAAAATATTTTATGAAAGGTTAAGTCCTGTGAATAGGACACTGACAGTGGCTAACTCTCTATATATGCAGAGTCTATTATATATACGAAGAAGAGAACAACAATAGAGATGGAGACTGACTCTGTGCTGGCTGCTGGTGTGTCTTCAACTCTAAACCACTTTTAGTGGAAAAACAGACAGACAACCAGACACACAAGGACCACAACGCAGAAGACAGCGCAA
The DNA here is from genome assembly GCA_951394125.1 of Epistrophe eligans. NCBI lineage: Eukaryota > Metazoa > Arthropoda > Insecta > Diptera > Syrphidae > Epistrophe > Epistrophe eligans. The sequence goes on from OX596029.1 coordinate 32,179,658, forward strand.
TGACATACGACGACAGCTCTCAGTATGTCCTTTTGTCATCTTTCTTATGCAAAGCTATGTTCCAAATTCAAGACCACACTTGCCTTTGAATTTACTGTCGCATATTTCAAAACGTTTGTATATATATATAAGTGACTCCCCTGTTCGCATATAACACCCGTTTTCTTCAACCACCACCCGCAACAAAAATAAATAAGAAAAAATTGTTCCGATAAGGAATAAAGGACTTTCAGATGAATTGTCTGTGCCAGAAAACACATATTCATTCGTATGTACATGACCAACAACGTCGTCGACCACTGAAAGAAAGAAACAGGACAGCATATAAAACTGCGAGAGCATCTAAGAGACCAGAAAACAGGATATATGTATGTATATTTACCATCCTGGCCCAGCGCCTCCACCCATCTCCCAAAAGCCCCATAGTAGACGCCCCATTTTAAGTTGAATATTGTTTCTGAAATATACGGCATTGGATATTCAAATGAGCGCCCATCAGGAGTTTGCAATTAGGCGTTGCTTACCTTTTTGCTATGCACTTTGTACAGTGCTCCTTCGAACCAATGTGTGGGATGGGAACTTGTGCCACCTTTTTTATCCTATGCACAATCTCTTGGGGACAACACAAGGCATCTGCACTCTGCAGGCAAGGAGCCAGAACGATGATGATGTTGGAGGCTGTTACGTCTAAGAGGTCACATTAATTTTATTATCTTTTTACTTGTACGTATGTTTGTATGTATGTATACCTAGCTAGATATATTGTATAGTCGTCGGGTCTCAAGTGATGTTGTCGGATATATAAAGGCAAGACAGGTTTGGCTAAGTTATATACGGAGAGTCTGGATTGGAGTGAGTTCTTTCGGTCATCGGGAGCAACAATAAAGGGTGAGAGTTGAGAGATCAAATAAACAGTTCGTTAGGTGAACCCATAACAGAACTATAATGGAAGTTCAGTCCGATGAACACACACACACACAAACACACATATAACCACTTTCAAAGTGCTCTCTTTATACAGGCCCGGATAAATGTTAAATGTAAGGGCAACTTAATTAGAACTTCCAATTAAGCTCTCTAAACCACAATCAATACAATTTTGTTGATTGTGGTTTGCCGTGTGGGGAAACCAAATTGATACTAAAAATACTTTGAGAGTAACTGTGAATTATAAGAAGTGAAAATTCAGTATGATTTTTAAAGTTCCATCTGACTCCTTTTGTAAAAATCCAAGTCAGTGTTGCACATCGCTTTAAAGTTAGGATTTTATGTAATTTTCACCAAGTATCAATTTATGTTTAGTTTGCTTTTTTGCAATGGGGGGAATCAGAGGGTTCTAGATACCCCTGAATTTAATAACCCCCATTAGAGGGTCAGTCAAATACTAAAGGATTCAATAGGAGATTTTTTTTAATACAAGTTTTTATATGAATTTTACAATTGAAAGTAAAAAACTGAACGGGGTGTTTATTCCACATTCGTGTAGTTTGGTAAAAAAAAAAACTCTGTACTAGAAAGTATAGACTAAAGGGTAAAGTGCTGAATGCCGAAATAACTTTTAGATCTCGGTATATGCATTACAGGCAACCTTTTTTTTGTAATGACCACTTATTCTATGTCGCATCATCGCTAAAAATGCTGTTAAGTTTTTAAGTTTTCACCCGACAATTGACGATTGAAGAAATATTTAGCCTGCTGATCTATGTGTAATCTTAAAAGTCTTTACTATCATTTTAAGGCAGGTTCTATAACTTCAGAGATTCTTTCTTCAAACGCACTACATGAATGTAAAATGCTTTACCCGACTCAATTTATCCTTCATATTGCAATATTTAAAAAAAATACGAATCGGTATTTCTTTTTAAATACTCTCTTACTTTCCTAAACGTTTACACATTAAATTTATCAAAGTCTAAATAAAGGAAAATATTCACGACTGGGTCACACGAATTGTGGTTAGCAACGGTATAATTTAGCTTTAAATTAATTATACCCGAATACTTGCCCTATAAAGAGAAAATCAAAATTTTTTAATGCAAATTGACCCCTTCAATCTTAATAAAACAAAATCTGAAGTCCGCAACTGACTTTATATACATATACACATAACTACCTACATGTTTTCTATGAAAAGAAAATAACATCTACAGATACAGATCCAGATTCGTAGAAACCTAGTTTATTATTGGACATAATATGGTGCACCAACCTGAAGTGTCCCCCATTCCCTTTTTACCCATTATTCCCATTTCTCTTGAACAAGCCCTTTTAGGGAATAATGTGCCAAAATTAAAGCCTGACGTATTATAATGGTAATAAGGTATACGAAGGACAATTCATATCGAGAGATAACCCAGTTCCAAAAGCCAAAAGCGTATATTATTCAGATAGTCTACTCATTTCGAAATAATGCTGAGTGATATCAAAAATTCAGAGAGGGAGAGAGAGAGAGAGAAAGAAAGAGAGAGAGCATAAAGACAAGGACCGAGTAGTTAAGTTTAATATAATAATTATTTTGGAAAATGAAAATGCAAAGTTACAAAACTACATATATACAAATCTCAGGAACTTTTGTAAATAAAGAAAACCATAGTTACATACATAAAAATTTAATTTATTTATTTTTGTCGAGAGTATGATTTTTTAATGCTGATGATGATGTTGGTTTGCAGCATTAGTAAATATTGCTGTTTCCACTTATATTTATTTATAACGGGTGATTTTTAAGCTGGTTTGGTTTTGGCAACACTGGTTTTGACAGCTGACGTGTGTTTAGTACCTTGTGTCACTGTCAAACAGCTTCAGTTTGGTTTGCAATTTAACCATGGATCGTCTTACAAATGAACAACGCTTGCAAATTATTGAATTTTACTATCAAAATTCGTGCTCGGTTCGAAATGTTCATCGCGCGCTGCTTCCATTTTATGGTCGGCATTCTCGACCTTCTGAGCAGTCTATTCGGAAGATTGTGACCAAATTTAGCACCAAATTTACTTTGTTGGACATTAAACCACCAACACGTTTACGTACTGTGCGTAGTGAAGAAAATATTGCGGCCGTATCAGCTAGTGTGACAAAAGACCGCGAAATGTCGATTCGGCGCCGTTCCCAGCAGTTATCATCGCTACCGAGCGATGATAACAAACTTTTTTTTGCCCGAAATGGAAGTTCTTGACTTGCATGATATGTGGTTTCAACAAGACGGTGCCACATGCCACACAGCACGCGAAACAATGGCGCAATTGCGAGGCGAGTTTGGTGAACAGTTAATTTCACGTTTCGGGCCGGTCAATTGGCCGCCTAGATCGTGCGATTTGACATCATTAGATTATTTTTTGTGGGGGTATGTCAAGGCTAATGTCTATAGGGACAAGCCCGCTTCGATTGACGCACTGGAAGCCAACATCCATGCATTCATTCGTGAGATACCGGCCGATATGTGTGAAAGAGTATGCCAAAATTGGACTCAGCGGATGGGCTACCTGAGACGCAGCCGCGGTCAACATTTGCATGAAATTATCTTTAAACATTAAATTGCAAGGTTCAAACTATCGATTCAAATAAATATTTCATTCATTTTTTCGAATTTTTTGTGTTTTTTTTTTTTTTTTAAAGTTCTAAACCTCTTAAAAAATCACCCATTATTAAAAATGTTTGGTTCGACAAGATTTTGTTATGCAAATAATATTCTCTATAGAAATTAATTAAAAATTCAATTTCTACGATTTAATTCAAATTAAAATTAAAATAAAAGCTGATGATGTCCTCTTGAAATATTTTGTAAAAAAAAATGTAAAATTCTGTAATTGACCTTTTGTAACATTTTCTAGGAAATCAATTACTTCAGCAATGCGAAACTTAAACTATGGGACGTTAAAGCAACATACGCTATATTGAGATCTCTATACAATCTCAAGACATTATTCTTCAGTTTTGTTGTCAAGATATTGAGGAAAAATCAATTTTATAGGGTAAATTGGGGAAAAAACAAAAGATTGCATTTGCATTTAAAAATTGAATTAATTTTGTGTTTGAAAGGTTTTACTTAAGAGATGGGTTAATATTTTTTTTAAAGTCTTAATAATTTTAAAAACTTTTCATCTGATAAAAGAAATTTATTAATTATGGGAGCCTAAATTTTATAGCCTATTTTATAAGGAAGTATAGTGAGTACATAAATATAAACAATATAGCAACGTGCTGTCTTGCACTTCGCACATATGCATGGAATTTACAGTTTAGGCTGAAAAAAATGTTTAAAAAAAATCCATAAAATTAGAAATAAATAGTGAAAAAATTAAAAAAAAAAAGAAATCTTTCACCTATTTTTGAAATATCGATTTTTCAAAAAATTATTTTGAAAATTTTTTTTAAAATCCAAAATTTGATTTTTTGAAAATTTTGATATGCAATATTATTCAAACTTATTAGTAGCTTTTATGAAAAAATTTTCATTAAAATTAATTTAACAGATAATGAGATAGTCGAAAACCCAAAAAATTATTCTATTAGAGGTACCATTTTTAAACGATAAATAAATGTTTTTTTTTCAATAATATTGTATTAAAAAATTTTTATTAAAATCGTAGCAGTCGTTTTTGAAAAAATGAGATTTTCAATACCGGTTTTTAAGTATTTGTATGGGAGGTACCGTTATTTTTGGTTATAAGAAGACTTTTTTTTTAAATCGGCTAAATAATGTCAAGAACCTGCTGGGTACTAAGTTTAATAAAAATCGGCCGAGTCGTTTTCGAATTATTAAATTCTCAAAAAAAAAATTGAAACTTTTTTTAAAAAATCCAAAAAAAAATATTTTTTTTTGAAAAATTGGTACACAATATTTTTAAAATTATTATAATGATTTTCTATAAAAAAAAATATCAAAATCGTTGCATCGTTTTTGAGAAAATCGAAAATCAAAAAAATGGTTCTATGGGAGATACCATCTAAAACCATTTTTCCGATTATTTTTTTTTATAAAATGGTAGCATTTTTGTAAAAAAAAATTCTGAATTTTTTGTAAAATATTTGTAGGCACGTTTTTGAGAAAAATAATATTTTCGTAATTTAGTAAAAAATTTGTACGGCAGGTACCGTTATTTTTGGTCTAAAAAAAAATGAAAACAAAAAAAAGTACCAAGTTTAAAGAAAATCGATCTACCCGTTTAGGCTACAGCCCAAAGGACATACAGACAGAATTGCGAGACCCACTTTTTTCAATTTTTTTTACTAATGCATAACTTGCCATATATGTAGTTAGTACCTATATGTATCGCAAGTAAAAATTCAAAGTAATTTTTTAAAAAAATAAATATTTCAAAAACGTTTAGATGATTTAATTCAATTTTTTAACCAACACTAATAAATCCTTAAAGTTTGTAAGTATTTGTATTTGAGCCATTTGAACTAGAGCCTAAATAGGTGGACTGATATTCTTCAAATTTGGTATACAGAACATTTTTATGTTATATCGAATTTTCGTTTAAGCTCAGCTAAAAGGATTAGCTGTCATATAAATATTTCCTTTTTCTTCAATTTTTTTTTTAATTATTATCGATTTGAATAAAACTTCGTAATTGTTTTATTCAATTTCCGTTTTTTATCAAAAAATCCACATTGCGGAAATATTGTTTTTACATTTTTTTCAGGAACATTCAAAATCACAGTGTGATCGCACATAAGAGCAAGTTTGTGCAACGCAGTCGTGCATTTAATTTTTTGTTATTGTACATGCAATAATTTAATTTAATTTATTAAATTAGTTTAACATAATGTAATAATGAAAATTAAAAAAAAAAACTTGTCTATAGTAGGTACTCCCTTCATCCTTACAAATGGTAATATATTGTATCATAGAGTTTTCACGACAAAGAAACTTACATACCATTGAGATATATTTGAATTTTGCAAATCCTTAATTTTAGACAGAGCTTTCCTTAAAGCGTATTTGTGGCTCATTGTTAATAAAACAATCCATGCTCTTTGAAAAATTGTATAATCTTTCTCAAGCTTCTTATAAAAAGATTTAGTTATTAAACAATAATATTTTACTGAATATGTGTCGCTTAAATCTTCAGACTTAATCGCTCATAATAAGCAATGCAAATACTTACAATAGATACTAACATAAACATTCTCTATCTATATACGCATACATCTGGTATTTGCACGTCTCCAGTATCCATGATGAAAAAGAATTTCAAACTGAATTTATGCATTTCTGTAAATTCTTTTTGTATTTAGTTAGAATATAAAGAAAATTTATTTACTCCGCACTATATAAAGCTGAGAGTGAATTTTCGTCCTGAAATTCTCTTATTGAATTCCATTGAATTTGAATTTGAAATATTCGCCCACACCCGCACAAAGCTTTGAAAAAATAAAAACATGTACATATAAGCCAACAAAAAAAAATTTTAAAAAAATATTTAAAATATAAAGGATATTATATATGAAATAAAAAAAAAAGAAAGATAACCGAAACTGATAGCCTTGTGTGTAAAGTGAAAGCAGGATATGATACAATGTACACATTGAAGCAAAATATGCAATGGAATTTCACTTGGGGCTACAATAGTGATATGAAAGGGATTCCCAGGACTATACTACTCTCTACTACAACTACATAGCCCGCAGGACGTGAACACTTATCCCATATACATTCGTCTATCTAAATATATACATATGTATATAAATATAGGATGCAGTTTTTATAGTAGGTATGTCAGTGTGGCATAAACTATCTCGTCTTGCCACAGAGGAACCATATCGTACTATCAATTTCCGCATTAGATGTCTGTTATAGTGTAATACACGACTCAAGGATCTTCTTTCTACTGCACTGGTTTTTCTTTTACTTTTTCCACCCACAACACTCCTTCAGTAATAGTCTTGTTAACTTGCACTTATATACAAACACACATTCGCGTCGACGTTCTTCTATATATCCAACGCATGCACAAAAGATATTCTAACAGTGTAATTCAAATTCTGTCGCACACTTAGTAATTCTTATGAAGATAAATCTTAAAAGGAAGCGTTTCGAGGTGATTCAAACGAAGCAAGGCGAGCAAGGATTCTTTCTTAAAGAAAAGAAGAACCTGAGCTCAGATTGTTATTTTAAGTGGATGTCAGTTGAAAAGTTTATAAAATATAAAAATTTATAAGGTATAAGTTATAAGGTAGGATAGCTATTACATACATAGCACGTGTATTACCCTTGTTTTTTTTTTTTTTTTTTTGTTCAAAGGTAAGAAAAAAAATACTGAATTAGAAGTTATGAGACGAAATCTTATGTGATATAAATCAGCGGGATTTTCAAAGACTACATTTTTGATGTGATTCATACCCATGCTGAGGACATACATGCATCCATGCATACTATCAATAGGATTTTAAGATTTTACTTTAGTTTTTAATTCTTTTCAAAAAACACTATGATCCTTGGGAGTTTAATTAAGATTCTATTTCATGATGAAAGGAAATGAAATTTTTAAAAATTATATATAAAGGATATAAAATTTGTACTCACATCAAAGGATTCTGTTTTAAGTTTGCTTTTGAAATGCGTTTGAATCTATACATACGCATGTTTTAAATAAAATATTTCTTATAGTAAATAAACATAAATAGGATTAAGTTAATGACTTGCTTTGATTTAGATTTTATGCTTTAAAATCTTTATTCTTCTATACCTTTTGAATGTAAATAAGATACAAGAAATATCAACTTATAATTATACTTTTCTTTATTTAATTTCAATTTTGTTTTAAATATTTTTTGTTTATATATTAACAGTCGTATTTATTAGATTTTTGCCTACTTAGACACTGTCTAACTATTTTCAAATTGGTGGAAATATGCTTACTTATTCACGGATAAGATAATCTACTCTTTTGTCTAAGTTAGGCAGCTATAAAACAACAACAAATAAGGTTTTTGAACACATTTTATAAAGTTGAACAGTTGTCTAAAGTTAGACAACGTTTATAAATAAGACCATAAGTATTTATTTTCTAGATGGGTTTTTAATGAGTTCAAATATCATTAAGAATATGAATATTTTTAGTTTATAGACTGAGAAGACGCTGCAAAATTATATTTAACTTTCTTTAAATAGCGTCGAAATAATATTAAAACCTTTAATCAGACAAGCTTTTTGCAGGTTGCTTCGGTTAGTAAATGCAATTTTCTGGTTGAATAACACTAATCCTTTGAATGAGACTCTATAAATCAGATTAAAGTGTAGGCGTTTCTTTAGAAAACAAGGAGTCGGACAGGTTTTTATAAAAATAAAAATGCGAAGTAAAAAAAAAAAAAAGTAATCGGATACAGAAAATTAATTTCAGACCAAACATTTTTTTTTTGTCTAGGAGTTAAAGTTTATTATGTTTTTTTTTTTTTTTGCATCCAAATAATCACTGATTTTGTTATAAAATATCTCAAAAAAATTCATAAAAGTTTTAATTGTATTGACATGTAGCTATTTATTTTTTGGTACAATTTTTTTTTGCAACATCTAAAGGAGTTATATATGAACATTAAAGCAGATGCGATAATATAAGAAACAATTTTGCAAAACAATGAAGATATTAAGGGAATTCCTGCAACGTCGTAAAACACTATCTAGATAAGTTTATCTTTTGGTAAATGAACTGTCAAATTTTGTATGGGAAATGCTTTACGCAATTTAGATAAAATTATCTAAGGATTTTGCTGCGGAAACTTATACAAATTTATTTGGATAAACTTTTACAAACGTCATTGTGACTTTTACAATTAGATGTGTTCAGATACCTATATGATATATTAAAAATCTTAGAGAACTTAAATAAACTCTGCCCGTGTTCTGTAACTATTGCATTGAGATTAGTTGGCGATAAAAGTTGTGAATAAAAAAGTAGTACAAAAAAAATACAAAAATAGTCTACATTTTCTGACTATTATTGATCAGCATTATTTTTTTTAACCAAATCCATCTAATCGGGCCATATGGATAAACAAAAGTAAATGGTTTTTCGAATTGTCATCGTAGTGGAAGGAAATATTTATTTTAATGATTCCTCTTTTTATTGGAGCTGAGCTCAGGATAACTTTTACAAATGAAAACGAAAGTAAACTAAACTTAAGGAAATGTAGATATTCACTATTATGGACGCGCCATTTGGTTTTTCTTGTATACGCTCATTCTCGTTCGTTCACTGCCGTGAGTTTGCGACAGTTATAGTTCTACATTTAGCCCTGAAATCGTTTTCTCATCTAATTCCCATCGGGCTTAAAAAAAAAACGTGACTTTTGTGGTGTGTATCTTAAATTTTTTTCCGTTCCAAGATATTCGACTCCGATTTCAAGTTATTTTGGGAGAGGTTCTCTATTTAAAAATAACCTCGAAATCTGAACACGTTTATTTGTATATTATACATACATATTTTGAAAATTAATATTTGACGTTTAAAGAACAGCTGATTCAATTACACAGCATTTAACCAAATGAATTAAAAAGGACGTTCATGCAAACTTTTGTGTAAACTTATCAGTTTACACAAATTGTAAACTTATGACGTTGCATGAATAACCTTATGATAAATATTTCAGCTGACTATAACGATCGAAAAAAAACAAAAATTGAAGAAAATATAAATTATCACATTTTAAATAAATTTTTTTTTTAAAGTACGCATACGCCCGAGTGCACGCTAAAATTATAGTGTAGAGAGGAGAAATTATGAAAAGTGGGAACAGTAGATTTCTTCTTTAATTATTTTCATAAGAGAAAAAATCATAAAATTAAAACACACCTATTATACTGATGTCATCGTCTGTCGTTTTCGACTAGGTACTTTCGTTTTCTCTGTTGTTTGTATCGTTTTTCAAATGGCATTCTGTGACTTCTTCCACACAACAGGTATCATAGTACATTCAGTACTTCCGAAAAGAAGACCTTAAGGAAGTAGGTCAATATTTCAAAACCTTAATATTTCAAAACCTTAATATTTTGCACCATGGAAATAGACATTTAATAATGTAAATATTATTACTGAATATTTTGTTTTAAACTCATTTAATTACTTAATTCATTGAACAAGGCATCCACTGTGAAACAAGTTGAATTTTGTCATTTTATTTAATAAAAAAAAAAACGTTTACACCTGTAATGACAACTTTGAGGAACGAAAACATGAAATAGAATTCACTACTGATATTTTTTTGTGCTTTTTGCAATATGTTCTGTAAGCAAACAATGGGTTACCCAGCAACTTATTCGGCGACAGTGAATTAAATTTTTTTAAGGATTTATTTTTTGTCACGGAACAGTGGAAATATGGCTGTATATATGTATATTGTTATATTTTCTTCAAAACTATGTTTTTCACACCTATGTATTTACAATTTAAATATTATGCATTTAATGAGGGAAGGTATAACTTAGAACAATAGAACATGACTCGGTAATGACATTTTTGGTATTTAAGTTAAAATTCGAAATAAATAAATAATTTTTTTATTTTTATTATTTTCTGAGTCCAGGTTCAAGGAGTTTTTTTTCGATAAAATATTTACATAAAAAACGATGAGCGCGTGCGAGAGAGTAAAACATTTCCCTCTTCTTGCCAGTTTTAGTACGAGTAATTTCTTCTGGCTATTTCTGGGCTGAATGTCAAATACTAGACTAATAATAATTGGCGCGTTCAGAAAAATAAGACCTCAGAGATTTTTCTCAAAAGTTCTTCAAAAGTTGAACGAGCGAATCCAAGATTTTTTTCCTTAGAGTTTTGACAGCAAAAGTAATAAATTGTTAATGTAGACCAAGGGTTATCCAAGCGTTAATTTTATTTTTTTTTTTAGTTTTGACAGATAAGCATATTTTTCATTATTTTATTAATCTTTTAATCAAATATTTCTTCTAATCAAATAACTAAAAAATATATGTCAAATAGCAAAACTATTACTAAGAAAATTTAGATTTGACAACTGGGTATTTCTAATATATGTACATATTAGAAGAAAAACAACCTTAAACTTCATGTTTTAATGCATACGTTTTTTTTATATATTAATAACCTTGATATAAGCAGGTACGTATATTGTTTTTTTTGGGTTGAATTTCGTTCTCTTTAAAAAAAAAAGTCATGATTGATCTACGCAAATCTAGTCGAGTACCAATACTTTTTGACGTTTAAAAAGTTGTCTGAAATAGTGCGAAATCCGTTTTAGACATTTTGACAGTTTTATTTCTCTTTGAGAGCATTTCATCCTGAGTCCTTAAATTTGACATTTAAACCAGACTTAGTCCGAGAAATGTTGGGAACACAGCTAATATGTTTCATAATCTTTAAACACCTGATCGCATAGTATTAAAATTTTGAAATGTTGACCCAAGTATAAACAATAGTATTTATTTACATTAATATGTAAATTTTCAATGCAATACCATCTGCATTTATTACTCGAGGACAAATTTGCTGTTGAGTTCTTGAGATAAAAACGCACAATGCCATTTATTTAAGTATGTACTTGGAAAATTTGTTTGAACGTCTGCATGTTTATATTTTTTTTTAATCAGCTTGACAAGTGTCTAGAACTGTTTCCAATTTGTTGTTTTTGAACTTCAAATACGAAAATGTTTTAAATATTTACATATTATATCTAGGGCTGTTTAAGTACTGCAATTTTGAAACTCCGTACTGCTGTACTGCAAACACTGCAAAAGTACTTCTTTTTTTCGTTTTCCATAGACTGCTTTTAGACGACTGCAATTTCTATCCGCAATTCTATTTTGGGTTTCTTTCCGATTGCAGCATCCATTTAAACGCTGCAAATTTTAATACCTGCAATTTTTGTTAAATGAGAAGGAAATATATCTCCTCACTTTTTATTCCGCTTATGTCTCAAACAATAAAAAAAAGCACAAATAAGAAAGAGCGATAACTCCGCAATTATTTCAACCTCTGCAACTTTGTCTACCCCGCAACCCGCATACGTCCCCCGCCTACATGCTTAAAAATTGCAGGGGTAATTGCAGCATATTTGCAGCGTTTAAAAGCAGTCAAACAAAATCTTCAAAGTCCAAACCATTCATTTTCATTTTTGCTTTACCTACTGCTCTCTAAACGCACCCCAAAAATATTTCTACGAACATACCCTTCAAATTAAAATGCTACAAGCCAAAAGCGGACACAACTTTACAGAATTGTCTAGAGAACAAGAGAACATAAATTAGAACGTTTCTGGTGTGAGTGTGATGTCTTTTCAGCCAGAAATGGCCTGGGAGAAGATTGTTTCCCTAACATCAAAATGTTTATTGGATCCTTACTTGCTTTACCACACAGCAGTGCTACTTGTGAGCTAGTCTTTTCAAGCGTGAAAAAAGGAATAGTAGAAACGTTCTTCAACTTAACTTTAACTTAACTATGAACGAAATGTTTAAATTATTTTTTTTTTTTAAGAAAGAATGTTTTTTTTTTATTTTTTTATTTGAACTCAAAGCCTATATAAAAATGTAAATAATATTGTTTTTTTTATATAATTATTTGTTTGTTTAATTTTAATTTTTTTGATTTAGGTTAATTTGAAAAAAATATTGTAGCTCTAGCCTACAGAGACTTACAGCTAAATAATAATTGTTTGTTACTTGTGAATTTGATAAATAAAAACATACTTAATTTTTCGCTGCATATTTCATTGCCGTGCACTACTTTTTTTTTTCTTCAAGTACTGCTTTCTCAAAAACTGAAACGACAGCCCTGATTATATCACAATTAAATAATATTTTCCGAAGTAAAAACGGTAGCAAATACGCACGTTTGTTTAGTTGGCATTGCCATTTCAGGCAGGTGGTAATTTCAACAGTTTTCTTGGACAACAATAACCATCTACATTGGGTGGCCCTCCTACAAAATGCATGGTGGTAAAAGTTCGGAATTAATTATTATGAAAACATAACATTCTAAACCAATGTTTCTGAAAAAGTCTTTACTTTTAAGTTCTAGAATTTCTACTTCCGTGTCCTTCTAACCTATATTTTCACTTTAAGAATAGGTACATTAATTATTTTGTAAAAAAAAAAAACATTTTATTTTTACCTCGAATTTCGGAATGATTATCACATAATATTGGGAATTCAAAAACACTATTTTCAAATAGTCAAACAACGGGATTTTTCTGACCCTTCCTAATAGTTTGAAGGAATCTGGATATTATTAATAAAGAGGGTTGTTTTACGTGATAAAATAAATACTCCGAAATAAACATAGCATTTCGAATTTGAAACACTTTGTACTAAACGGAAAATTGTTTCGAATATTAAGAGGATATTTTAAATACTTGTTCAGAAAACAAAAAGAAATATTTTAAAACCGTTTCATGAACGCTTAGAAGGTTCATAAAAAATAAAGGTGCGAATACAGGGTTTGTTACATGGCTAAATGAGAAATGTCGTAGAAATATTAAATGACTCAAATCAGTGAGTCAAATTAGATACGAGATATATAATCTGAGTGTAAGTACAGTGAAAATATATTTTATTGGACAAGAAGGTTGAAATTCTGTAAAAGATTTACACTGTTAAAAATACCCCATTTTATTAAATCAAAATAGAAAGCACACTGAACCCTCGGACATTTATGTATGTACACGTTTTCCGCATTCAATATTTCGCTTATACGGGATTAAGTTTTTATAAAATTCCCTCTACAATGTAAGAAAATTAGATGATTTGAAAAATATTGGCGCAAAATTTTAAACGATTTAGTACGATGTTAAAGCATTTTCAATATGATAAAAATGCTTTTTATTTTATTATTTATTATTATTTTGCCTTTTTTAAGCTTAAGATGCGTCTTAAAAGTTCAATAGGAAATTTTGTTTGCTTTAATCCTAGAAAACCGCTCAAGATTGATGTGCCAGACGCTATTTTTTGGAAAACCAGTACAACAGGTGCCCCGCTTCGTGGGTTCAAAGGATTTTAACTCCCTTTTTTTGGGCTCCGTACCGCTCACGCATAAGCGATTCAATAAGAATTCACATGGTTTGATAATGATAATACAAAAATTTCCGTCTGTAGATTATCCTTATGCATCAAAAATTTGATATAATTATTTAATAATCTTAGCAATATTAGAATATTTATTTTATAATAATTGCTTGTGTTGAAACTTATGTATTTAAATTTTATACCTACAGTTTCTAGTTTCCACATTATGGGAATTCGAAATACAATGCGTTTTATGTGTGTCTATATTTCGCCGCCGTTCAATCGAAAATTCCCTATATCTAGAGAGCTACAATCAAATGTCGTGAACTTTTTTCTTATTTCATGCAAACATTTGCGCAATAAAATTTTCCAACAAATTATAATTACATATATGGGATATTCATGATGGGAACCATTTTTTCCCCGGTAATTTGTTTTTGTCCGGAGACAATCACCCTTATTCCGATAGGCGTTTTTCTAAAACGCCAACTGTCGTTTTCTGAGTCGTGTCGTTTTTTATTGGTATTCCGTAACTAAAACGCCAGCGTTTTTCTCGCTCTTACATTCCACAATACGATCCACCAAAACAGCTGACATTTGACATATAAAATTGTAAACAAATTGAATAATTTCAAATTTGGTTTTTGAAATTTATACATATTATTTGTATAAATTTGTTTTAAACAAGAATAAAACGGAAAAATGTATAGTGTAGCAAGTTATTTTTCTTGGAGCAGCAGTGACGAGACGAAGAGGAAGAAAGAAAAAAGAAAGATTTGATACTGCAGAGGAGGGGCATTCGATCTAAAGCAAATCCTCCTGACACAAAGTTTGTAATTAAATGAAAAAAATATATGCATTAGGTTATTCTAAAAATGGTACTGACTCTTTTTCAAAATGTTCTTTCGTCTGGACAAAGAAGCCTTTAAGTATGTTTTAACATTGATAGAAAACAGTTTTCCTCAGCAACGTTCTGTGGCAATTCCAATGGTTTTGAAACTAGCTGCTACCCTTAGATTTTTTGCTGAAGGGAGTTACCAAAAAGGAGTTGGGAACGACTTCAATTTGGGACTAGTCCAGCCTACTCTTAGCAAAATTCTTAGGAAAAAATTAATTTCATTTTTTAAAATTTGAATTTCATTCGCTTTTTGCCATTCTTTGCCATTCCTCATTGGTGGCCCAAAACTGTTTAGACACTGTGCAACATCCTCCCACCCAAAATTTTTCTCATAACCTCTTTTAAATTTTTTGGCGAGGTACTCATTCTCCTCCATGAGCTCGAGCAGTCGTCGCATTTAAATTTGTGTTGTTATTTTTACCCTAAACAAAGAATTTTAAATTATAAAAACTAAATTAAGTTTAAAAAATCTTACATTTTTACTCCTGTCGTCAACAAATTTCTCGACGACAGATTTCGACGGTTTTACCGACGTTTTTTGTATGGAAACGACTAACGGAATACAAAAAAAATAGTGAACGCGTTCCACAAGAGAGAATCGACAAATTGGCGTTTATTTGTCGTTGAACGCCTTACGTAATACCAAATTCACACTGTCGTTTTCTTTTTGGCGTTCAACGCCTTACAGAATAAGGCTGGATAGGACTTATTTTTGAATTTGTTGAAATTTGTTGAAAATGATTTTTATTCAAAAATTCAAATGTCGACCATCCTACTTTATACGTCCCCCCATTTCCATCATTTTTTCGCGTCGTGAAACAATCATTGGGCGCTTCCAACGTTCCGTAACAGGTGCAGGGTCATAATCCAGAAGTCAAAAGTCCACAATGGGCTTTTTATCCACTTGGATGGGTTAGAAGTCCACAATTGTGGACTTATAACCCCCCCTTATGAGCCAGAAGTCCACAAAGAAGTGGGTCAATATTCCATAATTTTAGAAAGGAAGAAAACTGTTGACATTTGCACCTGCCTATAGACTGACCATACCCTGAGCAACGGAGTTGCGTGAGCGGTAGGGAACCCACACTTTTAACCCACTTAGGTGGGCTAAAAATCCATTATGGACTTTTGGCATGCGAACTTATGACCCTGCGCCTGCGTAACATAATCCTTCACGGCGGATACTAAAAAAACTAGAAACATTTTGTTCTTGAAGTAAATGAGTACAAGCCAAGTACATAACAAACAAAAATATGCCCACCGCCTTAAGACAACAACAACAAAAAGGAACGAATGTATCAAATTCTGCAATGAAATAACGCAAATAGTTCGGTTGGCACCCCTTTCTTTTATTCTTTTTTTTTTTTAATTTTAATTTTATCTATCGTTGTTTTATTAACAACACATTTTAAGTTTTTGTTTTG
Organism: Epistrophe eligans; assembly: GCA_951394125.1. Classification (NCBI taxonomy): domain Eukaryota; kingdom Metazoa; phylum Arthropoda; class Insecta; order Diptera; family Syrphidae; genus Epistrophe; species Epistrophe eligans. The sequence goes on from OX596029.1 coordinate 32,195,952, forward strand.
TTGCTTTTGGTTATTGTACAAAAATCATATAAGAATGTAAAAAAAGTCGAATCTGTATCTCGCTGTTTATCAAGATAAGAAGAACCGATATTTTTGTGAATAATTTTGGCTGTAAAACCATTTTTAAAAAATAAATTACATATTTAAAAAAAAAAACTTGTTTGAACATAACAGTAAGAAATCTTGTTGTTGTCTTTGAAGCCACAGTCATCTGGAAGCCAATAGTATGATTGGTATTGTGGTTTTGTCTCCATTTAGTTACTTTGATCGTCCAAAAAGAAAAATTGGCCTGAACGCTTTTGATCAACATCCTAGGAAGCAGAAAAAAAAAATAATTAGTAAAATGTTGATGAAAAAGTAAAAATATAATAAGAAAAAAAAACGTACCTTGACTGAATTGTTTTTATTGATACGAGGCCTAAAGTTGTTGGGATCACGACGGAAGGTTATTCCAAGAAGCTCCAAGAATCGATTCATACCGTTGAGTAAAGATTGTGGGGTAAATGCAGTTGTGTTCACCGAGGGTTGACCTTCGAGGACAATTACACGATCAGCCAGATAAGTTGCCATAATAAAATCGTGCTCGACAATGAAACCAGTTTTCTTGGCATGCAGAATATACCGCTTAATAACCTTTGCGGCAACCAAACGCTGTTCGGAATCCAAATACGCAGACGGCTCATCAATCAGGTATACATCAGCGGGTTTTCCCAAACACAGCACCAAGGCCACACGTTGCAATTCTCCTCCTGATAAATTCTGCACCTCCTGGTCCATGATCTCTTCGATTTTCATTGGCTTCATAACATCAGCAATAAACTGAGGATGCACATAGGCATCTCGGATCTTCTCGTGTAACAAATAACGAACAGTACCTTGGGATTTAGGTGAAATCTTTTGCGGTTTGTACGAGATATTGAGCACAGGCAATTTTCCAGAACCCTCATCGGGTTCCAAGTTGCCGGCTAGCATTCGAATGAAGGTAGTTTTGCCGGTACCGTTCTCTCCTAGCAGCACAAGAATTTCAGAATCACTGAAGTGACCTTCTTGAACAGCCAACCTGAAACCACCCAAAGTTTTGGTCATCTTGGGATAGATATAATGGTTCATACGTTTGATTTCCTCCTCCGTTGCTGACTCGGAGACCTGGATACGAAAAAAAATTATAAATAAAATGGTAGACAATTGAATAAGCACACAATTACAATTACAATTCCGCTCAAAGTAGCCAATCAAAAAATTTCTTATAGTTTTGTGATTTGCTGTCTTTGAAACTGCTTCAATTTATTAAGAATCTTACCTTGAAAGTAAGGGATTCAGTTCGGAATCTCATGTTTTCAGTTGGAACGAAACCGTCGAGGAAGATATTGATGCCTTCTCGCACTGAGAAGGGCATAGTAACCACACCGTAGCATCCAGGAATTCCATACAAACAGCAAATAAAATCGGAGAGATAATCTAGCACAGACAAGTCGTGCTCCACCACAATGATGAATCTGCAAGAAACCAACCCGAATTATTAAAATTCCAAAATGTAAAAAAATATCCGCATCTAACTTGTCGGCATGAATCAAACTGCGAATGGTCACGGCAGCGTTCAATCTCTGCTTTACGTCCAGATATGATGAGGGCTCATCGAACATAAGAATGTCTCCATTCTGGATACAGACAACGGCAATAGCAAAGCGCTGCAATTCTCCTCCAGACAAGGCGGCAACGTCGCGATCCCGAATGTGCGTTAGGTCTAACATTTTGCAGATCTCCGTCTGGTTCTTGAGCTCGTCCTTGCGGTCGAGAAGTGCTGCCACGCTGCCACGCACAGCCTTTGGGATTTGGTCGACATATTGGGGCTTGATCAGGGCCTTAAGGTTGTCCTCGAGGATCTTGGTGAAGTAATTCTGCAACTCCGATCCACGGAAATAGGCCAGAATTTCCGACCAGTCTGGTGGGTCAACATAGCGTCCAAGATTGGGTTTCTGTTTGCCGGCGAGAATCTTCAAGGCAGTGGACTTTCCGATACCATTTTGGCCAACCAAACCTAGGACTTCCCCGGGTCGGGGAATGGGCAAACGATGCAGCTTGAAGGAATTCTTGGAATAACGATGCGTGGTGTGCTTCTCCAGGTTGCTGGGTACATTGATGATGGTGATAGCGTCGAAGGGACATTTCTGGAAGAGTGATGTGCTCAAAACTTCTACAGGAATATCAAATATAAACACTTACCTTCACACAAATACCGCAACCAATGCAAAGTTCCTCAGACAGCGAAGCAATCTTGGACACGGGACTTACTTCGATGCAAAGTTTTCCCATACGGACGACGGGACAGGACTTCTTGCATTCCTGGCGACATCGCTTCGGTTTGCATTTGTCATCGCTGACGATGGCAATACGCGTTTGTTTGTCGGTCTCTTCCTTTTCCTTATTGCGAGACATTCTGAAAAAAATACGATTAATTTATGCAAAGCAAGGGTGTTGGGTTAGGATGGAATTTTAATGCAAATCTGCATCAACCTAACTGCCGCGTTGACACCTAAGTAGAGAAAGGTAACCTCAACCACAACTTATGGGTGATGACGAGTTTTTTGTTCTTTTCCGTGGGAAATTTATTGTTTTTTGTGTAAAATTTTACACCAACATGGGTGGGATTGATTTTAGATATAGAATAACTGACAAATTACCTTGATTTTGATGATTTCTTTGATTAATTAAGGCGAACGCTTCGTGCGTGCCAGCCTTGAATTTATAAAAAAGAAATCGTCACAGAAATTTTGCATGCACTTTAAATTTGACAGCTGTCACCTACCGGAATGGGTAACTTGACAGCGTTAATTATTTTTTTTTGATGTGATGTTCAGGTGTTTAGTGTCTTAGACCCTGTTTAGATTGTAAGTTTTCACTACGTAATCAACTGTCGTGGCTACACTTAAAAGTGTCAATCATGATTGTATCTCTAAACTGTGCTGAATGTTTGTGAATTGGAACATTTGATTCTAAGCACCATGAATCCTGAGTTTGAATATTAATTAAATAACTAATCGCAAAACATGGAAGAAATTGAAAGTGTAGCAATTAAAGGTAAGACCGCATTCAGCGGAACTGAACTTCACGACTTATTGGTAGGAAATTTTATGAGCTATATCGCACTAAGCGACAACTGCACTTAACGGCGCGGCACTATTCGGCAAAGTTGATAATCTGACCAACTTTGTCGGAACATGAAGTTGTGTTCAGTTCCATGCTGAAAGTGCGCGAACTTTACCTATCGACCTAAAAAAAAAATTAATAAAACATGTAAAAAATTATCACTATGGACAACAGCAAATTTGATTGTTACCTAGTGGGTGCCAGTCCTTATTCCCGAATTATTTTCTTTCATTTCCTTTAACTTGCCGCTAAGAAAACTATCACCTTCGAAATTCGAAATATCTGTCACACATGTTCTGACATTTAACATCGAAAATAAATCGATGACGTTTTACAACTGAAATTTTTCTTCCTCTGCCAACAAAACACGAATTTTTCATCGTCTGTTGTCTTGTTCCACAAAAAAATGGTTGAAGACACAAATATTCAAGAAAATACTGCAAGTTCAGTAGAAAATGAACAAACTACCATCATCGAAGCACCTAAAGTGTTCACTTTGGAAAGTATCCTTTTTGAAAACAAAAAAAAAAAATAGCAAACAAAAGTCGACTGGGTTAGGCGGTGTCTAACCTCTTTTACACTCCTCGCTTTCACTTTCATATTCTTTTCCATATTTCTTGTTGTTTTCCTTAATTCTCTTCTAAAACAATGCAGTTCTTCATATGATCAAGGATTCCCAACAACAGCATGGGCTACGGCATGGAGATTTCCAGCGTTATCGTGGTTACTGCACTAGACGCATTCGTCGTATCAGGAAAGCACTGAAATTTCCTCAGGGAGACAAGCGACACTTCAAACGACGCGATGTGACGGTCGCCAACTTAACTGGCAAGCACGCTGACGAGAAGTACATTCATATTCCGTTAATATCGGCCGAACGTGCCTGGGCCTATGCCATGCAGGTGAGTTGGGTCAGTTTCTTTTTAGTTTCCCCCCAAGTAACTCGGAAATTCTGTTGATAGCTTCGTCAAGAATCCAACACAGAAGTCAGAAAGAAGTTTCATTTAGTGAACAAGCTACGTAGAGCTTGTTTCTACGCCCTCCAGCTCCAGGAGCTGTGCAATGTAAGGTTAAATTTCTCGAAACTCTTTTATATTGAATCTGCCTTCCCTTCCCTTAGACTGAATCATTCGATGCCCGAACCAAGCTGGAGTGCGAAGCCTACGTCGCTTGGATGCACGGGACCCTGCATTTCGAGCTGTCCCTGTGGTCGACAGCCGGCGAGTACTTCAAGAAGGCGCAAGTCGTCTACGAGAATCTCGCCCAAGCTCTGCCCGACGACGAGCAAGCACTTTACAAGGCCAAGGTGGACGAGTTGACACCATCGCTCCGCTACTGCGCTTACAATATCGGTGACTCATCCACCATGGATGATCTCCTTGAGATGCGAGCCAAGGGTCTCCTAGAAAATCTCGATGTGCTTGTCAACCAAACCAAAAACGAGAGCAGTGAGGGCCTACAAACCATTGAATGGCGCAATCGCAAGGTAACAGTTCGTCCGGAGAAGGTACGTTTGTTCTTGTTAAGCGTCCAGGAGCTGGACAAGAGCCTCGAGAAGGCAAAAACCCCCGAAGCGAAGATAGAACTCATCGAGAACACCCTGATGGACTGCAAAGACGCCATCACCGCCGTCAAAGAGGAGATCAAGCAGGACCCCAAACTGCGTTCGGTCACCACAGGCCAGACAGTCTCCGGAATCCAATACCTCTTGGCATATCTATCATACATCCGGTTAAGCCGCACTCTGGAGCGCAACATGTGTCTGGTCGAACAGGCCAAGGCTAACTTCGAAGATCCCAATCAAGGAAAAGTCAAAACAGCTTTCGAGGGAAAACGTGTGCGTCCACAAGATCTCACCAGGCTCTTTGAGATCATCCTCCAAAACATCACCGAAATGCAGCAAATCTCTGGCATGGAAGATGACTCCAAGTACCAGAAGGAAATCGAGAGTCTAGCTCTGGGATTCAAGGCCTTCCGTTGCTATTACATTGCCCTGACTTTGGTCGACATGAAGAAATGGAAGGAAGCCGTTGCTCTCTACGAACGCTCTATGAAATACGCAAGCGAAGCCATGAAGTCCAACTCACCCAAACAATACAACTTGAGTACCGAATTGCCAAAGTTGATTTCTACCATCGATGGATGCAAATTCTCTGCCCACGCCTACAGTGTTCTCGAGGATGACAATTCGGAGGACTCCATCTTCACATCCAAGGCGCAGAAATCAACAAAACCTCTTTACGAACGCCTGTCCCAGTACAAGGAGGACCAATCCCTTAACACAAAGAATCCGAATGTATTCAAGTTGACTCCGGAAATGCAACCGATTCCATGCAAACCTTTGTTCTTCGATTTAGCGCTGAATTATGTTGAATTGCCATCATTGGATGATAAGTTGCAATCGCCCGGCAAAAAGGGTGCCGCATCCATTTCTGGATTTGTCAAAGGATTCTTGGGTTGGGGAGGAAATAAGTAAAATGTCGAACAAACACAAGGAAAGTTCTTGGGTTCAGTTGCTAGAATTGGTATTTTTTCTCGTTTAAAATTTGTATTTTAATATTTTGATTAAAAAAGTTTTGCATGTTGCAATATCTAGGTAAATCATTGCATTTTGAAGAAAGTGTTTTAATGTATTCTAACGGTGAAACGGAAATGGTTTTTTCTTATGATTTTAAAAAAAGCAAGATTTTCAAAGGTGGATTTTGAAAAAGTAAACTTGTGTATGTTGAATTTAATTAAAAAATGGGAAGAAACACTTCTTTATATTTTTAATTTTTTTTTTTTTTTTGATTTTAAAGTTTCATATTTTCACATCAAATTACACATAAAAAGCATTGTTTGTTTACTCATTTTTACAGTTTTATTTGAGTCAATGATGTCATGTGTGTTTTTTGGGATTTTTATGAGAAAATTATTAAATTCTTTTGATTGATGCGGGAAATTTTCTGTTGATTTAAAGTATTTTTTTTTAACTTTTTTGAATTTGATCCCAAAAGAAACTGCATACACCCAACCTCGCACATACCCCAAATCCTAGAGTGTGCCCAAGCAGGGGGGTTGCAGGGGGCAGCATGGCGTTCAATACATACATCACTGTTTGTGCGTCGTAAAGCTAGGTGCTGGCATTGTATTTATGTAAGAGGCGATTTTTGTTCAGGCGTTTGACTGGTGGGTGCATTGTTATCTATATATTTTCATATTTTTTTTCAAAGCATTTTTATTTATTTACACTTAAATGTTGTAATTACACACGATTTATTTGATTTTACACTTTAAAAAAACATTATCAAAAAAGTGAGGTTAAAAACGAAAACTTTTTCTATTGACATCACCCTCAACCTTAAAAAAAAAAACGGTTCAACGCGGGTTACCGTTTTGGAAAGTCGCCCCGTAATAACATTTTTTTCCTATTCGCCAATTGGGATGAGGCACCTTTAATGTTGTCATTGCCATCCGCGATACGTTATTGAACATGTTTTGAGAAATAAAATCCCATAGAGCTGCATTTCATCAATTTAGAGTTTCTTGGTCTAATTTATAAACGTTTTGAAAAACTGTCCAACTTTGGAAAATATGTTCAAAAACCTTGTTTATTGTTGTCTTATAGCTGCCTAACTTAGACAAAAGTAGATTGTCTTAACCGTGAATAATGTGATATTTATTTTTATTAAATAAAACACATTTCCACCAATTTGAAAATAGTTAGACAGTGTCTAAGTGGACTATAAATACGACTATCTTTAGAACGCAAGAACTATTTTTTAGTCGGCTACATTTCAAGCGTTGACAGAGTTGATAAATGTATATTGACGACATTTTCGGTGACGACTACTTGACTCCTTCAATGGATTGATCATTTATGTTGACCGTCTAATAGTAGTTTAAATAATGCAGCCTGATATCTGTGGTAACTATTTCTTCTCTTTTCCAAAATTCATATGTTACATAAATTAAATATCTACATTATAAAGATAGTTTAAAAATATATGCTTTTCGCAATTCAATGGTCGCGTTCGGGGTTCAATCCAAAGCTATCCGGATAGGTTTGTGTTGTTGTAATCCCTTGTGACAAAACAGCTGATGCAACAACAACCCAACGTATCTGGAAATTTTTGGGATAGGTGGATAGCCAAGGAATCACCTCACCATCTTTAGTATCCCTTCCCTAGACTGAAAAGCGCATCCAGCGAGACAGATGGATTTATGTGTCCGTAGAAACAAGAAGGATAGATTCCATCCCAAAATCCTTCTCGTTTCTACGCACATTAAATCTATCTGTCTCACTAGATGCGCCTTTCAGTAAAACGAATGTAAATAGGCACATAAGTTTCGTGTCGATAAATTTGGTCGAGAAACGTTGAAAAATGGAACAAAACTCATATGATTTCTTCAAATCTTCGTCATTTTTTGGACTAATTTTATCGGTGCGAGAGCTACAGAACATAGTCACTGATTATTTTATTTATTTGATATTTATTATTTGAAAAACAACTGTACATTAAGATTAACTTATAGAAGTACAGGATTTATAACATTACTTATTTAAAAAATTACAATTACAATTAGGTTGATTTTAATAAGTTATGCATAGTTTTGATAAGTGAACATAATTATAGTTTATTTTATTTAAAAGCATCTAAAATTAACAGTCGCAGAAAAAGGAAAATAAAGTCTTTTCAGTTCAAATTTGAAAAATATTCAAAACAAAGTTTTTGAAGATCACTGTGTTAGATTCTAGACCTCATATGACTGGGAAGATTATTCCACAGTCTAACAGCATAAACGAAAAATTGCCTCCGGGATGTCAAACACGTAAATGTGGAAGAACGGAATAAGATATAACGATTTGAAGAACAGAAATTCAGTCTGTGAAATAGATAATGGGAAACCGGGGACAAAAGTAACACGTCATGAAAGTAATAAGCCCATGCACAGCCTCAATAAATGTTTTGAAGCAATTTCTTTCTTGTATGCAGTTTTTTTTTTTTATTGCTGGTAATCATTTAAAGAAATTTAATAATCTGAATGAATTATTATTACAATTAGGACATATAGGTCGTAGTTAGTTACCTCGAATATAGACAAAACAAGACACACTTTTTGTGAGTTGAATGTTCAAAGTTTCGGGTCCCATCTCCCATATTCATTTTTCGAAAAAAAATATGAAATTGAAAAATGCACTACTTGTTTCAAAATAATTTATTTAAAAAATACTTTAAACATAAACACAAGTATAACATTTTGCGATCACTTTACAATCCAGTCACAACACGAATATTGACAAAAATAGAAAACAACAAACAAAATTATCATTCCTATAAGTTAAGGAAACCATTTTGATAAAACTCCAAAGCAAGATCTCTTATTCGAGAGTGATATTCCGGTGTAAGCTTTTGCGTACATTTCAATTCTTTTCCATGCTTATTTGTCTCGCTTAGCAAATCCAAGTTAGGCAGATTATTTACATCAAATGTCACCGCAGGCAGAATCCATATAGCTACAGCTAGTCCATAAAGTACTTTCGCCTTGAACTCCTGTGTTATGCTTTGCAAAGAAAAAGATTTCTTAATTGCATCAAGTTCATTCATAACATCCGGATAATTTTGCTGATCAATATGCAAGTTAACTCTCTTGCAATAAGTTTCTAGAATTTGTGTCAGATATACATCGCGCATATCCCGTTTTGTGCTCGTGTAAAGAAAGTGTAAAATGTCAAAGACCGGAGACGCGTATCGCATGGCTTGTAAATCAAAAAATTTTACGGCTCTTGGCTTTCCGGTTTCATTTTCATCTTGGAACATCATGTTATTTATCCAAAGATCACCATGACATATAACTGTATTAGGTGCCAGTTGCCCGGATATATTGTTTTTCAACTTTTCGAAAAGTTCCGGTTGTATTAGTTCTATAAGACGAATGGCTTCAGTAAGGCTGCCATCAGTATTCGATATTCTTAAGCTGTTGAGGGCTTCATCCATAGCTGAGTCAAGAACATTTGCATAGAATTCTCGGGCTTCTTCACAATACACAATGTCACGTATATTTTTTATTTTTGATCGAAATTCATTGAAACCAGCACGTTTGGCTCCAATTGAGGCAGCATGAAATCTGGCTAACTCCTGAAATCAAATTAAATTCTAGATGAATTTATATAGTTAAGAGAATTCCAGAGTTAAGGTAGAACTATAATTATCGGAGGGGCACTTAAGTTGTTATACGAAACCATGTAAATATACATATAGGTGTGTATATTGAAGCGTCCACAATTATGAATTGTTACTTTGACAAAGCTACCTTTCGACAGTTTATGAGTTATGACATGAGTGAGTTTCTGACTATTATAATTCTACCTTTAATTATTAAAACTTACTTTAATAACCAGTTGGCAATGTTCAAAGTCGAGGCCATGAAGACGATTGCGCATGGAAAAGTTTTGTTTCTTCAAATCTTCTAACACTATAATATCTCCTGCTTCATCGGTACCAGCAAAGTAACATTTTGGAAAGATCAGTCCTAATGTGGTTTGACTCTCTAACATCGGAACAACTTCATTTAAAGCTGTAATTTCATTGGAAAAGGCTTCATCACACCGGTAAAGTTGACGACGAGAAAGGCTAGCGATTTGTCGTTTTATAATCAATGATATTGCTCTTTCTATTAAATAGTAAATAAAATTATGAAATAAAAAAATGGTAAGATTTAAAAAAAGATACATTATGTATGTAGGTATAGAAATACAAAATAAAAATTGAGTTTACATGACTTCAGTTGGAAAGCATTTACTTTGTTTATTTAATAACTCGGTAACTGTTATGTTTAAGTAAGAGTTGTATATGCAGCGATAAAACAGAAAAGTTTTTAAGGGTTTTTGTGTGATAACACACTTGAAGTTAGGCTGCCAAGCTTTCGCACCATCATATCATATCATTCAAACCTTCAAAAAAGTTTTTGTTATTAGATAAAATAAGTTTCTATCGAAAATACAGGATTATGGAAATATATAAAATATAAACTACCACCACGTAGGCTAGGGTGATTTCTTGAGCTTCTTAATGTGCACATTAAGAAAATTATCAACTTTTTACATGCAAAACTGCAACTCACATTTTGAGAGGCGTAAACTTACATTAAGAAGCTCAACAAAACTTAGTTCACAGCTAATCATCTTTAATCAATGATTATTGCAACTAGTGAACTACCGAATGTGGTTATTTTTTTAACCATTTATAATTTCGAATTGTTAATCATCGAAATTGCTAATCAGACGATGCAATTAATTAGCGCCATCAAAATAATATTACCAGATGCATATAACTCACTGGAAACAAAATGTCCCTTAAAGTATTTTGAATTGAAACCCTGGGGTGGAATCGGCTAAGGTGATTTGTGACTGTCACGTTTGTGACAATCAAATGTGATCAAAAGAATTTTTGCATCTGTGTAAGGTGATCACCAAAATATTTTTTAAATTTGGTATCACTTAAGAAGAAATGACTTCCATCTATGCAGTCGATTACTAGGAAAATAGCAAAATTAAATATATTTTTTAACAATTAACAAAAACCTACTTCCAGGTATTCTCATAAAAGTACGTTTTGGTTGCTTCCGAATTCGATAGAGTAAATTTTATTTTGAGAGGACAGAATATCCTCTCCATTTGTTTTCAATGTAGAAGAGATGACTTCACAGACTGTACTCTGGGAGCTGACCAGTCAGCACCAACTTGCCTTTGGTAGGCACCACTTCCAAGAAAGTTGAGTGTTACGGAATATATATGTAATGTGCACTTACTTTGGATTTGGAATATCAAGTACGTCAAATTTATTCAGGAGGTTTATTTTCAAAATCCGGACGTTTCTATTACGATTTATATATTAATTTTCAGCATTCCGAGATGGAAAAACCAATGACAAAGGCAGAAACACATTCATTTTGACTAGACACAACAGACAATACAAAAATAAAGTGAATTTCATATGAAAGTGACACCTAAATAGCTGTCACGGAAAATAGTCACAAAATTGTGATTGTCACAGGTGACTATCACCTTACACAGACCGAATTGGTTGATTGTGACTGTCAACTATCACAAATCACCTTAGCCGATTCCACCCCTGTATTGAAATCCTGAATTGAAACCCTGTATTCAATAAGAATAAGATAAAATATAAGCTTCTAATTTTTCTTTTAAAACATGAAAACATTAAAAGTTAAAAAAAAAACCGATCTGTTTTTTTAACAGCACAGTTACATTCATGAACTTTCTGAGACGCCCTTATTTCGCATATTAATCAAAAATGTATCATAAATTTAATTTATTTCCAGGTCACAAAAACAGTAAACAAATTACATGTACATATGTAGGTACATACATACGTATGTAGGTATATCAGAGGTAAATGGACTTTGTGTTTGTTTTGATGTTTTGCATGAATTCTGAGCGTCATCATTTTATTGATGTTGTTTATTTTTTTGTTAAATTTAAAATATTGAGTAAGGTCAATTAAATTTTGCTTATGTTTATCATATTTCCTCTTCTAATTGCATAGAAAACTTATTGCATGTAAACATACCTATGGCATGCCTATGCACTATGCTTGTTTTGAATTTTGATCTAAAAATAATAACTCATCAAATTTTACACAATTTCACAAATTGTTATATTCTTATATAATAGGTATATCAAAAAGAATTAAAAATAAGGAGGTTGGCATATAAGTATTAACTTAAGATATAAATACATTCTAATTACAACTAAATATGAAATACGAATGTTATGTTATTTCGAAACGTGATGTAGGTAGTTTTTTTAATTTAAATTTAAGGATATTCTTAAAGAAGCGAAGTAACAGAAGTAAATTTGTACAAAAGGAAAAATAATAATGTAATAAAAATGCATTATTAGCTGGGGGAGGTTCTAGCGCCTTGAGTCTTCCTTCAGTAGGTACGCCAATGGTTGATATAGGTAACTTTACTTATTAACTTTACAAATGAACCTCTATTTCTACACATCACGGTTAACGTAATCCTCGGCACTAACAATTTATTTTAAATATAAAATCAATCTGTATACCTGTGCTAGTTTTTTAAAGTTCAATAAAAAAATTGCATACACTACTTAAACTTTGATTAACTGCAAAAAAAAAAACGGTTTTGTATATTTATATTTACAACCTCGAAAATTTAACAGGGATAAAACAATTTGAAAAAAATCTTTCAATTTATTTATTATTTATTAAAATGTACATATGTATGTTTCTGAATAAACATCATATAAAGCATATTTTTCCTCTACAATCTTTTACACGGCATTTGTTACCACCAACATCAATAAACACCTCGTAAAATCTGTCAGAAAAATATATCATTGCTTCAACGTCACATCTAAATGTTTTTGCAATTAAAATTCTAAATGAGAATAATAAAAAAAAAAAAAAAACTCACAAAGCTTTAACCGAATCAGCTGTTTTATTGTTTACAAACATCTTTACTTCAGTAGTTGTAAATCATCATAAACACATGTATAGTATATACACACTGAGATGTACTATTTCATAATAGGATTGCAAATCCGAAAGTGATACATAATTTCAAAGTCAGATGTCAACCCTGCCTGCCATTATGATGATAGTCAACGCAGTTACAACAAGGCCACGTTCAAAGCTTTTTTCAATTAAAATAATTAATTCCGAGACCTTGCATTTGATTTAATTTGATTTAAAATCACTATGTATGTACATTATACCTTTTTCATCAGAATCTCGGCCAATAAGCTCGACCCGTTTGACCACTGACATATAGTTGTCACCAGAACTGCTACCAGGAGAGCATCTGGCCGATAGTACTCTGAACCGAAAACTGCCTACTTCGAACAGTTTGCTTAATTTTTCGATATCTTCTTCGAACACACTTTCGTAGGCCATTACCTTTCGATAAAATCTATCGGTTATTCGCTTGCAGTTCCGCGACGCGCTGCACTCGCTTTGGTGTTCTGAATCACTAAACTATCATGGTTGGTTTAAACAATCGTGCGGTAAATAAATGTTCTTTTCGAAAAAAAGAAACCAAATCATGCTCGCAGCCAATAAAATAAAAACAAAACATTTACACGCACTATATATTCAGCAGTGTTTACTCGCAAATCGCAATTGATTGTAAAATGTCAATTCTTGTTTACATCGATTGCACTTGTGGTGATGCACTTTCGGCTTCCGGAGGCAGCGTATATTTGGTGCAAACAAATCAGACACCAACGCTAGACGCCCAAAGCTGGACACCGACTAAATGGTGCATCATAATTAATTCTTGGTACCTTCAGTTTCATAGTCGAACACACAAGTGGATCACTTGCTGTTATATGTAGAAATTACATACAGAATGTGTCTGCTAGAACTTTGGCGAAGGCGCAACTATATGACGCTGATACATCCTTGGCAAAATGTAAGGGGTTACACGTTAGTCTAGATCAAACAAAATGAAAACAAAAGTAAAGATAGGGGGCTGGCATTAAAATCGTGACGTAAGTATAATAGCCTTGTTTAAGAAGTGACTATAAATTTACATTTATGTGTCGATAGTTTATTGGTGACGAATTAACTTTGGATATTAAGACTAAAAAAATAAAATTCACAACTTCGTGAATCGTGAGCAATAATGTATGTATATAGCAAGACATTGAAAATATGTATGATGTTAATGGTTCAATAGTAGGCGTGTTTTTTTTAAGCTCGGGGGGAATTGGACAACAATTTACATACCTGTTAAATGCGTTACCAGCGCGTTGTTATACCTAGATAGTTTGTATGAAAACTCCATTTTGTTTCTGTGTTTCTGCGTTTTTTTCAACCAATTGTCCCCGGGATTGGAGAAAAACACACCTACCTAATAATAACTAAATTTTTAACGAAAGATTGTCAAAAAAAGTAATTTATTTTATCTTTGATTTATTGTTTGGTACATGGTAAGTATTGGCATAAGAACTTGTTTCATTTACAAGATATACAACTGCAGAAATTTATTTAGAAAAAGGAACAAATCTTTGCAGTGTGTTAATTAAAATGTTCTTCTAAATATTTTACACTAATATTAAGACCTTAAAGTTTGAATTTCTAATTGAATGTATTATAACCCAAGTCATAAGCGTCGAAAGATAATGATATTGTTGATATCACCGCCTCTACCACGTCTTATATTGCATTTAGGTACACACAACAGAGCTCTGCCTTAAACAACCAAAATTAATATACATATGTATATATAATATATGCATGTATATAATATGTATACGTACATTATTAGGTATATCCAGAATTATAGCAAATAAACTTCAACATTTTCAAAGTCATTAGTCATTATACTTACTTTTGCCATATATTCTTAAATAACTGTATTTCAAACTTCACAGTCAAGTTCAACTGTTTCAATAACACACACACACATCAAGTTCTAACATTACCCCAAGGACCAAGCAAATACTTGAAGGTTTTAACGGTCAGTCATATATACATTGATGCATTACAGCCTAATAGCATCACAAAATATATGCCAAGGTCAAACACATATTGCCCGTATATTGATTGACTAACACAAACAAAAAGTAAACAAATATTTGGCCTTGCACGTTACAAAAATGCGTTTGAATTGCATTCGAATTGATGATGATGGGGTTGAAAAAGCTCAAAGCTTCGAGAATAAAAGCTCAAAAATATTATAAGGGGTATATTAATTAATTATGTATTTGAAGCGTATTTCAGGTCGACAACGACTGAAAAGAGCGAGCGACAAGTTGCAGGTCTTAATTTCATAAACGGTTTTTAAAATCATAAATGTTTAAATTGGTGATACTACTACAGATAATGAAGCAATATTCATGTATAATTCTTATGTTGCTTAACTAAACTGTGTTTTATGTTATTCTTAGATGATTTAAATCCATGCGTAAGAAATAAACTGGTGCTCAAACATAAAATACGGTTATTTAAATTCAAAATTAAACACGCAAGAAAATATATACTCAAACGAGTTATTTGATTTTGGTGCTTTTAAATTGAAATTTCTTGCAAAATTGCACAAATTTTCACAAATTGTCACAAATTCTCTACAATTCGTGTTTGTTAACTTAATAAAGTTGCAACGAGAGAGCACGAAATGAGAGAGCAAATAATTTCCTCTCCATGGACTAACTTGCAAATTACTGTGTGCAAGGAGTGTAAAAACTGTCAAATACACAGCTGTTAGTGTCCGTCACTAATTGACTTGTCAGCTTAGAGTATTAAATAAAATTCATATATCGGTATTCGCCATCTTAATTTTAAATCACCTACGGAAGATTTCGCCGTGTCCCAATCGATAGTTCTATAGTTTTTCCAAATTTAAAAACTACAAGAACAAGATTCAAAATGATTTGTCACCGTTTGACCGTCTTGTACAAAAAAGTGACATTTAATATACAAAAAGTGGTTCAGTCCGTCTGTTAACTTCTTAAAAAGTTTTCCCTCTCTAAGAGTATTTTCTCCTTCTTTTAAAGTTTAACAAGTTTTACACATTTTTCTAAAACAAAAAAAAACATTATCTTGCGAAAACTGGTGAAAATTTTAAGTAACCTTTGCCTGTTTCAAAGGTTACTTAAAATTTTCACCAGTTTTCGCAAGATAATGTTTTTTCTTCCATTTTTGACAGAAAATTGTGCAAGTTTGCAAGTAATTTAACATAACTATCACTTCAGTCACTTTTTAATCTTCGTATAGAAAAAAAGATCTATCTTATAATTCATATAAATTTTCATAAATTGCTGTCAAAATCTATTGGAAAAAACAGGTAGGTATGGTAGGTATTGGTTTCGCAAGAATTGTCTGGAAAACTAACCTTTTGCGGGGATTCATTTTGTTATTTCGCATTTTACGTTTTGTCCTTTTTAAATGAAATTTCCATTTAGTTTTTTGTTTGATTGAATTTTTGACAGCAAATTTTTAAAATCTATGCAGATTCAAAAGAAATATTATAAGGGGTATGTATATTAATTAATAATGTATTTGAATTTGAAGCGTATTTCAGGTCGACAACGACTGAAAAGAGCGAGCGACAAGTTACACGTCTAAATTTCATAAATGGTTTTTGAAATCACACATTACCAAACAGACCTATAAAATGTCACAAAAAGGTAGGTATGTTAGCTTAGAATTTTCCAAGATATCTCCTTGCAATTTTAATTTTGCCTAATAAGTTTATTTATTAAATTTCAAGAAAAGTGTTTCCATTCGATATCCTAATTTTGTTTGACATCTCATTTAATTTTTAGTTTTAATTAGCTGTCATAGTCCCTTATTTTATTTATTTTCACTGTTTTTTATTTCAATTATAATAATCTTAAGAATATTAATATAACACTTGATTTAGTTCCATTAAAGCTTTCACCTTCAAGCTTCTTTAGCAATATATTAGAGAACTTTATAAATAATGAAAACAAAATCAAGATTGATCCCATTTGTATTTAAAGGCCTAAATTGATTTCAAGGGCACCTAGCATTGCAATTTAAGCGTATAGGCCACGTCCAACGTCAACGTTTGTATATTTTTTTAATCTATGTCATAAACTGTTACCTTCAGTGCAGTCTGTAGAATAACAATTCGCTTAAACAACAACAATTACCCACGAACAGTGTAAAGTGTAAAATGTGATCAATCTATGCTTTAGTAAAGTTGTCACGGCTAACGCACAGCTTGTGGGTTATGCCTTATGCTTGTTAAACTATATATGATGCAAGTTGGTGTAGTTAATTGCACCACTTTTCCATTATTGATCCAATTTTTAAATAAACTTTTTTAATAGACGTAGATATAAACATAAAAACTTTGTGCATAAAAAATTCACAATAAAAATAAAGAAAATAAAATAAAAAATAAAGAAAAATCATTACATTTTATACATATATTATGTACGTATGTATGTATATAATCGATTTAAACGAATTGAAATTAAAAAAAAAATTAATCAACAATTTGTATTGATTCAAGTATCTTTTCATGGTTTTTAGTCCAAGCAAAAAATTGTGTTTCATCAAAAAATGCATCTGCCTATACTCGGTACATTTTCCAATAAACTTCTAAAGTGTGGTGAAAAAAAAATATTTTTTTCTCCATTTAGACGACTTAAAGATACCTACTTTATGTGCCTTACGTTGTGTGAGAAGTTTATTTAATTTGACGGTTTTGGCGCTTAACCGTTAAATGTGTTCTGAGATAAAATCCACTTTTAAACAAAAAATAAACTAAAAAATAATTAATCTTTAAAGACATTTTTATAATCCCTGAAACGGGAAGTCTATTCTCGACAATGGTCTCTAACAAAAAACACTGCTTACTTCCGTTTACAAAAGAGCTTATTCTTTCAAATGGTCCAATGCTTACTGAATTAATCGATTCTCTTTAAATAAATAATGGATTTAATTTGTTAGTGCGAAAATAACTGAGCTTTACACAAAAGACTCACACGGGCCACAAATTACTACTATAACGAGTTAAAAATATGATTAACATTTCTCATTGTATTATATATCACAAGCTACCGATACGACCGACGCACGGCGCGACGTGACGATATGAAGCTTACTTACTTAATTTATAATAGTGATTTAAAATAATTGCAAAATTTGATTGGGGCGGGCATAAAATTTATAAAAAATATGTTTTGCTATTTTTACCTTGACAGTGATTTTACCTTTAAACACTTAATTCGATCTTAGATTATTGTTGAACATAAAATGCAATTAGGTGCTATAATACCATAACGTGTTTAGAGATTTATGTATGTATGTTTACGCATTAGCAGATTTTAATAGAGTTATAGATCTTTAACCTTTAATAAAGAAATCTATTTCCTTCAGGAAGTTCAATGGTCGTGACATTTTAAAGCAAAATACGAATTTAATGACTTTGTTAATATTTTCATAGCAATTATAAATAGATACCTAAGTAAAATATTTTTCACACCTTTTTTCACTCTTTTTCTGATTTATCTGTTTAGATTTAATGAAAGCTTTATTCAAAATTATTATGGACGATACAATTTTAATTGAGCGGCTTTTGTTTTGCAAGCATTCGCATTGAAGTTTAATGCTTTTCAAATTTTATAACCTTTTAGTAATTGGAATTTATTAAAATTTGTAAGTGGCTACATGGTTATTTTACTGAAGGGCGCATCCAGTGAGACAGGTATAAAAAAAATGTTAAATTCCACTGACAATCCACTTTTCAAATAATTCTCGACGAGACCCTGAAAGATTTTATGTGTTATGCGTGCGAGATACAAAATGGATTTAAGAAGAGAAACTGATTAAATTTGAATTAAAATGGTATTTAATAATGAAATGGTAAATATTAAATTAGGTAAAGTGTAAATCCTACATGCATATGTATATGAATGTGTTTCTTAAGCCAGGGTTCAATTGTTACTTATAGGCATTCAGATGGAATGAGACTGTAAGCCTTTATAACGGGTGATTTTTTAGCTGGTTTGGTTTTGGCAACACTGGTTTTGACAGCTGACGTGTGTTTAGTACCTTGTGTCACTGTCAAACAGCTTCAGTTTGGTTTGCAATTTAACCATGGATCGTCTTACAAATGAACAACGCTTGCAAATTATTGAATTTTACTATCAAAATTCGTGCTCGGTTCGAAATGTTCATCGCGCGCTGCTTCCATTTTATGGTCGGCATTCTCGACCTTCTGAGCAGTCTATTCGGAAGATTGTGACCAAATTTCGCACCAAATTAACTTTGTTGGACATTAAACTACCAACACGTTTACGTACTGTGCGTAGTGAAGAAAATATTGCGGCCGTATCAGCTAGTGTGACAGAAGACCGCGAAATGTCGATTCGGCGCCGTTCCCAGCAGTTAGGCCTTTGTTACAGCACTACGTGGAAAATTTTGCGGAAGGATTTGGGCGTAAAGCCTTTTAAGATACAGCTGGTGCAAGAACTAAAGCCAGCCGACCTACCACAACGCCGAATTTTTGGTGAATGGGCTCTTGGAAAGCTTTTTTATCGAAAAATTGTGTTCAGCGATGAGGCTCATTTTTGGTTGAATGGGTACGTAAATAAGCAAAATTGCCGCATTTGGAGTGAAGATCAGCCAGAAGCATTGCAACAGCTACCAATGCATCCCGAAAAAGCCACTGTTTGGTGCGGTTTATGGGCCGGCGGCATTATTGGGCCATATTTCTTCAAAGATGATGCGAATCGCAGCGTTACTGTCAATGGTGAACGCTACCGAGCGATGATAACAAACTTTTTTTTGCCCGAAATGGAAGTTCTTGACTTGCATGATATGTGGTTTCAACAAGACGGTGCCACATGCCACACAGCACGCGAAACAATGGCGCAATTGCGAGGCGAGTTTGGTGAACAGTTAATTTCACGTTTCGGGCCGGTCAATTGGCCGCCTAGATCGTGCGATTTGACACCATTAGATTATTTTTTTTGGGGGTATGTCAAGGCTAATGTCTATAGGGACAAGCCCGCTTCGATTGACGCACTGGAAGCCAACATCCATGCATTCATTCGTGAGATACCGGCCGATATGTGTGAAAGAGTATGCCAAAATTGGACTCAGCGGATGGGCTACCTGAGACGCAGCCGCGGTCAACATTTGCATGAAATTATCTTTAAACATTAAATTGCAAGGTTCAAACTATCGATTCAAATAAATATTTCATTCATTTTTTCGAATTTTTTGTGTTTTTTTTTTTTTTTTAAAGTTCTAAACCTCTTAAAAAATCACCCATTATATTGGCAAAATACTCACCTAATGAATAAATGGAAAAGGATCGGATATTAAATAGAGCTCTTTTTGTATCCTAGTACTTTTTTATGGATTTCAGACTTTA
This sequence comes from Epistrophe eligans, assembly GCA_951394125.1. Taxonomy (NCBI): domain Eukaryota; kingdom Metazoa; phylum Arthropoda; class Insecta; order Diptera; family Syrphidae; genus Epistrophe; species Epistrophe eligans. Next base: position 32,215,983 of record OX596029.1, read on the forward strand.
AACTCTCCAAGATTAATTTTATTGAGATTTTCGAAACCTATGCTATTGTTTTATTTAACAAAAAATACGACAGCTGAGATCTTTAATTAATATAGAGTTCATGCGAGCTATTCGTGAACTTAATTTTTTACGATTGCAGAAATAGTCCCATCGATTTTTTATCAAAAGTAAATAGTAATTATAATAATATAATAAATATAATTTTGAGGACATTGATCCAAGTTCCTTAAATATCATCTTACATTTTTTGGTATAAATATAAAAGTAAAAAACTATATTTTTTTGTAATTGCTACTCTCAGTTACAGATTGTTCCCATAACTCAATAAATATTCTTGTTTATTCTTTAATTCAACTTAATTTCATTCCGGGTTGATCGATTAAATAATCAAGGTGAATAAATTTATGTGATTGCATTCAGAAGAGAATTTAACATTCACTTTTTCGATTGTAGGCATATAACTATATAAAAATGTTGTTATACACAGTGTAAAAAATCAATTATATTTTAAATGCTCATTCTAAAAATAAAATCCATTATTGAATATTTTCATCTCCATTTGAATCTGATATTGAATAATAAATTATTCAAAATTGAATTTTTATTAGTAAAATATTAATTTACACATTAAATAAATTAAAAACCAAATTATACTAAAGGCAAATATGAAATGTCTCAATGCCAATGGAAATCATAAGGACAAAAAAAATTAACTAACATTATTATTATATGTTGACAGATATTCAATGGGTAAAACATTAAAACTAAATTTGTTATCATTGTCAAACTGAATATGAAATAAATGAACATAAATTTACGAAAAAATAAGTTTGTATTTCTTTACTCATTTGGAATATTCAGAATATTCGGAATATGAATTTGCATTTCTTTATTCAGCAGAACAATTTAGAAAAACTATTCTGTTTAAATATTTGGAAAGCATTCTTTTAATTCCATATGTAAGAATAAAATAAATGGAATGGAATGTGTTCAGTAAAATTGACGTACCTATTCTCTTTTATGGCAGAAACAAATTCAAGGTAATTATTTAAAGTAGCCAATCAAAGCGAATAATGGTCCCACTTCTTAAGTGCTATGTAAAGGATTTTTCAACAGGGACTCTACAAAAATAGAGCAAGAGGGACAGCAAACGACGCCATATTTCTTGCCGCTCTTTTGACATTTCTCTTCAGTAAGGTTTGCCATTTCATGATGGAAAGATATACGAGCCAACAACGAGTCGAAATTATTAAAATTTACTACCGAAATTCGGAGTCAGAGGCCTCAACGTTAAGAGCGGATTTTCATCGAAAAATCATCTTCAGCGATGAGGCTCATTTCTGGCTGAATGGCTTCGTCAATAAACAAAATATGCGGTATTGGTCAGGCAGCAATCCACAAGTAGGTACTCCATGAGTCATCATTGCATCCCGAAAAAATTACGGTTTAGTGTGGTTTATGGGCCGGCGGCGTCATTGGGCCGTACTTCTTCCGTGATGATCAAGACCGGCACGTTACTGTGAATGGGGATCGCTACCGTTCAATGATAACCGAATATTTTTGGCCCCAATTGGATGATATGGACTTGCAGGACATGTGGTTCCAACAGGACGGCGCCACAAGCCACACAGCGAATGTCACAATCAATATATTGGAAACCAAGTTTGGAGAACGTGTTATCTCACGAAATGGTCCAGTCGCTTGGCCGCCTCGGTCGTGCGATTTGACGCCGTTAGAATATTTCCTGTAGGGCTACGTCAAGTCTATGGTCTATGCCAACAAGCCAGCGACGGTTGATGAATTTCGTACGAATATCGAACGTGAAATTGCAGCAGTATCGGCCGATTTATGCTTGAAAACCGTCGAAAATTGGGTTCAGCGTCTGGACTTCTGCAAGCGTGCCCGTGGTGGCCATGCAAAAGAAATCCATACATAATGGAATCAAACGTACTTTCACAGGAGTAAAGAATTTCATTGATATCCAAAACCATTTTTGTTTTATTTAAAAAAACTTTTGTAGCGCTCTTATTGAAAAACCCGATATTTCATCCATTTTCCACCTACGGAATACATATAATTATACGAATTTCACTCACGCAAAATAAAAATTATCAGTCTTATTTTTATAAACCCATTCCAAAGTATGTCTAACTTTGTTCAACTGTCCAACTCCAAAATCCTATTTATATTCATATTCCATCCATTGCCTAGTTTAAATATACTGAAATTGTTTATCTAAACCTATTCTAAAGTGGGCATGTTCAATAAACAAACACCTGTCAAATTATTTTGAAATTAATGAAATGTTCATGAAAGATTACAGGAATGTCAGGAGGTATATGAGAACATATTTAGACAACTGCTGGAATTCGTTTATAAATAAGCAGATGTCCAACTATTGAGACAGTATAGCTAGCTGGACAACTGTTCAAGAGTATTCTAAGGAACTCTAGGTAATAAATACGATTGTAATATGTTTCTTTATTCACTTCTTCTGAATAAATTTTTTTATTAAATTCATTTTCATCAATGGCAGATGGCAGACAAAACAATAATAGTTGTTAACAATGAAAAAAATTAAGTGTATGTATTATGTCAAACTAGAGAATATTCCATTTACAATACCTCTTGACCGAAAAAAAGAACGCATTAATTCTGGGAGGAATAAAGAAACAACAAAATATTTTATCATCAATATTCCAGTGAATAAAGAAAAGGGAAAGTGGTGTTACAGATATTTCGAATATTCGGAATAAATAAACAGAGATTATGAATTATAAAGATTGAAAACCTCAGTTGTCATTCTGGTTTGCCAAACAAAATGTCGGGTGTTTGTGAATTCATATTTTTGCACTAGTGTCCAATTTCCATGTTCTAAAGCACACTAGTGCAAAAATATGAATTCACTACCGCATAAATTGTTTTTGCAATTCACATCTATTCATCGACACGAGATAAAATTACAAACAAAAAAAACAATGGCGCAAAATTTTAAACGATTTAGTAAAATGTTAAAGCCATTTTAGTAAGTTGCTATAAGTTAAAAAGAAGATTTTGCTAATTTTAAACGATTTTAGCAACTTACTATCTCTTAACATTTTACTAAAGTTAAAATCGCAAAATGGCTACTTTAACTTTTAGTAACTTGCTAAATTCATATGAAATCTGTCATTTTCCTCGAAAAAAAATTGTTGGCAAAGAGTTAAATTGTGTTTTTTTTATGATTCGTTGTTTTTCAAAGTAAATAAACTATTTTCGGAAAACATCCAAAAAGGTATCAACCATCCCTGTACGGTTTATGGTTGGTCAGGTACACTCCAAAATGATTTAAATTTTTCTTCATGATGGCAAAAATTAAGAAAATTGAAAAAGGTTTTGGAGTGTATCTGGCCAACGGTAAATCAAATTATTAGGACTTCCCTAGGTTTAGGTTTGTTTGCTTTGTTTTTCTTTCACGAACTGTCATTGTTTGGGCGTGTTTAGATGCACCATTTTAAATAAAAGGGAATTAGTATTTTACTAGTTAGTAAAACGAAAAAAAAGGATTAAAATTTCCGAAGAGCTAGTAAATTACTAAATGTTTAGCAAATTGCTAACTAGTAATATGCTAAGCCCTTAACAATAGGTTGTTTAAAATTTTGCGCCAATGTAAACAAATGGGTTTTGGAGGGTGAAACGTACGAAAGATACTTATTTTTATAATTTATAATATAAATAAAGAAACACATCTATTATGTCATATTATTTAATTGTTTTAAAGGCTGAAAACAAATTTAATAAACTACCCTTGAAGAACTCCGGAAAAAGTAACGATTAATCGAGGATGCCAGTGCAAAAGTGGTAATTTTTTTCCTTTAAGTTTTTTGCATAAGAAAAAAAAGATCAAAACAAAGATCAAAATACCCAAGGCCAAAAATGTGATTTGCGTAGAAGTAACCTGTATTGAATAAATTTAAACTGAAAGAATAGAAATCAAATTTAATTTTTGTATGCAAAGCTTTTGAATTCACCACACTATTTTCTTGCATGCAAAATAATTGCCTGTCAATTGTTTTCACATGTTAATTAAATTATTTAGTCAAAAGTGCTGCACGTCATATGAGTTTAAATTGTATATTAAATTTTGGTCGAGTTTTGATAAATTAAATGTTAATGAATTTTAGCATGGTAATTGTTAAATAAACCTAAATAATTTTTGAAAACTGTTTTGGATTCTTAAATATATCTAAGCTTTTAAAAAAAAAAAGACACAATCATTTCGAAAGTGTAAATTTTAGATCGAACGAGTTTTATACCATTTTTCGACTCACAATTGTGAAATAACTTTTTAATTGTACTTACATATTATAATCAAAGCAAAAGTCACCAAAAACTCGATTTAACAAAAATTAATCATTGATGGAAATTTAGAGAGATCAATCAATATAACTTTAATAGTTCGTTTATCTTTGATTTTGTAATGGTAGTAGTAGATATAAATTAAATGGACTACTGGATGAATCTTAAAATAGCTTAATAGATTGTTGGCTAAAAATGTATTCAAAGCACAAAAAATACTTTTGAAATCCCCAAAAGTTGATAAAGAAAAAGTAAATTAATATCATTTGTCTTATATATGTACTTGCTTCATAGGTCAAATATTGGTTTCGTATAAAAAAAAAATAAAATGCTCGGCTTGATCCAACGAACTTAATTCGACTTCTTCTAATAGTTCCAAGCTATAAAGTTTAAAAATATTGAAATGTATGTAATGTGTTGATTTATTAAATCAATCACGTATGGGAATGGTTGTGCGAAAAAGATATTTAATAGGATGTTGCTTATTTTTCTAAAAATTATAAAGTTTTGCATTTCAAAGAAAGATATCATAATACCAACTCTTAGTTTTAGATTCTGGACTTTATCATCGTTTTAAACTTAAGCAGTTCAAGTTTAATTTCTAAATTCATAAAATACTACATTTAACAAAATTTTTTCCTCTATATGAAGATTATAATAAAAAAAATCTGACCATCCTTACATAATTTCTGATAGAAAGATATTTTATCCAAAGTGAATGCGTGAAATATAAAACAGCAAAATGCAATGAAAGAAACAAAACAAAAAAAAAATACCCTCGCAAGGTGTGAGCTCCGGTTACCGGTTTTGCTTGACCACATCGATTGCCATGCTGCAAAACAATCCGGAAGCCCGATTACTACACGCACTATACAGCCGGTATTCTGGTTATTTCTTCTTTCGGCCGCGCGCTACTCTCGGGAAACCTCTAATGAAAGTGAAAATGATCCCATTGCTGCTGCAATCCAATCAATGACACTTCGCAGATATTTCCCTTTTCTTATAGCTGTAGAGGCAGACTGCTGCATATATGTTTCCAGTTTGGTGATTTTTTTTTCCCTGCAGTTATATAGATGACTTTACTTGAACTCACATGGAGTTGCAAACAAGGGAAGCAGATGATGGCGACAAGATATTATTATTTATTTTTTTTATATTATTTTTTTTTTTGTAATAAAAAGAGAAAATGAAAATAGCAAAATCTATTTAAATTAGATGCATATTTAATTGCAAGGTTTCTGTATTGACGTTGTATTTTCGAATTACCTATGTTTATTACGAAAAGGACCACAAGCCACTATCACTTCAATGTGTACTTTCTATGTTCGTGATTTGGATTAATTTAAAGAGTTCAGTAATACACAATTCTATGGAGCAAGCTTATACTTTTATAGATATGATGAATTAACGAATTTTTTTCAAATAATATTTCAGATTTGAATAAAAAAACAAATTTATCCAAATTCGGGACAAGTATCGGTACGCTTGTGAAGTAAAGTATCTGCAAGGCAAGGCTAGCCTAAGCTAGGCTAAAATAAAAAATTTATAAGAAGACAACATCCAATTTTTGTTCGTTTTATAACTCTGTAATTATTTGGGTATTTAAATTTCAACATTTTAGGAAGAAGTAAAAAAACATTTGAGGCATTTTTGTCATAACTGTATAGCAAGTACGTGCAACTCTGACGAGAACTTTATTATTTAGGCATGTACATATATATATAAATTGCATTTAACACTTTCATTTTCTAATATCATTTTAAACTGCCAAAACCATTAATTACGTTGCTTTGATTAACGTTTACCTAGAAACTACCATATCGGATAAACCATTAAAGAATGATAGTACACTCATATTTAAATATTAAAGGCGTGTTTTATCAAACAGAAGGTCATTTGTATTGTATTCCGTGCAAGTTGTTCAAAATTTTATTTGAGTGAGTCAGAAATATTTTGAAACTACATATATTTGTGAATAATAAATCTCCACAGACCAATAGCTCCACGTTCAAGTTTTTTTTTTAAGCGCCACATTTGTATCGATTACATGTATACATATGTATATTGGTTGCACGTCCGGTATAGAAAAAAAAAATTCCAACAAGTCTTAGCTTATTGGTAAATATACCATTGCAAGCTCGCATAATATGTATAAGATTCTTTTATGGGTTGGTCTTGGTTTTTTTTTTTTTGTCGAATGATCTAAACATTTTCCTCGACACTGCCATTGACACCTTTGCACACTGTTTTTATGTTGGTTTTCGTTTTTTTTTTCTAAGAAATTTAGTTTAAGGCCAACTAAAATCATGACATTTTTGGTCTACATTTATGTATATGTACAGTACATGTATTTTACCAAGTCATGTGCAGAGAATGAGGTGTTCAAAAATTAGCCGAAATATACAGTTTATGGTTTTTAATCGAATTTAGCACGCTTAAGCTGTCAACATTGTAATTTATCCGAATAAAAATAAAATATGAGTATATACTTATCTACATTCAAAGTCTCATGATTTTAATTATTATATACATATGTATGTATGACAATAAGATGACAGTAGGCGATACACTCTTCTACTAGATCACAAGACCAGGCCAGACATTAACCTTGAGGCACTCCCACTTTCCCGTTCTTTGATATACTACAGAATCGATCCATGAATAATGATAAAAAGCAGGCCAAAAGCTAATTGGATAAGCTCTGCCACTATTATGTGCGTATATATATGATAAAATCACTGTGACGTCTAATTGAAACTTATGATCTTGAAAATACACTGACTCCTTCAAGACATTTATTCTCTTACATGCGCACGTAACATAATAATGAAGCTGTGTATAATCTTATATTATACGACTTGACTGGTTCATGTCCATGTCCAAGCTTGGTGCACATGCTTGGTTGAGTCTGTCTTTATGTGCTTGATAATATTGTCTATTTATTAACTTTTGAAGTCATGACAGAAAGTCTGAAGCGATAAAGGTGAATTTCAGCCGAAAACATTTTTTTTTAATTCAATTGTTGTATTATTTTTTTATTAATTTTGGTTTGAATTTCTTAGAACTTTATCATACACTACCGATTGTGTTGGGTCAATTTAATGAACCATCATATTATAAATAAAAAAATCAAAATTCAAATTAATATAAAATTCATAAACGTCAAATAGAACGCTTTATTCATTTTTTTGATTCCTTGAAGTCGGCACCATTTGATAAGTGTTTAACGAAACTATAATTGTAAATCATTTCCTAACTTACGCGATCTTATATGAGCTTACAATAAGGGCCTGTAGTATAAACGCGGTTCAGTTTGTTAAGCCTCTATACGAGAGATCAAGTTTATATATTTAATTTTACTGCAACATTACTAAAACTAAGAAAGTGGGAGTTAACACTTTATTCATATCATACAGTAAGCATCCTAAGAGTGATCAATCAGCCTAAAATTATGCTCTAAATAGAAATGTCGTAGTTTTATTTTTCCAAATCCAACGATAAAACTGTACACTCTGGCGTATACGCACTTTTCTTATTTTATTGAATATTTAAAAAATTGCATTTATTTTTTGTTTGTGCACGTTTCGTTGGTCTATTTCAATTTAAATATTATTAATATTACTATTTTAGTTTTGTGATTGCTTGAGTCTGATGTTACTTTTTTTGCATACTATAATTAAAGAAAAATTTATGTAAAATTGGTAAAATTGACGACCTCCTAATGACATTCAAAAAATTCTCATGCCAGCGGAAAATTTGAACAAAAATTACCCGTACCGTAGATATGATTTCTGGCATATGACCGCCACGGCTGGCTCGGACGTAGTCTAATGTAGTGGTACAATTTTCGATTACTTTTTCCAACATTTGTGGCCGTATATCGGCAATAAGGCGGCGAATGTTGTCCTCTTAGTAGTCAATCGTTTCGGGCTTACTTCACATATCCCCACAGAAAATAGTCAAGCGGCCATAAATCACACGATTCTGGAGGCCAATTCAAGGGTCCGTAACGTGAAACTATGCGGTTATCGAACATTTCATTCAATAAACCAATTGTGGCACAAGCTGTGTGACATGTTGCGCCGTCTTGTTGAAACCACAGCTCCTTTGATGAAAGAAAAGAAAGAAAAAGAAAGAAAAAGTCAGTAATCATCGCTATATAGCGGTCACCATTGACTGTAACGTTCTGGCCAGCATCGTTTTTAAAAAAGTACGGACCAATTATTCCACCAACCCATAAAGCACACCAAACAGTCAGTTTTTGTGGATGTAACGGTGTCTCTACATACACTTGAGGATTATTATCACTCCAAATACGACAGTTTTGTTTATTGACGTATTCATTCAACCAAAAGTTTAAATCGCTAAACAAAATTCGATTATGAAAATTGGGATCAACGGCAATATTGTTTTTGCCCCATTCACCGAATCTACACCTTGCTATGTGATCCTGTGATCTATTCATGTTGAAATGCCAAACCAAACTAAAAATAAATCACTTGACAGCTAACAAAATGGCTGCCAGTTGAAATTGTGTTGCCAAATTAAAGTTCTCTAAAAAAAACACCCGTTATTTGAATGTTTTCTTTTTCTAACGTCCTAAGGAAGCTTAAAATTAATATAAATGTATGGTATGTTTATTGTATAAGCTTAATTAACCTTAAAGTAATTACGTGTGATTATTTTGAAAATCTACATACTCCCAAGCACACTTCTCTTATATGGCAGTTTTTTTTCTAATTTTATATACATACATACATTAAATTTTTTTTTAACGATTAGTAAAGGTGAATGGAAAGGTTGAGTGAAGGGTTTGGCAAATTGCCTACTGCCACTCCCACTTTTTATATTTTAATTATCTCCCGAATCATCGAGTCTATAAATGTTGTAAATCAGCTCTCTTTAACCGAAAATTGGATTTTTTTTAAATCCGGCTACAGCTTCCCCCATTACTATCATATTTAAGTACATTTTTTATTTATCATGTTCAAAAATCTTTAATTTTGAAATTAAGATATCTTGCACCGTTAAATGTGAAATTTTTTGTTCGAAATCCGCTCATTTTTTTACTTAAGTTTTTCCTTTAAACTTAAAAATGACGCGTGTAATAGTTTAGAAATTAGCGGTCTTCAACGCCCACTTTACACACATACATATATGATTCAATTTTCCCCGTGTTCATCCATTCTAGAAAATATAAATTGTCGTTACTTCAGTTTTTCTTTTATCTATGGGAGGGAATTGAAAAAGATTCTACCACTAATGTTTTTAATTAAAAGTATACCAAGATTTATTTCCATCGTGCGTTCAGTAACAGACATACCAATGCCTCAAATGTCCTTGAATGAAATTTTTCCTTAATTTCTATGAAGCGTTTTATAAATGTACATATCTTAAATCTTAAATATCGGTCTCTAATTTTCTTCTGGAAACACCACAAAAAGATAATAAAAGAATTCAGACTATACTATTTATACTCATGGTTAAATCCACCTATATTTACCACAACAAAGAAATTAATTGCATCGACCAGACTACTCAATGTTGGTATTGTTGCTTATTGTTTAACTTCGATTTCAGAGAGTGGCTATGGCTTTTAACATAACAGTTGTTGAGACTTGAGACTGTTGCCAGTCTACAGAGTGACTACAGACCACTTGCACCACAGAAACTCAACTACGGTTGAAAAGTTTTAAATATTTGTAAGCCATCACTATACGAATTCACCATAAAAGATCGTCGTCTATCGTTCAGAATGCCAGTTGCTTAATAAACGCGATCGTGTCCAAGGAGTTAGTGGATAACATTTTTATATACATAAATAATATTTTTTTTTTTAATTATCTTTTTCTATTACCGAATAGAATCGTGGTTAAATAATTCGTCCTAATCCTATATGTTCTGTGGATCACAAACCTCAAGCAGGTGATTATCCAGTGTAAGTGATTCTTCTTAGTGAAGATGCAAACCAAAAGAAAAAATAAAAAAAACTCATTGATAGTGTAGTGACACTGATATTTGAGTTGTTGAAGTTGTGATAGGCGTGCAAAATTAGCAATTACAATCACGACTTTGCTGAAACTATCTATATCTTTTTTATGTTGCTTTAACAGTTAAATATAATGTTTCAAGATATTTGACTAAAAAAAAAAAACACGTTATCGGAGTGGATTGTGTAATTTTTTTTTTACATCTTGCAATAATTGTGAATGAGTCTTTGTTTTGAATGCTATATGAGTGACTTTAAGTGGAAGTGAATTCCAAAGTGTATTTGCATAATGTGGGTGACCTTCGATGTTGCTGGCAAAATTGCCTACTAATGATTTATATTGTGAGTTTTTGCGATATGGACGTATGTATGGTGATAGATTCAAATTTTTAAAAGATACAAAAGACACAGATCAAAGTCGAATGCATATCAATGACTGATCGCAGTTCTCATAATTAATGTAAAATATATTCAGTGATAGAGATTTATTTTGAAATTATTTGTCTTAAGATTGATTTATTACAAGACATCTTATTTTATTTAAATTAATTAAAACAAACAATGGAAAATTAATAAAACATATTTTCGCCAACGATTATTCAAATTTTGATGAATCAGGAAATCAATAAAAAATTTATAGTTGTTTCGGAACTAATAAAAAATATTTCATGGGGCATTTTTGATGTAGGATAAAAATGAATGTCTTTTAAATATGTGACGAGTTTCCAATTACTTAAAATAAGAAACTTAGTGTTTGAACAAAAAGTGCGACCAGCAAAAACTGTATGAACAAGCATAGCTATTTAATTTTTGTGAATCTTGTGAATCTGAAAAAATGGATGGTTTTTTTTTTTTATAATTTGGAAACATCCTTTACAAACAAAAATTTGTTTTTTGAGAGTACTTACCTAAAAGTTTTGTTTTTGTTGTTGTTGAATTATAAGTAAAAATATTTTTTTTTAAATTTTACTGAAAATAAGAAAAAAGAAAGAAAGAAAATTTTGGTTTTCTGCGAATTATTTATAACTTTTTGACTAAAAAGTTAGATCTGACTTATAAAATTAGAAAATAATGATGGATTTATTATATTTTGTTTTTAAATAATTTTTGTAAATTTTTTTTCAATCTAGAATAATTCCGTTATTCAACTTTTTTACTATCGTGTATATATCCTGGATTCCACTCATTGTGACTTAAAATTATGAAAGCAATTTTGGGTCACAATTAAAATTGATAATTCGAATGTCGAAAATAAAAAAAATATATTTAAGATTTTCATCTAGTCCATTTTTTTCGTAGCTATTCCACTTTCTTTATGCTCTATTATTTGTCTTTAAGTTGTTTTCGGGCCCAATATTTAGGTAAATGGCGTATAATTTTTGACGAATAAGTACGATTATGCATTTTTTAGTATTACTGGACTTTCCCAATTTTAAACGAGTTATCATCGTCTTATCTTTTTAACATCTTATTAAAGTTAAAATCACCAAATGCCTATTTTAACTTTTTTAATTTCATTCCAACTCCAAATGTCACTATTTGACATTTAAAAATGTGAAAATGGTGTATTTGCTCACTTGTTTGCACAACCTGTCACTTTTTTAGGTTCGTTCAGCTGAATTTTATTAAAAAAATAGATTAGGTATGATACTAGTTAAAAAAATATTTGAGTAAAAAAGCTTTAAAATTATTAAATTGTTAAGTAGTTTCATGCTTATACCTTAACTACAGTACAGGCTGTTTAAAATTTTGCGCTAATGCTTTAAGTTAAATGTTTATTATATTTTCTTTAGAGAAAAAACAAAATGTTATGTTAAATAGAAAATAAACTTAAGATAGGATCCTGATTTTAAAAGGAATACTTCGACTTGGTAAAATATCTCTACAATTTTTACTTGCGAGTCTGAATTTATAATACTTAATCATAAAATTTAATTTAACTTTCTAAAGAAACCCAATAAACAAAACTCTTTTTTATTATATATTATTTTCAGCATTTATATATACAAAAAAAAAAAAAAACTTGTAATTATTAAATATTTACATTCATATGTCAATCAGGCAGACGACCAAGCCATGCGTATCCCTTTTTTTAAATTATTTTGTAACATAAACAAACAAACAAATTTTCAATAAATCTAAATCTAATCATAAAGTGTATTTAATTTCTACTTAACAACGTTTACTTTTTATTTCATTGCAATTAAGTTTTAAAATATCAACCAAGATTGGGGAAATACTACAAAAAATATTTAGTCCATATTTTAATTTATGATTTGGGTCAAAATTAATTTTGTTTAATATTTTTTTTTGTCTAAAAATTTACAATGGAATTACAATGTGTTCATAAATTGTTCATGGCTTGAACTATGCATGTTTTAAATCTGGCAATCCTGTTTGTGCTTTATTTTATGTTCGCCCTTGAGGGATTCAAAGAAGTTAACAAAAAATTTAGACCATTGTTGGCGCAGTGGTTGATATAAAGCAGATATACATATAGAAATTATTTTCAAAACAAATTAAAATAAAAGAAATACTTCGAATTAGTCTTACCTTCATATCAGAAGCATGTAACTGCTATAATCAAATATGTATATCACTGCAATAAACACATACAAAAGTTTTGACTAAGATCTTTAAGCCTTTTTAGAAAATGCATCCTAGGCTCCTAGAAGCGTTTCTGTTTTAACGACTCTCTTACTATATCTAACAATGTTAGCGATAAAATACATGTTGCTGTATTATGTACAATTATGTACCTAGCCTACATAAAATTAATACTAGACGACCTGCGTTTCACAACTAATTTTCCTCTTTTATTTATTTCAAGTTCAAACTATTTATTTAAATTATATTAAATAATTATAACAACTAAATACCATTAACTTTATCTTTAAATTGATCATTTATCTTTTTCTCAATTCACTTATTTTGACATAATTTTCCATTATACATATGTACATACTACATAATGCTTACTTGAGACAAAAAGATGTAAAACCAAATCAAAACAATCATCAATACATTTACATAAATCTGAACTACACATGATGAGAAAGGGTTAATAAATCATTTTTAAAGATTATCGTAATATCTTTAATAGCTTACTATTATCTCACCGTCATCGCCACCGCTGGCGCTGGCATATATGAACATTTTTTTTTTGTTCCAGAAGAAAAGAGGATACTTAAAAAATTTAAAATGAAATCTTCAATGTCACTTGTATCTACTTTCAGTAATTTCATTTCATTCAGCAGTTTGTGGTTGTGGCAAAGACTGAATAAACAATACAAATGAAAGAAATATTTGGATAAAATTGTTGCCACTTAAACTCATTTTGGATTGTGGTTTTTGTTTAAATTTCTTTTAAATTACTCCATGTAAGACTGGGTCCCACGAATTTGCTTTTGTTGTTACACATTAAATGTTAAACATATTAAGAAAGATATATCAATAAAGTACGAGAAAATGTTAAAAAAAATTTAATTATATTCTTTGATTTGTTTAATTAAAAATGTATGCTTCATCTAGAAATATAGGTGGCAACACTGTCCCAAATGTGTTTTTAAATTCATTTAACTGTCACTTTTAATCGCTCATAACACTTCATTTTGTTTACGCTTTCCGATCACGGGTTGGTTATGTTGATATATTATGGCTTATAGATTGTTGGTCGAAATTCTTGTAATATGTACATGCAACATGGTGTTAGGTTTACTACACCTATCCACCATATATTGTATCGTAAATTCGTATCTTTCCACTATGACATGTGTTTTGATTGAAGATGAACATGTTGATATGGCGCCAAAAGGCTTTTGTTTGAATAATAAAACTATACAATGCGAATTTTATATTGCAAATAAAAAAAAAATATTACGTATACGCCATACATTTGGAACAACAAAATTTATTGTTTTATTTTTTTTTTTATTATTGCACTTGCGCTTGCATCAGTTTGTGGTTAACCATAAAACCAACCATAATTTTGTAATATTTGATGAGCCTTTGGGAAGAGAACTGAAATAATTGCAGTCGAAGTATAGCATATTGTTGTTACGATACGATCCGGTTTACTTTATGGATTCGTTGGTACTTTTGGGTAGAAAAAGATCTTTGGTTCAAGAGCGCGTTGGAGTTTATGTATATGGTTAAATTGACATTGACCTAAAAGTGTGTCTGTAAGCTAACCAATTTGCATAATAATATTTAAAAAAAATATAATTTAAAAATTCCGAAACTTAAAATCAAGAAAAAAAAAACATGTAAATCTGTGTTATGTATAGGTATAGATTACATCGGAATTATTTAAATTCTTCATTCTTTATGTAAGTCACATTATTAAAAATATAAAATGTTTTTCTTCTTATTTTTAGAAAACATGAAGTCCACAATTATATTCCTAACCTTTGCAATAGGATTATCTACTGCCCAAGTGTACTTCCATCAAATACAACCACTTCAATATCAACCAGCTGCATATCCATCGCAACGCCATATTCACATTCAACCGGATTTGGCACACAAATCCGTTGTTGAAAATGCCATAAGAGAAGCTCAACTTCCTCCAGAACTGACAAATAATTTCTATAAGAATCCCCGAGTAGCGGCTGCCCTAGCAAAAGAGTCATGGTTAACTGACAAGGAAATGCCAGTTTTTGACAGAGAAGCCGAGAAAATACCTCGAGATATGATTTATAAAATTTTCAAAAATGCCGGTTGGGTTAGGAGAAGGTAGAAAAGTAAAGTGCCAATCAGAGATTAAATAAATAAAAATGCAGTCCTAGTTTATAAAAAGAAAAAAACGTCCCATAATATGCGTATAAAGAATGAGTTAAATTTCATGTTTAAAATAATATTAATAAATTTAAGCATCAACAATCAAAATAAAATAACCTTAAAAATAAACATACAATAACTCGTAATGCAGTATAATAATATTAAGGTCTATAGCAAAAACACATTTTTTATTCATTCAGGGCGATATATAATTAAAGCAAATTTACAGGAATTTTTAAAATAGATTATAAGTGTTTATAATTTAGTTTAGAAATTAAAATTATATTTATTTACGTTTTTTTCTTTATTTATTAAGTTTCTTGATTGATTTTGTAAATAAATTGTTATGTGTTAAGTTTATCGAATTACAAAAAAATGTTTGCTGTTTGTTTTTTTTTTGGAATTTGTTTTTAAATTAAAAACAAAACTTTATGTGCTTTGAAAATGTTTGAAGGACTTATAGAAGAATGTCTTTTGTGTGGTCAACAAAAATTTACTGATTTTTTGGTTTCGTATGTCGCAAAAAAAAAATATACAAAATACGATTCTCAGATAAGGTTTTAGTTATTTAAATGGAGACTCCATCATGGAATAAGTTCACGTTTATGACAATTCGTACTTGTCACTCATATGAATGAAATGCCAAAATTCGCAATTCTCTGGTCGTGTTTTAAAAGGCACTTAAAATATGTTTCGGGAGTTTGAGGTTAAATTACAATGCGGCGATGCGATGGTGATTTGTGGAATTGTAGAACCTATTCGGTATCGAAAATGGCATTTAATGAGATAGGTACACATAAAAGGTAAGCACTTAAATCAATTCATACAAAAATTGTAGATTATGAGCAACGACCATTCAATTTTTTTTCCTAAGAGAGATCATTTAAAAAATATCATAACTTAAAGTTAAATTTTAGGTAAAGTCTCAGGTTGAGCACTTAAAGATATGGGATTATAAATATTCTTTATTTTAGTTATTAAAGAAAAAATAATTCAAATTTAAAAAAAATGTCGGAAAAAATATTAAATGAAGTATTCAAAAGAACAGCGCAATAACGCTTAACAACTTATGGTCTTATTTATAAACTTTGTCTAACTTTAGACAACTGTCCAACTTTGGAAAATATGTTCAAAAACCTTGTTTATTGTTGTCTTATAGAGAGTAGATTGTCTTAACCGTGAATAATATAATATTTATTTTTATTAAACATCACAGTGTTAATAGTGCTACCAATTAGCCAATACATATGAAAATTTTGGTCAAAAGTGTTGACTTTCGTTTCTTAGACTTGTTAAATATGTACGACGATTTTGTTCTAGCCAAAATTCTTTGAAAAATGAACGTTTTCTAAATGGTAGATCCTAAGCTTAAAGTACGCTGGCTGATACGAAACAAAAAATCACATATAAAAATGATAACGAAATTAAAAACGAAAAATTTCGTTCTGCTTTACGTTTTACAAAACACTGTTTCACGAGCTAAATTGATAATTGTATCAGATTATTTGCAGAAGTCTTCGCTCAGTTTCGCATACAGAATTAATTGTTGGATCATTAATATTGTGTGCGGAAAAGTGTCATTTGAGTTTTATTGTGTTTTTATTTGTTGTTTCTTTTATTACACCATGTGTTTTTGTTTTCTTTTGCAATAAGTGGCGCTTGTAATAAGTATTTTTTCGTTATGGTTTCCATAAACATTTTGCTGTAGTGTTGGAGACCACAGAAATAAAAATTTTCGCATCAGCAGCATACTAGGTTGAATAAAAAAATATTAAATTTTCTTGTGGAGAATTTCATAATAGACAAACTTGTGGTGTGTATAATTATAATATTTAACAACAACGTCATGATTTAAAAGAAAACTACGAAAAATTCATGTGTTCGAATTTAGACCAAATTTTTAACAATGTTATTGGTTTGGTAATTGAATAAAGCTATACTCCCTAATAATTCCCTTATGAGACTGTGCAGCGACATGCTTAAATATAACACTTCGGGGAAAACCTCGGTTCTTGCATCAATATGCGTACATATGTAGTAAATGAACAACGGTTTTTTTTTCCTCCTGGTCTTTTTAATTCCACAGCGAGAATGATGAAGAATATATGATTCTGGCTATACGTTGGCTATACTTTCGACATTGCTGGACCATTTTAGAGAGCGAATTAGCGGAATCAATCACCCTTATTGCGAAGTTCAACTTTGAATTTATAAATTCAATTAAAAACCGGTATTGTGGAAATGAATTGATAAAATATTGTGAATGCCTTCAAAATAATCGAATATTTTGAATTGGAATGTGCGTCTGACAGATGTTTGTTTTTTTTTATTTTTTAGGAAAGTACAAAAGAAAATCATTTATCAGAAAATCAATAAAATTAAAAACAAAATTATGTTGACAAAAAAAAGGTAACGTAAAAGGAAATAAATTAAAAACAAAATACAAAATGATTTCAACTGAACTTTTTTTTTATGAAGATGAGGAGTTAAATGATCCTGCTATCGTTGAAATGGCAAGAATGCGAAGAAATTTGAGGGATGCATCCAATCCTTTGGAATTGGAAAGCCAAATGTTTTTGAGACCTTTGGAAATAAAAAAAATTAAAAAATTTATCACTTATTTAATTCGAAACTCACATTTTTTAGTTATTTTTCTAACCAGCACGAACTCATCAACTGCCAATTTACGATTGAAAGAAAAATTGACAGCTGACAAGAAAATCGATCAAAATTGTTGTTCGCAATACCGATTTTTTTCATTCACAATAGATTATTAAAAAAAAATCACAATCGATCAACTATATTGACAGTTGACAGTCAGAATGGGGGCGTTCAATCCATTACGTCTGTCATCTGAATTTTCAGAATTCTGAATTTTTAGAGCTTCTGATTGGCCAGCTGTCATAAAAAGTTAGATGACTTTTAGTTACGTTTAGTTACGTTTCATCTGAATTTTCAGACAAGAAATTGGCAGGTTTAATGAATTGCATAATATGTCATCTGAATTTTCAGAATTCTGAATTTATGTCGTTGAACGCAAAAAACGTTTGAAATTTAAGTCAAAAATCATTGTGTCAAATTCTTGCATTTACCTATAGGATTTGCATTGAATCGAAATAAAATAGAACTTTCATTATATTCGGAAATTAAGCATTCAGCGTGTTATGAGGATGAATTTTATGAAAAATGTAACTAAAGTAGCAAACAATTTTATAAGTTTTACTAAAAATGTTTGCATAGAATGCCATTAGAAATGTATGACCAACAAAATAATGCTAAACTATCCAAATTTTAAATAAAATTGTTCCAAATAATCGTCTGCGAAATTCTGGGTGAGTTTTGAAAAACTCACTAAACAATAAACAATATTCATTAAAACAAATATTTAATTTACATGACTAAAACATACACACATAAAACATAAACACCAACCACAGTGAAAATTATAAAGTTCAACTTTATGTGTAGTACTTCCATTTAATATACCAATACCATTTAATAAAATTGATTGATAAATGTCAATTATTAATTGATAGTTGATCTTCGCAACAAGGGTCAATGTCTCTAAAAGTTGACTGAATGTCTGTGAAGATTTCAGTTCTAATTTTGGTCTTGTTAAAGTACTCTGCAGGAAAAAGACCATTACAAATTTGGTTAGCTAAATAATCTATACACAATTTAGAAATGATTTCCCCTAGAACCAGAATATATATTTGGACATTAATATTTATATATTATGTAGGTACAGTGTACTGTACACCCCCAATAGCAGAAAACTTTGAAATTGATTTTTCATGATAAAAATCAGCACAAGCTTTTTTATATTTTACCCCTTACAATAAAAAAGTTGAAGGTTTGAATGAAACAACAACAATTGAGCTACCACCAAGATTTTATAGGCTGGAGTTATAGCTATTTCACGACTGCCAGGCCGATCATCAGACTCCTTTTTAGTGGGGCTTGGCCATTGTTCAATTTTAATTTGAAAAACTGTTTGCCCCAAATCCATTTAAATTTTAAAAATATGTCAAAAACATATGAACACTTTAAGACGTCTTTGAACTCTCTCATTATGCCTCGAAAATGCTTCAAATTTATAGCCCCCTCAAAAATTAAAAGAAATATTGACTTTGTTTCATTGCCAGAGGTAAGCTAGATTAACATTATTTGTTACGACTCAAGCAACATGAAAATCTGCCTTAAGGCCTATATGTACATTTAAATTTTCACAAAGTGCAGTGATTAATCCATTCCAAACTTTAAGTCCACATTTCTTATATATATGTAAGTCTCTTCTCAATACCAATTTATTTTACGAGTACTTTTAGGCATAATATAATATGCCAGAATCAGAATCTCATAAAAAAAAAACAAAAACGTTCTAATCGATCCATGTAAGTTTCAGTTCGCTTAAGGCCAATGAATGTATCTAGAGCAAACGTTTTGAGGGCAAAACGCATTGTCACCGTAAAAGGTCAAAATAAAACTCAAAGCTTTGATTTTTTTGTTCAATTTGCTAAACTCGAATTTTATTCACTTAATTACATATTAAAAAAAATAAAATAAAACTTACAAAATAAAATAAAAAATAAACGAACAGAGTGATCTAGATGATGAATGAAAAAAATATTGTTAACAATAATTAAAATGCTTCGAGATACAACAGCTAAATCTAGAATCATCAGAAAATCATTTTGTCCTTTCACTTTTATCTACGTCATGTGCGTTGTTGCAGCGACCCCAATCAATGTGAACCACCATGATGGTAACTCAGGGTTGCATGTGGATGATTCAATTGCGCAGCTACCTTATAGGGAGCTGGTGTACGATAGGCAGCAGACTTCTGTTGGCCTTCTTGGAGGCCATCTCGATGCTGGACTTGCTTTGCAGGCGCATTCACAGTAACCTGATGAATGTTTGTGAAAGGTTCCCGTTCGACCACCTCCTGAATCGTTTGGAATGGATGGTTAACAACGATGCGTCGCGTCTGAACACTTTCACTGGCTGCTCCACCATTACTGGGGGCTGGCGTAGAGGCAATGACACGATGATCACCATAGGTGCGACCACTTCTCAAGGTGATAGCACCATGAGTTTGTTCGTTGCGATACTTTTGCGGGCCACGCTGCTTGTGATGCTCCTTGGTGGTGGCAATCTCGGGTGTTGTTGAAGAAATGGCTTCGTAACGTGCGGAAGTTTGGTGTGATGGAGCATGTGATTGAGATCTTGTTATTTGGGGCTCACTGGCTGGAGCAGGTTTGTTGCTGGCACTTAGTTCGATTTGGCTTTGACGCGTGATAGGAAGTTGAGCTTCGAATCCTTTGTTGGTCACAGAAATTTGTTGTTTCGCAGACTCAATAGGTACTGTGGGTACTGAATGATCGGTTTGTGATTGATGACGGTAGATTTCTGGTGGTGAATTGGAGTAAACCAAATGCACTTGACGACCCGATGGAGAGAACAATGATGAACCATCTGCACTGAAACGGAGGAAATGTTGTTTGTGGCCAGGAGAATGGTTTGATACAACAGGCCTAGGAGGGGCATACAAAATTCCAGACTTGCCCTGGGCCAGAACTGAAGCATATGTCTGACGTTGGGTAGTAGTTGATGGTTCAGTCACAATAGGAAGGGTTGATGACTCAACGATTTTGCCGGTTGTTTCTTCAATCAGAGATTCAGGTTCAGAAGGGATTTCTACATTTTGATTGCGGGTTGAGGTATGTTCGAGATTGTTGTTGAAGTACACCGTATGTTCAGATGGAACAACGTTTAAACTTTGGTCTTGAGTGTACTTTAAAGGTGCTCCACGTTGCTTATATTGTCTTCGACCCGAATTATATGGCTCTAATGCATGAACGGTTGGTGAAACTTGCTGTTGAAACAATGTTGGTTGCTGATGAGTGCTGCTATGGACTTCTGAAACTTCGATAGGTTCTTCCAAGCTTTCTGTTACTTGTTGTTGCTTAGAGTGTGTCCTTTCAGTTGGTTGATGATGTTCTATCTGTTGGTGATGAGATTCGACTTGAGGTGGTTGCTTGGGAATTAATTGCTGATGGCGAATCTGTGCGACTAAATTGTGATGAATTGGTTGTTGATTGCTGACCTGAGCAGCATTTTGCTGGTGAATTGGTGTGGTAGGGATAAACTGTAAGTCGTTATAATGCTGACTTCTGCTTTGATAGTTCGCCCTTTGAATTGGTTGCAGTTGTTCGTGAATGATATATTGCGGATAATTCTGGTGATTAGCAACATGTTGCTGAGCAGAATTTTGATTCTTAGCTATAGAATGAATATCATTTTGTTCAGCATATTGTTGCTGTGCAGGTTCTTGTTTTGCAACGTGTTGTTGGGCAGAATGTTGTTCAACATTATGCGTTGGAATAACTATTGGTGAAGAGGTTGCTCGTAGGAAATGGTGTTGATGTATTTGATCAGGTTGTTGATGCGCACCGCCAGAAATCTGGGAATTTTGAATAGGCTGCTTAGAACTCCCTACAAGTTGATGCTCGTGTTGAGGGTGGGACTCATCCGAATGCCGATTTCCTGAGAAATCTATTTTTCGTACAGTTTCGGTTGATTGGTCTTCTTCTGGTGAGTTTGGTGGAATTTCGGCGACATTAGCTGGACGTTCATAGTTTTGAGAATGTGATACAAGAGCGCCATAGCCTTTTTGCTGCGATTCATTTTGTTCACCAAGTCCATCATCAATATGAACTTCACCAGTTAGAAGTTTACCTTGATATCTCATTCTTGGATATTCTTGACTTGTAGCCTGGATGTATGGTTGTTGTGTCAAATGTCCCAGAGGTGATCCATTTGAAGAGATCTCAACATAGGGAGGATATGAGAAATTTGGTTCTTGAACAGCGATCTTGTAAGGATTAATATTCTTGCTTACAGCTTCAATGCTTCCTGATGACGAGGCTTTTGCGAATGCTGCAGCATCTTGACTAACCGAGAATGATCGTTCTGTAGTGGTAGTCGATGAAACAGAACCTACTTTGCTTTGAACATTTGAATTTGCTTGAACTACAAAACTATTTCCATTATTGCCAAGCGGATTGAGTGTTGATATAATTATTGGACCACCTGTTGTAGTTGACACAATTGGATAGCCACCTCCTTGTTTTGGTCTCAATAAAATAGAACGAGATCCAGTAATAGTATAAGATGGCGATGCTGTTGTTGAGTAAATTATTTCTCCTCCTCCCTTGGCCAAACCAATATTGCCTTGAGATAAACCAATTCCACCTTGTGATTGTTGGAAGCCAGAAAACCCACCTCCCAGTCCTATACCACCTTGCGATTGCTGAAATCCTGCACCGGTAAATCCACCCGGCAATCCTCCTTGTGAAATGCCGATACCACCTTGAGATTGTTGAAAGCCCGCTCCTGAAAATCCTCCATTCGATTTACCAATTAGAACAGTAGGGGTTGGTGCTGCAGGTGGAAGGTAAGGAGCTGGCCTTGTTGAATAAATACCCCCTTGTGACTGTTGGAACCCTGCGCCAGAAAAACCCCCACCCTGTGATATACCGATTCCTCCCTGAGATTGTTGGAACCCTACTCCAGAGAATCCACCACCGTTTGGCAGTGGTGTTGTAGATTGGAAGAATGGAACTCCAGTTGTTGAATAAACTCCACCGCCTAGTGATTGTTGAAAACCACTGTCAGATGCTCCTCCTTGGAAAGAACTGCTACCACCTTGGTTGGAAAAGCCTCCTCCCTGAGATATACCGATTCCTCCCTGAGATTGTTGGAACCCAACGCCAGAGAATCCACCACTGTTTGGCAATGGCGTGGTAGATTGGAAGAATGGAACTCCAGTTGTTGAATAAACTCCACCACCTTGTGATTGTTGGAATCCACCTCCAGTTGCTCCTCCTGCGAAAGAGCTGCTCCCACCTTGGGTTTGTGAAAAACCAGCACCTGACAGGCCTCTATTAGAACCTCCAACGTAAATATTTGTAGTCGAAGATGTCTGGGTGTTGCCCGGTGCTGCAGTTGTTGAAAATGTGGCTCCACCTTGTGATTGTTGGAATCCTGCGCCAGAAATTCCACCTTGTGCTACCCCCACAGCACCTTGGGACTGCTGAATTCCGACTCCGCTAAATCCTCCGTTCGCTCCTCCAAAGAGTGTGCCAGCAGTTGACGATGTTTGCGTAACACTTGGTGCAGGTGTTGTTGTTACAACAATTCCACTTTGCGATTGCTGAAATCCTCCACCAGATGCACCAATGGCACCTTGTTGTTGTTGAGTACCAATGAGAACAGTTGATGTTGGGGTACCATTCGGTGACGGTGTGGTTGTTGAAATAGCGACTCCAGTCTGAGATTGCTGGAATCCTATTCCTCCTTGTGTTCCTCCGAGTGCACCTTGTGATTGTTGGAATCCTATATCACCCTGCGGTCCTCCGAGAGCACCTTGTGACTGTTGAAATCCACCAGCCGATCCACTTGTGGAAGATGGAAGTCCAACGCTAGATGTGTAGGTTATACCTGATCCAGACAACCCTCCTTGCGATACACCAAAACCTCCACCAGATTGCTGAACACCCACTCCAACTTGTCCACCTTGTGACCCACTTATTGATGGAAGTCCAACGCTAGATGTGTAGGTTATACCTGATCCAGACAACCCTCCTTGCGATACACCAAAACCTCCACCAGATTGCTGAACACCCACTCCAACTTGTCCACCTTGTGACCCACTTATTGATGGAAGTCCAACGCTAGATGTATAGGTTACACCCGATCCAGAAAAACCTCCACCAGATTGCTGAATACCAACGCCGACTTGACCACCTTGTGATCCTCCACCATTAACACCAAATCCATTTGCAAAGCTTATTCCACCCTGTGACGACGATTGCTGGAAACCATTTCCAACAAATGATCCTGTTAGGCCTCCAACTGCTATAACTGTTTCTCCTGTGGGTACCTTCGCCACAGGTCGATCAAGCTCAACAATAATTGATCCTGCTGGTCGGACAATTACACGTTCTTCAATGTCATAATAGTGCTTCTGGATTGCTGGTCTGCGGATTTCATAGGTTTTTGTTTTTACAGCATTTTGGGCAACATTAAATGTACTCGGAACAAAACTAGAATATTGATAGTACTGTTGGTCTCCACCACCACCTCCGTGGGAGTCTGTCAGCACAAACTGTCCCCCATCACCTCCACTAGATTGCAGAATAAAACCCTCATTGCCACCAGATCCTCCGTTAGATTGGAGAATAAAACCTTCATTGCCAGCAGCTCCTCCGTTTGACTGGAAAACATAACCATCACTTCCAGAAAATGAAGCCGAACCACCATTATGCACAGATGCATCATGTGGTTGATGATTTACAATGGCATAAGTTTGATGATGGTCTGGAGGTGAAAGAATGTGTGATGTTAAAGTTGGATGAGCAATACTTCGCTCAAATGTTCGTAATTGAGCTGATGGATTTTTGAAGACTTCAGCTTCTGGTTCTGATGTTGTATCTTCATTCAACTCTTTTGAATCTTCAGCTTGTGGTGAAGGACTTGTTGACACAAATACCTGGATAAATGAATTAAAAAAAAAAAACAAAGAATACATTTATTTATTTTTGAATTCTTTTAAACAAAGGTATATGAAACACAACTTTGTTAAATTTTGAAATGAAGGTATAATTTAGTCATAAGTAGTTTTAAAAATGAGAAGCATGAGTAAGGATAAATATTGGTAACTTGAAAATAACTAATATCGAATTCCTTCCAACCTAAAATTTGTTTTTTTTTCTAAACAGAATCGAATTTATTCTGTCGTTGAAAGGAATTTGTAAAAGAATCGATTGTTTTTGTGGTTATGTGTGTGGTACTTGACAGCTGAAATTTTAAAGCAAAAATAAATCGGTTCGCCTCTTGGTCTACGACGCGACGTGGGAATTTCTTTCTTATAAAATTGAGTTTCCTTGATTGCAAAACAATATTTGCCATGAACTGTAGAATCACTCACGTTGAATCGGTTTTCGAAACAATAATTTTCACTTTCTTTTTGACATTTCATTTCACCGAGCGATTTATGTTGGGATATTTAAAAATACATTGACGAAAATTATTAGAAGTTATGTACCTACCTCATTTGTTAAATTTAACGAAATTTATTGTTTTCATTTTCCCGAAATATATTTTTAAATTCGCCAATAAAATTGTGAAAATTATGACTTAAAAAAAATTATTTATTCATCCGCATTTCCCAATCTAAATTGTCTATTTAATTTAAAATCAGTTTTAGATATATTTTCAGCCCCAATGAACCTCTTAGATTTATTCACTCTCAATAAGCTTTTGACAGACAGTTTTTTGATTTCTTACTAAGAATTTCAATATGAAATTTCTGCCTTTAGTTGTACGTTGATAGATCCAAATTTCACAAATAGAATAAATAATTTTCTTTATTTCTTAAAATTTGAGATTTTTGAAACCTCTTTAAAAAAGGGTAAAAATATAAAACTATTTATTAAAAATTGATCTTTTTTACACAAAATCAATGATTCCTAAAAAATCCTAAAATATTTTTAAAGATAAAATTAAACATAAACGATAAACATTCTGATTTATTAAAATTATTTCTAAAACGCATAATTCCCCGTTTTTGAAAACTAATCGCTCATATCTCAAATTTTTAGATTTTTCTGAAATTTGTGTTATATCAAGGACTTCTCTTAATATCACAAAAAAATGTATCTACTTCCCCTGTATCGAAAATTGCAAAGACATCAATTTTAATCTATAAGCGAAATTTTCAATTTGTTGTTGAGGTGTTTCAAATATTTTGAAAAATTGTAAGAATGTATGTATTTGGTAATAAATCCAACATGACTTTAACTAGTTTCTTTGAATCTTGTATTTTTCTAAAACTATTTTTATGAAATTTTATCTGCGTGTTTTATAGTCGGAACGGTTTATTAACCATTTTAAGCGAAATTTTTACTACCCAGTACTTCTCTTTAAAAATGTTGTTGTAAGGAGATCATTTATAAAAAATTTTCAAAGTAAAATTTAGCCTAATTGGCTGTGCAAAATAAGTGTGAATTGTAATGTAGCAAAATGTTCCTTTTACACGGCACAAATTGTAAGTAAGTACCTAATTATGAATTTTGTCTGGGACTTTTTTTTAACAATATTTTGCTTTAAAATCAATACTTACAGTTTCGATAGTTGGTCCACTGTGATATTTTTGAATAAATCGTTCAAATTCTTCATTTTCAATTTCATCGTCCTTTGGAATTTCTCTATTTGAACTGCGAATAAATGCGGCCTGTGCAATTGTTTCCTTAGGTCTAGTGAAGTTTTTCGATGGCCCTGCTTTTAGCTCCTCAGGTGCTTTTCCTTCAACATAAGACACATCAGCTGGATTTTTTTGAGGTACATCAATAGATAGAGTAATATTTTTTGCAGCATAAACGGCTTGCAGGAGCAACAAGCACATCAGAAACAAACACTTCATCCTGTGGATGAAAACAAAAGACAAACACAATAAACTACGAGCGCACTTTAGTACAATCACTCAACCGAAACAATCAACAAGGAAATAATTTCAATTTAAATGAACTTCAAGCGTAAATCCAAAGTGTTTGAAATCACAATAAATGATGTTTTCGACATTATGTATTCCGATCGTATCACAAAACCCGATAAAATGATCTAGATCACGTATCCTATTATCTCACCTCAATAAATCTTCACAATCACGATTTATCGTAAATTTTATGTTTGTTTATTTTTTTTTTTTTTTGTTTTTTTGTGAACAATTTTGTTGCAAATTTCACTGTTCGAAATGAATTGAATGAATAACACTAAGATTGAGGGGCTGAGCGTTTTTATATGACTATTCAGAGTTTTTGTGAAATTTTTTTAATTCGACCAAATGATGAGCCTATAACACAGTGACTTACTTTTACAATTAAGGGACGACAAGCTCTGCCGCCCCACTTTTTGTTGCTTATTGCTTTGCTATCACATTAGATTCATATATAGATATCAATATAATATGCTTTTCCTTAAATGTATCTGAGATATACAATTAATCACTGTGTCAATATCAATGATGATGCGTTGCATGACTGGCTGGACACTACCTGTTGGATTCATCTCACCAAATATGACAGCCAGTAGTGATTTTATAGCGACTGTGAATACGAATTCGGCAATGTTCTTAATCGGTTTCTAAAAATCACAGAGGTCACACTTCCATTCATGAACTTGTCTAGCGAAATTCTAGGAATGTGAATCAATGAACGATGTTTGATTGATGGGAGATGTGACCATACGTTAAAAGTGAGAGTATGTATAAACTTCTCAACTTTTTGCAAGTATAAAATGTTGATAAATTTAATTACTTAAAAATTTGGAGTATACCTACATAGATATCATTAAACTTTGGTTCTGGTTTTGTTTGACGTGGAACCGAATTCCACCGAATTATATTTTTAAGACAAGTTAATTTAGGAATTGAAATTTTGAATAAAAAGAAATTTATGAATGTCCCTATTTTTATAGGATTAAATTAACAAAAACTTCACCATATAAGCTTTTTAAAAAGGCAAGATTATGTCAAAATATCTTCACAGGCGGTAAAAAACAAAACTGGTATCTTACCTAATGGGTATATTTGAGGCACTGTCCAAAACTATTCGGAGTTATGTATTTGTGTTGTTGTAATCCCTTGGGAAAAAACAACAGATGCAGCAACTTAACATAGTTATATGAAAATTTTGGGCTAGCTAATCGGAGCTTATATCGGATATGTTTTGGAACGCAAGGATTATGAGGATTCTTAAAAGTCTTCTTAAAATTATCTTTAAAAACTAAAATCAAAGAAATAAAATAAAGTAGCTGTAAACGTAGGTATTTTGTTTTCCACGAATCTAGATCAAGATCATGATTTAAAACTTAAAACAAAATCAAGTTGGAATGATAGCAAAAGTTTGATACATTTAAAAACTAAATACAAAATACTTTCTCCCCGTCCCGGTTCCATAAAATCGTCGAATATTAACTTAAAATGCTTTTGGCCCTTTAACTTCTAGATTTTTTAACCCTCACCTTAAAACATAAAAATAAAATATTAACTTCAATTCAAAGTTTGAGACGACAAACGTGTATTTAATAATATTGTAAAGCTCAACTACGCATTGTAACTTCTTAATTTTTAATGTATTCAGTTAATTTTCGTATGATTTATTTAGTTTATTATTTAACACCCATTTTTATATGTTTGTTATTTTTTTTATCGGCGGCGCCCTATAAAGGAATATGGATCAAAGTAATCAGCCCGTTTTGGATAGAAACAATCATATCTATAGTTACGAGTCCTTCGAATTTTTTTTTTTTTGTTTCAAGTTTGACAAATTGCATCTCAGAACATTTAATTTTTAGTATTTTCTACCTACTTAATTTTTATGTTTAACTTGATTTAAAAAAAAAAACAACAAAAAATAATTCAATTAGGTAAAATCAAGTACAATAATATGTATGTACATACATACATGTTAATAACAGATGCTTACTATTCGATTGCACTTACATAGAATTGTTCTTAGGTAATATTGATTACTATTATTGTAAATTAAGAATACACATTTGATCTAGTGTTTTTTTTTGTTAATAATTAATTTATATAAAAAATATAAATAAATACAAAAAAACATTTTTAAATTTTATTTAAAAATTTTCGAACATTACAAATACAAATTATACAAATTATACAAATTATTTAATTCGGTTTACACGATACTGAGAAAATTAAGAGTTCTATGGTAAGTACCGTGATTTTTGAATAAAAGAACATTTTTTAATTGTGTTAAATAACCACCGGACTATCTAGTTTAACCTGAACAACATTCCACCCGCAAAATTTGAAATTTCACATTTCACCTATTGTGAATTTCACCCAAAATTTCATGTTTGAAAGATTCTCCTTATGCCATTGACAGACTAAATTTTTAATTATTTTAAGTAGGCGAGCGAAATTTCGTTCGGATGAAAATCACAATAGCTTTTAAAATTCCGGGTGAACAAAAAATTTTAAAGTGAAGTTTCGGGTGAAACTCACAATAAAATAATAAAAATAAAATTAGGTTTTCAAAAAAAAATTTTATCTTTTATACTTTAATGAAAACTTTGGATTACAATATGCACAATAAAACTTTTTAAAACATTCTCCATAAAAAATTTATAGAAATTAGTTAAACCGTTTTCGAGAAAAAGAAAATCAAAAACAGTGTGTATTTTATTGGAGGTACTTTTGGATTTTTAGAAAGTTTAATTTTGTTTTTGAAAACTTATTAATGTAAATAAGTATTTCAAAATCGACTTGGCCGATTTTTATTAATGTTGGCACTAAATAGTTTTTTTTAACAGATTTCAAACAAAATATAGATATTATAGCCAAAGCAAAGTTACCTATGAAGCGTTTGGATGAAGAAGGGGGTAGGTGACATTTTTTCGATTTTCGTTTTTTTTTCGAAAAATGAGGATGCCTGGCGAAAACTTAAATTTCTGTCTAATCTACGTAGCGCTACGATTTTTATTTTCTTGTTTAGCGCTTTCATTTTTGGTATAAAAGGGTTACTAACAACTAAAAATCGTATAATATGAGTGCTAACAGCACTTAACTCCTTTTTGGGTGAAATAAAAATAACTTTTAAAAAATTTATTTTGCATGAAGGGGTTAAGTGCTTACTTACCCTCCTTCTTGCAGACAAATTAAAACCCATATTTAAAGTGGTTATAGTAACGATGAAGGTTCTAAGGGACTATGTACTCCATAAATGCATTTTCTTGAAGCACCGAGGTAATGAGTGCACTCTATACATTCTTCCAAGAATGTGAAATTGTCAAAAAGAGGAAACATCTGATTGCATGGACCGATTCTTGCCCTGGACAAAACAAAAACTTTTTTTTATTGTGCCTATACTAAGTCCTTATTTTGACAGAATATTTTGAACTGATTGCCAACAAATTTCGTGAAGTTGGCCATACTTTTGGAAGAATCGAAAAAGAGTTACGAAAAAACGAAACCATTTACACTGCTGAGCAATACCGACAAATAATAAAAAGTGCCAGCAAAAAAACACCCTTATAATTGACATGGAGAACCACTTTTGATCATTAGAAAATCTTCCAGTAAAACTAAACGTTAAAAATGTTACAAAAAACATATTAAATAAAAAAAATCGATTTCCGTGATAGCGTTAAATGGCTTCGAATAAACAAATATGGATCCTATTTTTATAAGGAATGTTACGAGGAAGATGCTTTATTCAATGAAGCTGTTATAGCAAAAATCATCCGAAAATTTCCAGATAAAAACCAAGACTTTTTCGTCCGAGAAAAAAAGATAAAGCAGCTTTCTGTTGAGAAAATAAAAAATTTAAAGGAACAAATGATGTTCATACCAAGGGAACACCACTGGTTTTATGAAAAAGCTTTATCGGAACCATGCGAACAGAAAACAACTTTTCAAAATTAAAGAAAAAAAAATTAATTTTGTTACTTAACCCCTTTGTATTCTTAAAAATTCAAAATACTAATAAGCTTTTTGTGCAAGAAAGAGTTAACTGCTCTTTTTCTGAAAAAAATTGTTAATTTAAATAATACCAAGCTACTGTAATGAAATAAAAGTAACATTGTTAAAAAGCTATTATTTTTCTTGTTTTATTAGTTTATTCAATATTATTTAGATTGAAATACGAAAAAAGTTCTCAACAAAAAACTTTAAGTCCTTATAATCTCGAAATGTTGCAAATGTCATTTACCCCCTTCTTCATCCAAACGCGTCCTATATATCCTACCATACAACTATTTATGTATTTAAAAATCTTTTTTTGTTTTTCTATAATTTATGCAATCTATATACCAATTAACCGGAATAAATTAAGCCATTACTAACAGTACCTCTTGTAGAACTGTTTTTTAAATTTTATTTTCAAACATCTCATTACGTGTTGGGCCGATTTATACAAAATTGTGTAGGCATACTAATACTACACGAATATATGTACCTATACATTATAGCACCATGCTGCACATTATGCAATAATGGAATTTACAGTTGTAAACTTAAAAATTATTATAAATCAACACAATTAGATATCAACGGCGGTTTTTAAAATAAATATTTTGTGTGCATAGAATTTGTAATTACAAAAAAAAAAACAAATTAAGAAAAAAAATTCGGTAAGTACTAATTTTTAGTAGGTATACATAATACATACTACCTTAAATTATTTATTTTGGTGGTGGCATAAAATAACTAATTTTTTTTTAAATCAGATTAATAGGTTGAAAATATTCAGAATTTAAAACCACTGTGGGGTTGTAGATATAAGAAAGTTCATGTGACCCAGAGGTACTTTGTTTTCTTTCGCAAATCGAAATGCATTTGAGTAAATGTTAATGTTATGTTGTGCTAAGGAACTTGTGTCTACAGTCTCGCATTTTAACTCCAGCCAATACTCTCGAATTACGATCAATATTCGGCCTTATCACAGGCCCCGTCGTAATACATTCGTACTACGAATCCCGAAAAAAAGTATCATAACTCACGTCGTACTGAAAATATTTGCTACGAAATTCGGAGTCCGTGAAAAGTGGTATCACTACCCCCGAATGAATAGGAAGTTTGACCGTTTTTTCCACGAACAATTATTTTAATCGGAATCTAACTTAAAACGCCACAAAAGTAAAAAAAACATCCGTTTCTCAGCCTCAGCCATTTCTAATTTAATCCATACAGGACATAACCTCCTTTCCAAAATATTTAGCACACTTTTGAGATTTGTAGAAAAGGTCGACTGGGCCATTCCAATCTCAAAATCTTTACCGACGCCGTATTGGTATCCTCCTTCCGCAATGAATCTCAAAACTGAGCTTGGTGATGGGTGAGATCGAAAAAGAAAACACTGAGGGACCGAGTTCTTGGCCTAGTTCCTCTAATATGTATCTAAATGCTGCCTTATTCACACGAAAGTTTTTTTTAAATCTGCAAATGTATTTCATTTATAAAATTCTTCTATTTTGAAAAACCTTACCAACATTTTTTCATCGAGTTCGAACGGATTAAAAGCATCTCTCAAAATCCTGCGTTGTAATTTTGTTCTTCTTCTTCGCTCCTTTTCCTCATCTGTTGCAAAAATTGCAATTGCTATTGAATCCATTTTTATCAAAAAACAATTATAAAAACAAATGATGTACTTTTGCTGTTCATTTGCAGTGAAATTTGTTTTTCTTTTCACATTTTGACGTAAATCAGCTGATTAAATAAGTCCGAAAAGAAGATTTTCGTATGGCAATGCTGTTTTAGTTTCGTTCGGGGCTTATGATGTGAATTTATTCGGATTCGTAGCGTAAGGAAACGTTCGGGAGTTTTTTACGACGGGACTTGTGATAGGGGTGATTGTAATTCCCAAAATGGCCTATGGTAAAATTTCAATCTACTCTCTTTTTCGCTCTTGTAATTTAAAGCTAGGGGCCCTTATGAAACTTTTCTGTCAAAAACTCTAATTTCATATTTTTGTTTTGTTCCTTTAATCATTGCAACTACAGTTAGTTATTTTTTTATATATATTTTTATTTAAATAATTCCGTACAATAAAGATATTTAATTCAAGCTCTTCAACAAATGCATTTTACTTCTTTCAAAAAAGAATTTTTTCTTTCAAAGAGTTAATTTAGAAAAAACTGTAGGTTCACTTATTATAAGAAAAAGACAACAAGAGTTAACATATTTTATGATTTGATTATTAGCAGGAACATATTTTATATCGCCCCCACACCTTACAACAACTTCTCAATATCCTTGCTTATATCCATTGGATCTGTAGTTGGAGCATAACGTTCAACTGGGATACCGTCTTTGTTGCACAAGAATTTTGTGAAATTCCATTTGATGCTACTTGTCAGAGTTCCGCTCTGTTTGTGCTTCAAGTACTGATAGAGAGGATGGGCATCCTTGCCGTTAACATCAATCTAAAATACACAAACCATGATGAGAGATTTCATTCAATCAAAGAAACAAAACTTACCTTTTGGAAAACATCTCCAATATCAGCTTTGGCATCTCTTAAATGGCATACCATTGCTTCACCATCGCCTTCGGGCATTTGTGAATTAAACTGATTGCAGGGAAAGTTCAAGATTTTCAATCCCTTGTCGCCGTACTTCTCCTTCAACTCAGTAAGCTTTTGGTAGTTGTTCTTGGTAAGACCACATTGTGAAGCAATGTTTACAATCAACACTACGTTTCCCTTGTACTTCTCCAAGTTCACTTCGTTGCCATGAGTGTCTTTAACAGTGAAGTCGTAAATTGACTTTGCGTTCTTGGCTTCGTCAGACATGGTATTGTTCTGAAAAAGAAGCAACAAAAAAAAAACATTAAAATCATTAGTGGAGAGTGAAAAAAAATTATAAATTAAAAACCTAAACAGAGCAAAATAAGGAAAACGGTAATGTTAGCAAGTAAACCGCAGGCAACTCTTATGTTAATGTGGGCAAAACTACTTGTATCACAGAACTTTTACTCACATTGGCGGCGGCGTCAGCAGAAGCACACCGAACCACTTGCACTAGCGGTAAACTTTGAATTGGCAACAAAACTAAACACAATCGAACGCCAGCAACAGACACTGATGGAATTATGGCTGCTGTTGTACGATGATTTCGATTTGCAGTTCTGTAGGCAAGCGTGCGCATGAAATTCTTGGCCGCTAATCGGCTGGTTCTGAGAAAATAACTTGGAAGCATAGCAGCTGCTGGAAGTGAAGTTAAATGTAATATGTAATTAAATGAAAGTTTGTAAAACTGTCCAGATTGTGTAGAGTAAAAGAGTTTGTATATATTCGATTTGATAGTCAGTCACGCAATTTCATAAATTTATAAAGACTTTAACAATGAATTGAACTAGCTTGGCACATGTCAAGGTTGTTATTTTAATTGTTTACCAATTAAACATAAACTTAACAAATATATCGGCGTGTGAGGAAAATCCTCAAAACAGGCAATGTAATTAAAAAGTGATTAGAAATGTATGTTACACTTATCGGATTTCGACTTACTTTTTAATTTCGTCATACCGCCCATTGGTGTCGGGGTTCCTACGCCCACTGTCATTTGAGTTAAGGACCTAAAAGCTTGGAAAGATTTGGTACGAAGTGTTTTCGTAATTCCCTAGAGGATAAATTCGATTTTTTTATTTTCAAGGATTTTGTTTTTCTTTCAAATTTTCTTTAAACAAAACCTCTAACGATTATGATTAAACCCCTTACTAAAATGATTGTAACAGCTTTTCAGGGGGGTCATTCCGTAACTCGATTATCGTCAGACGATATCGTTTGAGCGATAGTGTTGCCTTTATTGGCTTCACGTAAGTCGATAATCGTCGCAACGCTATCGTCAAAACGATAGAGTTTCGACGATAGCTAAATTGGTATCGTCTTGCATTAATTTTGTACTCTGTAGTTGAATGATGGAATTGCCACTGTAATTTGACATCATGTGTTATTATTGTTGCATTTACAAATTAAATTTAAAATGTTTCGGCGAATCAATTTTCTTATTGTAGAAGATGAAAATGAAAAAAATATAACTTATGCGCATGCGGCGACAATTGAGAGATACATAAATCAAATCCCTTATCCCTTCCGCTCATATTCCCTACCCTGGACAAATCAGGATGTTCATTCATAAACGAAGTTAAAATCGCAATTTAAGATTGCATGACTGCCCTATTAAGTATTTACATTTACATATATTAATTTGTAAAAAATATAAAAAAAACAACTTGGATCTCAAAATGATTTCCCTATAGTTTCAATCGGCACCTAACACAAAACAACAAACACTAAATTACATTTTAATGGCAATTATGACAGCCAATTTGACTTTTAAAATTCACCAGACGCTCTCAAACTGCGAACGATAAACGAGACGATAGTGGTCGAGTTACGTGAAGCAAATAATGGACGATCTCGTCGACGATTATCGTTTAGAAAATTACGGAATGACCCTCCAGGCTAATTTTTTTGATGCGTAGTGTAAACTAAAAACGTGAATAAGTTTCTGTCACACAAAACATTGATGTGTTTTTTTTTTTTTTAAACGAGGTTTGGACGTCTTTTGAGAAAATCGATTTTAGTTATTTTTATTTCATTACAAAGCGTTTATAGTCTCTTGTAGATTACGAATAGTAAATAAATATAACTATGTACATGTATTTAAAATACATAATATGTTAATAAGTAAATAATATTAAGCTATCAAGCTAAGGTTTCTCCCTTAGGTATATCTTTTCAATTGCTGGACCGATTTTGTTATTGCAAACATTATTGGAATTAAAAATTTTTTATTACATTACATTTTTATTGACTTTTTCAGACTTTACGATCATCGTTACGTTATTAAACTATTACATTTTTAATATTTAGCCATATAAGAATTTTGAGCCAAGTTGAACAATTTCCTTGTGCATATTTTAAGAGAAATTTTAAATTTGACTTCAAAATGATCAGATCGAAACTGAGAGCATAAGAATAAATTTGAACTTTCTTGCACCTGCAAATATTGATTTTTTACTACTAAAGTATGGAATAAAAAATTAGCCTCGGCTGGCTTCGCAGTAGCGCATTCTGTCACTTCAATTTTCCAAGACCTTGTTGATGGTCTCGGACTGTAGCTCACGGATTGCTTGGATGATATTGGCATAACATCAGCCCTTCACGGTTCTCTTCAAAAAAAAAAGTCCAAAGGGGTCAATTCGCAGCTACGAGGCGGCAAATTGACATCGCCAAGACGGCCTATAACACGATTTGGGAATTTTTTGCGCAAAAGATCGATTGTGGCATGGGCTGTGTGGCATGGCGCACCATCTTGCAGAGGTCGTCCAAATCAATGTCTTCAATTTCAGTAAACAAAAAAGTTAGTTAACATGGCTCTGTAACACCCACTGCACCGTTGAGATCGATGGTGAGTTGATGTTCGTGAATTGAGTCTCACACTCTCGGCTACAGCAGCCACATTTTAGTCAATGCGCACTGTACAACGATGGGGACCATGAGTATGATACTGACTTTCTGTCAAGATTTCGATCGGGAAAAGCTGTCAGTTTCAAAATAACTTATGATTTAAAAAGAAACCAGTAAATGGCCACCCGTCATATATACATACATACATAATATTATTTGAAGATGTTTGTTTTGTTTTTCAAAAATTCTTAGGGCTAGACGGATTCTAATGAAAATTCTCATGGAACATGATTATGTAATGGAAAAGACTATATTCAATTTAATTTAATTCAATAATAATGGGTACATACATATTAAGACTATGTCCTTTAAAATATTATAATATTGGAAAATATGTAATTATATGTAATATTAAAATTTTAACCTATAAAAATATACCTATCAGTTGATTTCTTCTACACTTATTCCGACGGATATTTTAACATGTCATTAAAACTATTGCTATGAATATATTCTTTGATTTTATGTGGCAGGGAGTTGTAGATTTAAACGTTGACCTAGGAACAGATGACTGGTTGTTAGGAGATTAGATCTAAGCAAAATAAGATTAAATGAGCGTTGAAACATTGCATACTTTGGACTGAGATACTTTAGGACTTGAACCAATAGCAATAAACTACGGTTAGTAAAAAAAGTCCTAAGATCGCAACCAAGGATACTTTTTAAAATTCATTGGGTCACGGAAGTTTCCAATTTTTTTTTTTGATTTTTTTATAAAACTTCAATAAAAAAAATTAGAAATGTTTGCCAGATTTAATTTAAAACTTGAAAAAAAAAATGACGAGGAAACATTATTATTAATGGCTTTTAATAATTTACTAGTTTAGTACCTAGGTATATTTGTATTTACTTAATGCAACATAAATTATCTTTACAATCATGCAAAAAATATACTTTGTACACATACGAAACAAAACAACACTTTGAATAAGTGAAACAGTAAGTTCAAAGCGAAAACATACATTTTATTCATATTCATGAGCAAATTAATTACACTTTTGTATGAATACCTTCGATGACGAGGATCCCATAACTTCCAATAAAATAATTTCGAAAATGACAAACTTCAAACAAACCAACGCGACGATAATAAACTAGAAACTAATTTAAATTTTGAACTTTAAATGTAAATGGCACGGAATTTACCAGCACATGCAAAGCTTTTTCATCAATGACTTGCACAATTCTATCAATACGAAAATCGAATGATCGTTACCTTTATCTTAACATTCAACCGGCTATCTGGTTAAAAATATATAAAATAATAATAGTAGGTACTTTTTTAAGCCAGACATTGATAACAATTTTTATGGAAAAAATTATTGAATTAAGTATCCAGATATGTACCTATTATATCTATGTATGTTAACTAAAAAAAATTTAAATGAAAACATAATTTTAAAAAAATGTATGTAATTACTTGTGCTTGTGTATAATAATAGTAGCAACCACCAAGGGCAGTTACAAGGGCTCCAATGATGAAATGCAACGATGACGTCATTTTTAAACTTTTATTGAAAAAATAAAGAAATTATATTCGTGTAGAAAGTAAAAAAAAAACAACCGTCCAGAGGTCGAACAGATTCTTTATTGAAATGGATGTTTTTCGATTTTATATGGAATTCAAATTTAAAAATAGATTAGATAAAGCAAATTCATAAAGAAATCGAAAGTGCGTAGTTGCAATACTGTATGATGAAATCAAATAAATACTACAAAAATTTTATGAAAATGCACTTTATCGAAAATACATACATACGTAAGTTGGGTGAAATATTATTTACATATCAAGCTTACTTTGTATGTTTTTTTTTTAATTTGTTGGGAAATAAATTGAATAAATTACTACTTTCTTGCCGGTAGAATTTAATTATTTTAACTTCTTCTACTGTGCGAACTGCGATGCGACTATATTTTTGACGTTTGTTATTCTTACAGATATGGCTGTGAGGAATTGTTCTATGTTTTTGTGGTAATGTAAGGCGTGTTTTTTTGCAAGCCCGGTGGGAATTGCAGGAAAAAAACGACCACAGGGATAAGTGACAGCAACACAAAAACAAAATGGAGTTTTCATACAAACTATCGATAACAAGTATATAATTTATGCCGGTAACACAGTTTTTCTGTGTGCTTAAGTTAAGCCCGGAGAATTATCTGGGTTTAGCTTAGCCCGTAGGGGATTAGTTGTTGTTGTATTTAACATGGTGATTGTTTAGCACCGACGTTGTTTTTTTCGACCAATTCCCTCTGGGCTTACAAAAAAACACGCCTGTAGTTAAAGTTAAGTTGTCTCTAAAACAACTGTCGTAAAGCAGAGCCGACGCATTACAAAAAATCGTCAGCAACTTGATTCTTTGGGTGAAGGGGAATATATCCCTGATTACATAAGTCGTGTTTTTTGCGAAAGCTTTTCAGAGCACAGTCGATTTTTAGACGAGTTACAAATACAACATCCACAGAAGAATTACTGCCAATAAAAGCAGAAGTAGAATCCTACTGTGAATGTTTATTCGAGTATCGAATAGAGTTTTCCATTTTATGAAACTAAAATCAATTTGTGGTTCAAGTTATTTTTTGTTTTGCTTTTCATTGTTTTAGCACTTTCTTTTATTTGTGTTATTTTTTTATTATTCTGACAGCTATTATTCGGTATTAAGAATTAATCGCGCAAACCGACGCCTTGGCGGTGGCGATCATCACGATAACAATATGGATGCCGCACATGTGAATCAATGGAGAGGCACACATCTACGCGATATATGAGGATTGCGTTCACGTTCCACTGTTGCATTCAGCTACGCGACTTTTGTTTTATTGATAACGCAGCAAGCACTATTTGCTCGTCATACGCACGAAGTGAGCATTCAGTTTTTGAGAAAATATTTGATAATTGGTAAATTACTAATTACTAATAGTAATTATACCAAGAATGCCAAACATTTTTTGCCGCGTTAACTTTGCCTGCGTTCACCGCCTCCACTTCAATTTCACAAATTTCTGATTATGCAGAGGTTTTTTAATCCATCGATATCGTAGCCATCCTGCAATGGAAATGGACAGTTTATTGCTTGATAGATGGGCAACAAACTATATTTAGCGGTGTATTGAATATTTCGATCCAAATGTTACGCAAAAGCTCTAAAAACGCTTTTTTCGGAGCAAAAAATTTTATCTAAAAATTACGGATTTTTCTGAGGTTTTTCTGGATCTCAATTTTCTGAACGCACGCCACACAATATATCGTATTGATGTGAGCAGGTTTTTAATCACATATTTATCGTGCAACACTATTGTGATCGCCACCGCCATCGCGTTGGCTACTGCGGATGGTTTTTTTTTGGAAATTTCTTACTATCCTAAGGGTGTTCATGTAACGTCGGTAACTTTACGACGTCATAAAATCGTAAAGTTTCCGAAAACGTTTCATCAAAATCTCTTTAAACATCTGGCGAAAATGTTGTGATAAACCAATCAGCTGACTTAAGCATAATGTCATAATACCATTACAAAAAAGTTTACCATGTTTACCATTTTCATTTACGATGCTTACAGCACAAATTCTTGTCGGAAAGTTAATGATTTGTCGGAAAAGATTTCCCCTACAAAATTTGACAGTTCGAAAATTTTCGCTTCTTTACTTTTTCACTTTTTTGGCCAATGTAGTTAAGGCTTTAGACAACCGATTTCGTTTTTTAAGTTAATAACTTGGATGACTATCCAAAGTTAGTCAGCGTTTATAAATACGACTCTATAGGCCCCCTTTCACATAAGGAGTTAAACAAGTTGCTGGAGATTTTGTGGCGTTTTATTTTAATTTTCTTAAATATTTCTTGTACCTTTCACTTGGTAACAAAATCTTATAAATTTTCTGTAGTTTCCTTTTGAATCTTTTATGAATTGCAGTTTTGCTATTCAGCATGCCAAATTTAATTTCAATTTATTTCTCAGTAATGACATTTGACAACAGCTGATTATGACAACAGATTTTAGTTCTGTTTCCTAATATTTTTCGTTTTCGAAGTTTCGTAACAGAATTTAATAGATAAAAGACCGACAGTCGTATTTATTAGATTGTTGTCTACTTAGACACTGTCAGTCGTATTTATAATCACATTCCAAAGTATGTCTAACTTTGGACAGCTGTCTAAGTCCAAAACCTTATTTATAATCATGTTCCATCGAGTGTCTAACTTAGACACTGAAATTGGTTGTCCAAACCTATTTTAAAGTGGGTACGTTCAATGAACAAAAACTTGAAAAATAAACTTCAAATGAACGAAATGTTCATTGAACGTATCCAAATGCTCACGAAATTGACAGATTACAGGGATGTGATTGAGTGTATGAGAACATTTGTAGACAATGGCCAGCTGGACAACTGTCCAAGAGTGTTCTAAGTAAATCTAATAAATACGACTGTGTCTAACTAATTTCAAATTGGTGGAAATATGCTTTATTTGATAAAAATAAATATCACATTATTCACGGTTAAGACCATCTACTCTTGTGTCTAAGTTAGGCAGCTATAACACAAAAATTAACAAGGTTTTTGAACACATTTCCCAAAGCTGGACAGTTGTCTAAAGTTAGACAACGTTTATAAATAAGACCACGAACTTCTGAATACCAATTATAAAAAATCTTTTACGGTGAAAATCTTTTTTGATGTATAACAGAAAATTCATAGCAAAATAAGAGAAGTGGCAGAATATGCCTAAATACCACTGGCTGTCACTATGATCCTGTTTGTTTTATTATGATGATCTGATGCAAATCAGATCATGTGGATAGTAAAATAATAAATAAAATGTATTTCATGCCAGAATATTTTTTATAACTGTGCCTGCGAATATCTTGCATCGATAAAATTAAAGAAACGTGTTGCGAGGCAAGAGGATGGGATGCGTTGGACGAGATAGGGATGAAAAAAAAGGAAATGGTAGGAAAATGGGTATAGGAGAGTTTGGAAAAAGGAAATGGAATGTCAAGTTCCGGGGGGCGCGGCCTGCTTGCGTAGCGCGGCATTTAGCTCGCCGGAATGGGGGGGATCTTGCCCCCGAAACTCAACCTCACCTGCAAACAAAACATATATCAGGCCAGAGAAAAACTATCAAAAAGACCACAGACGGACAATCACTACTTCAAGGCACTGCAGATGTTATCGCAGTGGTGCCAACCCACCCAACCATAGAAATCCGTGGCAAATTTGGATTTCCCCTAAAATAGACGACGGCCACGTTCCAATCACACCATCTTCACTGAAAGAATTTGGCTACCATCCGCACCCCTGAAAAGAACGTCTTCAATAAATCATGTTCCGCGCAAAACGAAACAAGAAAACACCAAAAATTTCATCTACAAAGGCGTTTAGCGAAGTTTATTGAAACAATGTGAAAAGTAACAGGTAAGTTGTGAACAAAAAAACATTAAACAAAAATATATAATTAATTTAGAGAAAAAAAAATATGATTTCGTTATCGTTAAATTTTTATCAATTCTTTTCTTATATGTTTAGAGAGAAATCGAGAAAAAAACATTAAAAAAAAGGTGAATACGATACGTTTCCTAAGGACAATTTAACTGTACTCTTACTTTTGATACCCTTTTTGGTACCTAATAGGGCTAAATTTGGGTTTTACCGGTACTAGGATTCCCTACCTCGATAGAGCTCTGTGGAGGAGGACTGGTTTTATAAAATGGTTTTATGGGACGCGAACAAAACAAAAACTTAGGAAACCCTACCTATATCACTTACAAAAATAAAGGTAATTATCTAAAAAAATTGATTATTTAAACCAAAAGAAAAAAATTATAATTTGAAAAAAAACTTCAACGCCATTTAACATTTAACAATCAATATAGACAATAATACAAAATTTTATTCTCATAGGAAATGAATTCTTAACAACTGCGGAAAATCCTCTTCTAGTGGTGTTTGTCGGTAAAATTCTCTTTGCATTCGTTATTTTGTTATAAGATTATAATTGTACCTGAATTTCCTTTTTTTTTTTATAGAACTCACTGCGATGGACTTTCAGCGACGAAATCAGGTTGGTTTTGTTTCGGCCAGCTGCCGCTCAGTATCCCTCGTTTTGGAGTGTGGGTGGATAATTGCTGATCACCAAATATGGGACACTCCGAAGGGATGTTGTGTCAAAGAGCGGCGATGAAAACGTGTATATGTATATGCACAAGATCTGTCCAGCAGGAAATCGAGTCACAAGAGGTAGACGTGATCCAGATACAAATTCGGATCCAATGGACAGAGGCAGTTCCAGAAAAGAAGTGGATTCCAACAGACAAAAAAAAAATGGTTGTGGCGGCCCAGTCCTTCACTTGTAACCTGGAGCCGCCTGAATTCAAAGTGGTTGTAACCCTATAGTGTTGTTCTTTTGTGTTCTTATTTTTTTTGTTTTAACTGGAGCGTTTCACAGTTCTTTTTTTTTCTTTTTTTTTTTTTATGATGACGATCGATCGAACACGTAAGTATAAATCGTATAGATATAGGCCAATATGTTTCTTTCTTTTTTTTTTTTTGTAATGTATGTCGAATTCGAATGGCTTAGCCTAATAGAGCTCAGTTCGTAGCTTTTCTTCAACCGTCGTCAACAGAATATCTCAATGACAGAGGGTCAGCAGGGGGATTTGCCGTAGGAGAATCAGCCCACTTGGGTTCGCTATTCCTCCTCCCACATTATTCGGGTCGTATGATCCAACCCACCCGCTAGTTTTTATTTTTTTTTCATGAAACGTCAATGTATGGGTTCTCATCAGTTATCTTCCATCCTTTATTTGACATTTCGGAAGCGCTACTCTTCCATCTCAACTACAACTTCTTATTTTG
The DNA here is from genome assembly GCA_951394125.1 of Epistrophe eligans. Classification (NCBI taxonomy): domain Eukaryota; kingdom Metazoa; phylum Arthropoda; class Insecta; order Diptera; family Syrphidae; genus Epistrophe; species Epistrophe eligans. The sequence continues at coordinate 32,258,992 of OX596029.1, forward strand.
ACCGCTAGGTGGCGCTGGATTGGCAACCAAGAATTAAGGCTCAGTTTGCACCTTGGGCGTCCACAACAAAGTTCGTGCTTTCGTTGGATATATTCCAAATAAAGCACGAAGACAGAGGTCGTCCGAGATGTACCAACATGTTTTTGCATATATACGTCCAGAATTACGATTTGTTTTAGTTTGATTCCGTGACATTTCGCCTAAATTCCACATTTCTCCCACATAAGTACTTGCTCCCTATTTCATGAAGTTTAAATAACGCGCGCACTAGAATCGCTTCTATTGTGTTCATTGTGTTCAAGAATTAGGATCTCGAAACATTTCCTCAAAATTTCCCTGAAAATTTCCCAATATTTTTTTATCTTGATAACAGAACGCGACCATTAGTTATAGTTTGGGTAATTTTCTTTCATTCATCATTTCATTTCTAAACATCATTGTGGAAGGCTGTGTTTTGGAGTTTGGTCTGTGGGTAAGTGTTCAACTTTCTTTTTTTTTTTTGTCAATACTCTATTTTTTTGATATTAATCCTTATCTTGGCTAATTATTGTAATTAATCCGTTTCAGATTTTCTTCTATGTGATGCATAAATTTATAATGGATTCTGGAATGCTTCCTACAATCAACAGGTTTCGGTAAAAAAAAACTGGCCAGGGATTCAGCTACATGGAAACGTGGGGAGCTTACCCACGCTACACGAGCCGGGCATATTTACGGCTGGGCCGTTATGGTATGCTTTAAGCTTGGATACTGTAATTACAGTTTTTTTTTCATACCCATTTTTTTCATTTTCAGATTTCAAGGCCAACTATATTTCATCGCACTCCAACGCATCCAAAATAACTTTAACGTGCCATAATCTCCGTGTGAAATTATTTAGCTGACGGGTACTTATTATATACATTTGTCTAATTTCTATTTATTTATTGTTTTTTTTTTGTTTTCTTTTCTTTTTTTTTTCTCAACTAGATATCAGATTTATTCGATTAAGGACAACGACACATTCTCTCACTGCGAAAGTGGGTTTGTTTTCCAGATGCTGACGGGGTTCAGAGAGGTCATTGACCTAATAGGTTACAATGCAGCAACGACCATTACGGATGCATTTTTGGGTTCATTTTAGCAAGAAAAAGTTGCAACCGACCATCAAAACGACGCACCTCATTATCCACAAAGTGGACATGTATTTTTTTATCTTCAAAATGTGTGCTGTGGAAATCTATAAAGGTCATTGACCTATCAAGATTATGCTTCCAGAATTCGGATAAGGCTATATTGGTGAGTCGAGTCGTTAATTACCTACGTTACTAACATCGTTAAAGTTGAGTTTAAAATTGGAAATAAATAATAAATAAATAAAAGTGAAATTAAATAAATAACAATAAATAAATAAAAATTAAAGACTAACATGCTATATCACAGATGGAATTTTTTTTAATTATTGGCTATTAAATATCAGTTCGAGTATCACAGTTTGGAATTTGCTATATATAATATATAGTATCACAGTCAAAGTATAAATATCACAGATAATCGCCTCGTATATTAAAGGTGCAAATATGCAAAGTGGAAAATATTTGGTGACAAGATCGTTAATCTTTGCTTTTTAGTTTTTGGTTTTCGAGCTTTGGGTGAATTGCACAGGTACCAAAATAATATTTCATAGGACTGCTTAGACTATACACTGGTGAAAATAAATTAACATTGAAATAAATAATACTAAAATTTTGCATGAAATTAAAAATTTAATAAATAACAACTAAACCATGAAACAAAGTTCTTTTAAATTGGTTTATGGACGGCAACAAGTGAGCATGCACAAAAAAACAGTTAATTCTCAGGTACAAAGTTATTAGTTTCAAACAAAAAAATGAAATGAATTTTGGGATGCTCACAGTGTGGTGCAAAAGAAAATGTTCTTTTATTTTGAAAGTTTTTTTTTTTTATTGTTGTGATTTTTTCCTTTTTTTTTTCTTCTTTATTGACTTTTGCTTTGTTGATTAAATCAGGTACGGTGTGAACATTTTGAAAACAACTTTGAAATTTTAAATTGGCATTATACTATGATAATCAGGTACCTTGTGACACGTGAGTTTGAATCTAAACGCAAATATTTTTGGAAGTTTTAACTGGGATACGTGAAAGAAAATATAATTTTATTTAGTGCGATTTTTGAACTTCTTATGTACGTTAGGAGTTATTAATCAACAATGATACAGTGACGATTTTAGTAATTTAAGTGAAAACTTTGTCGGTTATTGTTTTAAATCTTTGGCATGGAATATACCGATTTTCTTGCCATTAAGATTTTCGAGTTCATACATATGACTCCCTACTGCTTTAACTATGCGGCACTTAATATACTTGGGGCATAGCTTTGCTGACAAGTTTTTTGATGCGTCACTCAAAACGAAATTTTTTCGGAATACCTCCTGTCCTGGCAGGTATCTAACTTTTCGTGTGCGCGTGTTATACGTTTTAGCTGATCGTTCATTTGATTTTAAAATGTTTTCGCGAACTCTTTTACGTATACACTCCAATCGATCTCGCCGAGGAAGGATCAACAACTCGCTATCGTCAACCGCGTTCAACTTTTGTGCTAGTTCATAGCTGCTACCGTGCATCATAATGTTTGTACCAAACAACGCAAAGTATGGAGATACTCCGGTAGAACTATGAACTGCACTTCTCAAGGCACAAGCTATATCGCTAAGGTAATAGTCCCAATCCCGTTGATCGGTTTTGAGATAAGCGCGGATCGCTGCCAACAATGTACGGTTGACCCTCTCCGACGCGTTCGATTGGGGTGCATAGTTCGCGGTTCTCATATGTTCGATTCCGTATTTTTGCAGGAAGTTTTGAAACTCCTTTGCAAGAAATTGTTTTCCATTATCCGAATGGATTATCCGAGGTACACCGAACATATTGAACACCTCATGGTGCAAGAACTTAATAACGCTGGTAGTGTTCGCGTTTTTCAATCCTTTTAGGAAGACAAATTTTGACATATGGTCTAAGACAACGAACACGTACGCATTTCCTGATTTTGACCTGGGATAAGGACCCAAAAAATCTACATAAAGTTTTTCGAACGGACGATCGGAACAATACGAGTTAACAATAGGGGGACGAGACACTTGGCTTGAAGCCTTACTTTGTTTACAAATGGAACAGTTAGACACGTATTCGCGTATTTGTACAGTCATGTTTGGCCAATAGAAATATTGCCTTATTCGGGATAGGGTTTTAGATATTCCACCGTGAGCTGCTTTCGGTGGATTGTGAGCCTTTCTGATAATTTCATCGGTCAATCCAGAAGGGACCCAAAGAAGCCAAGAATGCTCTAGCATAACTTCTTGTCCTACTCTTCTAAACGCGCGTTTATATATAAAACCATCTTCGACCTTAAGGTCTGGGAGTTCTTCGGTATGATCTTTAATCGTTTCGATCAGGCTAAGATATTCTTCGGACTGAAATACAACAGAGTTTAAGTCTATTAAGGGTGCTACTTCATCTATATCCAGAGAATCTACGTGTACCCGAGAAAGAGTGTCTGGAACTACATTTAGACTACCCTTCCGGTGCTGTATGTCGAAGGCATACGATTGCAGCAACAGACTCCACCTGGCGAGCTTTCCACTTAGATCTTTCATGCTCATGAGCCATTTAAGACTGGAGTGGTCGGTGATTACCGTAAAATCCATGCCCTCGACATACGGCCTGAATTTTTGCACAGCCATCACCGCTGCCATACACTCCTTCTCGGTCACACTGTAGTTCCTCTGGTTTTTATTAAATTTTTGCGAAAAGAAGGCTATAGGGACTTCTTCGTCCTCTGCGTTTTTTTGAAAAAGCACGGCACCGATTCCTGCATCCGAAGCATCGCACTGGATGTAGAATCTTTTGGAAAAATCTGGATGCGAAAGAACCGGAGCCGTGGTCAACGTTTTCTTTAGATTCTCGAACGCTCTCATTGCCTCTTCCGTCATTTTAAATTTCGTGTTACTTTTCTTTAGCAGGTCCGTCAAGGGTGCAGTCAGACTAGAAAAATCCTTTATGAATTTCCGATACCACCCTGCTAAACCAAGCAACCGCCTAACCTGTCTTGGGGTTTTGGGAACCGGAAAGTCAACTATCGCCTCGACCTTAGCAGGATCGGTTTTAAGTTTCCCACCACCAACAATGAAGCCCAAATATTTTAGCTCTTTGAAGCAAAACTTTGATTTCTTCATGTTGATGGTGAGGTTCGCTTTACGTAGGCAGTCGGCTACTTCGTTCAACAGGGCGACATGCGTCTCGAAATCCGGAGCCATGATCAATAAATCGTCAAGATACACGAAGATACGATCCCTGAGTCGGGCGGGAATTACCTTGTCCATCAACTGGCACAACCTTTGAGCTGCATTACACAACCCAAAGGGCATGACAGTGAATTGGTACAAGGGTCTTCCCGGTACCGCAAATGCAGTCTTTTCCCTACTCTGCCTCTCCAGCGGTATTTGCCAAAAAGCTTCCTTTAGATCAATGCTACTAATGTAGTACGTATTTGGTAATCGGCTGATGAGCCCCTCGATATGCGGGAGAGGATTTGCATTTTTCTTTGTCAGTGCATTCACCTTGCGAGAATCCAGGCAAAGTCGATTTTTGCCTGGTTTCCGCAAGAGCACTACTGGTGAACACCAGGGACTTTCGCTCTCCTCGATCACACCGAGACTCAGCATCCGATCCAACTCTTCGTATAAAATAGCTTGTACCGCCGGGGAGACAGGGTAGTGACGCTGCTTCACAGGGAGCGCATCGCCGGTATCTATCACATGCTCCATGAGCGTCGTCTTTCCGAGACCATTCCGGTCGAAACAAAGGAATTTCTGCCTGACCGCATCCAATCTGGCCTGCTGATCAGGGTTCAACTGATGAGCGTTCGAGAGATCTGCTGAATCAGTTACAGTGATCGAACTTATTATGTTCGGAGCTAACTCAAATGTTTTCCAGAAATCTACTCCCAGGTAGATTTCTTGATCTAGGTTCGGAACGAGGTAGAACGTTAGGACATTATCATTATCTTTATACCTTACTTTCACAAGCACTTTACCTACAATCGACTGATTCTTACCATCAGCCGTTTTGACGCCTGAGTGAAACGTTATTATTGGGAGTTTAAGTTCTTCGACTAACTTCATACAATTTTTTCCTAAGATACTGACGCTCGCGCCACTGTCTAATAAACCTAAAACTTCTTTATTTTCTAGTTTTATTTGGGCATATGGTCTTGGATCTGAGGACAAATTTATAATCGTGGATGCAATACGCTTTTTTAATTCTCTTCTTATTTCGTATCTTTTCCTAGCTTTAAGAACTTTTTGGGACGGAATCTGAACTTTATTATTGAAAATCCTATCTCTAGTACGATAGTATTCTTCGATTCGTACGTGTAATGGTTTTATTTGGAATAAATTTGGCTTGATTGAATTCGTTGTATCGGGGTTTCGATTATCCTCGCGTTTTAAAATAGTTATTTTGGAATTGCCCTCTACTATTAGAGGACTTTTTTCTGCTTTTGTTTCGATATTAACATTTGAGGACTTTTGAACAATCGGGGTTACAAATTTTGTGTTGAACGCGAATCCCCCGAAGACTTCACGTTCAGTGATCGGTTTCCCGGGTTACAACGCTTGCAGTGTGGGGTCTTTACACCTTCTTGTCCACACTTGTAGCAGAACAAATTAAGTGTTTCGGATTCGCATTCAAAGTATGTGTGGCCCTGCGCTTTGCAATTCCAGCACACCAAACTTGAAGAATCAGCATATTTCCGTGGAGGAAGTTTTGAACGAACACCACCGAACTGGTAGGCGGCTAATTGTTCTTCAGAAAGCTGATACTGTTCCTGGTCGTCGTATTCGAGTTCATTGGCCATATATTTCCCTTGTGGCTTCATTGCTTTTGGGAAGTCGCGTTCTTTTTTAGGAAACGCGGACTCCACATCCTTACATGCGTTTCTTAACTGATCCATGGAATAGATCGGCATGGGGTAAACCAACTTCACTATTCTCTCATTTAAGTTTTTCTTAAGAATTCTTACCAATTCCACTTCCGGAATCGGTATACGCAATTGCGACTTAATTTTATTTATGGCAGCCAAATAATCGTCGATGTTTTCTAAAAAACCTTGCTTGCGATCCATAAGATCACGCATAATATCATAATCAGAACGGTTATTTTTAAATTGTCTCAGAAGAGCATCTTTAAGCATCGGCCAATCGGGCCTGTAATTATTTCTTTGAAACTGCCAGAACCAGTCGTGGGCGTTACCTCCTAGCAAGAGATGGAAATCTCGAAGTATCTCTGCCCACGGGCAACCATATTGGTGTTGGAGAGTTTCTAAACGAAATACAAAATCTTCAACTGTCATTTTATCCGGTTGGCCTTCAAATTTCAACCCCCACTTGTTAATTTTTATGGGAGCTTTGTATCCCGAAGTCAACCAATGATTTGGAAAAGGCATCTGATAATTGTAATTAGTTTGTGGGTTATACTGATTTCTCTGTTGCGAATAGAAATCTTCTTGAAGACCGTCAGGTTGGGATAACCTATCTTGGCTTCGCCTTAAAGGTTCTTGTGGTCTTCTACGCTGCTGTGCAGAAGGCACAAAAGCACTTCTTGTAGTATCAAACTGAGAACGCTGCGGGGGAGGTTGACTTAACGGAGGTGGGAATTTGTAAGAGGGTTCTGAAGGTCTTGGCATGGGATCAGTATTTCGCGGAGATGGTCGTTCCAAATTCAACTCTCTGAAGAACCCTCCAAGCTGGTGTTGGATTTCATCTTTCAGAGTGTTGGTGACTTCTGTCTGAACTGATTCTTTGTATGAAGCAAAAGCGTCTACTATGGCTAAATTAATGTAAGCTTTTAAGTCTTCAGGAACGATTCTCTTTTCTGTTCTTTTACTGGCTGGAGGTCTTTGTGTCAAGCTCTCTAAGATATCTCTCGAGCCACCACCTTGATGTAAATTTGCACTTGTTGGCCTAGAGATTGGTACCCTATCCACTTTTTGCCTAACTGTTTCGTTAAGAGTTTCAAGACTTGTACGATGAGGAGGTAGAGCTTCAGCTCCTAAGCCACTTATGTTGCTGAAGGATGGAGGAGAAACTGTATCAATGGAACTGGGTGGAATATTTGAACTAACGGGTAAATTAGACGCGGATCTGAATTGCCTTTCAAATGTGAGAGGAGAATGCATAACGCGGTGCCTCTCATTTTCTTCTAAATGCTGACTGACCGACCTAGTCAAACTGACGTTATCGTCAATTCTAGACTCTCTAATGATCCTGTTAATACGATCATCGTCTTCTTTATTGGTAGAATCCATTTTTTTTTTTCAAAAATTAAAAAAAAATCGATTCGAAAAACGAAATAAGTTAACACAAAAAAAAATCTTATACTGAAAGAATTTTGAAAAAAAGTATCAAACAAAAATAGCAAAAAAAAAGGTAACAAAAATGTGAGGGTGAGCTTTCTTAAGAAATCGTTCTCTTATAGAAAAAATATGATATCAAAAGTAACAAATAATATAGGTTAAATTCACTTAGTTATAGTAAATAGAATAAGTAAAAGTTTTCTTTTACGAAAACGATTATATTCGATCAACTATAGTATATATAAGAGTTATATAAGAATAATCTATCAATAATACCAAAAATTTTGTAATAAACGAACAAAAATTATGAAATAAACGAATAGAAAAAAAAGTTGTTTTTTTTTCAAAGTATCGTATAGATTACGAAAAATTATTTAATGAACGAAACAAAAAAAAAATATGAAAAAAGAATAATTGTAATTGTAAAAAAATGTAAGTTGTATCTTATTGACTAAGACAAAATTTTTAATAAACAAAAAGAATTAAAAAAAAAACGAATATTGTTTTTATTTTATTCACAGAAGGTAGTATATTAATTAAGAATCAATGTTTGAAAAAAAAGTTGTTTTTTCCTAAGATTTAATTTTCTGAATTGTTTGTTTTTTTAGATTTGTTTTTTCATATGCATACGGGGTGCTTCAAGTAGCGTCATCAGTGGTTTCTTAGCGAAATGGTGTGACATTACTAATGGCATCTTTGTAAAATAAGACAGCAGACGGACAAAGCTAAGTCCCCTTGAAGTAGTAAGGTAGGAAAGGAAGTAAAAAAAAAAGAACGAAAAGACAAAAGTTGTCTTCCTCACCGATCCCGCGATTTTAGACAGTCTCTAAGGACTTTGCTAAAAGACCTGAATCAGTAAGGGAAACGAAACACAAAAATGAGAAAAGAAACTCAAAAAGAAATTAAGTAATAAGTTGGAAGGTGCATCGATGATCAACGACTCGTCAATCATGGTCACTGCGTCCAAATCGAAAATTAACAACATTTGACAAAAAAAATTATGAAAGAAACTGAAAATTTTGAAAGAAAAGTAAAAATTGGGATTGGGATTCAAGGTAAAACGAGACATCAGAAGGTTAACTGTTGTTGCCGCCAATTTCCAGATATCGTCGCGATTCACCTAAGTATGTCTAGGACTTTCTTAGTGAAGACTTCCGACTCTGAAAACCTGCGACAAGTCAAGTTGAAAAAGGAGAAATACAGGAAAGAAATACTTCTTTAACCGCCGTTTTAGTAAACTCCCAGACATCGTCGCAATTCACTAAGTGCGTCATAGACCTTCCCAGTGAAGACTTACGTGCCGTAAAAATTCACCACAACTTTGGCTAAAGACAGCGAAAAACACTCATTAACCGCAGTCACTGTGAATTATCAAAATCTCGTCGCGATACGTCTAGGTATGTCTATGACTTTCCTGACGCAGACATACGAGTTTTGAAAATCCACAGTAAGTTTGGTTTGACTGTCACAAAAACGATAACTACAAAAAATCTTGGCTAAAAAAGCTAAGACGTTGGGCGCCATTTGTTGCGAGGCAAGAGGATGGGATGCGTTGGACGAGATAGGGATGAAAAAAAAGGAAATGGTAGGAAAATGGGTATAGGAGAGTTTGGAAAAAGGAAATGGAATGTCAAGTTCCGGGGGGCGCGGCCTGCTTGCGTAGCGCGGCATTTAGCTCGCCGGAATGGGGGGGATCTTGCCCCCGAAACTCAACCTCACCTGCAAACAAAACATATATCAGGCCAGAGAAAAACTATCAAAAAGACCACAGACGGACAATCACTACTTCAAGGCACTGCAGATGTTATCGCAGTGGTGCCAACCCACCCAACCATAGAAATCCGTGGCAAATTTGGATTTCCCCTAAAATAGACGACGGCCACGTTCCAATCACACCATCTTCACTGAAAGAATTTGGCTACCATCCGCACCCCTGAAAAGAACGTCTTCAATAAATCATGTTCCGCTCAAAACGAAACAAGAAAACACCAAAAATTTCATCTACAAAGGCGTTTAGCGAAGTTTATTGAAACAATGTGAAAAGTAACAGGTAAGTTGTGAACAAAAAAACATTAAACAAAAATATATAATTAATTTAGAGAAAAAAAAATATGATTTCGTTATCGTTAAATTTTTATCAATTCTTTTCTTATATGTTTAGAGAGAAATCGAGAAAAAAACATTAAAAAAAAGGTGAATACGATACGTTTCCTAAGGACAATTTAACTGTACTCTTACTTTTGATACCCTTTTTGGTACCTAATAGGGCTAAATTTGGGTTTTACCGGTACTAGGATTCCCTACCTCGATAGAGCTCTGTGGAGGAGGACTGGTTTTATAAAATGGTTTTATGGGACGCGAACAAAACAAAAACTTAGGAAACCCTACCTATATCACTTACAAAAATAAAGGTAATTATCTAAAAAAATTGATTATTTAAACCAAAAGAAAAAAATTATAATTTGAAAAAAAACTTCAACGCCATTTAACATTTAACAATCAATATAGACAATAATACAAAATTTTATTCTCATAGGAAATGAATTCTTAACAACTGCGGAAAATCCTCTTCTAGTGGTGTTTGTCGGTAAAATTCTCTTTGCATTCGTTATTTTGTTATAAGATTATAATTGTACCTGAATTTCCTTTTTTTTTTTATAGAACTCACTGCGATGGACTTTCAGCGACGAAATCAGGTTGGTTTTGTTTCGGCCAGCTGCCGCTCAGTATCCCTCGTTTTGGAGTGTGGGTGGATAATTGCTGATCACCAAATATGGGACACTCCGAAGGGATGTTGTGTCAAAGAGCGGCGATGAAAACGTGTATATGTATATGCACAAGATCTGTCCAGCAGGAAATCGAGTCACAAGAGGTAGACGTGATCCAGATACAAATTCGGATCCAATGGACAGAGGCAGTTCCAGAAAAGAAGTGGATTCCAACAGACAAAAAAAAATGGTTGTGGCGGCCCAGTCCTTCACTTGTAACCTGGAGCCGCCTGAATTCAAAGTGGTTGTAACCCTATAGTGTTGTTCTTTTGTGTTCTTATTTTTTTTGTTTTAACTGGAGCGTTTCACAGTTCTTTTTTTTTCTTTTTTTTTTTTTATGATGACGATCGATCGAACACGTAAGTATAAATCGTATAGATATAGGCCAATATGTTTCTTTCTTTTTTTTTTTTTGTAATGTATGTCGAATTCGAATGGCTTAGCCTAATAGAGCTCAGTTCGTAGCTTTTCTTCAACCGTCGTCAACAGAATATCTCAATGACAGAGGGTCAGCAGGGGGATTTGCCGTAGGAGAATCAGCCCACTTGGGTTCGCTATTCCTCCTCCCACATTATTCGGGTCGTATGATCCAACCCACCCGCTAGTTTTTATTTTTTTTTCATGAAACGTCAATGTATGGGTTCTCATCAGTTATCTTCCATCCTTTATTTGACATTTCGGAAGCGCTACTCTTCCATCTCAACTACAACTTCTTATTTTGACCGCTAGGTGGCGCTGGATTGGCAACCAAGAATTAAGGCTCAGTTTGCACCTTGGGCGTCCACAACAAACGATGGAAATTTAAACAAATCAAATTATTTTTGTTCCATTTTTTAACGTTTATCGACCAATTTTATCGATTCGAGAGTTACCAGATAACGAAGGTACTGACTACGGTGAGCTCAATTTGATTTGATTTAATTATCGGACATGATAAAGAATTTTTGTCCGACTACTTGTTAAAGTAATAAATGCGAAAAGAAACTATTTCAAGTCGAGTTTCAGTCGAATCGAAACTAGACAAATTGATGAAGAAAAAAGTATGTTCTGATCCTTAACTACCGGCAATGCAGTTTAAGAAAACAAAATCCAGTTTCTTAACCTACAAACATCCCTGATCTTCTATAATGCCATCCACACTTATGTCAAAAAGTGAATTTTTTGTACTCTCGAAATTTTTTCTTTATTGTTAAAATTAAAAGAAAATCGTTATATTAAATCTGTTTCGTGATAAATATCCGTCATAAATGAGTTGAAAAAATATCTCATTCAACGAAAAAGGTTTCCCAGAATAAAATGATCTAAATCATAACTTAACACGCCCCAACAATTTTTTTTTTGCATCTACAAGAAGTAATTGCAAATCACAAAAGGTCTACTGCTGCCTCACAATGAAGAATAATTCGGACGAAATGCTATCGTCGATAAACAACTCGTTTGAGCAAGAGGCCCACGATATCGATGGCAATTACGATGGCCCTGATTTGGATTTTATTTACAGCGACGTCGATTCGTACCAGAACGAAATTGCAGAGCTCTATAGCTACACCGAGTTCGGAGAGTTTCAGTTGAATGTGAAGGCGTTTGAGGACCAAATGGAAATGTACAATTTGCCACCAAACTGGCAGAAACAAGATTTCACAACACAGAAATCGATTATAATGAAACTGATTGACCAGTTGGAAGTTTCCAATCGAACATTCCGCATGCAGGCGGCTCGCTGCATCCTCTATCTTGCACAGGGCTGCTGGGCAGAGGTGCAGTCAGACGAGGAGCAGCACCAGAATACGAGGGACAATGTAATTGTCCTTTACGAGCTGGGTGTTTTCGCCTCCTTCATCGATCTGTTGAACATGGAAATCGATTCGGCCGCCTCGGCAGATTGTGCAGCCATTAAGATTCCCAATGCGTCGCTAGCTGACTCTACAGACTTAAGGGTCATTCTATCGGTTTTGTACATCATCACAGAGACAATTCGCGATGAGAAGGAGAAGGAATCGGAGGATTACAAAAATATCGCGGAATCATTTGTGAATGAGATCAACAGCCCGTTTGGGGATGAGTTGCTATCTGTGAAGCTACTCGGCATGATAACCCGTTTCTGCAGCGGTGCTGCTCCGCATTTTCCCATGAAGAAGGTCCTTCTTCTGCTCTGGAAGATCTCTCTCGTCGGCTTGGGTGGAATGGAGGTCTTAAAGAACCTCAAAAACGAATATCGGATGCGCTGTGATCTTCCTCCCAATACCGAAGATACAATGGAGATAACGAAATGTATGCGCGCCAGCTCGCCCCCAGCCACGGCCACCGACATCCTCGACAACCAAAATATCAAGCGGAACGTCCGTCGCAGTTTAATCAAACAGCGTTTTCTTGACGAACAGGAGCAAATGGACATGGAATTGCAATCCGGCGAGGGTGAGGAAGATCTTACTCAGTATTTTCGACCGTTCGACGATCCTTCGAACAACGGTGGTGGTGGTGTCGGGAATAATGGTTGTCCTGGCAATAACCAGCGCAATGATCTGCCAATTCATATAACAACTAGATTGCCATGGACCCCCAAGGTTCGTCAAAAAGACGTCGACCAGTTCCTGGATATATCGAGGAACAAGTTCATTGGTTATTCCTTGATCAATGATCACGAGAGTCTGGCTGGGTTGCCACAACCCATTCACGAAGGTGTGAAGACACTTAGGAAGCACATGTACACCAGTCTGGCCGATATACAAATTAGAAAAGAAGAGGAGATCGCTAGGAATCCAATATCAACACAGGAAGACGAGATCCAGGTGACTCCAGCTGAGATTCTTTATCAGGTGAGTTGTTACGATAAAATAAATGACACGTTTCCTTGCAAAAATTAAAGGATTGCATCAAAGGATATTATATATGTTTATTGTGTTCTTTTTCCATACACTCCTTTTTTAATAAATTTTACTTGTTTTTTTTTTTTTTTAAAGGCCATCCTGCCAAATCTTCCACAATACATGATCGCCTTGCTGAAAGTCTTACTGGCGGCATCACCTACATCCAAATCAAAAACTGAAAGCATCAATATCATGGCTGACGTACTGCCCAAAGAGATGCCAATGACTCTCACCCAATCTACACGATTGGCCTACGACGTCAGTCGCCACAAAGAGATCATTGTTAAGGCAGTTTCAGCAATTATTCTGCTCTATCTTAAGCATTTCAAAATAAATCACATCTATCAGTTTGAATTCATGTCACAGCATCTGGTATTCGCCAATTGCATACCCTTAGTATTGAAGTTCTTCAACCAAACCATTACCGAATATGTTAGCTCAGAAAATGCAATTCCTCTGTTGGATTTTCCATCGTGCGTTATTGGTGAACAACCAGAACTGACTTGTGGAGAGAGTGTAGTCTATGGTGATAACTCATTGGCATATTCCTGGCGTAATGTCTTCTCCTGCATCAATCTATTGCGTATTCTCAACAAACTCATCAAATGGAAACACTCGCGTGTGATGATGTTGGTGGTGTTTAAGTCGGCGCCGATTCTCAAGAAGACTCTGAAAGTGCGACATGCTATGATGCAGCTGTACGTGTTGAAGTTGTTAAAGATGCAAACGAAGTATTTAGGACGTCAGTGGCGGAAATCAAACATGAAGACCATGAGTGCAATTTATGCCAAAGTACGACATCGTTTGAACGACGACTGGGCATTCGGTAATGACTTGGAGTCTCGTCCGTGGGACTTCCAAGCGGAAGAGTGCACTTTGAGAGCATGTGTTGACCGTTTCAATTTACGACGATACCCAGAAGCAATGCAAAAATGTGGTGCAGGTAACAATGGCAATACAGCTAATGCCGAGAACGCCATCATGGGAAATGGTACGGGTGGTGGTGGAAGTGACCCCAACACTGTTGGACAAAGTCAATACAATGAAGCTAATGATGGAGTGTTCCCCAACGACGAGATTCTCTCGCATTCTGATTTTGCATTCTTCGGCCACAGTGGATGGTGGGACAAGAAGATCGAACTTACGGACAACTTCAAGTCGAACTACTTTTTGTGGCTGCAGGATGAAGTGTATAATACTCAAATTGACTGGGACGCAATTTAAAAATCAAAAATAGAACCCGCCTTGTTTCCATAGTAATACACGCATTCATACGCCACCGTTATTCACTTACTCACTCTTTTCCTCTACCCAATTATGAAGTAGACTTTCTATCATCATAATATCTTCCCCAGACGCTGCTCGATATGGCAATATATTTTATGTTTGTTTTATTTATTTGATGGTATTCTTTGCGATCGTTCTTAGGTGAGTTTTTCTTTTCCGAGAATTTAGAAGAACTCTAATAAATAAACGTTTCTTTAATTTTTATTGCAGTTACCTTGGCTTTCTTGTGTTGGTCCTCTTCACCTTTTCGTTTGCTGTTTCTTATATTGTAGCTTAATTTCATTCAGCTTACATCCATTTCAAATATATAGTTCATTAATAGCGAAGTTACAGTACACTTAAACAATTATATGAAATGATAACCAATTAATATTACACTAAAAAAAAAAACCAATTAGGAATATAATTATATACAAACAAAATATGTAAGCAAAGTTGTATTACAAAACAAAATTGCTAAATGGCAAACAATAATAATTATAAATGTTAGTTATAATTGAATGGTTGTTTTGAAGTTGAAACTGCTCTTGGTTTTGTGGAAAGATCTTTTTTTAGCTAAAAATTAAAAGTGGAAATCTTCAAGGTATTTTGTTTTAGGAGAGGCAAAAGTAATGTCAACATTGGGCCCTATCGGGAATCTCCCGGGGAATTTAAGTTCCCACGGAAAGTTTCATTCCCAAGAAATATTTCTAGTTATCGTGAACTTCTTTCCCAGGGAAAAAACTACCAACATTCAAAAAACAAAATTATTTTCGGAGATCAATTTCGAATTGTGTGCAGTGTTATCAAAGGATCATAATTAAAAAAAATTAAATTTAAGTTGAAATTCCCTTTACAATAAAACAAAATATCCCAAACAAATTCCCCATCCATGTGAAGAAAGAAATATTGGGTGCGTTCATTTCAACTGAATTGTATAAAATTGCATAAAATTGCTAGGGTGCACAACAAACAAAATAATTGATTTTTTTCATGTTGCCAATTAGATTTTTCCATTTGAACGAGGTGTTAAATTTCGCAGAAGAACAAAATCCCTCCTTCTGAAAACACTGTCCACACATCGTCAGGCTTAGTGCAAGTCTGCGTTTTTTTTTGCTGAAGATGGGCACTAAAGAGGAGTCGGCAAGGACCACGATGTAGGAGTTGCCCAGTCAACATTCTCGGAAGTATTGTCGAACTTCTTTAACATTTTCGAGGAAAAGCTTTGTCCAGAATGGATCAAAATTCAAACCGCGGAAGAACAAAGAAAGAAAAATTTATATTTTTTCGAAAAATATAAACTGAGTGATTTTTTTCTTGGTTTTGCATTTTTCGTTTTTTGCTGCAAGAAGGTAATCCAAATGAAGATGCATTTCGGCCAAATTTTGCCAAATCTTTTTACCCTGTAGGTAGTAAATTCAGTCTCTATAGGTATCTGTATTGTTTTCCATAATACTGACCAGCAGTTCTATTTGGTTTTGATTTGTTGAGTTCGTCCCATAATAAAATTAAAAAATTGTGTTTATTTATCAAAAAAGTTTCAATTTCTCCGTCTCGCCTTAACTTCTCCACCAAAATAAATGCGGAAAAATTCCAGAGAAATTACAACAAATTTCCCATGGAAATATTGTTCACGATAGCAATAAATTCCGAGGGGAATTTTGAACACCATTTACGATACGAATTTTTCGAACGTGGGAAATATTTCCCGGGAAATGTCGTTCGCGATAGGGCCCATTAAATCTCAATCGTTGCCCTAACTGTGTGAGCTGTTGCTTAGTCTTGCTGTAACTAAAAAATATGAAGATCCAATTCGGCAACTCTCTCTGTGGACATTTGACGCCATTTGCAAAACGTATGACCCATCACTTTTACCCCACCTTGTATTGTATACATTATATGCATTCTGATTTTCTAATTCAAACCATGCTTATTTGCAAATAGCTAGGTTATCTATCGACTCAAAATATTGGAATAATTTGCTTACAATTCGACTCTGAATCTTCTGAGTTATCAGTAATTTTCAAGAATATTTTAATCCATATCATTATTCTATGGCTCTGTACAATAATTCAACTCGTTATTATTTTGAGGTAAAAAACTCTCAAGTTTTTGAAATTTAAAGTAGGCTCTACGATGGGGAGTTAATACAGAAAAACGGATCGAAGCGGAAATAAGTTCAACCATATCTTAAAATAGGAGTAAAAAACAATCGACTTGCTTCAGTGGTAAGACCGAGTTCTTTATACATAATCTCCAAAGAAATACCGATATGGTTACTTAAAAAAATACATAACTTGAGTTATAATTGTCGGATTTTACGTAGGTAGTTTGGTATTAAAAAATGGTCTTATCAATATTTCTATTCGATCGCTAAAAATAGTTTTTGATAGATTAAAAAATTACGCAAACAACTTTCTTTTGCTGAATGTATAAAATCGTTAGTTTTTTTTTACTTCAAACGATTTGTTGTTATTCCTAAAAAGGAGCAAGTGTTTTCAAGCAAACAAAGTATACAACTGAAGTGGGTACCTTTACCTACTACCTCTAATAAACTGTCTATTCACGAAAGGTCAATCTTATCAGCTTGATATTTTTCCTGTTGCCAATTAAACTTAAAAACAAACACAAACACATGTAGGTATACATACATATTTATTATATATATAACATTTAAATTCTAATAGCCTTCGTGTTACATTTTCTATGTATGTTATAATATGAACTAAATTAATCAGATGATAAATTACTTATAAATTATGAAAAAAAAAAATAAAAAATTAAAACATGCTTCCGTTATGAGTATAGAGTAAAGACATGTTATCATGTGTGTTAATTTTTGAAAACACAGCACCTGCGCCGTCCATTATTATAAAAATAGAAATATTCTAAACATCTAAAGAACTGGTTTCATGGAATACCGATCAGCATCAAGCCATCAAAATCCTTTCTACAGCGTGCACAATAATTCCTGGAAAATAAGAATCAGCTAGGACAACGTACAAAATCCCTTTTTAAAATTCAGAAATTTTGAATTTGATATCAAAATTTCCTCACCAAGATCTCTTTTGACAGGATTCATAGTTCAAAATGTTAATAAAAGAAAAGAATAGCCATCGTGGTAAGAAGTCAAATCTATTGATCCATCAAACATGGACTGGTCATCATCTCGCTCAAATAAACATTGATACGTTGCAAGACGTACTTGAATATCTTTTCTTTGCACATTTCACCATTGAGTATGATCAAATCCTTGCGCTCCCTGAATTCGGCAAAATTCTTTTCGTAGAACGGCCATACGCACATCTCAAAATAGCCCGTCACATCGGGGGGATCATAGGTGCGAAGTTCTCGTCGCGCAAAGCACTTTTCATATGGTAAATGGAAATGGAATTTCAACTGACAAATCTGTAACAACTCTGGCTGATTAAATATGAGGAAGCCTTCGATGATGAGAATGTTGAGCTTAGTCGCGTTCTGGAATGTTGTGATCTCTCCAAGATAGTCGGGGGGAGTGGTCGAGGACATAGTTGAGTTGTCCATGGCTAGGTAGCGTCCTTTCATGGTCCAAGTGATGTCGGAAAGCATCTGCTTCATGTCCAGCGCAGTTATAACCTCGAAGTTGATGGCATTCAGCTTGTCTACCCATTTATGCCGTAAGTCGTCTACCGGCAGGAAGTAGTCATCTTGGCTTATCAGCTGCACATCACTGATTATATATTTGGAATTCCATAGACGAGCGGTGCGCCGATTGATGAAGAAGTCCCGCAAACTGAGCGCCAACGAGGTTTTACCGCCGCACGTAATTCCAGATACTCCTATTACTAACCACTGAGGTGGCATGATTGTTGGGTTTTAATTGTTTTTGTCTCCTGATTCGATGTACATGTATCTCATATCTCAGCAACAGAAACAAGTTTTGTCTTCCTAGAAAAAACTAATGTGATCCCATATGTGATACAAGGTAAACACTGACAATCCACCAACGAAACAAACTCCGAATGCAGCCGGAATCGCAAAAGCGTATTGCAGCGGCAGAAAGAACGAATGAATAATATTATCTGCAAATTAATATAAAACATTCTCAATTATCTCATCATACAGGAGCGGAATTTTAAATTAAAATACAATGGAAATGGAATACTACTGGTTGAACACTTACCCTCCTCAATGAGCATAAAAGGCAGAACAAACACCCAGAAGAAGTAATATAGAACAATTGATAGAACCAGACTGGCAATTAGTTTCCCGACGAGAGCATTCCGAGCCATTAAACTAACGAACTAAAAATTAATTAGAGAGTTTTCATATGGAAACATTATTACGTAAAAAAAAGAGCAAAATTAGAAATGAGTTTTTTCTAGCCCTTTTCTTTTTCTAATAAAAATTCTCGAGCCAATGAGAGGATTTTTTTTTGAAGATTAAGTGCGTTGTCAAGGAATGTGGTTTGCTGTTTTTGAACTTTTTATTTTTTTTTTTGATTTATCTCTAGAATTTTAAGCCGGAACAGGTGGAGCTTGGTTTATTTTTCTAATGCGATATGCGACGTTGCAAATTGCGAGATAAAAGTAAACAAAAAAAATTTGTGGTTGAGAAGCACGTTGCGAGAGGTGGTTTCTGTTTTCTTGTTCGGCTTTGTTTGTTTTTTTTTTTTTTCTAATTCTGAATTCTGACAGTTGTGACATATGGTTGTCAAATTGGAAATGGGTTAACATAAAGAAGTAGTTTATGTTTTTTGTTATTGTGAATTGTTTAATTGAAGAACACTACCGGAAGCGGATGCTTAGATGTCGTTATATTTTAAATATTTTTATCGCGCCAGCTCGAAGTGTTGTCGGTAGTTGACAGGAATAGAAGAACAACACAATTTTCGGTTGCAACAATCGAACTATTTTTTTTAGGAAGGTTTTATTGATATATGTATGTATGTATTTGCAATCAAAGTACAAGCAAATTCTGTTTGCTATATTTGAGGTTATATATGTAAAATCTTGAAAAAATGGTTTTAGAAAATTTTTGATATTTTACGGATTAAATACAACAATGTTGGAATGATTAAAACTTTATTTTTGAGGGGGAGTTTAAGCACTATATTTTTTTAATAGGAGGTTTTTTCGCTTGATAAAAATCACCAAAATTAATTACCTACTCATTCATATTCATGCAAATTCATATTTTGAAAACTTCGGACTTAAATATTTCTCGGAGATTTCAGACATTTACAATCTGACTAAATCAACTTAGTTCAAAGATAAATTTGAAATTGAAAGATTCAGGTAAATCGTTTAGTATAAGTACACAATAAATTTACTGTGACAATTCAGAAAAATTGAGTTTAAATATGAACAGGAGTTTTCACTGTTTGCAGTCAAATTTTTCAATTTTAGTGTCAAGTATAGAGGAAACAGATTTTGGATCTAAAAATCTTAAATATACATATGTAGTGGTTGATACTATAATGGCTTAAGAAAAATCCTTCAGAAGACACAAAAATCTAATTTTGCAGATGAACTATGAAAAGGTCGGTCTGCACGTAGAACCTATGCACAGTACACAAATCTAATGTAAAACATTGCGCAGGTGGTCAAAGTTGAAAGTGTCAAAAAATTAAAAGTGGCTGTTCGAGTACCCACAGGAACTCAATACGCATCATAAGAAACAACAACAAAATATTAAAATAAGACAAGTAAAATGTCACTGGATCCACCATTTCCCCACCAAATACCTCAATTTTGACAGATGCGCAGAACTGAACAAAAATGAAAACGCTAATGATATTACCTTAAATATGACACGCTGTGGTATCTATGTACCTATATTCCTTATAGTTATTAAAGTGCAGGAAATTGGAGTAGGTTTTAGTTTCTTAACATTTTAAAGCGTTTAAAAACATTAAAGAAAAGAGTTCTTTACGATAATAAACAAATTCCTAGAGGAGAACAAGTAATTTTTCGTATATTCATTTAAGATCTCCAGAAGTGCCATCCGAAGTAAACTAATATCCAAAAATGATACCGTTGTTTATTCGAAATTCATAAGTCATGTTCAGCTACATGAGATTCTAGAAATTTCGCTCTAACAAGAATCGAGCAAGCAAATTCACCCAGAAAAACTGAAAAATTTTGCTGGGTATTTTATATATTCATATCATTCATATTCATATTTCAAAAATTAAACTTGAATCAAATTTTCACCTTAAATTTGATCACACTTTAAATTTAGTAACATTATAGTGATAACGTTGGCTAAATACGTACAACTAGGTACATAGTATAATTTAGAAAATTTTACAGGAGAGCAAAAAAAACAAAATATATTTGTATAAGTCTCCTTATAAAAACTAATTTTCTTTTTAGGATTCTGGAACAACTATACGATAATTTATGACAAAAGTGACAATGGGTCCCTGACTTCATGAAAAACTATATTACACAACTGTCAGAAAAACTTGCGCTTCTCAATTTGTCATCAAATCTTCCAAAGTCAATAATAATTTAAATTCAAAATTATAATAAATAATTTAAGGCAATATTTGATTTCAAACTTTTTAAGCATTTTCTAATTTGCATGTACATAATTACAACAAGAAAATAATAAGCTCGCTTTTTGAATACTGAATAAAAGCTTTGAGTGAATCACAAAATGACTGACTATTTAAAAACAATAGAGGCAGTATTTTAGTAAAAGTGTATAGCAACTCAGTAAAATTATTACACGCAAACAATAACAAATAATTTTTTGTTTTGTGTATGAAACAATAAAAAAGTATGTACAATCACTTTGTTTTTGTTATTGTTTGCGTGTAAAAAATGTTACTTAGTTGCTATACACTTTCACCAAAACACGGCCAGTAATAACAAAATATTTGAGGAGTATAATTTTAAAACTTTTCTTTTCCACTTTTGAGAATTTTGAGTAAAACGAAAAAAACTGTTAAAATGATATTAGCGATTGGTCTAAAAGCTAAATTTGAACTTTGGAATGATCTTTATCTATTTCTTATAGCTTTGAACCTATTAGGTAAATCTAAAAATGTATGAGTTGGAAAACACTTCAGAATAGTCAACTCAATTTAAATGATATACATAAGAAAATCAATTAAAAATTGAACAAACTTATTTTATTTTGTAAATTATGGATTGCAGTTATACCTTATTTTTTAAAATCATCTTGATTGAACCAGCTGCCTTATGCTCTTTAACACAATCAGGTACATTTGGAGCCATAGTTTACAATTCTTCATATAGTTCATAGGGTTGGAAATCTCTATTCTCACTCACCCACTCGGAGGACTGTATGTAAATCCTGGCAATGTATTATTACATCTTCTTTTGGAAGAGATCTTAGGTTGCTTAAATCATACAAAAAGCCAAAATGCATGAAATAAAAAATCACAAATCTTTTAAAAGTCCTTAATCATCTGGCATTCTTCAGCAGAAAAACTGTACGCAACCAATGAATCATATAATTTTCCAGAAAAAACAAAATCATGTTTGATATGTTTGTGTTTATTTCACCACAAAATTACTAAATAAATAAATTACTAAATACTAATTTTTTTGCAAAATCAACTAGAGCTTTGATCAGACAAGCGTTAGTTAAAATAAAGTCACCCAGAAATATGCTTCCAGGAATGTGTTTCATCTTCGTTATTTCGATCGTCGCCTTAAGGCCGTCACAATCGTGTCGGTAAGCTCTACGAGCAGAGCATATACCTATTCATTGCAAAGGTATGTCTCTATCTACTTAATTAATTCGGTACAAGTGTATGTATACTTGTATACTTTATATATAATTTATATAATTTTGGTCGGTAAGATTACTCATAAACTAACAATTTTTTTTTTTCATCAAATTCTCTTGAACTAACTGATTTAACAGAATTAAAAAAAAAAAAAAAAAACATCAATCTAGCAGTCCATGGAGGAATGATTTGCCAGGAATTTCCGCTTTAGAACAAAAAACCGAATTTGCAATGAATAAGCCGACAAAACGCCCTTTGCGAAGATTGGTAGTCCGTTGCTACGTGCACTGTTCAGAGCACCACAGTTCATTTACCTTTGGAAAAAAGGGTATCATCTCCTTCACTGCTTGCATGGTATTTCTTCGGCGTGGTTTGCTTTGTCTTTGTCTTTGTTTTTTTTTTATTTTTTTGTCTAAAAACTTCTAGTGAAGAACTTAGGTAAAACAATTCTGTGTGATGTGAATCGATCTGATAAAGGCTCACACTTCCCATATATTAATAACATAATGAAGAATGTAGCCGCGTATAAGGTGCCACAGGTAACTTTTTCTTCACAAAACGTTGAAAAAAAAAACGGTT
The DNA here is from genome assembly GCA_951394125.1 of Epistrophe eligans. Lineage (NCBI taxonomy): Eukaryota > Metazoa > Arthropoda > Insecta > Diptera > Syrphidae > Epistrophe > Epistrophe eligans. Next base: position 32,281,627 of record OX596029.1, read on the forward strand.
TGTCTTTATAGGCTAAGCTTAGAAATTAAAACAAAAGAAAATCCTCAACTAAACAAGTGTGCTACACAAGAATTCACATTTTTATGCACATCGGATTTAAGTATAATTAAATGGGAAAACGACACGTTCGCTTAAAACGAAAATTCCAAATAGTTGTTAAATGATATCAATTCCTAATAAACACAAACTGCGCAACATGATGCAAAAAGTGAAATTTCAGACAGTGTTATTTATTACGTTTCAAATAAACACAAATTCGCAATAATCCATTATTCTGATTGATCGATCTTAAAAAAAGATTTAAAAATCATGATCTACAAGTGTGCGATCACACTCTTATGTTTATGTATGAAAGGTGTCGTTCCTACATGCTTTGTAGCATTTCACAAGGTAAACCTCTTTTTGCAGTAGACGAGAACCAGACGCATATTCGTATCGTACGTGCGTGTATTTCTTTCTGTTCAATGTCCTGTTCCTCGTGGTAATCAAGATATCAGGCCATTTTGGGCACTTGATCCTTCGCCTTTTTTTTTTCTGTCGTCATCGACATCGTTTGATACCTATTCCCTTTTGATTCCACTTTTATTCTCGTTTAACAATACCATTTACATGAGCAGAGCACGCCTGGCGTTAACCGCAAAGCAGGTAGTCCATGCTGCTGTCGTCGTCGCACGAGAGTTTATAATAAAAGAAGGCAAAACAAAATCGAAATCGGTTTTTATGAATGAACGAATAAAATAGTGGTGATGTTTTGGATCTTTTTTTTTTTTTTTTTGTGCCAATCTGACCGATCCTCTTGTGCAGTGTGCTTGTGGGGTAAATTATTAGCCAGAGGCAGCACGGCTTACAACACAGATATATAAGGTTGAAAGCATAGAGGTTTCGCTTCATTAACGATCAGTTATAATTATGAAACGGATTCGTTTCGTGACAAATAAATACGTATAGTGTTTTGTTGAGTATAAATTTACGATAAATCACACGTGAATAGTTAAAGAATATTTTTTGAATTGGATTCTTTATTTGAATTTAATAAATTAAAATTTTTAGTGAATAATAATATTAAAAATAAAAGTGACGTTTTTTATAGTGATTTTGATAGATAATTTCAGTGTAACAGAAAGAGTTCCACGTTTTAACATTAAAAGTTTTACCTAACTCTTTAGAATTTAATTTAAAAAAATTGTAACAATACAATGGCATTTAAGGTGAGAAAATACAAATTAATAACAATTATTAATAATGGTAAAATATTTAAAAAATTTGTTTTGATAATTTATGCTGAAATAATAAAGAAGTTTAGGTTTAAATGAATTTCGAATTCAATTGAAAATTGTTATAATTGTGAATTAGTGATGAAATTTTATTGTGAATTGCAGTTTTAAATCAGTGTTGAAATTATACTGTAAATAGCTAAAAAGTGACGTTTTCGATTGGTTGTTTAGAAAAAAGGAATTCTTCTCATAACTTTATTGTATTTTATACAATTATTACCTACCTATACTGTTATAGTAGAATGTGGACATTTCTCACGATAAGCTCGAACAGAATGTTATGTATATGTATTAAAAGTGTTTTGTTTTACATATTATGTATACTTAAATTAAATTAAATTTGAGAGCTGTAATATCTGATCATTCTCTGCTCAGAGCCTATCTATTCAAATTGCTAATACTCTGCTTGCTCATATGCTCTCATAAGACGAAGCCTTAATAGTTCCCTTTTACACGAGCAAACAAGTTGCTGGAGATTTTTTGACTCTTCTTTAAATTTCCATTTTTGACCAATCGTAGACCATTCCTTCCCTTTACTAAGTGTTCTTTTCACCTAAGAATTGAAAGGAGCTGGAAACTTAGTTTCCTCGTGTGAAAGGGGACTAAGTGAGGATAGCACTCCCGACCGCGAGCGCACTTCACTTATAAATGAATTAAAAATGATACGAAACAGGAATAAAATAAAGAGGTACTTATAGATGAGAGCCTTCACTTACCTAAGTGCATTATGGGTTATTAGGAAACTGATTATTTTGATAAAAGTGTCTAATTTAAATATGAAAATAATAACGGGTGATTTTTAAGCTGGTTTGGTTTTGGCAACACTGGTTTTGACAGCTGACGTGTGTTTAGTACCTTGTGTCACTGTCAAACAGCTTCAGTTTGGTTTGCAATTTAACCATGGATCGTCTTACAAATGAACAACGCTTGCAAATTATTGAATTTTACTATCAAAATTCGTGCTCGGTTCGAAATGTTATTTATCGAAAAATTGTGTTCAGCGATGAGGCTCATTTTTGGTTGAATACGTAAATAAGCAAAATTGCCGCATTTGGAGTGAAGATCAGCCAGAAGCATTGCAACAGCTACCAATGCATCCCGAAAAAGCCACTGTTTGGTGCGGTTTATGGGCCGGCGGCATTATTGGGCCATATTTCTTCAAAGATGATGCGAATCGCAGCGTTACTGTCAATGGTGAACGCTACCGAGCGATGATAACAAACTTTTTTTTGCCCGAAATGGAAGTTCTTGACTTGCACGCGAAACAATGGCGCAATTGCGAGGCGAGTTTGGTGAACAGTTAATTTCACGTTTCGGGCCGGTCAATTGGCCGCCTAGATCGTGCGATTTGACACCATTAGATTATTTTTTGTGGGGGTATGTCAAGGCTAATGTCTATAGGGACAAGCCCGCTTCGATTGACGCACTGGAAGCCAACATCCATGCATTCATTCGTGAGATACCGGCCGATATGTGTGAAAGAGTATGCCAAAATTGGACTCAGCGGATGGGCTACCTGAGACGCAGCCGCGGTCAACATTTGCATGAAATTATCTTTAAACATTAAATTGCAAGGTTCAAACTATCGATTCAAATAAATATTTCATTCATTTTTTCGAATTTTTTGTGTTTTTTTTTTTTAAAGTTCTAAACCTCTTAAAAAATCACCCGTTATAACCTAAAAAGACAGAAGCTAATACAGTTATAATTTATGCCAGAAATAGGTAAAAAATTGCAGAAAATATAACACGTATATTTATATACAAATAAATAATTATAAGTCGTGTGAATCTAGCATCAAACCTGAAGCTTGTGTCATAATTGAACGAAATGCAGCATTCCGATAAGTCAAACAGAACTTAATTCTTAATTTATGAATTAAATTAATATAATATATACAATACATAATATAATAAGATTCATTTATTTTCTTTGAATTTCTGACAAATAAAAGTTCATCTATTATTAATCGATGTGTTACCTGAACGGCTAACCACAAAGCAAATTGCCGCCTGCGGCATTACTAGCACGTTTTCTCTCCAATTTGTTAGTTTGTAAGCCACATCTTAATCAGGCCATGTCGAAGGTTAAAATTAAATTTTATTGAAACTTAAGTAACTGTTGCTAAGCCATTTTTAGAAAATATTTCTTTTCTCAAGAATTATTGGGAACAAAATTTGAAGGTTGGTAGGTTTTTTGATATTTATATGTGACTACGTAGTTTGTTGATAAAGGGTTATAAAAGCTGATATTTAAGAACAAAAATTACTTAATGACTTAGGGTTTACATAATGTCAGTTATAAAGAATGTGAATCTTCCATCGAGTATTATGTAAACTGAATATTATTTTATGAAAACATATGTGTACATTCATTTTTGACAGTAGTTGTTAGCTACCTATAAAACTGTCAACTTTGAAGATTTGTCAATTGTCAGGTGAGATTGTAAGATTCCGCGCGTTCAATACTTGACTGTTCACATCTGAAAATTCAGATTTCTGAATTTTTTAAGCTAATGATTGGTCAGCTGTTAGATGACTCTAAAAGTCATCTATAGCTTTTTATGACAACTGCCCAATCATAAGCCTGAAAAATTCAGAAATCTGAACGTAAAACGATCAGAAAACAGTGATTCTTGATTCTGGTAAAATAACTTAACTGCACAAATGAACTCTTTTAGACTCATTTTTTTTTTAAATCAACGTCATTTAAGAGAATAAGAACATGTGAAGTTTTATTTTTGCACAGAATTCCATTTGATCAACATATGTACCTAATTACTTAAACGTCACAAAAACACTTCCTTCTTAACATAAATATTACCAAAAATAAACGAGAACCCGTAATATATGTTAATATTTTCTAAATATAAAATAACCAAAAATCAGTTATTTCTTTTAATAAAAAATTAAATGTATTCTTATTTTTCTTCGCAATGGATATTGTGCCAAAATTATTTGAAAACCTCAATAAAATGTCTAATTTTAACATTTTTGCTTTACACTTGTTTCAAAAAAAAAGAAGAAAAAAAAAAGTTAACTGTGACCGATCTTGCTACCATTATCGTGTAATCTCATTTAAGAACAGGTTCCGTTGCGTTTAGTGTTACTTAAATCACATAATATCGATGTCAAAATGCATAATTATAAATTATATTGACATAAAGATTGTGTTTCTTATTTTGTTTTTGTATGTATTTCCTTAAAACAAATTCTTTTAAATATAACTATACTCACAATATTATTCGTTCTTTTGTTTTTTTAATTTTATTTTTGAAGATTTCGTATTTTTGTATTTTACTTTAGTTGTTCCTCTTTATACCACTGTTTTTGTTTGTCGTCATTCATTATCGTAAAGTATTTTACTGCCGACCTTAACGGAGAATTTCGAGAGACCTCCGCAGACTAAACGGCATTGGTGTGTAACAAGTTCTTGTATAAATATAGGTAGGTATATCTATATATACTTACATACTATACAATATACATATGTACATGCCAAATTTATTAAACGTGAGTCTGATTAACGTGAGGGAGGAGATGATTTAACAAAAACGGACAGCAATGGTTTTCCAGGTGGTGTGTTGTTGGTGATGATTATAATAATGATTATAAATACACATGATGTTCATAATGGATTCAATGAACTCGATCTGCAAAGGGCTCAATGTCTGGCAGAAGGTCATTATCCGTTTAAAATGAGTGCAGACATAATAATGCCCTAATTCAAGAGAAGGCAGTCATGAAGGTTCATTCTTTCGTTGTGTGAAAGCGCCACTTTTGTTGTATAGGTACTTTAAATGTATTTAGGTATAATAGGAATAGTGAAATAAATCTTTATAAGTATAATGTGTCTTGAGTAAGAAATTTGTTCAAATTTTGAGGTAATCCCAATTTGAAAATTAATTTAAACACTTTTTGTTTGTGTTTCTCATTATGTTTTCCGTTATTTTTAAAAATTAAATAATAATGGAAGTTGATTAAGGTCTAGTTTAATGACACGACTATTCGTCTTTCAATTCGATATAAGCTATTTCTACTTGTTGTTCGATGCGTAAATGTCTAAGGTGAACAGATTCTGATATTTACAAAAAAAAAAAAAAAAAAAAACAATTTTCCGTGTTTGTATGTCGGTCTATTAATCATGTAGGTACTAAGTAAGAAGTTCAATAAAATACACATAGCTACTAAATATTTAAACTACTTTCTGTAATAAGGATCATTTTATTAGGCCACGTTCAAACGTTTTATTTTTGTTCAGCTCTGCGCTTCTGTCAAAATCGAGAAAAATGGTGGATCCAGTGCCCCTTTTCTTGTCTAATTTCAATATTTTGCGGTGAGAATGAGTAGTTCTTGTGGGCACTCGAACAGCAATTTTTAATTTTTGACACTTCCAACTTTGACAACCTGCGCAATATATTACCTTAGATTTGTGTACTGTGCATAGTTTTTAAACATAAGATCCTGTCGTAAATTTTTTCTTTATTCCTATTTCACCAAATATAAGTTTTACTTATAAAAGCAAAATTGAATGAAACTAAACAAAAAATAACAATCCCCAATTATATAGCGGCATTATATATGATTTACTTGTATTTACTTGTTTTCGTACGTTTTATACTTAAGTAAATCAAATACCTTGAGTTGTTGTGAAGCGTGATTGTGGTGATAATTTTGAATACATCTAGAACAAAACATAGTAGAATATAAAACACAAACTGCATGAATACAAATTTATTATTTTTTTACACAGATTTATGGTTGCAACTTCTAAAATTTTCTAACACAATATTGTGCTCTATCATTGTCAATAATATTAATTCGTGTTTACAATATTCTGGTCATATACAATACACATTTGGCTTTCGTCGCTGTATTGTCTGTTAAAGCATATAATTGCACAAATATAATTTCAGTACTCGCATGCTTCAGTGCGCCACACCTTTTTAGTCAACTAAACGTCCAGGAACAACAAACCAACTACGAATTTAAATTTATACTTTACCTTAAAATAATTAATTTTAAAGTAGTAGAATTACATGAATCAATTGAATATAATGGTAAATTATGTGAAATAAGGACAAACAAAATAAGACCAAATCTCAAATTTGGTTTTTAGGCACACACAGAACTTTAAATAAAATGATATAAAATGTTGACTTAATGAAATAAATTTCATTTCTCATTTAACTCATCGTTAAAAAATTTGCAACTTAATAGGTAGATATAATACAAAATAAGGTAAACAAGGATAAATGTGCAGTAAGGACGAAAATCATTTTTTTTTTTTTATTTGAGTTTTATTCTAAATCAATGGAGTTTAGACCTACATACAGGAAGACGGACGGAACCTCGTTTTTTTCTATATCATCGTTATGTCAAGAGTTTGATTGCTATTCCAAATAGACCTTACCTACATAATCGCAAATAAAACAAACAAAAATGCAATTAATTAAATATATGTATATAAACGAGGCGATTATAGCGCGGGAAAAGTAGAAAGACTTCAAATAAATATGGCTTTACTTGAGAAAATTGTATGACGTTAATCCTTAAATATGATTTCGGGGATTTGGCTGCCATGGCGTAATCTGAATGTCCAATTTTCACAAACTCTTCGGAGTAAATCAGGCTATATTTCGGCAATCAATGCGTCGAATGCTTCTGAGACCTCAATTGTTTCTGTCAAATTTTTATTTTAAAATCATGTCATGTAATCATGTATCACTCACCGTTGACTGGTGAAGTTCTGTTTATAATCATTTTTGAAGACATATTAAAGGAATGATTCCACCGCTCCATAAAACACTTTTGACTGATGTGACTGGTGACGGTGACTTTTTCTAAATTAATTGGAAAAAACTTATTGACTTGTGAATTATCATCGCTCCAAATGCAACAATTCTGTTTTTTGACCAAAACTGTGGTTCATTATGAGCACCATAAAATTAATCTAATGTTTAATGACTACCTATGGGTTTCTTGAATTTAACCATATTTTCAAAATATATATTAACACGATTTGCAACCATTTGACTCCGGTGGCTTGAGTCTATTCACGAAAAAAAAAATCCAACTTAGAGTTCAATGTCAATGATGGAGGGGGAATATACTTTCGTGGGACAAAAATCTCCACTCAATTGGAAAAAAATACATATTTTATAATTTTTGTACTAAACTTCTGGAAACAAAATTTCAACTTAGATTAAAATATTTTATTGTTAAAGAATAAAACTTATTGAAATGAATGAAAAATAGTAGCAATATCAATTTATTTTAGTTTCTATCATTATTCCGTCTTTATTTTATTTATCGCTTCCCTGTGTGCACACCACACAATTGGCTGTCAAACAAATAGCTGTTTTTTGTGCAAATAAATCCAAAAAAATCTCTGCGCTTAGTTGAGATTTTTTGTGCCACTTAAAAAATTTCTGTGCCCACAGATATTTTTCTCCATGGGCACTGGACAATTATGAATTCCCAAATCAAAGTAACCTCAAAGCAACCGAGAACTGTCACCGAAAACAGTGTTGCCAATTTGTAGATCTCCAACTCAAATAAAAAATATCCTTTGACCCTGCTCTCACCCATTGAATCATCGCCATGGCGGGCTTAGTGAAAAGTCACAATCTAAACAGGGTTTACATTAATATAGTGACAAATTCTACGAGAGTATAAATGCATACATATCTGTCACGTCACTAGTGTCTCTTATCTCTAATGCAACGGTTACAGTAAAAGTGATATCTGACAAATATAATATGTTCTCATGATTTATTTAAAATTGTTCGTCATTAAAGTTAATGCTTTGAAATTCCAATTTGTGACGAACAAAATCAAATGGATTTAAACGATGCAGCTATTCTGACGTGCTCAGCTCATATAGTTTCTAACGAATAAAACGACTGTACTGTAAGAAACATGAACTTTTTTGGTTCTGACTTTTAAGTCAGATTAATAATTCATCGGCATACGTATCCACTGATCCACTGTAACCGTAGCCATATCCGTACGGATTCCAAAGAAAACTTATCAATTTCTGTGTTTTTTTTTTTTTTTTTTTTAATTTGTAGAAAATATTGATCAATTTTTGTTATTATTTTACTTTCAGATCAATCTTCTTTATGTGGCCATAGTGCTTGCCATTACATATTCTCATTTTATAAGAGAAACATCTGCCGTCTGTTCGTTAGAAAAAATGAAGAAATTTGCTGTTGAAGCCTGTGAGCATCTATTTGCTAATGACGAACCCTCAACAATACGACATAAAAGGGAATTTCATCATCATCGATCAAAATCAAACGATCTTGAATATGGATGTAAGTTTTAACTGCACAAATATTTACCAATTATCACTAAATTTATATAAATATCATAAAAATTAATACTAAATACTCATCGAATGTTTTAATTATCACAAGTTACATTATATACAATTACAATTTATATTAAAATTTTCCACGATAATTTTGTTTCTTTCTGAATAGAGGTCAAGAAAATAAATTTCCTCAATTTATTACGGCCCAACATTCGTTCGAAAAAAAAATATAATAAATAAAATAAACAATTCAAAGTATTTATGTATTATAACTTACAAATATCACATGGTAAACGTAAGAATACAATAATTGTAAAAACAAACATTCCTCAATTTTACTATTATCTCAATAAAACTTACTATTATTTCATTCAAGGTCATATAAAGTTATTCACCTATGATAATGATAAAAAAATAAACAAATAATAAACAATTATTTATTTATTATTTAAATAAATTCCAACGAAAAGTTGTTGTACTTGTAATAATAAATAATCTGTGAAATTAAATAGATCACAAATTTTCAACTTGCTGTTCGTAGCAAAAAAAAAAAAAAATAAATAAAAACAAAATAAAACGTAGGTAATGTTAATATTTCAGGTGCGTTTCCGACAATTTAAAGTTTAACGATGATAAAACAAATTTGTATGCAATGCACTCGGCTTGTGTTGTTGCCATAATTATGAACGTGCTTGCGGCCGCGTTTAACCATGAAATTGGTACAAAGTCAGGGACATTGTTACTACGGAATTGATTTTGTTGTAATATAGGTACTTACATATATATTAATTAACGGTATGTTCGCCATTACAATTATAATATTATTTTGAGACCAAGTGTGATTATTTAAATTTGCCTCCCCTCACTTTAGTTACAGTCAGATAATATCTACAATCTACATATATGTATGTACATGTACTGTACATATATAAAAATAAAATAACATATTGTTTGAGGACACCGAGGCCGGTTGCTAAGTAGAAACGGCCGGTCATATTAATTATTACGTGTGAATTCCGTGCAGTTTCAATGAAAATATTGATTGAGAAGTTTGTTGTTTTTATTTTCTGTTCCGGCATGATATCTGTTATTTATTTAGACAGTCACGAGTTATATAAGATTAAGAAAAAAAAAAAAAAGGACACTCACTTGACATCCAATAATAACAAAACGACTTTTGACTTTTAAATGAAACTTGTATTGTGATGATATTAATATTAATGATTGAGATATTAACTTTATCTTGTTTGAGGTCCTGCCTGACCTGGCATAAGTATTTTGAAAGGGTTGGGCTATAAGAGATTTGGGTATTTGCATTATGATATATGATATATAAAAAGCGTGATGAGTTTTACGTTCGAACCTAATTTATTGAATTATAATTTTTGACACGATTAGAAATTTTTCTGCAGAATTAAATGATTAGCAAATTTTGCATAAGCAGTTTGATGATCTGTGGCACTAACGTCATAATTTCGTTTAGACGTTCGGAATATTACTTTGAACTCCTTTCTCACTTCTATAATAGGTACTTTAATACCAATAATTTTTGATTGGTTGTTCCGAGTATAATGTTTTCGAAATTGCCTGAATTAAAGCACATTTAAGTTAATGAGTGCTTCGTGAGTTTTTAATTACGAAGTTGTATTTTTAAACAAACGTCTGAAAGGGTCAAAAATGTCGCTTACTTCAGCGAAACAATGTTGGTCTTATTTATAAAAGTTGTCTAACTTTAGAAAACTATCCAACTTTGGAAAATGTGTTCAAAAACCCTGTTTATTGTTGTCTTATAGCTGCCTAACTTAGACACAAGAGTAGATTGTCTTAACCGTGAATAATGTGATATTTTTTTTTTATTAAATAAAGTATATTTCCACAAATTTGAAAACAGTTAGTCAGTGTCTAAGTAGACAAAAATCTAATAAATACGGCTGGATATGTTTAAGTCGAAATCGTATATGACGATGTGGATATAGAGTGAAATTTGATTATTAAAGTCCCAGACGACTTTGCCGGATCTTGGTTTAGAATGAAAAGTCTAAAAAAGCTGATAATCAATGCATCAACGCTTTTGTTCTTTTTGACTTAAATTTATCCTTCCAAATTTGTAATTTTTATGTAGAATTCGATTATTGATTGAATGCTTTGAAATTCAGTTTTTTTCAAATTTAAATTTTTGGTGCGGTAAACAGACTTAAAAAAAATGCACATGCCATACTTCAGGTTTTAGATGTCAAGCTTAATGTTTAAGGGTCAATTTGTTCACACTCCATTAAAACAGGATTTTGTATAGTTTTAAGAAAATAGCTAAAATAGATTAAACCGGATTTTAATGAAATAGACTATTATTTGAATTATATGAATATAATTGAGCACCGAAACAAATCAGTGCAATATTTTTAGTGTCAAAATGTAACCAAAGTACAAACTTATTGCAGAGACAAATTTTTTTCTTTTGGTTTTAAGTTAATGTTGAACTGTAAGTTTTAAAATCATCTGCAAAAATAAGTTTTAATAAATTTAAACCTTATAAATTTATGTATGTATGTATGTATGTATGTATGTATGTAGTTTGATTGTCACAATATATGTTTCTATCTTAAAATAATTTGTTTTCTTCTTTTTTGTTTCTTATTTTTGTTTTCCTTTCTTTTGTTTCTTTTCTTTTCTTTTTTGTTTCTTTTCTGGTCTGTTCTTTTCTTTTTTCTTTCTTTTATTTTATTTTTTGTTTCTTCCTTTCTTTGTTTCATCTTGAATTAGGTAATTGCATCATGTAATTTCTAAAAGGATTGAATCATTTTACAATTCAAAATTTTATAAAAGACTTAACTTAAGACGTTTTAAAATGCTGAGAGATAAAAAAAATAAAAAAGATATTTTTAGTCGAGTAAGAAATTTCCAACAGTAAAAAAGTACGTATATGCCCCACAGTACTTCTAGATAAAAATAATAACAAATGTATTAACAAACGTCGGCACAGTTACTGGTGCGAAAACAAATTTTTATCCTATTCCTGATTATTGTAGCTTGAGGGAAAAAAAGAAAATAAATCGTAAAAACTGAAATAATCTAGTACAAATTTGTATAGAAAAAGTAAATTATTTTGTTCTTTCAACTTTTTTTAACATCTGTTTTATGATTCAGCGAAAATTGTAGATTCCTTCCATTTTTGCTGACTAAGAACACGCCACAAAGAAATGGTTGAGAGTATAAGCCTCAGGGTGCTGCTTCTTCACGAGCGGTTTTGCCATCAATTTATTTATTAACAAATAATTTATTTTATAAATTTATAAGCTTATTAAATTATAAAAGTATATGCAACACTGGTGTATATTTTTTTTTTTTATTAATTATTGTTTTCTTCAAACAAATTTGATTAATCAGTATTTTCTTTTAATTTCAGTTCATCATAAAAAACACAATTCGTATGCCGTTCGTCGAAGCTCTTATCCTCATGGAGGATATCTCAAAGTATCACAATCACATTTTGACCGTTTAAGCAAGCTAAGCGTCTTTCCCATGTACAAACAACATATGAATAAGAAACATCAAGATGAAGATCGACATAAACGCAATGCAAGTCCGTTAGTAGGCTTATCTTATTGTTGTTATAACAAATGCAATGAAGATTTCTTTTGCCGATAAATAATATTATATAGTTTAATTAAATACAGAATATGTAAAAACCACTTACGTACTTACCACCTCAACAGTATTAAAACAATATATTATATATAGAATATTTTAGAATAATTCTTAAAAATATAATTAATGAATTAAAAATAAGAAATTATTTTTTTTAGATAAATATTTCCTTGTCATCCATTTTTATTGTGATATAAAATATTTATGAATTTCATTAAAATCTAAGGTCCATAATACATAATTGTAAAGTTCCATGCAGCAAACACAAGCAACAAATAATTTATTATATGCTTAATTATTTTTTTTATTTTTTATCTTAAAAAAAAAAAAACATATTTTACACTTAAATATAAAAATAAGCTTTTAGTTTTAAACTCAGAATTTTTAATAAAAACAAATATTTTTATTTTGTTTATAAAATAAGAAAATTTAAAAATGTGTTTTAATTTTTTTTAAATATAATATTTGCAGAGATTGAGTGATTGAGTGAGATTTTTAAAATGCGAAATTTTGACTATAGTTTTTCAAATTTGAAATTTTCAAAATATTCAATTTGGTTATACGAGGTTTATTTGATAAAATAAGACATTTTTCGCTATAAAAGAATTTTGGTTTGAGGCAAATCGTAACGTTACAAATGGAACCAAAGCTGAAGGTAGGTACAGTTGACGTATTTAAGCAGCTTTTCTACAGGAACTAACCTCTCTCAACTTGTTAAGAGAGCAATATAACATTAAATCTATTCTTGAAACTTTAAGTCAATGAACCCAGTTCTTCAATCCAGAATAGACAAGGTAGAAGAGCACGCTCTTCTAAACCACCATTCTGCCAGTCCTACTCTAATGGCGCCGAGTATTGGACGATAAACAAAATTGCAGAGCCACTTTTAATGGCAATAAACTTTTATAAATTTGAATTTTTCTTGTCTCGTCGATTTGATAAACGCGAAGATTGTTGTTGAATACTTCATAATTTTAATGTAAACAGTTATAAATTTAATAAATTGACATGTCTAGTGCTCGTTCTTTTAATTAAGGACGAGACAAGAGACATACATTACATACATATCTTTTGCTATATTCTGTATTTTTCTTTTTTGATTTTCTTACGTTTAAACTTTTTAATTAAATTTTGGTTATTTGCATTGATTTTTGTTGTTGGAACGCGGGCAACCAGCGTTCCAACAACAAAAATCAATTCGAATATTCGAAGATAACCGAAGATAACCGAACGCGCCTATTAAGGTTAGTAATTTTTGTTGCATACTTTTTGGATCGTTTTTAAAAAAGCTTTGCATATTTTTGGCGCATCAAACTTCAATCAAACACATTTTAATAAATACTGATGTATAGTTTTTGGTCATTGTTTTAAATTTAAATCCTATCATACTTTCCAACAGATCTCCGCCCACTCTATACCTATCAATGCATCCGTTCCTTAAAAATAAAAAATTATACCAAATTTCAAAAAAATACATATTAAATTCGCCATCTAACATGCAAATTTGTGAGAGCTCTTAAGCTGGTCAATACATTCGGTCACCTGTCTCGGAACCAATTTGGCTGGTGGATTTCCGAATTGCTGAGCACAAGCACATGTGCAATTTATTTCGGCCAACACATTTGACTCGCTCGTGTAGGGCCAGCTTTACAGTGTGTCAAATGCATTCGGTAATTCGTTATCGGTTATTTTTTCGATTTCAATTTTTTTTTTAACGCAAAATGGTGGCTAGTGGCTTCTATTGTAAATAACAAAAAGGACTTGTGTAGATATGATAATTAGAACTCAAATTATAATCTTCTTTAGCTAGATAAATTTACGTGTTATTTTAAGATTTTTAAATTTTTTTTTAAGTTAAATTTATTTTTTTTTTGTGAAAAATGGAATACATTTTTTTTTAACTGACTTGAAATCAATTATTATTAAAAAAAGTGGCAACTGCTATAGCTTTTTTCTTTAAAGCCAGAATTTTATTGTTTTATATTTATTTTTATATAGGTAAAGTTATTTAATAGATAGTTTTTGAAATATAAATTTTAAATTAAAAAAAAATTTCTTAAAAACTAAATAATTTAAGCATTTGGTTTTTAATGTTTGACTAAAATTTTATAAGAGCATTAATTCTTAATATTTTTTTCAAAATTTAATGTTTGAAAATTAATAATAATTATAATAAAAAAACTATTGATAAAAATAAGTTGATTTAAAAATAAAATGAAAGAATATTTGGCTTAAAAAAAAACTTTGGCAATTTATGAAGGAGTTTTTCTTGTTTTTTTTATAATTAATATTTTTTTTTTAATTTATGTCAGTTTTTCTAGAAAATTACCGCTGTGGTGTATTTTAGATTGTGTTTTTTTTATATTTTTCGGGATTATGCTTTCCAGATTTTTTTTCTTCGAGATTTTTTAATTCTAAATTTTGCTTATAGATTTTTATTTTAGAGATTTTTTGCTTTCCACAATATTATTTTCAAGATCGCGTGGTAGATCCTAAAAACACTAAACTTAGAAATAAATACATACCACAAAAGTTATACCTACATTTAAATACTAACTTTAAAGTAAAGCAGCATAACTTGTTTTCAAAGAATAAGTATCTACACCTACAGGTGCCGGACAGAGGGTATTACACCTAAATTTACAAATAATACATGTAGGTACATACTTAAAATATTCTTTATACATATGCTGTAAGTATACTGTAGGGCTCTACCCACCTTAATAATTCATAAAAAAAAATCAATATTTTTTCTAATAGATTTCTTTATTATTGGCTGTGGGCACACTTTTTCGTTTAGTCATTGACAGTATAAGACGTTGTATGGTACCTTACATACCCAATTTGATTTTTTATTGAAAAAGCACAAAAACCAGTTTGCAGACAAAATTTATAAAAAAAAAGAAATTGCTTAAAAATTAACTGATCTACTATAATTCATCTCAGGGGATTTTCCTTTTTCCATGACTAACTGAATTCAATCAAGAAATAACGTCGACATCCACATCGGAACACAAAAGCCATTTCAGTGTTTGTGTATGTGCCAAAAGCACGCACATCGATTCTTATATAGTTGTGGTAAAATATACTTTGTTTAAATAAAAGATTATCAGATATATTCACCATTACCATATTATGCATGTTGATTTGATGTCCGTCTATATTCACCAAAATAAAACATTGAATTAAATGTCCGCGCAGCGAAATCATCAAAGCGAGCGAATTTGATTTTAGTTCAGAGTTTTCCGGCAAATCGAACGGACATTATAGCGGACTAAAAAAGTGATAATAAAAAAAGTGCCTTGTGTTGAGATTAAAAAAAAAAGAAAAGAAAAGAAAAACAAAACACAATAAATATACAAAATTTTATACAGTAGCTAGTCCTCCGCTACACATAAACAAAAAAAAATAATATAAAAAAAAGTGTTGCGAATTGTTTTTTTTTTAATTTGTTTTTAATCTTAACGTCTTATCAACAATGAGCGACGATCAAGTCGTAGTACAGATGGATAATTCAACAGAAAGACAAAGAGATGTGGTAAGTACCTACAATGTTTTCGATGTTGATGCTATTTATTTTTTTATGATTTATTGGGAGTAATATCCCGTGAAATTTTAAAGATTTTTAGTCATCTAGAGGGTTGCCAACAATTTTTTTTTGATGGATTAGCCAAATTTGAATAATCCCGAAGCCATTTACATCAGGAAGGTACAGAACAATGACAAAAACTTCTTGATACAAAAGTCGAACTCGAGATTTAAATTAAATAATTGCATTAAAGTCCGTGAAAATAAGAGTTTCACTTTTAAAATTCCGACAGAGCTGAATTATGATGGATAGCTTCATTTAGGCATTTTCTGAAAAATACTTGAAATTTTAACAAAGAGTTTTAATTTTGTAGGGTGAAAGGGCGAAATTCAGTTTTTATAAAAATTAATAGAAAATTATCAATATTTTCAACATTCACAAATTGTAAGTAGGTTCGTTAAAGGTTTGCGCAGAGTTTTTGTTTTTTAATCTATTGATCTAACTAAAAAATTGAATCTTATTTTTATTTTTTTATAGACTTGTATATACATACATATGTAAACTACAACTTTGGCCTTGATATGTCTAAGTGGGTATACCTCTTTGAACTTAATAATAGTTTAAAAAAAATTTCTTTCAGCTCTAAAAATATTAGGAACTGCTTTCTATTAAGAAAAAGAGTTGGCGTCTGGAGTGGTCAAAATTTAAAATTTGCTTTTCAAATGATTATGTTCTGAATTCCATTAACTGTGAATTCACAGACAAATGTAATAAATTTTTCAAACATTTTTTTTTTGTTCTGTTAAAGTGTCAATTATATTGCATCCAATTTGTATCCCCAGTCTCATTTCACTTTTCAAAACAAATAAAAATGGATGCACTTTCAATTTTGACAATTCGAAGTTATTGCAAAATTTTCGAAAATAAACAAACTAAGCATAGAATTTCAGTGAAATTAAAAATCCATTTCAATTTGATTTCGTTCGAAACGCAGAACATGGACGAAATATTTAATCGTCCTGCTTGCACAAAATATTTTTGATCAACTTTAATCAATTTTCTTGCGAACGTATTTGTTTATGAACGCGCTCTTTCGCTTTCCAATATTTTTGTTGTCACCTCGACAACAAACAACTCGAGTTTAGCAGCAAGTGATCAATGATGTTATCGACTTTATACCAAGGTTTTTTTAATAATACAAATTCTACTGAAATATGTTGTACATCAGCAAAGTAGGCTTGGACTTGTTGATTAAAAATATGTTTTTATCGGCTTAAGCAATCTGTGTTATCGAAAATAATTCTTTCGGAAATATATTTCTTTTTAAATTCTCTAAGAGTGTTGACTTTTTCAGTTTGCGTTTAAGAACATTTTGTAATTGCATTTTTGACGAAAATCACGTTTTTATAAACGCACTATTTTTGATCTTCGATCGTTGGTTTTATTATAAAATCGAAAAATATAAATTTATTTATATTGTAGCCTTTGAAAATAAAATAAAATAAAATAAAATAAAATAAAATAAAATAAAATAAAATAAAATAAAATAAAATAAAATAAAATAAAATAAAATAAAATAAAATAAAATAAAATAAAATAAAATAAAATAAAATAAAATAAAATAAAATAAAATAAAATAAAATAAAATAAAATAAAATAAAATAAAATAAAATAAAATAAAATAAAATAAAATAAAATAAAATAAAATAAAATAAAATAAAATAAATAAAATAAAAATTACTTTACCCTAAATTTGTTTTTTTTTTTTTTAATTTAAAAACTTTTCAAATGTCTATTGAATTATTAAAAAAAAAAAATTAAATAAATGTTTTTTGGAAACCAAAATATTAACCGAGATCATTTACTTCTTCCCTGAAACTCGTAAAAATTAAAGACCTTGGCAACATTTTGCACAATCTAAAGAGGATTTGACTATACAACTCTTTGAATCCTTTAATTATATTTTTTTAATGTAAATAAATTAAATATGTTAGAAATAGCTTAATATTTATATCAAAATTATTTGTAAGAACACTTTTATGGCAACCCTGGTTATCTGTGGATAAAAGAAAGAAAAGTTTATAATTTATATTACAATGTAATAACCTGTGAATTGTTGTTTGTGGATATTAACCAGATACGACAGCAACACCATGTGATTTCCCCATAATCAAAACCATGAATAATCAACTTTGCCACTTAATTTCGACCAAAACTTCTATATTTTACCTAAAATGTTTTATGCATTTTTTTATATTGTTGGAGTAGGTTCTTAAAACTGGTTTTTATGGTTTTTTCTTTCCCTTTTATGTTAATATTGGTGATACACCAGGTGAGTTTATTCGACGAATTTTATTTGTTTTAAATGTGAATTCATTCTTGTATCCAAACATTAATAATAAATCGGACGAGTGGACAGTACAATAGAACAAGGCCCAAATTATAATTTTCAGAAAAACAAATATAATTTGATATTTCGCGGAAATTTAATTTATTTTTTTTCTGTAACTTTACTGATGACTGAATATTTCTTAAAATCTTTCTATTGAAACAAATGTTTAGACAAAAAGTCTTCTTATTTTTTTTACTGCAATGACGCGTGGACTGTTCTCATACCAATTTAATTGAAAAATCTAGCGTTTTTAAAAAAGAATTTAACGAACAGAAGAAATTTATTTCAAGAGTTGGGATAAAAAGTTTATCTTAGTATTATAGACTTTTTTCTGTTGCTTAGAGTATAGGTACTCATTTTGTATTTTAAATGGAAAATAAAAACAAATCAGAAAACATACTAAATGCTTTTGTTTGTGTTGCGAATAAAATCAACAAAAATGAGAAGTTAATGAGGTAATTAAAAAAACACGGTAAATATTTAAATGTATAATATGTTCGAATATAGATAGTTCTTTTGGATATATTATATATTTAATTAATTTTTTAAATGCGTAAAATGAAAAAAATGGATATTTAATGAATCCAAAATATGTTTTTTTCATTTAAGAAAGTTAAAAATAATTTCGGGCAATATAAATTAAATAATTTGTACAAAAATTAATGAAATTGTTTATATTTTTTTTTATCTGCATACCTACGTATAAATTCAACCGCAATTTTTTCACCATAAAAATTAATCGAAAACGGAAGCATATTTATCTGTACATAAACATATTTTAATATAAAGGATCAAATGACTTTAATCAAATGTCTAAAAATAATCTAAGCACTATGGCTCCAGTGCGGTGCGTGGTGGTGTGGTGCACAATGTCCACAGTGGTGCATAAACGGAAAAACAATACCAAAAATAAGTTTTGTGATTTGAAGACGATTTTATTATTCTATTAAAAGAATGAATTGCTGAAAAAATGGGAAATTCATGATAACAATTATGGAAGAAAAAATTTTGTACAGCCGGATTACTTAAAAAATACTGTGCCGTTTTCATATTAACTTTAAAACTGTTTTTTTAAATTAAAAATAGATTTAAATGAATTTTAATAACTTTCATTTTAATTTTTACGACAGCAACAAAAATACCGATTAAAAGTGTCATAAATTCCAAAAAAAAAACAAAGGCGATAAACTTAAATGTCATTTTTTAGTTTTTAGTTTTAGTTTTAGTTTTATTTCATCAATCAGATTACAATCTTTATAGACTAGATACTAAATAATATAATTGTTGGGGGCTATATGCTTATAAAATTAAATAAAATGCTTATAAATTAAATACATTTTAAATTAAATTCAATAAATATTACTTAATTGATTTATAATTTATACAATAAATAAATATAAATTTATGAAAAAAAGATTAATTATTTTAATTTATTAGGAAGTTACAGTTTTAATATTATTTAACAAATATTTTTTAAATATATCTCTCGAAACATCAAGGTTAAAATCAATCCTATTGCAAATTAAATTCACTTCTCTAATGCAACGCGTGATTGGTTCGTTACAGCCATAATTTGTACTATGAAGCTGCTTATAAAATTGAAAACGATAGCGTGTAGTTCTAGAGGGTGCGTTAACACAATTAACTAATGTTAATAAAGGAGGACAATTGATAAGAGAAGTTACTATGTCTCTCAAAAACATAACTGAAAAGTAAGCACGACGATCATAAAGAGATTGCATACCAAACAACAAACATCTACTATAATAAGAAGGCCGCACACAATTAATAGTTTGGACAATTCATTCTCTCTCCCATACAAAGTGTACCACTGTGCGCGCTGGTTGAATTGAATATTATTTCGTGATTGCTTTGTTGATATGAGTCTTCTTTTTGCATTATGACCAAATAACTTAGATATACTTGCCATGAAAGTGTGATATTTGCGAGTTTGTTTTTTTAAAGTAAGAATCTTATAACACTGGCTTTGTGATAGATAATAATTAACATACAAAAAATCGACCGAGAAATAAGTGACAGCATACCATATACCTACATATGTCTACACACATCTAGGAGGAGATAAAAAATGCATAAGTAGATCGCACAATATTGTTCTTAAATGATTCAAGATTTTAAGCTAAGCATTGCAAGTTTGAAGATGTTTGTTAGGTACATATATGTACATATGTACTAAATGACTTATTTATAAAATGACATTTTTAACGACAAAATGTCGAAACAAAATTCCAAAGAATTAAACAAATTTATTTTATGTTTTGATTTTGCTTTACAAACATATTATTTTTTTGTAATTTTTTTTACAATTAACATCAACACCATACTTTTGTCACATATATTTTTTTTTTTGGTAAAAACCTGAAACTTAATTTTGTTACAATAATTACTACAGTGCAGTGTATAGCAATCTTGGCGTATAGGTCTGGGTTTGAATCCACCCTATTTCACCTTAAAATGTTTTTTTTTTTTATTCTTTAAAATTGTCATCTCATCTCTCAAATCTTAGCCGTTTGAATTCAATAGAAAATAATTTGAGGTCCCCTTCATTCCTGCTGAGGGTTAGAACCTCAGTAGTTAAATTTCGGAGCAGATTTGTAAAAAAAGTGGAGTAATTCGAAAATATTCGGAGTAGATTTGAAAACGAAAGAAAAACCTAAGTTTTGAAAAATGTTTTTTTTTTTTTAACAATTTATTTTAATAAAAAAAATGTTTAACAAAATAAATTAAATCACATCATTTCCATTCGTTACACAACAGAATAGAATTTTAGATTCAAACATTCAGAGTCAGGCTTGGTTAAAAAATTTAATAACATGTTGCTACCTTTCTTGTGGTTTGGCTAAAGAGTTTTAGAATTGTTCAGTGTGGAAAAAAAAGGAGTAGATCTCAAAAAAGCGGAGTGGTGAAGTAGATTTATTTTTCTTCCTAAAATTTGAGTAAATTTACTCCGATTGGAGTAAGGTTCTAACGCTACTGCTACTGAGTAATAATGCCCACACCAGAAGTGATTGAGATTGTTAGTCACTAGAACCAGGGTCTCTTCAGTTTTCACGATCTGTCGTGTTAATAATTATTTTTTATTTATTACTTTGATCAGAAACAGGTACTATACCGTTTTTGGGAAGGGGCAGTAGATTTTGAGAAAAATATTCACTATGACAATGTAGATATTTTTAAGATAACAAATATAAAAATTCTTGATTCCATTAAATCAAAAATATTATTTTTTTTTTTTTGGTTTTTGATTTGTGGGAAGATTGTTTTGTCTTTGAATTAAAAACATGTCGATCTCTTCAATCAGATAGAAGTAAAAAGTTATTACAGTATCTACACTGAGTTAGTACTTAATTGTCATTTTTGTCACACAATATTTTTTAAGATTGTTTAAATTATTTTTTCGCCACAGTAAAAAGATAATTGAAATATCAGTCATCGTGTGAGGCAGGGAGATCAATTATCTTATTTCATTGTTAATTATTGCTCTGAGTAATTCATAAGATTATGCACATTGTACATTGTAGATATCAACAAACAGCATTGTGTGTTCTTTTTTTGTTTTGAAAAATGTTAAAACCTGCATTTATTTGAAGATACCTACAATTTATAAATGTATCAAATGAAATATATATGTATGTATCTTTTTAAATTGATGAATCTCTTTAAAAGTAATCAGAAAAATATTTCGAATAAATTATCTCAAACACAATGGAAATCCATTCCGAGATTAAGATTATTATGAATGCCAATGATTTCTGATTCAATTTTTTTCTCCATGAAAGCAATTATATGTACGGTGGTAGGTTTGTATGTATATCTCAGTTTAAGTCATATAGGAACCTGCTAAGCTATATTCTTTATATTTCATGACTTCCTTTAGAAAATAGTTGTGACATGATTATTTGGCCTCATAAATAATTTTACAGTGTAAAATTGTAAAAGGTGTATATGTACATAATTCCATGTTAGGAATTTTCTTTGAAAAAAGAATTCCAAATTCAAGGCTTTTTAATGATTTTCATATGTATTTATAAATGTTCAATTTGCATTCATCATCAATATGTTTGAAATTTTTTTATTTTACATTTTCATAAATGAGAATAAATTTGGTGTTATCTAATGAATAAAATATATGAACAATAGCTAAGACTGACTTAGATTAAATTTGTTTAATATTTTTTTTTGAG
Source organism: Epistrophe eligans (assembly GCA_951394125.1). Classification (NCBI taxonomy): domain Eukaryota; kingdom Metazoa; phylum Arthropoda; class Insecta; order Diptera; family Syrphidae; genus Epistrophe; species Epistrophe eligans. The sequence goes on from OX596029.1 coordinate 32,303,989, forward strand.
TAAAATAAAAAAAAATATTTCTTAGATTGAGTGTAAGTGAAGTAGCTTATAATTTTTTTTGTGGTTTTTACGGTTTTTTGATTCTGTTGCACTCAAAGAATTAAATTTTGCTCTTTTGAAAAAAAAAAAAACATATTCGTTTTTGTTTGGTTAACTTGCGTGATGATAAAAATTAAATGGTGGTGGTGCGATAGCTTGTGGAGAACCAGGGCCTATTCACTTACAATTTTCAACCATTCTTGTGGCGTGTTGTTAGTTGGCAGAAATTAAGAGAATCTAAAATTTTTTGGTATCTGAGGGGCATTTTTTCATCGCATTTTTCCCAACTTTGCGGTATAGATGGCATGTTGAATTTGATTTCTTAATTAATTTAGAGTGTTATTCACTTTACGCTCATAACTTAATAGATTCATAAACCCATTGGGAGAGAATGGCTCTCATTTTCTATTTCCGAAAAATACTTATGAGAGGTTCATAAATACCACCCTTATACACCTAGTGTTAAATACCACCATTAGTGTTGTCATTGAAAAAATGTGTCTAATTCACATTTTTTCAATGACAACACTAGGTTAGGTTAGGAGAGGCGTGCCCAGCTCTGAGGCTTCTGTGTACACGGGGGCCTATTGGTCCATTGTGATTGATTGTGAAACAGAGATAACTCCTAAGCTAATGGTTGACATAGGCTGGTCCATTTACGAACCAACCCGTGCTTTCTATGAATTTTATTATGTTTGAGACCTGCGCTAGATCGTCCAGTTCCCCATCAAATCTGTTTCCAAGGTAGCGGAGGCGATTTGTTTGGAGGTTTGGATAGTCGCAGAGTAGGTATTTTAATGGTTTCTATTTCCTCAACATCCCGACAACTCCTACAGAAATCGAGTGCGTAAATACCCAATCTAGTGGCCATTGTACCAATGGCACAATATCCCCTTAGTACACCTATCAGCGTTCTAATATTCTTTTTAATCAGTGATGAAATATATCGAGTTTCTTTTTCATTAATTTTAGGCTAACACTCCTAGAGATGATGCAATCGTTTCTGGATTACCAGGAGTTATTGATTTGCTCTTTCGTTATTAGGTCTATCTTCATTTTGATCACGCCAATCGGGACGTTTGGTCTCGTATCTATTTGACTACTACTGTACCTATTTGACATTGACCCTTTCTTTGCCAGTGCAACTACTATGTCGTTCCCTTCTATATTACTATGTCCAGGAACCCAGCACAGTTTGACTTAGTTAGAGTTACAAATATTGTTTAGTGTGTCTCGACATTTTGCTACTGCTTGGATCTTATAGTCTCGCTGTTTATTGCTTTGATAGCAGCTTGGCTATCAACAAAGAATGTAATCTCTGACGAGCTCAGTTTTTTCCTGTTAACAATTTCGGCTGCCTTTTCAATAGCATAAATCGTAGCCTAAAAGACACTACACTCATCTGGGAATTTTATTGATGAACTACTTGAGTAGGAGGATTAAGTCTAAATGATTTATGGATTCATGTAAATTTTATAGTTTGATGCACATTTATTCTGAATCCGATGCGGAGTTAAAATAAATAAAAAATCATCCACTACGAATTGACTGCGCATTCACTCTACTCTTACTTAAATTATTATCCTTATTCACTTCGTACATTTTTAACAATGTAAATATAAAATCGTATAATAATTTGATGGTATTTTTAATTAAAAATTCAAATAATTAAAAATAGAATAATTTCTATTCAAAAAATTTCTAAGAACAATTAAAATTTTCTAAATAAACCATTGCGTGTTTTATTCTCATTAAATTTGCATAAAATTAGTTTAACGAATGCCAAAGAAATTTCTATGAATTAGCAAACGAGGGATACTAATGGGTGATTTTTTAAGAGGTTTAGAACTTTAAAAAAAAAAAAAACACAAAAAATTCGAAAAAATGAATGAAATATTTATTTGAATCGATAGTTTGAACCTTGCAATTTAATGTTTAAAGATAATTTCATGCAAATGTTGACCGCGGCTGCGTCTCAGGTAGCCCATCCGCTGAGTCCAATTTTGGTATACTCTTTCACACATATCGGCCGGTATCTCACGAATGAATGCATGGATGTTGGCTTCCAGTGCGTCAATCGAAGCGGGCTTGTCCCTATAGACATTAGCCTTGACATACCCCCACAAAAAATAATCTAATGGTGTCAAATCGCACGATCTAGGCGGCCAATTGACCAATTGGTCACAATCTTCCGAATAGACTGCTCAGAAGGTCGAGAATGCCGACCATAAAATGGAAGCAGCGCGCGATGAACATTTCGAACCGAGCACGAATTTTGATAGTAAAATTCAATAATTTGCAAGCGTTGTTCATTTGTAAGACGATCCATGGTTAAATTGCAAACCAAACTGAAGCTGTTTGACAGTGACACAAGGTACTAAACACACGTCAGCTGTCAAAACCAGTGTTGCCAAAACCAAACCAGCTAAAAAATCACCCGTTATTATGTACATATGGATACAACCTACCTCCAATAGTAATGACTTTTTTTTTTTTGCAGTACCTATAGTGTTTTATTGTTGTTTGTATAAAGTGAATAATTTCTACATACCTATAATATTATGTATATTTTTTTAGGTTTCCATAACAGACTAGAGCTTTTATTGAGTGCATTAAGAGAATTCAACTGATTCAATGTTAACCTAACTGTGACGAAAAGAATATTTTTCTTTTAATTTTATTTTTATTTTTTAATAATTCTAAACTTTATAGTATTATAAATAATATGAAATTAAACTATAATAGTAAATTTTGCAGTCACTGCAGGTTTTACCAAGTTTTTTTTAAAGGCTGGATTTTGGTCGCTGGGGAAGAAAACTTAACGAAAAAAAATATGAAGACTAAGGGTCTGCTTCACAAATGTCTGATTTAAGTTCCAGTTAGGCTACATGTAACTTATTTGATAGTTAACAATCTCATTTGTGTTTCACAATATAGGAATAGGTCTTAATAGAATTTAAAGTTGTAAGTATTTTATTGGCTAGATGAAGTGCCGATTAGCAAATTAAACTGACATTTTAAACATTAAAATCTGTCTTCACTCAAACTCACACTTTGGATTTAACACACTTTCCTGTTACTCTTGGAAATAATTTTTTCGACACTTTTAATATCTACAATAAGACGATTGACACTGCAAAATGATACTGGATGATTATAAATATTTTTTTCTTATTGATTAACTTAGATATTGCGAAACACATCCCAACTTTTTAGAGCAAAGCAAAAATTTAACCGCAAATTTTGAATAAAGAAATATTTTCTATAACTTTAAAAATCAATTATGCACCTACCATCAAAATGTCCATCATACAGAATTGGTATATTTTAATATAAAATTTATACTCTATTATGCGGACTTCCGCGTCTGGTGTGATTCTCCTTTTCTGCGTATATTTTCTATTTAGACATTTAAAAAAATTATATGTACATACATATTTATTTACATATGTAATGTATGTATGTACATTAATTTTGTTTTCTATTTTGTTTTTTCTTTTTAAATTTATTTAATTAATTTTGTATTATTTTCTTTTTATTCGCAGTCAAAATCTTCCAGCAGATCTCCTGGACCTCGAAAAAGGGTAATAAGAGGAGGTAAAAAAATTAATAAACATTTTTTGCTTTATTTACAAATAAAATAAATAAATATGGGCTTTATAGAAAATATAATTTTTCGCTGTTAGTGTTTTGGGGATTTTGACCGCTGCAAATGTAGCGCAATCTGAAAGTCCAATTTTCGATCACTGGTAATTACAATTTACAATCGTTGTTTTGGCGTAAGTCTTTTTAAGATAAAATGGCAAACAGACCTTAGGATAAATCATCTGTCAATGCTGTCAAATTTACTATCACAATAAATAATATTGCCAATATCAAATAAGAAATGAGGCAGAGCCGAATCGGACATTTCATAAATATTCTATTCATTTATATTAACCTCCGAGTATGAACTTTATCACTTTTCGTACCTACAAATTGTTAGTTTTGTATTTTTGGCTGAATTTTAGTGAAAAAATTATTATGCCAACCAGTTAAAATATGCTTAAATGGAGCGATTTTTTTTTTATTACATTACGAATCATTATCAGGTGTTGTTTTTTTTATATTAATCAAGAAATAACATTAAATTATTAACTACATTTTAATCTATCTTAAAGAATTCCTTTTGAACCCGTTTCTTTAAGCAACATTAGAATCTACAATTAAAATGAAGCAGACATTACATATAAACTCGCTAAGCACTATTTAATTGGATTTGTTGAATTATATTAATTCAAAATAGCACTAACCGGCATTTCAAATAGATACCTACATACATATATCAATCTTAGAATTATTTCCTTGTAGTTTATTCCACAATTGCCGAGCAAATAATAATCTAGTTCGGTACCAAAAGAAAATGAAGGTAAGGTAGGTAGGTCTAGGCAATATATACACATTACATACCTACAGATCAAACCACTTTCCCATATTATTAAGAAATGAATTTATCTGTTAAGTTAAGTAAAGTTAATTTAAAGCTGAGAAGTAATGAATCCACTGAGATCTAAGTGAGATGACAAAGAATCAACCAGAGTTAATCAGATTAAATTCAACCAAGAAAAAAATTAAAAAGTAAATTTTGGGCAGACTGTTTTATATTATTAGAAATACAAACTAAGTAAATATTTACAGTTTTTATATTTTCAACACAATGATAGAAATCAACATATCTATCTATGCAAATTATCAATTAAACGAAAATATAAATTTTTACACAAATTTATTCAAACAAATCGGATGAATCATAAAGTGTATTTGCCTATTAATAAAATATGATTTTGATATCAATAAAACACTTCCATCTCATCCATATATTGTGACTGCAACTTAAAAGGCAGTTAAGTAATAAATCTGAGAAAAAATGAAGAATGATGCGTTACTTCTGCCTGTTAACTTAATCGGTTGCCTAGTTTTCTGATTAAAAAATAAACTTAATCGAAAGTCTTTCTGCCAAAAATGTATAGGGGTGCTATGTTTTACAAAATTAAAGATTATATCTTCAGGTATTTCAAGCTCCAAGTAGGTACTCACGTACTTGAGGTCATTGCCATCTCTATAATCCTCTGTTTTGGTTACTCAAAAAAAACCTGATAGATATTAGATGATTAAAAAGAAAATGCAGATGAGACATAACTGATGACACGTTAAGTGGGTTTGTACGAATATTATGTAAATGAATCCACTTCCATTTAAAATGAACCTTGAAAACAGGTTTTTGTTCATTTCAACCATCATCGAGAGCAATACATAGAAGATCACTTTAAAGTAACTGTTTTAAGCCAGCAGTAGCAGTTCGCCTAATGGTATACATTATGGTTTGCAATCAAACCCAGGCACTGATTAATGTTGAGTGTTCGACGAAACTTTAATATGTATTTATTAAGTTATGTTTAATGTTGATGTTCTAGCTTGAGCAAAATTAATTTGCCATCCAAGTGTCAATTTGAGACAATCTTCATTCGCACTATAAGACACTCTTTAGGGGGATGTATTAATATTACAGTTCTAATTTGTCTTGTCCAACAAATAAATGAGAAAAATAACGTAGCAAATACTACGCAATTGACATCAGGAAGGTTAAACCTACAGATACGAAACAGAAAATCAAACCTTAAAAAAACTAAGTTAGAAGAAAAACATTGCAGCAGTTTAGGCTGTTTATCACAGTGCAAATAGACAGACAGATATATATCGTACAACCAAAATTGAAGAAACTCAGTCGTAATAACTGTAATGATCAAACAATACTTCTTTTTTACTTTGCAGTCTCTGAAGCTGAAGATAACGATGATAGACCTGATATTTTAGACCCAGCGCCAGGAGTTGACGATGGGCTATTATCTACCAACGATATAAATAAGAGAAACGGCTCAACAACACCAAATGGTGGAGTAAACCCCAATGATGAACAACCAAAACGTCGACCCAGCTTAGCATTTCCTGGCCCCAGAACTATTATGGTCGATGGAGTTGAAACTCAAGTTCCAGATGTAAATGCATATCAAAATAAAAAAACACTTGCCCAGGGTATGATGGACTTAGCTCTGCTATCGGCGAATGCAAATCAATTGAGATATGTCTTGGAATCATACAATCGACATCCGTATTTTTATCCAAGTTTGATATTTATCATTTTAAGTATAATTTTTCAAGTAAGCTTATTTAATGAGAATTCATTTGAAAAATTCTTTTCTAAATCTCTTTTTTTTTGTCTTCTATATTAAGGTGGCAGTTGGTGTTGGTTTGATTCTCAACAGTAAATATGATGTAAATGACGAGCGAGAAATATGCAAAGCAAACCGAATTAGTAATATGACAATTATTGGAATATTCATAATTACAGTTGTTAATGTCTTTATATCTTCATTTGGAGTTGCAGAAGCTCCCAAATAATAATATAATATTCTTGAAATGATATTGTAAACAAAAAAAAAAATAATTTTGATACTCGATAAATAGTTTTAATAATTTTACATTTTAATTAAAACAAACAAAAAATAATTTATTTTCTAAGGTTTAAACATTGTAAATATGCTAAGAAGAAGTAAAAAAAAAGTTTAGAATAAATTTTGGCTACACATTATTAATCATATGTCTAACAAAACATTTTGTTTATACTTGCATTATTATTTTAAATCGTTTCGTAAGGTCTAGTATTTAAAAACGCAGATGGTATATTTCGAATTTCAAAATCATCTAGAACTATCTACATAATATGTACATATATTTATATTTTATAAAGATTTGCTTTATAAAATTTTATAAAAAAAATGGCTTTGATTTTTTAGTAAACCGAGCACCTTTTTATTGCTAGACTAATTTTGTTATAATTTATTCTTTGCGTACAAATTCAAACAATATTGTATTTACAAATTTTTGAAAATAATACTTTTTTAAAGTTGCTCCAAAAATTTCTATTTAAAACTAGTATTGTCAAAAGCCTTCGATTTCGATCGAGAACATGTCATGTTTTTTTTTAATCCAACGCAAAGCGTCCTCTATTGTTTTAAAAAATTGTTTTAATTTATCAGTGACATGTTTACTAAATAATCTACATACATATCTCTGAATTTTAAAGGAAAACTGCGCTAATAGAAAAAATGAAATAAACGGATTTTAATTCTAAACTTCACTGAAAAATTTGACCAACATCAATTCAGCAATTAACGAGATATATACATAATGCCAATAACATAATTATAAGAAAATTTTCTGAAACATCAAAATCTTCAATTAAATTCGTTTAAAAGAAGGTCGTTAAACTCTCTACACGAAATCAGTAGAGTCCTGTAGAGCAAGTAAAAAAGGCGAATCTTATGCAATCGAAAATCCAAAAATGCAAATTATTTACTCAAGTTAAATCCGTACCAAAATCAAGCGCTTTACTGCCTTAACACAATAGAATGCTGAAACTGGAACTGGAACTGGAGATGCAACAGTTGTAAAAAAATATCGAACGTATGCTATTTTTTATGTGCTCACAATGCAGCTCTACATCATTTTGTATATTTTAAAGAAAAAAACAACAATCACGGTCTTTACTTTTTTTTATTTCCGATAATTTTAATATTTTTCGCGAAACAAAACTTCAATATTTTTTTCTGACTCTTTTTTTCTTCATACAAATTGAAACGTCAAATGTGCTGCAAGTGAAAATTTAAAAGTTTGTGAAGTCTGCAACATCGACTGCAGTTGCGTTGTGTTGTATTCTTAACATTGAATTTGTGTGTATTCAATATTTTGACATCTATTCCAGCTGCGCCGTTCCAGTTGCAGCTCCGTATCCATTGTGTTCAGACAGTTACTCTCCATACCTACCTCCATTTCATCCATAACCATATAACCTTAAAAACTCACAAAAATATTACTGATCCTAAAAACGTTTATATCTAAACACATGTCAAGTGTTAATGACGTTTAAAATTAAATATTTAGTTGATTGAAGTAAATTATATTTTTATTTTTAAGAAGACTTTTAACTGATACGAATAGAGGAGGAGATACTAAATTTCTTCAGATGTAACTTTGACAATGACAGCTCTTATGCACATACAAAATTGACAGAAACTCAGTTCATTCAGTTCCCTAACTCTAAATTTCTTTGATTTTCTTTGTATTTGTGTGAATTTTTAGTAATCAAAATCCCTTTCCGTCCTTAAAAGATTTTGCACAGTAGAGTGCTCTCTACCTGTGATTTTCTTTCCAAGAAATTTCTGTGACAGAAATTCAACAGTTTAAAGTACCTCGAGTATAGTGATTGTCATTTGTATTAGGTGATACGGAACAGCAATTTTGCGTTTCCGTATGTTTGTGCAGTTTTAAAATATGTCTGAAAATGTTAATGTTAATGACCGGACCCTACCTATATTTATGGGGTACGAAATGAATCGATTTACACTGAAACGAATGTTGGGAAATATTGCGATTTTGCTTTCAATCAAAAAATGATATGAATTAGATGATGTCGAAATAATGCTACAATTGCCTGCTTTACTTTACGCAAGTTTGTGAAGAAAGTTTCTGAGACTGTTTTAATGATTGAGATATAACCGAACAATATTCCCGTGTTTAAATACTGCGCTCAACGGTCCATCATATAATCAGTCGATTTGGTGATGCTGCTTGGCCACCACGGAGGAGCGATTTGATGCTGTTGCAATTTTTGTTGTGATGTTTCATTAAAGGTCAATGTTATGCTAAAAATTTAAGGATGATTCAGGCTTGCTATTCGTGAAATAAGTACAAAAACCATCGAAGATGTATTAAAAAGTCAAGAAAGTCAATTCAATTAAATATTATTTTACAATTATTTGAATGTTTTAAATTTTTAAATAAATAATAATTGAACGGTGTTTTATACAGACAGACTTTTTAAAAAGAAACCAAATGGATTTAATATTTATAAGAATGCCATACCAATTTTATTGAAACATTTATCAAAAATTTGTTAATTTCATTAACAAAAAAATACTTAGAAAAATAATTTAACATTAAATGTTTGTGTGTGTGTGAGTGTATGTGTTTTGCAACAATTGCATCTATAACATTTTTGCTCTTATTAATTAATGTGTTCAATTTGTTAGTGTCTTATGTCAAATTTAAAAAAATATATAACATTTATTTCTTTTATATAACTTTTAAAAATAAGAAAACACATTATTGGAGAGATGCGCACATTTTGTTTTGTTTTGTTTAGAAACAAAAATTATAGATTTTTTATGTTCTGACTATTTTTTGTTTCTATATATGAATATCTAATAACTAATATCACAATATAAATTGGATCTCAATAATTCAAATTGTTAATATCCAATCTTATCGAAGAAACTCTGCAAAGCCTTCACCCCTGCATATCTTTGCTCTCGTTTTTGATTTATTTTTGGTTAGAATTGTCCATAAGCAGTTCAAAGTCACAGACCAATGAAAAATGATCGGAAGGATATTGATAGCTTGGTGTACGATTTTTACCAATTTCATCACCTTGTGGAAATTCCAGGCAATTTTTCACCTAAAAACAATTTTTTTTTTAAATTCATGAAATTCATCAAAAAAAAAAAATAAGTATCAGTCTTACCTTAAGTTGATCCTTAGAATAGAACACATAATCAATAGTATGACAAACTTCACCTTCTTCACGGATCTTCCATGTTGTATAAGGAGGTTCACAATTGGCCAATGTTTCGGCATAATTTTCAGCTATAATATCTTCACTGTTTTCACTCTTTACATTATTCGATTCTAAATTATCTAGTTCCTTTTTAATATCCGCATATCCACTGGACAAATTCAAGCCTTCACTACTTAGAACTGTAGAATAAACTGGTTCAATTGGTTCGGCATTAAAATCACCGCATATCAAAATTGGACGTTTTCCAGCAAAATTCTTAACAAAACGTACAAGATCTTTTCCTTGTTCATTACGTAATTTCGATAATAATGAACCATGGCGAGCTTTTAGATGTGTTGTACAAACGCAGATCTCTCTGCCAGTTGCTTTAATTTCTAATGTTGCAGCTATAGCCACTTGATTGCTTTGAACACGCCAAACTTCGAGAATGTGAGTTTCGAAGTTCTTTAATTCGAATTTGTCACGTTTGTAGAATATGGCACAACCATCGGGACCGTTGTTTTCTTCAATATACAAACAAGGTGAGTCCGGTTTAGGAAAGAATATCCCACCATAGTTTTGTGAGCCAAGAACATTTTCGAGGAATTTAAAATGATCAACTTCCTGTAAGAAGATAAAAGAAAAAATGGTTTGAGATTACAAAAGGCATACCAATATTAAACAAAACAACTACATAATATGCTGTCATCAAAAAGGGAAACCCTATACCGACGACGACGTCTTGAACGTCTTTTAAATTATATAAATATTAAACTCATCACTGACTCACTGACTAAAGCCGGAGCCACATTTATTTCGTGTGATGTGTTGTGGCACTGACTGTGCACAATAATCAGTATTTTGTCTTGCAAACTTTCAGTTTTTGTTTCGCTATTTACTTATTCTCTTCCCCGAAAACTCTTTAATCTTTAAAATCTTTGATTGATTGATTCCGACACAACACACCACAACACATCATATGAGTATTTAATATAAGCATATTAAATACATTGAAGCTGCAGCGACACACGACACCACAACACACCAAACGAGATAAGTGTGAATCCGGCTCAACGCTGAATTCGATGCTAAACTTATAATTCACAGCAATTCAAGGAAATGTCGGATTTTACCATCAACGGAAAGGGGTTACGAATTGCACATGTATTAGGAATTTTTAGTTGGGTGATATTATAGGCGTGGGGAATTTTTGAAAAATGGTGGTTGGGTTATTTTTTGAGGTGATTTTTTTTGTATCTTCTATTTTTTTTAAATGTCAACTGTCAATACATCCCTGAATTGTGTGAAATTGATTAAAAATTTCCGGGTTTTATGTATGACGTGACGCTTTATCTGCAGAAGGCTAACCGTTGTGGAATCATAATGCATGGCGGATCTTGTATGCAGCCGTCCATGATAAGATGATTCGTGTGCAAGAGGCCTTGTTGTTTAACGATGGACATTTTATTGCACTAGCATAGTGTCACCCTCTCTGTATCGATATTTTAAGCCCATTGGAAAAATTGCGTCTGAGATAACTTGAGTTGAATTGATTTACTAACTCCGGTTTAACTATCAGTTAATTCAGGTACTGGAAGAATGGCTGTTACTTTTTTAAACATTATGTTTAGAGGCATCAAGTGAGTCCATTTGTAATATTTGAGAATATAAATTACATTCCTCATTGCAACTGCATTGAATATGCGATAAGGGAGACGCTTTAGCAATGAATATGACATTATTGCTCGGTAAATGAAAAGCAATTATTGATTCCATCGCCAAGGCAGTAAATTTCGACGTTTAAAATTTTTCAAAATGGTATCTCTAGGATTTTGAATGACTTTTGATTCCTTTTGAAATTTATAGTAGAATGAAATCAAAAAATAATTAGCTATCTCAGAAAATTGAACGTTATTCCTCAGTGAGATTGCTACTGTCAAGTAGCTGAGACTTTCCCAATTATTTTTTGGCGCAATTGATAAAATTATAAAAAAAAAGATTGACTTCTAGCGATGGAATCTTGTTCAGGTTTCTCCTTCTCCTCAGTGAATTGAAAGAAATTTTCTCAAAGAGATTTCAGAAACGTGAAGTGGCTTAATAGGCGGGTTCAGGAAAATGAGATCTCGGAGAACTCAGTTTTGTTTTTCTCAGTTCTCAGTTTCTCAGTTTTGCTGTCAAAACTCTGAGAAAAAAAATCTTGAATTCGCTTGCTCACTTTTTTGAGGGAGAAAAATCTCTGAGATCTCATTTTTTTGAACGCGTCAAGTTAAAGAGCAAAAAAAACATTTGACGTAAGATGACATTTCTATAATGACATTTGACAACTGAAATTGTCTGGCAATGAAATTGATACTGCGTCAAATATTTTTAATGGTGATATAGCACTATTCCTGATTCAATTTCAACTTTTAAACAAACAAGTCATATCACGAAGAAAACAATGTTTTGGTTTTTTGGTCAAGATGGCATTATTTAAAAGTTGTCGGAATTAAATATAAATCACATTCATACCTGCAAACAAATGACATCCGGATTATTCTGCAAAATTTCTTGTACTATAAGGTATTTTCTGTGATCCCAAGTCAAAGCCTCATCAGGACACCGCACAAATCCATCATTATTCTGTCCCAAAGCTTAAAAAAAAACAACGAAAAATCAACTATTAAATTTATGCACATAATATTATTTATTAAAATATACCAATTGTCGCTTGTCAAAAAAAAACTTACTCTGTGATAAAATATTCCATTGAAGCAATCGTATGTGATTTGGTGCAGTTATTGGCGCACTGCAAACTAATAAAAAAATAACAAAAAATAAATAAAACCAAATATTGACTTGAAAATTAGTACGTTTTCATTATCATTCATTATTCTATTATGTATACCTTTTGAAATTGAATTCAATTTAAGGAAGCTCAGTCCATCGCTAATATCATTCGAAACCAACGACGGTGATGTTATTGATTGTTTTACAAAATATCTAGTCAGCAATTGTGGTTGATTCTCACCACGCAATTGTTTAATATGCTGCAACAATTCACTCGTACTCAAGCCTTGTGGTATTTCAAGACTATCATCTTGAGAATCGATATTATTAATTTTTGGTGCCGAATTAAATGATCCCATCCTGAAAGCAGAAGAAATCCATATGAATAACTGTGAAAATTTGAATCATTGTTATATTAATATAAAATTTCATTCAAAAATAACTCAGGCATCATAGACACGTCATTATCAATTTATAGAGAAAAAAAGCTCAAATAAGCAAAAAAATGCGTCACATGCTCGGGTGTATACTCTGATGGGCAATAAAAAACTAATTATAAACTATGGAGGGTGCTCCTCTATAAAATATTACAGTGTCGGCAGGCATACAAAATATTCTTCAAACTTTTAATTAATTCAAATGTCATTATAGCGCTAGACATGCTTATAATACTCACAGAGCAGGTAATTTCCAAATTATATTCCGTAAGATTAAATACTTGATAAAGTCAGTTGCGAGAAAAACGGAAGAATTAACTTTTGACATACTTAAGATTATTAGGTATGATATTTTATTTTTTTTCAAATTAAATTTCTTGATTAAATTTTCGTTGACTATCAATACGGTATGAATGAACACGGCAACACTTTTGTCTCTAAAGAGTACTTCACATCATCAATAAATTAAAGTAACTGATATAGTTTTTATTTTTCCAACAAGCAGTTAAAAGTTTAATTTAAGACGTTATACGCGACGAAGTACGGTAAAGCAGTCTCGGCTCTCACAGACATTTAAATTGCAAATTAACCAAACACAAAATTCTTATTTTTAAAAAAATAACAGAATCTTCAATTACAGTTTATCATTTAGAATTATTTCAGTACCTATAAAAAACATGTACGTTGTACGTACAATTATTGTAAAATGTGTTAGAAGTTGTATACCTACTGTCCAGTGGTGTGTTTGTTTGAAATACCTGATTAAAGTTCGTCTCAGATAACTATATTTCTTTGACTTTAATTAAAATGTAAAAACTTTACTCTGCACTGAAAAAAATATTCTTCGTTAAGTTATGATTTTCTTATATTAAATGAGTTCAGTGAAAAACTTCATTTAAAATATTTGTTTAAAAGTTCATTGCTTTTCTTTTTTTCATAACTTAACGAATAAACATTCGTTGATTCAACCAAAAATCATTAATCAATGTTTTCGTTAAATAATAAAATAAGTCCAGTCCATTGATTAAATGAATATATTCGTTGTTAATAGTGAGCAGCTTCATTAAAAAATAGTACAAATTCATTGAAACAATGAATTCTAGTGTTAAATTGAATTCTAATGAAATCATTGAATAAATGAAAATTTTCGTTATATTTTTGTAAAAAAAATATTTTAGTGTTTTAAGTTTCTCAATGGACATTAATTACTAAATTAAATACATAGCCATTTCAAATCTTGTCATCAATGATAACAGAATGTTCGTTGAAATAGCCGGGTAAAATAAAACCTCAATAATAACTTCTGAAAGTAAGGGCAACGTTATATTGTAATGCAATCGTTGCCTTCGTTCAGTGTTGTTTATAATAACGGGTGATTTTTAAGCTGGTTTGGTTTTGGCAACACTGGTTTTGACAGCTGACGTGTGTTTAGTACCTTGTGTCACTGTCAAACAGCTTCAGTTTGGTTTGCAATTTAACCATGGATCGTCTTACAAATGAACAACGCTTGCAAATTATTGAATTTTACTATCAAAATTCGTGCTCGGTTCGAAATGTTGTTTATCGAAAAATTGTGTTCAGCGATGAGGCTCATTTTTGGTTGAATGGGTACGTAAATAAGCAAAATTGCCGCATTTGGAGTGAAGATCAGCCAGAAGCATTGCAACAGCTACCAATGCATCCCGAAAAAGCCACTGTTTGGTGCGGTTTATGGGCCGGCGGCATTATTGGGCCATATTTCTTCAAAGATGATGCGAATCGCAGCGTTACTGTCAATGGTGAACGCTACCGAGCGATGATAACAAACTTTTTTTTTGCCCGAAATGGAAGTTCTTGACTTGCATGATATGTGGTTTCAACAAGACGGTGCCACATGCCACACAGCACGCGAAACAATGGCGCAATTGCGAGGCGAGTTTGGTGAACAGTTAATTTCACGTTTCGGGCCGGTCAATTGGCCGCCTAGATCGTGCGATTTGACACCATTAGATTATTTTTTGTGGGGGTATGTCAAGGCTAATGTCTATAGGGACAAGCCCGCTTCGATTGACGCACTGAAAGCCAACATCCATGCATTCATTCGTGAGATACCGGCCGATATGTGTGAAAGAGTATGCCAAAATTGGACTCAGCGGATGGGCTACCTGAGACGCAGCCGCGGTCAACATTTGCATGAAATTATCTTTAAACATTAAATTGCAAGGTTCAAACTATCGATTCAAATAAATATTTCATTCATTTTTTCGAATTTTTTGTGTTTTTTTTTTTTTTAAAGTTCTAAACCTCTTAAAAAATCACCCATTATTTATGTGAACTTTTGTGAACCTACCGACACCCGGTCCGTTTACTGTATATTGGCTGTATGTGTCATCCCTTGGTGTGACACATGACAGCCCCTTGCAGTGAACTTTGTATACGTCAAGCAATGTGAGCACAGCGTTGCCGAAGTGACACGATCGTGTTTTTTTTTACAAGAAAATTTTATCGTGGCACGAAAAAATTCAGTATGACATGTTCTTCTTATTTTTATTGTTTACTAAAAATAGAAGGAATTTTGCAGAAATTTTAGGAAAATTGCTCCAAAAAACTTTAACCCATAATTGAATTATATTTTTTTAATAAAAGAATTTGCGTTATTTTCATATGGCGCGGTTTTGCAGAAAATGTGGGCATATTTTTTTTTGGGCGGCAACGCTTTGTGAGTGTGTTCAGGACGCCGCAACCGTTGCGCCGCCGCCCCCGAATTAATTTTCATTTGTTTAATTATTGATTTTTAGCCGTATTTTGGTGAGAGTTAGTTTTATTTCCCCCAAAATCTAACCAATGGCTGTAAGGCTTCTATTAATTTTTAAATTTCACAAAACATTAAACAAAAAACATTATTTCGAAAAACTTCCATGTGAAGACTTTTCACTTATTTTGCGCGTTCAGAAAAATGAGATCTTAGAGATTTTTCTCACGCAAAAGGTGAGCAAGCGAATCCAAGTTTTTTTTTTATCCTCAGAGTTTTGACAGCAAAACTGAGAAATTTTGCTGAAATTGAAATTTTGCATGATCCTGTTCATGTAAATGAAATTGCTGAGAATTCCAAGATCTCATTTTCCTGAACACGCCTAATAATACAAACCATATAGAAGTGACAACTTCTAGAATTTGAATAATAAGAGTTCTAATATGGTACTGATAGATAGTTACATACATATCTATCAATTTAAGTGTATGAGGTATTAAGTGACATTGACATACTTTTAATTTAAATTTAAATAAAAACATCACAAATGATAATTTTTTCTCTATTTGCATGGCTTTTTTTTAATTTCCCTAGCCTTAAGAAATGAAATTTCTAAACAGATCAAAGAAATAAAGATATTTTAAAGACCATAATTCAACACATACAATTTTGTCACTTAACACCTTCTCATTCTAAACGCTTCAATTACAGAATTCGCAAATTTAGTACTGGTGTTCCACAAGTAACTATTCTTAGTCCAATTCTGTTCACTCTTTTCACTTCCAATTAACTTCAACAAGAGTATATTTGATATAGTTGCAGATTACATGGCAAGATTGCAATAACCGACTCAATTCAAACCCTAATTAAAAAGCTTCAACGAGACTTAAATCAAGTTTCGAAATAAAATGTGAAATATGTATTTTTTATGAAAAAAAAATATTCGAAATTCATTACCTGATTTTCACATTATTCAAACGCCTAAAAATTGGCAACATATTTTCTCCATTCAATTAAAATTGTATCTACGTATCTTCTGCATTAAATGCCACACATATACAAAAGTTAAATAATTAAAATTATATCTTCACTTTTTTTTTATAAGACTAATAAAAGGGAGATATTTAAAAAAAACTCTTTAGTCCGATATGACGATGACCACAAATCAAATTGCCAAAGTGACGATATAAAGCGATTAATATGCGAGTAAGCATCAAGATAAAACTTTCAATGATCTGAATAAAATTAATAAAATCAAGTGCAAACTGACTTTCCCATTACATTTTACAATGGGTAATCTATGATACTCCATAGGGATTCTTTAAACAAAGTTAGTTAATGGATGAGGGAAATAAATGCGCACAGGTTAGATTTAACATCTTGGATTGAGTAACTGAAAAAAGTCTTGGCACACTATATAATTCGGGTATTCACAACTTAAGTCTTGTTTCCGATTTTTACTATAAAAGATTAATAATTTAATTCTTGGGATTCCCTGCAGATAACTAACTTATCAATTAACACATTTTATTATCGACATTAAATTTGTGTTTTTCCAGCTTTTTTTTAAATCAATATACTAACTAAATCAAATAAACAATGAATTGACATTTTAAAACAATATTTCCACTGTTTTTTTTTTAATTAAAAAAATAATTATTTCGATTACCTGGTTAACATGACCTTTTGTAAATAAGATTTTCTGTCATTTTTGCAAGGCATTTTTTGATTTTGTTTCATTTTGAGATTTCTTTCCATTTTTTTATTTATATGTACAACAAGTTTATGTGTAAAGCAAATTTTTGTTCTCCAAAAGTTATAATATTTACAGCTGATTTATTATTTTTTTTCTTTTATTTGTTTGGTTTTTCGTTAATATAAAAACAAGTTTCTGCAACTAAACAATTTATTGACAATCAAAAAAAAAAAAAAAACAATTGCAAGACACTCTATTTAATCACATATGGGGGTTTAGGTATTATAACCTTTTTACAACCGATACAGAATGCGGTTTATACAAAACTGATCACTCACAATGTCTGAGATCTTAGAATTTAACTTTTAGAATGAACATATTATTTGAACTGGATAAATGTAGGTATCGCACGTGCAAAAAAAAATACTCTTTTCAAATCTTTGATAAAAACAAATATTATTAGGTATAAAGAAAATAAAAGTTTATACTTAATTTACATTTTCTGTGGGATGAAAATGAAAAAAAAAAAAAATGCCTATTAACATTATTTTGTTGTTTGAAAAAAGATTATTGTAAGCTTCGATGGTGATGCCGCATGAAATGGATTTACTACATAAGGAGAAAATGTAGCCACTGAGGGCGACAGAATTTTGGGGGGCGGAGAATTTGATGTTGCAGATTTCGTTTATCGTATAATTAACAGAAATTTTACTTTCATTGTAGAAATCGACCAATTTTAGGTCACAATGGTCGAAAGATTCCACGAAAACTTTGAAAAAAAACTTTTGTGGTGTTTAGACTCTAAAATTTGGAGGGCGCCATTTAAAAACCACGTAAACTTTAATTTACAATATTGTACATTACGAATAAAAAAAAAATTACCCAAAATTTATAACATCAAACCAAATATTATCTGCAATTTTATTTTCTCTTAACGTTTGAAAGTGTTGTACACTAGGGCGTATGCGTAATTTTAATAAAATGATCATAACATTTTTTAGAGAAATATAAAATTGTGGAAAATATAGGCGTCGTTTTGAGATTCATAAGAGTGACTTATTTCCATAAAAAATCTGTAGTTTTTTTTAAAGTAGAAATGCAATTGCGAATTTCATAAATTTTAGGATTTTGTTCCTACTTTGTTTTTTTTTATATAGGAACGTAGTTTAATCAAAATCATTAAAGCAATTTTCCAGAATATTTAAAAAAAAATGGAAATTGTTGTGTGGCATCAGCTCCGTTCTATAGATGAGTTGAAATAAAAATTCGAATTTTTTGAATTAAAATGCTGCACGATTGACCTAACTATTAAGGCTCTAGCTGGAAGTACAGACGCATAAATGTAAAATAATGATACAAACAACGCAGAGGCAAATGGATACATGCATGATACAGATGCTATGACAAAATCCATTTATTTTCCCTTAATAGAAATTATTTAGTTCAATTAAATACTGGATTTTTTTTATAAAAAAAAATATACTCTTGCTTTATGAGTTAATATTTATTTATTATCAGGGGATTTTTTCCTGTTTTTTTTTGTGTTCTACACCATTATAGTTATACCTCTAACCTCAAACTGTAAGAAAAGGGGGCTTTTAACCATTTTGGAAGCCACTGGCATGGCGGGGTGAAAAATTAGATTAAAACCTTTATTTATAGTGAGGGAATATCGGTTGGTTATAATTATAACACCAAGAAATGTGTTTCTCAATCGGAAATTTTGGCAAGAAACAAGTTTTTTTGGGACCTTATTGTCAATTCATAATAATTAATATACACATGTACATATATTTTAATTAACAAGTAATTTTGTTCGTTTTTCAATAATAAGTAATTTTCTTTTAATAAAAAAAAAAACACTCCACAAAAAATGCCACTTCCCAACTTCCCATTCATTTAAGTTTATTTTGATCTTAATTAACAACAAAATTATTTTTTAAACAATAAAAAAAAAAAAAACATATTTAAAAAAAAAAATATCTCCAAGTAGTTTGCACGAATGTAGCTACATTTAAATGAGAAGTGTTAAATAGTCAGAAGAACTAACATTTCAAAATGTTTAAATGCAATATTGTTCGAACTATTTTCAGCACTAGGTGCAGCCATTAAAAAGTTATAGGTGAATAATTAAAAAATAAGACAATTTTCTCAAAAAAAGTAAAAATCCTATTTCCATAATGCGAGTTTTAGCCAAAAATCTGATATGTAGTTTTCTTTTATTTTTAAAAGGAGTCAAATTTCAATGATTTTCAAAAAGATGAGTCCTGAAGTCCCAGCGTTAAAAAGGAGTGAGAGTAACTCTAAAGAGTCCCGAAGGTAACGCTGAGTCCCCTGGCAGTAAAATAAGAAAAAGCACAATCTTGTATATGATATAAATAGAATAAAAACTCAGAGTAGATGTTCAATAAAAATAAGGCAGGTGCGACTGTTAACGAACCCATTTGTGCCCGTGGAAACTTGACACCCGATATTATTTTGTTATGAGAACATTTCTAATTCAAAATCTTAAAAGACCTTACCAGGTGTTCAATATGCGATCAAGTGAAAGTGAAGTCACAGTTTTTCAACTTTTTTAGTTTTTGGGGGGATTTTTTTGCTTAAAAAAACTCTCAATTGAATGTTTTTACAAACTTTATCAATTATTGACTACGTCATTGTATGTAAACAAATAATTAGCCTTTGAAATTAGTTTTTGTTCTCAAGATATTCGAGCCGATTTTTAGTGTTTTCTTGTAGTTTATTATTGTAGTCATTTTTTTTTAATCATATAAAAAATCAAATATGCAAGTGTGTTGTGTATAGAATAAAATTAGTCGCGAAGTCAATATCATTGTTTGTTCTAAAACTATTGTAACCGAAAAACGTTTTTTTCAACAAGTTTTAGCATGTTTTTTAATAAAAAAAAAAATTGGAATGTGTAGAATAAAATAAAGCTGAAATAGATGGCATTTCTTGTTCTCGAGATATTCGAGACGAATGACATTTCAATTTTTTTTAATTGCTGTAGTAAGAAAACCTCTGAATGAATTTGTTTCAAAACCCTTTCTGCACTTTATAATTTTATTATCTATAAAATAAAATTCATTTGATATTTCTATTCGTTCTCGAGATACGGTGAACCAAAAAATGTATCACGAACGTACGAACGTACGTTCAAACATACATACAGAGTTTTTTCTCTAAAAATGATGGATTCAGATTCTTAGTATCTCGAAAAGTGGAGATAATATGTCAAAATTTTAGATTCGACAAAATCACAAGTATAGAGAGCATCTTGCGAAGATTAATCAATGACAAATCCTCCAACTAACTCTAGTCATATTTATTTATTTAAAATTGTATTGTGTTTAAAGCCACAAAAGTGAACTTAAATCTTTAGTTTCTGCAAGTGATCTGCGTCTTTAAGACGTTAACCATGCATCTCAGACATTTAAATTTAATACTGAAAATTTAAAACCTGCCTTTAGGGCAGTACATTTTCTAATCCACTACTGAAATCGGCAGCGGCGGCAATCTGTTGACAATGTTTATGTATTTTGTTGTATATTAATGCAAAAATGTGTGATATCTTATCTAAATACCTATACGTCTCCATAGATATACTTCTTGGACACAAAGGCATTTTCAATGAGTTTTTTATTTTTCTTTACATATTATTATATTTTATTCTCATTCAAATGAATGGGGTCTCACTTTTCTTTTCTTTTCAGTCCTAAAACAAACAAAACAATATGCCATGCAGATAAAAAAACAACAACAACAACAATAAGAAATGATAAAAAAGAAGAAGTTATTGTAACGAGATGCGCATGCATATTATAATGTATGTACATAGAAACGATTGGCGCGAGTTTTTGTCTGTTTTTGTTGTTGATATTCAGTTAATTTGCTTTGAGATGCTTGCGGGATATTCTCGTGGATTTGTTTATGTTGATTTGTTTATCTCGATATCCGCTTCTGATGCAAATCCACGTGTTTTTTTTTTGTTTTGGCGTAATTATCACAATCGAATTGTAGAACGATAAACGTGTATGTACATTGTTGTGCAAAATAAAATTGTTCAGAACATTTTTGGTTTAGAACAAAAAGAAACGTTAAATTGCGTCAATCATATACATTATATGAGGACCACTTGCCATAAAGTATCAGGATAAAAAGTAAGTAAGCTTATTTTAAGTATACTATACCTACATATATATGTATATAATGGGTGTTTTGTTTTTAGAGGTATAGAACTTTAAGTTGGCAACACTATTTTAACTGGCGGCCATTTTGTCAGCTGTCAAGTGATTTATTTTTAGTTTGGTTTGGCATTTCAACATGAATAGGCTGACGCCTGAACAACGCTTCCAAATTGTGCAAATTTATTTTGAAAATCATGGTTCATGGTTCCCAATTTTCATAAGCGAATTTTTTTTAGCGATGAAGCTCACTTTTGGTTGAGGGGATACGTCAATAAACAAAACTGCCGTATTTAGAGTGATGATAATCCCCAAATGTATGTTGAGACACCGTTACATCCACAAAAACTGACTGTTTGGTGTGCTTTATGGGTTGGTGGAATAATTGGTCCGTACTTCTTTAATAACGATGCTGGCCAGAACGTTACAGTCAATGGTGACCGCTATAGAGCCATAATTACTGACTTTTTCGTTCATCAATTGAACAACCATGATGTGCAGGAGCTGTGGTTTCAACAAGACGGCGCAACATGTCTCACAGCTCGTGCAACAATTGATTTATTGAAGGAAACGTTTGGTAACCGCATAGTTTCACGTTATGGACCCGTGAATTAGCCTCCAAGATCGTGCGATTTAACGCCGCTTGACTATTTTCTGTGGGGATATGTGAAGTCGCTAGCCTACGCCGATAAGCCCGAAACGATTGACCACTTAGAGGACAACATTCACCGTGTTATTATCGATATACGGCCATAAATGTTGGAAAAAGTCATCGAAAATTGGACCTCCAGATTAGACTATCTACGTTCGAGCCAGCCGTGGCGGTCATATGCCAGAAATCATATTTAAAATATAACGCCAAAAGATTATCTTTCGAATAAAGTAAATTTCATGTCAATTTAAAAAAAAAAAAACATATTTGTTTTATTCCATTTCAAAGTTCTATACCTCTTAAAAAAAACACCCTTTATATAATATACAAATATGCATTTAGATTTATTTAGGCATGAACCGAAAGCCATTGCATGCGATTAACATCGCAATGTTCTTATATTACACGAACATGTTATGAATGTGTATAATCCGCGGACCTGTATCTCCATAGGAACAAATAATTAAAACACAGTGGTTTTTTAAAGTCGGGAAAATAGTTAAAAACCCGACTATCAATGTCTTTTATTCAGAAAGCTCGAATGCTGACTGTTCTGTACAAGGTTGCGTTTACGACTGACTTTTACAAGAATAATGAGTGCTTATGTGCATCTCTGACTGTACTACTCACACACATAGTTATTTTATCAACACATGAATGTAGCATAAAAAGAATACAAATATAATATATTACAATGTGAATGTAGTCAATCATTCGATACAGAATGCAAGTTGTGTCACTTGCAAAACGTGTTGGTCAAATTTATCTTCATTGTCAATTATGTCATTTAAATATTATTATTTTCAAATGTCATATAAATCTTAAGTGCGAGGCTATACTTTTTTTCACCAATAAAATATTGGAAACTTTGCCTAATTCGGTGTCAAATTCACCCATGAAGAGCTTCATTTTGTAAACTATTCATATAATTCATTTAATTCACATAAATTCCCGTATTTTTTTGTTTAAAATTAGTAAAACCTTTCCCATTTACAACACGTTGAATCTCTGAATCTGAACTAACTGAGATTTCAGGAATGTACAGAACATGTCTTACAATGTTTAGAAAAAGAGAGCTATATTTTGTTTTGACATAGGTTAAATAGACGCAGATTAGAAGAGAGTCTTTTGTCTATAAATAGCCTCTATGATATTCTGAAAGGCGCTCGCAGTTGGTTGACTTTGTACAATTATTGCAACCATGCCATGACGTATCGCAACAGTTTTTGAAATGTTAGCCAGTATTAAAGGCTAGTAAAAATTCTTCGAGTCATTGCATTTATCCAAATTTTATGTTTCAAATCATCTAAAATTGTTATTTTTATGTTTTAAATCATCTAAAATTAAGATTGTAAAATACTTATGTACAAAATATATTTGAAAAAATGGTTGGAAAGACAAATTTGTTTCTTAGATTTTTTAAATTCATAGATCCCATTTTTGTTTAAATTGTCTAATAACACAGGTTAGTTATTCAACAATTATCTTTTAATATACCTTTGTTATTTTAACCTCATATGTTATTTTCTTTTTAAATGTATTCTTTGTATGCAAAAATTTTGTTACATATTCTTTATATCATATTATTATTATTTTATTATGAAATGTCATATCCGGCAGACGGCAGAATTGTCAAGTCCGTATTCTTAATCGAACATTGTAAAACCATTTATGAAATAAAGAATCTATCTATCTATCTATCTAGACGCAGATTATCTTTCCAGGGCGTTAAAATCAACAAGAATGAGTTAAAATCTTTATTTAAAATCTTGGTATTAGTTTCTTTTAAAAAAATGTTGAGGTGTCTTAATCAAACTTAACATTAGGTACTATGATGAAAAAGTTAAAAAAAAATCCAAAAAAGTGTTTTTCGCTATACCCCGTCCATCGGTTTATGCCTATATGCGTCTGTATACCTACATTGTCCAATAATTTCAAATAAAAACGCTTTTAATAATAATTTAAAAAAAGACCAATTGAAAATTTATTTTCAACACCACTGTACATTTGATTTCATTTTAATTGATTATGAGAATGTACTAGCATTACATTGAACGTGAACTTTATGCTGGCATTGAGCATTTTATTTATGGATATATACCTAAACAAGCATTTTTATTCAATTTTTCAGAAGATCTATTTTTTTTTGTGATGGAAGGGGAACATCGGAAAAGCTCATTCAAGATTTCAAGACAGAAGATGGTCAATAAAATCCCTCATTTAAAAACAGATTTTGAAAATGTCAGCAAAATCAGTTCTCAACGGACCTAATAAATATAACCGACCTAGTGTCACATGTAAAAATAATATTACCAATTGGAAAGAGAAAGTGTTTAAATTTATTGGAATAATATTTAACAACCAGCTTGAACAAATTATTAAAAAATGTTAATAATTTCAGCAGATAATTCCGCTTCGTTTGACATCTTATTTCTCAAAATCAGTGTGTTATGAAAGTCGGAAAAGGGCTCCAGATCAGACTATAGAAATAATATGTATATGATGATTCAATTACAAAATTTGCACTACTGAAAACAACAGACAAATATAGGTACAGACAAGAAAGCGAGTTAGTAAAAACGTGCTAAAAAGAACTAAGGTCACATAATTGATTGATTATATTAAATATACTAAATTCTTATCATATAACTTTATATCGTATCCCATGCCTGATATAATCTTGCGTTCTACATTTTGAAGGAAACCACACACAATTTTTTCAAATATTCTGTTTGTAAACAAATACCAGATCAACGATTATTGATTATTTCTATAATTGTTCATATCTAAAGCTAATGATTAAATAAAAAAAAAAACATATATATGAAGGCCTTTT
The DNA here is from genome assembly GCA_951394125.1 of Epistrophe eligans. Classification (NCBI taxonomy): domain Eukaryota; kingdom Metazoa; phylum Arthropoda; class Insecta; order Diptera; family Syrphidae; genus Epistrophe; species Epistrophe eligans. Next base: position 32,328,985 of record OX596029.1, read on the forward strand.
TTGACCTTTTTGTATTTTTTACTCAAATACATATGTTTTGAAAAATCTCATATTTTAATATAAACAAATTATAAATTTAAAAGCAAACGGTTTTCTATTGTATTTAAAAAAAATTACAAAGAATTCAATCATAAATAAATTTAAAGAAAAAAAATCATCTGCTTTAAAGATTAAACATTATTTAAGATAAAAATAGACTTTTTATTAAAACAAACAAAAAAGAAAAAAAAAAAACAGAGAGTGAAGAACTCTAAAGTAATGAATAAATTAAATACAAAAAATTACAACAAATGAATCTTTGTGCTTTACTAAGAACAAAGCCTTATACCCATAATCTGTGGTACTATATAATGAGTATAGGTTCAGATTGTGCACACAAAGACACACAAAACATAACATGAACATTTTTGTTTATCTCAAAAAAAAAGGAAACAGCAAAAAATAAATAAAAAAATTTAATAAATGATAATTTTTGTTCGGTGATTCATTTTATAATCAAAGTTAGGTAACTTTTAATCAAGAACTACTTGGAAACAATTTAAACTATATGCAAAACGCACTTCAATTTTTTTCTACGCGCATATATAATACATACATTTGTTACTGATCATGAATATAATCCGCTTTCACATGAGGTAACTGAAAATGAGCTTAAACATCGCAAGGTTAAATCGCATCGTTTAAAAACAGCTCTTGCGATGTTTAAGTCCATTGGCGTCGGCTGCGGATGTACATACATGGTCGGGGTAAACATAATTGCTGAGGTTAAAAAATTGCAAAGTTATCGCTGTTTCTTCTTTGTGCTTTTTTTTATTTTTCTGAGACATATGCGGAGTAAAGAGTGTGGAGAGATGTTTCCTTTTCATTTGAACAAAATTAATAACTATTAAAAATCAAAGCATTTTTGCAACCGAAAGAAAACCAAAAAAGAACCGAAGCTTAGAAATTGCAGTCATCTCAAAAATCAGTGAAGGTTAATTTGCATCGTATAATAGCAGTCTATGTTAACTGTCAAACTGTTGCAAAAAAATATTTGTTTTTGAAGATTGACAGGATTTAATTATTTAAGGATGTGTTCGTTGTTATGGCATAAATAAATGCTTTGTTTTCACTAGAACCAAAAGATGGCGTCCATTAGACTTGATTTCCAAAAAAAAAAAAAATATCGGACTCAATTATAACATTTAGTAAAAATGTGTTAGGCTACCTTTGCAGATCACTTATTTGTTTATGTAATCGGGTTGAATATCTATTTAAGTTTAAGTTTTATGTGTAGAATTTTTGATGTGTAAACATCTATATCGGTGGTAGGGTAAAATGAAAGCATGGAGATTTCTGTGCTGTTACACGTTACGATACGTTGATGTATGTTGGATACGTTCAATATTGGGTACGTTCCTTCGTAGCTCAAACTAAATCGAAAAGTCGAGTTGAGTTTGGGTTAAAATTTGGTTGACAGTTGGAACTCGCCACGTTCTGTGATATAAAACTAGCACTTGAATATTTAATTTGATGTTTACATCTTAACCGTGAGTCCCGGCACTCACACTTTTTTTAATTACATTTCTCTCCGCCACTTTTTAATTTAAAAATTATTTGCTTAAATTCTTTTATCAATGCTCTTAAATAAAATATAAATTTTAACTTAAAACATCTACTAATTAGTTTAGTTATTGTATTGAACGGACCTATTGCATTATTCTATTTGACATTTTCATTCAATAGTCTTTCAATCGTATTCAATTATTGTACAATTCGATTGTAAATAATTAACAATTTAATTTTGTTCAAATTAAATAACAACACAGACTAGAAATTCTTGCCTGAATAATCCTGACTTTAAGTCAATTAATAAATAATTGAATACATTTTTTTAAGAGCGCGTCAATCAGATAAATTTCAAAAAAGTTTCACTGAACGAGGCGATTAATATTAAGTAGCTAGACAATTTATTCGTCAACAATTTGTGAAAAGATACGTAATTCTCGCGAAATGTGAATTAACTTCTAAAATTTCTATTTATCAATTAAAATATTCAATTCAATGTTAAAAAGACATTCAGTCTTCACGTTAATATACCTACTATACTTAAAATTGACATTGATTGATTATTATTTCCTATATTTTATTGCATTTTATCTAATTAGGTCAAAACATCAACAAAACAATAATACAATTATTTGAAGTTATTTTTAGTTTCGATTTGCAAACAATGCGCGATTTGCTTGTTTTGATTTTATTCAACAAAATGTTTAAATTTTCTAATTATTTATTATATCGAAAGTACATGATGTTATACATTATACATTCAAATATTTTGTTATTTTATTTACCTTGGAATGGGAATCACAACGCGTCGTGTAAATGTCCTAGATGAAACAATCAAACGTGATGATTTGAGAAGAAATTCCATTTTATTTTGTTTTGTTTAGGTTTTTTGTTTTTTCTTGATTCTCTGGTAAACAAAATATTAAGTATCGAAACACGAACAAAATAACAGGGGCGAGGTGCAATTTTTTTTTTTTTTATTTAAAATAGAAAATTAATTTACTTTGAAAAAAAAAGATGTAAAATACTCGTTTGTTTTTAACAAAGATTTTGAAATGATATCATAAATGATAAATAAAAAGTTCTTATCGTTATCGAGAGAATCATTATATCGAATACTCGTTTGTATGGTACACAATCCTTAACATCCTATAAATAAATAAAATAAAATTAGAGACAATTCATATAAATTATGGGTGAATAGGAATAATATTGAGAGAGAGAGAGACAGAAAGAAAGTGATAAAATACTATTACTATTTTTTTTATAATGAAAGTCATTTTTAGTGCAGTATTGAAAGGACTGATTTTCAATCAGAGACTTTAAACATAAAACACAATTTTTAAATTCTATAAAATATCTTATATTTTTTTTAAAGAAAAGCATTGAAGTGGGAATACTTGCTGTATTGGATTCGTGTAGAAACAAAATTCTAGATTTCAATTAAACTTAATATTTTGAAGATGGAGAAGTATAAGTCTAGAAAAGCTATTTTTGGCATGCGATATGACAGTATAAGTTGTGTCACTGTTCATTCCACAGAAGGGTAGACGAGGAAGCATTTACCGGGATTTCGGAAATTTCACCTTGAGCATATCTTATCCCGTTTTTTTAATTTTCTGTATGTTCCTTTCTTAATTATCTTCACTTTAAAGTACATTTCATTTTGATACTATTAAAGATTTCTATTATTAATAATTAATTAAATAGAAAAAGTAATTTTGCAAAGCCTCCCTTACAGGGATAATTTGCCAAAAGGGTGGGGGAGGTATTAACAGGTACCTAAATATCAAATTTTAAACAAATAAAAACACTAAACATTATTAAATTTCTTCTGAGAAGGAGAAAATATTTTTTTTTATAATTCTATTCTATATACTACTGAAATACATCAGCTAGAAGACTTAGCACTATTTAAATTGGACGTGTTGAATTGTTAATTCAAAATAGCTTTTAACGGCCCTTAATCCACAAATTTTTGTTTGGCGTTTCGTCCCGGCGATCTCACTTGGACTCATCAGTTGACTAGGGCGAACCTTGTCAATACGCAATTTTTGTTAAGTTCAGTTCATCTTACATAGATTTTATGACGAATATCTAGTGTGAAACCTTCATATAAACAATTCCAGGCAAAGGCATCCACGAACTAGTTTTGGGGGGCAAATGCCTCCCCACAAAAAAATTGCAAAGGCCCCCCACAAGCTGTTTTTTTTAAATAATTTATTAATAACTTTTTACCTTGTCAGAAATAATTTTAATTCTCTTCTACTTACCACAGGAAAAATATTTACAAAAGATATTTGTAACGGAGAAGTTATCCGAATAAAAAAATACTACAAATTTACGACAATAGTTAACCTTCCTGAAAAATGAAGATGACAGAACTGAACAGAAACTTGCAAGCCATGAGCACGACAGAACTGAACATCAAAAGGATCAGTAGTTATTTGAAGACATTGAATAAGGACGTAAAATAAAGTGTCAAATATTTTATAAATTAAATATTTGTTTTTATTCAAAGGAATCCATAAGACATTATTAAATTCCTTTGTTTTTATTTTCAAGCGTCTAAATTCGTTGGTATCTTTCTGAGAACTGTCAAACTTTGTGGAAATTTTAAATTTAGAGATGTGCAAAGGAAATCGATATTTCGATATTTAACACATTTTCGGTTCGCCTAAAAAAAATCGATTGGCAGAGGTACCCCATTGGCAAATGATCCCCCGTCTACACATATTAAAGGTAATATCATTAGCGTTTTCATTTTTGTTCAGTTCTGCGCTTCTGTCGAAATCGAGGAAAATTGTGGATGCAATGCCCTTCTTCTTGTCTAATTTCAATATTTTATTGTTGTTTCTAATTCTAATGATGCGGTGATTATAGTTCTTGTGGGCACTTGAAGAGCCATTTTAAATTTATGACACTTTCAACTTTAACAACCTGCGCATTATATTACCTTAGATTTGTATACTGTGTCTTCATTCAGCTTAAGTCTAAAATAATTAACGGATTTACTTATAATTAAGTACAAAGTACTTTTAGAGCCATTTTCTTCACTACAAGTTGAACTTAACTTGAGGATTTTTATTCTCAACTTGTGATTTTGTTTTTCTTCACTTAAAGATGACAGTGTCAACTTTCGATTCTCAACTCTCGAGTTGATCAACTTCTAGTTTTCTCAACTTCCGAAAATAGTAGAAGTTGAGAGAGCAAACTTGAGAGTTTTCTGTCAAATTCAAATTTATAATACATTTTGTTGCATCTTATGTCAAAAATTATTCTCGGTTTAGGTTTAAATTAAATATAAATATTTTTTAAATAAAATGTTTAGAAAAAATTATTATTGGGAAAATCATCCATCGTCTGCTTCCGGAAGCGAATGAAGAAGAAGAATTGTTGGCGATTGAAAGAAGACAATATAAAATTTATCAATGGGTCGGGCTCGAAAAATGGGACAACCATGATTTTATCTACCGATTTCGTATTTCAGAGTGAGCGACAATATACCACTTTTGGTAAATTATTTTTTCTTTCTTTTTCTTCTTTTTTTTTATTTATTTTTATTTTTCAACGCACGAAAACAACCGGAACTTTAATTTTCAAATATGTAATCGCACAGAATAAATTCAAATTTCACAGAATAAATTCAAATCTAAAATTGAAACATATGTACGTATCTGTCAAAAATGCCCCAGGGGAATTATTAAAAACGCAAGTTGGCTAACTTTTAAATTTCAATTCTCGAGTTTGCGGCAAGTTGACAAAATAGTGAAGAAAATGGCTTTTATATGATTTCCTAAAAGGAGAAATTAGAATTTTTGTTATTGCTCATCTAGAACGGATAGCAGCTACATATATACAACGATTTCGTTTTCTTTTTTGTTTTCTCAAAAATAGTTCTAACGATTTTGATTTGACTTCGTACATATGTAGTTGAATCCTAAAAGGTCACAAAAATGAATAATGACTTCGTATATGATATTTCTAAAGTAATTAAAATAATACTAAATTTCATGTTTTGTTAAAAAAATTAAACAGAGAAAATAGTTTTAAAGTTTTTTTTTTTTTTTTTTTTTTTAGAAAATTGGCGATTGGTTTGACTGTTTATTTGCGAAATATTTTTCAAAAAAGTAAATGTGTATACTTCTTTGAAAAATTATAGATTAGCAGCAATTAAGAGAATAAGACAGATTTCCCAGAATTAAAGACAATTCTCAAATTGAAAATCAAGTTGTAGAAAATTTCAACGATTAGAAATAATATGTAACAACTTAACCTTAAACTATATATGTACATAAGTAACTTTCATCAATTTTTCTAAAGCGCTTGAACCAGTCGAACATGAAACAATTTTGAAGCTTCAAACAAGGTAATGAGATAAAAAAAAAAGACGGGCAATGTCACCAGCGATTGATCAGTGTACTGTTCTTGAGGAAATATTCTGAGAAATGAATTGGAATTTCTTAAAGCTGAGTTCCTTAATATTTTAAGCTTCGCGATCAATATTTTCTTGTTAGCAAGATTTTAATGAAATCCACGGTTAATATTCATACGACATTTCGCGAAATAACTAATTAACAACTTTCTATTTTGAATTTGTTTTACAAATAAACAAACATACATACATACATATACCTAGCCAAACTTGTAAAGAAAAAAAATGTAAAAGCTCCATTAAGAATTGCTCCAGTATAAATTGCCTACATGGCAATACCCACATTAACATTGATATGCTTATTTCTCAGACTATTATTATTATTATTAGTCACTTGGTGATTTCTATAAACCTACTCTCACCTTACACCCGAGTCAAACAAACACTCATTCTCGTATAGTACCTAGTGAAGTGTGGCAATCTGACGTCAATCTGTCTACCATGTCAAAATGTCCGGAGAGGGAGAAATAAATGACTGTGTTATAACTTTGCTCGCGTAGTCGAGAACTACTTTTTTTTTTTGTATGTAACTCCGCAGTCAAGTGCAACCAGTTCCAGTTTAGTAGTCATCGAGTAGTGTTTCCAAATGTAGTAGATGATTTATAAGGCAAAAAGGGAAACAGAGTCAACATATATGTACATATGAATATAACTGATTAACCGGGTCCCGAGACGAGGCAGCTCATACGGTTAAATTGACTTAAACAACTTTATTTTTTTTTTCAATTTTAATTTTACCTCACAAGATACAGCAGCAAGTCTCGTGGTGGTTCATATTCACTTCCGTTTTCAATTTTAGATGCATTGGGTGCATGTGAACCGGCGGTGGTAGTGGCGGAAGCGCCCAGACGACGTAGACGATTTTCATTCTCCTCGCAGTCTAGTTCCATTTCAACTCGGCGAGCAGCCAAGCGTCTCTTTACCGCTGGCGAGGTCATTGCTGAGGTTTTAGCTAAAGCTTCCGCAATGGCGAATTTTTCACGAAAATCCTTCAGCATTGCACTTTCTTGAGGCGTAGCATGCGACCATAATGATGACGGATATTGCCGGTCAACAACGTCTGTGTTTGCAGTGTCAGATAGTGAAGTTGTTGCATCAGTGTTATCAATTATATCAGCAACTATTTCGACCAGCTCAGGGACGTTAGTTTTGGAGGAATTGTTGTCATCATTATCATCATCATCGCCGCTGTTTAAACCCAACATATCAGTAAGGAATTGTTGGCGGTGTAAATCAATTCTCGAAGGTGGTCTGAGAAGCGGCTGACGCATACTGTCTATAGGCAAATTTATAGGTGGAATCTGTGGCATCACTTCACAACACTTTTTGGTGCAAAGTTTTTTACACAACTCTGTCAGGGGACTATCATCACTATCATTATCATCAGTCGAACTTTGACAACTAGAACAAGGAGCTTTTATCTTTGAGTCACCTTTCAAGGATAATAATTGATCTTCATTTATTTTCGGAGCTTCTAGAATTTCAAAATCTTTTTCTAGATTCTCATCTATCGAACTATTACTACCTTCACTGTCACTATTAGATTTTCGTATATTAAAAAATAATGGAGGACGTTCAAATTCGGGCGATAAACCGTCCTTTGACAAGCTTGAGTAATCCTTAACGGTTGGATTAGAAAAATTCAATAACAACGAAGTCACGGGCATAGATTTACCGAGCGATGGACGACGTTTGTGGCCATTTGCAATCTGCTCACTGAAGGCACTTTGATGAGATTGCATTGTGACAAAGAAAGTTTTGTATATGAGTATTCGACGTCGACGAGGCGTTTTTCATTCGTTTTTTTTGTTTTTAATTTTTGTCACTTTTTCACACACAACAACAAGGACAAACACGAAAATCACTTGAAAGATCAATCACTTTAGTCAGGAAGTCCTTCGAACAATAATTATTATTAAATCATCAAAAAAAAAAAAAATACAAAGAGAATCAGAAAGTGCAAAAATATTGTTTTTTTTTTTAAATTAATTTAAAAGTAAAACGCACGTTGATTGAAAGTACTGTATAGGTAGGAGCACAATTGCACGTTTAGAACATTAAACTAGTAATCCGAGAGACGTTGGAAATTCTTTATTTATATGGTCCAAGCCGAGGCTATCGACATTCTGATTCTACGTGCGAATAAAAAAAAAAAATAATAATAAAAATACATCTCTGCTGTTTAATATCCCCCAAGGGGTAGTTGCTTGGAGGGTGCGAGGGTAAATTAATAGTAAATAAAAAAATATATATAAAAAGTGAAAATCACACAAGTGAGTGAATGCGCTTTGTGGCTATAAAAACGAAAACAAAAATTATTACTCGTACACACAATCAAGTGCGAAGGAACAACAACACGACGACGGCGCACGACGCGACGATGAACGCTCTTTGGCATACCAGAAATGTTATTCGGTACTAAAGATATAATAATTCATTTATGAAGAATATCTTGATTTAAGAAAAAAAAAATGTTTTGTTTTATTAAAAGGAAAAGAAAAGATGAACAATTAATGGAGGGGAGACGTGCGCCACATCAAGTACCAGAGAGAAATAAAATAATAATCTATCCATCAATCCATTCCAACCCCCACCTTGACGATTGATTATTATTGTTAATAAAACAGCAGGTATATGAGCTGAATACTAATTGATAGTTTATTTTAATCTGAAGAATATGAATATTATGTTTACATTTTTGACTTCAAGTGACACACAAGGGGGAGCATACACATTTTGTATGTTTATAATTACCTCAGACAATATAGGTAGAGGTATAGGTACTTATTGTTTATAAGCACGTTTTGTTTATAAGAAGTTGTGGGATGTTTATTGAGTGGAAAATTACTAGGACTACGATTTCAAAAATGATGTTTCTAAGGTCCGAATGAATTTAAATTCCAAATTTAGATGCCAGAATTTGAGATTCAATTCAATTCAATTCTATTCAATTCAATTCAATTCAATTCAATTCAATTCAATTCAATTCAATTCAATTCAATTCAATTTAATTCAATTCAATTCAATTCAATTCAATTCAATTCAATTCAATTCAATTCAATTCAATTCAATTCAATTCAATTCAATTCAATTCAATTCAATTCAATTCAATTCAATTCAATTCAATTCAATTCAATTCAATTCAATTCAATTCAATTCAATTCAATTCAATTCAATTCAATTCAATTCAATTCAATTCAATTCAATTCAATTCAATTCAATTCAATTCAATTCAATTCAATTCAATTCAATTCAATTCAATTCAATTCAATTCAATTCAATTCAATTCAATTCAATTCAATTCAATTCAATTCAATTCAATTCAATTCAATTCAATTCAATTCAATTCAATTCAATTCAATTCAATTCAATTCAATTCAATTCAATTCAATTCAATTCAATTCAATTCAATTCAATTCAATTCAATTCAATTCAATTCAATTCAATTCAATTCAATTCAATTCAATTCAATTCAATTCAATTCAATTCAATTCAATTCAATTCAATTCAATTCAATTCAATTCAATTCAATTCAATTCAATTCAATTCAATTCAATTCAATTCAATTCAATTCAATTCAATTCAATTCAATTCAATTCAATTCAATTCAATTCAATTCAATTCAATTCAATTCAATTCAATTCAATTCAATTCAATTCAATTCAATTCAATTCAATTCAATTCAATTCAATTCAATTCAATTCAATTCAATTCAATTCAATTCAATTCAATTCAATTCAATTCAATTCAATTCAATTCAATTCAATTCAATTCAATTCAATTCAATTCAATTCAATTCAATTCAATTCAATTCAATTCAATTCAATTCAATTCAATTCAATTCAATTCAATTCAATTCAATTCAATTCAATTCAATTCAATTCAATTCAATTCAATTCAATTCAATTCAATTCAATTCAATTCAATTCAATTCAATTCAATTCAATTCAATTCAATTCAATTCAATTCAATTCAATTCAATTCAATTCAATTCAATTCAATTCAATTCAATTCAATTCAATTCAATTCAATTCAATTCAATTCAATTCAATTCAATTCAATTCAATTCAATTCAATTCAATTCAATTCAATTCAATTCAATTCAATTCAATTCAATTCAATTCAATTCAATTCAATTCAATTCAATTCAATTCAATTCAATTCAATTCAATTCAATTCAATTCAATTCAATTCAATTCAATTCAATTCAATTCAATTCAATTCAATTCAATTCAATTCAATTCAATTCAATTCAATTCAATTCAATTCAATTCAATTCAATTCAATTCAATTCAATTCAATTCAATTCAATTCAATTCAATTCAATTCAATTCAATTCAATTCAATTCAATTCAATTCAATTCAATTCAATTCAATTCAATTCAATTCAATTCAATTCAATTCAATTCAATTCAATTCAATTCAATTCAATTCAATTTAAATTATTTCTTAAGTGTGTACCTACCAATTTATAGTGAAAAATATCAAACAATACAATACAATACACAAATACCGAAAATTTCGTATCGTGAGAAAAATGAACAATGAACAAAAATTCACTTCAGAAAATATCATGTTTACTTGAGATTGCTTATCTACAAAAAAATCTTATATAATTTTAGATTTACCAAAGTGACTTAAAGAGTTAAGTCAATATAGATCTTCGATTAAGCTTAGATTGAAAATATGTATTTATTTTGTGCTTGTTATTTCGCATTCAAAAATCCATGACGAAGGGTTGTTGTTTTGTTTAAAGTGCGACCACTAACATGAAGCCATTAATTAAATTATAAATATTTTGTCAATTTAAAATCTTCAATATCAAAAAAAAAAAGATGATAGATCAATATTAATTATTATTATGTGTTTGTGTACCTTCACTTCAAAATTACTAAATGAGTTATGCAAACACCCGAGTTGATCATAAACTTTCCTAACGCCCACCTCAAAAACATCTCTATCATCATTTTACAGATATGTGTAGTTTAAAAATAAAAAAAACACCGTTTACCAAACGGCTGATCGAGTGTGGCCCATGATGTGTACCTACGCAAATTATTAAGTTGATATAAAATTGCTGTTGCGTTTTGCAAAATGTACCTAATGATTCAATATTATATTATTATTATTATTATTGTTTTTTTTTTTTTTTAATTGAGAAATTCCCGAAAAACAATTAATAAAAATATTTCATTACAAGTACCACCTTATGATGTTGAAAGAGCAGTTGAAGCTTAATTGTATTGCTTGATATTTAGTACACTTATAAAAAAAAATCATAAGCTTGCGATAGCGATAATAATAATAATTCTAATATAATTATGAATGATAATTCTTTTTTCTTGCTCAAGTTCAGGGTCTTGAGAATTTGTAATTAAGTTGTGCTAATAAAAAATATACATTATAATTAATTGATTGAACTGTAATGACTTTAGAAAATAGTTTGTTTTCTAACGTTTATGAAGTAAAATGCGTTTCTTTTGTCACACTTAATATTTTAAGTATTATTTTAAGGCTGATTATATTGCGATAAAAATTAAAAAAAAAGTAAAAAAAGATATAGAAGATTGGAAGAGGGGAAAAAATAGACATCGATAATTGACATTGACAACATATTAAGTGTAATTCCACAATTTTAATAGCATAAGTTTTCACGGCAATCAAACTGAGATTTATTCTAAATCTCCTTTATGATTGCATGATTTACCATAAAAATTTTAATCTAACTAAATAAATATTTAAAATTAAATTCCCATTGACATTTACTTGCCAAATCAAACATACTTTATTTTATGGAACGCACTCATCTTCATAAACGTCATTTTCTCCTTTGACAATTCAATAAAAAATTTGTAATATGTCAAACATTTTTCAATTAAGATTGCATTCTTACCAACTGGCCAACTGGTCATGTATTTCACGGTGCGTGAGTTTAACGCGCAACTCTATGGTTATTTTCTTTTGAACATTAATTCCGTGACGCGCGTGTTATTAGATTCAACAAAAAATTAATTTTGATAGCAAAAAATGGAAGCCGAAGATCTAACAATTTTACTAGACACGGCGGTAATTATTGTTAATAGTATGGATACCTTTTTGACCCTGTTTATAAATATATTCCGGATGGCAAGGATTATAGAGAATGGGGTGCATTTCATAATTCAAAATGAGCTCAGACGTTAATTCCTTGCTACCCGTGTGTGTTCAGATAGATGTAGGTATGTCTGTTTCTATCTATATCTAAGGATTTTGTTGCGGAAACTTATACAGATTTATTTGGATAAACTTATATAAACGTCATTGTGACAGCTGATTCAATTACGCAGCATTTATCTAAATAAATAAAAAGGACGTTCCCGGAAACTTTTGCGTAAACTTATCTTTTTACACAATTGATAAACTTATCTCGTTGCATGAATACCCCGCTAGAGGCGTAAAAAAACTTCCCAGAATTTTGTATTCGATATCACGTCACTATGCAAACACTTTAAACTCATATTCTGATAATATTTACATCCACTCTCAAATTTTGTTGTCGTCTTTTTTATGTACAATTATGGAAAAGGAAGACGAAGACATAGGTATATAATGTAGAGAGTTCTCTTAAGTATTCAGATCTCTCCTTTTGCTCCGTGCGTGTCGGTGGAAAATTTATGAGACCTGACATCTCAGAAACGTGAGCTGGTTAAAAAATTGATATGCAAACAAAAAATTAAGATATTCTCCAAGCATTGTAATTTAATTTAATAAGATTTATTATTTAATGCAATAACAATTACTACATTATTGATAAATATATTTTAGCGGAACGTGTTCAACGATTTTCGATTTTTTAACTATTTTTTCCGCACTCAAAAATTTATAAATATTCAAAACATGTAAAAATTGAGAAGTTTCGGAGGCATGGTTTTTACCCGTGTGTAGCTTTAATAAATATAATTAGAAAACCTTTCTTGCATGTCAATTAACATGGAAGTAGAAAATACTACTCTGCTTTTTCAAGGAATTAAAATTAATTTTTTCTGTCAATCTAAATATAAAAGTGAGAAAATTAAACAACCTAAAGAATGATTTTAAAAAAGATCTCTCAGTAATGTCTTTCATTTTTCATTTGGACGTTCGGAGTAATTTTGTTTGTACTATTTTTTTACTCCTACTACTTTATCGATGAAATTATCACTTTTTTTTGCCAGCCTAAGAGCCCTATAAAGACAACACATCACATTTTTATTCTTTTATTTAACGGAAATAAAATAACACTCAAAATCAATTTTATTGTTATCTCTTTCCTGTGAAAGCCCGACAAGCGATTTAAATTCTTTTATATAAAAAATGAAACGAGGAGAGACGTTGCGGCCGCTACATATATTTTATTGGAAAAATTAGTATAAACAAAACAATCTTGGAAGGTAGTGTAATAAAGCGCATTACATTACATTACATTATAATCCACACACGTACAATATACCGAATGACGCAACCACAAATTACACTACATACGTATACGCCTCCGCATCGTGCGTCGCGTCGCGTTGCGTCGCCGTCTGTCACTTGTCATTGAACTTAAACTTAAAAATATTCAAACAAAAATTATTTGTTGATGGAATATTAATGTTTAAAATAATACAGTTAATTAAAACTTTAATAGCAGTAGTAAGTTGAAGCGTACAAAAATAAAGAACAGAAAAATAAATAATGCAATACAAATATTATTTATCTACACTCTCTTACGAATCACGACGACAGACGTTGATATTGACTGCGTTGTTGGTTCTTTATTTTATTTTATTTTATTTTTTTTCACTCAATAATTATTTTTGTTAATTCTATTTTGATTTTTAGATCCGTTAGCCATTTACTATACTTGAGAAATAAAAAAAAAGGAACAACAAAAAACAAGACAAAACAAACAGTTGGTATTCACTTCCGAAGTGAAAATACAAAAATGGCGATAGAATCTATTCATACAGGTACCTGCATATATGTACATATGTATGTATTTGTCCGGCAAAATTGTCAGTTGGCAAAATGCCTGTGGCCAACCTGTCATTGAAACTAATAATAGTTCTCTTGTCTTGTCTAATAATAATAATTGTCTTTTTCACATTTAACTGAGCTGATTTATAGAAAAGTTGTTCTGTACGTATGTATTTATAAATCTAGACGTAAAGAAAAAGAAGACAGTCCACGGCAGTGGAGCAGCACACAATCAGTCTGTTTGAGTAGGTACTTGTAATAATTCTACTAATCCAAAGTCCGTCAAAGTTAATTCAAAAAAAATAAAAATGGTAGAAACTGACAGTTTTGAATAAGTCAACGAACAATACTAATATATAGAACTTTTCGTTTTCTTCCCAAAAGTAATTTTCTTAAAAATGGCTTACAGATTTTGTTTAAACTTCAGACCTGCACTGAACAAAGTGAATGTAAGAAAACAGCTTTTCAGGTTTTTGCCAAAAAATTTACAATACGGAAATACGTGGTCTTATTTATAAACGTTGTCTAACTTTAGACAACTGTCAAACTTTGGAAAATGTGTTCAAAAACCTTGTTTATTGTTCTCTTGTAGCTGCCTTACTTAGACACAAGAGTAGATTGTCTTAACCGTGAATAATGTGATATTTATTTTTATTAAATAAAGCATATTTCCACCAATTCGAAAATAGTTAGACAGTGTGTAAGTGGACAAAAATCTAATAAATACGACTGACGGTTTTTACTTTTTTTTAAAGAAAATATTGTTAACGTTTTATTTTTTCTAAATAGTTAAAAAATATTAAATTCAAAAATTTGGAAATAAATTTTTTTTTATCAAAACAAAAATCCTTTTAACTTTTACCGTTTTATTCGTGTAACAGATTAACATCCCATTTAAAAAAAAAAAACACAAATGAAACATGAATTTTATATTTAATTAATGAGTTAATTGCCAAATATTGCCAACAAGATAAAATTAAAGTTGATTCATATAAAAGAAAACAAACAATCCATTCAACTGTCAAGCAAAAACTTAAATTATTATAACATCACTCAAATTCACACTGAATGGAAAGGGTGACATTTGACATGTTCAGAAAAATGAGATTTCGGAGATGGCAGAAATCTCAGTTACTTGAACAGGATTCCTCAGCTTTTTTGAATCTTGGATTCGCTTGCTCCCTTTTTGAGTGAGAAATAATATCTCTGAAATCTCATTTTTCCTAACGCAAAAATTATTTTGTCGGCCGGTATCGATATCCACAAAACTATATCTTGACGAGAGATTTTCTGTAATGTTATTATTTAAAGTCTGTTTGGTTAAACGCACACTGCGTGTCAAAGATAGTCATTCTGTCAACTTTGACAGTTGATAGTGGCCATATTGTTGAAGATACATCTGTCATATTGGCTGTCATTTATTCAAACTGTTTTGCCAAATCACCATGGACGGATATGGCAACTTTCCGCGCTCTTTGCTCATTTTGTGGTCGCCATAATTGTCCTACCGAAAGGAATATTCGCAATCTGATGGATAAATTTGAGTCTACTGGTTCAGTAAACAATCAACCAAGACCCATACCTTAACGAAATGCAATATTTGCCAATAACATCGCCGCTGCCCTGAAAAGTATGCAGGATTACCAATACCAACTTCTTTTGGCCTGAATTGGATAATATGGATACCAATGACATTTGGTTTCAACAGCGACTTAGTTCCGCACAGCCCACGCCATATTAAAAATTCTGCAAGAGCAATTGGAGGAGATTGTCATCTCACGTGGGGGTGATGTGAACTGATTAGCCACCGAGATCGTGCAATTTAACCACGTTATACTTTTTTTGTGGAGTTTTCTGAAGTAGCATGTCTATGCGAATAAACGACAAACCACAGCGGCCCTCAAAGCCAACATAACCAATCCCATCGGTCAAATTCAGCCTGATTTATGCATCAGACTCATAGAAAATTGGACATTTCGGATGCGCCCTACCCAGAGAAGCTGCGGCGGACATTTCAACGATGTTATATATTCCATCCATAATGGCATTTTTTCAAATTCGATAATATCTTACACATACTTTGTTTTATTTAAATTTAAAGATAGGAAGCGCTTAAAATGAAAGACCCTGTAGTATTCCAGTGGATTTTAACACACAGTACACAAATCTAAGGTAATATATTGCGCAGGTTGTGAAAATTGAAAGTATCAAAAAATTAAAAATGGCTGTTCGAGTGCCTATAAGAACTAAACACACATCATTAGGAACAACAACAAAATATTAAAATAAGACAAGTATAGGGGCACAGGATCCGCCATTTTTCCACCACAATACCTTGATTTTGACAGATGCACAGAACTGAACAAAACTGGACAGAACAGAACAGAACTGTCGTTTTTAAATGGGTAACCGAACTGAACCGAACCATTGAATGCAATGGTCGCGTTCTAAATTTAAATTAAACCATCTCTGTATATCTATGTATATCTATGTATCCATTGGTTTAAAATAATACTAAATTATAATGAAGATAACGGTACACATTGAAACCATCATTGCACTCGCTGCTGTATGACTCTATACAAGCTAAACCGATTTAAAACGGATTCGAATCGGTTGGTATCGAATAAAACTGGAAAATTCAGCCTGCTTAACATTTTCGCTTGGTGTTGTATTTTTTATTTTATTTTTCTTTTCCAACTTAAACGTTTTGTAAACAGGACTCTGAACTGGCTGATATCTTCTTATATTTTTTTTGTTATTATTAAATTGACATGGGGGTTCACTTTTATTTCAGCAGACTTAAAAAAAAAAAAAAAAACATTTTTCTGCACGTCAATGGTGCCAGTTGATAGTTTAAAACAAAACAATAATTATAAAGATTGTGTTTGTTTTCATGCGTTAATGACCGATAAGAGCTTAGTCTATTTAAAAGCAAGGTCTTTTCGTAAACATTATGTTAAAGTTATAAGTTTTGTTTTATATTAAATCACCGGCGAAAACCAGCCACTTCACTAAATATGACTTTTTTATTTAACAAAAAAAAATATTATAATTAAAAAGACTCACCATTCTTAGTACATGATAATCTTTGAATACATAGTCCAATAAAATAGCTATAAATTTTAAAATTGTTCTTTAACTACCCTTTCACAGTTCACCACAAAACAGTCCTTATTTATTTTATTTAAATTAAATTAAATTAACAACAAAAAAACACACTTAAACAAAGAAATTCGTTGTGAAGTTCGTTTACACAATGTCAATTTTATTAGGATTAAATAAAAAAAAAAACCATCTGCTGTTGTGTTGCTTGTATCAATTTCTAGCGACTGAATTTAATTAAACCCGAGTCATTATAATTTCTTCAATTTATATTAATTGAGGTCTATTGATAAGAATCTCAGACTAGACTTTGTGGGGCTTCTTATCAGTTAAGCAATGTAAAGTAAAGTAAAAAAAAAACACGAGGGAATCGAAGTGAAATGACGATAAGAAAAAATGCTTCATTGTAGATTTTATAATTTTGGTTATATCAACAAGGCAAACAGTGGGATTGTATGAACGACAATTAATGAAAATATTATTTAAGATATAAATTTGTTGTTTCTATTCAGGAGGACGCAGGGAAATTTGAAAATTCGTTTGTCTGATGTTTATCCAGCTTTTTTGGCCTCAACTATACTGAAGTGATTTTGATGGATGTACTCCGGAAATATACTTTACATACATAGATGGGATTTAATTATTTTTTTATTCATTTTTTAGGCTATAATTATTTTTTCTTTCAAAATTTTGAGTTGTGTGTTCGTGTGTTACAATTTTTTTTGAACCAATGGAGCACAAATTTACTACTAACTATAAACATATAATTTTCTTAAAATGAATTGAATATTTTTAAATTAATAAATAAAATTTTTTTTTAAATTAAAACCGAGCAATCTTTGTAAATATGTTACAGTTCCAATATTTGTCCATATTATGTACTTTAAAAATTCTACAATAATTATTGTAATTGATCTTTACCTACAAACGTAAATATGTGTACATATTTTCGAATATAATCATTTTAATAAACTTTAATTGTTCTGAAAATATTACTCATACGACGCAGTGACCCAGTTTTTACTTGGATACATAAGGTGAGGCGTATAAGAGATGAATTAAAAAAAAATAATAATAAAATGCACAACTGCGTCGCACGAACTTGCTCTTATGTTCGAATATTCCGAATATCATTACTTATTATACAAAATAGCTTTTTACGGCCTTTAGTCCACAAAAATTTTTTTAGGCGTTTCGTCCCGGCGATCTCACTTTTTTGTGGACTAAAGGCCGTAAAAAGCTATTTTGAATCAATAATTCAACAAGTCCAATTAAATAGTGCTAAGTCTTCTACTTGGCTGATGTATTTCAGTAGTATATAGAGTTTGTATTATTAAAAAAAACCTTCTTATTACTTATTATATTATATAAAGACGAAGCAATATTTTATGTCCGGCGTAAACTTAGAAAGTATTTAATTGATTTACTTGAAACAAATTTTATAATATTTTTAATATTTATAAGATTGTTTTAAGACTATTTTTTGTTTTTCTAATTTGTTTATTTAATCAGAATATTAATTTTTTTAAATTTTGGTCAACTTTTTCTTTGAAGTTGACACACATTTTCACTTATACGTCAAAACCTTTTGGATACTTTACGATAGAAATTTTTTCAAAAAGTCAATGTGAAAAGGAGAACATGAAAAAGTGGGTGCTGTTGTGTGTGTGTCTTTAAATCAATCGAATTGAGATACAAACAAAAATTTGAGTAGAAACGAAGCAATGCAATAATGAGCCGAGTGAAAAGCTGAAGATAAAAAGAAAAAATATTGAAGTTCAATCGATTTTGGATTTACTCTTCCACTCATTAGTCAGCTCTTTTTTTAAAACAGCGTAGCACAGTTGGTAGGTACGTAACGTACATATATTTGTTTTTTTTTTTTTTTTCTGCATACCTACTGAAGAATGATGAGGGCAATACATTTTGAATGGCAATCAGGTTAAACAAAAAATTGAACGGGAAATATCAATCGAACATGGCATCGTTACGATGATAAAGAAAAGAAAAAAAAGGTATGTAAAGATTCTGTTCGTCTGTCGAACATAAACCTACATAATAAGAAAATAAAATATGTACATAAGTACCTACAATCAAATTATATTTTAAAAAAGGGGATTGATTCAAAACGTAGGCATAAGTATAAACTTTTTTTTTAATAATATAATACACCTACATAAATTAAGTGTATTTTGCGAAGCAACGCAAGCCCGGGTCTACTAGTTAAAAATAAATTAGCTATGGGAGCCTATAGTTAATGCCACCCCGCCAAATGTATAGTTTACATAGTTAAGCTTTAAGGTATAGATAGCTATTCATGAAAATGCATGTAATTTAAACTATAAATTATTAAAAATCAACATAATTTGTTTTTAGCTTATAAGAAATAAATTGATTAAATGTTTTTTGAAATTGTTTTGACATCTATCTTGGTTCTTTAACAAATATAAATTTATTAAAAAAAAAAAGATTAAAAATCTTGAAGCAGTTTTTTTTTAAATATTTTTTTTTCAAGTAGGTACCTACAAGGTGGCGCTAAACTTGTCATCCCTATCGGAAGATTAATTATTCCGCTATCGAAACAATTATTCCGGGTTTCTTTAAGAGTAGTAGTGATTCTTGACGTGTATTTTGTATTTGTTTATTAAAATGACAAAGTAGAATTGACATTTGCCGCAATTTTTAATCGATGACAATGTTTGGGCCAAATTGTAAATAAAATTTTGATATTATTTTTAAGAAAAAAAAAATGTATTGCGTCAATTTATTAATGGGGAGTTAAAAAATGAATTTAAAAAAAAATCATCTACCTACTCGTTTCTGGAATTCTAAATTTAAAAAAAAATAATTTTAAAATTACATAAAAATTGTATGAAATTAGCCGCTATTAGGTTTTTATTCCGTTTACTTGGATATTTTATTCTGAGCTTGCTCTAAATGTAAAAAAGAAATACAAATTAGTAGCTAAAATACCCTGAACTAAAAGTGAAATAAAATTTTTGTTTGAATACTAACAGTCGTATTTATTAGATTTTTGTCTACTTAGACACTGTCTAACTATTTTCAAATCTGTGGAAATATGCTTTATTTAATAAAAATAAATATCACATTATTCACGGTTAAGACAATCTACTCTTGTGTCTAAGTTAGGCAGCTATAAGACAACAATAAACAAGGTTTATGAACACATTCTCCATAGTTGGACAGTTGTCTAAAGTTAGACAACGTTTATAAATAAGACCATAAGACTCTGCTTTGAATTAAAATTGAAAAACAACTTACAGTCTTATTTATAAACCCATTCCAAATTAGCAAAGAATTGTCAAATTATCTTGAAATGAATGAAATGTTCATTGAACGTATCCAATTGACAGGGAAGTAAGGAGGTATATGAGAATATATTTAGACAACTGCTGGAATGTGTTTATAAATAAGGAGGTGTCCAATTATTTAAACAGTGGCTATATAGCTGGACAACTGTCCAAGAGTGTTCTAAGGAAATCTTATAGTTTAACGCAAATTAATGTTTCTATTTCACTTTCACTTCCAATTTGCCTTTTAAAAAGTACTGACAGTCAAAATGAGAAGATTAATATAATTTTCACTTGGACGTTCGGGATACGTCTACTCCAAAAGCATTCGGTTGGATGTTCCGATTAATGTTTCGGGATTGTTTTACTGTTCTGAATTTCATAAAGGAGTAGACGAAGAACACATAAATACATATATACAAAGTTTTTCGTCGGATTACTTGTCAAATTAAATTTTATTCAATTTATAAAAATTTGCTTTCAATATTTTATAATAATTTAATCAAATTAAATTAATTCTGAAGAAGGTAACATATGATAATATACTCGTATTAAAAGCTACAAAGCTTTCAAAATAAAAAAATCCGCTGACTTACATATTATCTTCAAAACGAAAAAAAAAAAAAAAATATTTCCAATTAAAAATTGCACAATAATATTCATGTAATGTAATGCTCATCTGAATCGGAGCAGCTTTATTAGCTGAAGACAGGAAAAATCTCCCTAAAACTGAATTTAATATCGGTAAATTGATTTACAAGTACATCACATATAGTAGGTGCATGAATAATTCACACAACTTTGCCATATTGCATGTTACATTACGTACATACATATATACATATACATAGGTACATATGTATGTATGCTTGGTAAAAAAATATTTGATTGAATTTAAATAAACAAGGTTACATTGGATTTAAAAAAATTGTCTATTTGAGTAAAAAAACATAGCATTATCATCACGAACATACAAATGTCACGTTTTCTTCATAATTTAAAGATTTAAAAATTTAGAAACAAATATGTAATCTTTTTTTAAAATAATTTATAAATTGATTACTGATTTTACATCTGCGGCTACAACTTCACTGTCGTATATATAATATATTTATATACAGATACGACTTTTAACGGTAAGAAAGGGCGCTAAAGCGAGCGTCTATTTTGTTCAACCAGTTTTTGGTTATGGTAAATTTTGACAGCTCAATCTGACAAAAAATCCATAAAAACTTAACCGTTTTTAATGAACTCTGTCAAGTACTTAGGTGTTTACTTAGACAAGAAGCTGACCTTTAAGGAACATACACAAATGACCACAAATAAAATTAATATTGGTATTAAACTGTTATACCCACTAATTAACCGGAAGTCTTTATTAAGTAAACACAACAAATTAATTATATTTAAAGTAGTTTTTCAAGCTATATTATTATATGGATCACCCGTTTGGGGAAATTGTGCTGCAATGCATAGGCAAAAATACAAATATTGCAAAACAAAATTTTAAAAATGATCCCTAAGGTCCCCAGCCATTTCTCAACTCACGAGTTGCACGTTCGGGCAAAAGCATTAAAAATAGATAGGAAAATTGAAGTCCTCAATGAAAAATTTTTTAGAAAATGTGAATTAAGTGAAAACACTCTCATTAGAGGCTTAATTTAAAAATAAATGTGTAATAATTACTCAAAAAAAAAAAAAAAATAACTGTATTTATTTTTCTTTTGTTCTTATTTATGATATTATATATTTAATTTCTTATATTTATTTTCTCATTTACATACATGTTAACTTATTTACTTTGTGTTTTTTTTTTTAAATTTATTTATCTATTTATTTATTTACTTGTTTGTTAATTTATTTATTTTCTTGTTTGTTTATTTATTTACTTACTTATTTATTTATTTGTTTATTTATTTATTTATTTATTTAGTTATTTATTTATTTACTTCTTTATGTATTTATTTATTAATTTTTATTTAATTATTTATTTATATTCATTTACTAATAGTTTTAGGCATGATCTGTGATATAATTATAAACAAAATTCAAATGAAAGTTTTTTTTTAACCTATTTTCCTTCAAATTCAAAAATATTAAAATATAAGCTTTTCAGAAACCAAATTTTGATTTTCAGTAGTAAGATAAAATTTATTATCATATCTCTGTACTGTGCAATGACTTTAAAAAATATTGTAAACTTTGTATTTTTCTTTGAAACAATAAAAATATATCTATCTATCTATCTTAAGGCATGATAATGAATACGAGGATAAATAAAAACCATTAATTTTCGCAAACTGCAACGCTCGCTTTTTTAAAAAAAAATATAATTAATAAAAAACCGAATTGTGTTTTAAATAAACGTTATAAATAATGTTTTTTTTTTTAAACAAATTCAGCCATACAAAATTTTTTCCCACGCTCTCTTTTGTTTTTATTAATTTGTTTTAGTTCTTTATAATCTGAACCACTACACCGATTTTGATGAAATTTTCAGAAATACTGAACTAGCACTTGTTCCTTTTTTAATGTTCTATAGAAAATGTCCTCCCACTGCCACGCCTATTGTGTTCTTAGGAAAAATATATTTTTTCGAAAAAAAAAACAGTAAAATAAAAATTGCATCCATAGGATTTGGATTCACTTTTTAACGGTTCTTTAAGTGTGCCAATTATTTGCAGTTAATGTCCTACCTGTCAAGAAAGATTGTGAAATTTTATGGTAGGATAGTTACGATGTAAATGGAAAATCAAAAAAAAATTATTTGTTTTTTTTTTTAAGTGCTTGAGTTCTTTGCGTTTGAATTTCTAACAAATTACTATCAAAATATGTTCGAGGTATAAATTGCTTCCCTAATAAGTCAAGTAAAATTGTGAAATTCTATCGAACTATTAACTAATGATTAACTGTCAAAAAATGAAAGAAAAAAGTCAGAGATACTTTTAGCAAAATCGACTCTTTCCACATAAATAATCGAAATGTCATTTCTAACAAAAACACTAATAGCGGATTTCGACGAAATTTTCTTTTATTTCATATTTAGATTTATTTATAACTAAATCGTGGAAATATTATTAAATAGGCAGTATTTTGTCGTCATAAAAAACTGTCAAGTGCAACTGACGTTTAATTTAGACACATAACACTGAAGTCGCATTGTTATGTAAATATTGTGATGACACAATTTTGGCAGTTATGAAAAAATATAAGAAAGCATAATCATCCCGTAAAAAAATTGATTTCAGATTTATGTTACCTACTAGAAAGTTTTTCTCAGTGTAGGTTAGGTACGTGCTGTGTACCCACAGTACACAAATCTATGGTAATATATTGCGCAGGTTGTCAAAGCTGAAAGTGTCAAAAAATTTAAAAATGGCTGTTCGAAAACTCAACACGCATCATTAGAAAAAACAACAAAATATTAAAATAAGACAAGTAAAGGGGCACTGGATCAATCATTTTCCCACCAATATCTCGATTTTGACAGATGTGCAGAACTGAACAAAAATGAAAACGCGAATGATATTACCTTTAATATGTGTACTGTGATGTGTGTCAACCTACTTACTCAAGAATGTTTTTTGGTAAATAATACCTACTACATTATGAGTTCCATTTAATTTAAGGCCGCGTGTGAATTGAATTAAAATTGCGTTAAGTTTTATCCAAAGTTTAATTTTTTACACTTAGTAGAAACGTCTAAATTTAATCTTGGATAAAATTTAATCGAAATTTCGATCGAATTCATGATAATGATAATATATTTTTTAATGTAAATTTTTAAAACTTATGTAGGTATGTATGCTTCATTGAAAAGTTAAGGAGTACCTATACAATAATCTATGCCTACCTAAATCAGATTTAATTTATTCCAAAAAAAAATAAAAACAAAACAAAAAAAAACAATTTAAGAGAGAATCATACTCGCTTCTTTTTCTATGCTGAAGAGAGAAATACTTTTTAAAATTAGTTTTGCTAGGCAAATGGGAAAAAAGCTATCACCACAACTGTCATTCATTTGTCATTTTAAAATAAAATAAAAAGTTTCATAGTAAATTACTTTGTTGTTGTTGATAGGTTCTTACAATACTTTATGTAAATTACATTAACAAAAAAAAAAAGAAATCAATTAGTTTATTTTAAAGTTCATTCAGTATATTAATTGTCACATGACATATCATCATTTTCATTCCATAAGAAGACATTATTTAAAGTCCACAAAAAAAACAGCAACAACAACAACAAACATTTATAAATTATACAAAATATATTATGTCAAATTTAAAGCGTGCGCACACTGACTCGACTATTCACCAAATAAATGAGTATCTACTTACAGTTGCCAAAACAATTTCACTAAAATTAAGTACGTAGAAATAATATAATGAAACATTTTTGTTTGTGAATAAGATGGATTAATTTTTCAGACAAGAAACTGTTTAAATATTATACAGAACACAAAAAATGTTTATAAAAAAACCTTTAACTCAGTTATATTAAAAACGCACGTGGATGAAAACAACAATAAAATTGAAACACTAATTATAGCTTTTCTCAGCTGATGATTTAGTTTTGAACTTCGTCTCGCACACCACACCACACCGACTACAAACCTTAAAAGCGAGTTGGTTAATTGAGAATCAGTGCTGTCGATTTTCAAATTGCAGCGTAGGTATTACTTTTCCAAATACAAGGTTTGTTTTTTTTTTACTCATGTAAAGAATTTAGGTGGGTGCTAAGATACAAAATGTCCTCAACCAAAATAATATAGGAATGATAAATTGGATTTTGGTTTCTTTTTTTTTTAAAAAAAAAAAAAACTAAAGAAAAAATTTTGAAAATCAAAAATAATTTTTAAAACAGGTTTCTCAAAAAAAGGAACGCCTTATAATTTCTTTAAAAAAAAAAAAATATATGACTATGCAAAAAAAATTGAAGGTTTACAATTATGTATTGCAAAATATAAGATTTCTTTAAAAAAAAATAAAGAAAATATTAAGTGTGCTCATTTCCAAGAACATTTATTTAAAAAAAAAGTTTATATTTTTTTTTAAATCAATAAAAATTGTTCTGAAAATGTTTGCATTAAATATTATTTACACAGTTAAGAAAATAAAAAAAAAAACGTTTTTTAGTAAATTTTTATTTTTGCTTACCATGTGTCACATGGGAAGTTTCAAGCGTTCAAAAGGTCAATTTAAAGGGATTCTTAAGAGATCTTAAAAATATGTAAATGGAAATTCACCCAATATAGAACTGTCTTCTTAAACAGATATACTTAGTTTACTGTTCTTATAGGTCCTAGCATCGCTCATGAGATTTTTTCCCGTCTTAATTGCTCAACAAAATGTTGAGCGAACGAAAAATAAATTGAAAAAAAAAAAAATCTAAATAAACCAAAATTGACCCTAATTGTTTTCCAAAGGCAGAATACTAAATAAATCAAAAAAAAGATAAATCTTTAAATAATTTAAATGTTTATTAAATTTGAACATACACAATTTATATTAATCTTAAACATTCCAAATTGCATTTACCTAGGTGATTTTGTGGGATGACATCTAACGGGTGTTTTTTTTTTTTAGAGGTATAGAACTTTAAGTTGGCAATACTATTTTAATTGGCGGCCATTTTGTCAGCTGTCAAGTGGTTTATTTTTAGTTTGGTTGAGCATTTCAACATGAATAGACTGACGCCTGAACAACGCTTCCAAATTGTGCAAATTTATTTTGAAAATCATGGTTCATGGTTCCCAACTTTCATAAGCGAATTTTTTTTAGCGATGAAGCTCACTTTTGGTTGAATGGATATGTCAATAAACAAAACTGCCGTATTTGGAGTGATGATAATCCCCAAGTGTATGTTGAGACACCGTTACATCCACAAAAACTGACTTATTGGTGTGCTTTATGGATTGGGGGAATAATTGGTCCTTTAAAAACGATGCTGGCTAGAACGTTACAATCAATGGTGACCGCTATAGAGCCATGATTACTGACTTTTTCGTTCATCAATTGAACAACCATGATATGCAGGAGCTGTGGTTTCAACAAGACGGCGCAACATGTCGCACAGCCTGTACCACAACTGATTTATTGAAGAAAACGTTTGGTAACCGCATAGTTTCACGTTACGGACTCGTGAATTGGCCTCCAAGATCGTGCGATTTAACGCCGCTTGACTATTTTCTGTGGCGATATGTGAAGTCGCTAGCCTACGCCGATAAGCCCGAAATGATTTACCACTTGGAGGACAACATTCGCTGCGTTATTGCCGATATACGGCCACAAATGTTGGAAAAAGTCATCGAAAATTGGACCTCCATCATCATCAAAAAAATCATTTTTGTTTTATTCCATTTCAAAGTTCAATACCTCTAAAAAAACATATTTGTAAAATAGAAGAAATTAATTTTTTCAGGGGTTTCATTAAACGAACTTTCGGGATAGTATATTATAGTAATTATTATAAGCCCCAAATTTAGAAAGTACTTTTGACAGCACTGCACTTAGTAATTTAAGTAAGCTTTATTTTTTCATTCTCATTTTTGCATTGATTTTCAAGAACAAAATACTCTTAAAAAAAATGAATACAACATGTCGTGTTTACTCTTAAATATCTAAGCTTAAAAAAAAACAACACATAAAGCTCTCAATGCGATGTCGATGTTTTTTAACTTTGCTGAAAGCTCACTTTATTGAAATTATGTATTAATTATTGTCGTCTTACTTCTTTATTAAATGCTGTGTATTTTCAGGATAAGACATTTCAAAGCAACAATGTATGCAAGACTGACATAAATATAGTTTCGTTTTGAAATGTAAGTACATATGTATCATTTTTGTTCGGGTCTTTTAGTTTTCGCAAAAAAAAAAATATAAAAAAGAAAACAGTTTTTAATTTTTGATAAGTATTTTTTTATTTGAAGCTTCAGATCCCTTACCGTGGGTCGGGGGAAATCTTCAGCTTATAAGATGCAAAGACTAAGATTAAGACTAAAAAATAATGAGATCGAGTGATCCCTTTTATAATGCTTAAATGCTAACACAGCAAATCTTAGTTTGGCTGTGGATGATGCCATGCACAAGTTGCTGATGGCAAAAGTGCTGACATGCAATTAGATATTAGATATTGTCATCCGTTGTGAATTTTGTTTATAAATTAAATTTAGAGTCAAGTTGTAATGGGGGCGCACAAGTGTGCTCTGATATAACATATCTATATATGTACATTGTATTTGTACATACAAAATAATGTAGAGATAATGTTTGATCAATAAATGAGAAAAACCATAAACACAGAACAGATATTTTGTAATAATTGATACCAAAACCCAATACGGGCTTATTTATAAAATCATAAGCCGCGATTTACTATCCACGAAGTTCCATACGGAAATATACATATGTACATATCGTTTCTCATCTCATGAACTGACGTAACTGCTTTTTTAATATCTTGGGAAAACGCTTATTTTAGCTATAGATCATCCTTAAACCATTAAATCGATTATTAAATTTAAAAAAAGGAATCCTGAAGTTTACAAAACAATAGGAATAAAATAGATTTAACAACGGTCAACACCTTTAAAAAGCGTTTTTGTAGAATTTGAAAATAGCATTACGTCAGTTCGTGAGATATAGGGGACGATATGTATTAAAAACTGAGTTCCACCTCTAAAACTAAACAATCAAATGTGTTAACTTCATATTTTATACAAAAGTATGGCAAAATTGCTCTAGTCGGAAAACCAATAATGTACGTACTAAGGTATCTTGGAAAAGATACCAAAATACGGGAATATGATAACGTCTTGCTATTAGATATATATTCAGCAGACCGATATCTCAACATTTGAATCCAAGATCACCCGGACAATTTCAAAAAATGTTTAAACTTTGCTTATATTTAAAATGGAAAGAATTTGTATATATATGTAAGCCTTTTAATCAAAACATTAATCGGTCCAAATTAAATACAATTTTTCTGCTAAGTACTGAGCGGTTTCCAAATCAGTTTGTAAATGACTCAAAATGTGTACATCTGCAAATTATATTGCAAAACCTGAAATAACTCGGAAATAGGCTCAAAAATGTCTTCTACCATTTGCGAACACAATGACCAATTTGTTGCAAATTTACCTATTCCCCAATTTTGTAAACGTTCCTACTTAGAACTTGTGAGTTCCTTGGTGGCGTGAATGTTCGAAATAGTTATTAGCAACTATTGCAAGTGCTCTAAGCATTGAGAACATCTACCACCGAATTATTTCCAACGTTCTCATTAAAACACTCCCAAGCTTCAAGCACGATTGGTACGATTTGAAGTTTATGATATGAGATATGTGTGCAAAAAACGGTTCTATTTATTTAAGAAAAACTAATATTTGTTTTCTTTATTTTCTACTTTAATTGGGCCACTAATCTCGCAAGAAACCTGTGTTTACTTTTATAATTGCTTCAAAATCCCTAATTTCTAAAAAATAAGTTTTTTTCCGTCAACAACAATCAGCAGCTGTCAACTGCTGTTAAGAGATTTGAATAACCTTGTTATGTTATCAAATTAAATCAACAAATGAAAAAAACTTAAATGCTGAATTCAACTTAATTTTGAGGCATTGTTTAGTGTTTATTCAAGTATCAAAAATGAAAAGATTGTTTGTTTAACAGTATTTTGCAAATTGGTATAAAAGTGAGATCCGATTTGTTCTCGAAATTGTAAAGTTTTCACTTTGAAGCAAAACGGTTCATTAAAAACACATAAATAATGTCACTCAAGTTTGTTATTGTCCTTTTCGCTTTGGTCGCTATTATTGGATTTTCTCAAACTTCTGCTCAAACCAATGCTTTGAAAAAAGCAACAGATGCAGCAGGTTTGGAAAGAGTTACAAACACAGTAAATGACAGTGAAAAATCAGCAATGGAGCCAGTTTCCGATTTAACATTAGGAGGTCGTGACTTTCGTGTGTAGGCAAAATAACTAATGTATCTCGTTAAAACCGTGCAAAAATATATTGAATCGTTGAAAAACCGAGATGAATATATTATGTAATAACGTTACAATGCTATAATCAAAATCTTTATATTTTTCAATTTTTAATTAAATACAAATTTTGTTTCAATTTAATTTCGTTTTATTATATTCAATAAGATTCCGAAAATAAGACAACTTTTATTTTGTTAATATTCCTACTTTTATTTTGTTAATATCCTGGGAAAAAGTTTGGGTTCCCTTTTCTTATCTAATTTAAATTTTTCGTTGTTGTCAGTAGGTCTGTGGACTATCGAACAGGAATTTTTAATTTCTAAAGCCTGATTCACTATAAAACGAGGAAACGAGACGAGAGCATGACGTGAACTCGTCCCAGTTATCAAACCAATTGCAATCCTTCTTGTCCAGCATTTGCTCTTTGAACTTGCTTACCACACATTCTTGGGGCTTTTGGGAGTACTTGTAGATTTTGGGCTATTTTATCAACTTTTTCATATATGGTCAAATAAATTAGTTACGTTTTGACGCCTGCTTTTCAAAACAGACAGATTTTTTGGCCTGAAACATACTTACATTTTAATTCTGAAATATAATTTAATCTTTGTTTTGTTTATCTTAAAAATTAAACAAAGTCATGTTAAGCTTAATAATACTAATAGTATATTTTTACTTTGTAGTGTTTTATTCAAACGGTGTTGGCCACACTAAAAAGTAATAATATAGTTGAAAAAGATTATCCTCTTTTTTTTTTTTAAATACATTTTCAAATACTACCTCAGTCAGTTTCATTTAATTTAATACTTAAATGAAATGTGTGAAATCGTGTTAGGACTTTTGCCTGATTGCAAAGGAACTTTCTTTTGAGTTTTTATGCTTGAAATGTCAAACGAAATGTAGATTACATGCGGTATGAACTAGTGATTTTATTACGATATCCTATAGTTTTTTTTTTTTTTTTTTATTAAAATTGAAGATTATTATTAAAGCTAAAATCTAACAAAAATTAAATTTTATCGAAAAAATAAAATTAATATTCCTCAAAATTATTGGAAATCTTAACATGTGACAAGAATATTAAATGGATGCAATTTGCCAAAAATGTTTCAAATGTCATGTCAAGCTATAGAATCAATAATCGAGTTAAAAATATAATTAGTGAAAGGGTGTCTTTTTGAAAAAAAGTATATAATGTGAGTTTTGAACCGGGATATAATTTTATTTAATATGGTTTTATACAATCATCCGACCAAACTTATATGGTCCTTTTCGTGCGAAGGTCCTTACCTCAGGCAAAGAAAATGTCACCTTATAAAAAAAAAACACTCTTCCACGAGACCTTCCATCCAGATGTTAGCTGATGATGTTCAGCTATTTAAAATGATTTCCTCTTGGGGTCATAGAGTATTGTGCATATGCTTTAAACAGGGACCAGGGATGCTGTTAGTAGAAGAAAGCTGAATGTTGCCTTCAACAATATAGCTCATTACATATTTGGCCTACGTCGTTTTTTTTCAGTAAAACTTTATAACTTTTCATTTGAGTACTTACTTCGTTATAAGATGCTCACCTTATTAATAAGGGTTTTCCATTTAGGGCGGGTCGATTTTAAAATTGAATAAAACAAGTTGTATATGAGATATCAATAAGGTTTTATCTTTATTTGAGAGCCCTATCAATGACATTATGTGTGAAATATAACATCGTTCAAATGGCCCCCGCGGCTTCGCTGGGTGGCACGGATTCGAAAGGTCCAGTTTTCGATGACTTTGACGCATAAATCAGGCTGAATTTGACCGATGACATCGATTATGTTGTCGTGACTTAAGAAAGCCCCACAAGAAAAAGTCCAAAGGGGTCAAATCACACGATCTTGGTGGTCAATTCACGTCGCCTCGGCGCGAGATAACCATGCCATGAAACCGCTCGTGCAGAATATCGATTGTGTCTTGAGGTGTGTGGCACGTAGCGCCATCCTGTTGAAACCATATGTCTTCGGTGTCTATATCATCCAATTCAGGCCACAAGAAGTTGGTGATTTGATGGGTGCAGAATGCAGATGGATGGATGAAGGAGGGTTCGGGATTGATTAATTGGTCTAAAGGTTATGATGCTGGAAATAAGAGATGCTGGATAATAAAGATGTCGAATATTATATGGATGTTATTCAATCCTATAGTATATTTGAATGGTATAGTTCTCTTAATCTACAATCTGATGTAGAGTTCTTTTTAGTATCCAAGTGAGATTTCTGGTTTTGAGAAAGAAAAATATTTTAAGATACAATTTCTGCAGGGTGTGTCAAAAATAAAAATTATTATTTAGTAATATTCTTAAAGTACCTAAGCTTTCGTAGAAATCCGTCCTTTTTTGTTTACGGTGTAGTTTTGCAAATAGTGTTCATTCAGTGTGGCATCACTGGCTTGAAAGTTACGAAGAAAAGGCCATTTTGTCAGCTGTCAAGTGGTTTATTTTTAGTTTGGTTTGGCATTTCAACATGAATAGACTGACGCCTGAACAATGCTTCCAAATTGTTGTGAATGGGCTCGAAATGAGATTTCTGTTGATCCCGATTTTCATAAGAAAATTTTGTTTAGCTATGAAGCTCACTTTTGGTTGAATGGATATGTCAATATACAAACTTGCCGTATTTGGAGTGATGATAATAATCAAGTGTATATTGAAACACCGTTACATCCACAAAAACCGTTTTAAGTGCTTTATGGGTTGGTGGAATAATTGGTCCGTACTTCTTTAAAAACGATTCTAGCCAAAACGTTACAGTCAATGGTGACCGCTATAGAGCCATGATTACTGACTTTTTCATTCATCAATTGAACAACCATGATGTGAAGGAGCTGTGGTTTCAACAAGACTGCGCAACATGTCACACAGCTCGTGCAACAATTGATTTATTGAAGGAAACGTTTGGTAACCGCATAGTTTCACGTTACGGACTCGTGAATTGGCCTCCAAGATCGTGCGATTTAACGCCGCTTGACTATTTTCTGTGAAGATATGTGAAGTCGTTAGTCTACGCCGATAAGCCCGAAACGATTAACCACTTGGAGCACAACATTCGTCGCGTTATTGCCGATATACGGCCACAAATGTTGGAAAAAGTCATCAAAAATTGGAGATTGGAATACGTTCGAGCCAGCCGTGCCAGAAATCATATTTAAATTATAATGCCAGAAGATTATCTTTCGAATAAAGTAAATTGCATGACAATTTAAAAAAATCATCTTTGTTTTATTCCATTTCAAAGTTCTATACCTCTAAAAAAAACACCCTTCACTTAAATTCTTCCAAAACAGCTAAACAAATTTTGTGGGCCTCAACTACTAATCAGAATCAGATACTAGATAATATTGGTAAAATGTAAGTGCAGAACATAAATAGAATCCTATCTTTTAAAAAATTTATCAGTTCTTCCTAACAAATAAACACTATTGTCCTACAATCTACTACTATTTCCATAAAACTTTGCTGTCAAATAAATATAAAATTTTTTTTTCGTGCTAAATTAAAATAAATATTTGGAAAATTATATTCTTCGAGTGAAGAAAATTTATTTTTTCGAATTTTAACTTAATTGAGGAATGTGGAGGGAATACCATCATCTATCTTCAGTCAATGTACCTACCATTTGACTGGACTAAATAATTTTAATTTATTAGTTCTGGTATTTGGCACTATAGCAATCAACATTTATGTATGTATGATTAGGTTTTAATTATTGACGAGACTAGAGAAATGTCGATTTATACCAGTTAGAACAGTTTTTCGCCATTTAAAGTGTGCCTGCATTGCACGTCGCGTGACTTGAAAAAAAAACTCTGGATGCCATAGGCGTAGGTACTTGCGGCGGCGGCGCGGCGGCCGAGGGCCCTGGTCCTGCGGAATCACATATATACAGTACTTTAATAAATAAAATTAGTTATAAATCGGCATGTCTAGAGTCTAGAGTCTATTTCTTACTTTAATGCCACGCCGCCGTAGACGAGAAATTTGAAGTTTTGTTGGGAGTACCTACATACATACATATTTCAAACATTTATTGGATACTTTCCAGTCTCATGTAGTTGAATTTTTGAATTCAATTCCCTACAAAACTGGTAACTCCTTTCTCTTAAAAGCTAAAAATTCTTTTATTGCCTTATTTTTACGCGCAAGTCCGCACAAACAAATTTCACCAATCCTCAAATGTCTCCTGTAAAATGGTTCAAAACCAGGCTACGATTTAAAGAAAAAAAAAATAAAATAAAAGCTCAACATTCCTCTTAAAAATAATAAAAAAGGAAAAAAAAAACAATACATAATCTTCACAGAATAAATTTTCATTCATGTAGACAGTTAGTTCTTTAAGAAATTATCTAAGCGCATGCCCATTTTCAACATTAATTTTCCTCAAGTCCAAACTCTCATTTGAGTGGGTTCCTTTTGCCTTCTACAACTACCCTCTCAGTCAGCAGCGAACACCACTTAGTTGGAAAAAAATTCATATGTAAGTAAGATAAGTTTTTTAATACTTGTTTTAGAAGGTTTTAGACTGGAAAATTGTTCGTTTATGGGTGCAGTTTTATTGAATTAATTTCTTTTCCAAAGTGATTTTGCTTAAAAATTAATAATCAACAGTGTTATGTGCTTAACTATCTAACTTATAGTAAAATGCTTAAAACTTTTAGTCTATAGTGAATATAGAATTCCATAAATGAAGGTGCTTCTTTTCTTTTGTTCAAAATCAATACTGATTTTTTTAATTAATTTTTTTTTTTTTTTGCTAGTAGATGTAGGCTTTGATTTATCTTCGACTTTTTTTTATTTATATACATATTTAGAGAGTTTTACCCCTAAAAATATACCTTGTTTTAATATTCAAACAAAAATTTAACTATAAATTAAAAAAAAAATAATTCTTCTGCAGTGTTCAAAAATTCGTGGTGGACATTTTGAGTGTGTTTCATAATACTTATAACTGCTGCGGCTGCCATTTCGAATTTGCCAAGACTCAAGTGTTCGTGAGTGCGTTTGCAGTACCACTATCTACCGTTGTTGGTGTAGAGTTGACTTTTTTATTCACCCCCACACCCTCATCAGTCTCTCAGTTTGTGAAAGAAACAACACACGCAAAAAAAAAAAAACACCGGAGGACTGACACTGCAATAAGAGGCCGAAAAGCTCTTCTATCCGTTTGTTCGTTCATTTGCTCGTTTCTACCACACATTGTCAACTTGAAAAATGTAAGTACAATAATATCGATTTTCATATATAAGAGTTTTCTGCTGAATGTTTTCCGACTTTGCTAATATACAAAACTGTCGTGTCTCTCTCTCTGAATGTTTGCACGGTTTTAATGGTTTTTCTATATAAAATTGAATTAGAATTGTGACGACATTCTTCATTCAGGGAAATTACAACTAATTTTGGAATGAAAATTTAGAAAAAAAAATTAAACAAACGGATTTTGTGTTACAAAAAAAAAAAAACCTACAAGAAAATTGTGAACCAAGTCCTTGCTGGTATAAAAAAAATACCTACCTTGTATATAGAAAGTCAATAGTTGTGTGGTCTTGAGAAAAATGTACGTAGATTCTGTATCTTTATTTTTTTTTTTAATTAATTGTAACTAATTTTAAGCATAAATAATATTTAAGTTTGAAATAATAAGAAATATGCAATAATTTTTCTATTTACATATAATATATCCATAAATTAAAACTTAATTACATGAAATGAAAAGATAGATACACTAACCCGTACATACATATATCTACATTCATAGGTATATATTGGTATTTTTTTTTTTTAATTTGTGATAGAATGACACGCGTGAACTAAATGTACGTAACATTATTGGTCATATTTCTTACATTTGGCACTGATGTCTTTCGTCTGTCCGTCGTCATCATTAATTTAAAATAAGAAACTAAAAAATATATAAACCGTGGAAATTTTACAAATTTATTATAATGTTGGTAACAAATCAATAATTTTGTTAAATATAACACCCCTACTCCCCCCTTATTAGTCATATATTATCATTACATTGCGTTTTAAGATTAAAAACAAAACTTGACAAAAAAAAATAAAATAGAAAAATAAATTCATTGTGAATTATTCCTCCAATTTTATTGATTTCCTTTTTATTATTTTGTTGTGAAATGTAAAAATAAATGGGGTGTGCACACTTTTATAATTTATACCGGCATCATTTAGTATATACGTCGTTAAGGTATTCTTGACAGACAATTGCTACAATTCATGTTGGTCTATATGTGATGTTAAAAAAGTGTTGATTCATCAGTTTTATATTAAATATTAAACATGTTTTTTTTTTTGTTTATAGTTAGAGAAATTGTGAATCATTATAAGTGGAGTTAAGTTTGTAGGTACCTTCTATACTACTACTTTCAAAATATTTCAAAATATTGGCAAAATCGCAAAATAAAATAGAAATAAATTCCATTTAATTGAATCAAAAGAAAAAAATAGAAACTCGTTTTAAACTTAAAAAAAAAAAAATTATAAGAAATATTTATTTAATTTAAAATTTAAGCATTTTATGATAATTTTGTTTATAGATCAAAAATAAAATGCATTTATAATTATTATGCAATATATGAGTAAATGCCGTTAGCAAAAAATCTTATATTTACCCAAGATAGGCCATAACCTTCACCAAAAAGCCTTTCTTCGTTTATTATAAATTAAAAAATGTTTTCATTTGTTTTTTGTTATTTTTTTTTTTTAAACTTAAAATTTTAAAATGAAATAAAACCCATTAAATTTTAAAATGAAATAAAACCCATAAAAATTAGGTTTATTGAAAATAAAATTTTCCTTAATGATATTCCTACATATAAGGAGAGAGCTATAGAATGATTGGCTATGTGGATGATTTATAGCAGTTTGAGTAAAAGCATCCATATTAACCTTACACTTAATCGCAACCTATTGCTGTGAAAAGACAGGATTTTTGATTGGGGAAAAATTAACTTAAAAAACCCAATTTTTATTCGCTTGACCGACCAGGTCGAGTTTGCAATTAAGACTAAAAAATTATAATTCATTTTACAATTTAGGAGGAAGGAAAGAGGAAAATAGCTGTCCCTGGGATAATAAATGTTCCTTTGCATTTCCTCGTACGACTTGCGTACAATACAGAATCCTAACAACTTAAAAGAACTGTTATAAAACGCTCTAGGTTGGCTAACATGCTGGAGCAGTTCAATCTGGACCGGTCAATAACCTCCATCATAGAATAGATCTTGTCCTCTACCCCAGGAAATACAAAAATTCACAAACAGAGCCACCCCAACCCTTTCCTATCAAAGGTATTCAATTTACATTCTCAGACGAAAGTTAAATATTCGCGTCTTAATATTTACGATAAGAAGTTGAAAACCTTAAATAAAAAAACCTTTAAGAAGGTCACAGTGGCACTTTTTTCATGAAAAAAAAAAAACCATAGGAGCACCCCCCATTAATTATGCAGGTTAAACATTTGGACCAAAATTAAAGAAATTAGAGTTAAATCGATAAATTGCGGTAGAGATTAAGTAAAGTCCAACAATCAGCATGTATGTGTCCGCTACACTGGACAATAATCTCAGTCTTATTTATAAACCCATTCCAAAGTATGTCTAACTTTGGACAACTGTCCACCTCCAAAACATTAATTATAATCATGTTCCATCGATTGTCTAACTTAGACACTGAAATTGGTTGTAGGTACAAACCTATGTTCAATGTCATGTTCAATGAACAAATAATTGTAAAATTATCTTGAAATAAATAAAATCATTATTGAACGTATCCAAATGTTCACGAAATTGACAGATTACCGATATGTCAGTGATGATATGAGAACATATTTAGACAACTGTTGGAATGCGTTTATAAATAAGGAGATATCCAACTATTTAGAAAAGGCTAGCTGAACAACTGGCTAGCTGTCCAAGAGTATTCTAAGGAAATCTAATAAATACGTCTGTCTATTTTCCGAATGACGATATTTAATCTCTCTGTAAAATTTATAACATCCCTAAACAGCCGAGCATCTATATTTCAGATGGTGCAACAATATTAACCTTCTTCGTTAAGCTAATGAACTCGCCATAAAGTGGAACACCATTAATTCCTTAAGATGCTTTAGAAACTTTAGATGTAACAAAATCACCACTCTGTTTGGTGAAGAAATAAATCTGACCAAAAGCGAATCTGAAGTGCTTCAAAATTTTGATATCTTTTTTGCTCATGTCCTGGGCTTTCCAAAAAACTTGGACTTCACTTGATAGAATTCTACCACAATGATCCTAGTGATCTGGTAAGGAGCCGAATTTATTATACATATTAGATTTTCGTCTTGGCCGGTCAAATAAAGCGCAATTTAGAGTTATAATTTTCTATCACTTTATTGAGCCGCTCTGGGGCCGAAAAGTGTATATCGGCTTATTATTTTCAGACACTTACCACCTGATTACAATAGAATGCTACAACTTGAACTTGAGCTGGAGCTGCAATATCTGTGAAAAGGTTACCTACGTGCTATTTTTTACATGCCCACAATGTAGCTGCACAGCTTTTTGTATATTTTTTAAGAAAAAAAATCACGGGGTTATTATTTACTTTTTTACTTCCGATGTCTTTCTTTAAATTTACCTATAGCTTATTTGTTTCCAGCTCTTTTTTTCTTCATACAAATTGAAACGTCAAAAGTGCTCTACGTTGAAATTTTAAAATTGGTGAACACATGCAGCACAGTCTATGGGTATTGAATATTTTGACAGATATTCCAGCTTCAGCTCCAGTTACAGCTTCGTCTCCATTATGTTCAGGCAGTTATATCTGTCAAACCAAGATACAAACTGTCACTGTCACTGTCATAGTCTTTTCTTTGTAATTCTATCGTGATAAATTTCAGTTGTCAAAAATCTATAGAACTCAGAGTGCGACCTTATGGAAATGTGCTATATTGTATATATTATATATATCTTAATGCATTCTACTTTTTACGATATATATACATACATATATTTGTTTATGTAATTTTGTAATTTAATTTTTTTCTTTTTTTATTTTTTATATAATTATGCTTCTTTAAAAAGGGGAAAGTGAGTTTATTTTGTATTATAATTTTCAACAATTCATTCGTTTAAACTATTTAATTTTTTTTATTCTTTTTTTTTATCTATAACAATGTTTTCTTCGAGACAGAAAGTGAGTTTATTTAATTTTATTAATTTGTTTTTATTGATTTATTTGACATTTATTAAATAATTAAATTATTTTTAACATTTTCTTTAACCAAACTTGAAAAAAAAATGATTATTTTTTAAAGAAAAGAGTAAGTAATTTTGTTGTGCCTCATCGTTAATAATTTTTAAATTATATTAAATATGAGTCAATAGCTACATTTTATTGTCCACATGATCTGATCCGAATCAAATTTTAACACGCGTAAATACAAAAACAACATGTAATCCTGCTTTTTACCTGGATCTATTCAATGATCCAAAAACTAGTACTTTTTTATTATTATCATTTATTATGGCAAGGTAGTGTAAACTGTAGTGCAAAGAAAAACAGTTTGATTTATTATGCGGATCTGATCCAGATCAGATCGATCGTGTGGATAATAAAATGCAGCTAATGTTTTTGAAAGTGGAATAACTCAATCTTCACCTTTTTTCAAAAAGGTCAAGTATTTAATTGATAACCTATGGTACTCCTCTTTATCTACAATCTACATGTATCATATTTTATTTTAATCAAATCTTTAACATACATATACATTACGAGATCATACATAAGTCCAAAAAAAAGGATTTTTCCTCGGTCTTGTTGTCTGTTTAAATTAATCTAGGCCCTAAATGAATGGCAGTAAGAAGAAACACAAACAATAAAGATGGAGATAGCTCTGCATTTTTCCCAACCTCGGCAATTTTTTGTATCCCGGTCACCAAATACGTCCTTCGCCAACGGGTTTAAAAATCGCAAGGTTAAATTGCATCGTTTAAAACCATTATTTGTCCCTGTATTTGTATGAACAATGATTAAAACAGCACGCAAGCATATAGCTATATTAAAACTGTTCTTATAAAGTATTGGTCTTATTTATAAACATTGTCTAACTTTAGATAACTTTCCAACTTTGGAAAATGTGTTCAAAAACCTTTTTTATTGTTGCCTTATAGCTGCCTAACTTAGACACAAGAGTAGATTGTCTTAACGGTGAATAATGTGGTATTTATTTTTATTAAATAAAACATATTTCCACCAATTTGAAAATAGTTAGACAGTGTCTAAGTAGACAAGAATCTAATAAATACGAGTGTATGTGTTTGCTGCTGCTGAGAACAAGGAAAAATCAAAGAGCAACTGATTTTGTTCATCATGATCAAAATGTGCCGAATCAGCGTTGCCGGCCACATAAAAATTTCCGTGCAACATTTTCTAAAAAAACGTGCTATTTTCAAAAAAAAAAAAAACGTGCCACATAAAAAAACGCAAATTCTTATGCATATTAAAAAAAGTATAATTCCATTACGGAGTAAAATACTACAAAAAATTAGAAGATATAATTTGCTTTATTCGTACATTGTCAAAAAATAAGAGTTTCTGCCAGTTTTTTACTACATTTTGAACAATTTTCTTAAAATTTCGTAAAAATTCGTATAAAATTGGAATAGGGCGTACCATAATGATTTTTTTCGTGCCACGATGCCACAATAAAATTTTCGTGTCAAAAAAGCACGATCGTGCCACTTTGGCAAAACTGGGCCGAATTGTAAAACTAACCTTCGATGTTCGTGGTAAATACAGGAACATCGTGTGGAATGTAGCAAGCCTAAGGGTCTTATTCCACTTTCAAACAAAACAGCTCATATAATACATATTATGTAGGTATGCTGTATTTGTATGTAGGTATATTTTAATTATCAAAATATTAAAAAGTTTTAATTAAATTTAATTTCTGTTAACTTTTTTTCACATTCAATACACGATTCTTTTTAAAGAAAAGAGTAAGTTATATACTATTTAATTTAATGAATATTGCTCTTGTAATTTTTATATAAATTAGAAAATTGATCACTTTAATTCATTAAAATTTTTCATCCTATAATAATATTTATATATTAATTAATGCAACATTAATATTTTAAAAACTTTGGTACATATATCTATTATTTAAATTTCAAAAGTATAAAGATTAACTACAAAACTAAAAAAATACCCTATAAATTCTATTAAAATCATTAAATAAGTATGTACATGTAAATTATGTAGATATACAGACATAAAAAAAAAAAAAAACATTACTAAGATTAATAAAATTAATACTTGTCGTACTTTGTATAAATATATATACAAACAAAAAATTCAATTAATATTACGAATAAATGTGTAGGTATACATATACATAGCTAGTCGGATTTTAATTAAACTTCATACTTATAACAGAAATATACATAAAGTTGAAAAGTATGCTTGATATGGTCTCTTATATAATTCCAATGTCTAACTTGTAATTTATTTTTTTTTTATAAAGGGCGGATCCAGCAGCAGAAGCCGCAGCACCACCAGCAGCACCAACTGGAGAAGGTGGCGATGAAATTGTTGGAGGACCAAGAAATCCTCAACAGATTGCTGCTCAAAAAAGATTACAGCAAACGCAGGCACAAGTCGATGAGGTAAGATTCATAATATAATCTCACTAATATCCTACTTACCTACAACAAAAATTTTATGATTACCGAGAACGCCTTTCTCAAAATATGTCTTACAGATGAGCTTATAGGGCTTTGAATAGCTCGATAAGAAACGCTCGCCGCTTAATAAAGCTGCTCTATCTGATGTAGCTTATAATATAGCCTTTGCACACCAAACCCAAAATGGGGTTTTTTCGGAAAAAAATTTACAAAAATTCAGAAATTTGTTCATACCAAACATTTGTCCGTCCTTGTTTGAAATTTCAATTCATCTGTTATGTCCCCTTTCACACAAGGAAACAAGTAACTGGAGATTTTATTGACATTTTCTTTTTATTTCTTTAAAAATTTATGTATTTTACTTTTTACACGAAGAAACGAAATTTTTTTGTAGTTTCCTTTTAAAGTAGCTTGGTTGAACAAACACTTTATATATTTTGCGAAGGAGATAATGTCAAAAAAATCGCTTCAAATAGTTGACCGGGGAGATTTCGTTTCCCCCTCTTACTTCGTGCCCTTCTTACCTACAAGTTGCTGGCAACTCATTTTCCACGTGTGAAAGGGGATATATATCCACACTCCTTACACCACTTATTTCTCAAACAATAAGAAAAAGCACAAAGAAGAATCAGCGATAACTCTGCAATTTTTTCCAACCTCAGCAATTCTGTCTTCCTCGGCAACCATAAACGTCTCTGCCTACGTTCTTAAAAATCGCAAGGGGTAATTGCATCGTTCAAAAGCAGTTTTTCGTGAACATTTGGATACGTTCAATGCATATTTCATTCATTTCAAGATAGCATTACAATTCTTTGTTTATTGAACTTTAGAATTAGGTTTGGATAACCTAATTTAGACAATCGATGGAAGGTTTTGGAGTTGAAAAGTTGCACAAATAAGACTGTCAATTTCCACGTGTGAAAGGGGACTATCTTGTTTGAAAGAACGCAAAAGCTCATTTAATTGTTGACAGGGGAAATTCGGAGATTTCGTTCATTCCTCTTAGACTGCTTCTAGACTGCAATTTTTATCGGCAATTCTCTTTTGAGTTTCTTTCGGATCCATTTAAACGCTAGCTGCAATTTTCATTAAATGAGAAGGAAATATCTCTTTACACTCTTTACTCTGCCTATGTGTCAAACAATAGGAAAAAACACAAAGAAGAAAGAGCTATAACTCTGCAATTATTTCAACCTCTGCAACTTTGTTTACCCCGGCCATTGCATACGTCCCCCGCTTAAAAATTGCAGGGGGTAATTGCAGCGTTTAAAAGCAGTTTTTCGTGAACATTTGGATACGTTCAATGCATATTTCATTCATTTCAAGATAGCATTACAATTCTTTGTTCATTGAACTTTAGAATTAGGTTTGGATAACCTAATTTAGACAATCGTTGGAAGGTTTTGGAGTTGAAAAGTTGCACAAATAAGACTGTCAATTTCCACGTGTGAAAGGGGACTATCTTGTTTGAAAGAACGCAAAAGCTCATTTAATTGTTGACAGGGGAAATTCGGAGATTTCGTTCATTCCTCTTAGACTGCTTTTAGACGACTGCAATTTTTATCGGCAATTCTCTTTTGAGTTTCTTTCGGATCCATTTAAACGCTACAAATTTTAATAGCTGCAATTTTCATTAAATGAGAAGGAAATATCTCTTTACACTCTTTACTCTGCCTATGTGTCAAACAATAGGAAAAAACACAAAGAAGAAAGAGCTATACCTAACTCTGCAATTATTTCAACCTCTGCAACTTTGTTTACCCCGGCCACCGCATACGTCCCCCGCTTAAAAATTGCAGGGGGTAATTGCAGCGTTTAAAAGCAGTCTTATTTTGTTAATCTTTCAATCTAAAAACTAAAAGTTTTTGGTAATTAAATTTTCTCGTGTTAAAGGGGACTTTTTAGCGCTGATGACGCTTTATATGCCTGTTTTAATTTGTGTCCCAATTCAAATGAACCTTTGAACTTTCTCTTAACTTCACTTCACATCGTTTCTCATTATAAGCTTAAAATAAGATTGGAGATTACTCTATTAAAACCTTCTGGGTTGGATTTTATGACATATCTAGATCCACTAGCTTTTATATGAATTTTTAATAATTTTTTTAAATTTTATTTTAAGGTTGTTGATATTATGAGAACAAATGTAGAAAAAGTTCTTGAAAGAGATCAAAAACTTTCTGAATTGGACGATCGAGCTGATGCCTTACAACAGGGTGCTTCACAATTTGAACAACAAGCTGGAAAACTAAAACGAAAATTCTGGCTGCAAAATTTAAAGGTAAAATAAAAATAAATCAATAAATCTATTTATGTACATATGTAAACAAAAAATACATAAACCTCATAAGACCAAAAATGCTATTTGTAAATATTTATTTCAAAAACAAAATTATACTGAATTAAAATATCTATGCCTCCTTACTTAGCCAGTTTTTAAACCTTTCTAAATTTTAAGAACTTAATTTTTTAAAATCGATTTTTTGTGTCTACTTAACAATTTAAAATTTTTGACTTACGAGGTTTTAAAACAAAATGCCATAATATGAAGTAAATTAATTAATAATGTTTAAATATTTATACAGATGATGATCATAATGGGCATCATTGGTCTGGTAATAGTCGGAATCATCGCAAGTAAGTTAAAATGCCAATTTCTGTTTTTCTTTATTTTCAGTTATCACTTCAAAAATCAATTTTTATTGCGTGTTTTTGAAATAATACACGAAGTTCCTCTTACACGTTTCAATGCAAACTATATTAAAAAAAAAAAAAAAGTATTAAGAAAAAAATTCAAAATCAAAAATTTTCTTAAGCTTGTTTTAATTGTTAATCACATATTCATTATTAATAAACCAAAAGTAAAGGCCTTACATTAAAATCATTTCAAAAATAAATACATATATATAGATATAAATAAATTAAAATTCAAAATTTATTTCATTTCATCATCTAGATTACTTCATGTAGAGCTTTTAAAGCTAAAAATATACCACAGAAAAAAAAAAAAATAAAGCAAATCGAAAAACGATTCCATTTTGAAAGTATCTCATTTTTATCAGAAAACAATAATTGGCTCAGGTTCGAAGAAAAGTTGCTAAAAATGATGTTAGCAGTTGCGTTGCGTTATCAGTGTGATTATTTGTAAAACCGTTATTCGTTTTTCGCTGAATAAAAAAATATACTCTTAAAGCCGTTATAAGCTTATGTAGTTAAATTATTTTCTGTTGGGTTTTTTTTTGTTCTATTGCTGTCTTAATTATTATATTTGTTTGCCTTTAATATAAAAAGTGAAAACAGCTGGTTTAACACAATAATATAAATACAACTGTTATTTTGTCAAAAACAATTATGTTGATTGTGTAATGCTTTCAGCCATTTAAATATATATTTATATTATATATTTGCAATAAAGCTTTCATTTTGCTTTAAATTAATAAATTGAAATTAAATTGAAAATAATAGATAATAGGTACTAATGGTATTTTCCATTGGTGGTTTTAATATTTTGATCTATAAAAATGTTATGGTGTTCGCGTAGCTGTCAGATTTTCAGTTACGTAAGATATTCTTTTTTGAATAATAGGTACAATTGACTTAAACATTTCCAGCAGCGCAGAAAATCTGAAAAAGCAAACAATAACAAATTATTTAATAAAAAGTTATTTTTTCTTTACCTATTGTTTGTGTATGAATTTACTCAGCTAGCTACATATACATACACTTAAAAAAAAATCAATTAAAAAAGAATAGTTTATATAGTGTAAAAATTTGTCATGTTTGTTTCAAAGTACGGAGTACCTATTTATTTCTTTTGCACTCCTT
This sequence comes from Epistrophe eligans, assembly GCA_951394125.1. Classification (NCBI taxonomy): domain Eukaryota; kingdom Metazoa; phylum Arthropoda; class Insecta; order Diptera; family Syrphidae; genus Epistrophe; species Epistrophe eligans. The sequence continues at coordinate 32,373,891 of OX596029.1, forward strand.
TTTGCTTATTCACTCCTACTACTCAATACTCGATAGCTTTTGATTCACTATTCGGAGTAATGTTTTCGGAGTATTTTTATATTCACAATTTTATAAAGGGACATCCAAGGGGAACACACATACGTATACATATTATAAAGTCTTTCGTCGGATTAGCTACTTGTCAAAAGTGATAAACTCTTTAGGAAGCCATTTATGGTCTTTTTGAGTGGACACATATTTTTATTTTTATTTAGTTCTTCTTGTTCTTTTGTAAACTGAAATGTGTCCTTATTTTTTTAAATAGAAAAAATTAAAGTTTATTTTGTATATCCTGAGCAATTTAAAGTCGAGAAATTAATTCTTAAGTTGCTATTAATGTATTATTAATTGGATACCAATGTAAAACAAACGAAAATCTCAATAAAAATTACTACTACTACTTTAGGAAGCCATTTTGTTAAATGGTGACATTCGGTATTATGTGTATGTTTAAATTTGGGAATAAGATTCAATTGGAATCAAAAATGAGTGAGTAGAACAATTCGAGAATCCAATCGAAAACGACATAAAATTAACTAAAATCAAAAACAGAACTTTCGACTTTAAATTTCTATTTTTTATTTTCAAATGTATTTCTCCTTTCACAATTATGTAATTGCATTGCAAGGAACTAGCTTAATTTTGAGACATTATTGTTAAAGTATCAAAAATTAGAAAATTGTTTAACTGTAAATATTTTGCAAATTAGTAGGGGAGACCGGGGACAAAAGTAATATTATTTACTTTTGAGTTTCCCACTCTTTCGTTTGTAAGAATAACAGAAAATGAAATATCCCAACTTAAAGAAGGTTTATTTTTATTAAAACTGATGAAAAAAAGTTTTAATAAAATGACGAATTCACATAGCTGTTATCATTTTTCCAAGACTCTTCCCTTGTTACTTTCGTCCTATATGTCCAGGACGAAAGTAACACAAAGTTAATATTAATTTTCACTACCATATTTAATCAATAATTAAATCATAGGTACTGCCTGATAAGGTATGGATTTCGTTAACCATATTATTCTGACCAGTGAATTGTTGACTCACAGTAGTGTAAGATTTAAGAGGGACCTTTGATTTAATGTTTAAATATAAATATGTTTCTGAATAGACGTGTAAATCGTTCCTCAAATAGTTCTTCTTACATTAGTATGAGGCATTCTAGTAAAGAAAAAATGATGATAACTTTCAGATAAACATTAAAAAATGTCTAGTGGTTGAAAGTACCTTGTTACGTTCATCCCCGTTGTTAAGTGTTACTTTTGTCCACATGCTCTAATTTTTCGAAAAAAAAAAACGGAAAAAAACTCTACACAGTTTTTCTAAAATGATGACCAGACATAAAAAAAAAACAATTTATTAAAGAATGCGTGGTTAGAAACTTTGATCAAAATATTGAGATTGAATCCCTTTTTTTTTGATAAAAACCTGCCAGCCAAACAAATTTCAAATGATGAACTTTTGCTTTTATTTTTACTATGGCAAGTGCTCATCTCACGACCGATCGATAACAATTGGCTAGTATGAGAAGAATTAAGTTGTTTACAAAACTGCATACAAAAAAATGCTTCAACACATTTATTGAGGCTGTGAATGGGCTTGTTACTTTCATGACGTGTTACTTTTGTCGCCGGTCTCCCCTACCTATAAAAGAATGATCCGATTTGCTTAATATTTGATCAATTTTTAAATTAATTGGTGAATTAGAAGATAATTTTGCATTTTTGGAGTTATACTTCCAATCTCACAAGGCCCATTCACGATAGAACCTATTTATTTTCAATTTTAAATCTTTACGAAACGTGAGACTGTTCTTAATGGGTGATTTTTTAAGAGGTTTAGAACTTTTTTTTAAAAAAAAAACACAAAAAATTCGAAAAAATGAATGAAATATTTATTTGAATCGATAGTTTGAACCTTGCAATTTAATGTTTAAAGATAATTTCATGCAAATGTTGACCGCGGCTGCGTCTCAGGTAGCCCATCCGCTGAGTCCAATTTTGGCATACTCTTTCACACATATCGGCCGGTATCTCACGAATGAATGCATGGATGTTGGCTTCCAGTGCGTCAATCGAAGCGGGCTTGTCCCTATAGACATTAGCCTTGACATACCCCCACAAAAAATAATCTAATGGTGTCAAATCGCACGATCTAGGTGGCCAATTGACCGGCCCGAAACGTGAAATTAACTGTTCACCAAACTCGCCTCGCAATTGCGCCATTGTTTCGCGTGCTGTGTGGCATGTGGCACCGTCTTGTTGAAACCACATATCATGCAAGTCAAGAACTTCCATTTCGGGCAAAAAAAAGTTTGTTATCATCGCTCGGTAGCGTTCACCATTGACAGTAACGCTGCGATTCGCATCATCTTTGAAGAAATATGGCCCAATAATGCCGCCGGCCCATAAACCGCACCAAACAGTGGCTTTTTCGGGATGCATTGGTAGCTGTTGCAATGCTTCTGGCTGATCTTCACTCCAAATGCGGCAATTTTGCTTATTTACGTACCCATTCAACCAAAAATGAGCCTCATCGCTGAACACAATTTTTCGATAAAAAAGCGGATCCTCGGCCAGCTTTCCAAGAGCCCATTCACCAAAAATTCGGCGTTGTGGTAGGTCGGCTGGCTTTAGTTCTTGCACCAGCTGTATCTTAAAAGGCTTTACGCCCAAATCCTTCCGCAAAATTTTCCACGTAGTGCTGTAACAAAGGCCTAACTGCTGGGAACGGCGCCGAATCGACATTTTGCGGTCTTCTGTCACACTAGCTGATACGGCCGCAATATTTTCTTCACTACGCACAGTACGTAAACGTGTTGGTGGTTTAATGTCCAACAAAGTAAATTTGGTGCGAAATTTGGTCACAATCTTCCGAATAGACTGCTCAGAAGGTCGAGAATGCCGACCATAAAATGGAAGCAGCGCGCGATGAACATTTCGAACCGAGCACGAATTTTGATAGTAAAATTCAATAATTTGCAAGCGTTGTTCATTTGTAAGACGATCCATGGTTAAATTGCAAACCAAACTGAAGCTGTTTGACAGTGACACAAGGTACTAAACACACGTCAGCTGTCAAAACCAGTGTTGCCAAAACCAAACCAGCTAAAAAATCACCCGTAATAAGACCTTTTCAATGTGAATACAATTGAGAAAGAGGAAGATACATATTGTAGGTGAGGAAGAAGCGATATTTTTTTGTTCAATAGTTTTCGTTTTACGTATCGCTTTTTTGATTGGTGATCTGGAAGAAAAATTTGATACGTGTAAACACTTTTGGAACAATTCTGATAATTAATAAACCCAGTTTTAGATTTAGAAGCGATACGAATTAAAAATGCTAGTAGTTCCAGTTTGTAGAATTAGAAAATGTCAGTTTTGACAGGAAAATACTAATTTGTTTAGAAATTGGTAATATTTTTTTTTTTCTTGGGAATTTCCGATACTTTCTTAGATTTTTAGGGTAAATTTAAAAATATTAGTTTTCAAATATTGGAATTCCGCTTCGGTTTGATAAATAAATTGTTAATTCGGATAAATGTGTTACAAAATTGTATGCGCAAAATTATTAAAACATCTTCTTTGAGGTAAATATTGCACGAATTGATCTAAATCGGTTAAAGCAATCAAGAGGGCAAGAAAACTAAGACTGTGTAATATAATATTAGGCATAAGATAAGACTAAATCCAAGTGGTTAGTAATGACCACTGAGTCAAACCAAAGTTGGTTAACCCAGTATACAAATATAAATTAACTATATCAGCCCTATTCTGCTATCCGATCTGATAGAATTTTTCGATTTACGTGAATTGTTCACTTAATTTGTCACAAATGATTCTTTAAACTTTTCAATTATCCGAGTTTAAAGCTCTACCAATAATTATTTTTGAAGTTATTGAGAAGATCTAATTGTTAAAATTTTATTTTTATCACAATTTATGTATGTATGTATATGCTTTTTTGGAACATTTATTTTCCTCCGACGGATAGCAGGATACGGAAATTGATGTGAACGATTAACAGAATAGGGCTGTATATTAACCTTCTTTTTTATTACACTCAGAAAAATATCAAATTAAATTAACTAAACTATAAGGTTTTTGTTTTTAATACAGTTGATGTCAACCACCGTTTTTTGTAGCTTGAGTTGACGTTTCTCAACCATTAACTAACTATTCTTATATAATAAGGCAGAATAAAAATAATTGTTCTCAGGTTATCACTTTTTAGTTAATTATGCTAGCAAGCAACCAACAATATTTATTTGTTTTTAAATTATGCATAATCATTTCGTATTTCAAGACCCTAATTTACAATGTTTTTTAAGACAGGATCATAAATCCACAGGATAAAAATTCACAATTTTGTCTTAACTTATAACCTAATTGCCCCAAAATTAATGTATTGGTTAAATTTGTAAAACTTTACCGAATATATTTTGAAGCAGGCCCTAAATATAAAAATATTATAAAACATACTTTTTATTTGCTTTATTTTTCTTTAAATAAATTTTGATTAAGTTGACAAAAAATTTGGAATTATTTTGCAGAGAAAGATGAAAAAGATTAAACTTCAAAAAGTTACCATAGGTATTTAAAAAATAAAATAAATAAATATATTACTGTCTGTATCGCTAAATCTATAGCAGAAGTATGATTCAACTTTAAATTAATTATTAACGCTTTAAAAGTATTGCTTTAAGGTCTTTGAATTGCTAAAAACTTTTTATAATATAGTTCACTCCGAAGTTGAATAATTGCATTAAAAACATAGTCCAAAATTTACGAATAGGGTTTTTGTTTGGTCATCCGGAAGTGTCCAAACACATTTTGAATGCTTTTAAAAGCCGTTGTCTGGCATTAGATGTTAGTTCTTCTTCTGGAAAAGAATAGAAAATCGATTGTGAATTTGAAGAATGAATTAAAACTTGAAGAACGCATAGTTCTAATATCAAAATCGTGAATTTAAATTTTGCTTTTTTAAGAAAGTATCATTATTATTATTTAATTATTAGGTTATTTACTACCAGCTGAACCATCCGGCTTCGCACGGAATTTCATCAATTTTATAATTTTAAAAATAAGTAAAAATAAAAACTTTTGGGCCTTAAAACAAACATATGAACAATGCCAGGCAAAAAAACTATCAACTTAATGACTAGGAATTCTAGTCTTGTTGGATATAGTTCACACTAGATATTCGTCATGAAATCTATGTTAGATGAACTGAACTTAAAAAAAATTGCATATTGACAAGGTCCTCACTAGTCAACTGATGAGTCCAAGTGAGATCGCCGGGACGAAACGCCTAAATTTTTGTGGACTAAAGGCCGTTAAAAGCTATTTTGAATCTTAAAACAAACCTTTACAGTTACAGTGAAGTTTTTTGCATCTCTCCAATAATTTGTATATGTAGCAGTCTGAGAGTGTAACGCCATCTATTGGGAATCCCATTTTCATGATGGACAAAATTATCTGATTGTCGATTCCGTAGTGTTTGTCATTCCTTAGAACCAAATGGAATTTCAGATATTAGATACCTTCCATCCTTGAAAGTATCCAATTTTCGATGACTTTTTCCAACATTTGTGGCCGTATATCGGCAATAACGCGACGAATGTTGTGCTTCAAGTGGTTAATCGTTTCGGGCTTATCGGCGTAGACTAACGACTTCACATATCTCCACAGAAAATAGTCAAGCGGCGTTAAATCGCACGATCTTGGAGGCCAATTCACGAGTCCGTAACGTGAAACTATGCGGTTACCAAACGTTTCCTTCAATAAATCAATTGTTGCACGAGCTGTGTGACATGTTGCGCAGTCTTGTTGAAACCACAGCTCCTTCACATCATGGTTGTTCAATTGATGAATGAAAAAGTCAGTAATCATGGCTCTATAGCGGTCACCATTGACTGCAACGTTCTGGCCAGCATCGTTTTTAAAGAAGTACGGACCAATTATTCCACCAAGTGATTTTTATCATCACTCCAAATACGGCAAGTTTGTTTATTGACATATCCATTCAACCAAAAGTGAGCTTCATCGCTAAATGAACAAAATTTTCTTATGAAAATCCTGATCAACAGAAATCTCATTTCGAGCCCATTCACAACAATTTGGCGTCGTTCAGGCGTCAGTCTATTCATGTTGAAATGCCAAACCAAACTAAAAATAAAGCACTTGACAGCTGACAAAATGGCTGCCAGTCAATTCAAAAATCTGATATGTAAATGTAATAAATGAACGTCTTTAGTAAATGTTACCATTTTATTTTGTCAAACTCACAAATCAGCTGACGCTTTTAAAATTTCTAATTAACCTGCCCCAACTCAAAAGAAGGTATAGTTGCAGAAAATGTTATTTTAAAATTTTATGGACAATTTTATGAAACACAAAGTGACAAAGTGTAGAACAATTTAAGGCAAGGTTTTAACTTATGGAACACACAAAATCCTATACTTTACACTGACCTCTTCTGTTCTTTTTTGTGCCAGAAAAGGTTCATTAAACATAACTTTTTATAACTTTCCTTAAAGTGTCATTTTGGTCAATAAATATAGAGAAATTGTTAATAACTTGACTATAGCGCCACCTATCGGTTCCAGAATTTTTAATTTTATTTTTTGTCACTAAACCAACATAATATTTTATATATGGGAATATTAGCTACCTTAATAAATAAATAGAGAATTTTAAAACAATTTGACTCCTGAGCCACCTATTGGATTAGTGGAATTCCTCAATTTTTCTTTCCATAAGAACCTTATTCAGACTTTTACGAACGTCCTGAAGCCTAAAAAGCCTGACATCTAAATCGAAAATGTTCGATAATTGAATAATGTCCCTAATAATCATGGGATATAAGACCTAAAATTCAAATCTAAGGTTTTGAAGTCATAAGCTAGACACTTAAGTTATCAATCTATCTCAATAAATTATGGGTTCAATTTAAATACAATCAAAACAAAACATAGGAAACCTTTAATGATAAAAGATAATACCAGTGGAAAATGATAATGAACTGTATATTTCTCACTGTCTATATATTATTAACGTGGCAACCCACAATATACATGTATCTAATACGTATGTAGTTTTTTCTACTTACATAACCTAAAATCGTTAATAAAAAAACGAAACTAACAAAAAAAAAAAAAAAATCGCAAAGTTTTTGCTAAAAAAAATTGTAATTGTAATAAATGTATCGCTTCTTTGTAAAACTAATATAATTTTGTATATATTTAGACTGAATTTAATTAATCTATATTTTTGTTTCATTTTTCTCATCAAAAAAATAAAAACAAAAAATAGACAAACTAGGTTTAATAGGTGGCGAAGCTCCTCCACAACAAATGTACATGCCACCACCACAATACATGCCTCCCCCTCAGCAAGCTCCAACCGGTAATCAAGGTGCTCCAGCACAATTGGTACATGATTCATCTCATCACTCCGGTAAAACCGTAGAATAAATTAAATTAAAAACAAAAAAAATAATTAATTAATTAATTAACAAAATGAAAAACTTTATTAAGAATTAAAAAGTAAAACAAAAAAAATATATACAATTTATGGTTCAGTATAATTCATTACAAAAAAAGAAATAAATAAAACTATATGTAATGAGAATGTTTTAAGAAGAAAAAAAAAATACTAATAGAAATTCTCAAACATTAAAATATAAAACAAAAATAATAACAACAACATATTATATATATATATTGAAGTAGGTATATTCTATGTATATATATATGTTTTTTATATAGATACATATATATGTATATATATATTTGAAATATATAATTAAAATTATTTAAGTCAGTTATGTTACAGCTTTTTAACTTAAACAAAATATTAAACCAAAAATTATTTATTAGAATTTAAATATTTATATTTTTTAAACGAAAACAAAAATCTTAAATTAACTGCATTAAAAAAATATAAAAACAGATGCGCCATTAAATTAAAATATTTTTTTTTATTTTAAAATTGAACAATAATTTAGAAAAAAAAATTTCTTTAAAACTACTCACGTAACAAAAGGGCTTTAGAAAATGATAATGATTTGCTTTTACAGGAGAAAATTCATGGTTGGTCCTTAATAACTATTTATTTCATTAAGACTCCAATAAATGTTTTAAGCAACGTTAAGCAGTATAGTGTATGCCTTGTACCTACATATGTATGTATATGTATATTGTATAATCAAAGATAACAGATATATTAAAAAACGTAACATTACGTTACGTTTTGTGACGCATATGTATCGAATGATATGTTCAAATTCACAATTCGGTAAACTAAAAAAAGTATGTCTCTTTAAATGACAAATTAAAAAAGGGATTATTTTTTAAATAAACTGACTATTAAAATGTTTCACATTTTCTATACGTTATGTAATGTATTACATCTTCTAAAAATGGAACGAAAATCTCTTTAAATAATTTAACGTTAGTGAACATATTAAATTAATGCAAGATCAGCTTGGGATATTTTATTATAAGTTCACAAAAATAGTTTTATACATAAGACCTGGTAATCTGATCCAAACTTCGAAATGAATTTCTTGAAGACTTCTAAACCATATGGCATAAATAAAACCATGGACTTTTTATATGAGATTTCTTGATTTATTCTCATTTCATTAAGTCCTGATGGACTTCCTGCACCGATCCATTGCTTGACGTGCCTTGAATAAATAATATTGCGTGACGGTAGAAGAAGTGCCATACGACCGGAACATACGTAAAAATCAATTCTGCCCTAATCAATATTTGTCTGTGCCATCTGATACTCTATTCCCACGTGGGTAAAAATTTCTTCAAAATGATACGACCCATATGTAGTGATTGCGTGGTTGGAAAGATCGGTCTTTGAACTTTAAAAAATATCTCGCAATATACTCGATACCCTGAATGTTTTAACATAGCTTTAATGATAGAAGCTATGATTTTTTTTTCAGGAATACGGCTCCATTGTAAGGCCTTTCATTGTGAAATCTCGATAATCGATATCTTAAGATTTCTTGAAATCGATAAAAAGCAACAATCCATCAGAGTCTTTCCTTGATGTTTTTACAATCTTCCGTTGATTTTGCTACTCTTTATCCATATGCGCTAGCTTTAATAGAACTAAATAGCTCTCCCGATGTATTTTGTAAAGCTAGGGAAAATTTCGTGTGGAAACTCTTCAATGCCAACCTGTTAAATTATTTTTGTACAATCTTTATCGGGGTTGATATACATAATTGTACAACTGTACAAAAATGCGACTGGACTCACAACTCAGCATCCTTATACTTTCGTAACTTCAAAGCGATCAAGACATCATAATGAGCTTGAGCATTCACACTCAAAAAAGTTAAAAAAAGGCGAACCATAAAACAATATCGTTTCAACGAGATCTTTTTATCTTTTTCTTCAAATTGAATAGGCAAAGCCTTTTCCTTCAGTAGCCTCTTTAATGGACAACCTAAATAACTTTTTTTTTTTTTTGAGATACATAGATCAACCACTGTTATTGTTTCCTTTTGTAAAATAAAATTAATTAAAAAACAAAAAAAAAAATTAATATAAAAACATTTGTATTAATAAAAAATACTCTTCAATAAAATAAAAAATCATTAAAAATTTACATAACAAAAAAAAAAAAAAAAAAAATATCAAACAAATTAAAACATTTATGAAAAATTTCAACGATTTAATTTTTAAATTTATTTAAATAAAACTACAATAATAATTATATTTATTAATTATTATTGTCATATAATTATAATAAATTATAAATAAAATCAATATCAGTGTGAATCTATGTGTATGTAAATAAAAAAAAAAAAAAAAACTATATACAAATTAAAACATAGACATTCATTTTTCTTTTTATTTTTTTTTTTTTTTTGAGTTTTCTATATAGTTAAATGTACCTACAACAATTTTATCTTTATATAAATGTATAATATGTCATATTACAAAACTTCAATTAGAAAAATACGTTTAATAAGAAATTAATAAAAATAAAAAAAGAAGCAAAAGCATTTTAATGAAATTTTTAATAGGAACATTATATTAACAAAAAAAAAATACCATGCTTATTTAAAAATACAAAATAAGAAAATAAAAATCAGGCTAATTCACAATAGTGAAGCAAAACTACAGTGGGAAATGTGAAGAAATATTATACAAATAAAAACTATTTTCTTTACAATTATTTCTGGGGTTTCTTGTTAATTTTATTAAATATTTATATATATTACAGTTTATATTATAATTAAGAAAAAAAAACACTTTCAAATTTCTTAATTAATTATTTTTGTTTTATTTTACAAACTACAGTCAAAACACTAGACAAAAAGACACTTTAAAACAATAAAAAAGGGAATTTTATAGATTAAAACCAACAACAAAAAATAAATAATATATTACCCAATTTTCATGTTTATGTGAAATAAAATATAACAAATTTCAATAAAAAAAATTAAAATAAAACTATATTAAAATTTATCAAAGAATATGTACTACAGCTATAAAAAAAGAACATTGGGTAATATTGAAATTGTTTTGAATAAAATAAAAATGAACTCTAAATAGTATAACTAGAAAAAAAAAGAAAAAAAGCAAATTCAAAGGGAATCATATTAACAACAAACAAAAATAAATTGTATATCGATGGGAAAATAAAAATAAAAAAATTACAATATAGAAACAAAAACCAAAATATAGTGTTGTATAAATAAATAGTACATGCAGTGTATATGAATATTGAATATACTTATTATAAATATATTATAAATATAAACGATAATAAATTGATTAATTGCACCTACTTATAATTAAATTAAAAAAAAAAAACATAGTGTTTTATTTTTAGTTTGTGGCATTTTTTAGCTTTTTATCAGTTTTACGAAGCTGTCAAAAAGGGCTTTCTTTTGACATATGTTTGGATTGGTTTTGGAAACATTTCAGAAAAAATCACTTTTTTCGGCAAAAAGTAGCAAAGGGGTCAGTCAGTCCATTCATTTTATAAAAAAGTCAATAAAATTTAATTTGTCAAAATGTGCTTAAATTTTTACATTAACGGAAAGGTCTATGAATTTCGAATTCAGCGCTGAAAACCGCAACCACTTACGAGTCTCCATTGCGGAAATATCGCTATCCAAACATTTTTTTTGAACAATTTTAATTGAATTGGGTTGAAATAATGTAAATCACTTTGGATGAAGATATTTCGAGAACCAGAGGTTGTAAAATTTTTTTGTTCTCACTTTTAGAAAGATCTTAAAAAACTAAAAGAAGTTTTTGAAATTTTCAACCATCTACGAGTCCTGATTGCGGAAATATCGCCAACCAACCAAATTTGTTTGAACAATTTTAATTAAATTGGTTCGATATAAGGTAATATCTTTGGGTGTAAATATTTTGAGAACTAGAGGTCGTAAAATTTTTTGGTTTTCGGTTTTAGAAAGATCTTAAAAAACTAAAAGAAGTTTTTGAAATTTTCAACCATCTACGAGTCCTGGTTGCGGAAATATCGCCAACCAACCAAATTTGTTTGAACAATTTTAATTAAATTGGTTCGATATAAGGTAATATCTTTGGGTGTAAATATTTTGGGAACTAGAGGTCGTAAAATTTTTTGGTTTTCGGTTTTAGAAAGATCTTAAAAAACTAAAAGAAGTTTTTGAAATTTTCAACCATCTACGAGTTCTGATTGCGGAAATATCGCCAACCAACCAAATTTGTTTGAACAATTTTAATTAAATTGGTTCGATATAAGGTAATATCTTTGGGTGTAAATATTTTGGGAACTAGAGGTCGTAAAATTTTTTGGTTTTCGGTTTTAGAAAGATCTTAAAAAACTAAAAGACGTTTTTGAAATTTTCAACCATCTACGAGTCCTGATTGCGGAAATATCGCCAACCAACAAATTTTGTTTGAACAATATTAATTAAATTGGTTCGAAATAAGGTAATATCTTTGGATGTAAATATTTTGAGAACCGGACCTTGTAGAAGATTTTTGCTTACACGTGCAAATAGGATTTTTAAATACCTTTCTTTTGATGTATATTTCGATGGGTTTTGGAAACATTTAATTTTTGGGGTCAAAATTAGCAAAGGGGTTAGCCCATGCTTTTCTCAAAAAGTCAATAAAAATTTATTTTTCGAAATGTGCTAAAATTTTAACATTGACGGAAAGGTCTATGAATTTCGAATTCAGCGCTGAAAACCGCAACCACTTACGAGTCTCCATTGCGGAAATATCGCTATCCAAACATTTTTTTTGAACAATTTTAATTGAATTGGGTTGAAATAAGGTAAATCACTTTGGATGAAGATATTTCGAGAACCAGAGGTTGTAAAATTTTTTAGTTCTCAATTTTAGAAAGATCTTAAAAAATTAAAAGAAGTTTTTGAAATTTTCAACCATCTACGAGTCCTGATTGCGGAAATATCGCCAACCAACCAAATTTGTTTGAACAATTTTAATTAAATTGGTTCGATATAAGGTAATATCTTTGGGTGTAAATATTTTGGGAAGTAGAGGTCGTAAAATTTTTTGGTTTTCGGTTTTAGAAAGATCTTAAAAAACTAAAAGAAGTTTTTGAAATTTTCAACCATCTACGAGTTCTGATTGCGGAAATATCGCCAACCAACCAAATTTGTTTGAACAATTTTAATTAAATTGGTTCGATATAAGGTAATATCTTTGGGTGTAAATATTTTGAGAACTAGAGGTCGTAAAATTTTTTGGTTTTCGGTTTTAGAAAGATCTTAAAAAACTAAAAGAAGTTTTTGAAATTTTCAACCATCTACGAGTCCTGGTTGCGGAAATATCGCCAACCAACCAAATTTGTTTGAACAATTTTAATTAAATTAGTTCGATATAAGGTAATATCTTTGGATGTAAATATTTTGAGAACCGGAGCACGTAGAAGATTTTTGCTTACACGTGCGAATAGGGTTTTTAAATACCTTTCTTTTGATGTACATTTCGATGGGTTTTGGAAACATTTAATTTTTGGGGTCAAAATTAGCAAAGGGGTTAGCCCATGCTTTTCTCAAAAAGTCAATAAAAATTTATAATATCTTTGGGTGTAAATATTTTGGGAACTAGAGGTCGTAAAATTTTTTGGTTTTCGGTTTTAGAAAGATCTTAAAAAACTAAAAGAAGTTTTTGAAATTTTCAACCATCTACGAGTCCTGGTTGCGGAAATATCGCCAACCAACCAAATTTGTTTGAACAATTTTAATTAAATTGGTTCGATATAAGGTAATATCTTTGGGTGTAAATATTTTGGGAACTAGAGGTCGTAAAATTTTTTGGTTTTCGGTTTTAGAAAGATCTTAAAAAACTAAAAGAAGTTTTTGAAATTTTCAACCATCTACGAGTCCTGATTGCGGAAATATCGCCAACCAACCAAATTTGTTTGAACAATATTAATTAAATTGGTTCGAAATAAGGTAATATCTTTGGATTTAAATATTTTGAGAACCGGACCACGCAGAAGATTTTTGCTTACACGTGCGAATAGGGTTTTTAAATACCTTTCTTTTGATGTATATTTCGATGGGTTTTGGAAACATTGAATTTTTGGGGCCAAAATTAGCAAAGGGGTTAGCCCATGCTTTTCTCAAAAAGTCAATAAAAATTAATTTTTCGAAATGTGCTAAAATTTTAACATTGACGGAAAGGTCTATGAATTTCGAATTCAGCGCTGAAAACCGCAACCACTTACGAGTCTCCATTGCGGAAATATCGCTATCCAAACATTTTTTTTGAACAATTTTAATTGAATTGGGTTGAAATAATGTAAATCACTTTGGATGAAGATATTTCGAGAACCAGAGGTTGTAAAATTTTTTTGTTCTCACTTTTAGAAAGATCTTAAAAAACTAAAAGAAGTTTTTCAAATTTTCAACCATCTACGAGTCCTGATTGCGGAAATATCGCCAACCAACCAAATTTGTTTGAACAATTTTAATTAAATTGGTTCGATATAAGGTAATATCTTTGGGTGTAAATATTTTGAGAACTAGAGGTCGTAAAATTTTTTGGTTTTCGGTTTTAGAAAGATCTTAAAAAACTAAAAGAAGTTTTTGAAATTTTCAACCATCTACGAGTCCTGATTGCGGAAATATCGCCAACCAACCAAATTTGTTTGAACAATATTAATTAAATTGGTTCGATATAAGGTAATATCTTTGGGTGTAAATATTTTGGGAACTAGAGGTCGTAAAATTTTTTGGTTTTCGGTTTTAGAAAGATCTTAAAAAACTAAAAGAAGTTTTTGAAATTTTCAACCATCTACGAGTTCTGATTGCGGAAATATCGCCAACCAACCAAATTTGTTTGAACAATTTTAATTAAATTGGTTCGATATAAGGTAATATCTTTGGGTGTAAATATTTTGGGAACTAGAGGTCGTAAAATTTTTTGGTTTTCGGTTTTAGAAAGATCTTAAAAAACTAAAAGAAGTTTTTGAAATTTTCAACCATCTACGAGTCCTGATTGCGGAAATATCGCCAACCAACCAAATTTGTTTGAACAATTTTAATTAAATTGGTTCGATATAAGGTAATATATTTGGGTGTAAATATTTTGAGAACTAGAGGTCGTAAAATTTTTTGGTTTTCGGTTTTAGAAAGATCTTAAAAAATTAAAAGAAGTTTTTGAAATTTTCAACCATCTACGAGTCCTGGTTGCGGAAATATCGCCAACCAACCAAATTTGTTTCAACAATTGTAATTAAATTGGTTCGATATAAGGTAATATCTTTGGGTGTAAATATTTTGGGAACTAGAGGTCGTAAAATTTTTTGGTTTTCGGTTTTAGAAAGATCTTAAAAAACTAAAAGAAGTTTTTGAAATTTTCAACCATCTACGAGTCCTGGTTGCGGAAATATCGCCAACCAACCAAATTTGTTTGAACAATTTTAATTAAATTGGTTCGATATAAGGTAATATCTTTGGGTGTAAATATTTTGGGAACTAGAGGTCGTAAAATTTTTTGGTTTTCGGTTTTAGAAAGATCTTAAAAAACTTAAAGAAGTTTTTGAAATTTTCAACCATCTACGAGTCCTGGTTGCGGAAATATCGCCAACCAACCAAATTTGTTTGAACAATTTTAATTAAATTGGTTCGATATAAGGTAATATCTTTGGGTGTAAATATTTTGGGAACTAGAGGTCGTAAAATTTTTTGGTTTTCAGTTTTAGAAAGATCTTAAAAAACTTAAAGAAGTTTTTGAAATTTTCAACCATCTACGAGTCCTGGTTGCGGAAATATCGCCAACCAACAAAATTTGTTTGAACAATTTTAATTAAATTGGTTCGATATAAGGTAATATCTTTGGATGTAAATATTTTGAGAACCGGACAACGTAGAAGATTTTTGCTTACACGTGCGAATAGGGTGTTTAAATACCTTTCTTTTGATGTATAGTTCGATGGGTTTTGGAAACATTTAATTTTTGGGGTCAAAATTAGCAAAGGGGTTAGCCCATGCTTTTCTCCAAAAGTCAATAAAAATTTATTTTTCGAAATGTGCTAAAATTTTAACATTGACGGAAAGGTCTATGAATTTCGAATTCAGCGCTGAAAACCGTAACCACTTACGAGTCTCCATTGCGGAAATATCGCTATCCAAACATTTTTTTTGAACAATTTTAATTGAATTGGGTTGAAATAAGGTAAATCACTTTGGATGAAGATATTTCGAGAACCAGAGGTTGTAAAATTTTTTAGTTCTCACTTTTAGAAAGATCTTAAAAAACTAAAAGAAGTTTTTGAAATTTTCAACCATCTACGAGTCCTGATTGCGGAAATATCGCCAACCAACCAAATTTGTTTGAACAATTTTAATTAAATTGGTTCGATATAAGGTAATATCTTTGGGTGTAAATATTTTGGGAACTAGAGGTCGTAAAATTTTTTGGTTTTCGGTTTTAGAAAGATCTTAAAAAACTAAAAGAAGTTTTTGAAATTTTCAACCATCTACGAGTCCTGATTGCGGAAATATCGCCAACCAACCAAATTTGTTTGAACAATTTTAATTAAATTGGTTCGATATAAGGTAATATATTTGGGTGTAAATATTTTGAGAACTAGAGGTCGTAAAATTTTTTGGTTTTCGGTTTTAGAAAGATCTTAAAAAATTAAAAGAAGTTTTTGAAATTTTCAACCATCTACGAGTCCTGGTTGCGGAAATATCGCCAACCAACCAAATTTGTTTCAACAATTGTAATTAAATTGGTTCGATATAAGGTAATATCTTTAGGTGTAAATATTTTGGGAACTAGAGGTCGTAAAATTTTTTGGTTTTCGGTTTTAGAAAGATCTTAAAAAACTAAAAGAAGTTTTTGAAATTTTCAACCATCTACGAGTCCTGATTGCGGAAATATCGCCAACCAACCAAATTTGTTTGAACAATTTTAATTAAATTAGTTCGATATAAGGTAATATCTTTGGATGTAAATATTTTGAGAACCGGACCACGTAGAAGATTTTTGCTTACACGTGCGAATAGGGTTTTTAAATACCTTTCTTTTGATGTATATTTCGATGGGTTTTGGAAACATTTAATTTTTGGGGTCAAAATTAGCAAAGGGGTTAGCCCATGCTTTTCTCAAAAAGTCAATAAAAATTTATAATATATTTGGGTGTAAATATTTTGGGAACTAGAGGTCGTAAAATTTTTTGGTTTTCGGTTTTAGAAAGATCTTAAAAAACTAAAAGAAGTTTTTGAAATTTTCAACCATCTACGAGTCCTGGTTGCGGAAATATCGCCAACCAACCAAATTTGTTTGAACAATTTTAATTAAATTGGTTCGATATAAGGTAATATCTTTGGGTGTAAATATTTTGGGAACTAGAGGTCGTAAAATTTTTTGGTTTTCGGTTTTAGAAAGATCTTAAAAAACTTAAAGAAGTTTTTGAAATTTTCAACCATCTACGAGTCCTGGTTGCGGAAATATCGCCAACCAACCAAATTTGTTTGAACAATTTTAATTAAATTGGTTCGATATAAGGTAATATCTTTGGGTGTAAATATTTTGGGAACTAGAGGTCGTAAAATTTTTTGGTTTTCGGTTTTAGAAAGATCTTAAAAAACTAAAAGAAGTTTTTGAAATTTTCAACCATCTACGAGTTCTGATTGCGGAAATATCGCCAACCAACCAAATTTGTTTGAACAATTTTAATTAAATTGGTTCGATATAAGGTAATATCTTTGGGTGTAAATATTTTGGGAACTAGAGGTCGTAAAATTTTTTGGTTTTCGGTTTTAGAAAGATCTTAAAAAACTAAAAGAAGTTTTTGAAATTTTCAACCATCTACGAGTTCTGATTGCGGAAATATCGCCAACCAACCAAATTTGTTTGAACAATTTTAATTAAATTGGTTCGATATAAGGTAATATCTTTGGGTGTAAATATTTTGGGAACTAGAGGTCGTAAAATTTTTTGGTTTTCGGTTTTAGAAAGATCTTAAAAAACTAAAAGAAGTTTTTGAAATTTTCAACCATCTACGAGTCCTGGTTGCGGAAATATCGCCAACCAACCAAATTTGTTTGAACAATTTTAATTAAATTGGTTCGATATAAGGTAATATCTTTGGGTGTAAATATTTTG
This sequence comes from Epistrophe eligans, assembly GCA_951394125.1. Lineage (NCBI taxonomy): Eukaryota > Metazoa > Arthropoda > Insecta > Diptera > Syrphidae > Epistrophe > Epistrophe eligans. The sequence goes on from OX596029.1 coordinate 32,391,542, forward strand.
GGAACTAGAGGTCTTAAAATTTTTTGGTTTTCGGTTTTAGAAAGATCTTAAAAAACTAAAAGAAGTTTTTGAAATTTTCAACCATCTACGAGTCCTGGTTGCGGAAATATCGCCAACCAACCCAATTTGTTTGAACAATTTTAATTAAATTGGTTCGATATAAGGTAATATCTTTGGGTGTAAATATTTTGAGAACTAGAGGTCGTAAAATTTTTTGGTTTTCGGTTTTAGAATGATCTTAAAAAACTAAAAGAAGTTTTTGAAATTTTCAACCATCTACGAGTCCTGGTTGCGGAAATATCGCCGACCAACCAAATTTGTTTGAACAATTTTAATTAAATTAGTTCGATATAAGGTAATATCTTTGGATGTAAATATTTTGAGAACCGGACCACGTAGAAGATTTTTGCTTACACGTGCGAATAGGGTTTTTAAATACCTTTCTTATATATATATATTTCGATGGGTTTTGGAAACATTTAATTTTTGGGGTCAAAATTAGCAAAGGGGTTAGCCCATGCTTTTCTCAAAAAGTCAATAAAAATTTATTTTTCGAAATGTGCTAAAATTTTAACATTGACGGAACTGTCTATGAATTTCGAATTCAGCGCTGAAAACCGCAACCACTTACGAGTCTCCATTGCGGAAATATCGCTATCCAAACATTTTTTTTGAACAATTTTAATTGAATTGGGTTGAAATAAGGTAAATCACTTTGGATGAAGATATTTCGAGAACCAGAGGTTGTAAAATTTTTCAGTTCTCACTTTTAGAAAGATCTTAAAAAACTAAAAGAAGTTTTTGAAATTTTCAACCATCTACGAGTCCTGATTGCGGAAATATCGCCAACCAACCAAATTTGTTTGAACAATTTTAATTAAATTGGTTCGATATAAGGTAATATCTTTGGGTGTTAATATTTTGGGAACTAGAGGTCGTAAAATTTTTTGGTTTTCGGTTTTAGAAAGATCTTAAAAAACTAAAAGAAGTTTTTGAAATTTTCAACCATCTACGAGTTCTGATTGCGGAAATATCGCCAACCAACCAAATTTGTTTGAACAATTTTAATTAAATTGGTTCGATATAAGGTAATATCTTTGGTTGTAAATATTTTGAGAACCGGACCACGTAGAAGATTTTTGCTTACACGTGCGAATAGGGTTTTTAAATACCTTTCTTGTGATGTATATTTCGATGGGTTTTGGAAACATTTAATTTTTGGGGTCAAAATTAGCAAAGGGGTTAGCCCATGCTTTTCTCAAAAAGTCAATAAAAATTTATTTTTCGAAATGTGCTAAAATTTTAACATTGACGGAACTGTCTATGAATTTCGAATTCAGCGCTGAAAACCGCAACCACTTACGAGTCTCCATTGCGGAAATATCGCTATCCAAACATTTTTTTTGAACAATTTTAATTGAATTGGGTTGAAATAAGGTAAATCACTTTGGATGAAGATATTTCGAGAACCAGAGGTTGTAAAATTTTTTAGTTCTCAATTTTAGAAAGATCTTAAAAAATTAAAAGAAGTTTTTGAAATTTTCAACCATCTACGAGTCCTGATTGCGGAAATATCGCCAACCAACCAAATTTGTTTGAACAATTTTAATTAAATTGGTTCGATATAAGGTAATATCTTTGGGTGTAAATATTTTGGGAAGTAGAGGTCGTAAAATTTTTTGGTTTTCGGTTTTAGAAAGATCTTAAAAAACTAAAAGAAGTTTTTGAAATTTTCAACCATCTACGAGTTCTGATTGCGGAAATATCGCCAACCAACCAAATTTGTTTGAACAATTTTAATTAAATTGGTTCGATATAAGGTAATATCTTTGGGTGTAAATATTTTGAGAACTAGAGGTCGTAAAATTTTTTGGTTTTCGGTTTTAGAAAGATCTTAAAAAACTAAAAGAAGTTTTTGAAATTTTCAACCATCTACGAGTCCTGGTTGCGGAAATATCGCCAACCAACAAATTTTGTTTGAACAATATTAATTAAATTGGTTCGAAATAAGGTAATATCTTTGGATGTAAATATTTTGAGAACCGGTATTTTTAAATACGGTATTTTTAAATACCTTTCTTTTGATATATATTTCGATGGGTTTTGGAAACATTTAATTTTTGGGGTCAAAATTAGCAAAGGGGTTAGCCCATGCTTTTCTCAAAAAGTCAATAAAAATTTATTTTTCGAAATGTGCTAAAATTTTAACATTGACGGAAATGTCTATGAATTTCGAATTCAGCGCTGAAAACCGCAACCACTTACAAGTCTCCATTGCGGAAATATCGCTATCGAAACATTTTTTTTGAACAATTTTAATTGAATTGGGTTGAAATAAGGTAAATCACTTTGGATGAAGATATTTCGAGAACCAGAGGTTGTAAAATTTTTTAGTTCTCACTTTTAGAAAGATCTTAAAAAACTAAAAGAAGTTTTTGAAATTTTCAACCATCTACGAGTCCTGGTTGCGGAAATATCGCCAACCAACCAAATTTGTTTGAACAATTTTAATTAAATTGGTTCGATATAAGGTAATATCTTTGGGTGTAAATATTTTGGGAACTAGAGGTCGCAAAATTTTTTGGTTTTCGGTTTTAGAAAGATCTTAAAAAACTAAAAGAAGTTTTTGAAATTTTCAACCATCTACGAGTTCTGATTGCGGAAATATCGCCAACCAACCAAATTTGTGTGAACAATTTTAATTAAATTGGTTCGATATAAGGTAATATCTTTGGTTGTAAATATTTTGAGAACTAGAGGTCGTAAAATGTTTTGGTTTTCGGTTTTAGAAAGATCTTAAAAAACTAAAAGAAGTTTTTGAAATTTTCAACCATCTACGAGTCCTGATTGCGGAAATATCGCCAACCAACCAAATTTGTTTGAACAATTTTAATTAAATTGGTTCGATATAAGGTAATATCTTTGGGTGTAAATATTTTGGGAACTAGAGGTCGTAAAATTTTTTGGTTTTCGGTTTTAGAAAGATCTTAAAAAACTAAAAGAAGTTTTTGAAATTTTCAACCATCTACGAGTTCTGATTGCGGAAATATCGCCAACCAACCAAATTTGTTTGAACAATTTTAATTAAATTGGTTCGATATAAGGTAATATCTTTGGTTGTAAATATTTTGAGAACTAGAGGTCGTAAAATTTTTTGGTTTTCGGTTTTAGAAAGATCTTAAAAAACTAAAAGAAGTTTTTGAAATTTTCAACCATCTACGAGTCCTGATTGCGGAAATATCGCCAACCAACCAAATTTGTTTGAACAATTTTAATTAAATTAGTTCGATATAAGGTAATATCTTTGGATGTAAATATTTTGAGAACCGGACCACGTAGAAGATTTTTGCTTACACGTGCGAATAGGGTTTTTAAATACCTTTCTTTTGATGTATATTTCGATGGGTTTTGGAAACATTTAATTTTTGGGGTCAAAATTAGCAAAGGGGTTAGCCCATGCTTTTCTCAAAAAGTCAATAAAAATTTATAATATCTTTGGGTGTAAATATTTTGAGAACTAGAGGTCGTAAAATTTTTTGGTTTTCGGTTTTAGAAAGATCTTAAAAAACTAAAAGAAGTTTTTGAAATTTTCAACCATCTACGAGTCCTGATTGCGGAAATATCGCCAACCAACCAATTTTGTTTGAACAATATTAATTAAATTGGTTCGAAATAAGGTAATATCTTTGGATTTAAATATTTTGAGAACCGGACCACGTAGAAGATTTTTGCTTACACGTGCGAATAGGGTTTTTAAATACCTTTCTTTTGATGTATATTTCGATGGGTTTTGAAAACATTTAATTTTTGGGGTCAAAATTAGCAAAGGGGTTAGCCCATGCTTTTCTCAAAAAGTCAATAAAAATTTATAATATTTTTGGGTGTAAATATTTTGAGAACTAGAGGTCGTAAAATTTTTTGGTTTTCGGTTTTAGAAAGATCTTAAAAAACTAAAAGAAGTTTTTGAAATTTTCAACCATCTACGAGTCCTGATTGCGGAAATATCGCCAACCAACCAAATTTGTTTGAACAATTTTAATTAAATTGGTTCGATATAAGGTAATATCTTTGGGTGTAAATATTTTGAGAACTAGAGGTCGTAAAATTTTTTGGTTTTCGGTTTTAGAAAGATCTTAAAAAACTAAAAGAAGTTTTTGAAATTTTCAACCATCTACGAGTTCTGATTGCGGAAATATCGCCAACCAACCAAATTTGTTTGAACAATTTTAATTAAATTGGTTCGATATAAGGTAATATCTTTGGTTGTAAATATTTTGAGAACCGGACCACGTAGAAGATTTTTGCTTACACGTGCGAATAGGGTTTTTAAATACCTTTCTTTTGATATATATTTCGATGGGTTTTGAAAACATTTAATTTTTGGGGTCAAAATTAGCAAAGGGGTTAGCCCATGCTTTTCTCAAAAAGTCAATAAAAATTTATAATATTTTTGGGTGTAAATATTTTGAGAACTAGAGGTCGTAAAATTTTTTGGTTTTCGGTTTTAGAAAGATCTTAAAAAACTAAAAGAAGTTTTTGAAATTTTCAACCATCTACGAGTCCTGATTGCGGAAATATCGCCAACCAACCAAATTTGTTTGAACAATTTTAATTAAATTGGTTCGATATAAGGTAATATCTTTGGGTGTAAATATTTTGAGAACTAGAGGTCGTAAAATTTTTTGGTTTTCGGTTTTAGAAAGATCTTAAAAAACTAAAAGAAGTTTTTGAAATTTTCAACCATCTACGAGTTCTGATTGCGGAAATATCGCCAACCAACCAAATTTGTTTGAACAATTTTAATTAAATTGGTTCGATATAAGGTAATATCTTTGGTTGTAAATATTTTGAGAACCGGACCACGTAGAAGATTTTTGCTTACACGTGCGAATAGGGTTTTTAAATACCTTTCTTTTGATATATATTTCGATGGGTTTTGGAAACATTTAATTTTTGGGGTCAAAATTAGCAAAGGGGTTAGCCCATGCTTTTCTCAAAAAGTCAATAAAAATTTATAATATCTTTGGGTGTAAATATTTTGAGAACTAGAGGTCGTAAAATTTTTTGGTTTTCGGTTTTAGAAAGATCTTAAAAAACTAAAAGAAGTTTTTGAAATTTTCAACCATCTACGAGTTCTGATTGCGGAAATATCGCCAACCAACCAAATTTGTTTGAACAATTTTAATTAAATTGGTTCGATATAAGGTAATATCTTTGGGTGTAAATATTTTGGGAACTAGAGGTCGTAAAATTTTTTGGTTTTCGGTTTTAGAAAGATCTTAAAAAACTAAAAGAAATTTTTGAAATTTTCAACCATCTACGAGTTCTGATTGCGGAAATATCGCCAACCAACCAAATTTGTTTGAACAATTTTAATTAAATTGGTTCGATATAAGGTAATATCTTTGGGTGTAAATATTTTGAGAACTAGAGGTCGTAAAATTTTTTGGTTTTCGGTTTTAGAAAGATCTTAAAAAACTAAAAGAAGTTTTTGAAATTTTCAACCATCTACGAGTTCTGATTGCGGAAATATCGCCAACCAACCAATTTTGTTTGAACAATATTAATTAAATTGGTTCGAAATAAGGTAATATCTTTGGATGTAAATATTTTGAGAACCGGACCACGTAGAAGATTTTTGCTTACACGTGCGAATAGGGTTTTTAAATACCTTTCTTTTGATATATATTTCGATGGGTTTTGGAAACATTTAATTTTTGGGGTCAAAATTAGCAAAGGGGTTAGTTCATGCTTTTCTCAAAAAGTCAATAAAAATTTATTTTTCGAAATGTGCTAAAATTTTAACATTGACGGAAAGGTCTATGAATTTCGAATTCAGCGCTGAAAACCGCAACCACTTACGAGTCTCCACTGCGGAAATATCGCTATCCAAACATTTTTTTTGAACAATTTTAATTGAATTGGGTTGAAATAAGGTAAATCACTTTGGATGAAGATATTTCGAGAACCAGAGGTTGTAAAATTTTTTAGTTCTCACTTTTAGAAAGATCTTAAAAAACTAAAAGAAGTTTTTGAAATTTTCAACCATCTACGAGTCCTGGTTGCGGAAATATCGCCAACCAACCAAATTTGTTTGAACAATTTTAATTAAATTGGTTCGATATAAGGTAATATCTTTGGGTGTAAATATTTTGGGAACTAGAGGTCGCAAAATTTTTTGGTTTTCGGTTTTAGAAAGATCTTAAAAAACTAAAAGAAGTTTTTGAAATTTTCAACCATCTACGAGTTCTGATTGCGGAAATATCGCCAACCAACCAAATTTGTTTGAACAATTTTAATTAAATTGGTTCGATATAAGGTAATATCTTTGGTTGTAAATATTTTGAGAACTAGAGGTCGTAAAATGTTTTGGTTTTCGGTTTTAGAAAGATCTTAAAAAACTAAAAGAAGTTTTTGAAATTTTCAACCATCTACGAGTCCTGATTGCGGAAATATCGCCAACCAACCAAATTTGTTTGAACAATTTTAATTAAATTAGTTCGATATAAGGTAATATATTTGGATGTAAATATTTTGAGAACCGGACCACGTAGAAGATTTTTGCTTACACGTGCGAATAGGGTTTTTAAATACCTTTCTTTTGATATATATTTCGATGGGTTTTGGAAACATTTAATTTTTGGGGTCAAAATTAGCAAAGGGGTTAGTTCATGCTTTTCTCAAAAAGTCAATAAAAATTTATTTTTCGAAATGTGCTAAAATTTTAACATTGACGGAAAGGTCTATGAATTTCGAATTCAGCGCTGAAAACCGCAACCACTTACGAGTCTCCACTGCGGAAATATCGCTATCCAAACATTTTTTTTGAACAATTTTAATTGAATTGGGTTGAAATAAGGTAAATCACTTTGGATGAAGATATTTCGAGAACCAGAGGTTGTAAAATTTTTTAGTTCTCACTTTTAGAAAGATCTTAAAAAACTAAAAGAAGTTTTTGAAATTTTCAACCATCTACGAGTCCTGGTTGCGGAAATATCGCCAACCAACCAAATTTGTTTGAACAATTTTAATTAAATTGGTTCGATATAAGGTAATATCTTTGGGTGTAAATATTTTGGGAACTAGAGGTCGCAAAATTTTTTGGTTTTCGGTTTTAGAAAGATCTTAAAAAACTAAAAGAAGTTTTTGAAATTTTCAACCATCTACGAGTTCTGATTGCGGAAATATCGCCAACCAACCAAATTTGTTTGAACAATTTTAATTAAATTGGTTCGATATAAGGTAATATCTTTGGTTGTAAATATTTTGAGAACTAGAGGTCGTAAAATGTTTTGGTTTTCGGTTTTAGAAAGATCTTAAAAAACTAAAAGAAGTTTTTGAAATTTTCAACCATCTACGAGTCCTGATTGCGGAAATATCGCCAACCAACCAAATTTGTTTGAACAATTTTAATTAAATTGGTTCGATATAAGGTAATATCTTTGGGTGTAAATATTTTGAGAACTAGAGGTCGTAAAATTTTTTGGTTTTCGGTTTTAGAAAGATCTTAAAAAACTAAAAGAAGTTTTTGAAATTTTCAACCATCTACGAGTTCTGATTGCGGAAATATCGCCAACCAACCAAATTTGTTTGAACAATTTTAATTAAATTGGTTCGATATAAGGTAATATCTTTGGTTGTAAATATTTTGAGAACTAGAGGTCGTAAAATTTTTTGGTTTTCGGTTTTAGAAAGATCTTAAAAAACTAAAAGAAGTTTTTGAAATTTTCAACCATCTACGAGTCCTGATTGCGGAAATATCGCCAACCAACCAAATTTGTTTGAACAATTTTAATTAAATTAGTTCGATATAAGGTAATATCTTTGGATGTAAATATTTTGAGAACCGGACCACGTAGAAGATTTTTGCTTACACGTGCGAATAGGGTTTTTAAATACCTTTCTTTTGATGTATATTTCGATGGGTTTTAAAAACATTTAATTTTTGGGGTCAAAATTAGCAAAGGGGTTAGCCCATGCTTTTCTCAAAAAGTCAATAAAAATTTATAATATCTTTGGGTGTAAATATTTTGAGAACTAGAGGTCGTAAAATTTTTTGGTTTTCGGTTTTAGAAAGAACTTAAAAAACTAAAAGAAGTTTTTGAAATTTTCAACCATCTACGAGTCCTGATTGCGGAAATATCGCCAACCAACCAAATTTGTTTGAACAATTTTAATTAAATTGGTTCGATATAAGGTAATATCTTTGGGTGTAAATATTTTGGGAACTAGAGGTCGTAAAATTTTTTGGTTTTCGGTTTTAGAAAGATCTTAAAAAACTAAAAGAAGTTTTTGAAATTTTCAACCATCTACGAGTCCTGATTGCGGAAATATCGCCAACCAACCAAATTTGTTTGAACAATTTTAATTAAATTGGTTCGAAATAAGGTAATATCTTTGGATTTAAATATTTTGAGAACCGGACCACGTAGAAGATTTTTGCTTACACGTGCGAATAGGGTTTTTAAATACCTTTCTTTTGATGTATATTTCGATAGGTTTTGAAAACATTTAATTTTTGGGGTCAAAATTAGCAAAGGGGTTAGCCCATGCTTTTCTCAAAAAGTCAATAAAAATTTATTTTTCGAAATGTGCTAAAATTTTAACATTGACGGAAATGTCTATGAATTTCGAATTCAGCGCTGAAAACCGCAAGCACTTACGAGTCTCCATTGCGGAAATATCGCCATCCAAACATTTTTTTTGAACAATTTTAATTGAATTGGGTTGAAATAAGGTAAATCACTTTGGATGAAGATATTTCGAGAACCAGAGGTCGTAAAATTTTTTGGTTTTCAGTTTTAGAAAGATCTTAAAAAACTAAAAGACGTTTTTGAAATTTTCAACCATCTACGAGTTCTGATTGCGGAAATATCGCCAACCAACCAAATTTGTTTGAACAATTTTAATTAAATTGGTTCGATATAAGGTAATATTTTTGGGTGTAAATATTTTGAGAACTAGAGGTCGTAAAATTTTTTGGTTTTCGGTTTTAGAAAGATCGTAAAAAACTAAAAGAAGTTTTTGAAATTTTCAACCATCTACGAGTCCTGATTGCGGAAATATCGCCAACCAACCAAATTTGTTTGAACAATTTTAATTAAATTGGTTCGATATAAGGTAATATCTTTGGGTGTAAATATTTTGGGAACTAGAGGTCGTAAAATTTTTTGGTTTTCGGTTTTAGAAAGATCTTAAAAAACTAAAAGAAGTTTTTGAAATTTTCAACCATCTACGAGTTCTGATTGCGGAAATATCGCCAACCAACCAAATTTGTTTGAACAATTTTAATTAAATTGGTTCGATATAAGGTAATATCTTTGGTTGTAAATATTTTGAGAACTAGAGGTCGTAAAATTTTTTGGTTTTCGGTTTTAGAAAGATCTTAAAAAACTAAAAGAAGTTTTTGAAATTTTCAACCATCTACGAGTCCTGATTGCGGAAATATCGCCAACCAACCAAATTTGTTTGAACAATTTTAATTAAATTAGTTCGATATAAGGTAATATCTTTGGATGTAAATATTTTGAGAACCGGACCACGTAGAAGATTTTTGCTTACACGTGCGAATAGGGTTTTTAAATACCTTTCTTTTGATGTATATTTCGATGGGTTTTAAAAACATTTAATTTTTGGGGTCAAAATTAGCAAAGGGGTTAGCCCATGCTTTTCTCAAAAAGTCAATAAAAATTTATAATATCTTTGGGTGTAAATATTTTGAGAACTAGAGGTCGTAAAATTTTTTGGTTTTCGGTTTTAGAAAGAACTTAAAAAACTAAAAGAAGTTTTTGAAATTTTCAACCATCTACGAGTCCTGATTGCGGAAATATCGCCAACCAACCAAATTTGTTTGAACAATTTTAATTAAATTGGTTCGATATAAGGTAATATCTTTGGGTGTAAATATTTTGGGAACTAGAGGTCGTAAAATTTTTTGGTTTTCGGTTTTAGAAAGATCTTAAAAAACTAAAAGAAGTTTTTGAAATTTTCAACCATCTACGAGTCCTGATTGCGGAAATATCGCCAACCAACCAAATTTGTTTGAACAATTTTAATTAAATTAGTTCGATATAAGGTAATATCTTTGGATGTAAATATTTTGAGAACCGGACCACGTAGAAGATTTTTGCTTACACGTGCGAATAGGGTTTTTAAATACCTTTCTTTTGATGTATATTTCGATGGGTTTTAAAAACATTTAATTTTTGGGGTCAAAATTAGCAAAGGGGTTAGCCCATGCTTTTCTCAAAAAGTCAATAAAAATTTATAATATTTTTGGGTGTAAATATTTTGAGAACTAGAGGTCGTAAAATTTTTTGGTTTTCGGTTTTAGAAAGATCTTAAAAAACTAAAAGAAGTTTTTGAAATTTTCAACCATCTACGAGTTCTGATTGCGGAAATATCGCCAACCAACCAAATTTGTTTGAACAATTTTAATTAAATTGGTTCGATATAAGGTAATATCTTTGGTTGTAAATATTTTGAGAACTAGAGGTCGTAAAATTTTTTGGTTTTCGGTTTTAGAAAGATCTTAAAAAACTAAAAGAAGTTTTTGAAATTTTCAACCATCTACGAGTCCTGATTGCGGAAATATCGCCAACCAACCAAATTTGTTTGAACAATTTTAATTAAATTAGTTCGATATAAGGTAATATCTTTGGATGTAAATATTTTGAGAACCGGACCACGTAGAAGATTTTTGCTTACACGTGCGAATAGGGTTTTTAAATACCTTTCTTTTGATGTATATTTCGATGGGTTTTAAAAACATTTAATTTTTGGGGTCAAAATTAGCAAAGGGGTTAGCCCATGCTTTTCTCAAAAAGTCAATAAAAATTTATAATATCTTTGGGTGTAAATATTTTGAGAACTAGAGGTCGTAAAATTTTTTGGTTTTCGGTTTTAGAAAGAACTTAAAAAACTAAAAGAAGTTTTTGAAATTTTCAACCATCTACGAGTCCTGATTGCGGAAATATCGCCAACCAACCAAATTTGTTTGAACAATTTTAATTAAATTGGTTCGATATAAGGTAATATCTTTGGGTGTAAATATTTTGGGAACTAGAGGTCGTAAAATTTTTTGGTTTTCGGTTTTAGAAAGATCTTAAAAAACTAAAAGAAGTTTTTGAAATTTTCAACCATCTACGAGTCCTGATTGCGGAAATATCGCCAACCAACCAAATTTGTTTGAACAATTTTAATTAAATTGGTTCGATATAAGGTAATATCTTTGGGTGTAAATATTTTGGGAACTAGAGGTCGTAAAATTTTTTGGTTTTCGGTTTTAGAAAGATCTTAAAAAACTAAAAGAAGTTTTTGAAATTTTCAACCATCTACGAGTCCTGATTGCGGAAATATCGCCAACCAACAAATTTTGTTTGAACAATATTAATTAAATTGGTTCGAAATAAGGTAATATCTTTGGGTGTAAATATTTTGGGAACTAGAGGTCGTAAAATTTTTTGGTTTTCGGTTTTAGAAAGATCTTAAAAAACTAAAAGAAGTTTTTGAAATTTTCAACCATCTACGAGTCCTGATTGCGGAAATATCGCCAACTAACCAAATTTGTTTGAACAATTTTAATTAAATTGGTTCGATATAAGGTAATATCTTTGGGTGTAAATATTTTGGGAACTAGAGGTCGTAAAATTTTTTGGTTTTCGGTTTTAGAAAGATCTTAAAAAACTAAAAGAAGTTTTTGAAATTTTCAACCATCTACGAGTCCTGATTGCGGAAATATCGCCAACCAACCAAATTTGTTTGAACAATTTTAATTAAATTGGTTCGATATAAGGTAATATCTTTGGGTGTAAATATTTTGGGAACTAGAGGTCGTAAAATTTTTTGGTTTTCGGTTTTAGAAAGATCTTAAAAAACTAAAAGAAGTTTTTGAAATTTTCAACTATCTACGAGTCCTGATTGCGGAAATATCGCCAACCAACCAAATTTGTTTGAACAATTTTAATTAAATTAGTTCGATATAAGGTAATATCTTTGGATGTAAATATTTTGAAAACCGGACCACGTAGGAGATTTTTGCTTACACGTGCGAATAGGGTTTTTAAATACCTTTCTTTTGATGTATATTTCGATGGGTTTTGAAAACATTTAATTTTTGGGGTCAAAATTAGCAAAGGGGTTAGTCCATGCTTTTCTCAAAAAGTCAATAAAAATAAATTTTTCGAAATGTGCTAAAATTTCAACACTGACGGAAGGGTATATGAATTTCCAATTCAGCGCTGAAAACCGCAACCACTTACAAGTCTCCATTGCGGAAATATCGCTATCGAAACATTTTTTTTGAACAATTTTAATTGAATTGGGTTGAAATAAGGTAAATCACTTTGGATGAAGATATTTCGAGAACCAGAGGTTGTAAAATTTTTTAGTTCTCACTTTTAGAAAGATCTTAAAAAACTAAAAGAAGTTTTTGAAATTTTCAACCATCTACGAGTCCTGATTGCGGAAATATCGCCAACCAACCAAATTTGTTTGAACAATTTTAATTAAATTGGTTCGAAATAAGGTAATATCTTTGGATTTAAATATTTTGAGAACCGGACCACGTAGGAGATTTTTGCTTACATGTGCGAATAGGGTTTTTAAATACCTTTCTTTTGATGTATATTTCGATGGGTTTTGAAAACATTTAATTTTTGGGGTCAAAATTAGCAAAGGGGTTAGCCCATGCTTTTCTCAAAAAGTCAATAAAAATTTATAATATTTTTGGGTGTAAATATTTTGAGAACTAGAGGTCGTAAAATTTTTTGGTTTTCGGTTTTAGAAAGATCTTAAAAAACTAAAAGAAGTTTTTGAAATTTTCAACCATCTACGAGTCTCGATTGCGGAAATATCGCCAACCAACCAATTTTGTTTGAACAATTTTAATTAAATTAGTTCGATATAAGGTAATATCTTTGGATGTAAATATTTTGAGAACCGGACCACGTAGGAGATTTTTGCTTACACGTGCGAATAGGGTTTTTAAATACCTTTCTTTTGATGTATATTTCGATGGGTTTTGAAAACATTTAATTTTTGGGGTCAAAATTAGCAAAGGGGTTAGCCCATGCTTTTCTCAAAAAGTCAATAAAAATTTATTTTTCGAAATGTGCTAAAATTTTAACATTGACGGAAATGTCTATGAATTTTGAATTCAGCGCTGAAAACCGCAACCACTTACAAGTCTCCATTGCGGAAATATCGCTATCGAAACATTTTTTTTGAACAATTTTAATTGAATTGGGTTGAAATAAGGTAAATCACTTTGGATGAAGATATTTCGAGAACCAGAGGTTGTAAAATTTTTTAGTTCTCACTTTTAGAAAGATCTTAAAAAACTAAAAGAAGTTTTTGAAATTTTCAACCATCTACGAGTCCTGATTGCGGAAATATCGCCAACCAACCAAATTTGTTTGAACAATTTTAATTAAATTGGTTCGAAATAAGGTAATATCTTTGGATTTAAATATTTTGAGAACCGGACCACGTAGGAGATTTTTGCTTACACGTGCGAATAGGGTTTTTAAATACCTTTCTTTTGATGTATATTTCGATGGGTTTTGAAAACATTTAATTTTTGGGGTCAAAATTAGCAAAGGGGTTAGCCCATGCTTTTCTCAAAAAGTCAATAAAAATTTATAATATTTTTGGGTGTAAATATTTTGAGAACTAGAGGTCGTAAAATTTTTTGGTTTTCGGTTTTAGAAAGATCTTAAAAAACTAAAAGAAGTTTTTGAAATTTTCAACCATCTACGAGTCCTGATTGCGGAAATATCGCCAACCAACCAAATTTGTTTGAACAATTTTAATTAAATTGGTTCGATATAAGGTAATATCTTTGGGTGTAAATATTTTGGGAACTAGAGGTCGTAAAATTTTTTGGTTTTCGGTTTTAGAAAGATCTTAAAAAACTAAAAGAAGTTTTTGAAATTTTCAACCATCTACGAGTCCTGATTGCGGAAATATCGCCAACCAACCAAATTTGTTTGAACAATTTTAATTAAATTGGTTCGAAATAAGGTAATATCTTTGGATTTAAATATTTTGAGAACCGGACCACGTAGAAGATTTTTACTTACACGTGCGAATAGGGTTTTTAAATACCTTTCTTTTGATGTATATTTCGATGGGTTTTGAAAACATTTAATTTTTGGGGTCAAAATTAGCAAAGGGGTTAGCCCATGCTTTTCTCAAAAAGTCAATAAAAATTTATTTTTCGAAATGTGCTAAAATTTTAACATTGACGGAAATGTCTATGAATTTCGAATTCAGCGCTGAAAACCGCAACCACTTACAAGTCTCCATTGCGGAAATATCGCTATCGAAACATTTTTTTTGAACAATTTTAATTGAATTGGGTTGAAATAAGGTAAATCACTTTGGATGAAGATATTTCGAGAACCAGAGGTTGTAAAATTTTTCAGTTCTCACTTTTAGAAAGATCTTAAAAAACTAAAAGAAGTTTTTGAAATTTTCAACCATCTACGCGTTCTGATTGCGGAAATATCGCCAACCAACCAAATTTGTTTGAACAATTTTAATTAAATTGGTTCGATATAAGGTAATATCTTTGGTTGTAAATATTTTGAGAACTAGAGGTCGTAAAATTTTTTGGTTTTCGGTTTTAGAAAGATCTTAAAAAACTAAAAGAAGTTTTTGAAATTTTCAACCATCTACGAGTCCTGATTGCGGAAATATCGCCAACCAACCAAATTTGTTTGAACAATTTTAATTAAATTGATTCGATATAAGGTAATATCTTTGGGTGTAAATATTTTGGGAACTAGAGGTCGTAAAATTTTTTGGTTTTCGGTTTTAGAAAGATCTTAAAAAACTAAAAGAAGTTTTTGAAATTTTCAACCATCTACGAGTCCTGATTGCGGAAATATCGCCAACCAACCAATTTTGTTTGAACAATATTAATTAAATTGGTTCGAAATAAGGTAATATCTTTGGATTTAAATATTTTGAGAACCGGACCACGTAGAAGATTTTTGCTTACACGTGCGAATAGGGTTTTTAAATACCTTTCTTTTGATGTATATTTCGATGGGTTTTGAAAACATTTAATTTTTGGGGTCAAAATTAGCAAAGGGGTTAGCCCATGCTTTTCTCAAAAAGTCAATAAAAATTTATAATATTTTTGGGTGTAAATATTTTGAGAACTAGAGGTCGTAAAATTTTTTGGTTTTCGGTTTTAGAAAGATCTTAAAAAACTAAAAGAAGTTTTTGAAATTTTCAACCATCTACGAGTCCTGATTGCAGAAATATCGCCAACCAACCAAATTTGTTTGAACAATTTTAATTAAATTGGTTCGATATAAGGTAATATCTTTGGGTGTAAATATTTTGGGAACTAGAGGTCGTAAAATTTTTTGGTTTTCGGTTTTAGAAAGATCTTAAAAAACTAAAAGAAGTTTTTGAAATTTTCAACCATCTACGAGTCCTGATTGCGGAAATATCGCCAACCAACCAAATTTGTTTGAACAATTTTAATTAAATTGGTTCGAAATAAGGTAATATCTTTGGATTTAAATATTTTGAGAACCGGACCACGTAGAAAATTTTTGCTTACACGTGCGAATAGGGTTTTTAAATACCTTTCTTTTGATGTATATTTCGATGGGTTTTGAAAACATTTAATTTTTGGGGTCAAAATTAGCAAAGGGGTTAGCCCATGCTTTTCTCAAAAAGTCAATAAAAATTTATAATATTTTTGGGTGTAAATATTTTGAGAACTAGAGGTCGTAAAATTTTTTTGTTTTCGGTTTTAGAAAGATCTTAAAAAACTAAAAGAAGTTTTTGAAATTTTCAACCATCTACGAGTCCTGATTGCGGAAATATCGCCAACCAACCAAATTTGTTTGAACAATTTTAATTAAATTGGTTCGATATAAGGTAATATCTTTGGGTGTAAATATTTTGGGAACTAGAGGTCGTAAAATTTTTTGGTTTTCGGTTTTAGAAAGATCTTAAAAAACTAAAAGAAGTTTTTGAAATTTTCAACCATCTACGAGTCCTGATTGCGGAAATATCGCCAACCAACAAATTTTGTTTGAACAATATTAATTAAATTGGTTCGAAATAAGGTAATATCTTTGGGTGTAAATATTTTGGGAACTAGAGGTCGTAAAATTTTTTGGTTTTCGGTTTTAGAAAGATCTTAAAAAACTAAAAGAAGTTTTTGAAATTTTCAACCATCTACGAGTCCTGATTGCGGAAATATCGCCAACTAACCAAATTTGTTTGAACAATTTTAATTAAATTGGTTCGATATAAGGTAATATCTTTGGGTGTAAATATTTTGGGAACTAGAGGTCGTAAAATTTTTTGGTTTTCGGTTTTAGAAAGATCTTAAAAAACTAAAAGAAGTTTTTGAAATTTTCAACCATCTACGAGTCCTGATTGCGGAAATATCGCCAACCAACCAAATTTGTTTGAACAATTTTAATTAAATTAGTTCGATATAAGGTAATATCTTTGGATGTAAATATTTTGAAAACCGGACCACGTAGGAGATTTTTGCTTACACGTGCGAATAGGGTTTTTAAATACCTTTCTTTTGATGTATATTTCGATGGGTTTTGAAAACATTTAATTTTTGGGGTCAAAATTAGCAAAGGGGTTAGCCCATGCTTTTCTCAAAAAGTCAATAAAAATTTATTTTTCGAAATGTGCTAAAATTTTAACATTGACGGAAATGTCTATGAATTTCGAATTCAGCGCTGAAAACCGCAACCACTTACAAGTCTCCATTGCGGAAATATCGCTATCGAAACATTTTTTTTGAACAATTTTAATTGAATTGGGTTGAAATAAGGTAAATCACTTTGGATGAAGATATTTCGAGAACCAGAGGTTGTAAAATTTTTCAGTTCTCACTTTTAGAAAGATCTTAAAAAACTAAAAGAAGTTTTTGAAATTTTCAACCATCTACGAGTCCTGATTGCGGAAATATCGCCAACCAACCAAATTTGTTTGAACAATTTTAATTAAATTGGTTCGAAATAAGGTAATATCTTTGGATTTAAATATTTTGAGAACCGGACCACGTAGGAGATTTTTGCTTACACGTGCGAATAGGGTTTTTAAATACCTTTCTTGTGATGTATATTTCGATGGGTTTTGGAAACATTTAATTTTTGGGGTCAAAATTAGCAAAGGGGTTAGTCCATGCTTTTCTCAAAAAGTCAATAAAAATAAATTTTTCGAAATGTGCTAAAATTTCAACACTGACGGAAGGGTATATGAATTTCCAATTCAGCGCTGAAAACCGCAAGCACTTACGAGTCTCCATTGCGGAAATATCGCCATCCAAACATTTTTTTTGAACAATTCTAATTGAATTGGGTTGAAATAAGGTAAAATCACTTTGGATGAAGATATTTCGAGAACCAGAGGTCGTAAAATTTTTTCGTTTTCAGTTTTAGAAAGATCTTAAAAAACTAAAAGACGTTTTTGAAATTTTCAACCATCTACGAGTCCTGATTGCGGAAATATCGCCAACCAACCAAATTTGTTTGAACAATTTTAATTAAATTAGTTCGATATAAGGTAATATCTTTGGATGTAAATATTTTGAAAACCGGACCACGTAGGAGATTTTTGCTTACACGTGCGAATAGGGTTTTTAAATACCTTTCTTTTGATGTATATTTCGATGGGTTTTGAAAACATTTAATTTTTGGGGTCAAAATTAGCAAAGGGGTTAGCCCATGCTTTTCTCAAAAAGTCAATAAAAATTTATTTTTCGAAATGTGCTAAAATTTTAACATTGACGGAAATGTCTATGAATTTCGAATTCAGCGCTGAAAACCGCAACCACTTACAAGTCTCCATTGCGGAAATATCGCTATCGAAACATTTTTTTTGAACAATTTTAATTGAATTGGGTTGAAATAAGGTAAATCACTTTGGATGAAGATATTTCGAGAACCAGAGGTTGTAAAATTTTTCAGTTCTCACTTTTAGAAAGATCTTAAAAAACTAAAAGAAGTTTTTGAAATTTTCAACCATCTACGAGTCCTGATTGCGGAAATATCGCCAACCAACCAAATTTGTTTGAACAATTTTAATTAAATTGGTTCGAAATAAGGTAATATCTTTGGATTTAAATATTTTGAGAACCGGACCACGTAGAAGATTTTTGCTTACACGTGCGAATAGGGTTTTTAAATACCTTTCTTTTGATGTATATTTCGATGGGTTTTGAAAACATTTAATTTTTGGGGTCAAAATTAGCAAAGGGGTTAGCCCATGCTTTTCTCAAAAAGTCAATAAAAATTTATTTTTCGAAATGTGCTAAAATTTTAACATTGACGGAAATGTCTATGAATTTCGAATTCAGCGCTGAAAACCGCAACCACTTACAAGTCTCCATTGCGGAAATATCGCTATCGAAACATTTTTTTTGAACAATTTTAATTGAATTGGGTTGAAATAAGGTAAATCACTTTGGATGAAGATATTTCGAGAACCAGAGGTTGTAAAATTTTTCAGTTCTCACTTTTAGAAAGATCTTAAAAAACTAAAAGAAGTTTTTGAAATTTTCAACCATCTACGAGTCCTGATTGCGGAAATATCGCCAACCAACCAAATTTGTTTGAACAATTTTAATTAAATTGGTTCGAAATAAGGTAATATCTTTGGATTTAAATATTTTGAGAACCGGACCACGTAGAAGATTTTTGCTTACACGTGCGAATAGGGTTTTTAAATACCTTTCTTTTGATGTATATTTCGATGGGTTTTGAAAACATTTAATTTTTGGGGTCAAAATTAGCAAAGGGGTTAGCCCATGCTTTTCTCAAAAAGTCAATAAAAATTTATTTTTCGAAATGTGCTAAAATTTTAACATTGACGGAAATGTCTATGAATTTCGAATTCAGCGCTGAAAACCGCAACCACTTACAAGTCTCCATTGCGGAAATATCGCTATCGAAACATTTTTTTTGAACAATTTTAATTGAATTGGGTTGAAATAAGGTAAAATCACTTTGGATGAAGATATTTCGAGAACCAGAGGTCGTAAAATTTTTTGGTTTTCAGTTTTAGAAAGATCTTAAAAAACT
Organism: Epistrophe eligans; assembly: GCA_951394125.1. NCBI lineage: Eukaryota > Metazoa > Arthropoda > Insecta > Diptera > Syrphidae > Epistrophe > Epistrophe eligans. The sequence goes on from OX596029.1 coordinate 32,410,615, forward strand.
AAAAGACGTTTTTGAAATTTTCAACCATCTACGAGTTCTGATTGCGGAAATATCGCCAACCAACCAAATTTGTTTGAACAATTTTAATTAAATTGGTTCGATATAAGGTAATATCTTTGGATGTAAATATTTTGAGAACCGGACCACGTAGAAGATTTTTGCTTACACGTGCGAATAGGGTTTTTAAATACCTTCCTTTTGATGTATGTTTCGATGGGTTTTGGAAACATTTAATTTTTGGGGTCAAAATTAGCAAAGGGGTTAGTCCATGCTTTTCTCAAAAAGTCAATAAAAATAAATTTTTCGAAATGTGCTAAAATTTCAACACTGACGGAAGGGTATATGAATTTCCAATTCAGCGCTGAAAACCGCAAGCACTTACGAGTCTCCATTGCGGAAATATCGCCATCCAAACATTTTTTTTGAACAATTTTAATTGAATTGGGTTGAAATAAGGTAAAATCACTTTGGATGAAGATATTTCGAGAACCAGAGGTCGTAAAATTTTTTGGTTTTCAGTTTTAGAAAGATCTTAAAAAACTTAAAGACGTTTTTGAAATTTTCAACCATCTACGAGTCCTGATTGCAGAAATATCGCCAACCAACCAAATTTGTTTGAACAATTTTAATTAAATTGGTTCGATATAAGGTAATATCTTTGGGTGTAAATATTTTGGGAACTAGAGGTCGTAAAATTTTTTGGTTTTCGGTTTTAGAAAGATCTTAAAAAACTAAAAGAAGTTTTTGAAATTTTCAACCATCTACGAGTTCTGATTGCGGAAATATCGCCAACCAACCAAATTTGTTTGAACAATTTTAATTAAATTGGTTCGATATAAGGTAATATCTTTGGTTGTAAATATTTTGAGAACTAGAGGTCGTAAAATTTTTTGGTTTTCGGTTTTAGAAAGATCTTAAAAAACTAAAAGAAGTTTTTGAAATTTTCAACCATCTACGAGTCCTGATTGCGGAAATATCGCCAACCAACCAAATTTGTTTGAACAATTTTAATTAAATTAGTTCGATATAAGGTAATATCTTTGGATGTAAATATTTTGAAAACCGGACCACGTAGGAGATTTTTGCTTACACGTGCGAATAGGGTTTTTAAATACCTTTCTTTTGATGTATATTTCGATGGGTTTTGAAAACATTTAATTTTTGGGGTCAAAATTAGCAAAGGGGTTAGCCCATGCTTTTCTCAAAAAGTCAATAAAAATTTATTTTTCGAAATGTGCTAAAATTTTAACATTGACGGAAATGTCTATGAATTTCGAATTCAGCGCTGAAAACCGCAACCACTTACAAGTCTCCATTGCGGAAATATCGCTATCGAAACATTTTTTTTGAACAATTTTAATTGAATTGGGTTGAAATAAGGTAAATCACTTTGGATGAAGATATTTCGAGAACCAGAGGTTGTAAAATTTTTCAGTTCTCACTTTTAGAAAGATCTTAAAAAACTAAAAGAAGTTTTTGAAATTTTCAACCATCTACGAGTCCTGATTGCGGAAATATCGCCAACCAACCAAATTTGTTTGAACAATTTTAATTAAATTAGTTCGATATAAGGTAATATCTTTGGATGTAAATATTTTGAAAACCGGACCACGTAGGAGATTTTTGCTTACACGTGCGAATAGGGTTTTTAAATACCTTTCTTTTGATGTATATTTCGATGGGTTTTGAAAACATTTAATTTTTGGGGTCAAAATTAGCAAAGGGGTTAGCCCATGCTTTTCTCAAAAAGTCAATAAAAATTTATTTTTCGAAATGTGCTAAAATTTTAACATTGACGGAAATGTCTATGAATTTCGAATTCAGCGCTGAAAACCGCAACCACTTACAAGTCTCCATTGCGGAAATATCGCTATCGAAACATTTTTTTTGAACAATTTTAATTGAATTGGGTTGAAATAAGGTAAATCACTTTGGATGAAGATATTTCGAGAACCAGAGGTTGTAAAATTTTTCAGTTCTCACTTTTAGAAAGATCTTAAAAAACTAAAAGAAGTTTTTGAAATTTTCAACCATCTACGAGTCCTGATTGCGGAAATATCGCCAACCAACCAATTTTGTTTGAACAATATTAATTAAATTGGTTCGAAATAAGGTAATATCTTTGGATTTAAATATTTTGTGAACCGGACCACGTAGAAGATTTTTGCTTACACGTGCGAATAGGGTTTTTAAATACCTTTCTTTTGATGTATATTTCGATGGGTTTTGAAAACATTTAATTTTTGGGGTCAAAATTAGCAAAGGGGTTAGCCCATGCTTTTCTCAAAAAGTCAATAAAAATTTATAATATTTTTGGGTGTAAATATTTTGAGAACTAGAGGTCGTAAAATTTTTTGGTTTTCGGTTTTAGAAAGATCTTAAAAAACTAAAAGAAGTTTTTGAAATTTTCAACCATCTACGAGTCCTGATTGCGGAAATATCGCCAACCAACAAAATTTGTTTGAACAATTTTAATTAAATTGGTTCGAAATAAGGTAATATCTTTGGATGTAAATATTTTGAGAACCGGACCACGTAGGAGATTTTTGCTTACACGTGCGAATAGGGTTTTTAAATACCTTTCTTTTGATGTATATTTCGATGGGTTTTGAAAACATTTAATTTTTGGGGTCAAAATTAGCAAAGGGGTTAGCCCATGCTTTTCTCAAAAAGTCAATAAAAATTTATAATATTTTTGGGTGTAAATATTTTGAGAACTAGAGGTCGTAAAATTTTTTGGTTTTCGGTTTTAGAAAGATCTTAAAAAACTAAAAGAAGTTTTTGAAATTTTCAACCATCTACGAGTCCTGATTGCAGAAATATCGCCAACCAACCAAATTTGTTTGAACAATTTCAATTAAATTGGTTCGATATAAGGTAATATCTTTGGGTGTAAATATTTTGGGAACTAGAGGTCGTAAAATTTTTTGGTTTTCGGTTTTAGAAAGATCTTAAAAAACTAAAAGAAGTTTTTGAAATTTTCAACCATCTACGAGTCCTGATTGCGGAAATATCGCCAACCAACCAATTTTGTTTGAACAATATTAATTAAATTGGTTCGAAATAAGGTAATATCTTTGGATTTAAATATTTTGTGAACCGGACCACGTAGAAGATTTTTGCTTACACGTGCGAATAGGGTTTTTAAATACCTTTCTTTTGATGTATATTTCGATGGGTTTTGAAAACATTTAATTTTTGGGGTCAAAATTAGCAAAGGGGTTAGCCCATGCTTTTCTCAAAAAGTCAATAAAAATTTATAATATTTTTGGGTGTAAATATTTTGAGAACTAGAGGTCGTAAAATTTTTTGGTTTTCGGTTTTAGAAAGATCTTAAAAAACTAAAAGAAGTTTTTGAAATTTTCAACCATCTACGAGTCCTGATTGCGGAAATATCGCCAACCAACAAAATTTGTTTGAACAATTTTAATTAAATTGGTTCGAAATAAGGTAATATCTTTGGATGTAAATATTTTGAGAACCGGACCACGTAGGAGATTTTTGCTTACACGTGCGAATAGGGTTTTTAAATACCTTTCTTGTGATGTATATTTCGATGGGTTTTGGAAACATTTAATTTTTGGGGTCAAAATTAGCAAAGGGGTTAGCCCATGCTTTTCTCAAAAAGTCAATAAAAATAAATTTTTCGAAATGTGCTAAAATTTCAACACTGACGGAAGGGTATATGAATTTCCAATTCAGCGCTGAAAACCGCAAGCACTTACGAGTCTCCATTGCGGAAATATCGCCATCCAAACATTTTTTTTGAACAATTTTAATTGAATTGGGTTGAAATAAGGTAAAATCACTTTGGATGAAGATATTTCGAGAACCAGAGGTCGTAAAATTTTTTGGTTTTCAGTTTTAGAAAGATCTTAAAAAACTAAAAGACGTTTTTGAAATTTTCAACCATCTACGGGTCCTGATTGCGGAAATATCGCCAACCAACCAAATTTGTTTGAACAATTTTAATTAAATTGGTTCGATATAAGGTAATATCTTTGGATGTAAATATTTTGAGAACCGGACCACGTAGAAGATTTTTGCTTACACGTGCGAATAGGGTTTTTAAATACCTTCCTTTTGATGTATGTTTCGATGGGTTTTGGAAACATTTAATTTTTGGGGTCAAAATTAGCAAAGGGGTTAGCCCATGCTTTTCTCAAAAAGTCAATAAAAATTTATAATATCTTTGGTTGTAAATATTTTGAGAACTAGAGGTCGTAAAATTTTTTGGTTTTCGGTTTTAGAAAGATCGTAAAAAACTAAAAGAAGTTTTTGAAATTTTCAACCATCTACGAGTCCTGATTGCGGAAATATCGCCAACCAACCAAATTTGTTTGAACAATTTTAATTAAATTAGTTCGATATAAGGTAATATCTTTGGATGTAAATATTTTGAGAACCGGACCACGTAGAAGATTTTTGCTTACACGTGCGAATAGGGTTTTTAAATACCTTCCTTTTGATGTATGTTTCGATGGGTTTTGGAAACATTTAATTTTTGGGGTCAAAATTAGCAAAGGGGTTAGTCCATGCTTTTCTCAAAAAGTCAATAAAAATAAATTTTTCGAAATGTGCTAAAATTTCAACACTGACGGAAGGGTATATGAATTTCCAATTCAGCGCTGAAAACCGCAAGCACTTACGAGTCTCCATTGCGGAAATATCGCCATCCAAACATTTTTTTTGAACAATTTTAATTGAATTGGGTTGAAATAAGGTAAAATCACTTTGGATGAAGATATTTCGAGAACCAGAGGTCGTAAAATTTTTTGGTTTTCAGTTTTAGAAAGATCTTAAAAAACTTAAAGACGTTTTTGAAATTTTCAACCATCTACGAGTCCTGATTGCAGAAATATCGCCAACCAACCAAATTTGTTTGAACAATTTTAATTAAATTGGTTCGATATAAGGTAATATCTTTGGGTGTAAATATTTTGGGAACTAGAGGTCGTAAAATTTTTTGGTTTTCGGTTTTAGAAAGATCTTAAAAAACTAAAAGAAGTTTTTGAAATTTTCAACCATCTACGAGTTCTGATTGCGGAAATATCGCCAACCAACCAAATTTGTTTGAACAATTTTAATTAAATTGGTTCGATATAAGGTAATATCTTTGGTTGTAAATATTTTGAGAACTAGAGGTCGTAAAATTTTTTGGTTTTCGGTTTTAGAAAGATCTTAAAAAACTAAAAGAAGTTTTTGAAATTTTCAACCATCTACGAGTCCTGATTGCGGAAATATCGCCAACCAACCAAATTTGTTTGAACAATTTTAATTAAATTAGTTCGATATAAGGTAATATCTTTGGATGTAAATATTTTGAAAACCGGACCACGTAGGAGATTTTTGCTTACACGTGCGAATAGGGTTTTTAAATACCTTTCTTTTGATGTATATTTCGATGGGTTTTGAAAACATTTAATTTTTGGGGTCAAAATTAGCAAAGGGGTTAGCCCATGCTTTTCTCAAAAAGTCAATAAAAATTTATTTTTCGAAATGTGCTAAAATTTTAACATTGACGGAAATGTCTATGAATTTCGAATTCAGCGCTGAAAACCGCAAGCACTTACGAGTCTCCATTGCGGAAATATCGCCATCCAAACATTTTTTTTGAACAATTTTAATTGAATTGGGTTGAAATAAGGTAAATCACTTTGGATGAAGATATTTCGAGAACCAGAGGTCGTAAAATTTTTTGGTTTTCAGTTTTAGAAAGATCTTAAAAAACTAAAAGACGTTTTTGAAATTTTCAACCATCTACGAGTTCTGATTGCGGAAATATCGCCAACCAACCAAATTTGTTTGAACAATTTTAATTAAATTGGTTCGATATAAGGTAATATCTTTGGATGTAAATATTTTGAGAACCGGACCACGTAGAAGATTTTTGCTTACACGTGCGAATAGGGTTTTTAAATACCTTCCTTTTGATGTATATTTCGATGGGTTTTGAAAACATTTAATTTTTGGGGTCAAAATTAGCAAAGGGGTTAGCCCATGCTTTTCTCAAAAAGTCAATAAAAATTTATTTTTCGAAATGTGCTAAAATTTTAACATTGACGGAAATGTCTATGAATTTCGAATTCAGCGCTGAAAACCGCAACCACTTACAAGTCTCCATTGCGGAAATATCGCTATCGAAACATTTTTTTTGAACAATTTTAATTGAATTGGGTTGAAATAAGGTAAATCACTTTGGATGAAGATATTTCGAGAACCAGAGGTTGTAAAATTTTTCAGTTCTCACTTTTAGAAAGATCTTAAAAAACTAAAAGAAGTTTTTGAAATTTTCAACCATCTACGAGTCCTGATTGCGGAAATATCGCCAACCAACCAAATTTGTTTGAACAATTTTAATTAAATTAGTTCGATATAAGGTAATATCTTTGGATGTAAATATTTTGAAAACCGGACCACGTAGGAGATTTTTGCTTACACGTGCGAATAGGGTTTTTAAATACCTTTCTTTTGATGTATATTTCGATGGGTTTTGAAAACATTTAATTTTTGGGGTCAAAATTAGCAAAGGGGTTAGCCCATGCTTTTCTCAAAAAGTCAATAAAAATTTATTTTTCGAAATGTGCTAAAATTTTAACATTGACGGAAATGTCTATGAATTTCGAATTCAGCGCTGAAAACCGCAACCACTTACAAGTCTCCATTGCGGAAATATCGCTATCGAAACATTTTTTTTGAACAATTTTAATTGAATTGGGTTGAAATAAGGTAAATCACTTTGGATGAAGATATTTCGAGAACCAGAGGTTGTAAAATTTTTCAGTTCTCACTTTTAGAAAGATCTTAAAAAACTAAAAGAAGTTTTTGAAATTTTCAACCATCTACGAGTCCTGATTGCGGAAATATCGCCAACCAACCAATTTTGTTTGAACAATATTAATTAAATTGGTTCGAAATAAGGTAATATCTTTGGATTTAAATATTTTGTGAACCGGACCACGTAGAAGATTTTTGCTTACACGTGCGAATAGGGTTTTTAAATACCTTTCTTTTGATGTATATTTCGATGGGTTTTGAAAACATTTAATTTTTGGGGTCAAAATTAGCAAAGGGGTTAGCCCATGCTTTTCTCAAAAAGTCAATAAAAATTTATAATATTTTTGGGTGTAAATATTTTGAGAACTAGAGGTCGTAAAATTTTTTGGTTTTCGGTTTTAGAAAGATCTTAAAAAACTAAAAGAAGTTTTTGAAATTTTCAACCATCTACGAGTCCTGATTGCGGAAATATCGCCAACCAACAAAATTTGTTTGAACAATTTTAATTAAATTGGTTCGAAATAAGGTAATATCTTTGGATGTAAATATTTTGAGAACCGGACCACGTAGGAGATTTTTGCTTACACGTGCGAATAGGGTTTTTAAATACCTTTCTTTTGATGTATATTTCGATGGGTTTTGAAAACATTTAATTTTTGGGGTCAAAATTAGCAAAGGGGTTAGCCCATGCTTTTCTCAAAAAGTCAATAAAAATTTATAATATTTTTGGGTGTAAATATTTTGAGAACTAGAGGTCGTAAAATTTTTTGGTTTTCGGTTTTAGAAAGATCTTAAAAAACTAAAAGAAGTTTTTGAAATTTTCAACCATCTACGAGTCCTGATTGCAGAAATATCGCCAACCAACCAAATTTGTTTGAACAATTTCAATTAAATTGGTTCGATATAAGGTAATATCTTTGGGTGTAAATATTTTGGGAACTAGAGGTCGTAAAATTTTTTGGTTTTCGGTTTTAGAAAGATCTTAAAAAACTAAAAGAAGTTTTTGAAATTTTCAACCATCTACGAGTCCTGATTGCGGAAATATCGCCAACCAACCAATTTTGTTTGAACAATATTAATTAAATTGGTTCGAAATAAGGTAATATCTTTGGATTTAAATATTTTGTGAACCGGACCACGTAGAAGATTTTTGCTTACACGTGCGAATAGGGTTTTTAAATACCTTTCTTTTGATGTATATTTCGATGGGTTTTGAAAACATTTAATTTTTGGGGTCAAAATTAGCAAAGGGGTTAGCCCATGCTTTTCTCAAAAAGTCAATAAAAATTTATAATATTTTTGGGTGTAAATATTTTGAGAACTAGAGGTCGTAAAATTTTTTGGTTTTCGGTTTTAGAAAGATCTTAAAAAACTAAAAGAAGTTTTTGAAATTTTCAACCATCTACGAGTCCTGATTGCGGAAATATCGCCAACCAACAAAATTTGTTTGAACAATTTTAATTAAATTGGTTCGAAATAAGGTAATATCTTTGGATGTAAATATTTTGAGAACCGGACCACGTAGGAGATTTTTGCTTACACGTGCGAATAGGGTTTTTAAATACCTTTCTTGTGATGTATATTTCGATGGGTTTTGGAAACATTTAATTTTTGGGGTCAAAATTAGCAAAGGGGTTAGCCCATGCTTTTCTCAAAAAGTCAATAAAAATAAATTTTTCGAAATGTGCTAAAATTTCAACACTGACGGAAGGGTATATGAATTTCCAATTCAGCGCTGAAAACCGCAAGCACTTACGAGTCTCCATTGCGGAAATATCGCCATCCAAACATTTTTTTTGAACAATTTTAATTGAATTGGGTTGAAATAAGGTAAAATCACTTTGGATGAAGATATTTCGAGAACCAGAGGTCGTAAAATTTTTTGGTTTTCAGTTTTAGAAAGATCTTAAAAAACTAAAAGACGTTTTTGAAATTTTCAACCATCTACGGGTCCTGATTGCAGAAATATCGCCAACCAACCAAATTTGTTTGAACAATTTTAATTAAATTGGTTCGATATAAGGTAATATCTTTGGGTGTAAATATTTTGGGAACTAGAGGTCGTAAAATTTTTTGGTTTTCGGTTTTAGAAAGATCTTAAAAAACTAAAAGAAGTTTTTGAAATTTTCAACCATCTACGAGTCCTGATTGCGGAAATATCGCCAACCAACCAAATTTGTTTGAACAATTTTAATTAAATTGGTTCGAAATAAGGTAATATCTTTGGATTTAAATATTTTGAGAACCGGACCACGTAGAAGATTTTTGCTTACACGTGCGAATAGGGTTTTTAAATACCTTTCTTTTAATGTATATTTCGATGGGTTTTGAAAACATTTAATTTTTGGGGTCAAAATTAGCAAAGGGGTTAGCCCATGCTTTTCTCAAAAAGTCAATAAAAATTTATAATATTTTTGGGTGTAAATATTTTGAGAACTAGAGGTCGTAAAATTTTTTGGTTTTCGGTTTTAGAAAGATCTTAAAAAACTAAAAGAAGTTTTTGAAATTTTCAACCATCTACGAGTCCTGATTGCGGAAATATCGCCAACCAACCAAATTTGTTTGAACAATTTTAATTAAATTGGTTCGAAATAAGGTAATATCTTTGGATTTAAATATTTTGAGAACCGGACCACGTAGAAGATTTTTGCTTACACGTGCGAATAGGGTTTTTAAATACCTTTCTTTTGATGTATATTTCGATAGGTTTTGAAAACATTTAATTTTTGGGGTCAAAATTAGCAAAGGGGTTAGCCCATGCTTTTCTCAAAAAGTCAATAAAAATTTATTTTTCGAAATGTGCTAAAATTTTAACATTGACGGAAATGTCTATGAATTTCGAATTCAGCGCTGAAAACCGCAAGCACTTACGAGTCTCCATTGCGGAAATATCGCCATCCAAACATTTTTTTTGAACAATTTTAATTGAATTGGGTTGAAATAAGGTAAATCACTTTGGATGAAGATATTTCGAGAACCAGAGGTCGTAAAATTTTTTGGTTTTCAGTTTTAGAAAGATCTTAAAAAACTAAAAGACGTTTTTGAAATTTTCAACCATCTACGAGTTCTGATTGCGGAAATATCGCCAACCAACCAAATTTGTTTGAACAATTTTAATTAAATTGGTTCGATATAAGGTAATATTTTTGGGTGTAAATATTTTGAGAACTAGAGGTCGTAAAATTTTTTGGTTTTCGGTTTTAGAAAGATCGTAAAAAACTAAAAGAAGTTTTTGAAATTTTCAACCATCTACGAGTCCTGATTGCGGAAATATCGCCAACCAACCAAATTTGTTTGAACAATTTTAATTAAATTGGTTCGATATAAGGTAATATCTTTGGGTGTAAATATTTTGGGAACTAGAGGTCGTAAAATTTTTTGGTTTTCGGTTTTAGAAAGATCTTAAAAAACTAAAAGAAGTTTTTGAAATTTTCAACCATCTACGAGTCCTGATTGCGGAAATATCGCCAACCAACAAAATTTGTTTGAACAATTTTAATTAAATTGGTTCGAAATAAGGTAATATCTTTGGATTTAAATATTTTGAGAACCGGACCACGTAGAAGATTTTTGCTTACACGTGCGAATAGGGTTTTTAAATACCTTTCTTTTGATGTATATTTCGATGGGTTTTGAAAACATTTAATTTTTGGGGTCAAAATTAGCAAAGGGGTTAGCCCATGCTTTTCTCAAAAAGTCAATAAAAATTTATAATATTTTTGGGTGTAAATATTTTGAGAACTAGAGGTCGTAAAATTTTTTGGTTTTCGGTTTTAGAAAGATCTTAAAAAACTAAAAGAAGTTTTTGAAATTTTCAACCATCTACGAGTCCTGATTGCGGAAATATCGCCAACCAACCAAATTTGTTTGAACAATTTTAATTAAATTGGTTCGAAATAAGGTAATATCTTTGGATGTAAATATTTTGAGAACCGGACCACGTAGGAGATTTTTGCTTACACGTGCGAATAGGGTTTTTAAATACCTTTCTTGTGATGTATATTTCGATGGGTTTTGGAAACATTTAATTTTTGGGGTCAAAATTAGCAAAGGGGTTAGCCCATGCTTTTCTCAAAAAGTCAATAAAAATAAATTTTTCGAAATGTGCTAAAATTTCAACACTGACGGAAGGGTATATGAATTTCCAATTCAGCGCTGAAAACCGCAAGCACTTACGAGTCTCCATTGCGGAAATATCGCCATCCAAACATTTTTTTTGAACAATTTTAATTGAATTGGGTTGAAATAAGGTAAAATCACTTTGGATGAAGATATTTCGAGAACCAGAGGTCGTAAAATTTTTTGGTTTTCAGTTTTAGAAAGATCTTAAAAAACTAAAAGACGTTTTTGAAATTTTCAACCATCTACGGGTCCTGATTGCAGAAATATCGCCAACCAACCAAATTTGTTTGAACAATTTTAATTAAATTGGTTCGATATAAGGTAATATCTTTGGGTGTAAATATTTTGGGAACTAGAGGTCGTAAAATTTTTTGGTTTTCGGTTTTAGAAAGATCTTAAAAAACTAAAAGAAGTTTTTGAAATTTTCAACCATCTACGAGTCCTGATTGCGGAAATATCGCCAACCAACCAAATTTGTTTGAACAATTTTAATTAAATTGGTTCGAAATAAGGTAATATCTTTGGATTTAAATATTTTGAGAACCGGACCACGTAGAAGATTTTTGCTTACACGTGCGAATAGGGTTTTTAAATACCTTTCTTTTAATGTATATTTCGATGGGTTTTGAAAACATTTAATTTTTGGGGTCAAAATTAGCAAAGGGGTTAGCCCATGCTTTTCTCAAAAAGTCAATAAAAATTTATAATATTTTTGGGTGTAAATATTTTGAGAACTAGAGGTCGTAAAATTTTTTGGTTTTCGGTTTTAGAAAGATCTTAAAAAACTAAAAGAAGTTTTTGAAATTTTCAACCATCTACGAGTCCTGATTGCGGAAATATCGCCAACCAACCAAATTTGTTTGAACAATTTTAATTAAATTGGTTCGAAATAAGGTAATATCTTTGGATTTAAATATTTTGAGAACCGGACCACGTAGAAGATTTTTGCTTACACGTGCGAATAGGGTTTTTAAATACCTTTCTTTTGATGTATATTTCGATAGGTTTTGAAAACATTTAATTTTTGGGGTCAAAATTAGCAAAGGGGTTAGCCCATGCTTTTCTCAAAAAGTCAATAAAAATTTATTTTTCGAAATGTGCTAAAATTTTAACATTGACGGAAATGTCTATGAATTTCGAATTCAGCGCTGAAAACCGCAAGCACTTACGAGTCTCCATTGCGGAAATATCGCCATCCAAACATTTTTTTTGAACAATTTTAATTGAATTGGGTTGAAATAAGGTAAATCACTTTGGATGAAGATATTTCGAGAACCAGAGGTCGTAAAATTTTTTGGTTTTCAGTTTTAGAAAGATCTTAAAAAACTAAAAGACGTTTTTGAAATTTTCAACCATCTACGAGTTCTGATTGCGGAAATATCGCCAACCAACCAAATTTGTTTGAACAATTTTAATTAAATTGGTTCGATATAAGGTAATATCTTTGGGTGTAAATATTTTGGGAACTAGAGGTCGTAAAATTTTTTGGTTTTCGGTTTTAGAAAGATCTTAAAAAACTAAAAGAAGTTTTTGAAATTTTCAACCATCTACGAGTCCTGATTGCGGAAATATCGCCAACCAACCAAATTTGTTTGAACAATTTTAATTAAATTGGTTCGATATAAGGTAATATCTTTGGGTGTAAATATTTTGGGAACTAGAGGTCGTAAAATTTTTTGGTTTTCGGTTTTAGAAAGATCTTAAAAAACTAAAAGAAGTTTTTGAAATTTTCAACCATCTACGAGTCCTGATTGCGGAAATATCGCCAACCAACAAAATTTGTTTGAACAATTTTAATTAAATTGGTTCGAAATAAGGTAATATCTTTGGATTTAAATATTTTGAGAACCGGACCACGTAGAAGATTTTTGCTTACACGTGCGAATAGGGTTTTTAAATACCTTTCTTTTGATGTATATTTCGATAGGTTTTGAAAACATTTAATTTTTGGGGTCAAAATTAGCAAAGGGGTTAGCCCATGCTTTTCTCAAAAAGTCAATAAAAATTTATTTTTCGAAATGTGCTAAAATTTTAACATTGACGGAAATGTCTATGAATTTCGAATTCAGCGCTGAAAACCGCAAGCACTTACGAGTCTCCATTGCGGAAATATCGCCATCCAAACATTTTTTTTGAACAATTTTAATTGAATTGGGTTGAAATAAGGTAAATCACTTTGGATGAAGATATTTCGAGAACCAGAGGTCGTAAAATTTTTTGGTTTTCAGTTTTAGAAAGATCTTAAAAAACTAAAAGACGTTTTTGAAATTTTCAACCATCTACGAGTTCTGATTGCGGAAATATCGCCAACCAACCAAATTTGTTTGAACAATTTTAATTAAATTGGTTCGATATAAGGTAATATCTTTGGGTGTAAATATTTTGGGAACTAGAGGTCGTAAAATTTTTTGGTTTTCGGTTTTAGAAAGATCTTAAAAAACTAAAAGAAGTTTTTGAAATTTTCAACCATCTACGAGTCCTGATTGCGGAAATATCGCCAACCAACAAAATTTGTTTGAACAATTTTAATTAAATTGGTTCGAAATAAGGTAATATCTTTGGATTTAAATATTTTGAGAACCGGACCACGTAGAAGATTTTTGCTTACACGTGCGAATAGGGTTTTTAAATACCTTTCTTTTGATGTATATTTCGATGGGTTTTGAAAACATTTAATTTTTGGGGTCAAAATTAGCAAAGGGGTTAGCCCATGCTTTTCTCAAAAAGTCAATAAAAATTTATAATATTTTTGGGTGTAAATATTTTGAGAACTAGAGGTCGTAAAATTTTTTGGTTTTCGGTTTTAGAAAGATCTTAAAAAACTAAAAGAAGTTTTTGAAATTTTCAACCATCTACGAGTCCTGATTGCGGAAATATCGCCAACCAACAAAATTTGTTTGAACAATTTTAATTAAATTGGTTCGAAATAAGGTAATATCTTTGGATTTAAATATTTTGAGAACCGGACCACGTAGAAGATTTTTGCTTACACGTGCGAATAGGGTTTTTAAATACCTTTCTTTTGATGTATATTTCGATGGGTTTTGAAAACATTTAATTTTTGGGGTCAAAATTAGCAAAGGGGTTAGCCCATGCTTTTCTCAAAAAGTCAATAAAAATTTATAATATTTTTGGGTGTAAATATTTTGAGAACTAGAGGTCGTAAAATTTTTTGGTTTTCGGTTTTAGAAAGATCTTAAAAAACTAAAAGAAGTTTTTGAAATTTTCAACCATCTACGAGTCCTGATTGCGGAAATATCGCCAACCAACCAAATTTGTTTGAACAATTTTAATTAAATTGGTTCGAAATAAGGTAATATCTTTGGATGTAAATATTTTGAGAACCGGACCACGTAGGAGATTTTTGCTTACACGTGCGAATAGGGTTTTTAAATACCTTTCTTGTGATGTATATTTCGATGGGTTTTGGAAACATTTAATTTTTGGGGTCAAAATTAGCAAAGGGGTTAGCCCATGCTTTTCTCAAAAAGTCAATAAAAATAAATTTTTCGAAATGTGCTAAAATTTCAACACTGACGGAAGGGTATATGAATTTCCAATTCAGCGCTGAAAACCGCAAGCACTTACGAGTCTCCATTGCGGAAATATCGCCATCCAAACATTTTTTTTGAACAATTTTAATTGAATTGGGTTGAAATAAGGTAAAATCACTTTGGATGAAGATATTTCGAGAACCAGAGGTCGTAAAATTTTTTGGTTTTCAGTTTTAGAAAGATCTTAAAAAACTAAAAGACGTTTTTGAAATTTTCAACCATCTACGGGTCCTGATTGCAGAAATATCGCCAACCAACCAAATTTGTTTGAACAATTTTAATTAAATTGGTTCGATATAAGGTAATATCTTTGGGTGTAAATATTTTGGGAACTAGAGGTCGTAAAATTTTTTGGTTTTCGGTTTTAGAAAGATCTTAAAAAACTAAAAGAAGTTTTTGAAATTTTCAACCATCTACGAGTCCTGATTGCGGAAATATCGCCAACCAACCAAATTTGTTTGAACAATTTTAATTAAATTGGTTCGAAATAAGGTAATATCTTTGGATTTAAATATTTTGAGAACCGGACCACGTAGAAGATTTTTGCTTACACGTGCGAATAGGGTTTTTAAATACCTTTCTTTTAATGTATATTTCGATGGGTTTTGAAAACATTTAATTTTTGGGGTCAAAATTAGCAAAGGGGTTAGCCCATGCTTTTCTCAAAAAGTCAATAAAAATTTATAATATTTTTGGGTGTAAATATTTTGAGAACTAGAGGTCGTAAAATTTTTTGGTTTTCGGTTTTAGAAAGATCTTAAAAAACTAAAAGAAGTTTTTGAAATTTTCAACCATCTACGAGTCCTGATTGCGGAAATATCGCCAACCAACCAAATTTGTTTGAACAATTTTAATTAAATTGGTTCGAAATAAGGTAATATCTTTGGATTTAAATATTTTGAGAACCGGACCACGTAGAAGATTTTTGCTTACACGTGCGAATAGGGTTTTTAAATACCTTTCTTTTGATGTATATTTCGATAGGTTTTGAAAACATTTAATTTTTGGGGTCAAAATTAGCAAAGGGGTTAGCCCATGCTTTTCTCAAAAAGTCAATAAAAATTTATTTTTCGAAATGTGCTAAAATTTTAACATTGACGGAAATGTCTATGAATTTCGAATTCAGCGCTGAAAACCGCAAGCACTTACGAGTCTCCATTGCGGAAATATCGCCATCCAAACATTTTTTTTGAACAATTTTAATTGAATTGGGTTGAAATAAGGTAAATCACTTTGGATGAAGATATTTCGAGAACCAGAGGTCGTAAAATTTTTTGGTTTTCAGTTTTAGAAAGATCTTAAAAAACTAAAAGACGTTTTTGAAATTTTCAACCATCTACGAGTTCTGATTGCGGAAATATCGCCAACCAACCAAATTTGTTTGAACAATTTTAATTAAATTGGTTCGATATAAGGTAATATTTTTGGGTGTAAATATTTTGAGAACTAGAGGTCGTAAAATTTTTTGGTTTTCGGTTTTAGAAAGATCTTAAAAAACTAAAAGAAGTTTTTGAAATTTTCAACCATCTACGAGTCCTGATTGCGGAAATATCGCCAACCAACCAAATTTGTTTGAACAATTTTAATTAAATTAGTTCGATATAAGGTAATATCTTTGGATGTAAATATTTTGAGAACCGGACCACGTAGAAGATTTTTGCTTACACGTGCGAATAGGGTTTTTAAATACCTTTCTTTTGATGTATATTTCGATGGGTTTTAAAAACATTTAATTTTTGGGGTCAAAATTAGCAAAGGGGTTAGCCCATGCTTTTCTCAAAAAGTCAATAAAAATTTATAATATCTTTGGTTGTAAATATTTTGAGAACTAGAGGTCGTAAAATTTTTTGGTTTTCGGTTTTAGAAAGATCGTAAAAAACTAAAAGAAGTTTTTGAAATTTTCAACCATCTACGAGTCCTGATTGCGGAAATATCGCCAACCAACCAAATTTGTTTGAACAATTTTAATTAAATTAGTTCGATATAAGGTAATATCTTTGGATGTAAATATTTTGAGAACCGGACCACGTAGAAGATTTTTGCTTACACGTGCGAATAGGGTTTTTAAATACCTTTCTTTTGATGTATATTTCGATGGGTTTTGAAAACATTTAATTTTTGGGGTCAAAATTAGCAAAGGGGTTAGCCCATGCTTTTCTCAAAAAGTCAATAAAAATTTATAATATTTTTGGGTGTAAATATTTTGAGAACTAGAGGTCGTAAAATTTTTTGGTTTTCGGTTTTAGAAAGATCTTAAAAAACTAAAAGAAGTTTTTGAAATATTCAACCATCTACGAGTCCTGATTGCGGAAATATCGCCAACCAACCAAATTTGTTTGAACAATTTTAATTAAATTGGTTCGATATAAGGTAATATCTTTGGGTGTAAATATTTTGGGAACTAGAGGTCGTAAAATTTTTTGGTTTTCGGTTTTAGAAAGATCTTAAAAAACTAAAAGAAGTTTTTGAAATTTTCAACCATCTACGAGTCCTGATTGCGGAAATATCGCCAACCAACCAAATTTGTTTGAACAATTTTAATTAAATTGGTTCGATATAAGGTAATATCTTTGGGTGTAAATATTTTGGGAACTAGAGGTCGTAAAATTTTTTGGTTTTCGGTTTTAGAAAGATCTTAAAAAACTAAAAGAAGTTTTTGAAATTTTCAACCATCTACGAGTCCTGATTGCGGAAATATCGCCAACCAACCAAATTTGTTTGAACAATTTTAATTAAATTGGTTCGATATAAGGTAATATCTTTGGTTGTAAATATTTTGAGAACCGGACCACGTAGAAGATTTTTGCTTACACGTGCGAATAGGGTTTTTAAATACCTTTCTTTTGATGTATATTTCGATGGGTTTTAAAAACATTTAATTTTTGGGGTCAAAATTAGCAAAGGGGTTAGCCCATGCTTTTCTCAAAAAGTCAATAAAAATTTATAATATCTTTGGGTGTAAATATTTTGAGAACTTGAGGTCGTAAAATTTTTTGGTTTTCGGTTTTAGAAAGATCTTAAAAAACTAAAAGAAGTTTTTGAAATTTTCAACCATCTACGAGTCCTGATTGCGGAAATATCGCCAACCAACCAAATTTGTTTGAACAATTTTAATTAAATTGGTTCGATATAAGGTAATATCTTTGGGTGTAAATATTTTGGGAACTAGAGGTCGTAAAATTTTTTGGTTTTCGGTTTTAGAAAGATCTTAAAAAACTAAAAGAAGTTTTTGAAATTTTCAACCATCTACGAGTCCTGATTGCGGAAATATCGCCAACCAACCAAATTTGTTTGAACAATTTTAATTAAATTGGTTCGATATAAGGTAATATCTTTGGGTGTAAATATTTTGGGAACTAGAGGTCGTAAAATTTTTTGGTTTTCGGTTTTAGAAAGATCTTAAAAAACTAAAAGAAGTTTTTGAAATTTTCAACCATCTACGAGTCCTGATTGCGGAAATATCGCCAACCAACCAAATTTGTTTGAACAATTTTAATTAAATTGGTTCGATATAAGGTAATATCTTTGGTTGTAAATATTTTGAGAACCGGACCACGTAGAAGATTTTTGCTTACACTTGCGAATAGGGTTTTTAAATACCTTTCTTTTGATATATATTTCGATGGGTTTTGGAAACATTTAATTTTTGGGGTCAAAATTAGCAAAGGGGTTAGCCCATGCTTTTCTCAAAAAGTCAATAAAAATTTATAATATCTTTGGGTGTAAATATTTTGAGAACTAGAGGTCGTAAAATTTTTTGGTTTTCGGTTTTAGAAAGATCTTAAAAAACTAAAAGAAGTTTTTGAAATTTTCAACCATCTACGAGTTCTGATTGCGGAAATATCGCCAACCAACCAAATTTGTTTGAACAATTTTAATTAAATTGGTTCGATATAAGGTAATATCTTTGGGTGTAAATATTTTGGGAACTAGAGGTCGTAAAATTTTTTGGTTTTCGGTTTTAGAAAGATCTTAAAAAACTAAAAGAAATTTTTGAAATTTTCAACCATCTACGAGTTCTGATTGCGGAAATATCGCCAACCAACCAAATTTGTTTGAACAATTTTAATTAAATTGGTTCGATATAAGGTAATATCTTTGGGTGTAAATATTTTGGGAACTAGAGGTCGTAAAATTTTTTGGTTTTCGGTTTTAGAAAGATCTTAAAAAACTAAAAGAAGTTTTTGAAATTTTCAACCATCTACGAGTCCTGATTGCGGAAATATCGCCAACCAACCAAATTTGTTTGAACAATTTTAATTAAATTGGTTCGATATAAGGTAATATCTTTGGGTGTAAATATTTTGGGAACTAGAGGTCGTAAAATTTTTTGGTTTTCGGTTTTAGAAAGATCTTAAAAAACTAAAAGAAGTTTTTGAAATTTTCAACCATCTACGAGTCCTGATTGCAGAAATATCGCCAACCAACCAAATTTGTTTGAACAATTTTAATTAAATTGGTTCGATATAAGGTAATATCTTTGGTTGTAAATATTTTGAGAACCGGACCACGTAGAAGATTTTTGCTTACACGTGCGAATAGGGTTTTTAAATACCTTTCTTTTGATGTATATTTCGATGGGTTTTGAAAACATTTAATTTTTGGGGTCAAAATTAGCAAAGGGGTTAGCCCATGCTTTTCTCAAAAAGTCAATAAAAATTTATAATATTTTTGGGTGTAAATATTTTGAGAACTAGAGGTCGTAAAATTTTTTGGTTTTCGGTTTTAGAAATATCTTAAAAAACTAAAAGAAGTTTTTGAAATTTTCAACCATCTACGAGTCCTGATTGCGGAAATATCGCCAACCAACCAAATTTGTTTGAACAATTTTAATTAAATTGGTTCGATATAAGGTAATATCTTTGGGTGTAAATATTTTGGGAACTAGAGGTCGTAAAATTTTTTGGTTTTCGGTTTTAGAAAGATCTTAAAAAACTAAAAGAAGTTTTTGAAATTTTCAACCATCTACGAGTCCTGATTGCAGAAATATCGCCAACCAACCAAATTTGTTTGAACAATTTTAATTAAATTGGTTCGATATAAGGTAATATCTTTGGTTGTAAATATTTTGAGAACCGGACCACGTAGAAGATTTTTGCTTACACGTGCGAATAGGGTTTTTAAATACCTTTCTTTTGATGTATATTTCGATGGGTTTTGAAAACATTTAATTTTTGGGGTCAAAATTAGCAAAGGGGTTAACCCATGCTTTTCTCAAAAAGTCAATAAAAATTTATTTTTCGAAATGTGCTAAAATTTTAACATTGACGGAAAGGTCTATGAATTTCGAATTCAGCGCTGAAAACCGCAACCACTTACGAGTCTCCATTGCGGAAATATCGCTATCCAAACATTTTTTTTGAACAATTTTAATTGAATTGGGTTGAAATAAGGTAAATCACTTTGGATGAAGATATTTCGAGAACCAGAGGTTGTAAAATTTTTTAGTTCTCACTTTTAGAAAGATCTTAAAAAACTAAAAGAAGTTTTTGAAATTTTCAACCATCTACGAGTCCTGATTGCGGAAATATCGCCAACCAACCAAATTTGTTTGAACAATTTTAATTAAATTGGTTCGATATAAGGTAATATCTTTGGGTGTAAATATTTTGGGAACTAGAGGTCGTAAAATTTTTTGGTTTTCGGTTTTAGAAAGATCTTAAAAAACTAAAAGAAGTTTTTGAAATTTTCAACCATCTACGAGTCCTGATTGCGGAAATATCGCCAACCAACCAAATTTGTTTGAACAATTTTAATTAAATTGGTTCGATATAAGGTAATATCTTTGGTTGTAAATATTTTGAGAACCGGACCACGTAGAAGATTTTTGCTTACACGTGCGAATAGGGTTTTTAAATACCTTTCTTTTGATGTATATTTCGATGGGTTTTGAAAACATTTAATTTTTGGGGTCAAAATTAGCAAAGGGGTTAGCCCATGCTTTTCTCAAAAAGTCAATAAAAATTTATAATATTTTTGGGTGTAAATATTTTGAGAACTAGAGGTCGTAAAATTTTTTGGTTTTCGGTTTTAGAAAGATCTTAAAAAACTAAAAGAAGTTTTTGAAATTTTCAACCATCTACGAGTCCTGATTGCGGAAATATCGCCAACCAACCAAATTTGTTTGAACAATTTTAATTAAATTAGTTCGATATAAGGTAATATCTTTGGATGTAAATATTTTGAGAACCGGACCACGTAGAAGATTTTTGCTTACACGTGCGAATAGGGTTTTTAAATACTTTTCTTTTGATGTATATTTCGATGGGTTTTAAAAACATTTAATTTTTGGGGTCAAAATTAGCAAAGGGGTTAGCCCATGCTTTTCTCAAAAAGTCAATAAAAATTTATAATATCTTTGGGTGTAAATATTTTGAGAACTAGAGGTCGTAAAATTTTTTGGTTTTCGGTTTTAGAAAGATCTTAAAAAACTAAAAGAAGTTTTTGAAATTTTCAACCATCTACGAGTCCTGATTGCGGAAATATCGCCAACCAACCAAATTTGTTTGAACAATTTTAATTAAATTGGTTCGATATAAGGTAATATCTTTGGGTGTAAATATTTTGGGAACTAGAGGTCGTAAAATTTTTTGGTTTTCGGTTTTAGAAAGATCTTAAAAAACTAAAAGAAGTTTTTGAAATTTTCAACCATCTACGAGTCCTGATTGCGGAAATATCGCCAACCAACCAAATTTGTTTGAACAATTTTAATTAAATTGGTTCGATATAAGGTAATATCTTTGGGTGTAAATATTTTGGGAACTAGAGGTCGTAAAATTTTTTGGTTTTCGGTTTTAGAAAGATCTTAAAAAACTAAAAGAAGTTTTTGAAATTTTCAACCATCTACGAGTCCTGATTGCGGAAATATCGCCAACCAACCAAATTTGTTTGAACAATTTTAATTAAATTGGTTCGATATAAGGTAATATCTTTGGTTGTAAATATTTTGAGAACCGGACCACGTAGAAGATTTTTGCTTACACGTGCGAATAGGGTTTTTAGATACCTTTCTTTTGATGTATATTTCGATGGGTTTTGAAAACATTTAATTTTTGGGGTCAAAATTAGCAAAGGGGTTAGCCCATGCTTTTCTCAAAAAGTCAATAAAAATTTATAATATTTTTGGGTGTAAATATTTTGAGAACTAGAGGTCGTAAAATTTTTTGGTTTTCGGTTTTAGAAAGATCTTAAAAAACTAAAAGAAGTTTTTGAAATTTTCAACCATCTACGAGTCCTGATTGCGGATATATCGCCAACCAACCAAATTTGTTTGAACAATTTTAATTAAATTAGTTCGATATAAGGTAATATCTTTGGATGTAAATATTTTGAGAACCGGACCACGTAGAAGATTTTTGCTTACACGTGCGAATAGGGTTTTTAAATACTTTTCTTTTGATGTATATTTCGATGGGTTTTAAAAACATTTAATTTTTGGGGTCAAAATTAGCAAAGGGGTTAGCCCATGCTTTTCTCAAAAAGTCAATAAAAATTTATAATATCTTTGGGTGTAAATATTTTGAGAACTAGAGGTCGTAAAATTTTTTGGTTTTCGGTTTTAGAAAGATCTTAAAAAACTAAAAGAAGTTTTTGAAATTTTCAACCATCTACGAGTCCTGATTGCGGAAATATCGCCAACCAACCAAATTTGTTTGAACAATATTAATTAAATTGGTTCGAAATAAGGTAATATCTTTGGATGTAAATATTTTGAGAACCGGACCTTGTAGAAGATTTTTGCTTACACGTGCAAATAGGATTTTTAAATACCTTTCTTTTGATGTATATTTCGATGGGTTTTGGAAACATTTAATTTTTGGGGTCAAAATTAGCAAAGGGGTTAGCCCATGCTTTTCTCAAAAAGTCAATAAAAATTTATAATATCTTTGGGTGTAAATATTTTGAGAACTAGAGGTCGTAAAATTTTTTGGTTTTCGGTTTTAGAAAGATCTCAAAAAACTAAAAGAAGTTTTTGAAATTTTCAACCATCTACGAGTCCTGATTGCGGAAATATCGCCAACCAACCAAATTTGTTTGAACAATTTTAATTAAATTGGTTCGATATAAGGTAATATCTTTGGTTGTAAATATTTTGAGAACCGGACCACGTAGAAGATTTTTGCTTACACTTGCGAATAGGGTTTTTAAATACCTTTCTTTTGATATATATTTCGATGGGTTTTGGAAACATTTAATTTTTGGGGTCAAAATTAGCAAAGGGGTTAGCCCATGCTTTTCTCAAAAAGTCAATAAAAATTTATAATATCTTTGGGTGTAAATATTTTGAGAACTAGAGGTCGTAAAATTTTTTGGTTTTCGGTTTTAGAAAGATCTTAAAAAACTAAAAGAAGTTTTTGAAATTTTCAACCATCTACGAGTTCTGATTGCGGAAATATCGCCAACCAACCAAATTTGTTTGAACAATTTTAATTAAATTGGTTCGATATAAGGTAATATCTTTGGGTGTAAATATTTTGGGAACTAGAGGTCGTAAAATTTTTTGGTTTTCGGTTTTAGAAAGATCTTAAAAAACTAAAAGAAATTTTTGAAATTTTCAACCATCTACGAGTTCTGATTGCGGAAATATCGCCAACCAACCAAATTTGTTTGAACAATTTTAATTAAATTGGTTCGATATAAGGTAATATCTTTGGGTGTAAATATTTTGGGAACTAGAGGTCGTAAAATTTTTTGGTTTTCGGTTTTAGAAAGATCTTAAAAAACTAAAAGAAGTTTTTGAAATTTTCAACCATCTACGAGTCCTGATTGCAGAAATATCGCCAACCAACCAAATTTGTTTGAACAATTTTAATTAAATTGGTTCGATATAAGGTAATATCTTTGGTTGTAAATATTTTGAGAACCGGACCACGTAGAAGATTTTTGCTTACACGTGCGAATAGGGTTTTTAAATACCTTTCTTTTGATGTATATTTCGATGGGTTTTGAAAACATTTAATTTTTGGGGTCAAAATTAGCAAAGGGGTTAGCCCATGCTTTTCTCAAAAAGTCAATAAAAATTTATAATATTTTTGGGTGTAAATATTTTGAGAACTAGAGGTCGTAAAATTTTTTGGTTTTCGGTTTTAGAAATATCTTAAAAAACTAAAAGAAGTTTTTGAAATTTTCAACCATCTACGAGTCCTGATTGCGGAAATATCGCCAACCAACCAAATTTGTTTGAACAATTTTAATTAAATTGGTTCGATATAAGGTAATATCTTTGGGTGTAAATATTTTGGGAACTAGAGGTCGTAAAATTTTTTGGTTTTCGGTTTTAGAAAGATCTTAAAAAACTAAAAGAAGTTTTTGAAATTTTCAACCATCTACGAGTCCTGATTGCAGAAATATCGCCAACCAACCAAATTTGTTTGAACAATTTTAATTAAATTGGTTCGATATAAGGTAATATCTTTGGTTGTAAATATTTTGAGAACCGGACCACGTAGAAGATTTTTGCTTACACGTGCGAATAGGGTTTTTAAATACCTTTCTTTTGATGTATATTTCGATGGGTTTTGAAAACATTTAATTTTTGGGGTCAAAATTAGCAAAGGGGTTAGCCCATGCTTTTCTCAAAAAGTCAATAAAAATTTATTTTTCGAAATGTGCTAAAATTTTAACATTGACGGAAAGGTCTATGAATTTCGAATTCAGCGCTGAAAACCGCAACCACTTACGAGTCTCCATTGCGGAAATATCGCTATCCAAACATTTTTTTTGAACAATTTTAATTGAATTGGGTTGAAATAAGGTAAATCACTTTGGATGAAGATATTTCGAGAACCAGAGGTTGTAAAATTGTTTAGTTCTCACTTTTAGAAAGATCTTAAAAAACTAAAAGAAGTTTTTGAAATTTTCAACCATCTACGAGTCCTGGTTGCGGAAATATCGCCAACCAACCAAATTTGTTTGAACAATTTTAATTAAATTGGTTCGATATAAGGTAATATCTTTGGGTGTAAATATTTTGGGAACTAGAGGTCGCAAAATTTTTTGGTTTTCGGTTTTAGAAAGATCTTAAAAAACTAAAAGAAGTTTTTGAAATTTTCAACCATCTACGAGTTCTGATTGCGGAAATATCGCCAACCAACCAAATTTGTTTGAACAATTTTAATTAAATTGGTTCGATATAAGGTAATATCTTTGGTTGTAAATATTTTGAGAACTAGAGGTCGTAAAATGTTTTGGTTTTCGGTTTTAGAAAGATCTTAAAAAACTAAAAGAAGTTTTTGAAATTTTCAACCATCTACGAGTCCTGATTGCGGAAATATCGCCAACCAACCAAATTTGTTTGAACAATTTTAATTAAATTGGTTCGATATAAGGTAATATCTTTGGGTGTAAATATTTTGGGAACTAGAGGTCGTAAAATTTTTTGGTTTTCGGTTTTAGAAAGATCGTAAAAAACTAAAAGAAGTTTTTGAAATTTTCAACCATCTACGAGTCCTGATTGCGGAAATATCGCCAACCAACCAAATTTGTTTGAACAATTTTAATAAAATTAGTTCGATATAAGGTAATATATTTGGATGTAAATATTTTGAGAACCGGACCACGTAGAAGATTTTTGCTTACACGTGCGAATAGGGTTTTTAAATACCTTTCTTTTGATATATATTTCGATGGGTTTGGGAAACATTTAATTTTTGGGGTCAAAATTAGCAAAGGGGTTAGCCCATGCTTTTCTCAAAAAGTCAATAAAAATTTATTTTTCGAAATGTGCTAAAATTTTAACATTGACGGAAAGGTCTATGAATTTCGAATTCAGCGCTGAAAACCGCAACCACTTACGAGTCTCCATTGCGGAAATATCGCTATCCAAACATTTTTTTTGAACAATTTTAATTGAATTGGGTTGAAATAAGGTAAATCACTTTGGATGAAGATATTTCGAGAACCAGAGGTTGTAAAATTTTTTAGTTCTCACTTTTAGAAAGATCTTAAAAAACTAAAAGAAGTTTTTGAAATTTTCAACCATCTACGAGTCCTGATTGCGGAAATATCGCCAACCAACCAAATTTGTTTGAACAATTTTAATTAAATTGGTTCGATATAAGGTAATATCTTTGGGTGTAAATATTTTGGGAACTAGAGGTCGTAAAATTTTTTGGTTTTCGGTTTTAGAAAGATCTTAAAAAACTAAAAGAATTTTTTGAAATTTTCAACCATCTACGAGTTCTGATTGCGGAAATATCGCCAACCAACCAAATTTGTTTGAACAATTTTAATTAAATTGGTTCGATATAAGGTAATATCTTTGGGTGTAAATATTTTGGGAACTAGAGGTCGTAAAATTTTTTGGTTTTCGGTTTTAGAAAGATCTTAAAAAACTAAAAGAAGTTTTTGAAATTTTCAACCATCTACGAGTCCTGATTGCGGAAATATCGCCAACCAACCAAATTTGTTTGAACAATTTTAATTAAATTGGTTCGATATAAGGTAATATCTTTGGGTGTAAATATTTTGGGAACTAGAGGTCGTAAAATTTTTTGGTTTTCGGTTTTAGAAAGATCTTAAAAAACTAAAAGAAGTTTTTGAAATTTTCAACCATCTACGAGTCCTGATTGCGGAAATATCGCCAACCAACCAAATTTGTTTGAACAATTTTAATTAAATTGGTTCGATATAAGGTAATATCTTTGGTTGTAAATATTTTGAGAACCGGACCACGTAGAAGATTTTTGCTTACACGTGCGAATAGGGTTTTTAAATACCTTTCTTTTGATGTATATTTCGATGGGTTTTGAAAACATTTAATTTTTGGGGTCAAAATTAGCAAAGGGGTTAGCCCATGCTTTTCTCAAAAAGTCAATAAAAATTTATAATATTTTTGGGTGTAAATATTTTGAGAACTAGAGGTCGTAAAATTTTTTGGTTTTCGGTTTTAGAAAGATCTTAAAAAACTAAAAGAAGTTTTTGAAATTTTCAACCATCTACGAGTCCTGATTGCGGAAATATCGCCAACCAACAAATTTTGTTTGAACAATATTAATTAAATTGGTTCGAAATAAGGTAATATCTTTGGATGTAAATATTTTGAGAACCGGACCTTGTAGAAGATTTTTGCTTACACGTGCAAATAGGATTTTTAAATACCTTTCTTTTGATGTATATTTCGATGGGTTTTGGAAACATTTAATTTTTGGGGTCAAAATTAGCAAAGGGGTTAGCCCATGCTTTTCTCAAAAAGTCAATAAAAATTTATAATATCTTTGGGTGTAAATATTTTGAGAACTAGAGGTCGTAAAATTTT
This sequence comes from Epistrophe eligans, assembly GCA_951394125.1. Classification (NCBI taxonomy): domain Eukaryota; kingdom Metazoa; phylum Arthropoda; class Insecta; order Diptera; family Syrphidae; genus Epistrophe; species Epistrophe eligans. Next base: position 32,437,324 of record OX596029.1, read on the forward strand.
TTGGTTTTCGGTTTTAGAAAGATCTTAAAAAACTAAAAGAAGTTTTTGAAATTTTCAACCATCTACGGGTTCTGATTGCGGAAATATCGCCAACCAACCAAATTTGTTTGAACAATTTTAATTAAATTGGTTCGATATAAGGTAATATCTTTGGTTGTAAATATTTTGAGAACCGGACCACGTAGAAGATTTTTGCTTACACGTGCGAATAGGGTTTTTAAATACCTTTCTTTTGATATATATTTCGATGGGTTTTGGAAACATTTAATTTTTGGGGTCAAAATTAGCAAAGGGGTTAGCCCATGCTTTTCTCAAAAAGTCAATAAAAATTTATAATATCTTTGGGTGTAAATATTTTGAGAACTAGAGGTCGTAAAATTTTTTGGTTTTCGGTTTTAGAAAGATCTTAAAAAACTAAAAGAAGTTTTTGAAATTTTCAACCATCTACGGGTTCTGATTGCGGAAATATCGCCAACCAACCAAATTTGTTTGAACAATTTTAATTAAATTGGTTCGATATAAGGTAATATCTTTGGGTGTAAATATTTTGGGAACTAGAGGTCGTAAAATTTGTTGGTTTTCGGTTTTAGAAAGATCGTAAAAAACTAAAAGAAGTTTTTGAAATTTTCAACCATCTACGAGTCCTGATTGCGGAAATATCGCCAACCAACCAAATTTGTTTGAACAATTTTAATAAAATTAGTTCGATATAAGGTAATATATTTGGATGTAAATATTTTGAGAACCGGACCACGTAGAAGATTTTTGCTTACACGTGCGAATAGGGTTTTTAAATACCTTTCTTTTGATATATATTTCGATGGGTTTTGGAAACATTTAATTTTTGGGGATAAAATTAGCAAAGGGGTTAGCCCATGCTTTTCTCAAAAAGTCAATAAAAATTTATTTTTCGAAATGTGCTAAAATTTTAACATTGACGGAAAGGTCTATGAATTTCGAATTCAGCGCTGAAAACCGCAACCACTTACGAGTCTCCATTGCGGAAATATCGCTATCCAAACATTTTTTTTGAACAATTTTAATTGAATTGGGTTGAAATAAGGTAAATCACTTTGGATGAAGATATTTCGAGAACCAGAGGTTGTAAAATTTTTTAGTTCTCACTTTTAGAAAGATCTTAAAAAACTAAAAGAAGTTTTTGAAATTTTCAACCATCTACGAGTCCTGATTGCGGAAATATCGCCAACCAACCAAATTTGTTTGAACAATTTTAATTAAATTGGTTCGATATAAGGTAATATCTTTGGGTGTAAATATTTTGGGAACTAGAGGTCGTAAAATTTTTTGGTTTTCGGTTTTAGAAAGATCTTAAAAAACTAAAAGAATTTTTTGAAATTTTCAACCATCTACGAGTTCTGATTGCGGAAATATCGCCAACCAACCAAATTTGTTTGAACAATTTTAATTAAATTGGTTCGATATAAGGTAATATCTTTGGGTGTAAATATTTTGGGAACTAGAGGTCGTAAAATTTTTTGGTTTTCGGTTTTAGAAAGATCTTAAAAAACTAAAAGAAGTTTTTGAAATTTTCAACCATCTACGAGTCCTGATTGCGGAAATATCGCCAACCAACCAAATTTGTTTGAACAATTTTAATTAAATTGGTTCGATATAAGGTAATATCTTTGGGTGTAAATATTTTGGGAACTAGAGGTCGTAAAATTTTTTGGTTTTCGGTTTTAGAAAGATCTTAAAAAACTAAAAGAAGTTTTTGAAATTTTCAACCATCTACGAGTCCTGATTGCGGAAATATCGCCAACCAACCAAATTTGTTTGAACAATTTTAATTAAATTGGTTCGATATAAGGTAATATCTTTGGTTGTAAATATTTTGAGAACCGGACCACGTAGAAGATTTTTGCTTACACGTGCGAATAGGGTTTTTAAATACCTTTCTTTTGATGTATATTTCGATGGGTTTTGAAAACATTTAATTTTTGGGGTCAAAATTAGCAAAGGGGTTAGCCCATGCTTTTCTCAAAAAGTCAATAAAAATTTATAATATTTTTGGGTGTAAATATTTTGAGAACTAGAGGTCGTAAAATTTTTTGGTTTTCGGTTTTAGAAAGATCTTAAAAAACTAAAAGAAGTTTTTGAAATTTTCAACCATCTACGAGTCCTGATTGCGGAAATATCGCCAACCAACAAATTTTGTTTGAACAATATTAATTAAATTGGTTCGAAATAAGGTAATATCTTTGGATGTAAATATTTTGAGAACCGGACCTTGTAGAAGATTTTTGCTTACACGTGCAAATAGGATTTTTAAATACCTTTCTTTTGATGTATATTTCGATGGGTTTTGGAAACATTTAATTTTTGGGGTCAAAATTAGCAAAGGGGTTAGCCCATGCTTTTCTCAAAAAGTCAATAAAAATTTATAATATCTTTGGGTGTAAATATTTTGAGAACTAGAGGTCGTAAAATTTTTTGGTTTTCGGTTTTAGAAAGATCTTAAAAAACTAAAAGAAGTTTTTGAAATTTTCAACCATCTACGGGTTCTGATTGCGGAAATATCGCCAACCAACCAAATTTGTTTGAACAATTTTAATTAAATTGGTTCGATATAAGGTAATATCTTTGGTTGTAAATATTTTGAGAACCGGACCACGTAGAAGATTTTTGCTTACACGTGCGAATAGGGTTTTTAAATACCTTTCTTTTGATATATATTTCGATGGGTTTTGGAAACATTTAATTTTTGGGGTCAAAATTAGCAAAGGGGTTAGCCCATGCTTTTCTCAAAAAGTCAATAAAAATTTATAATATCTTTGGGTGTAAATATTTTGAGAACTAGAGGTCGTAAAATTTTTTGGTTTTCGGTTTTAGAAAGATCTTAAAAAACTAAAAGAAGTTTTTGAAATTTTCAACCATCTACGAGTTCTGATTGCGGAAATATCGCCAACCAACCAAATTTGTTTGAACAATTTTAATTAAATTGGTTCGATATAAGGTAATATCTTTGGGTGTAAATATTTTGGGAACTAGAGGTCGTAAAATTTTTTGGTTTTCGGTTTTAGAAAGATCTTAAAAAACTAAAAGAAATTTTTGAAATTTTCAACCATCTACGAGTTCTGATTGCGGAAATATCGCCAACCAACCAAATTTGTTTGAACAATTTTAATTAAATTGGTTCGATATAAGGTAATATCTTTGGGTGTAAATATTTTGAGAACTAGAGGTCGTAAAATTTTTTGGTTTTCGGTTTTAGAAAGATCTTAAAAAACTAAAAGAAGTTTTTGAAATTTTCAACCATCTACGAGTTCTGATTGCGGAAATATCGCCAACCAACCAATTTTGTTTGAACAATATTAATTAAATTGGTTCGAAATAAGGTAATATCTTTGGATGTAAATATTTTGAGAACCGGACCACGTAGAAGATTTTTGCTTACACGTGCGAATAGGGTTTTTAAATACCTTTCTTTTGATATATATTTCGATGGGTTTTGGAAACATTTAATTTTTGGGGTCAAAATTAGCAAAGGGGTTAGCCCATGCTTTTCTCAAAAAGTCAATAAAAATTTATTTTTCGAAATGTGCTAAAATTTTAACATTGACGGAAAGGTCTATGAATTTCGAATTCAGCGCTGAAAACCGCAACCACTTACGAGTCTCCACTGCGGAAATATCGCTATCCAAACATTTTTTTTGAACAATTTTAATTGAATTGGGTTGAAATAAGGTAAATCACTTTGGATGAAGATATTTCGAGAACCAGAGGTTGTAAAATTTTTTAGTTCTCACTTTTAGAAAGATCTTAAAAAACTAAAAGAAGTTTTTGAAATTTTCAACCATCTACGAGTCCTGGTTGCGGAAATATCGCCAACCAACCAAATTTGTTTGAACAATTTTAATTAAATTGGTTCGATATAAGGTAATATCTTTGGGTGTAAATATTTTGGGAACTAATGGTCGCAAAATTTTTTGGTTTTCGGTTTTAGAAAGATCTTAAAAAACTAAAAGAAGTTTTTGAAATTTTCAACCATCTACGAGTTCTGATTGCGGAAATATCGCCAACCAACCAAATTTGTTTTAACAATTTTAATTAAATTGGTTCGATATAAGGTAATATCTTTGGTTGTAAATATTTTGAGAACTAGAGGTCGTAAAATGTTTTGGTTTTCGGTTTTAGAAAGATCTTAAAAAACTAAAAGAAGTTTTTGAAATTTTCAACCATCTACGAGTCCTGATTGCGGAAATATCGCCAACCAACCAAATTTGTTTGAACAATTTTAATTAAATTGGTTCGATATAAGGTAATATCTTTGGGTGTAAATATTTTGGGAACTAGAGGTCGTAAAATTTTTTGGTTTTCGGTTTTAGAAAGATCGTAAAAAACTAAAAGAAGTTTTTGAAATTTTCAACCATCTACGAGTCCTGGTTGCGGAAATATCGCCAACCAACCAAATTTGTTTGAACAATTTTAATTAAATTGGTTCGATATAAGGTAATATATTTGGATGTAAATATTTTGAGAACCGGACCACGTAGAAGATTTTTGCTTACACGTGCGAATAGGGTTTTTAAATACCTTTCTTTTGATATATATTTCGATGGGTTTTGGAAACATTTAATTTTTGGGGTCAAAATTAGCAAAGGGGTTAGCCCATGCTTTTCTCAAAAAGTCAATAAAAATTTATTTTTCGAAATGTGCTAAAATTTTAACATTGACGGAAAGGTCTATGAATTTCGAATTCAGCGCTGAAAACCGCAACCACTTACGAGTCTCCATTGCGGAAATATCGCTATCCAAACATTTTTTTTGAACAATTTTAATTGAATTGGGTTGAAATAAATCACTTTGGATGAAGATATTTCGAGAAACAGAGGTTGTAAAATTTTTTAGTTCTCACTTTTAGAAAGATCTTAAAAAACTAAAAGAAGTTTTTGAAATTTTCAACCATCTACGAGTCCTGATTGCGGAAATATCGCCAACCAACCAAATTTGTTTGAACAATTTTAATTAAATTGGTTCGATATAAGGTAATATCTTTGGGTGTAAATATTTTGGGAACTAGAGGTCGTAAAATTTTTTGGTTTTCGGTTTTAGAAAGATCTTAAAAAACTAAAAGAATTTTTTGAAATTTTCAACCATCTACGAGTTCTGATTGCGGAAATATCGCCAACCAACCAAATTTGTTTGAACAATTTTAATTAAATTGGTTCGATATAAGGTAATATCTTTGGGTGTAAATATTTTGGGAACTAGAGGTCGTAAAATTTTTTGGTTTTCGGTTTTAGAAAGATCTTAAAAAACTAAAAGAAGTTTTTGAAATTTTCAACCATCTACGAGTTCTGATTGCGGAAATATCGCCAACCAACCAATTTTGTTTGAACAATATTAATTAAATTGGTTCGAAATAAGGTAATATCTTTGGATTTAAATATTTTGAGAACCGGACCACGTAGAAGATTTTTGCTTACACGTGCGAATAGGGTTTTTAAATACCTTTCTTTTCATGTATATTTCGATGGGTTTTGAAAACATTTAATTTTTGGGGTCAAAATTAGCAAAGGGGTTAGCCCATGCTTTTCTCAAAAAGTCAATAAAAATTTATAATATTTTTGGGTGTAAATATTTTGAGAACTAGAGGTCGTAAAATTTTTTGGTTTTCGGTTTTAGAAAGATCTTAAAAAACTAAAAGAAGTTTTTGAAATTTTCAACCATCTACGAGTCCTGATTGCGGAAATATCGCCAACCAACCAAATTTGTTTGAACAATTTTAATTAAATTGGTTCGATATAAGGTAATATCTTTGGGTGTAAATATTTTGAGAACTAGAGGTCGTAAAATTTTTTGGTTTTCGGTTTTAGAAAGATCTTAAAAAACTAAAAGAAGTTTTTGAAATTTTCAACCATCTACGAGTCCTGGTTGCGGAAATATCGCCAACCAACCAAATTTGTTTGAACAATTTTAATTAAATTGGTTCGATATAAGGTAATATCTTTGGTTGTAAATATTTTGAGAACCGGACCACGTAGAAGATTTTTGCTTACACGTGCGAATAGGGTTTTTAAATACCTTTCTTTTGATATATATTTCGATGGGTTTTGGAAACATTTAATTTTTGGGGTCAAAATTAGCAAAGGGGTTAGCCCATGCTTTTCTCAAAAAGTCAATAAAAATTTATAATATCTTTGGGTGTAAATATTTTGAGAACTAGAGGTCGTAAAATTTTTTGGTTTTCGGTTTTAGAAAGATCTTAAAAAACTAAAAGAAGTTTTTGAAATTTTCAACCATCTACGAGTCCTGATTGCGGAAATATCGCCAACCAACCAAATTTGTTTGAACAATTTTAATTAAATTGGTTCGATATAAGGTAATATCTTTGGGTGTAAATATTTTGGGAACTAGAGGTCGTAAAATTTTTTGGTTTTCGGTTTTAGAAAGATCTTAAAAAACTAAAAGAAGTTTTTGAAATTTTCAACCATCTACGAGTTCTGATTGCGGAAATATCGCCAACCAACCAAATTTGTTTGAACAATTTTAATTAAATTGGTTCGATATAAGGTAATATCTTTGGTTGTAAATATTTTGAGAACTAGAGGTCGTAAAATTTTTTGGTTTTCGGTTTTAGAAAGATCTTAAAAAACTAAAAGAAGTTTTTGAAATTTTCAACCACCTACGAGTCCTGATTGCGGAAATATCGCCAACCAACCAATTTTGTTTGAACAATATTAATTAAATTGGTTCGAAATAAGGTAATATCTTTGGATTTAAATATTTTGAGAACCGGACCACGTAGAAGATTTTTGCTTACACGTGCGAATAGGGTTTTTAAATACCTTTCTTTTCATGTATATTTCGATGGGTTTTGAAAACATTTAATTTTTGGGGTCAAAATTAGCAAAGGGGTTAGCCCATGCTTTTCTCAAAAAGTCAATAAAAATTTATAATATTTTTGGGTGTAAATATTTTGAGAACTAGAGGTCGTAAAATTTTTTGGTTTTCGGTTTTAGAAAGATCTTAAAAAACTAAAAGAAGTTTTTGAAATTTTCAACCATCTACGAGTCCTGATTGCGGAAATATCGCCAACCAACCAAATTTGTTTGAACAATTTTAATTAAATTGGTTCGATATAAGGTAATATCTTTGGGTGTAAATATTTTGAGAACTAGAGGTCGTAAAATTTTTTGGTTTTCGGTTTTAGAAAGATCTTAAAAAACTAAAAGAAGTTTTTGAAATTTTCAACCATCTACGAGTCCTGGTTGCGGAAATATCGCCAACCAACCAAATTTGTTTGAACAATTTTAATTAAATTGGTTCGATATAAGGTAATATCTTTGGTTGTAAATATTTTGAGAACCGGACCACGTAGAAGATTTTTGCTTACACGTGCGAATAGGGTTTTTAAATACCTTTCTTTTGATATATATTTCGATGGGTTTTGAAAACATTTAATTTTTGGGGTCAAAATTAGCAAAGGGGTTAGCCCATGCTTTTCTCAAAAAGTCAATAAAAATTTATAATATTTTTGGGTGTAAATATTTTGAGAACTAGAGGTCGTAAAATTTTTTGGTTTTCGGTTTTAGAAAGATCTTAAAAAACTAAAAGAAGTTTTTGAAATTTTCAACCATCTACGAGTCCTGATTGCGGAAATATCGCCAACCAACCAAATTTGTTTGAACAATTTTAATTAAATTGGTTCGATATAAGGTAATATCTTTGGGTGTAAATATTTTGAGAACTAGAGGTCGTAAAATTTTTTAGTTTTCGGTTTTAGAAAGATCTTAAAAAACTAAAAGAAGTTTTTGAAATTTTCAACCATCTACGAGTTCTGATTGCGGAAATATCGCCAACCAACCAAATTTGTTTGAACAATTTTAATTAAATTGGTTCGATATAAGGTAATATCTTTGGTTGTAAATATTTTGAGAACCGGACCACGTAGAAGATTTTTGCTTACACGTGCGAATAGGGTTTTTAAATACCTTTCTTTTGATATATATTTCGATGGGTTTTGGAAACATTTAATTTTTGGGGTCAAAATTAGCAAAGGGGTTAGCCCATGCTTTTCTCAAAAAGTCAATAAAAATTTATAATATTTTTGGGTGTAAATATTTTGAGAACTAGAGGTCGTAAAATTTTTTGGTTTTCGGTTTTAGAAAGATCTTAAAAAACTAAAAGAAGTTTTTGAAATTTTCAACCATCTACGAGTCCTGATTGCGGAAATATCGCCAACCAACCAAATTTGTTTGAACAATTTTAATTAAATTGGTTCGATATAAGGTAATATCTTTGAATGTAAATATTTTGAGAACTAGAGGTCGTAAAATTTTTTAGTTTTCGGTTTTAGAAAGATCTTAAAAAACTAAAAGAAGTTTTTGAAATTTTCAACCATCTACGAGTTCTGATTGCGGAAATATCGCCAACCAACCAATTTTGTTTGAACAATATTAATTAAATTGGTTCGAAATAAGGTAATATCTTTGGATGTAAATATTTTGAGAACCGGACCACGTAGAAGATTTTTGCTTACACGTGCGAATAGGGTTTTTAAATACCTTTCTTTTGATATATATTTCGATGGGTTTTGGAAACATTTAATTTTTGGGGTCAAAATTAGCAAAGGGGTTAGCCCATGCTTTTCTCAAAAAGTCAATAAAAATTTATTTTTCGAAATGTGCTAAAATTTTAACATTGACGGAAAGGTCTATGAATTTCGAATTCAGCGCTGAAAACCGCAACCACTTACGAGTCTCCACTGCGGAAATATCGCTATCCAAACATTTTTTTTGAACAATTTTAATTGAATTGGGTTGAAATAAGGTAAATCACTTTGGATGAAGATATTTCGAGAACCAGAGGTTGTAAAATTTTTTAGTTCTCACTTTTAGAAAGATCTTAAAAAACTAAAAGAAGTTTTTGAAATTTTTAACCATCTACGAGTCCTGGTTGCGGAAATATCGCCAACCAACCAAATTTGTTTGAACAATTTTAATTAAATTGGTTCGATATAAGGTAATATCTTTGGGTGTAAATATTTTGGGAACTAGAGGTCGTAAAATTTTTTGGTTTTCGGTTTTAGAAAGATCTTAAAAAACTAAAAGAAGTTTTTGAAATTTTCAACCATCTACGAGTTCTGATTGCGGAAATATCGCCAACCAACCAAATTTGTTTGAACAATTTTAATTAAATTGGTTCGATATAAGGTAATATCTTTGGTTGTAAATATTTTGAGAACTAGAGGTCGTAAAATTTTTTGGTTTTCGGTTTTAGAAAGATCTTAAAAAACTAAAAGAAGTTTTTGAAATTTTCAACCATCTACGAGTCCTGATTGCGGAAATATCGCCAACCAACCAATTTTGTTTGAACAATATTAATTAAATTGGTTCGAAATAAGGTAATATCTTTGGGTGTAAATATTTTGGGAACTAGAGGTCGTAAAATTTTTTGGTTTTCGGTTTTAGAAAGATCTTAAAAAACTAAAAGAAGTTTTTGAAATTTTCAACCATCTACGAGTTCTGATTGCGGAAATATCGCCAACCAACCAAATTTGTTTGAACAATTTTAATTAAATTGGTTCGATATAAGGTAATATCTTTGGTTGTAAATATTTTGAGAACTAGAGGTCGTAAAATGTTTTGGTTTTCGGTTTTAGAAAGATCTTAAAAAACTAAAAGAAGTTTTTGAAATTTTCAACCATCTACGAGTCCTGATTGCGGAAATATCGCCAACCAACCAAATTTGTTTGAACAATTTTAATTAAATTGGTTCGATATAAGGTAATATCTTTGGGTGTAAATATTTTGGGAACTAGAGGTCGTAAAATTTTTTGGTTTTCGGTTTTAGAAAGATCGTAAAAAACTAAAAGAAGTTTTTGAAATTTTCAACCATCTACGAGTCCTGATTGCGGAAATATCGCCAACCAACCAAATTTGTTTGAACAATTTTAATTAAATTAGTTCGATATAAGGTAATATATTTGGATGTAAATATTTTGAGAACCGGACCACGTAGAAGATTTTTGCTTACACGTGCGAATAGGGTTTTTAAATACCTTTCTTTTGATATATATTTCGATGGGTTTTGGAAACATTTAATTTTTGGGGTCAAAATTAGCAAAGGGGTTAGCCCATGCTTTTCTCAAAAAGTCAATAAAAATTTATAATATCTTTGGGTGTAAATATTTTGAGAACTAGAGGTCGTAAAATTTTTTGGTTTTCGGTTTTAGAAAGATCTTAAAAAACTAAAAGAAGTTTTTGAAATTTTCAACCATCTACGAGTCCTGATTGCGGAAATATCGCCAACCAACCAAATTTGTTTGAACAATTTTAATTAAATTGGTTCGATATAAGGTAATATCTTTGGGTGTAAATATTTTGGGAACTAGAGGTCGTAAAATTTTTTGGTTTTCGGTTTTAGAAAGATCTTAAAAAACTAAAAGAAGTTTTTGAAATTTTCAACCATCTACGAGTTCTGATTGCGGAAATATCGCCAACCAACCAAATTTGTTTGAACAATTTTAATTAAATTGGTTCGATATAAGGTAATATCTTTGGTTGTAAATATTTTGAGAACTAGAGGTCGTAAAATTTTTTGGTTTTCGGTTTTAGAAAGATCTTAAAAAACTAAAAGAAGTTTTTGAAATTTTCAACCATCTACGAGTCCTGATTGCGGAAATATCGCCAACCAACCAATTTTGTTTGAACAATATTAATTAAATTGGTTCGAAATAAGGTAATATCTTTGGATTTAAATATTTTGAGAACCGGACCACGTAGAAGATTTTTGCTTACACGTGCGAATAGGGTTTTTAAATACCTTTCTTTTCATGTATATTTCGATGGGTTTTGAAAACATTTAATTTTTGGGGTCAAAATTAGCAAAGGGGTTAGCCCATGCTTTTCTCAAAAAGTCAATAAAAATTTATAATATTTTTGGGTGTAAATATTCTGAGAACTAGAGGTCGTAAAATTTTTTGGTTTTCGGTTTTAGAAAGATCTTAAAAAACTAAAAGAAGTTTTTGAAATTTTCAACCATCTACGAGTCCTGGTTGCGGAAATATCGCCAACCAACCAAATTTGTTTGAACAATTTTAATTAAATTGGTTCGATATAAGGTAATATCTTTGGTTGTAAATATTTTGAGAACCGGACCACGTAGAAGATTTTTGCTTACACGTGCGAATAGGGTTTTTAAATACCTTTCTTTTGATATATATTTCGATGGGTTTTGAAAACATTTAATTTTTGGGGTCAAAATTAGCAAAGGGGTTAGCCCATGCTTTTCTCAAAAAGTCAATAAAAATTTATAATATTTTTGGGTGTAAATATTTTGAGAACTAGAGGTCGTAAAATTTTTTGGTTTTCGGTTTTAGAAAGATCTTAAAAAACTAAAAGAAGTTTTTGAAATTTTCAACCATCTACGAGTCCTGATTGCGGAAATATCGCCAACCAACCAAATTTGTTTGAACAATTTTAATTAAATTGGTTCGATATAAGGTAATATCTTTGGGTGTAAATATTTTGGGAACTAGAGGTCGTAAAATTTTTTGGTTTTCGGTTTTAGAAAGATCTTAAAAAACTAAAAGAAGTTTTTGAAATTTTCAACCATCTACGAGTTCTGATTGCGGAAATATCGCCAACCAACCAAATTTGTTTGAACAATTTTAATTAAATTGGTTCGATATAAGGTAATATCTTTGGTTGTAAATATTTTGAGAACTAGAGGTCGTAAAATTTTTTGGTTTTCGGTTTTAGAAAGATCTTAAAAAACTAAAAGAAGTTTTTGAAATTTTCAACCATCTACGAGTCCTGATTGCGGAAATATCGCCAACCAACCAAATTTGTTTGAACAATTTTAATTAAATTAGTTCGATATAAGGTAATATCTTTGGATGTAAATATTTTGAGAACCGGACCACGTAGAAGATTTTTGCTTACACGTGCGAATAGGGTTTTTAAATACCTTTCTTTTGATGTACATTTCGATGGGTTTTAAAAACATTTAATTTTTGGGGTCAAAATTAGCAAAGGGGTTAGCCCATGCTTTTCTCAAAAAGTCAATAAAAATTTATAATATCTTTGGGTGTAAATATTTTGAGAACTAGAGGTCGTAAAATTTTTTGGTTTTCGGTTTTAGAAAGATCTTAAAAAACTAAAAGAAGTTTTTGAAATTTTCAACCATCTACGAGTCCTGATTGCGGAAATATCGCCAACCAACCAAATTTGTTTGAACAATTTTAATTAAATTGGTTCGATATAAGGTAATATCTTTGGGTGTAAATATTTTGGGAACTAGAGGTCGTACAATTTTTTGGTTTTCGGTTTTAGAAAGATCTTAAAAAACTAAAAGAAGTTTTTGAAATTTTCAACCATCTACGAGTTCTGATTGCGGAAATATCGCCAACCAACCAAATTTGTTTGAACAATTTTAATTAAATTGGTTCGATATAAGGTAATATCTTTGGTTGTAAATATTTTGAGAACCGGACCACGTAGAAGATTTTTGCTTACACGTGCGAATAGGGTTTTTAAATACCTTTCTTTTGATATATATTTCGATGGGTTTTGGAAACATTTAATTTTTGGGGTCAAAATTAGCAAAGGGGTTAGCCCATGCTTTTCTCAAAAAGTCAATAAAAATTTATAATATTTTTGGGTGTAAATATTTTGAGAACTAGAGGTCGTAAAATTTTTTGGTTTTCGGTTTTAGAAAGATCTTAAAAAACTAAAAGAAGTTTTTGAAATTTTCAACCATCTACGAGTCCTGATTGCGGAAATATCGCCAACCAACCAAATTTGTTTGAACAATTTTAATTAAATTGGTTCGATATAAGGTAATATCTTTGAATGTAAATATTTTGAGAACTAGAGGTCGTAAAATTTTTTAGTTTTCGGTTTTAGAAAGATCTTAAAAAACTAAAAGAAGTTTTTGAAATTTTCAACCATCTACGAGTTCTGATTGCGGAAATATCGCCAACCAACCAATTTTGTTTGAACAATATTAATTAAATTGGTTCGAAATAAGGTAATATCTTTGGATGTAAATATTTTGAGAACCGGACCACGTAGAAGATTTTTGCTTACACGTGCGAATAGGGTTTTTAAATACCTTTCTTTTGATATATATTTCGATGGGTTTTGGAAACATTTAATTTTTGGGGTCAAAATTAGCAAAGGGGTTAGCCCATGCTTTTCTCAAAAAGTCAATAAAAATTTATTTTTCGAAATGTGCTAAAATTTTAACATTGACGGAAAGGTCTATGAATTTCGAATTCAGCGCTGAAAACCGCAACCACTTACGAGTCTCCACTGCGGAAATATCGCTATCCAAACATTTTTTTTGAACAATTTTAATTGAATTGGGTTGAAATAAGGTAAATCACTTTGGATGAAGATATTTCGAGAACCAGAGGTTGTAAAATTTTTTAGTTCTCACTTTTAGAAAGATCTTAAAAAACTAAAAGAAGTTTTTGAAATTTTCAACCATCTACGAGTCCTGGTTGCGGAAATATCGCCAACCAACCAAATTTGTTTGAACAATTTTAATTAAATTGGTTCGATATAAGGTAATATCTTTGGGTGTAAATATTTTGGGAACTAGAGGTCGCAAAATTTTTTGGTTTTCGGTTTTAGAAAGATCTTAAAAAACTAAAAGAAGTTTTTGAAATTTTCAACCATCTACGAGTTCTGATTGCGGAAATATCGCCAACCAACCAAATTTGTTTGAACAATTTTAATTAAATTGGTTCGATATAAGGTTGTAAATATTTTGAGAACTAGAGGTCGTAAAATGTTTTGGTTTTCGGTTTTAGAAAGATCTTAAAAAACTAAAAGAAGTTTTTGAAATTTTCAACCATCTACGAGTCCTGATTGCGGAAATATCGCCAACCAACCAAATTTGTTTGAACAATTTTAATTAAATTGGTTCGATATAAGGTAATATCTTTGGGTGTAAATATTTTGGGAACTAGAGGTCGTAAAATTTTTTGGTTTTCGGTTTTAGAAAGATCGTAAAAAACTAAAAGAAGTTTTTGAAATTTTCAACCATCTACGAGTCCTGATTGCGGAAATATCGCCAACCAACCAAATTTGTTTGAACAATTTTAATTAAATTAGTTCGATATAAGGTAATATATTTGGATGTAAATATTTTGAGAACCGGACCACGTAGAAGATTTTTGCTTACACGTGCGAATAGGGTTTTTAAATACCTTTCTTTTGATATATATTTCGATGGGTTTTGGAAACATTTAATTTTTGGGGTCAAAATTAGCAAAGGGGTTAGCCCATGCTTTTCTCAAAAAGTCAATAAAAATTTATTTTTCGAAATGTGCTAAAATTTTAACATTGACGGAAAGGTCTATGAATTTCGAATTCAGCGCTGAAAACCGCAACCACTTACGAGTCTCCACTGCGGAAATATCGCTATCCAAACATTTTTTTTGAACAATTTTAATTGAATTGGGTTGAAATAAGGTAAATCACTTTGGATGAAGATATTTCGAGAACCAGAGGTTGTAAAATTTTTTAGTTCTCACTTTTAGAAAGATCTTAAAAAACTAAAAGAAGTTTTTGAAATTTTCAACCATCTACGAGTCCTGATTGCGGAAATATCGCCAACCAACCAAATTTGTTTGAACAATTTTAATTAAATTGGTTCGATATAAGGTAATATCTTTGGGTGTAAATATTTTGGGAACTAGAGGTCGTAAAATTTTTTGGTTTTCGGTTTTAGAAAGATCTTAAAAAACTAAAAGAAGTTTTTGAAATTTTCAACCATCTACGAGTTCTGATTGCGGAAATATCGCCAACCAACCAAATTTGTTTGAACAATTTTAATTAAATTGGTTCGATATAAGGTAATATCTTTGGTTGTAAATATTTTGAGAACTAGAGGTCGTAAAATTTTTTGGTTTTCGGTTTTAGAAAGATCTTAAAAAACTAAAAGAAGTTTTTGAAATTTTCAACCATCTACGAGTCCTGATTGCGGAAATATCGCCAACCAACCAATTTTGTTTGAACAATATTAATTAAATTGGTTCGAAATAAGGTAATATCTTTGGGTGTAAATATTTTGGGAACTAGAGGTCGTAAAATTTTTTGGTTTTCGGTTTTAGAAAGATCTTAAAAAACTAAAAGAAGTTTTTGAAATTTTCAACCATCTACGAGTTCTGATTGCGGAAATATCGCCAACCAACCAAATTTGTTTGAACAATTTTAATTAAATTGGTTCGATATAAGGTAATATCTTTGGTTGTAAATATTTTGAGAACTAGAGGTCGTAAAATGTTTTGGTTTTCGGTTTTAGAAAGATCTTAAAAAACTAAAAGAAGTTTTTGAAATTTTCAACCATCTACGAGTCCTGATTGCGGAAATATCGCCAACCAACCAAATTTGTTTGAACAATTTTAATTAAATTGGTTCGATATAAGGTAATATCTTTGGGTGTAAATATTTTGGGAACTAGAGGTCGTAAAATTTTTTGGTTTTCGGTTTTAGAAAGATCGTAAAAAACTAAAAGAAGTTTTTGAAATTTTCAACCATCTACGAGTCCTGATTGCGGAAATATCGCCAACCAACCAAATTTGTTTGAACAATTTTAATTAAATTAGTTCGATATAAGGTAATATATTTGGATGTAAATATTTTGAGAACCGGACCACGTAGAAGATTTTTGCTTACACGTGCGAATAGGGTTTTTAAATACCTTTCTTTTGATATATATTTCGATGGGTTTTGGAAACATTTAATTTTTGGGGTCAAAATTAGCAAAGGGGTTAGCCCATGCTTTTCTCAAAAAGTCAATAAAAATTTATAATATCTTTGGGTGTAAATATTTTGAGAACTAGAGGTCGTAAAATTTTTTGGTTTTCGGTTTTAGAAAGATCTTAAAAAACTAAAAGAAGTTTTTGAAATTTTCAACCATCTACGAGTCCTGATTGCGGAAATATCGCCAACCAACCAAATTTGTTTGAACAATTTTAATTAAATTGGTTCGATATAAGGTAATATCTTTGGGTGTAAATATTTTGGGAACTAGAGGTCGTAAAATTTTTTGGTTTTCGGTTTTAGAAAGATCTTAAAAAACTAAAAGAAGTTTTTGAAATTTTCAACCATCTACGAGTTCTGATTGCGGAAATATCGCCAACCAACCAAATTTGTTTGAACAATTTTAATTAAATTGGTTCGATATAAGGTAATATCTTTGGTTGTAAATATTTTGAGAACTAGAGGTCGTAAAATTTTTTGGTTTTCGGTTTTAGAAAGATCTTAAAAAACTAAAAGAAGTTTTTGAAATTTTCAACCATCTACGAGTCCTGATTGCGGAAATATCGCCAACCAACCAATTTTGTTTGAACAATATTAATTAAATTGGTTCGAAATAAGGTAATATCTTTGGATTTAAATATTTTGAGAACCGGACCACGTAGAAGATTTTTGCTTACACGTGCGAATAGGGTTTTTAAATACCTTTCTTTTCATGTATATTTCGATGGGTTTTGAAAACATTTAATTTTTGGGGTCAAAATTAGCAAAGGGGTTAGCCCATGCTTTTCTCAAAAAGTCAATAAAAATTTATAATATTTTTGGGTGTAAATATTCTGAGAACTAGAGGTCGTAAAATTTTTTGGTTTTCGGTTTTAGAAAGATCTTAAAAAACTAAAAGAAGTTTTTGAAATTTTCAACCATCTACGAGTCCTGGTTGCGGAAATATCGCCAACCAACCAAATTTGTTTGAACAATTTTAATTAAATTGGTTCGATATAAGGTAATATCTTTGGTTGTAAATATTTTGAGAACCGGACCACGTAGAAGATTTTTGCTTACACGTGCGAATAGGGTTTTTAAATACCTTTCTTTTGATATATATTTCGATGGGTTTTGAAAACATTTAATTTTTGGGGTCAAAATTAGCAAAGGGGTTAGCCCATGCTTTTCTCAAAAAGTCAATAAAAATTTATAATATTTTTGGGTGTAAATATTTTGAGAACTAGAGGTCGTAAAATTTTTTGGTTTTCGGTTTTAGAAAGATCTTAAAAAACTAAAAGAAGTTTTTGAAATTTTCAACCATCTACGAGTCCTGATTGCGGAAATATCGCCAACCAACCAAATTTGTTTGAACAATTTTAATTAAATTGGTTCGATATAAGGTAATATCTTTGGGTGTAAATATTTTGGGAACTAGAGGTCGTAAAATTTTTTGGTTTTCGGTTTTAGAAAGATCTTAAAAAACTAAAAGAAGTTTTTGAAATTTTCAACCATCTACGAGTCCTGATTGCGGAAATATCGCCAACCAACCAAATTTGTTTGAACAATTTTAATTAAATTAGTTCGATATAAGGTAATATCTTTGGATGTAAATATTTTGAGAACCGGACCACGTAGAAGATTTTTGCTTACACGTGCGAATAGGGTTTTTAAATACCTTTCTTTTGATATATATTTCGATGGGTTTTGAAAACATTTAATTTTTGGGGTCAAAATTAGCAAAGGGGTTAGCCCATGCTTTTCTCAAAAAGTCAATAAAAATTTATAATATTTTTGGGTGTAAATATTCTGAGAACTAGAGGTCGTAAAATTTTTTGGTTTTCGGTTTTAGAAAGATCTTAAAAAACTAAAAGAAGTTTTTGAAATTTTCAACCATCTACGAGTCCTGGTTGCGGAAATATCGCCAACCAACCAAATTTGTTTGAACAATTTTAATTAAATTGGTTCGATATAAGGTAATATCTTTGGTTGTAAATATTTTGAGAACCGGACCACGTAGAAGATTTTTGCTTACACGTGCGAATAGGGTTTTTAAATACCTTTCTTTTGATATATATTTCGATGGGTTTTGAAAACATTTAATTTTTGGGGTCAAAATTAGCAAAGGGGTTAGCCCATGCTTTTCTCAAAAAGTCAATAAAAATTTATAATATTTTTGGGTGTAAATATTTTGAGAACTAGAGGTCGTAAAATTTTTTGGTTTTCGGTTTTAGAAAGATCTTAAAAAACTAAAAGAAGTTTTTGAAATTTTCAACCATCTACGAGTCCTGATTGCGGAAATATCGCCAACCAACCAAATTTGTTTGAACAATTTTAATTAAATTGGTTCGATATAAGGTAATATCTTTGGGTGTAAATATTTTGGGAACTAGAGGTCGTAAAATTTTTTGGTTTTCGGTTTTAGAAAGATCTTAAAAAACTAAAAGAAGTTTTTGAAATTTTCAACCATCTACGAGTTCTGATTGCGGAAATATCGCCAACCAACCAAATTTGTTTGAACAATTTTAATTAAATTGGTTCGATATAAGGTAATATCTTTGGTTGTAAATATTTTGAGAACTAGAGGTCGTAAAATTTTTTGGTTTTCGGTTTTAGAAAGATCTTAAAAAACTAAAAGAAGTTTTTGAAATTTTCAACCATCTACGAGTCCTGATTGCGGAAATATCGCCAACCAACCAATTTTGTTTGAACAATATTAATTAAATTGGTTCGAAATAAGGTAATATCTTTGGATTTAAATATTTTGAGAACCGGACCACGTAGAAGATTTTTGCTTACACGTGCGAATAGGGTTTTTAAATACCTTTCTTTTGATGTACATTTCGATGGGTTTTAAAAACATTTAATTTTTGGGGTCAAAATTAGCAAAGGGGTTAGCCCATGCTTTTCTCAAAAAGTCAATAAAAATTTATAATATCTTTGGGTGTAAATATTTTGAGAACTAGAGGTCGTAAAATTTTTTGGTTTTCGGTTTTAGAAAGATCTTAAAAAACTAAAAGAAGTTTTTGAAATTTTCAACCATCTACGAGTCCTGATTGCGGAAATATCGCCAACCAACCAAATTTGTTTGAACAATTTTAATTAAATTGGTTCGATATAAGGTAATATCTTTGGGTGTAAATATTTTGGGAACTAGAGGTCGTAAAATTTTTTGGTTTTCGGTTTTAGAAAGATCTTAAAAAACTAAAAGAAGTTTTTGAAATTTTCAACCATCTACGAGTTCTGATTGCGGAAATATCGCCAACCAACCAAATTTGTTTGAACAATTTTAATTAAATTGGTTCGATATAAGGTAATATCTTTGGTTGTAAATATTTTGAGAACTAGAGGTCGTAAAATGTTTTGGTTTTCGGTTTTAGAAAGATCTTAAAAAACTAAAAGAAGTTTTTGAAATTTTCAACCATCTACGAGTCCTGATTGCGGAAATATCGCCAACCAACCAAATTTGTTTGAACAATTTTAATTAAATTGGTTCGATATAAGGTAATATCTTTGGGTGTAAATATTTTGGGAACTAGAGGTCGTAAAATTTTTTGGTTTTCGGTTTTAGAAAGATCGTAAAAAACTAAAAGAAGTTTTTGAAATTTTCAACCATCTACGAGTCCTGATTGCGGAAATATCGCCAACCAACCAAATTTGTTTGAACAATTTTAATTAAATTAGTTCGATATAAGGTAATATATTTGGATGTAAATATTTTGAGAACCGGACCACGTAGAAGATTTTTGCTTACACGTGCGAATAGGGTTTTTAAATACCTTTCTTTTGATATATATTTCGATGGGTTTTGGAAACATTTAATTTTTGGGGTCAAAATTAGCAAAGGGGTTAGCCCATGCTTTTCTCAAAAAGTCAATAAAAATTTATAATATCTTTGGGTGTAAATATTTTGAGAACTAGAGGTCGTAAAATTTTTTGGTTTTCGGTTTTAGAAAGATCTTAAAAAACTAAAAGAAGTTTTTGAAATTTTCAACCATCTACGAGTCCTGATTGCGGAAATATCGCCAACCAACCAAATTTGTTTGAACAATTTTAATTAAATTGGTTCGATATAAGGTAATATCTTTGGGTGTAAATATTTTGGGAACTAGAGGTCGTAAAATTTTTTGGTTTTCGGTTTTAGAAAGATCTTAAAAAACTAAAAGAAGTTTTTGAAATTTTCAACCATCTACGAGTTCTGATTGCGGAAATATCGCCAACCAACCAAATTTGTTTGAACAATTTTAATTAAATTGGTTCGATATAAGGTAATATCTTTGGTTGTAAATATTTTGAGAACTAGAGGTCGTAAAATTTTTTGGTTTTCGGTTTTAGAAAGATCTTAAAAAACTAAAAGAAGTTTTTGAAATTTTCAACCATCTACGAGTCCTGATTGCGGAAATATCGCCAACCAACCAATTTTGTTTGAACAATATTAATTAAATTGGTTCGAAATAAGGTAATATCTTTGGATTTAAATATTTTGAGAACCGGACCACGTAGAAGATTTTTGCTTACACGTGCGAATAGGGTTTTTAAATACCTTTCTTTTCATGTATATTTCGATGGGTTTTGAAAACATTTAATTTTTGGGGTCAAAATTAGCAAAGGGGTTAGCCCATGCTTTTCTCAAAAAGTCAATAAAAATTTATAATATTTTTGGGTGTAAATATTCTGAGAACTAGAGGTCGTAAAATTTTTTGGTTTTCGGTTTTAGAAAGATCTTAAAAAACTAAAAGAAGTTTTTGAAATTTTCAACCATCTACGAGTCCTGGTTGCGGAAATATCGCCAACCAACCAAATTTGTTTGAACAATTTTAATTAAATTGGTTCGATATAAGGTAATATCTTTGGTTGTAAATATTTTGAGAACCGGACCACGTAGAAGATTTTTGCTTACACGTGCGAATAGGGTTTTTAAATACCTTTCTTTTGATATATATTTCGATGGGTTTTGAAAACATTTAATTTTTGGGGTCAAAATTAGCAAAGGGGTTAGCCCATGCTTTTCTCAAAAAGTCAATAAAAATTTATAATATTTTTGGGTGTAAATATTTTGAGAACTAGAGGTCGTAAAATTTTTTGGTTTTCGGTTTTAGAAAGATCTTAAAAAACTAAAAGAAGTTTTTGAAATTTTCAACCATCTACGAGTCCTGATTGCGGAAATATCGCCAACCAACCAAATTTGTTTGAACAATTTTAATTAAATTGGTTCGATATAAGGTAATATCTTTGGGTGTAAATATTTTGGGAACTAGAGGTCGTAAAATTTTTTGGTTTTCGGTTTTAGAAAGATCTTAAAAAACTAAAAGAAGTTTTTGAAATTTTCAACCATCTACGAGTTCTGATTGCGGAAATATCGCCAACCAACCAAATTTGTTTGAACAATTTTAATTAAATTGGTTCGATATAAGGTAATATCTTTGGTTGTAAATATTTTGAGAACTAGAGGTCGTAAAATTTTTTGGTTTTCGGTTTTAGAAAGATCTTAAAAAACTAAAAGAAGTTTTTGAAATTTTCAACCATCTACGAGTCCTGATTGCGGAAATATCGCCAACCAACCAAATTTGTTTGAACAATTTTAATTAAATTAGTTCGATATAAGGTAATATCTTTGGATGTAAATATTTTGAGAACCGGACCACGTAGAAGATTTTTGCTTACACGTGCGAATAGGGTTTTTAAATACCTTTCTTTTGATGTACATTTCGATGGGTTTTAAAAACATTTAATTTTTGGGGTCAAAATTAGCAAAGGGGTTAGCCCATGCTTTTCTCAAAAAGTCAATAAAAATTTATAATATCTTTGGGTGTAAATATTTTGAGAACTAGAGGTCGTAAAATTTTTTGGTTTTCGGTTTTAGAAAGATCTTAAAAAACTAAAAGAAGTTTTTGAAATTTTCAACCATCTACGAGTCCTGATTGCGGAAATATCGCCAACCAACCAAATTTGTTTGAACAATTTTAATTAAATTGGTTCGATATAAGGTAATATCTTTGGGTGTAAATATTTTGGGAACTAGAGGTCGTAAAATTTTTTGGTTTTCGGTTTTAGAAAGATCTTAAAAAACTAAAAGAAGTTTTTGAAATTTTCAACCATCTACGAGTTCTGATTGCGGAAATATCGCCAACCAACCAAATTTGTTTGAACAATTTTAATTAAATTGGTTCGATATAAGGTAATATCTTTGGTTGTAAATATTTTGAGAACTAGAGGTCGTAAAATTTTTTGGTTTTCGGTTTTAGAAAGATCTTAAAAAACTAAAAGAAGTTTTTGAAATTTTCAACCATCTACGAGTCCTGATTGCGGAAATATCGCCAACCAACCAATTTTGTTTGAACAATATTAATTAAATTGGTTCGAAATAAGGTAATATCTTTGGATTTAAATATTTTGAGAACCGGACCACGTAGAAGATTTTTGCTTACACGTGCGAATAGGGTTTTTAAATACCTTTCTTTTGATGTACATTTCGATGGGTTTTAAAAACATTTAATTTTTGGGGTCAAAATTAGCAAAGGGGTTAGCCCATGCTTTTCTCAAAAAGTCAATAAAAATTTATAATATCTTTGGGTGTAAATATTTTGAGAACTAGAGGTCGTAAAATTTTTTGGTTTTCGGTTTTAGAAAGATCTTAAAAAACTAAAAGAAGTTTTTGAAATTTTCAACCATCTACGAGTCCTGATTGCGGAAATATCGCCAACCAACCAAATTTGTTTGAACAATTTTAATTAAATTGGTTCGATATAAGGTAATATCTTTGGGTGTAAATATTTTGGGAACTAGAGGTCGTAAAATTTTTTGGTTTTCGGTTTTAGAAAGATCTTAAAAAACTAAAAGAAGTTTTTGAAATTTTCAACCATCTACGAGTTCTGATTGCGGAAATATCGCCAACCAACCAAATTTGTTTGAACAATTTTAATTAAATTGGTTCGATATAAGGTAATATCTTTGGTTGTAAATATTTTGAGAACTAGAGGTCGTAAAATGTTTTGGTTTTCGGTTTTAGAAAGATCTTAAAAAACTAAAAGAAGTTTTTGAAATTTTCAACCATCTACGAGTCCTGATTGCGGAAATATCGCCAACCAACCAAATTTGTTTGAACAATTTTAATTAAATTGGTTCGATATAAGGTAATATCTTTGGGTGTAAATATTTTGGGAACTAGAGGTCGTAAAATTTTTTGGTTTTCGGTTTTAGAAAGATCGTAAAAAACTAAAAGAAGTTTTTGAAATTTTCAACCATCTACGAGTCCTGATTGCGGAAATATCGCCAACCAACCAAATTTGTTTGAACAATTTTAATTAAATTAGTTCGATATAAGGTAATATATTTGGATGTAAATATTTTGAGAACCGGACCACGTAGAAGATTTTTGCTTACACGTGCGAATAGGGTTTTTAAATACCTTTCTTTTGATATATATTTCGATGGGTTTTGGAAACATTTAATTTTTGGGGTCAAAATTAGCAAAGGGGTTAGCCCATGCTTTTCTCAAAAAGTCAATAAAAATTTATAATATCTTTGGGTGTAAATATTTTGAGAACTAGAGGTCGTAAAATTTTTTGGTTTTCGGTTTTAGAAAGATCTTAAAAAACTAAAAGAAGTTTTTGAAATTTTCAACCATCTACGAGTCCTGATTGCGGAAATATCGCCAACCAACCAAATTTGTTTGAACAATTTTAATTAAATTGGTTCGATATAAGGTAATATCTTTGGGTGTAAATATTTTGGGAACTAGAGGTCGTAAAATTTTTTGGTTTTCGGTTTTAGAAAGATCTTAAAAAACTAAAAGAAGTTTTTGAAATTTTCAACCATCTACGAGTTCTGATTGCGGAAATATCGCCAACCAACCAAATTTGTTTGAACAATTTTAATTAAATTGGTTCGATATAAGGTAATATCTTTGGTTGTAAATATTTTGAGAACTAGAGGTCGTAAAATTTTTTGGTTTTCGGTTTTAGAAAGATCTTAAAAAACTAAAAGAAGTTTTTGAAATTTTCAACCATCTACGAGTCCTGGTTGCGGAAATATCGCCAACCAACCAAATTTGTTTGAACAATTTTAATTAAATTGGTTCGATATAAGGTAATATCTTTGGTTGTAAATATTTTGAGAACCGGACCACGTAGAAGATTTTTGCTTACACGTGCGAATAGGTTTTTTAAATACCTTTCTTTTGATATATATTTCGATGGGTTTTGAAAACATTTAATTTTTGGGGTCAAAATTAGCAAAGGGGTTAGCCCATGCTTTTCTCAAAAAGTCAATAAAAATTTATAATATTTTTGGGTGTAAATATTTTGAGAACTAGAGGTCGTAAAATTTTTTGGTTTTCGGTTTTAGAAAGATCTTAAAAAACTAAAAGAAGTTTTTGAAATTTTCAACCATCTACGAGTCCTGATTGCGGAAATATCGCCAACCAACCAAATTTGTTTGAACAATTTTAATTAAATTGGTTCGATATAAGGTAATATCTTTGGGTGTAAATATTTTGGGAACTAGAGGTCGTAAAATTTTTTGGTTTTCGGTTTTAGAAAGATCTTAAAAAACTAAAAGAAGTTTTTGAAATTTTCAACCATCTACGAGTTCTGATTGCGGAAATATCGCCAACCAACCAAATTTGTTTGAACAATTTTAATTAAATTGGTTCGATATAAGGTAATATCTTTGGTTGTAAATATTTTGAGAACTAGAGGTCGTAAAATTTTTTGGTTTTCGGTTTTAGAAAGATCTTAAAAAACTAAAAGAAGTTTTTGAAATTTTCAACCATCTACGAGTCCTGATTGCGGAAATATCGCCAACCAACCAAATTTGTTTGAACAATTTTAATTAAATTAGTTCGATATAAGGTAATATCTTTGGATGTAAATATTTTGAGAACCGGACCACGTAGAAGATTTTTGCTTACACGTGCGAATAGGGTTTTTAAATACCTTTCTTTTGATGTACATTTCGATGGGTTTTAAAAACATTTAATTTTTGGGGTCAAAATTAGCAAAGGGGTTAGCCCATGCTTTTCTCAAAAAGTCAATAAAAATTTATAATATCTTTGGGTGTAAATATTTTGAGAACTAGAGGTCGTAAAATTTTTTGGTTTTCGGTTTTAGAAAGATCTTAAAAAACTAAAAGAAGTTTTTGAAATTTTCAACCATCTACGAGTCCTGATTGCGGAAATATCGCCAACCAACCAAATTTGTTTGAACAATTTTAATTAAATTGGTTCGATATAAGGTAATATCTTTGGGTGTAAATATTTTGGGAACTAGAGGTCGTAAAATTTTTTGGTTTTCGGTTTTAGAAAGATCTTAAAAAACTAAAAGAAGTTTTTGAAATTTTCAACCATCTACGAGTTCTGATTGCGGAAATATCGCCAACCAACCAAATTTGTTTGAACAATTTTAATTAAATTGGTTCGATATAAGGTAATATCTTTGGTTGTAAATATTTTGAGAACTAGAGGTCGTAAAATTTTTTGGTTTTCGGTTTTAGAAAGATCTTAAAAAACTAAAAGAAGTTTTTGAAATTTTCAACCATCTACGAGTCCTGATTGCGGAAATATCGCCAACCAACCAATTTTGTTTGAACAATATTAATTAAATTGGTTCGAAATAAGGTAATATCTTTGGATTTAAATATTTTGAGAACCGGACCACGTAGAAGATTTTTGCTTACACGTGCGAATAGGGTTTTTAAATACCTTTCTTTTCATGTATATTTCGATGGGTTTTGAAAACATTTAATTTTTGGGGTCAAAATTAGCAAAGGGGTTAGCCCATGCTTTTCTCAAAAAGTCAATAAAAATTTATAATATTTTTGGGTGTAAATATTTTGAGAACTAGAGGTCGTAAAATTTTTTGGTTTTCGGTTTTAGAAAGATCTTAAAAAACTAAAAGAAGTTTTTGAAATTTTCAACCATCTACGAGTTCTGATTGCGGAAATATCGCCAACCAACCAAATTTGTTTGAACAATTTTAATTAAATTGGTTCGATATAAGGTAATATCTTTGGTTGTAAATATTTTGAGAACCGGACCACGTAGAAGATTTTTGCTTACACGTGCGAATAGGGTTTTTAAATACCTTTCTTTTGATATATATTTCGATGGGTTTTGGAAACATTTAATTTTTGGGGTCAAAATTAGCAAAGGGGTTAGCCCATGCTTTTCTCAAAAAGTCAATAAAAATTTATAATATTTTTGGGTGTAAATATTTTGAGAACTAGAGGTCGTAAAATTTTTTGGTTTTCGGTTTTAGAAAGATCTTAAAAAACTAAAAGAAGTTTTTGAAATTTTCAACCATCTACGAGTTCTGATTGCGGAAATATCGCCAACCAACCAAATTTGTTTGAACAATTTTAATTAAATTGGTTCGATATAAGGTAATATCTTTGGTTGTAAATATTTTGAGAACTAGAGGTCGTAAAATTTTTTGGTTTTCGGTTTTAGAAAGATCTTAAAAAACTAAAAGAAGTTTTTGAAATTTTCAACCATCTACGAGTCCTGATTGCGGAAATATCGCCAACCAACCAAATTTGTTTGAACAATTTTAATTAAATTAGTTCGATATAAGGTAATATCTTTGGATGTAAATATTTTGAGAACCGGACCACGTAGAAGATTTTTGCTTACACGTGCGAATAGGGTTTTTAAATACCTTTCTTTTGATGTACATTTCGATGGGTTTTAAAAACATTTAATTTTTGGGGTCAAAATTAGCAAAGGGGTTAGCCCATGCTTTTCTCAAAAAGTCAATAAAAATTTATAATATCTTTGGGTGTAAATATTTTGAGAACTAGAGGTCGTAAAATTTTTTGGTTTTCGGTTTTAGAAAGATCTTAAAAAACTAAAAGAAGTTTTTGAAATTTTCAACCATCTACGAGTCCTGATTGCGGAAATATCGCCAACCAACCAAATTTGTTTGAACAATTTTAATTAAATTGGTTCGATATAAGGTAATATCTTTGGGTGTAAATATTTTGGGAACTAGAGGTCGTACAATTTTTTGGTTTTCGGTTTTAGAAAGATCTTAAAAAACTAAAAGAAGTTTTTGAAATTTTCAACCATCTACGAGTTCTGATTGCGGAAATATCGCCAACCAACCAAATTTGTTTGAACAATTTTAATTAAATTGGTTCGATATAAGGTAATATCTTTGGTTGTAAATATTTTGAGAACCGGACCACGTAGAAGATTTTTGCTTACACGTGCGAATAGGGTTTTTAAATACCTTTCTTTTGATATATATTTCGATGGGTTTTGGAAACATTTAATTTTTGGGGTCAAAATTAGCAAAGGGGTTAGCCCATGCTTTTCTCAAAAAGTCAATAAAAATTTATTTTTCGAAATGTGCTAAAATTTTAACATTGACGGAAAGGTCTATGAATTTCGAATTCAGCGCTGAAAACCGCAACCACTTACGAGTCTCCACTGCGGAAATATCGCTATCCAAACATTTTTTTTGAACAATTTTAATTGAATTGGGTTGAAATAAGGTAAATCACTTTGGATGAAGATATTTCGAGAACCAGAGGTTGTAAAATTTTTTAGTTCTCACTTTTAGAAAGATCTTAAAAAACTAAAAGAAGTTTTTGAAATTTTCAACCATCTACGAGTCCTGGTTGCGGAAATATCGCCAACCAACCAAATTTGTTTGAACAATTTTAATTAAATTGGTTCGATATAAGGTAATATCTTTGGGTGTAAATATTTTGGGAACTAGAGGTCGCAAAATTTTTTGGTTTTCGGTTTTAGAAAGATCTTAAAAAACTAAAAGAAGTTTTTGAAATTTTCAACCATCTACGAGTTCTGATTGCGGAAATATCGCCAACCAACCAAATTTGTTTGAACAATTTTAATTAAATTGGTTCGATATAAGGTAATATCTTTGGTTGTAAATATTTTGAGAACTAGAGGTCGTAAAATGTTTTGGTTTTCGGTTTTAGAAAGATCTTAAAAAACTAAAAGAAGTTTTTGAAATTTTCAACCATCTACGAGTCCTGATTGCGGAAATATCGCCAACCAACCAAATTTGTTTGAACAATTTTAATTAAATTGGTTCGATATAAGGTAATATCTTTGGGTGTAAATATTTTGGGAACTAGAGGTCGTAAAATTTTTTGGTTTTCGGTTTTAGAAAGATCGTAAAAAACTAAAAGAAGTTTTTGAAATTTTCAACCATCTACGAGTCCTGATTGCGGAAATATCGCCAACCAACCAAATTTGTTTGAACAATTTTAATTAAATTAGTTCGATATAAGGTAATATATTTGGATGTAAATATTTTGAGAACCGGACCACGTAGAAGATTTTTGCTTACACGTGCGAATAGGGTTTTTAAATACCTTTCTTTTGATATATATTTCGATGGGTTTTGGAAACATTTAATTTTTGGGGTCAAAATTAGCAAAGGGGTTAGCCCATGCTTTTCTCAAAAAGTCAATAAAAATTTATTTTTCGAAATGTGCTAAAATTTTAACATTGACGGAAAGGTCTATGAATTTCGAATTCAGCGCTGAAAACCGCAACCACTTACGAGTCTCCACTGCGGAAATATCGCTATCCAAACATTTTTTTTGAACAATTTTAATTGAATTGGGTTGAAATAAGGTAAATCACTTTGGATGAAGATATTTCGAGAACCAGAGGTTGTAAAATTTTTTAGTTCTCACTTTTAGAAAGATCTTAAAAAACTAAAAGAAGTTTTTGAAATTTTTAACCATCTACGAGTCCTGGTTGCGGAAATATCGCCAACCAACCAAATTTGTTTGAACAATTTTAATTAAATTGGTTCGATATAAGGTAATATCTTTGGGTGTAAATATTTTGGGAACTAGAGGTCGTAAAATTTTTTGGTTTTCGGTTTTAGAAAGATCTTAAAAAACTAAAAGAAGTTTTTGAAATTTTCAACCATCTACGAGTTCTGATTGCGGAAATATCGCCAACCAACCAAATTTGTTTGAACAATTTTAATTAAATTGGTTCGATATAAGGTAATATCTTTGGTTGTAAATATTTTGAGAACTAGAGGTCGTAAAATTTTTTGGTTTTCGGTTTTAGAAAGATCTTAAAAAACTAAAAGAAGTTTTTGAAATTTTCAACCATCTACGAGTCCTGATTGCGGAAATATCGCCAACCAACCAATTTTGTTTGAACAATATTAATTAAATTGGTTCGAAATAAGGTAATATCTTTGGGTGTAAATATTTTGGGAACTAGAGGTCGTAAAATTTTTTGGTTTTCGGTTTTAGAAAGATCTTAAAAAACTAAAAGAAGTTTTTGAAATTTTCAACCATCTACGAGTTCTGATTGCGGAAATATCGCCAACCAACCAAATTTGTTTGAACAATTTTAATTAAATTGGTTCGATATAAGGTAATATCTTTGGTTGTAAATATTTTGAGAACTAGAGGTCGTAAAATGTTTTGGTTTTCGGTTTTAGAAAGATCTTAAAAAACTAAAAGAAGTTTTTGAAATTTTCAACCATCTACGAGTCCTGATTGCGGAAATATCGCCAACCAACCAAATTTGTTTGAACAATTTTAATTAAATTGGTTCGATATAAGGTAATATCTTTGGGTGTAAATATTTTGGGAACTAGAGGTCGTAAAATTTTTTGGTTTTCGGTTTTAGAAAGATCGTAAAAAACTAAAAGAAGTTTTTGAAATTTTCAACCATCTACGAGTCCTGATTGCGGAAATATCGCCAACCAACCAAATTTGTTTGAACAATTTTAATTAAATTAGTTCGATATAAGGTAATATATTTGGATGTAAATATTTTGAGAACCGGACCACGTAGAAGATTTTTGCTTACACGTGCGAATAGGGTTTTTAAATACCTTTCTTTTGATATATATTTCGATGGGTTTTGGAAACATTTAATTTTTGGGGTCAAAATTAGCAAAGGGGTTAGCCCATGCTTTTCTCAAAAAGTCAATAAAAATTTATAATATCTTTGGGTGTAAATATTTTGAGAACTAGAGGTCGTAAAATTTTTTGGTTTTCGGTTTTAGAAAGATCTTAAAAAACTAAAAGAAGTTTTTGAAATTTTCAACCATCTACGAGTCCTGATTGCGGAAATATCGCCAACCAACCAAATTTGTTTGAACAATTTTAATTAAATTGGTTCGATATAAGGTAATATCTTTGGGTGTAAATATTTTGGGAACTAGAGGTCGTAAAATTTTTTGGTTTTCGGTTTTAGAAAGATCTTAAAAAACTAAAAGAAGTTTTTGAAATTTTCAACCATCTACGAGTTCTGATTGCGGAAATATCGCCAACCAACCAAATTTGTTTGAACAATTTTAATTAAATTGGTTCGATATAAGGTAATATCTTTGGTTGTAAATATTTTGAGAACTAGAGGTCGTAAAATTTTTTGGTTTTCGGTTTTAGAAAGATCTTAAAAAACTAAAAGAAGTTTTTGAAATTTTCAACCATCTACGAGTCCTGATTGCGGAAATATCGCCAACCAACCAATTTTGTTTGAACAATATTAATTAAATTGGTTCGAAATAAGGTAATATCTTTGGATTTAAATATTTTGAGAACCGGACCACGTAGAAGATTTTTGCTTACACGTGCGAATAGGGTTTTTAAATACCTTTCTTTTCATGTATATTTCGATGGGTTTTGAAAACATTTAATTTTTGGGGTCAAAATTAGCAAAGGGGTTAGCCCATGCTTTTCTCAAAAAGTCAATAAAAATTTATAATATTTTTGGGTGTAAATATTCTGAGAACTAGAGGTCGTAAAATTTTTTGGTTTTCGGTTTTAGAAAGATCTTAAAAAACTAAAAGAAGTTTTTGAAATTTTCAACCATCTACGAGTCCTGGTTGCGGAAATATCGCCAACCAACCAAATTTGTTTGAACAATTTTAATTAAATTAGTTCGATATAAGGTAATATCTTTGGATGTAAATATTTTGAGAACCGGACCACGTAGAAGATTTTTGCTTACACGTGCGAATAGGGTTTTTAAATACCTTTCTTTTGATGTACATTTCGATGGGTTTTAAAAACATTTAATTTTTGGGGTCAAAATTAGCAAAGGGGTTAGCCCATGCTTTTCTCAAAAAGTCAATAAAAATTTATAATATCTTTGGGTGTAAATATTTTGAGAACTAGAGATCGTAAAATTTTTTGGTTTTCGGTTTTAGAAAGATCTTAAAAAACTAAAAGAAGTTTTTGAAATTTTCAACCATCTACGAGTCCTGATTGCGGAAATATCGCCAACCAACCAAATTTGTTTGAACAATTTTAATTAAATTGGTTCGATATAAGGTAATATCTTTGGGTGTAAATATTTTGGGAACTAGAGGTCGTAAAATTTTTTGGTTTTCGGTTTTAGAAAGATCTTAAAAAACTAAAAGAAGTTTTTGAAATTTTCAACCATCTACGAGTTCTGATTGCGGAAATATCGCCAACCAACCAAATTTGTTTGAACAATTTTAATTAAATTGGTTCGATATAAGGTAATATCTTTGGGTGTAAATATTTTGGGAACTAGAGGTCGTAAAATTTTTTGGTTTTCGGTTTTAGAAAGATCTTAAAAAACTAAAAGAAATTTTTGAAATTTTCAACCATCTACGAGTTCTGATTGCGGAAATATCGCCAACCAACCAAATTTGTTTGAACAATTTTAATTAAATTAGTTCGATATAAGGTAATATCTTTGGATGTAAATATTTTGAGAACCGGACCACGTAGAAGATTTTTGCTTACACGTGCGAATAGGGTTTTTAAATACCTTTCTTTTGATGTACATTTCGATGGGTTTTAAAAACATTTAATTTTTGGGGTCAAAATTAGCAAAGGGGTTAGCCCATGCTTTTCTCAAAAAGTCAATAAAAATTTATAATATCTTTGGGTGTAAATATTTTGAGAACTAGAGGTCGTAAAATTTTTTGGTTTTCGGTTTTAGAAAGATCTTAAAAAACTAAAAGAAGTTTTTGAAATTTTCAACCATCTACGAGTCCTGATTGCGGAAATATCGCCAACCAACCAATTTTGTTTGAACAATATTAATTAAATTGGTTCGAAATAAGGTAATATCTTTGGATTTAAATATTTTGAGAACCGGACCACGTAGAAGATTTTTGCTTACACGTGCGAATAGGGTTTTTAAATACCTTTCTTTTCATGTATATTTCGATGGGTTTTGAAAACATTTAATTTTTGGGGTCAAAATTAGCAAAGGGGTTAGCCCATGCTTTTCTCAAAAAGTCAATAAAAATTTATAATATTTTTGGGTGTAAATATTTTGAGAACTAGAGGTCGTAAAATTTTTTGGTTTTCGGTTTTAGAAAGATCTTAAAAAACTAAAAGAAGTTTTTGAAATTTTCAACCATCTACGAGTCCTGATTGCGGAAATATCGCCAACCAACCAAATTTGTTTGAACAATTTTAATTAAATTGGTTCGATATAAGGTAATATCTTTGGGTGTAAATATTTTGAGAACTAGAGGTCGTAAAATTTTTTGGTTTTCGGTTTTAGAAAGATCTTAAAAAACTAAAAGAAGTTTTTGAAATTTTCAACCATCTACGAGTCCTGGTTGCGGAAATATCGCCAACCAACCAAATTTGTTTGAACAATTTTAATTAAATTGGTTCGATATAAGGTAATATCTTTGGTTGTAAATATTTTGAGAACCGGACCACGTAGAAGATTTTTGCTTACACGTGCGAATAGGGTTTTTAAATACCTTTCTTTTGATATATATTTCGATGGGTTTTGGAAACATTTAATTTTTGGGGTCAAAATTAGCAAAGGGGTTAGCCCATGCTTTTCTCAAAAAGTCAATAAAAATTTATAATATCTTTGGGTGTAAATATTTTGAGAACTAGAGGTCGTAAAATTTTTTGGTTTTCGGTTTTAGAAAGATCTTAAAAAACTAAAAGAAGTTTTTGAAATTTTCAACCATCTACGAGTTCTGATTGCGGAAATATCGCCAACCAACCAAATTTGTTTGAACAATTTTAATTAAATTGGTTCGATATAAGGTAATATCTTTGGGTGTAAATATTTTGGGAACTAGAGGTCGTAAAATTTTTTGGTTTTCGGTTTTAGAAAGATCTTAAAAAACTAAAAGAAATTTTTGAAATTTTCAACCATCTACGAGTTCTGATTGCGGAAATATCGCCAACCAACCAAATTTGTTTGAACAATTTTAATTAAATTGGTTCGATATAAGGTAATATCTTTGGGTGTAAATATTTTGGGAACTAGAGGTCGTAAAATTTTTTGGTTTTCGGTTTTAGAAAGATCTTAAAAAACTAAAAGAAGTTTTTGAAATTTTCAACCATCTACGAGTTCTGATTGCGGAAATATCGCCAACCAACCAAATTTGTTTGAACAATTTTAATTAAATTGGTTCGATATAAGGTAATATCTTTGGTTGTAAATATTTTGAGAACTAGAGGTCGTAAAATTTTTTGGTTTTCGGTTTTAGAAAGATCTTAAAAAACTAAAAGAAGTTTTTGAAATTTTCAACCATCTACGAGTCCTGATTGCGGAAATATCGCCAACCAACCAAATTTGTTTGAACAATTTTAATTAAATTAGTTCGATATAAGGTAATATCTTTGGATGTAAATATTTTGAGAACCGGACCACGTAGAAGATTTTTGCTTACACGTGCGAATAGGGTTTTTAAATACCTTTCTTTTGATGTACATTTCGATGGGTTTTAAAAACATTTAATTTTTGGGGTCAAAATTAGCAAAGGGGTTAGCCCATGCTTTTCTCAAAAAGTCAATAAAAATTTATAATATCTTTGGGTGTAAATATTTTGAGAACTAGAGGTCGTAAAATTTTTTGGTTTTCGGTTTTAGAAAGATCTTAAAAAACTAAAAGAAGTTTTTGAAATTTTCAACCATCTACGAGTCCTGATTGCGGAAATATCGCCAACCAACCAAATTTGTTTGAACAATTTTAATTAAATTGGTTCGATATAAGGTAATATCTTTGGGTGTAAATATTTTGGGAACTAGAGGTCGTAAAATTTTTTGGTTTTCGGTTTTAGAAAGATCTTAAAAAACTAAAAGAAGTTTTTGAAATTTTCAACCATCTACGAGTTCTGATTGCGGAAATATCGCCAACCAACCAAATTTGTTTGAACAATTTTAATTAAATTGGTTCGATATAAGGTAATATCTTTGGTTGTAAATATTTTGAGAACTAGAGGTCGTAAAATTTTTTGGTTTTCGGTTTTAGAAAGATCTTAAAAAACTAAAAGAAGTTTTTGAAATTTTCAACCATCTACGAGTCCTGATTGCGGAAATATCGCCAACCAACCAATTTTGTTTGAACAATATTAATTAAATTGGTTCGAAATAAGGTAATATCTTTGGATTTAAATATTTTGAGAACCGGACCACGTAGAAGATTTTTGCTTACACGTGCGAATAGGGTTTTTAAATACCTTTCTTTTCATGTATATTTCGATGGGTTTTGAAAACATTTAATTTTTGGGGTCAAAATTAGCAAAGGGGTTAGCCCATGCTTTTCTCAAAAAGTCAATAAAAATTTATAATATTTTTGGGTGTAAATATTTTGAGAACTAGAGGTCGTAAAATTTTTTGGTTTTCGGTTTTAGAAAGATCTTAAAAAACTAAAAGAAGTTTTTGAAATTTTCAACCATCTACGAGTCCTGATTGCGGAAATATCGCCAACCAACCAAATTTGTTTAAACAATTTTAATTAAATTGGTTCGATATAAGGTAATATCTTTGGGTGTAAATATTTTGGGAACTAGAGGTCGTAAAATTTTTTGGTTTTCGGTTTTAGAAAGATCTTAAAAAACTAAAAGAAGTTTTTGAAATTTTCAACCATCTACGAGTTCTGATTGCGGAAATATCGCCAACCAACCAAATTTGTTTGAACAATTTTAATTAAATTGGTTCGATATAAGGTAATATCTTTGGTTGTAAATATTTTGAGAACTAGAGGTCGTAAAATTTTTTGGTTTTCGGTTTTAGAAAGATCTTAAAAAACTAAAAGAAGTTTTTGAAATTTTCAACCATCTACGAGTTCTGATTGCGGAAATATCGCCAACCAACCAAATTTGTTTGAACAATTTTAATTAAATTGGTTCGATATAAGGTAATATCTTTGGTTGTAAATATTTTGAGAACCGGACCACGTAGAAGATTTTTGCTTACACGTGCGAATAGGGTTTTTAAATACCTTTCTTTTGATATATATTTCGATGGGTTTTGGAAACATTTAATTTTTGGGGTCAAAATTAGCAAAGGGGTTAGCCCATGCTTTTCTCAAAAAGTCAATAAAAATTTATAATATCTTTGGGTGTAAATATTTTGGGAACTAGAGGTCGTAAAATTTTTTGGTTTTCGGTTTTAGAAAGATCTTAAAAAACTAAAAGAAGTTTTTGAAATTTTCAACCATCTACGAGTTCTGATTGCGGAAATATCGCCAACCAACCAAATTTGTTTGAACAATTTTAATTAAATTGGTTCGATATAAGGTAATATCTTTGGGTGTAAATATTTTGGGAACTAGAGGTCGTAAAATTTTTTGGTTTTCGGTTTTAGAAAGATCTTAAAAAACTAAAAGAAGTTTTTGAAATTTTCAACCATCTACGAGTTCTGATTGCGGAAATATCGCCAACCAACCAAATTTGTTTGAACAATTTTAATTAAATTGGTTCGATATAAGGTAATATCTTTGGGTGTAAATATTTTGGGAACTAGAGGTCGTAAAATTTTTTGGTTTTCGGTTTTAGAAAGATCTTAAAAAACTAAAAGAAATTTTTGAAATTTTCAACCATCTACGAGTTCTGATTGCGGAAATATCGCCAACCAACCAAATTTGTTTGAACAATTTTAATTAAATTGGTTCGATATAAGGTAATATCTTTGGGTGTAAATATTTTGGGAACTAGAGGTCGTAAAATTTTTTGGTTTTCGGTTTTAGAAAGATCTTAAAAAACTAAAAGAAGTTTTTGAAATTTTCAACCATCTACGAGTTCTGATTGCGGAAATATCGCCAACCAACCAAATTTGTTTGAACAATTTTAATTAAATTGGTTCGATATAAGGTAATATCTTTGGTTGTAAATATTTTGAGAACTAGAGGTCGTAAAATTTTTTGGTTTTCGGTTTTAGAAAGATCTTAAAAAACTAAAAGAAGTTTTTGAAATTTTCAACCATCTACGAGTCCTGATTGCGGAAATATCGCCAACCAACCAAATTTGTTTGAACAATTTTAATTAAATTAGTTCGATATAAGGTAATATCTTTGGATGTAAATATTTTGAGAACCGGACCACGTAGAAGATTTTTGCTTACACGTGCGAATAGGGTTTTTAAATACCTTTCTTTTGATGTACATTTCGATGGGTTTTAAAAACATTTAATTTTTGGGGTCAAAATTAGCAAAGGGGTTAGCCCATGCTTTTCTCAAAAAGTCAATAAAAATTTATAATATCTTTGGGTGTAAATATTTTGAGAACTAGAGGTCGTAAAATTTTTTGGTTTTCGGTTTTAGAAAGATCTTAAAAAACTAAAAGAAGTTTTTGAAATTTTCAACCATCTACGAGTCCTGATTGCGGAAATATCGCCAACCAACCAAATTTGTTTGAACAATTTTAATTAAATTGGTTCGATATAAGGTAATATCTTTGGGTGTAAATATTTTGGGAACTAGAGGTCGTAAAATTTTTTGGTTTTCGGTTTTAGAAAGATCTTAAAAAACTAAAAGAAGTTTTTGAAATTTTCAACCATCTACGAGTTCTGATTGCGGAAATATCGCCAACCAACCAAATTTGTTTGAACAATTTTAATTAAATTGGTTCGATATAAGGTAATATCTTTGGTTGTAAATATTTTGAGAACTAGAGGTCGTAAAATTTTTTGGTTTTCGGTTTTAGAAAGATCTTAAAAAACTAAAAGAAGTTTTTGAAATTTTCAACCATCTACGAGTCCTGATTGCGGAAATATCGCCAACCAACCAAATTTGTTTGAACAATTTTAATTAAATTGGTTCGATATAAGGTAATATCTTTGGGTGTAAATATTTTGGGAACTAGAGGTCGTAAAATTTTTTGGTTTTCGGTTTTAGAAAGATCTTAAAAAACTAAAAGAAGTTTTTGAAATTTTCAACCATCTACGAGTTCTGATTGCGGAAATATCGCCAACCAACCAAATTTGTTTGAACAATTTTAATTAAATTGGTTCGATATAAGGTAATATCTTTGGTTGTAAATATTTTGAGAACTAGAGGTCGTAAAATTTTTTGGTTTTCGGTTTTAGAAAGATCTTAAAAAACTAAAAGAAGTTTTTGAAATTTTCAACCATCTACGAGTCCTGATTGCGGAAATATCGCCAACCAACCAAATTTGTTTGAACAATTTTAATTAAATTAGTTCGATATAAGGTAATATCTTTGGATGTAAATATTTTGAGAACCGGACCACGTAGAAGATTTTTGCTTACACGTGCGAATAGGGTTTTTAAATACCTTTCTTTTGATGTACATTTCGATGGGTTTTAAAAACATTTAATTTTTGGGGTCAAAATTAGCAAAGGGGTTAGCCCATGCTTTTCTCAAAAAGTCAATAAAAATTTATAATATCTTTGGGTGTAAATATTTTGAGAACTAGAGGTCGTAAAATTTTTTGGTTTTCGGTTTTAGAAAGATCTTAAAAAACTAAAAGAAGTTTTTGAAATTTTCAACCATCTACGAGTCCTGATTGCGGAAATATCGCCAACCAACCAAATTTGTTTGAACAATTTTAATTAAATTGGTTCGATATAAGGTAATATCTTTGGGTGTAAATATTTTGGGAACTAGAGGTCGTAAAATTTTTTGGTTTTCGGTTTTAGAAAGATCTTAAAAAACTAAAAGAAGTTTTTGAAATTTTCAACCATCTACGAGTTCTGATTGCGGAAATATCGCCAACCAACCAAATTTGTTTGAACAATTTTAATTAAATTGGTTCGATATAAGGTAATATCTTTGGTTGTAAATATTTTGAGAACTAGAGGTCGTAAAATTTTTTGGTTTTCGGTTTTAGAAAGATCTTAAAAAACTAAAAGAAGTTTTTGAAATTTTCAACCATCTACGAGTCCTGATTGCGGAAATATCGCCAACCAACCAAATTTGTTTGAACAATTTTAATTAAATTGGTTCGATATAAGGTAATATCTTTGGGTGTAAATATTTTGGGAACTAGAGGTCGTAAAATTTTTTGGTTTTCGGTTTTAGAAAGATCTTAAAAAACTAAAAGAAGTTTTTGAAATTTTCAACCATCTACGAGTTCTGATTGCGGAAATATCGCCAACCAACCAAATTTGTTTGAACAATTTTAATTAAATTGGTTCGATATAAGGTAATATCTTTGGTTGTAAATATTTTGAGAACTAGAGGTCGTAAAATTTTTTGGTTTTCGGTTTTAGAAAGATCTTAAAAAACTAAAAGAAGTTTTTGAAATTTTCAACCATCTACGAGTCCTGATTGCGGAAATATCGCCAACCAACCAAATTTGTTTGAACAATTTTAATTAAATTAGTTCGATATAAGGTAATATCTTTGGATGTAAATATTTTGAGAACCGGACCACGTAGAAGATTTTTGCTTACACGTGCGAATAGGGTTTTTAAATACCTTTCTTTTGATGTACATTTCGATGGGTTTTAAAAACATTTAATTTTTGGGGTCAAAATTAGCAAAGGGGTTTTTTTTTCTAAGTATATACATTTTAAAAAACCAGCAACGTTAGCCCATGCTTTTCTCAAAAAGTCAATAAAAATTTATAATATCT
Source organism: Epistrophe eligans (assembly GCA_951394125.1). NCBI lineage: Eukaryota > Metazoa > Arthropoda > Insecta > Diptera > Syrphidae > Epistrophe > Epistrophe eligans. The sequence goes on from OX596029.1 coordinate 32,475,824, forward strand.
TTGGGTGTAAATATTTTGAGAACTAGAGGTCGTAAAATTTTTTGGTTTTCGGTTTTAGAAAGATCTTAAAAAACTAAAAGAAGTTTTTGAAATTTTCAACCATCTACGAGTCCTGATTGCGGAAATATCGCCAACCAACCAAATTTGTTTGAACAATTTTAATTAAATTGGTTCGATATAAGGTAATATCTTTGGGTGTAAATATTTTGGGAACTAGAGGTCGTAAAATTTTTTGGTTTTCGGTTTTAGAAAGATCTTAAAAAACTAAAAGAAGTTTTTGAAATTTTCAACCATCTACGAGTTCTGATTGCGGAAATATCGCCAACCAACCAAATTTGTTTGAACAATTTTAATTAAATTGGTTCGATATAAGGTAATATCTTTGGTTGTAAATATTTTGAGAACTAGAGGTCGTAAAATTTTTTGGTTTTCGGTTTTAGAAAGATCTTAAAAAACTAAAAGAAGTTTTTGAAATTTTCAACCATCTACGAGTCCTGATTGCGGAAATATCGCCAACCAACCAATTTTGTTTGAACAATATTAATTAAATTGGTTCGAAATAAGGTAATATCTTTGGATTTAAATATTTTGAGAACCGGACCACGTAGAAGATTTTTGCTTACACGTGCGAATAGGGTTTTTAAATACCTTTCTTTTCATGTATATTTCGATGGGTTTTGAAAACATTTAATTTTTGGGGTCAAAATTAGCAAAGGGGTTAGCCCATGCTTTTCTCAAAAAGTCAATAAAAATTTATAATATTTTTGGGTGTAAATATTCTGAGAACTAGAGGTCGTAAAATTTTTTGGTTTTCGGTTTTAGAAAGATCTTAAAAAACTAAAAGAAGTTTTTGAAATTTTCAACCATCTACGAGTCCTGGTTGCGGAAATATCGCCAACCAACCAAATTTGTTTGAACAATTTTAATTAAATTGGTTCGATATAAGGTAATATCTTTGGTTGTAAATATTTTGAGAACCGGACCACGTAGAAGATTTTTGCTTACACGTGCGAATAGAGTTTTTAAATACCTTTCTTTTGATATATATTTCGATGGGTTTTGAAAACATTTAATTTTTGGGGTCAAAATTAGCAAAGGGGTTAGCCCATGCTTTTCTCAAAAAGTCAATAAAAATTTATAATATTTTTGGGTGTAAATATTTTGAGAACTAGAGGTCGTAAAATTTTTTGGTTTTCGGTTTTAGAAAGATCTTAAAAAACTAAAAGAAGTTTTTGAAATTTTCAACCATCTACGAGTCCTGATTGCGGAAATATCGCCAACCAACCAAATTTGTTTGAACAATTTTAATTAAATTGGTTCGATATAAGGTAATATCTTTGGGTGTAAATATTTTGGGAACTAGAGGTCGTAAAATTTTTTAGTTCTCACTTTTAGAAAGATCTTAAAAAACTAAAAGAAGTTTTTGAAATTTTCAACCATCTACGAGTCCTGGTTGCGGAAATATCGCCAACCAACCAAATTTGTTTGAACAATTTTAATTAAATTGGTTCGATATAAGGTAATATCTTTGGGTGTAAATATTTTGAGAACTAGAGGTCGTAAAATTTTTTGGTTTTCGGTTTTAGAAAGATCTTAAAAAACTAAAAGAAGTTTTTGAAATTTTCAACCATCTACGAGTTCTGATTGCGGAAATATCGCCAACCAACCAAATTTGTTTGAACAATTTTAATTAAATTGGTTCGATATAAGGTAATATCTTTGGTTGTAAATATTTTGAGAACCGGACCACGTAGAAGATTTTTGCTTACACGTGCGAATAGGGTTTTTAAATACCTTTCTTTTGATATATATTTCGATGGGTTTTGGAAACATTTAATTTTTGGGGTCAAAATTAGCAAAGGGGTTAGCCCATGCTTTTCTCAAAAAGTCAATAAAAATTTATAATATCTTTGGGTGTAAATATTTTGAGAACTAGAGGTCGTAAAATTTTTTGGTTTTCGGTTTTAGAAAGATCTTAAAAAACTAAAAGAAGTTTTTGAAATTTTCAACCATCTACGAGTTCTGATTGCGGAAATATCGCCAACCAACCAAATTTGTTTGAACAATTTTAATTAAATTGGTTCGATATAAGGTAATATCTTTGGGTGTAAATATTTTGAGAACTAGAGGTCGTAAAATTTTTTGGTTTTCGGTTTTAGAAAGATCTTAAAAAACTAAAAGAAGTTTTTGAAATTTTCAACCATCTACGAGTTCTGATTGCGGAAATATCGCCAACCAACCAATTTTGTTTGAACAATATTAATTAAATTGGTTCGAAATAAGGTAATATCTTTGGTTGTAAATATTTTGAGAACCGGACCACGTAGAAGATTTTTGCTTACACGTGCGAATAGGGTTTTTAAATACCTTTCTTTTGATATATATTTCGATGGGTTTTGGAAACATTTAATTTTTGGGGTCAAAATTAGCAAAGGGGTTAGCCCATGCTTTTCTCAAAAAGTCAATAAAAATTTATAATATCTTTGGGTGTAAATATTTTGAGAACTAGAGGTCGTAAAATTTTTTGGTTTTCGGTTTTAGAAAGATCTTAAAAAACTAAAAGAAGTTTTTGAAATTTTCAACCATCTACGAGTTCTGATTGCGGAAATATCGCCAACCAACCAAATTTGTTTGAACAATTTTAATTAAATTGGTTCGATATAAGGTAATATCTTTGGGTGTAAATATTTTGAGAACTAGAGGTCGTAAAATTTTTTGGTTTTCGGTTTTAGAAAGATCTTAAAAAACTAAAAGAAGTTTTTGAAATTTTCAACCATCTACGAGTTCTGATTGCGGAAATATCGCCAACCAACCAAATTTGTTTGAACAATTTTAATTAAATTGGTTCGATATAAGGTAATATCTTTGGGTGTAAATATTTTGAGAACTAGAGGTCGTAAAATTTTTTGGTTTTCGGTTTTAGAAAGATCTTAAAAAACTAAAAGAAGTTTTTGAAATTTTCAACCATCTACGAGTCCTGATTGCGGAAATATCGCCAACCAACCAAATTTGTTTGAACAATTTTAATTAAATTGGTTCGATATAAGGTAATATCTTTGGGTGTAAATATTTTGGGAACTAGAGGTCGTAAAATTTTTTGGTTTTCGGTTTTAGAAAGATCGTAAAAAACTAAAAGAAGTTTTTGAAATTTTCAACCATCTACGAGTCCTGATTGCGGAAATATCGCCAACCAACCAAATTTGTTTGAACAATTTTAATTAAATTGGTTCGATATAAGGTAATATCTTTGGGTGTAAATATTTTGGGAACTAGAGGTCGTAAAATTTTTTGGTTTTCGGTTTTAGAAAGATCTTAAAAAACTAAAAGAAGTTTTTGAAATTTTCAACCATCTACGAGTTCTGATTGCGGAAATATCGCCAACCAACCAAATTTGTTTGAACAATTTTAATTAAATTGGTTCGATATAAGGTAATATATTTGGTTGTAAATATTTTGAGAACTAGAGGTCGTAAAATTTTTTGGTTTTCGGTTTTAGAAAGATCTTAAAAAACTAAAAGAAGTTTTTGAAATTTTCAACCATCTACGAGTCCTGATTGCGGAAATATCGCCAACCAACCAAATTTGTTTGAACAATTTTAATTAAATTGGTTCGATATAAGGTAATATCTTTGGGTGTAAATATTTTGGGAACTAGAGGTCGTAAAATTTTTTGGTTTTCGGTTTTAGAAAGATCTTAAAAAACTAAAAGAAGTTTTTGAAATTTTCAACCATCTACGAGTCCTGATTGCGGAAATATCGCCAACCAACCAAATTTGTTTGAACAATTTTAATTAAATTAGTTCGATATAAGGTAATATCTTTGGATGTAAATATTTTGAAAACCGGACCACGTAGGAGATTTTTGCTTACACGTGCGAATAGGGTTTTTAAATACCTTTCTTTTGATGTATATTTCGATGGGTTTTGAAAACATTTAATTTTTGGGGTCAAAATTAGCAAAGGGGTTAGCCCATGCTTTTCTCAAAAAGTCAATAAAAATTTATAATATTTTTGGGTGTAAATATTTTGAGAACTAGAGGTCGTAAAATTTTTTGGTTTTCGGTTTTAGAAAGATCTTAAAAAACTAAAAGAAGTTTTTGAAATTTTCAACCATCTACGAGTCCTGATTGCGGAAATATCGCCAACCAACCAAATTTGTTTGAACAATTTTAATTAAATTGGTTCGATATAAGGTAATATCTTTGGATTTAAATATTTTGAGAACCGGACCACGTAGAAGATTTTTGCTTACACGTGCGAATAGGGTTTTTAAATACCTTTCTTTTGATGTATATTTCGATGGGTTTTGAAAACATTTAATTTTTGGGGTCAAAATTAGCAAAGGGGTTAGCCCATGCTTTTCTCAAAAAGTCAATAAAAATTTATAATATTTTTGGGTGTAAATATTTTGAGAACTAGAGGTCGTAAAATTTTTTGGTTTTCGGTTTTAGAAAGATCTTAAAAAACTAAAAGAAGTTTTTGAAATTTTCAACCATCTACGAGTCCTGATTGCGGAAATATCGCCAACCAACCAAATTTGTTTGAACAATTTTAATTAAATTGGTTCGATATAAGGTAATATCTTTGGGTGTAAATATTTTGGGAACTAGAGGTCGTAAAATTTTTTGGTTTTCGGTTTTAGAAAGATCTTAAAAAACTAAAAGAAGTTTTTGAAATTTTCAACCATCTACGAGTCCTGATTGCGGAAATATCGCCAACCAACAAATTTTGTTTGAACAATATTAATTAAATTGGTTCGAAATAAGGTAATATCTTTGGGTGTAAATATTTTGGGAACTAGAGGTCGTAAAATTTTTTGGTTTTCGGTTTTAGAAAGATCTTAAAAAACTAAAAGAAGTTTTTGAAATTTTCAACCATCTACGAGTCCTGATTGCGGAAATATCGCCAACCAACCAAATTTGTTTGAACAATTTTAATTAAATTAGTTCGATATAAGGTAATATCTTTGGGTGTAAATATTTTGGGAACTAGAGGTCGTAAAATTTTTTGGTTTTCGGTTTTAGAAAGATCTTAAAAAACTAAAAGAAGTTTTTGAAATTTTCAACCATCTACGAGTCCTGATTGCGGAAATATCGCCAACCAACCAAATTTGTTTGAACAATTTTAATTAAATTGGTTCGAAATAAGGTAATATCTTTGGATGTAAATATTTTGAGAACCGGACCACGTAGGAGATTTTTGCTTACACGTGCGAATAGGGTTTTTAAATACCTTCCTTTTGATGTATATTTCGATGGGTTTTGGAAACATTTAATTTTTGGGGTCAAAATTAGCAAAGGGGTTAGTCCATGCTTTTCTCAAAAAGTCAATAAAAATAAATTTTTCGAAATGTGCTAAAATTTCAACACTGACGGAAGGGTATATGAATTTCCAATTCAGCGCTGAAAACCGCAAGCACTTACGAGTCTCCATTGCGGAAATATCGCCATCCAAACATTTTTTTTGAACAATTTTAATTGAATTGGGTTGAAATAAGGTAAAATCACTTTGGATGAAGATATTTCGAGAACCAGAGGTCGTAAAATTTTTTGGTTTTCAGTTTTAGAAAGATCTTAAAAAACTAAAAGACGTTTTTGAAATTTTCAACCATCTACGAGTCCTGATTGCAGAAATATCGCCAACCAACCAAATTTGTTTGAACAATTTTAATTAAATTGGTTCGATATAAGGTAATATCTTTGGGTGTAAATATTTTGGGAACTAGAGGTCGTAAAATTTTTTGGTTTTCGGTTTTAGAAAGATCTTAAAAAACTAAAAGAAGTTTTTGAAATTTTCAACCATCTACGAGTCCTGATTGCGGAAATATCGCCAACCAACCAAATTTGTTTGAACAATTTTAATTAAATTAGTTCGATATAAGGTAATATCTTTGGATGTAAATATTTTGAAAACCGGACCACGTAGGAGATTTTTGCTTACACGTGCGAATAGGGTTTTTAAATACCTTTCTTTTGATGTATATTTCGATGGGTTTTGAAAACATTTAATTTTTGGGGTCAAAATTAGCAAAGGGGTTAGCCCATGCTTTTCTCAAAAAGTCAATAAAAATTTATAATATTTTTGGGTGTAAATATTTTGAGAACTAGAGGTCGTAAAATTTTTTGGTTTTCGGTTTTAGAAAGATCTTAAAAAACTAAAAGAAGTTTTTGAAATTTTCAACCATCTACGAGTCCTGATTGCGGAAATATCGCCAACCAACCAAATTTGTTTGAACAATTTTAATTAAATTGGTTCGAAATAAGGTAATATCTTTGGATTTAAATATTTTGAGAACCGGACCACGTAGAAGATTTTTGCTTACACGTGCGAATAGGGTTTTTAAATACCTTTCTTTTGATGTATATTTCGATGGGTTTTGAAAACATTTAATTTTTGGGGTCAAAATTAGCAAAGGGGTTAGCCCATGCTTTTCTCAAAAAGTCAATAAAAATTTATAATATTTTTGGGTGTAAATATTTTGAGAACTAGAGGTCGTAAAATTTTTTGGTTTTCGGTTTTAGAAAGATCTTAAAAAACTAAAAGAAGTTTTTGAAATTTTCAACCATCTACGAGTCCTGATTGCGGAAATATCGCCAACCAACCAAATTTGTTTGAACAATTTTAATTAAATTGGTTCGATATAAGGTAATATCTTTGGGTGTAAATATTTTGGGAACTAGAGGTCGTAAAATTTTTTGGTTTTCGGTTTTAGAAAGATCTTAAAAAACTAAAAGAAGTTTTTGAAATTTTCAACCATCTACGAGTCCTGATTGCGGAAATATCGCCAACCAACCAAATTTGTTTGAACAATTTTAATTAAATTAGTTCGATATAAGGTAATATCTTTGGATGTAAATATTTTGAGAACCGGACCACGTAGAAGATTTTTGCTTACACGTGCGAATAGGGTTTTTAAATACCTTTCTTTTGATGTATATTTCGATGGGTTTTGGAAACATTTAATTTTTGGGGTCAAAATTAGCAAAGGGGTTAGTCCATGCTTTTCTCAAAAAGTCAATAAAAATTTATTTTTCGAAATGTGCTAAAATTTTAACATTGACGGAAATGTCTATGAATTTCGAATTCAGCGCTGAAAACCGCAACCACTTACAAGTCTCCATTGCGGAAATATCGCTATCGAAACATTTTTTTTGAACAATTTTAATTGAATTGGGTTGAAATAAGGTAAATCACTTTGGATGAAGATATTTCGAGAACCAGAGGTTGTAAAATTTTTCAGTTCTCACTTTTAGAAAGATCTTAAAAAACTAAAAGAAGTTTTTGAAATTTTCAACCATCTACGAGTCCTGGAAATATCGCCAACCAACCAAATTTGTTTGAACAATTTTAATTAAATTGGTTCGAAATAAGGTAATATCTTTGGATTTAAATATTTTGAGAACCGGACCACGTAGAAGATTTTTGCTTACACGTGCGAATAGGGTTTTTAAATACCTTTCTTTTGATGTATATTTCGATGGGTTTTGAAAACATTTAATTTTTGGGGTCAAAATTAGCAAAGGGGTTAGCCCATGCTTTTCTCAAAAAGTCAATAAAAATTTATAATATTTTTGGGTGTAAATATTTTGAGAACTAGAGGTCGTAAAATTTTTTGGTTTTCGGTTTTAGAAAGATCTTAAAAAACTAAAAGAAGTTTTTGAAATTTTCAACCATCTACGAGTCCTGATTGCGGAAATATCGCCAACCAACCAAATTTGTTTGAACAATTTTAATTAAATTAGTTCGATATAAGGTAATATCTTTGGATGTAAATATTTTGAGAACCGGACCACGTAGAAGATTTTTGCTTACACGTGCGAATAGGGTTTTTAAATACCTTTCTTTTGATGTATATTTCGATGGGTTTTAAAAACATTTAATTTTTGGGGTCAAAATTAGCAAAGGGGTTAGCCCATGCTTTTCTCAAAAAGTCAATAAAAATTTATAATATCTTTGGGTGTAAATATTTTGAGAACTAGAGGTCGTAAAATTTTTTGGTTTTCGGTTTTAGAAAGATCTTAAAAAACTAAAAGAAGTTTTTGAAATTTTCAACCATCTACGAGTCCTGATTGCGGAAATATCGCCAACCAACCAAATTTGTTTGAACAATTTTAATTAAATTAGTTCGATATAAGGTAATATCTTTGGATGTAAATATTTTGAGAACCGGACCACGTAGAAGATTTTTGCTTACACGTGCGAATAGGGTTTTTAAATACCTTTCTTTTGATGTATATTTCAATGGGTTTTAAAAACATTTAATTTTTGGGGTCAAAATTAGCAAAGGGGTTAGCCCATGCTTTTCTCAAAAAGTCAATAAAAATTTATAATATCTTTGGGTGTAAATATTTTGAGAACTAGAGGTCGTAAAATTTTTTGGTTTTCGGTTTTAGAAAGATCTTAAAAAACTAAAAGAAGTTTTTGAAATTTTCAACCATCTACGAGTCCTGATTGCGGAAATATCGCCAACCAACCAAATTTGTTTGAACAATTTTAATTAAATTGGTTCGATATAAGGTAATATCTTTGGGTGTAAATATTTTGGGAACTAGAGATCGTAAAATTTTTTGGTTTTCGGTTTTAGAAAGATCTTAAAAAACTAAAAGAAGTTTTTGAAATTTTCAACCATCTACGAGTCCTGATTGCGGAAATATCGCCAACCAACCAAATTTGTTTGAACAATTTTAATTAAATTGGTTCGATATAAGGTAATATCTTTGGGTGTAAATATTTTGGGAACTAGAGGTCGTAAAATTTTTTGGTTTTCGGTTTTAGAAAGATCTTAAAAAACTAAAAGAAGTTTTTGAAATTTTCAACCATCTACGAGTCCTGATTGCGGAAATATCGCCAACCAACCAAATTTGTTTGAACAATTTTAATTAAATTGGTTCGAAATAAGGTAATATCTTTGGATTTAAATATTTTGAGAACCGGACCACGTAGAAAATTTTTGCTTACACGTGCGAATAGGGTTTTTAAATACCTTTCTTTTGATGTATATTTCGATGGGTTTTGAAAACATTTAATTTTTGGGGTCAAAATTAGCAAAGGGGTTAGCCCATGCTTTTCTCAAAAAGTCAATAAAAATTTATAATATTTTTGGGTGTAAATATTTTGAGAACTAGAGGTCGTAAAATTTTTTGGTTTTCGGTTTTAGAAAGATCTTAAAAAACTAAAAGAAGTTTTTGAAATTTTCAACCATCTACGAGTCCTGATTGCGGAAATATCGCCAACCAACCAAATTTGTTTGAACAATTTTAATTAAATTGGTTCGATATAAGGTAATATCTTTGGGTGTAAATATTTTGGGAACTAGAGGTCGTAAAATTTTTTGGTTTTCGGTTTTAGAAAGATCTTAAAAAACTAAAAGAAGTTTTTGAAATTTTCAACCATCTACGAGTCCTGATTGCGGAAATATCGCCAACCAACAAATTTTGTTTGAACAATATTAATTAAATTGGTTCGAAATAAGGTAATATCTTTGGGTGTAAATATTTTGGGAACTAGAGGTCGTAAAATTTTTTGGTTTTCGGTTTTAGAAAGATCTTAAAAAACTAAAAGAAGTTTTTGAAATTTTCAACCATCTACGAGTCCTGATTGCGGAAATATCGCCAACCAACCAAATTTGTTTGAACAATTTTAATTAAATTGGTTCGATATAAGGTAATATCTTTGGGTGTAAATATTTTGGGAACTAGAGGTCGTAAAATTTTTTGGTTTTCGGTTTTAGAAAGATCTTAAAAAACTAAAATTTTTTTGAAATTTTCAACCATCTACGAGTCCTGATTGCGGAAATATCGCCAACCAACCAAATTTGTTTGAACAATTTTAATTAAATTAGTTCGATATAAGGTAATATCTTTGGATGTAAATATTTTGAAAACCGGACCACGTAGGAGATTTTTGCTTACACGTGCGAATAGGGTTTTTAAATACCTTTCTTTTGATGTATATTTCGATGGGTTTTGAAAACATTTAATTTTTGGGGTCAAAATTAGCAAAGGGGTTAGCCCATGCTTTTCTCAAAAAGTCAATAAAAATTTATTTTTCGAAATGTGCTAAAATTTTAACATTGACGGAAATGTCTATGAATTTCGAATTCAGCGCTGAAAACCGCAACCACTTACAAGTCTCCATTGCGGAAATATCGCTATCGAAACATTTTTTTTGAACAATTTTAATTGAATTGGGTTGAAATAAGGTAAATCACTTTGGATGAAGATATTTCGAGAACCAGAGGTTGTAAAATTTTTTAGTTCTCACTTTTAGAAAGATCTTAAAAAACTAAAAGAAGTTTTTGAAATTTTCAACCATCTACGAGTCCTGATTGCGGAAATATCGCCAACCAACCAAATTTGTTTGAACAATTTTAATTAAATTGGTTCGAAATAAGGTAATATCTTTGGATTTAAATATTTTGAGAACCGGACCACGTAGAAGATTTTTGCTTACACGTGCGAATAAGGTTTTTAAATACCTTTCTTTTGATGTATATTTCGATGGGTTTTGAAAACATTTAATTTTTGGGGTCAAAATTAGCAAAGGGGTTAGCCCATGCTTTTCTCAAAAAGTCAATAAAAATTTATAATATTTTTGGGTGTAAATATTTTGAGAACTAGAGGTCGTAAAATTTTTTGGTTTTCGGTTTTAGAAAGATCTTAAAAAACTAAAAGAAGTTTTTGAAATTTTCAACCATCTACGAGTCCTGATTGCAGAAATATCGCCAACCAACCAAATTTGTTTGAACAATTTTAATTAAATTGGTTCGATATAAGGTAATATCTTTGGGTGTAAATATTTTGGGAACTAGAGGTCGTAAAATTTTTTGGTTTTCGGTTTTAGAAAGATCTTAAAAAACTAAAAGAAGTTTTTGAAATTTTCAACCATCTACGAGTCCTGATTGCGGAAATATCGCCAACCAACCAAATTTGTTTGAACAATTTTAATTAAATTAGTTCGATATAAGGTAATATCTTTGGATGTAAATATTTTGAGAACCGGACCACGTAGAAGATTTTTGCTTACACGTGCGAATAGGGTTTTTAAATACCTTCCTTTTGATGTATATTTCGATGGGTTTTGGAAACATTTAATTTTTGGGGTCAAAATTAGCAAAGGGGTTAGTCCATGCTTTTCTCAAAAAGTCAATAAAAATAAATTTTTCGAAATGTGCTAAAATTTCAACACTGACGGAAGGGTATATGAATTTCCAATTCAGCGCTGAAAACCGCAAGCACTTACGAGTCTCCATTGCGGAAATATCGCCATCCAAACATTTTTTTTGAACAATTTTAATTGAATTGGGTTGAAATAAGGTAAAATCACTTTGGATGAAGATATTTCGAGAACCAGAGGTCGTAAAATTTTTTGGTTTTCAGTTTTAGAAAGATCTTAAAAAACTAAAAGACGTTTTTGAAATTTTCAACCATCTACGGGTCCTGATTGCAGAAATATCGCCAACCAACCAAATTTGTTTGAACAATTTTAATTAAATTGGTTCGATATAAGGTAATATCTTTGGGTGTAAATATTTTGGGAACTAGAGGTCGTAAAATTTTTTGGTTTTCGGTTTTAGAAAGATCTTAAAAAACTAAAAGAAGTTTTTGAAATTTTCAACCATCTACGAGTCCTGATTGCGGAAATATCGCCAACCAACCAAATTTGTTTGAACAATTTTAATTAAATTAGTTCGATATAAGGTAATATCTTTGGATGTAAATATTTTGAGAACCGGACCACGTAGAAGATTTTTGCTTACACGTGCGAATAGGGTTTTTAAATACCTTCCTTTTGATGTATATTTCGATGGGTTTTGGAAACATTTAATTTTTGGGGTCAAAATTAGCAAAGGGGTTAGTCCATGCTTTTCTCAAAAAGTCAATAAAAATAAATTTTTCGAAATGTGCTAAAATTTCAACACTGACGGAAGGGTATATGAATTTCCAATTCAGCGCTGAAAACCGCAAGCACTTACGAGTCTCCATTGCGGAAATATCGCCATCCAAACATTTTTTTTGAACAATTTTAATTGAATTGGGTTGAAATAAGGTAAAATCACTTTGGATGAAGATATTTCGAGAACCAGAGGTCGTAAAATTTTTTGGTTTTCAGTTTTAGAAAGATCTTAAAAAACTTAAAGACGTTTTTGAAATTTTCAACCATCTACGAGTCCTGATTGCAGAAATATCGCCAATCAACCAAATTTGTTTGAACAATTTTAATTAAATTGGTTCGATATAAGGTAATATCTTTGGGTGTAAATATTTTGGGAACTAGAGGTCGTAAAATTTTTTGGTTTTCGGTTTTAGAAAGATCTTAAAAAACTAAAAGAAGTTTTTGAAATTTTCAACCATCTACGAGTCCTGATTGCGGAAATATCGCCAACCAACCAAATTTGTTTGAACAATTTTAATTAAATTAGTTCGATATAAGGTAATATCTTTGGATGTAAATATTTTGAAAACCGGACCACGTAGGAGATTTTTGCTTACACGTGCGAATAGGGTTTTTAAATACCTTTCTTTTGATGTATATTTCGATGGGTTTTGAAAACATTTAATTTTTGGGGTCAAAATTAGCAAAGGGGTTAGCCCATGCTTTTCTCAAAAAGTCAATAAAAATTTATAATATCTTTGGGTGTAAATATTTTGAGAACTAGAGGTCGTAAAATTTTTTGGTTTTCGGTTTTAGAAAGATCTTAAAAAACTAAAAGAAGTTTTTGAAATTTTCAACCATCTACGAGTCCTGATTGCGGAAATATCGCCAACCAACCAATTTTGTTTGAACAATATTAATTAAATTGGTTCGAAATAAGGTAATATCTTTGGATGTAAATATTTTGAGAACCGGACCACGTAGAAGATTTTTGCTTACACGTGCGAATAGGGTTTTTAAATACCTTTCTTTTGATGTATATTTCGATGCGTTTTGGAAACATTTAATTTTTGGGGTCAAAATTAGCAATGGGTTAGCCCATGCTTTTCTCAAAAAGTCAATAAAAATTTATAATATCTTTGGGTGTAAATATTTTGAGAACTAGAGGTCGTAAAATTTTTTAGTTCTCACTTTTAGAAAGATCTTAAAAAACTAAAAGAAGTTTTTGAAATTTTCAACCATCTACGAGTCCTGATTGCGGAAATATCGCCAACCAACCAATTTTGTTTGAACAATATTAATTAAATTGGTTCGAAATAAGGTAATATCTTTGGATGTAAATATTTTGAGAACCGGACCACGTAGAAGATTTTTGCTTACACGTGCGAATAGGGTTTTTAAATACCTTTCTTTTGATGTATATTTCGATGCGTTTTGGAAACATTTAATTTTTGGGGTCAAAATTAGCAATGGGTTAGCCCATGCTTTTCTCAAAAAGTCAATAAAAATTTATAATATCTTTGGGTGTAAATATTTTGAGAACTAGAGGTCGTAAAATTTTTTAGTTCTCACTTTTAGAAAGATCTTAAAAAACTAAAAGAAGTTTTTGAAATTTTCAACCATCTACGAGTCCTGATTGCGGAAATATCGCCAACCAACCAATTTTGTTTGAACAATATTAATTAAATTGGTTCGAAATAAGGTAATATCTTTGGATGTAAATATTTTGAGAACCGGACCACGTAGAAGATTTTTGCTTACACGTGCGAATAGGGTTTTTAAATACCTTTCTTTTGATGTATATTTCGATGCGTTTTGGAAACATTTAATTTTTGGGGTCAAAATTAGCAATGGGTTAGCCCATGCTTTTCTCAAAAAGTCAATAAAAATTTATAATATCTTTGGGTGTAAATATTTTGAGAACTAGAGGTCGTAAAATTTTTTAGTTCTCACTTTTAGAAAGATCTTAAAAAACTAAAAGAAGTTTTTGAAATTTTCAACCATCTACGAGTCCTGATTGCGGAAATATCGCCAACCAACCAATTTTGTTTGAACAATATTAATTAAATTGGTTCGAAATAAGGTAATATCTTTGGATGTAAATATTTTGAGAACCGGACCACGTAGAAGATTTTTGCTTACACGTGCGAATAGGGTTTTTAAATACCTTTCTTTTGATGTATATTTCGATGCGTTTTGGAAACATTTAATTTTTGGGGTCAAAATTAGCAATGGGTTAGCCCATGCTTTTCTCAAAAAGTCAATAAAAATTTATAATATCTTTGGGTGTAAATATTTTGAGAACTAGAGGTCGTAAAATTTTTTAGTTCTCACTTTTAGAAAGATCTTAAAAAACTAAAAGAAGTTTTTGAAATTTTCAACCATCTACGAGTCCTGATTGCGGAAATATCGCCAACCAACCAATTTTGTTTGAACAATATTAATTAAATTGGTTCGAAATAAGGTAATATCTTTGGATGTAAATATTTTGAGAACCGGACCACGTAGAAGATTTTTGCTTACACGTGCGAATAGGGTTTTTAAATACCTTTCTTTTGATGTATATTTCGATGCGTTTTGGAAACATTTAATTTTTGGGGTCAAAATTAGCAATGGGTTAGCCCATGCTTTTCTCAAAAAGTCAATAAAAATAAATTTTTCGAAATGTGCTAAAATTTCAACACTGACGGAAGGGTATATGAATTTCCAATTCAGCGCTGAAAACCGCAAGCACTTACGAGTCTCCATTGCGGAAATATCGCCATCCAAACATTTTTTTTGAACAATTTTAATTGAATTGGGTTGAAATAAGGTAAAATCACTTTGGATGAAGATATTTCGAGAACCAGAGGTCGTAAAATTTTTTGGTTTTCAGTTTTAGAAAGATCTTAAAAAACTAAAAGACGTTTTTGAAATTTTCAACCATCTACGGGTCCTGATTGCAGAAATATCGCCAACCAACCAAATTTGTTTGAACAATTTTAATTAAATTGGTTCGATATAAGGTAATATCTTTGGGTGTAAATATTTTGGGAACTAGAGGTCGTAAAATTTTTTGGTTTTCGGTTTTAGAAAGATCTTAAAAAACTAAAAGAAGTTTTTGAAATTTTCAACCATCTACGAGTCCTGATTGCGGAAATATCGCCAACCAACCAAATTTGTTTGAACAATTTTAATTAAATTAGTTCGATATAAGGTAATATCTTTGGATGTAAATATTTTGAGAACCGGACCACGTAGAAGATTTTTGCTTACACGTGCGAATAGGGTTTTTAAATACCTTCCTTTTGATGTATATTTCGATGGGTTTTGGAAACATTTAATTTTTGGGGTCAAAATTAGCAAAGGGGTTAGTCCATGCTTTTCTCAAAAAGTCAATAAAAATAAATTTTTCGAAATGTGCTAAAATTTCAACACTGACGGAAGGGTATATGAATTTCCAATTCAGCGCTGAAAACCGCAAGCACTTACGAGTCTCCATTGCGGAAATATCGCCATCCAAACATTTTTTTTGAACAATTTTAATTGAATTGGGTTGAAATAAGGTAAAATCACTTTGGATGAAGATATTTCGAGAACCAGAGGTCGTAAAATTTTTTGGTTTTCAGTTTTAGAAAGATCTTAAAAAACTTAAAGACGTTTTTGAAATTTTCAACCATCTACGAGTCCTGATTGCAGAAATATCGCCAATCAACCAAATTTGTTTGAACAATTTTAATTAAATTGGTTCGAAATAAGGTAATATCTTTGGATGTAAATATTTTGGGAACTAGAGGTCGTAAAATTTTTTGGTTTTCGGTTTTAGAAAGATCTTAAAAAACTAAAAGAAGTTTTTGAAATTTTCAACCATCTACGAGTCCTGATTGCGGAAATATCGCCAACCAACCAAATTTGTTTGAACAATTTTAATTAAATTAGTTCGATATAAGGTAATATCTTTGGATGTAAATATTTTGAAAACCGGACCACGTAGGAGATTTTTGCTTACACGTGCGAATAGGGTTTTTAAATACCTTTCTTTTGATGTATATTTCGATGGGTTTTGAAAACATTTAATTTTTGGGGTCAAAATTAGCAAAGGGGTTAGCCCATGCTTTTCTCAAAAAGTCAATAAAAATTTATAATATCTTTGGGTGTAAATATTTTGAGAACTAGAGGTCGTAAAATTTTTTGGTTTTCGGTTTTAGAAAGATCTTAAAAAACTAAAAGAAGTTTTTGAAATTTTCAACCATCTACGAGTCCTGATTGCGGAAATATCGCCAACCAACCAATTTTGTTTGAACAATATTAATTAAATTGGTTCGAAATAAGGTAATATCTTTGGATGTAAATATTTTGAGAACCGGACCACGTAGAAGATTTTTGCTTACACGTGCGAATAGGGTTTTTAAATACCTTTCTTTTGATGTATATTTCGATGCGTTTTGGAAACATTTAATTTTTGGGGTCAAAATTAGCAATGGGTTAGCCCATGCTTTTCTCAAAAAGTCAATAAAAATTTATAATATCTTTGGGTGTAAATATTTTGAGAACTAGAGGTCGTAAAATTTTTTAGTTCTCACTTTTAGAAAGATCTTAAAAAACTAAAAGAAGTTTTTGAAATTTTCAACCATCTACGAGTCCTGATTGCGGAAATATCGCCAACCAACCAATTTTGTTTGAACAATATTAATTAAATTGGTTCGAAATAAGGTAATATCTTTGGATGTAAATATTTTGAGAACCGGACCACGTAGAAGATTTTTGCTTACACGTGCGAATAGGGTTTTTAAATACCTTTCTTTTGATGTATATTTCGATGCGTTTTGGAAACATTTAATTTTTGGGGTCAAAATTAGCAATGGGTTAGCCCATGCTTTTCTCAAAAAGTCAATAAAAATTTATAATATCTTTGGGTGTAAATATTTTGAGAACTAGAGGTCGTAAATTTTTTTAGTTCTCACTTTTAGAAAGATCTTAAAAAACTAAAAGAAGTTTTTGAAATTTTCAACCATCTACGAGTCCTGATTGCGGAAATATCGCCAACCAACCAATTTTGTTTGAACAATATTAATTAAATTGGTTCGAAATAAGGTAATATCTTTGGATGTAAATATTTTGAGAACCGGACCACGTAGAAGATTTTTGCTTACACGTGCGAATAGGGTTTTTAAATACCTTTCTTTTGATGTATATTTCGATGCGTTTTGGAAACATTTAATTTTTGGGGTCAAAATTAGCAATGGGTTAGCCCATGCTTTTCTCAAAAAGTCAATAAAAATTTATAATATCTTTGGGTGTAAATATTTTGAGAACTAGAGGTCGTAAAATTTTTTAGTTCTCACTTTTAGAAAGATCTTAAAAAACTAAAAGAAGTTTTTGAAATTTTCAACCATCTACGAGTCCTGATTGCGGAAATATCGCCAACCAACCAATTTTGTTTGAACAATATTAATTAAATTGGTTCGAAATAAGGTAATATCTTTGGATGTAAATATTTTGAGAACCGGACCACGTAGGAGATTGTGCTAAAATTTCAACACTGACAGAAAGGTATATGAATTTCCAATTCAGTGCTGAAAACCGCAAGCACTTACGAGTCTCCATTGCGGAAATATCGCCATCCAAACATTTTTTTTGAACAATTTTAATTGAATTGGGTTGAAATAAGGTAAATCACATTGGATGAAGATATTTCGAGAACCAGAGGTCGTAAAATTTTTTGGTTTTCAGTTTTAGAAAGATCTTAAAAAACTAAAAGAAGTTTTTGAAATTTTCAACCATCTACGAGTTCTGATTGCGGAAATATCGCCAACCAACCAAATTTGTTTGAACAATTTTAATTAAATTGGTTCGATATAAGGTAATATCTTTGGGTGTAAATATTTTGGGAACTAGAGGTCGTAAAATTTTTTGGTTTTCGGTTTTAGAAAGATCTTAAAAAACTAAAAGAAGTTTTTGAAATTTTCAACCATCTACGAGTCCTGATTGCGGAAATATCGCCAACCAACCAAGTTCGATATCAGGTAATATCTTTGGGTGTAAATATTTTGAGAACTAGAGGTCGTAAAATTGTTTGGTTTTTGGTTTTAGAAAGATCTTAAAAAACTAAAAGAAGTTTTTGAAATTTTCAACCATCTACGAGTCCTGATTGCGGAAATATCGCCAACCAACCAATTTTGTTTGAACAATATTAATTAAATTGGTTCGAAATAAGGTAATATCTTTGGATGTAAATATTTTGAGAACCGGACCACGTAGAAGATTTTTGCTTACACGTGCGAATAGGGTTTTTAAATACCTTTCTTTTGATGTATATTTCGATGCGTTTTGGAAACATTTAATTTTTGGGGTCAAAATTAGCAAAGGGTTAGCCCATGCTTTTCTCAAAAAGTCAATAAAAATTTATAATATCTTTGGGTGTAAATATTTTGAGAACTAGAGGTCGTAAAATTTTTTGGTTTTCGGTTTTAGAAAGATCTTAAAAAACTAAAAGAAGTTTTTGAAATTTTCAACCAACTACGAGTCCTGATTGCGGAAATATCGCCAACCAACCAATTGTTTTGAACAATTTTAATTAAATTGGTTCGATATCAGGTAATATCTTTGGGTGTAAATATTTTGAGAACTAGAGGTCGTAAAATTTTTTGGTTTTCGGTCTTAGAAAGATCTTAAAAAACTAAAAGAAGTTTTTGAAATTTTCAACCATCTACGAGTCCTGATTGCGGAAATATCGCCAACCAACCAAATTTGTTTGAACAATTTTAATTAAATTGGTTCGATATAAGGTAATATCTTTGGGTGTAAATATTTTGGGAACTAGAGGTCGTAAAATTTTTTGGTTTTCGGTTTTAGAAAGATCTTAAAAAACTAAAAGAAGTTTTTGAAATTTTCAACCATCTACGAGTCCTGATTGCGGAAATATCGCCAACCAACCAATTTTGTTTGAACAATATTAATTAAATTGGTTCGAAATAAGGTAATATTTTTGGATGTAAATATTTTGAGAACCGGACCACGTAGAAGATTTTTGCTTACACGTGCGAATAGGGTTTTTAAATACCTTTCTTTTGATGTATATTTCGATGCGTTTTGGAAACATTTAATTTTTGGGGTCAAAATTAGCAATGGGTTAGCCCATGCTTTTCTCAAAAAGTCAATAAAAATTTATAATATCTTTGGGTGTAAATATTTTGAGAACTAGAGGTCGTAAAATTTTTTAGTTCTCACTTTTAGAAAGATCTTAAAAAACTAAAAGAAGTTTTTGAAATTTTCAACCATCTACGAGTCCTGATTGCGGAAATATCGCCAACCAACCAATTTTGTTTGAACAATATTAATTAAATTGGTTCGAAATAAGGTAATATCTTTGGATGTAAATATTTTGAGAACCGGACCACGTAGAAGATTTTTGCTTACACGTGCGAATAGGGTTTTTAAATACCTTTCTTTTGACGATATTTCGATGGGTTTTGAAAACATTTAATTTTTGGGGTCAAAATTAGCAAAGGGGTTAGCCCATGCTTTTCTCAAAAAGTCAATAAAAATTTATAATATCTTTGGGTGTAAATATTTTGAGAACTAGAGGTCGTAAAATTTTTTGGTTTTCGGTTTTAGAAAGATCTTAAAAAACTAAAAGAAGTTTTTTGAAATTTTCAACCATCTACGAGTCCTGATTGCGGAAATATCGCCAACCAACCAAGTTCGATATCAGGTAATATCTTTGGGTGTAAATATTTTGAGAACTAGAGGTCGTAAAATTGTTTGGTTTTTGGTTTTAGAAAGATCTTAAAAAACTAAAAGAAGTTTTTGAAATTTTCAACCATCTACGAGTCCTGATTGCGGAAATATCGCCAACCAACCAAGTTCGATATCAGGTAATATCTTTGGGTGTAAATATTTTGAGAACCGGACCACGTAGGAGATTGTGCTAAAATTTCAACACTGACAGAAAGGTATATGAATTTCCAATTCAGTGCTGAAAACCGCAAGCACTTACGAGTCTCCATTGCGGAAATATCGCCATCCAAACATTTTTTTTGAACAATTTTAATTGAATTGGGTTGAAATAAGGTAAATCACATTGGATGAAGATATTTCGAGAACCAGAGGTCGTAAAATTTTTTGGTTTTCAGTTTTGGAAAGATCTTAAAAAACTAAAAGAAGTTTTTGAAATTTTCAACCATCTACGAGTTCTGATTGCGGAAATATCGCCAACCAACCAAATTTGTTTGAACAATTTTAATTAAATTAGTTCGATATAAGGTAATATCTTTGGATGTAAATATTTTGAGAACCGGACCACGTAGAAGATTTTTGCTTACACGTGCGAATAGGGTTTTTAAATACCTTTCTTTTGATGTATATTTCGATGCGTTTTGGAAACATTTAATTTTTGGGGTCAAAATTAGCAATGGGTTAGCCCATGCTTTTCTCAAAAAGTCAATAAAAATTTATAATATCTTTGGGTGTAAATATTTTGAGAACTAGAGGTCGTAAAATTTTTTGGTTTTCGGTTTTAGAAAGATCTTAAAAAACTAAAAGAAGTTTTTGAAATTTTCAACCATCTACGAGTCCTGATTGCGGAAATATCGCCAACCAACCAAGTTCGATATCAGGTAATATCTTTGGGTGTAAATATTTTGAGAACTAGAGGTCGTAAAATTGTTTGGTTTTTGGTTTTAGAAAGATCTTAAAAAACTAAAAGAAGTTTTTGAAATTTTCAACCATCTACGAGTCCTGATTGCGGAAATATCGCCAACCAACCAATTTTGTTTGAACAATTTTAATTAAATTAGTTCGATATAAGGTAATATCTTTGGATGTAAATATTTTGAGAACCGGACCACGTAGAAGATTTTTGCTTACACGTGCGAATAGGGTTTTTAAATACCTTTCTTTTGATGTATATTTCGATGCGTTTTGGAAACATTTAATTTTTGGGGTCAAAATTAGCAATGGGTTAGCCCATGCTTTTCTCAAAAAGTCAATAAAAATTTATAATATCTTTGGGTGTAAATATTTTGAGAACTAGAGGTCGTAAAATTTTTTAGTTCTCACTTTTAGAAAGATCTTAAAAAACTAAAAGAAGTTTTTGAAATTTTCAACCATCTACGAGTCCTGATTGCGGAAATATCGCCAACCAACCAAATTTGTTTGAACAATTTTAATTAAATTAGTTCGATATAAGGTAATATCTTTGGATGTAAATATTTTGAGAACCGGACCACGTAGAAGATTTTTGCTTACACGTGCGAATAGGGTTTTTAAATACCTTTCTTTTGATGTATATTTCGATGCGTTTTGGAAACATTTAATTTTTGGGGTCAAAATTAGCAATGGGTTAGCCCATGCTTTTCTCAAAAAGTCAATAAAAATTTATAATATCTTTGGGTGTAAATATTTTGAGAACTAGAGGTCGTAAAATTTTTTAGTTCTCACTTTTAGAAAGATCTTAAAAAACTAAAAGAAGTTTTTGAAATTTTCAACCATCTACGAGTCCTGATTGCGGAAATATCGCCAACGAACCAAATTTGTTTGAACAATTTTAATTAAATTGGTTCGATATAAGGTAATATCTTTGGTTGTAAATATTTTGAGAACTAGAGGTCGTAAAATTTTTTGGTTTTCGGTTTTAGAAAGATCTTAAAAAACTAAAAGAAGTTTTTGAAATTTTCAACCATCTACGAGTCCTGATTGCGGAAATATCGCCAACCAACCAATTTTGTTTGAACAATATTAATTAAATTGGTTCGAAATAAGGTAATATCTTTGGATGTAAATATTTTGAGAACCGGACCACGTAGGAGATTGTGCTAAAATTTCAACACTGACAGAAAGGTATATGAATTTCCAATTCAGTGCTGAAAACCGCAAGCACTTACGAGTCTCCATTGCGGAAATATCGCCATCCAAACATTTTTTTTGAACAATTTTAATTGAATTGGGTTGAAATAAGGTAAATCACATTGGATGAAGATATTTCGAGAACCAGAGGTCGTAAAATTTTTTGGTTTTCAGTTTTAGAAAGATCTTAAAAAACTAAAAGAAGTTTTTGAAATTTTCAACCATCTACGAGTTCTGATTGCGGAAATATCGCCAACCAACCAAATTTGTTTGAACAATTTTAATTAAATTGGTTCGATATAAGGTAATATCTTTGGGTGTAAATATTTTGGGAACTAGAGGTCGTAAAATTTTTTGGTTTTCGGTTTTAGAAAGATCTTAAAAAACTAAAAGAAGTTTTTGAAATTTTCAACCATCTACGAGTCCTGATTGCGGAAATATCGCCAACCAACCAAATTTGTTTGAACAATTTTAATTAAATTAGTTCGATATAAGGTAATATCTTTGGATGTAAATATTTTGAGAACCGGACCACGTAGAAGATTTTTGCTTACACGTGCGAATAGGGTTTTTAAATACCTTTCTTTTGATATATATTTCGATGGGTTTTGGAAACATTTAATTTTTGGGGTCAAAATTAGCAAAGGGGTTAGCCCATGCTTTTCTCAAAAAGTCAATAAAAATTTATTTTTCGAAATGTGCTAAAATTTTAACATTGACGCAACTGTCTATGAATTTCGAATTCAGCGCTGAAAACCGCAACCACTTACGAGTCTCCATTGCGGAAATATCGCTATCCAAACATTTTTTTTTGAACAATTTTAATTGAATTGGGTTGAAATAAGGTAAATCACTTTGGATGAAGATATTTCGAGAACCAGAGGTTGTAAAATTTTTTAGTTCTCACTTTTAGAAAGATCTTAAAAAACTAAAAGAAGTTTTTGAAATTTTCAACCATCTACGAGTTCTGATTGCGGAAATATCGCCAACCAACCAAATTTGTTTGAACAATTTTAATTAAATTGGTTCGATATAAGGTAATATCTTTGGTTGTAAATATTTTGAGAACTAGAGGTCGTAAAATTTTTTGGTTTTCGGTTTTAGAAAGATCTTAAAAAACTAAAAGAAGTTTTTGAAATTTTCAACCATCTACGAGTCCTGATTGCGGAAATATCGCCAACCAACCAATTGTTTTGAACAATTTTAATTAAATTGGTTCGATATCAGGTAATATCTTTGGGTGTAAATATTTTGAGAACTAGAGGTCGTAAAATTTTTTGGTTTTCGGTCTTAGAAAGATCTTAAAAAACTTAAAGAAGTTTTTGAAATTTTCAACCATCTACGAGTCCTGATTGCGGAAATATCGCCAACCAACCAAATTTGTTTGAACAATTTTAATTAGATTGGTTCGATATAAGGTAATATCTTTGGGTGTAAATATTTTGGGAACTAGAGGTCGTAAAATTTTTTGGTTTTCGGTTTTAGAAAGATCTTAAAAAACTAAAAGAAGTTTTTGAAATTTTCAACCATCTACGAGTCCTGATTGCGGAAATATCGCCAACCAACCAAGTTCGATATCAGGTAATATCTTTGGGTGTAAATATTTTGAGAACTAGAGGTCGTAAAATTGTTTGGTTTTTGGTTTTAGAAAGATCTTAAAAAACTAAAAGAAGTTTTTGAAATTTTCAACCATCTACGAGTCCTGATTGCGGAAATATCGCCAACCAACCAAGTTCGATATCAGGTAATATCTTTGGGTGTAAATATTTTGAGAACTAGAGGTCGTAAAATTGTTTGGTTTTTGGTTTTAGAAAGATCTTAAAAAACTAAAAGAAGTTTTTGAAATTTTCAACCATCTACGAGTCCTGATTGCGGAAATATCGCCAACCAACCAATTTTGTTTGAACAATATTAATTAAATTGGTTCGAAATAAGGTAATATCTTTGGGTGTAAATATTTTGAGAACTAGAGGTCGTAAAATTTTTTGGTTTTCGGTTTTAGAAAGATCTTAAAAAACTAAAAGAAGTTTTTGAAATTTTCAACCAACTACGAGTCCTGATTGCGGAAATATCGCCAACCAACCAAATTTGTTTGAACAATTTTAATTAAATTGGTTCGATATCAGGTAATATCTTTGGGTGTAAATATTTTGGGAACTAGAGGTCGTAAAATTTTTTGGTTTTCGGTTTTAGAAAGATCTTAAAAAACTAAAAGAAGTTTTTGAAATTTTCAACCATCTACGAGTCCTGATTGCGGAAATATCGCCAACCAACCAATTGTTTTGAACAATTTTAATTAAATTGGTTCGATATCAGGTAATATCTTTGGGTGTAAATATTTTGAGAACTAGAGGTCGTAAAATTTTTTGGTTTTCGGTTTTAGAAAGATCTTAAAAAACTAAAAGAAGTTTTTGAAATTTTCAACCAACTACGAGTCCTGATTGCGGAAATATCGCCAACCAACCAATTGTTTTGAACAATTTTAATTAAATTGGTTCGATATCAGGTAATATCTTTGGGTGTAAATATTTTGAGAACTAGAGGTCGTAAAATTTTTTGGTTTTCGGTTTTAGAAAGATCTTAAAAAACTAAAAGAAGTTTTTGAAATTTTCAACCATCTACGAGTCCTGATTGCGGAAATATCGCCAACCAACCAATTTTGTTTGAACAATATTAATTAAATTGGTTCGAAATAAGGTAATATCTTTGGATGTAAATATTTTGAGAACCGGACCACGTAGAAGATTTTTGCTTACACGTGCGAATAGGGTTTTTAAATACCTTTCTTTTGATGTATATTTCGATGCGTTTTGGAAACATTTAATTTTTGGGGTCAAAATTAGCAATGGGTTAGCCCATGCTTTTCTCAAAAAGTCAATAAAAATTTATAATATCTTTGGGTGTAAATATTTTGAGAACTAGAGGTCGTAAAATTTTTTAGTTCTCACTTTTAGAAAGATCTTAAAAAACTAAAAGAAGTTTTTGAAATTTTCAACCATCTACGAGTCCTGATTGCGGAAATATCGCCAACCAACCAATTTTGTTTGAACAATATTAATTAAATTGGTTCGAAATAAGGTAATATCTTTGGATGTAAATGTTTTGAGAACCGGACCACGTAGAAGATTTTTGCTTACACGTGCGAATAGGGTTTTTAAATACCTTTCTTTTGACGATATTTCGATGGGTTTTGAAAACATTTAATTTTTGGGGTCAAAATTAGCAAAGGGGTTAGCCCATGCTTTTCTCAAAAAGTCAATAAAAATTTATAATATCTTTGGGTGTAAATATTTTGAGAACTAGAGGTCGTAAAATTTTTTGGTTTTCGGTTTTAGAAAGATCTTAAAAAACTAAAAGAAGTTTTTGAAATTTTCAACCATCTACGAGTCCTGATTGCGGAAATATCGCCAACCAACCAATTTTGTTTGAACAATATTAATTAAATTGGTTCGAAATAAGGTAATATCTTTGGATGTAAATATTTTGAGAACCGGACCACGTAGAAGATTTTTGCTTACACGTGCGAATAGGGTTTTTAAATACCTTTCTTTTGATGTATATTTCGATGCGTTTTGGAAACATTTAATTTTTGGGGTCAAAATTAGCAATGGGTTAGCCCATGCTTTTCTCAAAAAGTCAATAAAAATTTATAATATCTTTGGGTGTAAATATTTTGAGAACTAGAGGTCGTAAAATTTTTTAGTTCTCACTTTTAGAAAGATCTTAAAAAACTAAAAGAAGTTTTTGAAATTTTCAACCATCTACGAGTCCTGATTGCGGAAATATCGCCAACGAACCAAATTTGTTTGAACAATTTTAATTAAATTGGTTCGATATAAGGTAATATCTTTGGTTGTAAATATTTTGAGAACTAGAGGTCGTAAAATTTTTTGGTTTTCGGTTTTAGAAAGATCTTAAAAAACTAAAAGAAGTTTTTGAAATTTTCAACCATCTACGAGTCCTGATTGCGGAAATATCGCCAACCAACCAATTTTGTTTGAACAATATTAATTAAATTGGTTCGAAATAAGGTAATATCTTTGGATGTAAATATTTTGAGAACCGGACCACGTAGAAGATTTTTGCTTACACGTGCGAATAGGGTTTTTAAATACCTTTCTTTTGATGTATATTTTGATGCGTTTTGGAAACATTTAATTTTTGGGGTCAAAATTAGCAAAGGGGTTAGCCCATGCTTTTCTCAAAAAGTCAATAAAAATTTATAATATCTTTGGGTGTAAATATTTTGAGAACTAGAGGTCGTAAAATTTTTTGGTTTTCGGTTTTAGAAAGATCTTAAAAAACTAAAAGAAGTTTTTGAAATTTTCAACCATCTACGAGTCCTGATTGCGGAAATATCGCCAACCAACCAAATTTGTTTGAACAATTTTAATTAAATTGGTTCGATATAAGGTAATATCTTTGGGTGTAAATATTTTGGGAACTAGAGGTCGTAAAATTTTTTGGTTTTCGGTTTTAGAAAGATCTTAAAAAACTAAAAGAAGTTTTTGAAATTTTCAACCATCTACGAGTCCTGATTGCGGAAATATCGCCAACCAACCAAATTTGTTTGAACAATTTTAATTAAATTGGTTCGATATAAGGTAATATCTTTGGGTGTAAATATTTTGGGAACTAGAGGTCGTAAAATTTTTTGGTTTTCGGTTTTAGAAAGATCTTAAAAAACTAAAAGAAGTTTTTGAAATTTTCAACCATCTACGAGTCCTGATTGCGGAAATATCGCCAACCAACCAATTTTGTTTGAACAATATTAATTAAATTGGTTCGAAATAAGGTAATATCTTTGGATGTAAATATTTTGAGAACCGGACCACGTAGAAGATTTTTGCTTACACGTGCGAATAGGGTTTTTAAATACCTTTCTTTTGATGTATATTTCGATGCGTTTTGGAAACATTTAATTTTTGGGGTCAAAATTAGCAATGGGTTAGCCCATGCTTTTCTCAAAAAGTCAATAAAAATTTATAATATCTTTGGGTGTAAATATTTTGAGAACTAGAGGTCGTAAAATTTTTTAGTTCTCACTTTTAGAAAGATCTTAAAAAACTAAAAGAAGTTTTTGAAATTTTCAACCATCTACGAGTCCTGATTGCGGAAATATCGCCAACCAACCAAATTTGTTTGAACAATTTTAATTAAATTGGTTCGATATAAGGTAATATCTTTGGATGTAAATATTTTGGGAACTAGAGGTCGTAAAATTTTTTGGTTTTCGGTTTTAGAAAGATCTTAAAAAACTAAAAGAAGTTTTTGAAATTTTCAACCATCTACGAGTCCTGATTGCGGAAATATCGCCAACCAACCAAATTTGTTTGAACAATTTTAATTAAATTGGTTCGATATAAGGTAATATCTTTGGGTGTAAATATTTTGGGAACTAGAGGTCGTAAAATTTTTTGGTTTTCGGTTTTAGAAAGATCTTAAAAAACTAAAAGAAGTTTTTGAAATTTTCAACCATCTACGAGTCCTGATTGCGGAAATATCGCCAACCAACCAATTTTGTTTGAACAATATTAATTAAATTGGTTCGAAATAAGGTAATATCTTTGGATTTAAATATTTTGAGAACCGGACCACGTAGAAGATTTTTGCTTACACGTGCGAATAGGGTTTTTAAATACCTTTCTTTTGACGATATTTCGATGGGTTTTGAAAACATTTAATTTTTGGGGTCAAAATTAGCAAAGGGGTTAGCCCATGCTTTTCTCAAAAAGTCAATAAAAATTTATAATATTTTTGGGTGTAAATATTTTGAGAACTAGAGGTCGTAAAATTTTTTGGTTTTCGGTTTTAGAAAGATCTTAAAAAACTAAAAGAAGTTTTTGAAATTTTCAACCATCTACGAGTCCTGATTGCAGAAATATCGCCAACCAACCAAATTTGTTTGAACAATTTTAATTAAATTGGTTCGAAATAAGGTAATATTTTTGGATTTAAATATTTTGAGAACCGGACCACGTAGAAAATTTTTGCTTACACGTGCGAATAGGGTTTTTAAATACCTTTCTTTTGATGTATATTTCGATGGGTTTTGAAAACATTTAATTTTTGGGGTCAAAATTAGCAAAGGGGTTAGCCCATGCTTTTCTCAAAAAGTCAATAAAAATTTATAATATTTTTGGGTGTAAATATTTTGAGAACTAGAGGTCGTAAAATTTTTTGGTTTTCGGTTTTAGAAAGATCTTAAAAAACTAAAAGAAGTTTTTGAAATTTTCAACCATCTACGAGTCCTGATTGCGGAAATATCGCCAACCAACCAAATTTGTTTGAACAATTTTAATTAAATTGGTTCGATATAAGGTAATATCTTTGGGTGTAAATATTTTGGGAACTAGAGGTCGTAAAATTTTTTGGTTTTCGGTTTTAGAAAGATCTTAAAAAACTAAAAGAAGTTTTTGAAATTTTCAACCATCTACGAGTCCTGATTGCGGAAATATCGCCAACCAACCAAATTTGTTTGAACAATTTTAATTAAATTGGTTCGATATAAGGTAATATCTTTGGGTGTAAATATTTTGGGAACTAGAGGTCGTAAAATTTTTTGGTTTTCGGTTTTAGAAAGATCTTAAAAAACTAAAAGAAGTTTTTGAAATTTTCAACCATCTACGAGTCCTGATTGCGGAAATATCGCCAACCAACCAAATTTGTTTGAACAATTTTAATTAAATTGGTTCGAAATAAGGTAATATCTTTGGATTTAAATATTTTGAGAACCGGACCACGTAGAAAATTTTTGCTTACACGTGCGAATAGGGTTTTTAAATACCTTTCTTTTGATGTATATTTCGATGGGTTTTGAAAACATTTAATTTTTGGGGTCAAAATTAGCAAAGGGGTTAGCCCATGCTTTTCTCAAAAAGTCAATAAAAATTTATAATATTTTTGGGTGTAAATATTTTGAGAACTAGAGGTCGTAAAATTTTTTGGTTTTCGGTTTTAGAAAGATCTTAAAAAACTAAAAGAAGTTTTTGAAATTTTCAACCATCTACGAGTCCTGATTGCGGAAATATCGCCAACCAACCAAATTTGTTTGAACAATTTTAATTAAATTGGTTCGATATAAGGTAATATCTTTGGGTGTAAATATTTTGGGAACTAGAGGTCGTAAAATTTTTTGGTTTTCGGTTTTAGAAAGATCTTAAAAAACTAAAAGAAGTTTTTGAAATTTTCAACCATCTACGAGTCCTGATTGCGGAAATATCGCCAACCAACAAATTTTGTTTGAACAATATTAATTAAATTGGTTCGAAATAAGGTAATATCTTTGGGTGTAAATATTTTGGGAACTAGAGGTCGTAAAATTTTTTGGTTTTCGGTTTTAGAAAGATCTTAAAAAACTAAAAGAAGTTTTTGAAATTTTCAACCATCTACGAGTCCTGATTGCGGAAATATCGCCAACCAACCAAATTTGTTTGAACAATTTTAATTAAATTGGTTCGATATAAGGTAATATCTTTGGGTGTAAATATTTTGGGAACTAGAGGTCGTAAAATTTTTTGGTTTTCGGTTTTAGAAAGATCTTAAAAAACTAAAAGAAGTTTTTGAAATTTTCAACCATCTACGAGTCCTGATTGCGGAAATATCGCCAACCAACCAAATTTGTTTGAACAATTTTAATTAAATTGGTTCGAAATAAGGTAATATCTTTGGATGTAAATATTTTGAGAACCGGACCACGTAGGAGATTTTTGCTTACACGTGCGAATAGGGTTTTTAAATACCTTCCTTTTGATGTATATTTCGATGGGTTTTGGAAACATTTAATTTTTGGGGTCAAAATTAGCAAAGGGGTTAGTCCATGCTTTTCTCAAAAAGTCAATAAAAATAAATTTTTCGAAATGTGCTAAAATTTCAACACTGACGGAAGGGTATATGAATTTCCAATTCAGCGCTGAAAACCGCAAGCACTTACGAGTCTCCATTGCGGAAATATCGCCATCCAAACATTTTTTTTGAACAATTTTAATTGAATTGGGTTGAAATAAGGTAAAATCACTTTGGATGAAGATATTTCGAGAACCAGAGGTCGTAAAATTTTTTGGTTTTCAGTTTTAGAAAGATCTTAAAAAACTAAAAGACGTTTTTGAAATTTTCAACCATCTACGAGTCCTGATTGCAGAAATATCGCCAACCAACCAAATTTGTTTGAACAATTTTAATTAAATTGGTTCGATATAAGGTAATATCTTTGGGTGTAAATATTTTGGGAACTAGAGGTCGTAAAATTTTTTGGTTTTCGGTTTTAGAAAGATCTTAAAAAACTAAAAGAAGTTTTTGAAATTTTCAACCATCTACGAGTCCTGATTGCGGAAATATCGCCAACCAACCAAATTTGTTTGAACAATTTTAATTAAATTGGTTCGAAATAAGGTAATATCTTTGGATTTAAATATTTTGAGAACCGGACCACGTAGAAGATTTTTGCTTACACGTGCGAATAGGGTTTTTAAATACCTTTCTTTTGATGTATATTTCGATGGGTTTTGAAAACATTTAATTTTTGGGGTCAAAATTAGCAAAGGGGTTAGCCCATGCTTTTCTCAAAAAGTCAATAAAAATTTATTTTTCGAAATGTGCTAAAATTTTAACATTGACGGAAATGTCTATGAATTTCGAATTCAGCGCTGAAAACCGCAACCACTTACAAGTCTCCATTGCGGAAATATCGCTATCGAAACATTTTTTTTGAACAATTTTAATTGAATTGGGTTGAAATAAGGTAAATCACTTTGGATGAAGATATTTCGAGAACCAGAGGTTGTAAAATTTTTTAGTTCTCACTTTTAGAAAGATCTTAAAAAACTAAAAGAAGTTTTTGAAATTTTCAACCATCTACGAGTCCTGATTGCGGAAATATCGCCAACCAACCAAATTTGTTTGAACAATTTTAATTAAATTGGTTCGATATAAGGTAATATCTTTGGGTGTAAATATTTTGGGAACTAGAGGTCGTAAAATTTTTTGGTTTTCGGTTTTAGAAAGATCTTAAAAAACTAAAAGAAGTTTTTGAAATTTTCAACCATCTACGAGTCCTGATTGCGGAAATATCGCCAACCAACCAAATTTGTTTGAACAATTTTAATTAAATTGGTTCGAAATAAGGTAATATCTTTGGATTTAAATATTTTGAGAACCGGACCACGTAGAAGATTTTTGCTTACACGTGCGAATAGGGTTTTTAAATACCTTTCTTTTGATGTATATTTCGATGGGTTTTGAAAACATTTAATTTTTGGGGTCAAAATTAGCAAAGGGGTTAGCCCATGCTTTTCTCAAAAAGTCAATAAAAATTTATAATATTTTTGGGTGTAAATATTTTGAGAACTAGAGGTCGTAAAATTTTTTGGTTTTCGGTTTTAGAAAGATCTTAAAAAACTAAAAGAAGTTTTTGAAATTTTCAACCATCTACGAGTCCTGATTGCGGAAATATCGCCAACCAACAAAATTTGTTTGAACAATTTTAATTAAATTGGTTCGAAATAAGGTAATATTTTTGGATTTAAATATTTTGAGAACCGGACCACGTAGAAGATTTTTGCTTACACGTGCGAATAGGGTTTTTAAATACCTTTCTTTTGACGATATTTCGATGGGTTTTGAAAACATTTAATTTTTGGGGTCAAAATTAGCAAAGGGGTTAGCCCATGCTTTTCTCAAAAAGTCAATAAAAATTTATAATATCTTTGGGTGTAAATATTTTGAGAACTAGAGGTCGTAAAATTTTTTGGTTTTCGGTTTTAGAAAGATCTTAAAAAACTAAAAGAAGTTTTTGAAATTTTCAACCATCTACGAGTCCTGATTGCGGAAATATCGCCAACCAACCAAATTTGTTTGAACAATTTTAATTAAATTGGTTCGATATAAGGTAATATCTTTGGGTGTAAATATTTTGGGAACTAGAGGTCGTAAAATTTTTTGGTTTTCGGTTTTAGAAAGATCTTAAAAAACTAAAAGAAGTTTTTGAAATTTTCAACCATCTACGAGTCCTGATTGCGGAAATATCGCCAACCAACCAATTTTGTTTGAACAATATTAATTAAATTGGTTCGAAATAAGGTAATATCTTTGGATTTAAATATTTTGAGAACCGGACCACGTAGAAGATTTTTGCTTACACGTGCGAATAGGGTTTTTAAATACCTTTCTTTTGATGTATATTTCGATGGGTTTTGAAAACATTTAATTTTTGGGGTCAAAATTAGCAAAGGGGTTAGCCCATGCTTTTCTCAAAAAGTCAATAAAAATTTATAATATTTTTGGGTGTAAATATTTTGAGAACTAGAGGTCGTAAAATTTTTTGGTTTTCGGTTTTAGAAAGATCTTAAAAAACTAAAAGAAGTTTTTGAAATTTTCAACCATCTACGAGTCCTGATTGCAGAAATATCGCCAACCAACCAAATTTGTTTGAACAATTTTAATTAAATTGGTTCGATATAAGGTAATATCTTTGGGTGTAAATATTTTGGGAACTAGAGGTCGTAAAATTTTTTGGTTTTCGGTTTTAGAAAGATCTTAAAAAACTAAAAGAAGTTTTTGAAATTTTCAACCATCTACGAGTCCTGATTGCGGAAATATCGCCAACCAACCAAATTTGTTTGAACAATTTTAATTAAATTGGTTCGAAATAAGGTAATATCTTTGGATTTAAATATTTTGAGAACCGGACCACGTAGAAGATTTTTGCTTACACGTGCGAATAGGGTTTTTAAATACCTTTCTTTTGATGTATATTTCGATGGGTTTTGAAAACATTTAATTTTTGGGGTCAAAATTAGCAAAGGGGTTAGCCCATGCTTTTCTCAAAAAGTCAATAAAAATTTATAATATTTTTGGGTGTAAATATTTTGAGAACTAGAGGTCGTAAAATTTTTTGGTTTTCGGTTTTAGAAAGATCTTAAAAAACTAAAAGAAGTTTTTGAAATTTTCAACCATCTACGAGTCCTGATTGCAGAAATATCGCCAACCAACCAAATTTGTTTGAACAATTTTAATTAAATTGGTTCGATATAAGGTAATATCTTTGGGTGTAAATATTTTGGGAACTAGAGGTCGTAAAATTTTTTGGTTTTCGGTTTTAGAAAGATCTTAAAAAACTAAAAGAAGTTTTTGAAATTTTCAACCATCTACGAGTCCTGATTGCGGAAATATCGCCAACCAACCAAATTTGTTTGAACAATTTTAATTAAATTGGTTCGAAATAAGGTAATATCTTTGGATTTAAATATTTTGAGAACCGGACCACGTAGAAGATTTTTGCTTACACGTGCGAATAGGGTTTTTAAATACCTTTCTTTTGATGTATATTTCGATGGGTTTTGAAAACATTTAATTTTTGGGGTCAAAATTAGCAAAGGGGTTAGCCCATGCTTTTCTCAAAAAGTCAATAAAAATTTATAATATTTTTGGGTGTAAATATTTTGAGAACTAGAGGTCGTAAAATTTTTTGGTTTTCGGTTTTAGAAAGATCTTAAAAAACTAAAAGAAGTTTTTGAAATTTTCAACCATCTACGAGTCCTGATTGCAGAAATATCGCCAACCAACCAAATTTGTTTGAACAATTTTAATTAAATTGGTTCGATATAAGGTAATATCTTTGGGTGTAAATATTTTGGGAACTAGAGGTCGTAAAATTTTTTGGTTTTCGGTTTTAGAAAGATCTTAAAAAACTAAAAGAAGTTTTTGAAATTTTCAACCATCTACGAGTCCTGATTGCGGAAATATCGCCAACCAACCAAATTTGTTTGAACAATTTTAATTAAATTGGTTCGAAATAAGGTAATATCTTTGGATTTAAATATTTTGAGAACCGGACCACGTAGAAGATTTTTGCTTACACGTGCGAATAGGGTTTTTAAATACCTTTCTTTTGATGTATATTTCGATGGGTTTTGAAAACATTTAATTTTTGGGGTCAAAATTAGCAAAGGGGTTAGCCCATGCTTTTCTCAAAAAGTCAATAAAAATTTATAATATTTTTGGGTGTAAATATTTTGAGAACTAGAGGTCGTAAAATTTTTTGGTTTTCGGTTTTAGAAAGATCTTAAAAAACTAAAAGAAGTTTTTGAAATTTTCAACCATCTACGAGTCCTGATTGCAGAAATATCGCCAACCAACCAAATTTGTTTGAACAATTTTAATTAAATTGGTTCGATATAAGGTAATATCTTTGGGTGTAAATATTTTGGGAACTAGAGGTCGTAAAATTTTTTGGTTTTCGGTTTTAGAAAGATCTTAAAAAACTAAAAGAAGTTTTTGAAATTTTCAACCATCTACGAGTCCTGATTGCGGAAATATCGCCAACCAACCAAATTTGTTTGAACAATTTTAATTAAATTGGTTCGAAATAAGGTAATATCTTTGGATTTAAATATTTTGAGAACCGGACCACGTAGAAGATTTTTGCTTACACGTGCGAATAGGGTTTTTAAATACCTTTCTTTTGATGTATATTTCGATGGGTTTTGAAAACATTTAATTTTTGGGGTCAAAATTAGCAATGGGTTAGCCCATGCTTTTCTGAAAAAGTCAATAAAAATTTATAATATCTTTGGGTGTAAATATTTTGAGAACTAGAGGTCGTAAAATTTTTTAGTTCTCACTTTTAGAAAGATCTTAAAAAACTAAAAGAAGTTTTTGAAATTTTCAACCATCTACGAGTCCTGATTGCGGAAATATCGCCAACCAACCAAATTTGTTTGAACAATTTTAATTAAATTGGTTCGAAATAAGGTAATATCTTTGGATTTAAATATTTTGAGAACCGGACCACGTAGAAGATTTTTGCTTACACGTGCGAATAGGGTTTTTAAATACCTTTCTTTTGATGTATATTTCGATGGGTTTTGAAAACATTTAATTTTTGGGGTCAAAATTAGCAAAGGGGTTAGCCCATGCTTTTCTCAAAAAGTCAATAAAAATTTATAATATTTTTGGGTGTAAATATTTTGAGAACTAGAGGTCGTAAAATTTTTTGGTTTTCGGTTTTAGAAAGATCTTAAAAAACTAAAAGAAGTTTTTGAAATTTTCAACCATCTACGAGTCCTGATTGCGGAAATATCGCCAACCAACAAAATTTGTTTGAACAATTTTAATTAAATTGGTTCGAAATAAGGTAATATTTTTGGATTTAAATATTTTGAGAACCGGACCACGTAGAAGATTTTTGCTTACACGTGCGAATAGGGTTTTTAAATACCTTTCTTTTGACGATATTTCGATGGGTTTTGAAAACATTTAATTTTTGGGGTCAAAATTAGCAAAGGGGTTAGCCCATGCTTTTCTCAAAAAGTCAATAAAAATTTATAATATCTTTGGGTGTAAATATTTTGAGAACTAGAGGTCGTAAAATTTTTTGGTTTTCGGTTTTAGAAAGATCTTAAAAAACTAAAAGAAGTTTTTGAAATTTTCAACCATCTACGAGTCCTGATTGCGGAAATATCGCCAACCAACCAAATTTGTTTGAACAATTTTAATTAAATTGGTTCGATATAAGGTAATATCTTTGGGTGTAAATATTTTGGGAACTAGAGGTCGTAAAATTTTTTGGTTTTCGGTTTTAGAAAGATCTTAAAAAACTAAAAGAAGTTTTTGAAATTTTCAACCATCTACGAGTCCTGATTGCGGAAATATCGCCAACCAACCAATTTTGTTTGAACAATATTAATTAAATTGGTTCGAAATAAGGTAATATCTTTGGATTTAAATATTTTGAGAACCGGACCACGTAGAAGATTTTTGCTTACACGTGCGAATAGGGTTTTTAAATACCTTTTTTTTGATGTATATTTCGATGGGTTTTGAAAACATTTAATTTTTGGGGTCAAAATTAGCAAAGGGGTTAGCCCATGCTTTTCTCAAAAAGTCAATAAAAATTTATAATATTTTTGGGTGTAAATATTTTGAGAACTAGAGGTCGTAAAATTTTTTGGTTTTCGGTTTTAGAAAGATCTTAAAAAACTAAAAGAAGTTTTTGAAATTTTCAACCATCTACGAGTCCTGATTGCAGAAATATCGCCAACCAACCAAATTTGTTTGAACAATTTTAATTAAATTGGTTCGATATAAGGGTTCTTTGGGTGTAAATATTTTGGGAACTAGAGGTCGTAAAATTTTTTGGTTTTCGGTTTTAGAAAGATCTTAAAAAACTAAAAGAAGTTTTTGAAATTTTCAACCATCTACGAGTCCTGATTGCGGAAATATCGCCAACCAACCAAATTTGTTTGAACAATTTTAATTAAATTAGTTCGATATAAGGTAATATCTTTGGATGTAAATATTTTGAAAACCGGACCACGTAGGAGATTTTTGCTTACACGTGCGAATAGGGTTTTTAAATACCTTTCTTTTGATGTATATTTCGATGGGTTTTGAAAACATTTAATTTTTGGGGTCAAAATTAGCAAAGGGGTTAGCCCATGCTTTTCTCAAAAAGTCAATAAAAATTTATAATATTTTTGGGTGTAAATATTTTGAGAACTAGAGGTCGTAAAATTTTTTGGTTTTCGGTTTTAGAAAGATCTTAAAAAACTAAAAGAAGTTTTTGAAATTTTCAACCATCTACGAGTCCTGATTGCGGAAATATCGCCAACCAACCAAATTTGTTTGAACAATTTTAATTAAATTGGTTCGAAATAAGGTAATATTTTTGGATTTAAATATTTTGAGAACCGGACCACGTAGAAAATTTTTGCTTACACGTGCGAATAGGGTTTTTAAATACCTTTCTTTTGATGTATATTTCGATGGGTTTTGAAAACATTTAATTTTTGGGGTCAAAATTAGCAAAGGGGTTAGCCCATGCTTTTCTCAAAAAGTCAATAAAAATTTATAATATTTTTGGGTGTAAATATTTTGAGAACTAGAGGTCGTAAAATTTTTTGGTTTTCGGTTTTAGAAAGATCTTAAAAAACTAAAAGAAGTTTTTGAAATTTTCAACCATCTACGAGTCCTGATTGCGGAAATATCGCCAACCAACCAAATTTGTTTGAACAATTTTAATTAAATTGGTTCGATATAAGGTAATATCTTTGGGTGTAAATATTTTGGGAACTAGAGGTCGTAAAATTTTTTGGTTTTCGGTTTTAGAAAGATCTTAAAAAACTAAAAGAAGTTTTTGAAATTTTCAACCATCTACGAGTCCTGATTGCGGAAATATCGCCAACCAACCAAGTTCGATATCAGGTAATATCTTTGGGTGTAAATATTTTGAGAACTAGAGGTCGTAAAATTTTTTGGTTTTCGGTTTTAGAAAGATCTTAAAAAACTAAAAGAAGTTTTTGAAATTTTCAACCATCTACGAGTCCTGATTGCGGAAATATCGCCAACCAACCAATTTTGTTTGAACAATTTTAATTAAATTAGTTCGATATAAGGTAATATCTTTGGATGTAAATATTTTGAGAACCGGACCACGTAGAAGATTTTTGCTTACACGTGCGAATAGGGTTTTTAAATACCTTTCTTTTGACGATATTTCGATGGGTTTTGAAAACATTTAATTTTTGGGGTCAAAATTAGCAAAGGGGTTAGCCCATGCTTTTCTCAAAAAGTCAATAAAAATTTATAATATCTTTGGGTGTAAATATTTTGAGAACTAGAGGTCGTAAAATTTTTTGGTTTTCGGTTTTAGAAAGATCTTAAAAAACTAAAAGAAGTTTTTGAAATTTTCAACCATCTACGAGTCCTGATTGCGGAAATATCGCCAACCAACCAAATTTTTTTGAACAATTTTAATTAAATTGGTTCGATATAAGGTAATATCTTTGGGTGTAAATATTTTGGGAACTAGAGGTCGTAAAATTTTTTGGTTTTCGGTTTTAGAAAGATCTTAAAAAACTAAAAGAAGTTTTTGAAATTTTCAACCATCTACGAGTCCTGATTGCGGAAATATCGCCAACCAACCAAATTTGTTTGAACAATTTTAATTAAATTGGTTCGATATAAGGTAATATCTTTGGGTGTAAATATTTTGAGAACTAGAGGTCGTAAAATTTTTTGGTTTTCGGTTTTAGAAAGATCTTAAAAAACTAAAAGAAGTTTTTGAAATTTTCAACCATCTACGAGTTCTGATTGCGGAAATATCGCCAACCAACCAAATTTGTTTGAACAATTTTAATTAAATTGGTTCGATATAAGGTAATATCTTTGGTTGTAAATATTTTGAGAACTAGAGGTCGTAAAATTTTTTGGTTTTCGGTTTTAGAAAGATCTTAAAAAACTAAAAGAAGTTTTTGAAATTTTCAACCATCTACGAGTCCTGATTGCGGAAATATCGCCAACCAACCAATTGTTTTGAACAATTTTAATTAAATTGGTTCGATATCAGGTAATATCTTTGGGTGTAAATATTTTGAGAACTAGAGGTCGTAAAATTTTTTGGTTTTCGGTCTTAGAAAGATCTTAAAAAACTAAAAGAAGTTTTTGAAATTTTCAACCATCTACGAGTCCTGATTGCGGAAATATCGCCAACCAACCAAATTTGTTTGAACAATTTTAATTAGATTGGTTCGATATAAGGTAATATCTTTGGGTGTAAATATTTTGGGAACTAGAGGTCGTAAAATTTTTTGGTTTTCGGTTTTAGAAAGATCTTAAAAAACTAAAAGAAGTTTTTGAAATTTTCAACCATCTACGAGTCCTGATTGCGGAAATATCGCCAACCAACCAATTTTGTTTGAACAATATTAATTAAATTGGTTCGAAATAAGGTAATATCTTTGGATGTAAATATTTTGAGAACCGGACCACGTAGAAGATTTTTGCTTACACGTGCGAATAGGGTTTTTAAATACCTTTCTTTTGATGTATATTTCGATGCGTTTTGGAAACATTTAATTTTTGGGGTCAAAATTAGCAATGGGTTAGCCCATGCTTTTCTGAAAAAGTCAATAAAAATTTATAATATCTTTGGGTGTAAATATTTTGAGAACTAGAGGTCGTAAAATTTTTTAGTTCTCACTTTTAGAAAGATCTTAAAAAACTAAAAGAAGTTTTTGAAATTTTCAACCATCTACGAGTCCTGATTGCGGAAATATCGCCAACCAACCAAATTTGTTTGAACAATTTTAATTAAATTGGTTCGATATAAGGTAATATCTTTGGTTGTAAATATTTTGAGAACTAGAGGTCGTAAAATTTTTTGGTTTTCGGTTTTAGAAAGATCTTAAAAAACTAAAAGAAGTTTTTGAAATTTTCAACCATCTACGAGTCCTGATTGCGGAAATATCGCCAACCAACCAAGTTCGATATCAGGTAATATCTTTGGGTGTAAATATTTTGAGAACTAGAGGTCGTAAAATTGTTTGGTTTTTGGTTTTAGAAAGATCTTAAAAAACTAAAAGAAGTTTTTGAAATTTTCAACCATCTACGAGTCCTGATTGCGGAAATATCGCCAACCAACCAATTTTGTTTGAACAATATTAATTAAATTGGTTCGAAATAAGGTAATATCTTTGGATGTAAATATTTTGAGAACCGGACCACGTAGAAGATTTTTGCTTACACGTGCGAATAGGGTTTTTAAATACCTTTCTTTTGATGTATATTTCGATGCGTTTTGGAAACATTTAATTTTTGGGGTCAAAATTAGCAATGGGTTAGCCCATGCTTTTCTCAAAAAGTCAATAAAAATTTATAATATCTTTGGGTGTAAATATTTTGAGAACTAGAGGTCGTAAAATTTTTTAGTTCTCACTTTTAGAAAGATCTTAAAAAACTAAAAGAAGTTTTTGAAATTTTCAACCATCTACGAGTCCTGATTGCGGAAATATCGCCAACCAACCAATTTTGTTTGAACAATATTAATTAAATTGGTTCGAAATAAGGTAATATCTTTGGATGTAAATATTTTGAGAACCGGACCACGTAGAAGATTTTTGCTTACACGTGCGAATAGGGTTTTTAAATACCTTTCTTTTGACGATATTTCGATGGGTTTTGAAAACATTTAATTTTTGGGGTCAAAATTAGCAAAGGGGTTAGCCCATGCTTTTCTCAAAAAGTCAATAAAAATTTATAATATCTTTGGGTGTAAATATTTTGAGAACTAGAGGTCGTAAAATTTTTTGGTTTTCGGTTTTAGAAAGATCTTAAAAAACTAAAAGAAGTTTTTGAAATTTTCAACCATCTACGAGTCCTGATTGCGGAAATATAGCCAACCAACCAAATTTGTTTGAACAATTTTAATTAAATTGGTTCGATATAAGGTAATATCTTTGGGTGTAAATATTTTGAGAACTAGTAAAATTTTTTAGTTCTCACTTTTAGAAAGATCTTAAAAAAATAAAAGAAGTTTTTGAAATTTTCAACCATCTACGAGTTCTGATTGCGGAAATATCGCCAACCAACCAAATTTGTTTGAACAATTTTAATTAAATTGGTTCGATATAAGGTAATATCTTTGGTTGTAAATATTTTGAGAACCGGACCACGTAGAAGATTTTTGCTTACACGTGCGAATAGGGTTTTTAAATACCTTTCTTTTGACGATATTTCGATGGGTTTTGAAAACATTTAATTTTTGGGGTCAAAATTAGCAAAGGGGTTAGCCCATGCTTTTCTCAAAAAGTCAATAAAAATTTATAATATCTTTGGGTGTAAATATTTTGAGAACTAGAGGTCGTAAAATTTTTTGGTTTTCGGTTTTAGAAAGATCTTAAAAAACTAAAAGAAGTTTTTGAAATTTTCAACCATCTACGAGTCCTGATTGCGGAAATATCACCAACCAACCAATTTTGTTTGAACAATTATAATTAAATTGGTTCGATATCAGGTAATATCTTTGGGTGTAAATATTTTGAGAACTAGAGGTCGTAAAATTTTTTGGTTTTCGGTCTTAGAAAGATCTTAAAAAACTAAAAGAAGTTTTTGAAATTTTCAACCATCTACGAGTCCTGATTGCGGAAATATCGCCAACCAACCAAATTTGTTTGAACAATTTTAATTAAATTGGTTCGAAATAAGGTAATATCTTTGGTTGTAAATATTTTGAGAACTAGAGGTCGTAAAATTTTTTGGTTTTCGGTTTTAGAAAGATCTTAAAAAACTAAAAGAAGTTTTTGAAATTTTCAACCATCTACGAGTCCTGATTGCGGAAATATCGCCAACCAACCAATTGTTTTGAACAATTTTAATTAAATTGGTTCGATATCAGGTAATATCTTTGGGTGTAAATATTTTGAGAACTAGAGGTCGTAAAATTTTTTGGTTTTCGGTCTTAGAAAGATCTTAAAAAACTAAAAGAAGTTTTTGAAATTTTCAACCATCTACGAGTCCTGATTGCGGAAATATCGCCAACCAACCAAATTTGTTTGAACAATTTTAATTAAATTGGTTCGATATAAGGTAATATCTTTGGTTGTAAATATTTTGAGAACCGGACCACGTAGAAGATTTTTGCTTACACGTGCGAATAGGGTTTTTAAATACCTTTCTTTTGACGATATTTCGATGGGTTTTGAAAACATTTAATTTTTGGGGTCAAAATTAGCAAAGGGGTTAGCCTATGCTTTTCTCAAAAAGTCAATAAAAATTTATAATATCTTTGGGTGTAAATATTTTGAGAACTAGAGGTCGTAAAATTTTTTGGTTTTCGGTCTTAGAAAGATCTTAAAAAACTAAAAGAAGTTTTTGAAATTTTCAACCATCTACGAGTCCTGATTGCGGAAATATCGCCAACCAACCAATTGTTTTGAACAATTTTAATTAAATTGGTTCGATATCAGGTAATATCTTTGGGTGTAAATATTTTGAGAACTAGAGGTCGTAAAATTTTTTGGTTTTCGGTCTTAGAAAGATCTTAAAAAACTAAAAGAAGTTTTTGAAATTTTCAACCATCTACGAGTCCTGATTGCGGAAATATCGCCAACCAACCAAGTTCGATATCAGGTAATATCTTTGGGTGTAAATATTTTGAGAACTAGAGGTCGTAAGATTGTTTGGTTTTTGGTTTTAGAAAGATCTTAAAAAACTAAAAGAAGTTTTTGAAATTTTCAACCATCTACGAGTCCTGATTGCGGAAATATCGCCAACCAACCAAATTTGTTTGAACAATTTTAATTAAATTGGTTCGATATAAGGTAATATCTTTGGTTGTAAATATTTTGAGAACCGGACCACGTAGAAGATTTTTGCTTACACGTGCGAATAGGGTTTTTAAATACCTTTCTTTTGACGATATTTCTATGGGTTTTGAAAACATTTAATTTTTGGGGTCAAAATTAGCAAAGGGGTTAGCCCATGCTTTTCTCAAAAAGTCAATAAAAATTTATAATATCTTTGGGTGTAAATATTTTGAGAACTAGAGGTCGTAAAATTTTTTGGTTTTCGGTCTTAGAAAGATCTTAAAAAACTAAAAGAAGTTTTTGAAATTTTCAACCATCTACGAGTCCTGATTGCGGAAATATCGCCAACCAACCAATTGTTTTGAACAATTTTAATTAAATTGGTTCGATATCAGGTAATATCTTTGGGTGTAAATATTTTGAGAACTAGAGGTCGTAAAATTTTTTGGTTTTCGGTCTTAGAAAGATCTTAAAAAACTAAAAGAAGTTTTTGAAATTTTCAACCATCTACGAGTCCTGATTGCGGAAATATCGCCAACCAACCAAATTTGTTTGAACAATTTTAATTAAATTGGTTCGATATAAGGTAATATCTTTGGTTGTAAATATTTTGAGAACCGGACCACGTAGAAGATTTTTGCTTACACGTGCGAATAGGGTTTTTAAATACCTTTCTTTTGACGATATTTCGATGGGTTTTGAAAACATTTAATTTTTGGGGTCAAAATTAGCAAAGGGGTTAGCCCATGCTTTTCTCAAAAAGTCAATAAAAATTTATAATATCTTTGGGTGTAAATATTTTGGGAACTAGAGGTCGTAAAATTTTTTGGTTTTCGGTTTTAGAAAGATCTTAAAAAACTAAAAGAAGTTTTTGAAATTTTCAACCATCTACGAGTCCTGATTGCGGAAATATCGCCAACCAACCAAGTTCGATATCAGGTAATATCTTTGGGTGTAAATATTTTGAGAACTAGAGGTCGTAAGATTGTTTGGTTTTTGGTTTTAGAAAGATCTTAAAAAACTAAAAGAAGTTTTTGAAATTTTCAACCATCTACGAGTCCTGATTGCGGAAATATCGCCAACCAACCAAATTTGTTTGAACAATTTTAATTAAATTGGTTCGATATAAGGTAATATCTTTGGTTGTAAATATTTTGAGAACCGGACCACGTAGAAGATTTTTGCTTACACGTGCGAATAGGGTTTTTAAATACCTTTCTTTTGACGATATTTCGATGGGTTTTGAAAACATTTAATTTTTGGGGTCAAAATTAGCAAAGGGGTTAGCCCATGCTTTTCTCAAAAAGTCAATAAAAATTTATAACATCTTTGGGTGTAAATATTTTGGGAACTAGAGGTCGTAAAATTTTTTGGTTTTCGGTTTTAGAAAGATCTTAAAAAACTAAAAGAAGTTTTTGAAATTTTCAACCATCTACGAGTCCTGATTGCGGAAATATCGCCAACCAACCAAGTTCGATATCAGGTAATATCTTTGGGTGTAAATATTTTGAGAACTAGAGGTCGTAAGATTGTTTGGTTTTTGGTTTTAGAAAGATCTTAAAAAACTAAAAGAAGTTTTTGAAATTTTCAACCATCTACGAGTCCTGATTGCGGAAATATCGCCAACCAACCAAATTTGTTTGAACAATATTTTAATTAAATTGGTTCGATATAAGGTAATATCTTTGGGTGTAAATATTTTGGGAACTAGAGGTCGTAAAATTTTTTGGTTTTCGGTTTTAGAAAGATCTTAAAAAACTAAAAGAAGTTTTTGAAATTTTCAACCATCTACGAGTTCTGATTGCGGAAATATCGCCAACCAACCAAATTTGTTTGAACAATTTTAATTAAATTGGTTCGATATAAGGTAATATCTTTGGGTGTAAATATTTTGGGAACTAGAGGTCGTAAAATTTTTTGGTTTTCGGTTTTAGAAAGATCTTAAAAAACTAAAAGAAGTTTTTGAAATTTTCAACCATCTACGAGTCCTGATTGCGGAAATATCGCCAACCAACCAAGTTCGATATCAGGTAATATCTTTGGGTGTAAATATTTTGAGAACTAGAGGTCGTAAAATTGTTTGGTTTTTGGTTTTAGAAAGATCTTAAAAAACTAAAAGAAGTTTTTGAAATTTTCAACCATCTACGAGTCCTGATTGCGGAAATATCGCCAACCAACCAAATTTGTTTGAACAATTTTAATTAAATTGGTTCGATATAAGGTAATATCTTTGGTTGTAAATATTTTGAGAACCGGACCACGTAGAAGATTTTTGCTTACACGTGCGAATAGGGTTTTTAAATACCTTTCTTTTGATGTATATTTCGATGGGTTTTGAAAACATTTAATTTTTGGGGTCAAAATTAGCAAAGGGGTTAGCCCATGCTTTTCTCAAAAAGTCAATAAAAATTTATAATATCTTTGGGTGTAAATATTTTGAGAACTAGAGGTCGTAAAATTTTTTGGTTTTCGGTCTTAGAAAGATCTTAAAAAACTAAAAGAAGTTTTTGAAATTTTCAACCATCTACGAGTTCTGATTGCGGAAATATCGCCAACCAACCAAATTTGTTTGAACAATTTTAATTAAATTGGTTCGATATAAGGTAATATCTTTGGGTGTAAATATTTTGGGAACTAGAGGTCGTAAAATTTTTTGGTTTTCGGTTTTAGAAAGATCTTAAAAAACTAAAAGAAGTTTTTGAAATTTTCAACCATCTACGAGTCCTGATTGCGGAAATATCGCCAACCAACCAATTTTGTTTGAACAATTATAATTAAATTGGTTCGATATCAGGTAATATCTTTGGGTGTAAATATTTTGAGAACTAGAGGTCGTAAAATTTTTTGGTTTTCGGTCTTAGAAAGATCTTAAAAAACTAAAAGAAGTTTTTGAAATTTTCAACCATCTACGAG
This sequence comes from Epistrophe eligans, assembly GCA_951394125.1. NCBI lineage: Eukaryota > Metazoa > Arthropoda > Insecta > Diptera > Syrphidae > Epistrophe > Epistrophe eligans. The sequence goes on from OX596029.1 coordinate 32,520,517, forward strand.
TCCTGATTGCGGAAATATCGCCAACCAACCAAATTTGTTTGAACAATTTTAATTAAATTGGTTCGATATAAGGTAATATTTTTGGTTGTAAATATTTTGAGAACCGGACCACGTAGAAGATTTTTGCTTACACGTGCGAATAGGGTTTTTAAATACCTTTCTTTACGATATTTCGATGGGTTTTGAAAACATTTAATTTTTGGGGTCAAAATTAGCAAAGGGGTTAGCCCATGCTTTTCTCAAAAAGTCAATAAAAATTTATAATATCTTTGGGTGTAAATATTTTGAGAACTAGAGGTCGTAAAATTTTTTGGTTTTCGGTCTTAGAAAGATCTTAAAAAACTAAAAGAAGTTTTTGAAATTTTCAACCATCTACGAGTTCTGATTGCGGAAATATCGCCAACCAACCAAATTTGTTTGAACAATTTTAATTAAATTGGTTCGATATAAGGTAATATCTTTGGGTGTAAATATTTTGGGAACTAGAGGTCGTAAAATTTTTTGGTTTTCGGTTTTAGAAAGATCTTAAAAAACTAAAAGAAGTTTTTGAAATTTTCAACCATCTACGAGTCCTGATTGCGGAAATATCGCCAACCAACCAATTTTGTTTGAACAATTATAATTAAATTGGTTCGATATCAGGTAATATCTTTGGGTGTAAATATTTTGAGAACTAGAGGTCGTAAAATTTTTTGGTTTTCGGTCTTAGAAAGATCTTAAAAAACTAAAAGAAGTTTTTCAAATTTTCAACCATCTACGAGTCCTGATTGCGGAAATATCGCCAACCAACCAAATTTGTTTGAACAATTTTAATTAAATTGGTTCGATATAAGGTAATATTTTTGGATGTAAATATTTTGAGAACCGGACCACGTAGAAGATTTTTGCTTACACGTGCGAATAGGGTTTTTAAATACCTTTCTTTTGATGTATATTTCGATGGGTTTTGAAAACATTTAATTTTTGGGGTCAAAATTAGCAAAGGGGTTAGCCCATGCTTTTCTCAAAAAGTCAATAAAAATTTATAATATCTTTGGGTGTAAATATTTTGAGAACTAGAGGTCGTAAAATTTTTTGGTTTTCGGTCTTAGAAAGATCTTAAAAAACTAAAAGAAGTTTTTGAAATTTTCAACCATCTACGAGTTCTGATTGCGGAAATATCGCCAACCAACCAAATTTGTTTGAACAATTTTAATTAAATTGGTTCGATATAAGGTAATATCTTTGGGTGTAAATATTTTGGGAACTAGAGGTCGTAAAATTTTTTGGTTTTCGGTTTTAGAAAGATCTTAAAAAACTAAAAGAAGTTTTTGAAATTTTCAACCATCTACGAGTCCTGATTGCGGAAATATCGCCAACCAACCAATTTTGTTTGAACAATTATAATTAAATTGGTTCGATATCAGGTAATATCTTTGGGTGTAAATATTTTGAGAACTAGAGGTCGTAAAATTTTTTGGTTTTCGGTTTTAGAAAGATCTTAAAAAACTAAAAGAAGTTTTTGAAATTTTCAACCATCTACGAGTCCTGATTGCGGAAATATCGCCAACCAACCAATTTTGTTTGAACAATTATAATTAAATTGGTTCGATATCAGGTAATATCTTTGGGTGTAAATATTTTGAGAACTAGAGGTCGTAAAATTTTTTGGTTTTCGGTTTTAGAAAGATCTTAAAAAACGAAAAGAAGTTTTTGAAATTTTCAACCATCTACGAGTCCTGATTGCGGAAATATCGCCAACCAACCAATTTTGTTTGAACAATTTTAATTAAATTGGTTCGATATAAGGTAATATTTTTGGTTGTAAATATTTTGAGAACCGGACCACGTAGAAGATTTTTGCTTACACGTGCGAATAGGGTTTTTAAATACCTTTCTTTACGATATTTCGATGGGTTTTGAAAACATTTAATTTTTGGGGTCAAAATTAGCAAAGGGGTTAGCCCATGCTTTTCTCAAAAAGTCAATAAAAATTTATAATATCTTTGGGTGTAAATATTTTGAGAACTAGAGGTCGTAAAATTTTTTGGTTTTCGGTCTTAGAAAGATCTTAAAAAACTAAAAGAAGTTTTTGAAATTTTCAACCATCTACGAGTCCTGATTGCGGAAATATCGCCAACCAACCAATTTTGTTTGAACAATTATAATTAAATTGGTTCGATATCAGGTAATATCTTTGGGTGTAAATATTTTGAGAACTAGAGGTCGTAAAATTTTTTGGTTTTCGGTTTTAGAAAGATCTTAAAAAACTAAAAGAAGTTTTTGAAATTTTCAACCATCTACGAGTCCTGATTGCGGAAATATCGCCAACCAACCAATTTTGTTTGAACAATTATAATTAAATTGGTTCGATATCAGGTAATATCTTTGGGTGTAAATATTTTGAGAACTAGAGGTCGTAAAATTTTTTGGTTTTCGGTTTTAGAAAGATCTTAAAAAACGAAAAGAAGTTTTTGAAATTTTCAACCATCTACGAGTCCTGATTGCGGAAATATCGCCAACCAACCAATTTTGTTTGAACAATTATAATTAAATTGGTTCGATATCAGGTAATATCTTTGGGTGTAAATATTTTGAGAACTAGAGGTCGTAAAATTTTTTGGTTTTCGGTTTTAGAAAGATCTTAAAAAACGAAAAGAAGTTTTTGAAATTTTCAACCATCTACGAGTCCTGATTGCGGAAATATCGCCAACCAACCAATTTTGTTTGAACAATTATAATTAAATTGGTTCGATATCAGGTAATATCTTTGGGTGTAAATATTTTGAGAACCGGACCACGTAGAAGATTTTTGCTTACACGTGCGAATAGGGTTTTTAAATACCTTTCTTTTGACGATATTTCGATGGGTTTTGAAAACATTTAATTTTTGGGGTCAAAATTAGCAAAGGGGTTAGCCCATGCTTTTCTCAAAAAGTCAATAAAAATTTATAATATCTTTGGGTGTAAATATTTTGAGAACTAGAGGTCGTTAAATTTTTTGGTTTTCGGTCTTAGAAAGATCTTAAAAAACGAAAAGAAGTTTTTGAAATTTTCAACCATCTACGAGTCCTGATTGCGGAAATATCGCCAACCAACCAATTGTTTTGAACAATTTTAATTAAATTGGTTCGATATCAGGTAATATCTTTGGGTGTAAATATTTTGAGAACTAGAGGTCGTAAAATTTTTTGGTTTTCGGTTTTAGAAAGATCTTAAAAAACTAAAAGAAGTTTTTGAAATTTTCAACCATCTACGAGTCCTGATTGCGGAAATATCGCCGACCAACCAAATTTGTTTGAACAATTTTAATTAAATTAGTTCGATATAAGGTAATATCTTTGGATGTAAATATTTTGAGAACCAGACCACGTAGAAGATTTTTGCTTACACGTGCGAATAGGTTCGATTAATTAAATTGGTTCGATATAAGGTAATATCTTTGGGTGTAAATATTTTGAGAACTAGAGGTCGTAAAATTTTTTGGTTTTCGGTTTTAGAAAGATCTTAAAAAACTAAAAGAAGTTTTTGAAATTTTCAACCATCTACGAGTCCTGATTGCGGAAATATCGCCAACCAACCAAATTTGTTTGAACAATTTTAATTAAATTAGTTCGATATAAGGTAATATCTTTGGATGTAAATATTTTGAGAACCAGACCACGTAGAAGATTTTTGCTTACACGTGCGAATAGGTTCGATTAATTAAATTGGTTCGATATAAGGTAATATCTTTGGGTGTAAATATTTTGAGAACTAGAGGTCGTAAAATTTTTTGGTTTTCGGTTTTAGAAAGATCTTAAAAAACTAAAAGAAGTTTTTGAAATTTTCAACCATCTACGAGTCCTGAGTGCGGAAATATCGCCAACCAACCAAATTTGTTTGAACAATTTTAATTAAATTAGTTCGATATAAGGTAATATCTTTGGATGTAAATATTTTGAGAACCAGACCACGTAGAAGATTTTTGCTTACACGTGCGAATAGGTTCGATTAATTAAATTAGTTCGATATAAGGTAATATCTTTGGGTGTAAATATTTTGAGAACTAGAGGTCGTAAAATTTTTTGGTTTTCGGTTTTAGAAAGATCTTAAAAAACTAAAAGAAGTTTTTGAAATTTTCAACCATCTACGAGTCCTGATTGCGGAAATATCGCCAACCAACCAAATTTGTTTGAACAATTTTAATTAAATTAGTTCGATATAAGGTAATATCTTTGGATGTAAATATTTTGAGAACCAGACCACGTAGAAGATTTTTGCTTACACGTGCGAATAGGTTCGATTAATTAAATTGGTTCGATATAAGGTAATATCTTTGGGTGTAAATATTTTGAGAACTAGAGGTCGTAAAATTTTTTGGTTTTCGGTTTTAGAAAGATCTTAAAAAACTAAAAGAAGTTTTTGAAATTTTCAACCATCTACGAGTCCTGAGTGCGGAAATATCGCCAACCAACCAATTTTGTTTGAACAATTTTAATTAAATTGGTTCGATATCAGGTAATATCTTTGGGTGTAAATATTTTGAGAACTAGAGGTCGTAAAATTTTTTGGTTTTCGGTCTTAGAAAGATCTTAAAAAACTAAAAGAAGTTTTTGAAATTTTCAACCATCTACGAGTTCTGATTGCGGAAATATCGCCAACCAACCAAATTTGTTTGAACAATTTTAATTAAATTGGTTCGAAATAAGGTAATATATTTGGATGTAAATATTTTGAGAACCGGACCACGCAGAAGATTTTTGCTTACACGTGCGAATAGGGTTTTTTAAATACCTTTCTTTTGATGGGTTTTGGAAACATTTAATTTTTGGGGTGAAAATTAGCAAAGGGGTTAGCGCATGCTTTTCTCAAAAATTTTACAATGACGAAAAGCCCTATGAATTTCAAATTCAGCGCTGAAAACCACAACCACTTATCTAGAGAACCGACTTATGAGGTTTGTTCTCTTTCACCTTACTAGCTGTTAGCTGTTAGAACAATACTACTCGATGAGCATGGGATTGTGGCCCCGTGCATTTTAAATAGGACCCACTCTAACACTACGAAGTTTTAGCAGTGGTACCACTTTACTTCAATTGAAGTAGATCTACTTCTTTTTTTCAAAAAAAAATTAAAATCTACTTCCTACTTCGCACCATCACCAAAAAATTGAAATCTACTTCATTTTAAAGATCTCTATTTCAACCTCCTTCAATTTTACCAAAAAAGGCGAAATCTACTTCTTTTTTTCTCAATTTAGTATATAACCCCAGAATTTCCACAAGAAATCGAATAAATATGAACCAATACCAATTTAAAGTTTTATTTTATTCCTAAAAACTTTTCAAAGTGTGAAATCTTTATTATTCAGTTTTGTAAGAACTTATAGTAAACCAATTTAAATAATTACTAAAGTACCTATACATGAAGTCTGAGAAATTTATTTTTGTTAAACAAAGTTAAGTTTTAATATTATACAAAAATAAACATGTAGAAATAACTAATATTTTTGGTTTTGATTTTTTAGTTGAATTAATTTAAAAATATATTCGTACATATATACAAATTTACTTTTTTGTTATCACTTTTTTGTATAATTAAATTACTTTAATTTTAATTTTCTTTTTATAAAAAAGAATAACTAAAGTAGGTCCTGAGATAATTTTTTGTTCAAATTTTTTTTTTAAATAGAACTAAGATTTGTTATAAAACCATGTATACAAAATATTCATGTAAAAATGAAGTAAAAAATAATGTATGTTTTTTTTTAAATAATTTAAAAGTGTTATTAAACCTCATAAACCTCCAATAAGTGATATCGCCGAAACGAAAAGCGTATTTTGTGGGCTTAAGGCCGTAAAAAGCTATTTTGAGTCAATAGATTAAATTTAACTAAACAAATTTTGAAAAATATAGATTAACATACATAAAGAAAATTCATTTTAAAATCTACTTCGATTTTTCTCAATCTACTTCCTTTTTTTCTTCAAATCTACTTCGACTTTTTTTCCAAAAGTGGTAACGCTGGGTAGTAGAAACTTTTACTAACCTTTTTTCATGTAAATTATGATTAATATCATTTTTTGTTGCTTCTGGTTCTGGCACATAAGTCGACCATTCACACAGACTCACCGATAGGAAAAAAAGAGAGAAATAAGAGAGTTTTCTTACTGTGCTCAAATAAAATCTGCTGGTGGGTTAGGCAAGGGGAGGTACGAGTCGGTTCTAGATAATATAGGTACTCTTTAATATCATTGATGAATTTTGTTTTGTGGATCTCTTTTGGGTTATTAAAATTTTAGCGAAGCACCTCATATTCAATAATTACAAGCTATATAATACACATTTCATTTGTTAGAGATGACCTCTATACACTGAACAGACTGAGGGTCAGTTTGTTCGCAGTGGGTTAAATATGTACATATTATATACCATGAAACGTGGCGCTAATCAACCAAAATCGGCTGATTAGCGATTTCCATGATTAAGAACTCAAATTATCGATTTCTTTATAAGAGTTTCGGTTATCAGGCACATTCGATGATTTAACAGTTGCAATAGTCTTTGATTAAAAATGATCAACTGTGAATAAATTGGCCCTGAATCGATTAAAAACATAAATAAGCATAAAGGATTGTTCTAATTCGCAGTCACATGTTCCTCTTTTTTGACAAGAAATATCTAAATATTGTCTTATTTTCGGAATGACATTAAATTTAAGAAAAAAAAAATTAAATTGAAACAAAATTTTTATTTAATTAAAAATTGAAAAATATAAAGATTATGATTATAACATTATAACGTTATTACATAATATATTCATCTCGGTTTTTCAACGATTCAATATATTTTTGCACGGTTTTAACGAGTTGCCTGAGGTAATTTGCTTGCATCTACACTACACCATCTGCACCAGCTCCTTTAGTTAAATCGGAAACTGCCTCCGTTGCTGATGTTACAGTGTCATCTACTGTGTTTGTAACTCCTTCCAAACCTGCTGTATCTGTTGCTTCTCCCAAAGTATCGGCTTGAGCAAAATTTTGAGAAAATCCAATAACAGCGACCAAAGCGAAAAGGACAATAACAAACTTGAGTGACATTATTTTTGTGTTTTTAATGAACCGTTTTGCTTAAAAGTGAAAACTTAACAATTTCGAGAACAAATCGGATCTCACTTTTATACCAATTTGCAAAATACTGTTAAACAAACAATCTTTTCATATTTGATACTTGGGTAAACAATGTCTCAAAATTAAGTTAATTCAGCATTTAAGTTTTTTTTTCATTTGTTGATTTAATTTGATAACATAACAAGGTTATTCAAATCTCTTAACACCAGCTGTCTACAAAACAATCACTAGACGGAAAAAAACTTATTTTTTAGAAATAAGAGATTTTGAAAGCAACTAGAAAGCAATTATAAAAGCAAACACACGTTTTTTGCGAGATTAGCGGCCCAATTAAAGTATAAAATTAAAGACAAAAAAATATTAGTTTTTCTTTAATAAATAGATAAGTATTTTTTTTTGCACAAATCAAATAATATCATAAACTTCCAATCGTATCTATCGTGCTTGGGAGTGTTTTAATGAGAACGAGGATGTCCTTAATGCAGATAACATGGACCTGATAATATGCAAGTGAAGCTAAACCCGGTCAATTTGTATGCCATTTCGTTTCGTATAAATACCAGGGCTCTAGGACCCATCGAAGGTTGACTGATGTTTTTGCCCTGAGTTATTTTAACCTGCTCCATTAACGAACCAACATTACAGCATTGTTCAGAAAAATAAACATAAAAATAAAAATAATAAATTAAATGCTAACTTCCCATTTTTGCCCTTGGAAACTATAGAAACCCGATGTTATTTCTCTATAAGAAAATCACCAGTTCAAGACAATTTGAAAAATTTCAGATATTCAATATTCAAACAAGCGAAGTGAAGCTCTCAAGTTATTCGAATTAAAAAACATTTTTCAACAATTTAACTGGTTAAAAAAAAAAAACAAAGCTGTCGCCGCAGTGGCCTGTGGGTCATGGGAACCGTCCAAAACGTAATCCTCATTTAGAACCCGGTTTAGCTATACACATTAAGATGCTATATCTTTTAAAGAGTGATAGTTTTAAGGTGTACAAATTTATGAATAAAAACTAACTTGAGCTAATTTGAGCATACATCAAGCTAAGATCAAATATGTATATAAATTCAATAAAAATTAAGTTGAAAAAGGAAAAAGTGAGTAAAGCCAACAAATTTAATTTTAAAACTTCGAAAATTGGTTACTTTAAATTATTATTTATTGATGCGTCTGTTTTATACTGAAGAGAAGAAGAATTGTTCGGTAATGTAGAAAATGAATAAACTGCATGTTGTATAAAGTTGCCGCAAAGCTTGAGATGTGTTCATATCTTTTAAAACCATAAATGTATCTTATCGTGGTGTTAAAGACAAATATAAGTTTTCGTCGACTCTCAGCATCACAATTACAATAAATTTCACAACTATACATATGTAAGAAGAGGAATAACTAAGGTTTTGCCAACATCATTCGAGTTTTTATCGGGGTTAAGTATTAGGATTCTCTAAAAACTGTAAGGGCTCAGTATGCTTTACCAAAAGTTGAATTAATGTGATTTTCCCAGGTTAAGGACCTGTTGAAAATGTCTCCAAGCTTTTTAGCTGATTCGACAAAATCAATAGCGACATTATTACGCATTAAACGGGGGCGGGTCAAATAAAGCTGTTGTGGCGGGCAGGACAACCATGGACAAACCGGCACAGCTTCATAATAAACTTACAAAGATCAATAAATTGTCAATTTACAGACATTGATCCGCCGCCGCACCGTCGCACCGCAATGTGGTTTTTTGGAAATTGTTTGGTTTAAAAAAGCTTTCAAAGTTGGGAAATTTTTTTCAAGAATAAAAACAAATAAAATGCACGACAGGGTGTCGCGAACTTACTCTTATATGCGATCACGCTGTGGTTTAAAAGTAGTTTAGATCCATTCATCTGATTTTAAAAGAAATAAGTTAGTTATGGGAGCCTATATTTTATGCCGTCTGCCAAAAATGTAGCATTTAGTGAGTACATAAATATGAACAAATTAGCACCTTGTTGAACATATTATGCAATAAACTTACACTTTAGAATTAAAAATTGTTTAAACAAAAATCAATATATTTAGAAATAAATTGATTAAACAATTGTTTTGACACCAACGCGATGTACACCATCTGATTTCTTACACTAATATATGAGAAGAAATGTTTTAAAATCGTTGGAGCGGTTTTTTTAAAAAAAAATAAATTTTTATATATAAAAATTTTGAAAACATTTTTAAGAAAGAAAAAATGCTACTACATTTTGTAGTATTTATTAATGTGGAGTTTATAAATTTATTTAAAAAAAAAATCATGTACCCATTTTCGAAATGACGTATTTTCAAAAATAATAATTAAAATTTTGATATGCAATATTATTTAAACATGTACAAAATTTCATTAAAATCGGTTCAACCAATAATATGGAAGATCTTACTAAAATTGGCTCGCATAAAAATTTTAATCAAAATCTTAGGAGCCGGTTCTGAGAAAGTGATGTTTTCCATGCCGGTTTTAAACACTTTTATGGGAGGTACCGTTATTTTTGGTCATAAGAATAATTTTTATTTAAAATCTGCTAGATATTGCTAAAAACTGCTAAATGTTAAGTTTAATAAAAATCGACCAAGTCGTTTTTGAATTATTAAATTCTCGAAAAAAAAATTTGAAACTTTTTTTAGAAATCAAAAAAAAATTTATTATTGTATTACTTATAAAACGTCTTGAAATATTTTTTATAACAAAATTAGTCAAAATCAATTGAGCCGTTTTTTTTTTTTTTAATTGAAAATAAAAAAAAATGGTTCTATAGGAGGTTCTATAAAATGGTAGCTTTTTTATTTGTAAAAAAAATTACGGAATTTTTTTAAAAAAATTTGTGGGCAAGTTTTTGAGAGTAATTATATTTTCATTATTTGCTTAAAAAATTGTACCACAGGTAGCGTAGGTGTTATAAAAATGAAAATAAAACGTGTGGGGGAATAGTAGTAGTAGTAGTAAAGTGATTTAATTGAGACATACATAAATAACAAATAAATTAATAATTACATAGTTTACAAGTTTAGTTTACAATTTTCACAAAAATACATTGGCTTATGCCGTCAGCCGAAAAGGAGTTATTTTATAAAGCAATAAAGTTTTTTGTTGATTAATTTATCGCGAATTAAAAATACATAAATACATATACAAAAGTACAATATCAAAACGATTCTTTAATAATTTGTTGTCGATATTTTAGAGCAGATTTCAGGTAGTTGTAGAGGATTTTCCAATTTTCACCATTTAATATGTTTATAATTTCATTTGATGAAAGAGTATTTTTTCCCCAAGATAACCTTCGGATCGAGTTCAGGATGGGGCAGATACCAATAAAGTGATATATATCTTCTCTGCATCGCAGGTTGCACAAAGTGCATTCTGGATCTCTGTCGTCTCTATATGGCAAGTAGTTAAGGTTGATGAGTTCTCCCCTGGCTTTGAAGATCGTTGATATAAAATCCAGACTGTTTCGGTCATCGAAATAATTTTTATCACCTAGATCATGACTCAGTAATCTATAGGTACTTCTTGCTTGGCTTTGCTGACTTTGTTCTTTAAACGCATTCCTTATTGATTCTTCAATTTTTACTAAGAGCATCTGAAGGGTGCCATCGAGAGTTCTTCCATTGTTTTGGTGAAGTTGAACATCATGGATCTCACTCAATCTCGTCCATTCCGTAAAGAATGGGGGGGAATATGTCCAAAAAATACTAGGCACCAAGTTTAAAGAAAATCGACCCATCCGTTTAGGCTGCAGCTGAAAGTTAATTTCAACTTTGATCAAAATCTCGATTTTTATTTACGAATCCATATCTTGCCATTTATCGCAAGAAATAACAAAAAATAATTTATTTATTTTCTTTTTTGCAATTATTGTGGTTGTTACGTCGTCGTTGTTTGATTTTTAATGAAATTACTATTTTAAATATTTTTTTTTTTTATTTTTAACACTTTTTATGAGTTTTTGAGGTTTGAATCTACAAAAAAATGTCGCTAGATCACTCTGAAAAATTGCCGAGATATTTTAGTCTAACTATTTGTTATACTATATATATATTCAAAATTATTACAGTTACAACTTCTGACAATGTTCTGAGATTAAAAAATGTGTTAAAAAAAAAACATGTTAAGTTTTTATCTGTCTATAATGTTGATAGAATAAAAACTAAAAACGATATCGATACCAAAATACCTGCAATCTTATAGATATTTTATATAATTTATTTTTATAATGTACTGGCTATATAATCGGACTAAGACATGTGAAATCTAAAAAAAAAATCTGAAAATGAGTTATTTTCCAGAGATAGTAAGTCTTTTAAATGTTGAAAACGATGATTAATTTTTTGATTTTTTGTCCTGAAAATATTAAATTAATTTAAAAAAGGCGCATTATGTTTTCTATTTTATTTTACTAAAAAAGAAAATTATTTATTAAAATTTTGATCTGTTTACTTTTTTTCTACACTTTTTTTCACATAAAATTGGTCACTCAAACAGTTAAAATACTTGCTAACAACGTTCGCGTGAATTTTCGTATTCTGCTTTCCATCGGAGGAAAACGATTGTTCCAAAAAGCATTAAAATTATTATAAAAATTAAATTTTAACAATTAGATTCTCTTAAGAATATCAAAATAAATTATTGATAGAGCTTTGAACTCGAAAGATTGAAGAGTGTAAATAATAAATTTGTAAAAAATTAAATGAGCAATTCACGGTTAGTTGAATAGGGCTGTATTACATAGTCAAAAATTAATATCCTGGTTCAGTCCATCCAAAACAATAAAATTAAAACTTATCATTCTTTTATTTAAAGTTTTATTTCCATTTAAAAAGAGAACAAAATTACACTTCAAAATTATATAATTGCAATTTCTATTATCTAAATTTAAGATTAAGGTAAATCATGTTGTTTTTGTTTTGCTAATCGTATGCATAATTTTTATGAAAATAAACAATAAAGTTTTAGTAAAGGTGTATTGCAAAATAAAAATCAATAAAAACAGCGAAATTTTAAATCAAAGTTTTTTTTTTAACAAAAAAGCATAAATTGTATCGAATCCTTCTGTTCTTTTGTTTTATATATATTTACAACTTTTTTAAACTCTTTTGATAAAATATTGAGTGCATATTTTTCTCACTTTTAGAAAGATCTTAAAAAACTAAAAGAAGTTTTTGAAATTTTCAACCATCTACGAGTCCTGATATAAGGTAATATCTTTGGGTGTAAATATTTTGAGAACTAGAGGTCGTAAAATTTTTTCGTTTTCGGTTTTAGAAAGATCTTAAAAAAATAAAAGAAGTTTTTGAAATTTTCAACCATCTACGAGTCCTGATTGCGGAAATATCGCCAACAAACCAAATTTGTTTGAACAATTTTAATTAAATTGGTTCGATATAAGGTAATATCTTTGGTTGAACACTGTTCTCTGAACACCCATTTAAAACGCGAACCGATTTAAAAACAAGAGCCGAAGAAGGAAGAAAACACACGTCTTTCTTCTACGAAGACTAAAATTGAACTCTTTATTTAATTAAAATATTTTACAAATCTTATAACTAGCTTACAACTACATTTACATTTCTTATCTCTAGTTTCCTATAATACTAAACTAACATTAGGGTTGTAAAGTGGATAACGACGATGCGACGCATCCCTTGTTCATAAAACATAATGTTCACAGATGTATGTCATACAATAACACCATAAACTGTTTCTATGAAAAAGGTCATCGCGGCACAGCGTCGCCGTCCACTTTTATCTTAAACTATATTTACAATCCATTCCTACTGTCCAAATATAATATATAAATATATAAAGATAACTTAACATACTCCCGCCATTGACATCATTGCAAATAAGTCAATTCGAATGTTGTGAGGGTTATGCTGGCCAGTAGAAACGTCGCTGGAGTTGACAGAGTTTTTGCTGATTTTCTTAAGGTATCAATGGAATCATAATGCTGACTTCCACAAGTATCTGGAGTTGCTGCGATTGGATCCTGATAATAATTGGGACCCTCGAAATAGTTGCATTGCATCCAAAGTGGTATATCTTCAATATCTCTAGATGCACCTTCGGTGGATAAAAACAAGAAAATGTGACTCCATGCATGTCTTGTTTCTCTTCGTCACTGATAACCAACATGAACATTCGGAACTTGGTTCGTTGGCGACAATGGTTACAGAATTAGAGTAGGTAGATTTCTTTAATTCTCTTAGGCCTCTCAGTGTCTTCGTAATAACTTTTTACGCACCAAACACGTACTTGCGAAATTAGCAGCAATCGTTATTATTCAATCGTTTTCAACTCGGATCTAAGATCATATTGGCATTTCCATTAAATGTTTGAGTGGGACTGATGAGGTATCATCCACCATGAGGTATCATGGAATTCTGTCTTTGTTTTGAAGGAGGAATTTATCGCTTGAAGAACATCTTCAACTATCAGCAACGAATTTCATGACATTCACTTCCATGAATATTTCAATCAAACCAGAGGTTGTTTTGCTGGGATCATCATTATTTCCAATTTTCATCATATTGAAAAATGCTGTCTAGTTAAAGTAAGTTCCATCGGCGACCATGCAGACTCGTAAACTTGCCAACTCCGTAGTCCTCATAGCAAATTCCAGTTGGGTTCGCAGCTACGTCTTAGGACTAATAATAAATTTATAATTATTGTTTTACTTACAATAATACAAATATAAAATACCAAATAATACATTTTGTTTAATCTTAAGGTTTTATTTTTTTTCATTAAAATACATTTTTTTATTTAATAAAATGAAATTACAACAATTCCTTTGGTTACATTTTTAATTTTCATATTAATACTTGTATAACTACACAAGACTATAATGCAGTTTAAACAAATAGTTTTTGTGGATAATATTTAATTTTATAAAATATAATTAACTATATACGTATACATTATAATTTTATATTTTATTATTATTTATAAGATTTTATGTAATAACAATTTTGTCTTATTTATTAATTTAGTGAATCTAATACTATATACTAGGAAAAGGACAAACAATGTAAATGAAGCTTGTCGAAATCCCATTGCTTGTCCTTACGTCTAGTATATGACAAAGGACGATTCTGCCAAAGATGGCATTTGCTACCCTGCCCCTTTTCCAGGACATAGGGAAATATTTTTTTCTTTTTAAACATTTTACAACAAAAATATATAAACAACAAGGTGTTGCCTATTTTAGAAGGTTTAAAATTTTTTGAAACTTTTATATTTGAAAATTTATGTTTTTTATAATAAATTTTTAACCAGCGGACTTGGTTTGACACATTTACCACAGAAGTAAATGAGTCAAATTCAAACCGACCCGAAGGAACTTCTGGATCTGAAAAGAAAAATGTTTTATTAATATGTACTTTAAAATTTATTTCTTTGACCCTTTTAAAAAGTTTTCGTTGCTTGCATAACCTCTCTTCAAAGTTAGAAGCTAGTTTGCAGTTATAAGTTGCTTCCGCAACTGGACCATTAAAAATTTCATGTTTTTGTTCTACATTAGTAGAACATATTTTGTTATTTAGTGGCACTTTATTCGCCACTGAACCACTAAGGGTTTCATTAAGTTCTTCTTCTAGAGAAGATACTTTTTGGCAAATCGGTGGATCTTCTTCCACTAACAGACCACTAAGGATCACATTAATTTCTTTTTCACTTGTTTGTGTGGAATGCAGAGACTTACATCCCATAACGCAACTTGCGATTGAAATTAATGGTGCCTTTAATATAGGCAAATTTAAATTATTGTTTCTAGCCGATATTTCCTCTTTCCACTTTGCATGTTCTCCTGAAACATTTGGGAGTTTAGCAAGTGGTTCAAATGAAAACATTATTGGGGCCATAATTTCTTGTGAGGTACCATCACAAGTCAAGTCATTATCATTTATAAATGACCTTTGACCAAGGTTTTCCTTTAAGAAACTCCAAGTTACAATATTTTCCGGAACATTTGGGGATATTGCCCTTGGAGTATCAAAGGTAAAACCTTTTGAGGTTACCTTTTCCTCTGCAGACTCTTGGAAATACAATTTCCGATATTCACTTTTAAGTGAAATATATGAATTCGTGAATTCATCCTCATTGAATCTTTGACTGTACTCTAAATAATATATTTGAGCCCGCGTCTTAGATTTCATGAGGTACTCTGGAGTTTCAAATTCAAAGTCCTCTATGGCTTCTTGAAATTCACGAAGTGCGAATTTAAAACCTCTTATCAAGGCAACATTTGATTTGGTTTTCACTTCTTCTACTTTGAGCAAATAACTTCTATCTAAATGAGCCTTACCATACTTGGGTGAACCTTCCATTCTTTTTGCACACGAACAATTTATGTCACAATTATGTCAAAAAACGGAAAACTTGAGAACAAGATTTTTTAATTTTTAAGGTTACGGATTAAACAAAAACTAGGGGTCACCATGAACAATGTTCTCTGAACACCCATTTAAAACGCGAACCGATTTAAAAACAAGAGCCGAAGAAGGAAGAAAACACACGTCTTTCTTCTACGAAGACTAAAATTGAACTCTTTATTTAATTAAAATATTTTACAAATCTTATAACTAGCTTACAACTACATTTACATTTCTTATCTCTAGTTTCCTATAATACTAAACTAACATTAGGGTTGTAAAGTGGATAACGACGATGCGACGCATCCCTTGTTCATAAAACATAATGTTCACAGATGTATGTCATACAATAACACCATAAACTGTTTCTATGAAAAAGGTCATCGCGGCACAGCGTCGCCGTCCACTTTTATCTTAAACTATATTTACAATCCATTCCTACTGTCCAAATATAATATATAAATATATAAAGATAACTTAACATTGGTTGTAAATATTTTGAGAACAAGAGGTCGTAAAATTTTTTGGTTTTCGGTTTTAGAAAGATCTTAAAAAACTAAAAGAAGTTTTTGAAATTTTCAACCATCTACGAGTTCTGATTGCGGAAATATCGCCAACCAACCAAATTTGTTTGAACAATTTTAATTAAATTGGTTCGATATAAAGTAATATCTTTGGTTGTAAATATTTTGAGAACTAGAGGTCGTAAAATTTTTTGGTTTTCGGTTTTAGAAAGATCTTAAAAAACTAAAAGAAGTTTTTGAAATTTTCAACCATCTACGAGTCCTGATTGCGGAAATATCGCCAACCAACCAATTTTGTTTGAACAATATTAATTAAATTGGTTCGAAATAAGGTAATATCTTTGGATTTAAATATTTTGAGAACCGGACCACGTAGAAGATTTTTGCTTACACGTGCGAATAGGGTTTTTAAATACCTTTCTTTTGATGTATATTTCGATGGGTTTTGAAAACATTTAATTTTTGGGGTCAAAATTAGCAAAGGGGTTAGCCCATGCTTTTCTCAAAAAGTCAATAAAAATTTATAATATCTTTGGGTGTAAATATTTTGAGAACTAGAGGTCGTAAAATTTTTTGGTTTTCGGTTTTAGAAAGATCTTAAAAAACTAAAAGAAGTTTTTGAAATTTTCAACCATCTACGAGTCCTGATTGCGGAAATATCGCCAACCAACCAAATTTTTTTGAACAATTTTAATTAAATTGGTTCGATATAAGGTAATATCTTTGGGTGTAAATATTTTGGGAACTAGAGGTCGTAAAATTGTTTGGTTTTCGGTTTTAGAAAGATCTTAAAAAACTAAAAGAAGTTTTTGAAATTTTCAACCATCTACGAGTCCTGATTGCGGAAATATCGCCAACCAACCAAATTTGTTTGAACAATTTTAATTAAATTGGTTCGATATAAGGTAATATCTTTGGGTGTAAATATTTTGGGAACTAGAGGTCGTAAAATTTTTTGGTTTTCGGTTTTAGAAAGATCTTAAAAAACCAAAAGAAGTTTTTGAAATTTTCAACCATCTACGAGTCCTGATTGCGGAAATATCGCCAACCAACCAAATTTGTTTGAACAATTTTAATTAAATTGGTTCGATATAAGGTAATATCTTTGGTTGTAAATATTTTGAGAACCGGACCACGTAGAAGATTTTTGCTTACACGTGCGAATAGGGTTTTTAAATACCTTTCTTTTGATGTATATTTTGATGGGTTTTGAAAACATTTAATTTTTGGGGTCAAAATTAGCAAAGGGGTTAGCCCATGCTTTTCTCAAAAAGTCAATAAAAATTTATAATATCTTTGGGTGTAAATATTTTGAGAACTAGAGGTCGTAAAATTTTTTGGTTTTCGGTTTTAGAAAGATCTTAAAAAACTAAAAGAAGTTTTTGAAATTTTCAACCATCTACGAGTCCTGATTGCGGAAATATCGCCAACCAACCAAATTTTTTTGAACAATTTTAATTAAATTGGTTCGATATAAGGTAATATCTTTGGGTGTAAATATTTTGGGAACTAGAGGTCGTAAAGTTTTTTGGTTTTCGGTTTTAGAAAGATCTTAAAAAACTAAAAGAAGTTTTTGAAATTTTCAACCATCTACGAGTTCTGATTGCGGAAATATCGCCAACCAACCAAATTTGTTTGAACAATTTTAATTAAATTGGTTCGATATAAGGTAATATATTTGGGTGTAAATATTTTGAGAACTAGAGGTCGTAAAATTTTTTGGTTTTCGGTTTTAGAAAGATCTTAAAAAACTAAAAGAAGTTTTTGAAATTTTCAACCATCTACGAGTCCTGATTGCGGAAATATCGCCAACCAACCAAATTTGTTTGAACAATTTTAATTAAATTGGTTCGATATAAGGTAATATCTTTGGTTGTAAATATTTTGGGAACTAGAAGTCGTAAAATTTTTTGGTTTTCGGTTTTAGAAAGATCTTAAAAAACTAAAAGAAGTTTTTGAAATTTTCAACCATCTACGAGTTCTGATTGCGGAAATATCGCCAACCAACCAAATTTGTTTGAACAATTTTAATTAAATTGGTTCGATATAAGGTAATATCTTTGGTTGTAAATATTTTGGGAACTAGAAGTCGTAAAATTTTTTGGTTTTCGGTTTTAGAAAGATCTTAAAAAACTAAAAGAAGTTTTTGAAATTTTCAACCATCTACGAGTTCTGATTGCGGAAATATCGCCAACCAACCAAATTTGTTTGAACAATTTTAATTAAATTGGTTCGATATAAGGTAATATCTTTGGGTGTAAATATTTTGGGAACTAGAGGTCGTAAAGTTTTTTAGTTCTCACTTTTAGAAAGATCTTAAAAAACTAAAAGAAGTTTTTGAAATTTTCAACCATCTACGAGTCCTGATTGCGGAAATATCGCCAACCAACCAAATTTGTTTGAACAATTTTAATTAAATTGGTTCGATATAAGGTAATATCTTTGGGTGTAAATATTTTGGGAACTAGAGCCCGCAAAATTTTTTGGTTTTCGGTTTTAGAAAGATCTTAAAAAACTAAAAGAAGTTTTTGAAATTTTCAACCATCTACGAGTTCTGATTGCGGAAATATCGCCAACCAACCAAATTTGTTTGAACAATTTTAATTAAATTGGTTCGATATAAGGTAATATCTTTGGTTGTAAATATTTTGAGAACTAGAGGTCGTAAAATTTTTTGGTTTTCGGTTTTAGAAAGATCTTAAAAAACTAAAAGAAGTTTTTGAAATTTTCAACCATCTACGAGTCCTGATTGCGGAAATATCGCCAACCAACCAATTTTGTTTGAACAATTTTAATTAAATTGGTTCGATATCAGGTAATATCTTTGGGTGTAAATATTTTGAGAACTAGAGGTCGTAAAATTTTTTGGTTTTCGGTCTTAGAAAGATCTTAAAAAACTAAAAGAAGTTTTTGAAATTTTCAACCATCTACGAGTCCTGATTGCGGAAATATCGCCAACCAACCAATTTTGTTTGAACAATTTTAATTAAATTGGTTCGATATAAGGTAATATCTTTGGGTGTAAATATTTTGGGAACTAGAGGTCGTAAAATTTTTTTGTTTTCGGTTTTAGAAAGATCTTAAAAAACTAAAAGAAGTTTTTGAAATTTTCAACCATCTACGAGTTCTGATTGCGGAAATATCGCCAACCAACCAAATTTGTTTGAACAATTTTAATTAAATTGGTTCGATATAAGGTAATATCTTTGGTTGTAAATATTTTGAGAACCGGACCACGTAGAAGATTTTTGCTTACACGTGCGAATAGGGTTTTTAAATACCTTTCTTTTGATGTATATTTCGATGGGTTTTGAAAACATTTAATTTTTGGGGTCAAAATTAGCAAAGGGGTTAGCCCATGCTTTTCTCAAAAAGTCAATAAAAATTTATTTTTCGAAATGTGCTAAAATTTTAACATTGACGGAAAGGTCTATGAATTTCGAATTCAGCGCTGAAAACCGCAACCACTTACGAGTCTCCATTGCGGAAATATCGCTATCCAAACATTTTTTTTGAACAATTTTAATTGAATTGGGTTGAAATAAGGTAAATCACTTTGGATGAAGATATTTCGAGAACCAGAGGTTGTAAAATTTTTTAGTTCTCACTTTTAGAAAGATCTTAAAAAACTAAAAGAAGTTTTTGAAGTTTTCAACCATCTACGAGTTCTGATTGCGGAAATATCGCCAACCAACCAAATTTGTTTGAACAATTTTAATTAAATTGGTTCGATATAAGGTAATATCTTTGGTTGTAAATATTTTGAGAACTAGAGGTCGTAAAATTTTTTGGTTTTCGGTTTTAGAAAGATCTTAAAAAACTAAAAGAAGTTTTTGAAATTTTCAACCATCTACGAGTCCTGATTGCGGAAATATCGCCAACCAACCAATTTTGTTTGAACAATTTTAATTAAATTGGTTCGATATCAGGTAATATCTTTGGGTGTAAATATTTTGAGAACTAGAGGTCGTAAAATTTTTTGGTTTTCGGTTTTAGAAAGATCTTAAAAAACTAAAAGAAGTTTTTGAAATTTTCAACCATCTACGAGTCCTGATTGCGGAAATATCGCCAACCAACCAATTTTGTTTGAACAATTTTAATTAAATTGGTTCGATATCAGGTAATATCTTTGGGTGTAAATATTTTGAGAACTAGAGGTCGTAAAATTTTTTGGTTTTCGGTCTTAGAAATATCTTAAAAAACTAAAAGAAGTTTTTGAAATTTTCAACCATCTACGAGTCCTGATTGCGGAAATATCGCCAACCAACCAATTTTGTTTGAACAATTTTAATTAAATTGGTTCGATATAAGGTAATATCTTTGGGTGTAAATATTTTGGGAACTAGAGGTCGTAAAATTTTTTGGTTTTCGGTTTTAGAAAGATCTTAAAAAACTAAAAGAAGTTTTTGAAATTTTCAACCATCTACGAGTCCTGATTGCGGAAATATCACCATTCAACCAAATTTGTTTGAACAATTTTAATTAAATTGGTTCGATATAAGGTAATATCTTTGGGTGTAAATATTTTGAGAACTAGAGGTCGTAAAATTTTTTGGTTTTCGGTTTTAGAAAGATCTTAAAAAACTAAAAGAAGTTTTTGAAATTTTCAACCATCTACGAGTTCTGATTGCGGAAATATCGCCAACCAACCAAATTTGTTTGAACAATTTTAATTAAATTGGTTCGAAATAAGGTAATATCTTTGGTTGTAAATATTTTGAGAACTAGAGGTCGTAAAATTTTTTGGTTTTCGGTTTTAGAAAGATCTTAAAAAACTAAAAGAAGTTTTTGAAATTTTCAACCATCTACGAGTCCTGATTGCGGAAATATCGCCATTCAACCAAATTTGTTTGAACAATTTTAATTAAATTGGTTCGATATAAGGTAATATCTTTGGGTGTAAATATTTTGAGAACTAGAGGTCGTAAAATTTTTTGGTTTTCGGTTTTAGAAAGATCTTAAAAAACTAAAAGAAGTTTTTGAAATTTTCAACCATCTACGAGTCCTGATTGCGGAAATATCGCCATTCAACCAAATTTGTTTGAACAATTTTAATTAAATTAGTTCGATATAAGGTAATATCTTTGGATGTAAATATTTTGAGAACCAGACCACGTAGAAGATTTTTGCTTACACGTGCGAATAGGTTCGATTAATTAAATTGGTTCGAAATAAGGTAATATCTTTGGATGTAAATATTTTGAGAACCAGACCACGTAGAAGATTTTTGCTTACACGTGCGAATAGGTTCGATTAATTAAATTGGTTCGATATAAGGTAATATCTTTGGGTGTAAATATTTTGAGAACTAGAGGTCGTAAAATTTTTTGGTTTTCGGTTTTAGAAAGATCTTAAAAAACTAAAAGAAGTTTTTGAAATTTTCAACCATCTACGAGTCCTGATTGCGGAAATATCGCCAACCAACCAAATTTTTTTGAACAATTTTAATTAAATTGGTTCGATATAAGGTAATATCTTTGGGTGTAAATATTTTGGGAACTAGAGGTCGTAAAGTTTTTTGGTTTTCGGTTTTAGAAAGATCTTAAAAAACTAAAAGAAGTTTTTGAAATTTTCAACCATCTACGAGTCCTGATTGCGGAAATATCGCCAACCAACCAATTTTGTTTGAACAATATTAATTAAATTGGTTCGAAATAAGGTAATATCTTTGGATTTAAATATTTTGAGAACCGGACCACGTAGAAGATTTTTGCTTACACGTGCGAATAGGGTTTTTAAATACCTTTCTTTTGATGTATATTTCGATGGGTTTTAAAAACATTTAATTTTTGGGGTCAAAATTAGCAAAGGGGTTAGCCCATGCTTTTCTCAAAAAGTCAATAAAAATTTATAATATCTTTGGTTGTAAATATTTTGAGAACTAGAGGTCGTAAAATTTTTTAGTTCTCACTTTTAGAAAGATCTTAAAAAAATAAAAGAAGTTTTTGAAATTTTCAACCATCTACGAGTTCTGATTGCGGAAATATCGCCAACCAACCAAATTTGTTTGAACAATTTTAATTAAATTGGTTCGATATAAGGTAATATCTTTGGTTGTAAATATTTTGAGAACTAGAGGTCGTAAAATTTTTTGGTTTTCGGTTTTAGAAAGATCTTAAAAAACTAAAAGAAGTTTTTGAAATTTTCAACCATCTACGAGTCCTGATTGCGGAAATATCGCCAACCAACCAAATTTGTTTGAACAATTTTAATTAAATTGGTTCGATATAAGGTAATATCTTTGGGTGTAAATATTTTGAGAACTAGAGGTCGTAAAATTTTTTGGTTTTCGGTTTTAGAAAGATCTTAAAAAACTAAAAGAAGTTTTTGAAATTTTCAACCATCTACGAGTCCTGATTGCGGAAATATCGCCAACCAACCAATTTTGTTTGAACAATTTTAATTAAATTGGTTCGATATCAGGTAATATCTTTGGGTGTAAATATTTTGAGAACTAGAGGTCGTAAAATTTTTTGGTTTTCGGTCTTAGAAATATCTTAAAAAACTAAAAGAAGTTTTTGAAATTTTCAACCATCTACGAGTCCTGATTGCGGAAATATCGCCAACCAACCAATTTTGTTTGAACAATTTTAATTAAATTGGTTCGATATAAGGTAATATCTTTGGGTGTAAATATTTTGGGAACTAGAGGTCGTAAAATTTTTTGGTTTTCGGTTTTAGAAAGATCTTAAAAAACTAAAAGAAGTTTTTGAAATTTTCAACCATCTACGAGTCCTGATTGCGGAAATATCACCATTCAACCAAATTTGTTTGAACAATTTTAATTAAATTGGTTCGATATAAGGTAATATCTTTGGGTGTAAATATTTTGAGAACTAGAGGTCGTAAAATTTTTTGGTTTTCGGTTTTAGAAAGATCTTAAAAAACTAAAAGAAGTTTTTGAAATTTTCAACCATCTACGAGTTCTGATTGCGGAAATATCGCCAACCAACCAAATTTGTTTGAACAATTTTAATTAAATTGGTTCGAAATAAGGTAATATCTTTGGTTGTAAATATTTTGAGAACTAGAGGTCGTAAAATTTTTTGGTTTTCGGTTTTAGAAAGATCTTAAAAAACTAAAAGAAGTTTTTGAAATTTTCAACCATCTACGAGTCCTGATTGCGGAAATATCGCCATTCAACCAAATTTGTTTGAACAATTTTAATTAAATTGGTTCGATATAAGGTAATATCTTTGGGTGTAAATATTTTGAGAACTAGAGGTCGTAAAATTTTTTGGTTTTCGGTTTTAGAAAGATCTTAAAAAACTAAAAGAAGTTTTTGAAATTTTCAACCATCTACGAGTCCTGATTGCGGAAATATCGCCATTCAACCAAATTTGTTTGAACAATTTTAATTAAATTAGTTCGATATAAGGTAATATCTTTGGATGTAAATATTTTGAGAACCAGACCACGTAGAAGATTTTTGCTTACACGTGCGAATAGGTTCGATTAATTAAATTGGTTCGAAATAAGGTAATATCTTTGGATGTAAATATTTTGAGAACCAGACCACGTAGAAGATTTTTGCTTACACGTGCGAATAGGGTTTTTAAATACCTTTCTTTTGATGTATATTTCGATGCGTTTTGGAAACATTTAATTTTTGGGGTCAAAATTAGCAAAGGGGTTAGCCCATGCTTTTCTCAAAAATTTTACAATGACGAAAAGGCCTATGAATTTCAAATTCAGCGCTGAAAACCACAACCACTTATCTAGAGAACCGACTTATGAGGTTTGTTCTCTTTCACCCTACTAGCTGTTAGCTGTTAGAACAATACTACTCGATGAGCATGGGATTGTGGCCCCGTGCATTTTAAATAGGACCCACTCTAACACTACGAAGTTTTAGCAGTGGTACCACTTTACTTCAATTGAAGTAGATCTACTTCTTTTTTTCAAAAAAAAAATTAAAATCTACTTCCTACTTCGCACCATCACCAAAAAATTGAAATCTACTTCATTTTAAAGATCTCTATTTCAACCTCCTTCAATTTTACCAAAAAAGGCGAAATCTACTTCTTTTTTTCTCAATTTAGTATATAACCCCAGAATTTCCACAAGAAATCGAATAAATATGAACCAATACCAATTTAAAGTTTTATTTTATTCCTAAAAACTTTTCAAAGTGTGAAATCTTTATTATTCAGTTTTGTAAGAACTTATAGTAAACCAATTTAAATAATTACTAAAGTACCTATACATGAAGTCTGAGAAATTTATTTTTGTTAAACAAAGTTAAGTTTTAATATTATACAAAAATAAACATGTAGAAATAACTAATATTTTTGGTTTTGATTTTTTAGTTGAATTAATTTAAAAATATATTCGTACATATATACAAATTTACTTTTTTGTTATCACTTTTTTGTATAATTAAATTACTTTAATTTTAATTTTCTTTTTATAAAAAAGAATAACTAAAGTAGGTCCTGAGATAATTTTTTGTTCAAATTTTTTTTTTAAATAGAACTAAGATTTGTTATAAAACCATGTATACAAAATATTCATGTAAAAATGAAGTAAAAAATAATGTATGTTTTTTTTTAAATAATTTAAAAGTGTTATTAAACCTCATAAACCTCCAATAAGTGATATCGCCGAAACGAAAAGCGTATTTTGTGGGCTTAAGGCCGTAAAAAGCTATTTTGAGTCAATAGATTAAATTTAACTAAACAAATTTTGAAAAATATAGATTAACATACATAAAGAAAATTCATTTTAAAATCTACTTCGATTTTTCTCAATCTACTTCCTTTTTTTCTTCAAATCTACTTCGACTTTTTTTCCAAAAGTGGTAACGCTTGGTAGTAGACACTTTTACTAACCTTTTTTCATGTAAATTATGATTAATATCATTTTTTGTTGCTTCTGGTTCTGGCACATAAGTCGACCATTCACACAGACTCACCGATAGGAAAAAAAGAGAGAAATAAGAGAGTTTTCTTACTGTGCTCAAATAAAATCTGCTGGTGGGTTAGGCAAGGGGAGGTACGAGTCGGTTCTAGATAATATAGGTACTCTTTAATATCATTGATGAATTTTGTTTTGTGGATCTCTTTTGGGTTATTAAAATTTTAGCGAAGCACCTCATATTCAATAATTACAAGCTATATAATACACATTTCATTTGTTAGAGATGACCTCTATACACTGAACAGACTGAGGGTCAGTTTGTTCGCAGTGGGTTAAATATGTACATATATACCATGAAACGTGGCGCTAATCAACCAAAATCGGCTGATTAGCGATTTCCATGATTAAGAACTCAAATTATCGATTTCTTTATAAGAGTTTCGGTTATCAGGCACATTCGATGATTTAACAGTTGCAATACCTAGTCTTTGATTAAAAATGATCAACTGTGAATAGATTGGCCCTGAATCGATTAAAAACATAAATAAGCATAAAGGATTGTTCTAATTCGCAGTCACATGTTCCTCTTTTTTGACAACAAATATCTAAATATTGTCTTATTTTCGGAATGACATTAAATTTAAGAAAAAAAAAATTAAATTGAAACAAAATTTTTATTTAATTAAAAATTGAAAAATATAAAGATTATGATTATAACATTATAACGTTATTACATAATATATTCATCTCGGTTTTTCAACGATTCAATATATTTTTGCACGGTTTTAACGAGTTGCCTGAGGTAATTTGCTTGCATCTACGCTACACCACCTGCACCAGCTCCTTTAGTTAAATCGGAAACTGCCTCCGTTGCTGATGTTACAGTGTCCCCTACTGTTTCTGTAACTCCTTCCAAACCTGCTGTACCTGTTGCTTTTCCCAAAGTATCGGCTTGAGCAGAATTTTGAGAAAATCCAATAATAGCGACCAAAGCGAAAAGGACAATAACAAACTTGAGTGACATTATTTTTGTGTTTTTAATGAACCGTTTTGCTTAAAAGTGAAAACTTAACAATTTCGAGAACAAATCGGATCTCACTTTTATACCAATTTGCAAAATACTGTTAAACAAACAATCTTTTCATATTTGATACTTGGGTAAACAATGCCTTAAAATTAAGTTGAATTCAGCATTTAAGTTTTTTTCATTTGTTGATTTAATTTGATAACATAACAAGGTTATTCAAATCTCTTAACACCAGCTGTCAACAAAACAATCACTAGACGGAAAAAAACTTATTTTTTAGAAATAAGAGATTTTGAAAGCAAATAGAAAGCAATTATAAAAGCAAACACACGTTTTTTGCGAGATTAGCGGCCCAATTAAAGTATAAAATTAAAGACAAAAAAATATTAGTTTTTCTTTAATAAATAGATAAGTATTTTTTTTTGCACAAATCAAATAATATCATAAACTTCCAATCGTATCTATCGTGCTTGGGAGTGTTTTAATGAGAACGAGGATGTCCTTAATGCAGATAACATGGACCTGATAATATGCAAGTGAAGCTAAACCCGGTCAATTTGTATGCCATTTCGTTTCGTATAAATACCAGGGCTCTAGGACCCATCGAAGGTTGACTGATGTTTTTGCCCTGAGTTATTTTAACCTGCTCCATTAACGAACCAACATTACAGCATTGTTCAGAAAAATAAACATAAAAATAAAAATAATAAATTAAATGCTAACTTCCCATTTTTGCCCTTGGAAACTATAGAAACCCGATGTTATTTCTCTATAAGAAAATCACCAGTTCAAGACAATTTGAAAAATTTCAGATATTCAATATTCAAACAAGCGAAGTGAAGCTCTCAAGTTATTCGAATTAAAAAACATTTTTCAACAATTTAACTGGTTAAAAAAAAAAAACAAAGCTGTCGCCGCAGTGGCCTGTGGGTCATGGGAACCGTCCAAAACGTAATCCTCATTTAGAACCCGGTTTAGCTATACACATTAAGATGCTATATCTTTTAAAGAGTGATAGTTTTAAGGTGTACAAATTTATGAATAAAAACTAACTTGAGCTAATTTGAGCATACATCAAGCTAAGATCAAATATGTATATAAATTCAATAAAAATTAAGTTGAAAAAGGAAAAAGTGAGTAAAGCCAACAAATTTAATTTTAAAACTTCGAAAATTGGTTACTTTAAATTATTATTTATTGATGCGTCTGTTTTATACTGAAGAGAAGAAGAATTGTTCGGTAATGTAGAAAATGAATAAACTGCATGTTGTATAAAGTTGCCGCAAAGCTTGAGATGTGTTCATATCTTTTAAAACCATAAATGTATCTTATCGTGGTGTTAAAGACAAATATAAGTTTTCGTCGACTCTCAGCATCACAATTACAATAAATTTCACAACTATACATATGTAAGAAGAGGAATAACTAAGGTTTTGCCAACATCATTCGAGTTTTTATCGGGGTTAAGTATTAGGATTCTCTAAAAACTGTAAGGGCTCAGTATGCTTTACCAAAAGTTGAATTAATGTGATTTTCCCAGGTTAAGGACCTGTTGAAAATGTCTCCAAGCTTTTTAGCTGATTCGACAAAATCAATAGCGACATTATTACGCATTAAACGGGGGCGGGTCAAATAAAGCTGTTGTGGCGGGCAGGACAACCATGGACAAACCGGCACAGCTTCATAATAAACTTACAAAGATCAATAAATTGTCAATTTACAGACATTGATCCGCCGCCGCACCGTCGCACCGCAATGTGGTTTTTTGGAAATTGTTTGGTTTAAAAAAGCTTTCAAAGTTGGGAAATTTTTTTCAAGAATAAAAACAAATAAAATGCACGACAGGGTGTCGCGAACTTACTCTTATATGCGATCACGCTGTGGTTTAAAAGTAGTTTAGATCCATTCATCTGATTTTAAAAGAAATAAGTTAGTTATGGGAGCCTATATTTTATGCCGTCTGCCAAAAATGTAGCATTTAGTGAGTACATAAATATGAACAAATTAGCACCTTGTTGAACATATTATGCAATAAACTTACACTTTAGAATTAAAAATTGTTTAAACAAAAATCAATATATTTAGAAATAAATTGATTAAACAATTGTTTTGACACCAACGCGATGTACACCATCTGATTTCTTACACTAATATATGAGAAGAAATGTTTTAAAATCGTTGGAGCGGTTTTTTTAAAAAAAAATAAATTTTTATATATAAAAATTTTGAAAACATTTTTAAGAAAGAAAAAATGCTACTACATTTTGTAGTATTTATTAATGTGGAGTTTATAAATTTATTTAAAAAAAAAATCATGTACCCATTTTCGAAATGACGTATTTTCAAAAATAATAATTAAAATTTTGATATGCAATATTATTTAAACATGTACAAAATTTCATTAAAATCGGTTCAACCAATAATATGGAAGATCTTACTAAAATTGGCTCGCATAAAAATTTTAATCAAAATCTTAGGAGCCGGTTCTGAGAAAGTGATGTTTTCCATGCCGGTTTTAAACACTTTTATGGGAGGTACCGTTATTTTTGGTCATAAGAATAATTTTTATTTAAAATCTGCTAGATATTGCTAAAAACTGCTAAATGTTAAGTTTAATAAAAATCGACCAAGTCGTTTTTGAATTATTAAATTCTCGAAAAAAAAATTTGAAACTTTTTTTAGAAATCAAAAAAAAATTTATTATTGTATTACTTATAAAACGTCTTGAAATATTTTTTATAACAAAATTAGTCAAAATCAATTGAGCCGTTTTTTTTTTTTTTAATTGAAAATAAAAAAAAATGGTTCTATAGGAGGTTCTATAAAATGGTAGCTTTTTTATTTGTAAAAAAAATTACGGAATTTTTTTAAAAAAATTTGTGGGCAAGTTTTTGAGAGTAATTATATTTTCATTATTTGCTTAAAAAATTGTACCACAGGTAGCGTAGGTGTTATAAAAATGAAAATAAAACGTGTGGGGGAATAGTAGTAGTAGTAGTAAAGTGATTTAATTGAGACATACATAAATAACAAATAAATTAATAATTACATAGTTTACAAGTTTAGTTTACAATTTTCACAAAAATACATTGGCTTATGCCGTCAGCCGAAAAGGAGTTATTTTATAAAGCAATAAAGTTTTTTGTTGATTAATTTATCGCGAATTAAAAATACATAAATACATATACAAAAGTACAATATCAAAACGATTCTTTAATAATTTGTTGTCGATATTTTAGAGCAGATTTCAGGTAGTTGTAGAGGATTTTCCAATTTTCACCATTTAATATGTTTATAATTTCATTTGATGAAAGAGTATTTTTTCCCCAAGATAACCTTCGGATCGAGTTCAGGATGGGGCAGATACCAATAAAGTGATATATATCTTCTCTGCATCGCAGGTTGCACAAAGTGCATTCTGGATCTCTGTCGTCTCTATATGGCAAGTAGTTAAGGTTGATGAGTTCTCCCCTGGCTTTGAAGATCGTTGATATAAAATCCAGACTGTTTCGGTCATCGAAATAATTTTTATCACCTAGATCATGACTCAGTAATCTATAGGTACTTCTTGCTTGGCTTTGCTGACTTTGTTCTTTAAACGCATTCCTTATTGATTCTTCAATTTTTACTAAGAGCATCTGAAGGGTGCCATCGAGAGTTCTTCCATTGTTTTGGTGAAGTTGAACATCATGGATCTCACTCAATCTCGTCCATTCCGTAAAGAATGGGGGGGAATATGTCCAAAAAATACTAGGCACCAAGTTTAAAGAAAATCGACCCATCCGTTTAGGCTGCAGCTGAAAGTTAATTTCAACTTTGATCAAAATCTCGATTTTTATTTACGAATCCATATCTTGCCATTTATCGCAAGAAATAACAAAAAATAATTTATTTATTTTCTTTTTTGCAATTATTGTGGTTGTTACGTCGTCGTTGTTTGATTTTTAATGAAATTACTATTTTAAATATTTTTTTTTTTTATTTTTAACACTTTTTATGAGTTTTTGAGGTTTGAATCTACAAAAAAATGTCGCTAGATCACTCTGAAAAATTGCCGAGATATTTTAGTCTAACTATTTGTTATACTATATATATATTCAAAATTATTACAGTTACAACTTCTGACAATGTTCTGAGATTAAAAAATGTGTTAAAAAAAAAACATGTTAAGTTTTTATCTGTCTATAATGTTGATAGAATAAAAACTAAAAACGATATCGATACCAAAATACCTGCAATCTTATAGATATTTTATATAATTTATTTTTATAATGTACTGGCTATATAATCGGACTAAGACATGTGAAATCTAAAAAAAAAATCTGAAAATGAGTTATTTTCCAGAGATAGTAAGTCTTTTAAATGTTGAAAACGATGATTAATTTTTTGATTTTTTGTCCTGAAAATATTAAATTAATTTAAAAAAGGCGCATTATGTTTTCTATTTTATTTTACTAAAAAAGAAAATTATTTATTAAAATTTTGATCTGTTTACTTTTTTTCTACACTTTTTTTCACATAAAATTGGTCACTCAAACAGTTAAAATACTTGCTAACAACGTTCGCGTGAATTTTCGTATTCTGCTTTCCATCGGAGGAAAACGATTGTTCCAAAAAGCATTAAAATTATTATAAAAATTAAATTTTAACAATTAGATTCTCTTAAGAATATCAAAATAAATTATTGATAGAGCTTTGAACTCGAAAGATTGAAGAGTGTAAATAATAAATTTGTAAAAAATTAAATGAGCAATTCACGGTTAGTTGAATAGGGCTGTATTACATAGTCAAAAATTAATATCCTGGTTCAGTCCATCCAAAACAATAAAATTAAAACTTATCATTCTTTTATTTAAAGTTTTATTTCCATTTAAAAAGAGAACAAAATTACACTTCAAAATTATATAATTGCAATTTCTATTATCTAAATTTAAGATTAAGGTAAATCATGTTGTTTTTGTTTTGCTAATCGTATGCATAATTTTTATGAAAATAAACAATAAAGTTTTAGTAAAGGTGTATTGCAAAATAAAAATCAATAAAAACAGCGAAATTTTAAATCAGTTTTTTTTTTTTTAACAAAAAAGCATAAATTGTATCGAATCCTTGTGTATTCTTTTGTTTTATATATATTTACAACTTTTTTAAACTCTTTTGATAAAATATTGAGTGCATATTCTTCCACAGAATTTTTTCGTCTGCTGGATGATTTTTTCTTAATTCTTGCGTCAATTTCTGTTTGTTTTGATTCAACTTATTGGCTAAGAGTCTTTCTTACTTTTATTAAAAATAAAATGCGATATTTATTTTATTTTTCTTCAACATTTTTTTCGTGTATAATTCAACATGATGATTTTGTTTTGTTTTTTTTTTTTTTTTTTTTTTTCGTTTTGACGAAATAAAATTTCAACTACAAAATTGAAAATAATAAAGTGACGAATTTTAAAAATTAATTAATTATTTATAATCTAACTAAGATTTTATTATATTTGTTTTATTACATAACTCAAGTATATAATTTCCATTTTATTGTTTTTTTTTTTTTTTTTGTATTGAGGAATTCGTCAAGTTTCCTTTAAAAAATACATATAAACAATGAAGTAGTATCTCACCATTGACCCTTTTGAATAAAATGCTTGAAGTTCTCCACACATGGCGCACTGCACCATTGTCGCACTAAAATTTCCTCTTCCTCTTCGAGAGACTCAATAATTTGTGGTAAAACATTTTCAATGCTTCGGTTCTTCATCACTGAATAGGTCTAAAATTTTAAATTAAAAATAAAACACCACACTGCTAGAGATAAAAGAAATATTTATTGTTTTACCTCGGAAGAAAGCGATGCAATTCGCTTTGCTGCACTCAATGCTTCTTCATTTACTTTACCAATGCATGTTAGTTTGTTAACAAGACCCGATAAGGCAGACTCTGTTGAGTGTAGTTTCTCGGAGAGCCATAGGAGTTTTGTTTTCTGGATAAAAATAAGGCAAATAATAATACATTTTCTTTTATATTCAACAATTGATAAATATATGTATATAATTATATAATTTATTTTATATTTTTAAACTTACAAAAGTTGAACGGATTTTTGATGTTTCTGAAAAAATAAAATATCCTTCGGGAATTTGTCCAATTTTAGCATAAGGCGTTTCGTATGTTCCTTTGTCACTACCAATGACTACATCGAATAAAGGTAACATTGTTACTCCCAAACCAGAGTTGGAGCCATTAACGCCAGCTATCAAAGGTTTGCTTAGTTTAGCCAGAGTTGTAAGAAAATTTCTAAGAGAAAAAAAAATTGAAATTAGAAATTATTATTCTTTTTTTTTAAATATTATTTTGAGATTGCGAGGCATTATTATGAACGAAATTTATAGAACAAGAATTTCAAGATTTCATTTTACCAAAATTAAAGAGCTTATCCTTTGGGTAATATGAATATGGATGTATGAATATATATTTACATATACATATGTATGTACATATATAACGGGTGTTTTTTTTAGAGGTATAGAACTTTAAGTTGGCAACACTATTTTAACTGGCGGCCATTTTGTCAGCTGTCAATTGATTTAGTTTAAGTTTGGTTTGGCATTTCAACATGAATAGACTGTTGCCTGAACAATGCTCCCAAATTGTGCAGAACAAGATTGCCGTTGATCCAAATTTTCATAAGCGAATTTTGTTTAGCGATCAACCTCACTTTTGGTTGAATGAATACGTCAATAAACAAAACTGCCGTATTTGGAGTGATGATAATCCTCAAGTGTATGTTGAGACATCGTTACATCAACAAAAACTGAGTGTTTGGTGTGCTTTATGGATTGGTGGAATAATTGATCCGTACTCTGTTAAAAACGATGCTGGACAGAAAGCCATGATTACTGACTTTTTCGTTCATCAATTGAACAACCATGATGTGCAGGAGCTGTGGTTTCAACAAGACGGCGCGGCTCTTGCCACAATTGATTTATTGAAGGAAACGTTTGGTAACCGCATAGTTTCACGTTACGGACCCGTGAATTGGCCTCCAAGATCGTGCCACTTGACTATTTTCTGTGGGGATATGTGAAGTCGCTAGTCGCTGCGCCGATAAGCCCGAAACGATTGACCACTTGGAGGACAACATTCGTCGCGTTATTTACGATATACGCCCATAAATGTTGGAAAAAGTCATCGACCTCCAGATTAGACTACTTTTGAGCCAGCCATGGCGGTCATATGCCAGAAATCATATTTAAATTATAAAGCCAGAAGATTATCTTTCGAATAAAGTAAATTTCATGTCAATTTAAAAAAATCATCTTTGTTTTATTCCATTTCAAAGTTCTATACCTCTAAAAAAACACTCTTTAAATGTATAGCTTGTTTGGACCGAAAACAACTACATATGTATATCTAACTGCCATACAAAATTGTTGATTCGTTAAGGAAAATTTTATTTTTCTCAAAAACGGCATCACAGATTTTTATTTAAAAAAACTAGTTTATTAATGATAAACAATTTTTCTTCCTAAAAAGCATTTTTAAGAATACCTTCTACACAACCAGATTTTTTATTTCCGAATTTCTCGAAAATACTTTTACAGATCGATTTTTCTGAAATTTGACACTATCGAATGCTCAAAAAAATAGTCTTTGAAAAGATACAACCATACAACTGTTAAGAAAACTCTTATTTTAATCGAAAGCAGCTTCTACGATTTGGATATTCATTTTTCTTTGTGTGTTTAATTTTCGAATTTCTCACTATCGGCTTAGCCGATTTAAATACCTCAATAATATTGCATATCAAAATTTTTAAAAATATATTTTTTAAATGTAAACAAAAGTCTATTTCTCCAATTTGAGTATTAATGGCTGAAAATAATATGCATAGTTTAAGTAACAGGATTTGTAGTTTGTATAATTTTTCGATGCAAACGCAATTCAACAATTTATGTCCATTATATTCGTTTTATTTCTAAATGAAATACTATGAATGCATAAAAAACACATTTTATTAAAGGGTTTTTCAACAGGGACGCTACAAAAGTAGAGCAACAGGGACTGCAAACGACGCCATATTTCTTGCCGCTCTTTTGACATTTCATTTCTCTTCAGTAAGGTTTGCCATTTCATGATGGAAAGATATATGTATGTACGAGCCAACAACGAGTCGAAATTATTAAAATTTATTACCGAAATTCGGAGTCAGTGGCCTCAACGTTAAGAGCGGATTTTCATTGGTCAGGCAGCAATCCACACGTACTCCATGAGTCATCATTGCATCCCGAAAAAATTACGATTTGGTGTGGTTTATGGGCCGGCGTCGTCATTGGGCCGTACTTCTTCCGTGATGATCAAGTACGGCACGTTACTGTGAATGTGGGTCACTACCGTTCAATGATAACCGAATATTTTTGGCCCCAATTAGATGATATGGACTTGGAGGACATGTTGTTCCAACAGGACGGCGCCACAAGCCACACAGCGAATGTCACAATCAATTTATTGGAAACCAAGTTTGGAGAACGTGTTATCTCACGAAATGGTCCAGTCGCTTGGCCGCCTCGGTCATGCGATTTGACGCCGTTAGACTATTTCCTGTGGGGCTACGTCAAGTCTATGGTCTATGCCAACAAGCCAGCGACGATTGATGAACTTCGTACGAATATCGAACGTGAAATTGCAGCAGTATCGGCCGATTTATGCTTGAAAACCGTCGAAAATTGGGTTCAGCGTCTGGACTTCTGCAAGCGTGCCCGTGGTGGCCATGCAAAAGAAATCGAGTTCCATACATAATGGCATCAAACGTACTTTCACAGGAATAAAGAATTTCATTGATATCCAAAACCGTTTTTGTTTTATTTAAAAAAAACTTTTGTAGCGCTCTTATTGAAAAACCCGATATGTAACCAGTTACACAAATTAATCAAAATCAAAAGCGAGCTATGTATAAGTATTTTATTATTTTTACCATTATTCGCACAACATAAATAAGGTTTTGGTGTTATTTGAGAAAATTGCCTTATTATGTTATTCTAGTTAATCGATTTTGTTGTTATAATTTTGCAGTCCATAACCGACATACATATTTCGCATATCTTTGGATTTTAAAATCTATTTTTTATATTAATTAAAACAAACAAAAAAAAAACAAGAAAATACCTGATTTTAATTATTTTTTTTTTTCGTCAACAATATAATATAAAAATAAAGCTCTTAATTATGACAAGTATTTTTGTGTTAATATCTAGATATCCCTCTAGAGAATCAGGCCAAGTTTTGAGAAAACTGCTGCAGCGGTAGGTATAGGCGGTGATGTGTGAACATCTTACCTCTCGGTATAGGGAAATTGAAAATGAACCGACCACGGAAATGATAATAATAATAGATTTAAAATAGCTTTCAACGGTCTTTAGTTCACGTTCACAAAAATTGGCCTTTCGTCCCAGAGGCGCGGCGTTTTTACGACTCATCAGTTGACTACTGGGGGCCTTGTTCATTCTAAAAGCCGTTAAAAGCTATTTTGAATCAATAATTCAACAAGTCCAATTAAGTAGTGCTAAGTCTTCTACTTGGTTGATGTATAATCGTCAGCCTAACTAAGAACTGCATTATCTGCGTTCATAGTCAGATTTTTGATCGAACTAACCTAACCCAACTGCAGTACCTGACGTTCATAAACGTCAGACTGTAGTCAGCGTCGGGCAGATTGTGCAGCTGAATTTGTTTGGCTGCAGAAAGAGCAGGGACTTAAAAAAAAAATGTGGGTCTCGACATCTTAAAATGACTACGGAATATATCGCCAATATACTCTGAAATCACCTTCATGAAGAATGCGTTTTTTGGCAATATGCGATATTTCTTAAAGCTTAGAAATTGTTTCGTTATAATTTTCTTTCTATTTTTTCTTTGCAAAATATTTGTGCCAATTATAATTTTCTTCGGTAATAATAATAACAATGTACCTTAATTAGGTGCAGCATAAATGGCTTACGCGATTAGGATTATTGTCTTAAAAAAAAAAAAACGGTTAAAGAATCCACGATCCGGACACTGTACACCAGAAAATCTAAAAATATGCAATGTCTTTTTTTTACCTTTTCGTTTGAGAAAAATATTTGAAATATTTTGGTTGAAATTTGAATTTAATTTTGTCTGTACGTCTTTGATTTTTAAACATCTTAACTCTCGTTATAGGAATCGGATATAAAGGAAATGAAATTAAAGAACCATTTTCGTATTTTATGATATTGGGGATTCCTCATTTTTGTCATCGCGATTTTTGTCCGTTTCCTGAAAAAAGGCGTATTTTTACACATCTACACCGCGAGTTCCAGTTTTCACACACATTTCGCAAAAGAACAAAATTTACAAGCACGATTTCAACTTAGATAACATTCTTTTGTAAACACATTTGTTTTTTTTCAATAAATTAACCAAATAACAAAACACATTGTTATTTTAGGTATTTAAAGGTATTTCTGGTTTCAATTTTTAATTCATATTTAGAAGCTTTTTCCCTTCTTATCAGAAGAAGAACTGTCATTTGATGAGTTCAGATGGCTTATGGAGGCCATTAATGTCGAATTTGATTAAAATCTCGGGGTTAATTTTTTGTACGAATGCAAAACTTGCT
Organism: Epistrophe eligans; assembly: GCA_951394125.1. Taxonomy (NCBI): domain Eukaryota; kingdom Metazoa; phylum Arthropoda; class Insecta; order Diptera; family Syrphidae; genus Epistrophe; species Epistrophe eligans. The sequence continues at coordinate 32,557,046 of OX596029.1, forward strand.
AAATACTAAAATAACGTCTACATAAGAGAATAAAATTAGTAATAAATTGGAAGTAATTGCATTATAACTTGAAATCTTTTAAATTACATAAATTTTGGTATGAATTGATCACGCTCATTTTTTTACTCCATCTATTCGATTATTTTATTCTGAATTGATAGAGCGTACTCTGAGTTGGCTCAAAATAAAAAAACAATTGCTAGGTTTCAGGTTCCAAATGTGGAATGTATGTTAAAAGCAAGAACAAAAAATGCATCAATATACTTACTTAACTGCATTTGCCATTTGAACAGCAGCATGTTTTCTCTTTTCCACTGTCCCCACGGTAAGATCGGTAAAATCGATTCCCTGACAAAAGTTTGGACCTTCTGATAGCATCAATACAGCATTGCATTCTGTGTCCTTATTTAAAACCTCCAATACTCTACTCAATTCGTTCATTAACTGGAAAAGAAAAAAAATAATATGTAGGTATAATATAAAAATTCAAAAACCCCACTGTTAAGCATTTCTTACCGAAACAGTTAAAGTATTTGGCAACTTTGCTCGATGTGTGTTAAAGGTCACTTGCCTCACATTTCCAATATTCAGAACTTTAACATCATCTTTTGCTTCTTGGTCATCTTCCTCTTCTGCATTAGCCGAACTCTTTGTAGTTCGTTTGGCTGTGGCTTTTTTCATATCAGCTGACAAAGGATTCACCAGAATAACCGGACTCTTCATTTTCTTTAGCTTTGACTTATTTTCGGGTTTGGCAAATTCAAATTGATTTTCAGTTTCTGGAGTTTTTGGTTCCGCTTCAATTCCTGTTTGTGTTTTTGTGCCTTTTGATTGTTTTCCACCAGATGCTGGACCATCAACACTGAGACGATTGATACTTGCCGAACTCGAATATGAACTGTTTGATCTACGACGGATAATCATTGCATCATCGTCTTGTTGCTTTTTACGTTTGTAAACATAATCCCAAGAGGCAGATGCTTTCGGTTTTGTTTTGCGGTTTTTCGTAAGGACTGCTTCCTTCTTTGCTGGCGGAGTCACTGACTGCGAAATAAATTGAAGAAAAATTAACTTATTATGTACATTTTTATCGGAACTGTGATTATGGAATTCTTATTTTAACAAAAATAGAAGACTTTCTTTTTTTTCACAAAACAAGTACAATTCGTTTTTGACGTCGAGTCAGGCCGGAAGGAAAACACAAATCCATATCATAAAACCTTGTAAATAAATAATAACAAATAAGAAAGCCATTTTATTTAAAATTCTCCATCTGTTCGGTGTTCGGTGCCATTTAATTAATATTTTAGTGCTAATTATTAAAAGCTATAGAGATTCATTCCTGCTTGTTAAGAGATTGCTAAAAGATCTTTAGAATAGAATTTAGAAATATTAAATGGCTTTTAATTATTGAATTAAATATTGTTAAAAGAGAATTGTATTTGGTTTTTGAATTTAAAGTTATTGCAACGATCTCTGAATGCCAAAAATCCATAAGAGCAAACGTTGTCGATCCGAAACATAAATAATTAAGTTCTCTATGTTTCATTTTATGTGAGGTTATTAATAAAAATAAACAATTGAATCCTATATGTGAGCTTCAAGTTTTTCTTTGTTTAAAAAAAAATAAATTAATCAATTATTCATTAAATTTAAAATTCTGTTATACTTACAGGCTTTTCAACTGGTGAAAGTGATGCTGCCGCTACTGTTGCTGCTGCTATTGATTTACGTGCCGTTGAAGGCCTCGATGAAATCGTCTCAGTGTCTGGTGTGCGTTTGGATCTCTCTGTTTCCAAAGAATTTAACATATTCACGGCTCCCTCATCACCCAACAGTCGATCGATCTCTCTGGTATTTTTCTTTCTATTTCCACCATTGACTGACGGAGTCGTAGACGGTGGCCGTTTAATCGGCGGCGTCCCTGCCCTTGAACCCTCTTCAGCATCATCTTTCAATTTGGGCGTCGCGGTGGTTGCCTTTTCCTTCTTTGCGGGAGCCGGCGTACTTGGTTTTACCAGTTTGGCATAAGAGAATTGTGTCTCCGGTGCGTCCGGATCCCATATTATCTTTCTTTTGATTATTCTGGTTCGTTTGAATGTCGACTGCGGTGGCGGATCTGGTTGCTTCTTTTCAGCATTTATCAACTTTTTGGGCTGAGCTGTGTTGATGACTTTCTTTGTTGCTGGTGCGGATGTTGTTGGAGCTGGAGCTTTATCCTTGTCTGTGGTTGGCTCTGGCTTTTGAACTGTCCTCTGTGGCGCCTTGGCGGCCTGTTTGCTCGGCGCAACTGATTTGGGAGGTGGAGCGGGTTTTGAAGCTGCAGGTTTGACTGCGGCAGGTTTGATTGCTGCCGTCGCTTTTGATGGTGGAGCAGCTGATTTTGCCTGTGCTGCCTTGACAGGCGGAGTCGAAGTTGCAAGTTTTTTCTTTGGCGGCGAGATACTTCCATCAGAATCTTCGGCATTTGCATCATCCCCATCGCTCCAATCGGAGACTAGAGAAGTCACTAAATCAGCCGGCTGAGTGATAGATTTGATGTCCTGCTTGCGACGACGGTTGTTCTCGCGATTCCGCGCGGCTGGAGTTCGCGTCAGTGATTGGAACTGCTCCAGAGCAACTTTGTGCACCTGTTCCTTTGTGAGAGTTTCTGACTTTGTAGATTCCTTGCCCAGAGGATCTGATTCGACGAATTCCACTTCGCTGTCGATAATGTCAACAATCTGGAACTCCCCCTCGCCTTCTATGGTGACGCCAGGCTCATCGTTGTCCTCAGTATCTGTCCCCTTCAGAACTGCCAAAAGATCATCGTGCATTAAGGCAGTTTCCTCACGTTTGATGGCGGGAGCTGCTGCAGAACCCGTCGTTGAGTCTGGCGCATCACTTGTTGTTTCAGAAATAACAGTTGTGCCGTTTCGGCGTTCAGCTCCTCCTTTGTCACTGGAATTCTCCACGACTTCATCTGCTTTTGTCGCCGATGAAGTTTCTTTTTTTTCAGTGGGACTATCATTCGAAGAAGATGCGACGCCCATGGCCAACGCTTCTTCTACGATTCCGCTTTGGAGGACATTGGGCGGTTCATCGTCATCGACGTCATGCATTATAGCCAGGTCTCGCTCAATGCTTGTCAATTCATCGATCATACCCTGGTCGGCGGTTACATCTTTCGTTTCCTTGCCTCCGATCAAGTTTTTTTGCTTGGAATCTTCGTCGCCACTGGCTTCGGGTTCCGGAATTATCAGTTCAACTTCGTCCGACATTTTGGCAAATACAACTGTCTAGCTTAAGGTCAATTTAAAAGAAATAGTAATCAAAAATAAAAATTCCACAATTATTTGTTCATTGGAAACCCCAAACAACACGTGAATCTTTTTTATCGTCAAAAATTCTGGGTTAGCGCCATTTTTTCACTGACAGAATATCAAAAAGAAAGATCACAAATTGGAACTTAATTTGCTACAAATACAGCACTGCCAAAATGAGCACTCCGTTATGAATTCAATTATCAATGTTTTCGGAAGTATTTTTTGTTGATATTTAATTTAAATGGGGTTTTTTAATCTAAAAAAAAAAGAATTTCTTTAGATTTATGTAAAACAAACAAGCGCATGCAATGAAAATATGCGACGACCGACGAGACGATTTGATGCTGATGGCGATGGTATGGATGGCTTTGCTTTGCAACGCAACTCAACTCCTCATGTAATCTTTACTTTTTTCTTTTTCTTTTCTGGTTTTCTGTAATACAGTTCTTGTATGTTAGAAGGAGATAAACAGATACTATATTTAATGACATTCACAGTTAGATAGGAAGTGTTTGGAATGTGATGGTTTAAGGTGATGCCAAAATATTTATGAATTTTTAGAATGCGATAAAAAATAAAAGGCGTGTTTTTTTGTAAGTCTGGAGAGAAATGGTCGAAAATAAAACGTCGGGGCTAACCAATCACCATGTTAAATACTACAACAACTAATCCCCTACGGGCTAAGTTAAGCCCAGAGAAATCTCCGGGCTTAACTTAAGCACCCAGAAAAACTGTGTTACCGGCGTGAATTATATACTTGCTCTCGATAGTTTGTATAAAAACTCCATATTGTTTCTGTGATGGTGTCGTTAATGCCTGTGGTCGTTTCGTTTTTTGCTTGCAATTCCCACCGGGCTTGCAAAGAAACACGCCTAATGAGGGATTGCTTTTAGACCACTGCAAATTTTAATGGGCGTTTCTGTTTTGAGTTTCTTTCCGATTGCAATATCCATTCAAAGGCTGCAAATTTTAATAGCTTTAATTTTTTGAAATGAGAAGGAAACATCTCATCACACTCTTTACTCCACTTGTGTCTCAAACAATAGGAAAAAGCACAAAGAAGAAATAGCGATAACTCTGCAATTATTTCAACCTGGCCAACGCATACGTCTCCCGCCGACGTGCTTAAAAATTTTAGGGGGTAATTGCAGCGTTTAAAAGCATTTAAAGGAAACAAAAATTTGCTACATTATTGTCAATTTCCGAATCATAGATTACCTATATTATCTAGAGAACCGACTTTTTCTCTTTCACCCTACAAGCTGCACTGAGAGGATTACCTCTACAACTCTGAGCAATGAGCATGTATGTACTAGCTGTCCAATGCCTTTTTAATGGAACCGCACGAAAAAAAAAAGTTTTACAATAATTCAACTTAAGACATGGCAATTCTGCCGTCTGTCAGACATACTTTCACAATAAACGTGTTTTTTGAAAGTCCATAAAGAATTGGACGAAAAAAATGACATCGGAGCAAAGCAATTTACACCTACATACAACAACAACAACAACAACTTAAATCCAGATAATTTTCGGGACTTAACTTTAGTCCCGATAAAAACTGTATTACCGACACTAATTATCATTTTGCTATCGATATTTTGTATGGAAACGTCAATTTATCTGAGTCATCAAATGGAAATTTGTTTTTATGAGAATAAAATGGCGGTCATTGTCATGGAATTTAGTTTGTTTGCTTATAAATGACTTGAAATTAAGTTCTATGATTTTATTTAATAATTTTTTATATGAATTTTATTTTTATGGCTAATTAGTTTTTGTTTTGCATGCTTTCCACAAAACTGAAAGAGTAGTGATGGCATTTTGTAACAGTGGTAAGCGTGTTTGCTGTGATGACTTTGGTAAGTCCCGATTGCCCAACGCCATATGGAACTGCAAAAAAAACTCGGGTATTAAGCCACAATAGTTACTGTAGAGTGAAATGTACTGTTTATTTGTTTTGAAAGAATTTTGCATATGAAAATTTCTTAATGTGTATATTCAGGAGCTCAACAAAACACACATAATATCGTTGGAAAAAATAATATTTTTTATCATCATAAATAAATTAAATAATTTTAATTTGTTATATAAATGTATAAGGATTATTTTAATTTGCTTCTTTACACATTGTAAGACCATCTCCAATACAAGCTGCATAAGCCATAATGTGAGGTAAAATATTTTGTTCCACAACTCCAGAAAACAAATGCGCCCAAGGTCCTGTGAATAGTTTCGATAGATAGGTAAAGCATTTCAAATAATTATTTTGAAGACCAAATCATACCATTTGCATAAACAGCGACATCTCCACCTCCGTGGGTCTCATCAACACTGGGAACAGTACTGGGATATTTGAAGTCCTTGTCCACTTTAATCAATAATAAAATAAATCGAGATTATTAAACAATTAACTTGATTGCATTTTAAATTAACTCGAATTCAACAGATTGGCACGAGTACGATAACTATGGCGCCAAAAACTGATGACGGTTTTTTGTCAAAAACAAGCATTTTTTACTATGGCAGGGGGGGTCTATTTCGCCGCGTGTAGGAGGTAGGGGCAATTTAAAAAAAAAAATGACTTAAAATGAAAAAAAAAATATTAAAAAAACGGCAGCACTTAAAACGAAAAACTATACCGGTTTTTGAAAGCCAGAAATATTTTTTTAATCTGAAATTTAAAAGAAATTATTTATGTCAACGGTTTTTAAAAAAATCGCATGCAAACTAAAAATGTTGATGAAAAAATGAAAAAAAGTTTGGACCAATTTTTTCAAAATTGTGAAATTAGTTATCGTACTCTCCCCAACAGTTTGAACAATAACGATGTTTCGTTCGTTAAGTTGCTATTATTAATGGACCCAAGCTATACGTCTAGGTTTATACTGTTATAATTTCTTGTGAAAAACGGCTAATGCAACAACAACTCAACGCATCTGAAAATTTTGGGATAGGTGGATAGACTATATTATGTGATATTTTCTCAAACGCATTGAATGACTCTCAATTGGGTAGGTAACTGTTTTGTTCATCCCGTTTTCGGTTAAATTTTGTAACCGTTCCAATCAAAATTTGAAGAGGAAGAAGTGAAAAAGTATAATAACTCCAACGTCCAAATGAAAACGAGCGATAAAATGTTTTTAAAGGGCGATGGTTGATATTTAAAATTCCGAATTGCTTATTAAAATATTTCCTTTTTAATAAATAAGACCTGATATACCCCACCAAGGAGTCAAATGTTATTTGCAAATAAAGACAACCAATTAAATCAGATGAATATATTGCGATTTGATATTAAATTCGAATTGAAAATCGTTCGAAACAAATTAGAATTGAATTTTTTTTAAATTCCACATAACAGGTGATAGGGTCGGTTAACCTTAACCCCATAAAACACGAGAATGCATTTTACTGTTATAATTTTGTCTGGTGGTGTTCATTTACGTTAACTATGATGTTTGTTCTGAACTGGCCGTTTTTTTCTTCAAGTGAATTTTTAACCATTTAACAAGTTTAAAAAATTTAAATGGCATTTATTTAATTTTTCTCACGAACTGTCAATAACCGACGACCAAAATTAACTACACCGTTAACTGTATCAGAATATGACGAAGCAATTGTAGTAGTGTGGTATACTTAAGTATCTGTGAATAAGAAAGAGCGAGAACGTAATAGTATTTGAGATCTCAATAATATGATCAGCCGACATCCCTGTTGTTTTAGTCTTATACCCCTTGAACCCAAATTTATAAATTTACTCACAAACACCAACATTGGTGAGATCTAATCGGGATTTTTCGTTATTTATATGTTGATAGTAACTTGGTCCATTTGCATAACTGAGAGTTGTGTAAGGCAAACCATCCACATCGCTTAAATCCGTACTTAGTCCAAGAATATTATTTCCGATTGTCGGATATCCGTTTATGCTCATTGTGTGACCATGATCTGCGCTGACAACGATCAATGTATCAGCAGAATCAGTTAGGTCAACAGCTTTCTGTACAGCTTTCGAGAACTCAACTGTCTCCATAAGTGCTTTTTGGGCAAGATTTTGATGATGTCCATGATCGATGCGGGCGCCCTCTACAAATAGGAAATAACCATTTTTGTTTGTTTTTAACATTTTGATGGCTGCCTCTGTCATTTCTTCTAATGACGGATCTTTGGAAGAATCGGCATCAGTTTTGTAGGCCATTTCCATGGGTGCAAAAAGTCCGAGAAGAAAATCTGTCTGATCATAGTCTACTGATAGCAATTGATCACGATCGAATACTGCCTTGGCGGATCCTTTTTTCGAAGCTAACCACTCTTTGATTAGATTCCGGCCATCTAAACGTTCACCTGAATTTCCATTAGAATCTAAGGTTCCGTTAGACAAGAATCTCCTAGTGCCTCCACCTAGAATAACATTGAATTTCTTTCCGACATTTTCAGTTACCAACTGATCAGCAATGTCCTTGCAATTTTGTCGGTCTTGATCCTGTTGTGCGACTTGTAAGTCACTTTCATAGTCACGATGCCCTACATGAGCATATAAACCGGCAGGACTTGCATTTGTTACAGTGGTTGTTGTTACAAAGCCTGTGGCCTTCTTAGCCCTCTGTGCCCAACCAGCTATTGATTCTACTTGATTCGCTGGATCCTGTCCAGCTTGGCAATCATTTAATGTGACATTGGCCGTTACACCAATTGTTGCATAGTTCGCCTTTACTCCACATAAATAAGCTGTAGACGTGCATGCTGAATCTGCAACTTGTTTGTCTACACAAAATGTCTGCAAAAGATAATTTTGTTTTAATAATTATAATATTGACAAAATAAATTAAATTATAATCTTATAATAATAATAATAATAAAATTAAATTATAAATTAGATACAACCCACCTTCGAAAGTCCGACAATTGGAAACTTTTCAAATGACAATTTACTCCTTTCGCCCAATTTTCCCTCAAGTTGTCCACTAAAAATACGACTTGCTGATACTGTATCAATTGACATTCCATCCCCAAGGAAAAAGATTATATTCTTGGCTTTTTTTTTGTTAAGACTAATCTTAACTTTTTCCTGAAGAGCTTGTTGGGCGTCTTGCAACCAAAATGAAGCTGTGTCCATTCCCTCTTCAATTGGTAAGACATCTCGTTTTACTCGGGAAGCAGGAGCATGATGATATTCTGGAAAGAAATGCCAAATTTTAGGTAAATTTTATAAGGTTAAGTACACTTTATGCCAGTAAGGAATATGTGTTTTTCGTAAAGACTATATAGGAACTGGCTTTAAAAATTCTATAGCAATTAGGACAAAAATTATTCTGCGTATAATTCTTTAAAGAAAACAAACGAAAAATGGCCTAATGTGGAACAACTGTTTATTGGCGCCATATTTTCAAATCTATTTTGGTGTATATAATGTTTTTAGTTTTAAAATATTTTTTAACTAACCATACTAAACTTATTTTCTTAATAAACTCCACTTGAACACACCTTAAACAGTGGTAGTTCACGTAAAAAAGTAAGCAAACAAACCATTTTCACATTTGTAATTGTCAAAGTAAAATTTGGAGTTGAAACATAGAATTTTTTATTAATAAATTGTAACATTTTCGCTGATAATTAAGCCCAAATTATAAATATACATAATTAATAAATCTTATGTGCTTACTGCTTTAGTGGTATCCAGTGAGACACATCAATGTACGTAGAAACGAGAAGGGTTGATTCCACCCCAAAATATTTCTTGTTTCTACCTGTCTCACTGGATAACCTTTTAGTAAAACGACTGTGTAAACAGGCACTAAGGATATATATTGCGCGGGTTGTCAAAGTAGAAAGTGTAAGAAATTTAAAAAATGGCTGTTCGAGGGCCCACAAAAACTGGCACACCACATTATTACGAAAAACAATAAAATATTGATATTAGACATTTGTGAAGGAATTCGCCATTTTCTCGATTTTGTCAAATGCGCAGAACTGAACAAAAATGAAAACGCTATAATGATCTCAAGCTAAATACAGGCGATTGTCAGATTTTACAATACTGTCAGATCTGTCAGTGAAAAAACTGCCCCAAATATCTTACAATCGTCTGAACACATAATTTTGTCTGACAATATTGTCAGAAACGTCATTGTCAGGTAATTGTCAGACGACAATCTGACAAAAAATTGTCAGGTATCTTACAATCGTCTGAACACACAATTTTTATCATTGATTGACGATTAGGACATTGTCAGACTCATTGGTCATTGTCAGATGTTTTCATTGAAAACGTCTTACAATATTGCTAACAATTTCTTCATTTTTCGAAATGTCAATGAAACCCATCGGTTGGAGTCAAGTTGGTTAAAGAGATATAAAACAACATTTGTGTTGGACATTTTTTAGTTTTTGCACAACTCAAAAAGAAAATATCTATAAAGCAACTCACTTAAATTATATTTTACTAGCAAAACCCCCGCCCGCTTTGCAGGGCGTTAAACAAATTTAATTTCTTTTTTTAACAGATTTTCTTTATTTTTTTATAATTTTTTTATCCTAAACCTTCTACCCTTATTCCTCTTTAATTCAAAAAAAAAAAAATTAAGAAAATCGGTCAACCGGTTTGGCTGGTTAGCGAACGTACACAAAACCAAACTTTAATTTATATACGTATATACATAGATAGATATCAATTCCTTGTGTTGTGTAGTTTTATTCGGAATAAATTCAGTGCTTATGCTCGGCCGCCATTTGTCTTTTATTTATTGTTTTTAGCATGTTGTTGAATTTTTGTCGTATTTCTGACTAAAAATAGATAAACAAAATCTAACAATTGAAGCATCAATGGTCGAAAATATTACCATGGAAAACGGAAATTCAGCAATTTTTAAAGAACCCGATGATGAAAAGGAGGGAAGAAAAAGATTCTTTATTTAATGCAGAGGAAATCGATGGGAATGCTGTAGAACCTCCGCCAAGTAATGATGCCTCCCCCCAAAAGATGTAAACAATCAAAAAAAATTTTGTATAATCTGCCAACCGTTTGAACAGAAAAATTTCAATCTGACAATTTGTTCAAGTATATTATTGTCCGAAAATTGTCAGACAAGAGCTGACAATCAAACTGTCATATTAAAACTCTATATTCATCTTCATTGTGACCTAAGAATTTTTCAGCAACATTACTAGAAGTCCAAAATGATTTGTTTTCATAATTTATTCCGAAATTGTTTGCACTATCCATTCAGGCCATTAAGGATACTGTTGTCTAAGAGAACTGTTGACAAAATTCGGAATAAATTATGAAAGAAAAATGTTTCGGACTTGTACAAATATTGCTTAAAAATTCTTAGTTTTACAACTAAATGCTAGAATTTCAGCATTTCGTAATTTCTATGACGGAAAATTGATTATTATTGTCAAAAAGATTTAAGCTTTAATTGTTAAAATAAATTGACAATATCGGCCTTTTATTGGCGTTGATATACAGTTTTCATCACCCTGGGATCTTTGTCTATTTTATAATATATCTGTTTGATTTCTGAAAGTAATGCCTGAACCCCTCTGATTTGATGTTTATTTTAAAGCGATATTGATATTTATTATAACTGGATGATAATAATCCTCATTGTATTACCTTTTGTTCATTTAAAACATTTTCACTATCGTTTAAGATATAAAATATATTCCATTGTTTTAACCATACTGAAAAAATAAAAATAAAAAAACAACCAATACGTTTTGTTTTTAAAAATGCACTTTAACTTATTTATTTCACTTGTAAAAATTGTATGAATCTATCTACAGCCACCAGCACAATCACAACAAAATATATTACAAGGACCCTTTCCACAACAACTTCCTTCGGTAAGTTTTCCATCACGGCAAAGATAGTCTCCATGGGAGTAGACATAGTTGCAGCAATCAGATTTTACTTGCACCATAACGTTTGCAAAAATAATAAATATCGTTAATAAGATCACTAGTTTCATTTTAATTTGATTTGATATCCTTTTTTTTAATCAAGAACTTTTGTTTGTTTAATTTTCTGTCTTAAGCCTGACCAGATAGAATAACTGCATTATTCTGTGCAATTCTGCATTATTTAACTGGTATTTATACCCGAGTGCTTATAGTCATCTGCCTTGTATATGTAGATGAAAATCCAAGGTAAGTAACACATTTCTTTTAAAATATTTATAAATGCATAAAAAAATAATAATTATTAACAACAATAATATATCAACCATATAAAATTAATTCAAATTACGCTTCATGCTTTGGAGATGAAAATGTATTGAGATGTACTTATTTCTTTTAATGAACACATGCTCTTAAATTTGCAACATAGTTGTATGCTTGGCATTAAAACAACTTTATTGAGAATACTATAATTCACTATCTATACACATACATTTTTGTGTAAGTATTAATCGCGGCTCAATTTCTAAAAAAAAAAAAGAATTAATCGGCGGCGAGCGCCATCATAACATCAATTAAATTTTAAAAATAATTTTTATACTATTTAACTGAGAACTTGTTTTCACATAGTGAAAATCGTAAGGGGATTTATCTATCTAAAACACATACTATTTACAATAAAAGTTTCGATTTCCATTAACCTTAGAACAAACAACAAACTTCGACAACTTTAATGATTAAACATGCAATATCAGCTATCTGCATCAATAAAAAATCATCTTTAAAAAATAATTAAATCATGATATTTGCTTGCATTTTATTATTTATGTTTATATTTTTTTATTTATATTATTTTATTGTAGCAAAAAAAGCCGTGTTTTATTCAAAACTAAGTGTGGTGAGCGGCGGCGTTAGGCAATAACGAGCAAGGAAATATCACCCAAAACCGATTTGGAAATATCCCCCAAAAAAAATCTGAACAATTTTTGTGGTTTTTTTCTCGATTTGGGCGTTATTTCCAATTTAATTTTTTTTTAAGGAAAGAACGCCCAAAATAAAAATTTTAAAAGTCAAATGGGAAATAACGCCTAAAATTGGAAATTTCACACAAAAAAAATCCAGAAAAAGGAAATAACGCCAAAATCTTAGGAAATAATGCCCAAATGCTAGGAAAAAACGCCCAAATCAAAATCTTGTCAATAATTTCACTGAAACAACTCCGTTTTAAATCAAATCAAATTTATTTCACTTTAATAAAATAAAAATATATAAATAAAAATTCAAAAAAGAAATAAATAAATAATTCAATTATTCAATATTCAATAATCAATAACAAAAATAATAATAAAATAAATGTTATTCATTTTCAATTAAAACAGCGTGTATAAACAGTGTGGTAAGTATGGGGGGCATGCTGCCCCCCTGCAAAATTCAATTGAGTTGGTGGAGTGTACAGCTTGTGCAAGTTAATGAATAGATGATACATATTAAGTTTATCCCGTGCGTTATATGTTGCTCGTTATTTTGTAAACATTGTTGTGTAGCTGGAAATGTAAAAGGTAACTTGGTAGAAATCGGGTTATATAGACGCCTCGCCACTGGTTTGCGGTGATTTATGATTCAAACTATGAACTCCATGTGAACAAGATTTAAAAAGAGACAGATTTATGCAAGCCAAAGCCATCAGACCGAGAGGCATATGCTACTACCGAAAATTTTTATATAAATATTTTATTTATTTTTTTCTTATCAATAACATATGAAAATATACTATTAATAACTAGATTAATAAGAGCACTAGCAGCACAATATTATCGGCTCTTAGGTAAAAGGGATTGAAATTATAACTTAATTTTAAGTAGGTGTAATATTTTGTTTATAATATCAATATTGTATTGAATAGGTTCTTTTACCAATTCGATAGTGTTTGCTTTAACATTTATTTTTCTAAATATGGCTGCTGAGGGAGAGAAGGGACTAAGTAGATGGCTGATGGTAAGGTTGCTGTTGCAGATGGGGCAGATCGGTGGTGATTGTTTTTTCAATAGATATTGGTGTGTAAGATTGGTGTGACCTAGTCGAAGCCGGACAAAGTTAGCTGTCATTTCCTTTGAATTTTGTGATGGGTATATGGCAGCATGCATTTTATTGGGATTGATTGAAGTGTAGTGATGTGCGTAATCATTCCATTTCACAATTTCCGATTCATATAATTTGATTTGTATAAATCTTTGTAAATCACGTTGGGATTATTGGTCGAATGTGTATTGTGTATACCGGGGCAGAACAAATCTAGTTGGCGACTTCATCAGCCACTTCGTTGCCCCGTATTCCAACATGTCCATGGGTCCATTTGTTTAAATAAATAATAATAATAATAATAATAATAATAATAATATAGAGTGAGTAATTTGTTTGTCGAAAAAACCTAAGGCCCAGGTTTTCAGTGCAAGATCATTCCAGGTGAAAAATTTTTTTCATTCAATTTAGATCCCCTTATCGAATTTGGTGATTTAACTCTGGGTTAAAAATCTATTTATATTTCTGAAAAAGAAGTGTCACAAAACACTAACAAAAAAAAAGGGGGGCAACATAATTTGACATAAATATCTGTGAATTCAGATTACATCTCCTAAATTAGAAACATCACATATTTCGTCTCGAGATTATATCATGTAAAACATAAAAGAAATCAATTTTTTTTAGTAAAATGATCAAATTGGCCATTCGAAGCCTCCATAAATAATTTAGATTTCCAGACAAAAGGGCCAAAAGTTATTTTTAAAAGAAACTACAAAATAATCGAACATATTTAAGCGTAGACAGGAAATGCCCTCCAGAAATAAATTGAATTTACTAATATGTTTGGTATGATATTTTAACGATTTTCTCTTTAAATTAAAACAATTATCTTATAGTGCCAGTTTAACAGTCTATATTCTATAAATTATTAGTGTCATTTAAATTTTCTTTATTAGATCTGTTTGGTAACGTGCAATTTCTTGCGAATTTTCACAATTCGTTGTCAAAATCCATATAGGAAAAAAAGCTCAGTTTTGGGAAATTTGGTGACAAAAAAAATTCACCAAACAGGCATATTGGCGCAGTTTTATTGTCTGAGTAAGTGACACTTAAATGGCCAACATATTATGATAAAGTATCACTTATTCAGATAAGTTTGCACTGTCAAATTCGGTATTAGTATTATTTGCCAATTAAGTGCAACTAACTTCGACAGTGAAACAGTGTCGTCAATACTAAACTTAAAGTAAATAAATGAGTTTACTACGTTATTCAAGCTCTTTAATAAGTCTCCAGTATCCCAATACAATATAGATTTATTTAAATATTGTTTAAAGAATATACATTTTTCACATTCTTAACAAATCAGTTAACCTTTAAATACGTATCTAGAAAAGAAACTCGAGCAGGTAATAACGTACATATACATTGATGAAAGTAATTGCCACAGCACCAACTTGGATAAGACGGGAGAAAAGCAGTTTGAAAAAGTGACAGTTAATTTATTATGATTTTGTGTAAAATTATGAGAAAATAATACAAACAAGTTATAGGTTATTAACAGTTTCCTGTTATTTAAACGTTTCGTTAGTTTGAGAAAAACACTTTATTTTATATTTTAATGTCAGTGTAGAAGGCTTACTAAAATTTTTAAATTGAAAATCGCTTTGACTTCTTTTAAACGATGCAATTACCCCTTGCGATTTTTAAGCACATAGGTGGGGGACGTACAAATATGGTGGCCGGGGTAGATAAAATTACTGAGGTTGGAAAAAATTGCAGAGTTATGGCTGATTCTTCTTTGTGCTTTTTCTTATTGTTTGAGAAATAAGTGGAGTAAGGAGTGTGGATATATGTTTCTTTTTTATTTAACAAAGTTAACATCTATTAAAAATCGCAGTGTTTAAAAGCAACCGAAAGGAAAGCAAAAAAGAATCGATACTTAAAAATCGCAGTCGTCTAAAATCAGTCTTTAATGGACGATAGCTGTTCGAAAATGAATAGAGTAGAAATTTCAATGTTTTTTTTGTCGGAAAATTTAGCCAATATTTTATGCTACCTGCCAAAAATAAAGTTTAATGTATAGCAGTCATGTGTTGCACATACATATGTATGTATAACCTTAGTGAAATGTCAATAAACTTTCGAAAAAAGGGTACTCGGGTTCTAATTTAACATCGTCATTTCTTTCGTTAATTTCCCTGTTTTATAGAATAGTGTACTATAGTATTTTGGCATTTCGTCTATATGAATCAAATAAATAACAAAATTATCAACAAAATATCTCAAATTCACCATTAACCGAACATACATTGAACACAATTCCACAGGGCTAAACATCGAACAAACCTAGTTTAAACTGGAAATTGTTTTGGCACCAAAGTTATGTTCACCATTTGAATTCCTTAACAAATCTATGAAAAAAAAAATGGAAGAATGTTGGAGCGGGTTTAAAAAAAAAATATATTTGGTACAAAAATTTCAAGTATTTATTAATAGGAGTTAAAAACTCAAGTACGAAAAAAATCATCAACCCATTTTTAAATAAAATTTTCAAAAATTATTTTATTTTTTTTTTTTTTTAAATAGGGTTATGTTTGGAATGAATACCAGATAAGCGGCCACCATATGGCTTTATTCGCAAATGCTCATTATTTTGTTGACATTTCTCATTATCATTCTCGATAGTGTCGCTGAATATCATTATTCAAAGGTTCGTGGGCATGGTGGCATAAATTTTAGACATAAAAAAAAAAAACCTTAAAGAAAAAATTCCCAAGATGTTTAATCGGCAGTTTTGTGAAGTAAACGAACAAAGGTATTATCTGGAAGGAAGTCATTAAAATAATAGACAATCTAAACTTGTGTGTCATATGGAAGTAAAATCTTTCAACCTGTGAAATGCCCTTAGATTAGAACCAATACAAAAAATACATTGTTTGTATTATTATTCTTATAATTATTGCTATTTTACCCTGTACTACCTCTTATTATAGTAATTAAATATCTATTACATTTGTACAAAAATAGAATTCGAGATGAATATTGTTTTGTTTTCCGTTTATTGATTGGCTGTAAAATATAATTAGATGCACATTTTAACTGACTATTTGAATATTTGACGTCGCATTTTAATAAAATAATAATAAATTCAATTAATAAACCAAGGAAAATCATTTGAAGAAACTTATAAAACCAGTTATAGAAAAATAATTCTTGAGAACATGTTCTGTTTATGTTTTGATGTCTCCGGATGTGTCTTATGCAATGTAAATGCAGAATCAATGATTAATGTTTGTTTTTATTTAATAAGGAATAAACTATAGTATAAACATGTTATGGTTGCAGTGTTTTTTATTGGTGTAGTTAGAGATTTTTCTAGGGAGGGCAGCAAAGCCAGCTGATAAGCCATCACAAATTTAAATTTTGAAATTTGTCTAACTTTTTATTGATCAGCTGGCCTTATGTGTATCGCTCAGATGAGTGAGTGTAAATTTTAAAATTTTAAAACATTATTCCTTTCTAAGTTTTTTTTTTTTAATTAAAAATTTATAGTAAGTTATCTATGTACATCACATACATGAATGTGATATAATTCACTAACAGAATTCTATTCTGAAATAACGCTGACAAATCTAGAAGACTACGCACTATTTAATTTGACTGGTTAAATATTATTAATTAAAAAATTACTTTTAGTGGCCTTAAGTCCATGTTTTTCATTCCCGTTATCTTCTTTGGAATTATTTTCAGTAGTTTACTAGTTAGGACCTTGTTAATAATTGCGCTTTTGGAAAAAAAAATACATTTTAGGACAAAACAAATATTACTCATACGCCATAGTAAACCACCTTTTTTTAAAGACTCTTCTATTTTTGTATTTATGATTTTTTAAAATGAAAATAAATAAATATGATAATCAGGATGATTCGCATAAGATGCTAGAACGTGTGAGTTAGGCCAAGAACAGAAACAAATCAAAATTGAACATTTTCAATTGGTTCAATTATAGGTGGTGGGAGAGGTCAATTTTTTTTATAAAAATTATTTAAAATCAAAAGGAAAACATCGGCAACACTAACACAATTGATTTAGCTTTTTTTTAAGTCAGAAATTTATTAGTTCATGTCTAGGTATACCTTTTAGAAAACTTAAATTCGAGGCTTCAACCACCAAATCCCTTGCAGAGATTTTCCTTAAACTAATGAGTAAATTAAAAAAAAAACTCGTATAGAACTTGGGCCTTACAACTCTCAGCCATTGCTGTGTGTTCTGTGTGTATTATTGGCAAGAAGGGAGGGACCTCTATTTATCAAGCGAATCCGAACGGAAAAGGTGAAAAACACTTTTTCATGGCCAAGAATACTCTTGGAGGATTTGTTATTTGCTCGCACGAGGCAGTAACCCGTGAAAAACATTTTTTTTGTGTGGCATAGGATGCGAATAGAACTCAAGGCCTTCGGGGCAACAGTCTGGCGCACTAACCATTATGCCGCGGGCTACTAATTATGAGTATAATGGAGAAAAAAAAACATTAAAATTTTGTATGCATTTCCTCACGGCAATTGCGTCACATATGTACAATTAATACAATGATATCACTGTTTGAGCTTGGTCTTTTAAAAAGCACAGTGGAAGTTAGAATTTAGAATTATTTCAATATTTTAATTATTAATAACATTAATCGAAGCGGTAAGTTTCTATTTGTGAATAATCAATGTCTGTAAAAATATAAAATAGATATGGAAAAAGTATCACATTATACTCAAGTGATAAAATGGTTTTTATTAAAGCTGGGTAAAATCATGTTTAAAAATATAATTTAGTAAATGGTTTGAATGACCAGCTTAGAGTATCTTGTTGTATTTTATTAAATAGTCGGATGTATTATGGGAAAACATAATTGTATGCAATACCAATAGAACTCTGCAGGAAATTGGTAAAAAAAAATGTAAAGAAGATGTCAAGCTGTGTTAGCAAACAAGATATTCCCAAATTTAGAGGTATACATTTACTTTTCCAGGTTATGTGCTAACTTTATGTAAAAAAAAAAATAGCAAAAACATGTTTTAGTTAAATAATAATAATCGTATTTATAACTGGTTTTCTAGAAAGTTAAAAAAAAAATCATTGTATAATGGCAGCTGCTCGTTGTAAGAAAGCTTAAATAAAAATTCGAATTTCTTCTCTATAGGGAATTACCGACAGAAAAATGCTTTGCACCAAATTTTTAAATCTGACCATCGCTTTTAGACTCTAACTTAATATATGTACATTGGACGTGTACAGATGTAGGTACCTACTTTAGAATCATAATTTACTATAAATTTATCTTCCATCTTTATAGAAATATAACCACAAAAAAAGGCACCCAACAGTTATCATAAATCTTATGATGATCTTTTTTATGTTGCTTTAAAAGTTTTTTGTTGAAAAAGCATAATAATGATTTTGTTGATTCTTTTCTTAATTTTCAAATTTTTACGACATAAATGTGACAAAATATTATCTACCTTAAAATTTAGCAAAATTATTATTAAGAATTTAAAATCAGATCGAATTTATTTTAAACAAAATATATATTTTTTGTTTAGTTACCTCTAAGAAGAAAATTGTGGCTCCTTTTGTTATACTTGGTAATAATTATTTAGAATACATTGAAAATGTTTATAGGGTCGTTTTGATAAAAGTATGGTGTTACCAAAATGAACAAAGATAGAGAATGAACTCTACTCTAGCGTAGTTACTAGAGTATGTTACCAAAGAAACTACCAAAATGAATAAAATGAAGAAAAAAACACAAGTGATGAATTTCAGCTAGCGTACCTACATGTTGATCATCGCCAACCGACGAGATTCAGTGGAGGATTGTTGATAAATTTGTATAAAATTCGAAAAATGCTCGATTTAAGCCCACTTAGAAGCCTATAACTATAGTTATAATTATTGGATGTTCAATATTAAGCAAGATAATTAAAGTTTAAATGACAAGCTACAAATCTGCATAAAAATTTTTGCAAAGGCGTAAAAAATTTCATACTAGAAACTTGAAAAATTGTCTTTTTAGAACTAATTCCATCACGGCAAAAGAAAAAAAAACAAACAAAATATGTATGTACGTGCCAACAAAGAACATATAATAGAAGGGAGAAGACGGTGGAGTGTGTGCAATAAAAAAAAACACGTGGCAAACAAAATTGGCTTTGCATCGGGCACAAAAATGATATACATTAGGGGGATTCATGCAACGTCGTAAAACACTAGATAAGTTTATCTTTTGGTAAATGAACTGTCAAATTTTGTATGGGAAATGGTTTACGCAAATTGGATAAAATTATCTAAGGATTTTGTTGCGGAAACTTATACAAATTTATTTGGATAAACTTATACAAACGTCATTGTGACTTTTAGAATTAGACATTTAATATTATTTTGACGTTTAACGAACAGCTGATTCAATTACGCAGCATTTATCCAAATTAATAGAAAGGACGTTCACGCAAACTTTTGCGTAAACTTATCTTTTTACACAATTGGTAAAATTATCTCGTTGCATGAATACCCTTAATATGTTTATGTAGGTATGTATGCATGTAAGTATGTGCATGAACACTTGTAGTGGGTATTTTAAAAATAATAAAATCGTAAAGGTTGGATTTGTTTGGTTTCTTTGGATTATAACTTCTGTTCTAATAATCGGATGTTTGAGGTTAAGGTCTTAAAATTAATGTAAAATGTCAGTCTTTTAAATGAATCGATTGTTGAACCTAGAATATGTATAGTTTGGGTAAAAACTTAAATAACTTCTAAATCAAACTTATAACTTAAGTTCTAAGGGCCAGATGCTCAAGGTTAAGGTAAATCAGGCAAGAGGTAGAATTAACTTAGCTAAACAACTAAAATATTATAATCGAAAAGGGTCGATTTTGTAAACTGATATATTCTGTTCTAACCATCGGATCTTTGAGGTTACGGACTTACGGTCTGAAAATGAAGGTAAAATGTCAGACTAGAAAATGTTTTTTGACAAAACTTGACTAACTTCTGAATCAGTTTGATTATTTAACCTAGAATATGCATAGATACCTACTTGAACCTATTATACATATAAAATTATAACTTAGGTCCTGATGGTCAGATCTTCATGTTTAAGTCTTCAAATGCAAATAAAATTGTAGGCTTTATCTTAAAGTAGTTCATGAACTATTCAACTTGGTTGTCAACTAAATTGATGCTTGCCGCTCATAAACTCAGTTAAAAGAATACAGCTTCAAGTCTCAAAAACATTATTTTTTTCTAAAATGAATTACGCGACTCGATATTGTTAAATTGATTAAAAGATGAGTTCAAAATATTTTAAAATAACCGTTCGTACACGGACCAGGTTTACCTAGACATTTAATCAAACACATGGGTTGATTCAAAAACAATCAACTGAGTCGAGAACTAAGTTGAACCGTATAATATGATGTATGCTTTAATCGATCTGTAATAATTCAGTTACCTTTCTGCAGAGCTTAGCTAGGCAAAAAAATGTCAAATATATACCTAGATATAGGTTAAGATAGATGGTAAGTATCTTTAATTTCATGTATAAGTGCTGTACCGGTGCGGATGAAAATGAGTATAATTGTGTAATTGCGAGTTAAGCTACAATTAAAACTAAGATTCATCTTATTAAAAAAATTAACATCATTAATTTAACCGCCAACTGGGAAGTGACATTAAATATACAAATTGGTACTTCAGACCGTTGAATGGTTTTCAAGGCAGTTTGTGAACTTATAATGTAACTATAGTGTACAAAATAAAAATCACAAAGATTAGACATGTTTTTGTTTTATCGACGTAATACAAGTCATTTTCAATATCCCCATACTTACTCTATGAGTGAAATCTGTAAATTTTTTAGAAAGGAACGATTTAATATTTCAAAAGAAAAATAGTTGAGTGGAAATGAGAAACCAATGTTACTTTTGGCATTTGGTGTCACAGTGTATTCGCCACACTGAATGTATGTCAATAATGAGCTTATCAGTTTTTATTTTGAACTCAAATGACATTATAGCGGGATGTTCTCAATAAACACACAACGCTAGATATAAGCATGCTGCAAAATTCTACGAAAAAATATTACATTATTGATCAGTATCAGTAGGTACCTACATACGTAATGTATTAACATAAAATCTATATAAATATTATGATTATCATACTAAATGCAGTTCTTAGTAGAGCTTCTAATCAACAAAAAATATAAGTATTACAAACTAATTTAAAATTTATAAAATCAAATGAATACTTAGCGTGGAACACAGAACATTATCGATTCTCTTTCTAGTAAGTTCTATAAATCTCTAACAAGAAATCACATTAAAATATATTAACTTATTAATTTCAATTTTAATTTCAGTTCAAAAATGAAATTGCTTTATTTGTTTGCTATAATATTTGTTTTTGCTAACATCGCAGCAGTTGTTAAAGCGGATTGTTGCAACTATGTCTACGCCCATGGGCAATACCTATGCCGTGATGGAGAACTTACCGAAGGATCCTGCTGTGGTCGTGGTAGATGCAACATATTCTGTTGTGATTGTGCAGGAGGTTGCAGATAGAAAGAATTTTCTATAAAGTTAAAAAAATTAATGTTTTCCATATGTTGTTGTTGTTTTTTTTTCGGCGTAAAATGTCTAGTTCCAAAAAGTTATTTAATCATTGAAAATCGTATTCCCTTATTTGAAATTTCCGTTTGGCTTGTTTGGGTTAAAAATACCTCAGTAAAGAGTTCCTTCGATTTTTTGTTTTTTCATTTTTTGTTTTATAAATACGTTTCAAATTTATGTAACTGTTTCGATTCGATCTGTTTGGATCCGTTAACTGATTGCGCCCCATCGTTGGTTTTGCATTTCAATTGCTTTGTTTTGATGAATTCCAATATGTTGGTATATTTGTTACATGCATAGAAATTATTTAAGCCAAGATTCAGTTTATAAAATTTCCATTTTTAAAGTGAAGCGAATCATGGTCTTGATCCATTTTATTAAACCGTAGCTTTTTTCCATATTTGATGCAAATCACCTGGATTATCTAATTATGATGAATTGCAAAAACAGCGTAACCCTTATAATTATGGTTGCGATTAAATTTGGTTTTAAACCAATAAAGTACAGTCGTACTAGCCTACCCCGTTTTTATTTATATTTTTAAAATTAAATTATAATACATCAAAACAGCAGACAATTTCGCTTCGTTTGATACGCCTCATTTGTCAAAATCGGTGTAGTATTGAGAGTCGGAAAAGGGTACCAGACTCTAGAAATAATATAAATACTTAGGTTTATGTATGAGTTGCAAAAATAGTGATGTTATACCTTTTTGAAAAATGTACATTTAAAGTGGTTCCTCAAATAACTGATGTCCTTAAAACCAAACATATTAGAAAAAATTAGTGAATAATAGGTATGCCTCTTTTGTACTCAGCCTAAAGTGGTCCTGGACTTTTTGATCTGTGATCAGGGAATTTTAATATCTAGGGAGATTTTTTGAATAATATTTTCGACATAAATATACATATTCATACATATGTATAATTGTATACTATAAGGGCTTGGCCACGCAGTGAGAGATAGACAAAAAAAATTGAAAATTAAAATTGATTAAAGTTTTTTTTTTTTGTAAGTCCATTAATTAATTCCAGCAACAGTAAACAATTTAAGAAAATAGCCGTTCCGAAACGGCATAATATGCATAAAATGCATACAAATGCTTTTGACATTTCAACAAGCTTTTTGCATTTGCTTTGCATGTGTTTTGCATTGCAAATTTTGCGTTTCGCATTTGGCCTATTATCCTCGCAGTTGTCGTTGATTTTTTCGCTCAGTCCTCTTGTCCGTTTTCGCTCAATTCGTGATCAAATCCTTACTTGGTAAGGTACAACATTATTGCTATAGAAGTGAAATAAAATATGTACATACATATACCCCGTTTACAAGATATGAATGAAGAATCGGATCGGATCCAAATGATATTTCGATCCAAGTATATGACCACGGCGGATCGAAAGATTGAATTCAAAAGGAATCGAAGTGACGTTTTGTTTTAAGTGTACCTATGCGTGCGTAATTCAGTTCTTGTATAATCCGACGACAAAACATCATTGACACGAATAGCACAGAGCTTGTGATTGAAATACACACACACTAACATACAGCTGTGATTCGTCGATCTAGGTCTACATGCATATTATAAATCCGATCCAGCTCGCAAAGCTGGATCGGATCGAGTAATCCTATTTCGATCCGATCCAGGTCTACACGGAATCGAATCCTGATTCAATTCAGATTCAATTCTCCTTGTAATCGTAGTAATAATACATATATTTAAAATGTCTCTGAATGAAAAACTATTGTAAATCATGACCTGTCCCATGGTAAATTAAGGTAATTTCGGGAATATGTAAGCCTGTTATTGAGATCATACCATGTATGTACATATACCTTAATAAAGCAGTGATGAATATTTGACGTTTATGAATTCAGTAAACGGTATACCTACCATATCGAATATATATCTTTTTATTTATTTTTTTATTTATTTAATTGAAAAGTAGGTAGTGCGAAAATGATTTAATTCTTATTATGAGCACTTTGGCGAACGTTTATGTTTACACATCCTAACTGTGAGCCCCACACAATTTTGAAATATAATTTTTTTTAATGTTCCAAAATTTTATAAAGGAAAGTTATTTTGTTCGAAGGACTTAAAAAAAAAGTCCCATTAATCTAGATACATGTATGTATTAATACATACAATACAAATACAAATACAAATACATTTTTAGAAATTCTTCAATCAATTTGTGTCAAATTATGTTAATTTTTAACATACATGCAGTGTACCTACATCAGGGTGCTGTAGGTGTTTTTCTTTTTATGTACTCACATGATATTTCATATAGGCACATAGGAAGCATAAAATATAGGCTTCAATAACTAAATTTTTTATTTTCTCAGATGAATAGATTTATTATTATACTCATTACTCAGGCTTAAAAACTACAACGTCTGCTTACGATTTTTGCTCTTGCATTGGTTGTTTTTTTTTCATTTTTTTTTTGTTGTGAAGACCATTTTTTTTTTTGATGAAACTAATATTTATTTATTTATTTAAACAATCTACAGAACAGAATAAAGAAAATTTATGGGCCGGTTATGGCAGGCTCATAACTCAAAACGCCTGAATCAACACTTGATTACCATACTTGATACAGCTCTTATACTGCTTCTGTTCGAATATATAGATGTTAAAGTATAAAATCATAAAGTATTGTATTGATACAAGTGCATCGCAAAACTTATTTTCTTAGGAGTAAGTCAAATTATTGTCCATAAAGATTTAAATTTAATATATTGTAAATTTTTAAAATCTTAACTTTTGATTTTGATTTTAGTTCTAAAATGAAATTGTTCTATTTGTTTGCCCTATTCTTCGTTTTTGCTAATATCGCACCAGTTGTTAATGCGATTTGTTGCCCCACTACCTATGGCGATGGTATGAATTGCAATGATGGACCTCTTACCGAAGGAAAATGCTGTGGACATGGTAAATGCAACCTATTCTGTTGTAATTGTGATGGCGGTTGCAGATAGAAATACAATCTAAAACATAGTAATAAATATAACATTAATATAAAAAAAAAATAAACTTATGTAGATTATGTATCCTAAAAATTTTTCTATGGTAAAATTGAAACTTTGTTTAAATTAAAAAACAGTGATTGAAAACTACGTTTGATGTTTATACTTAGGGAGAAAGGCTTATTCCTCAATTCGTATAAATGCAGTACTTACTGCTGAAACCTCAAGCGTTCCGTAAGTCAACTATACATACTAAAGGCATAATATTTCTAAATACGGTTATAGCGCATGCAGCAACTGTGCAAAGGAAACCAACTTTTGAAACATATATTATGTTGCATCACAAATGCATTGAAAACGAAAAAGTTCTTCCGGATTGCACCGCAAAATGTCATTAGAAGTTTTTTAATATAACGAAAAGTTACGTAAAATAAATATGAGCGATTTGACATTTTGACAGCTCTCAGAAAGAGAAAGTTACTTCTTTAATTTCTTGCGAATATTCACAAATTTTTACAAATATTCACAATTTCCTGTCAAAACCCTTAAAACAAAACAAAAACAAATCTAGTTTTGGGAAATTTGTTGAAAAAAAAGGTTACCAAACAGTATTTTCTTATATGACGTAACAAAAATCCTATATTTCACTATGATTTGACTTTTCCATTTTGTCATCTGTCTTATATTAAAGCAAATTCTGGTGCTATTTTCTTTTTTTCCAAGGCGATCTGAGGTGATTTCTGATATTCCTGTTTAATTTCCCTTTTAAATTCTAACGTTTTCCAGAAAAATTTCCCTTTTTCACAAATTATCTCTAAGGTAATTTTCGAAGTCCAATAAATTAAATAAAATATGAAGTACATAAATCACAAGACTTTATCATCGCACCATAGAAAATAAGAAAACCAAATCAATTACATTAATGCAGTACTGCTGAAGTACTGAAACGGTGAGTAGTTTTGTGGGCCAATTTTAATTTCTGACACTTCCAACTTTGACAACCTGCGCAATATAATTATCTTAGATTTATGTACTGTGCTAGGTACAGATTACAAAAACAAAATACGCTTATTAATGTGGTTATACTATGCATAACGTTTCTAATCGCACTTTAAGGGAACAAATTTATTTGCAGTAAAAATTATACGTTTTTTTAAGTGTTTAATTAATATTACAATTATTACAGTGGAATCAATAGCTCTGTCGATAAAAGCAAAAGTATATTTGTACTTCGGATAGGTTTTTGACGTTTATTCGAGTAAGTAACGAATGGATTTTTTTTAGGGTGGAGGGGGCTCGTTTATTGATGTGAGCCTCGATGCCTCTGTTCGTAGATTGTAGTATGTTTTTAATCAGCATGTGCAACGCTATCCTGTATATGATGTTGTAATTTTCTTTACAGCCTGAACATAACAGCGAAGTTGCTAATAGCTGCATTTTATTATACCCATGATCAGATCCGGGTCGAACTGATTCGCCGAAAGAGTTTTTTTTTGAGCTGTTTATTGTTTTTTGTTGTCAACTGGTGTTTTTGTCCCGTTAATTTAAGATTCATTTTTTTAAATGTCTTAAAAAAATCTAATTTGAGCAGAAAAATTTAACAATCATCATATTATTTGAAAAAAAATTAAATAGCAAAATTGATGAGCAAATGGACAAAAAACCGTTCGGCATCGTGGGGAATGGAATAACCATACAGAAACGTAGAACTTATTCGATGAGGTCGTTCAACGTTGCATGTATTAAGGGTAATAGAACATTACGAAATATAACAAAACATATCAGTATAACAACGGTGTTATAGAACCATTACACAACATTGTACTATACCTTACCATATTATGAAAAACTTAATAGACATCGTCATGACAGAGTTAAAATTCACAAAACGTTAGTCTTATTAGAGAGCAGTATCTTGTGTTGTTGTAGAATGTATGTTTTTTGATAAATGATCAATATGGAACAGTTGTAATAATAAAAAAAAATGGCTAATTAAATTAGACTGCTTAGTCATATTTAAATTTACAATCGCATCCTCATTCCATTTTGAAAATAAAATAAGAACTCCATCCATTCAATTTTAACTAAGATCATGTTCGACTATATTTTCTGTAATTTCTATTGAATGAATGAATGAATGAATATTTGGGGTATTACTTGCAATGCGACCTTGAGATCTATTGTGTCCCCCTTTTAGAGCTAGATGAGAGTGCTCATTTACAGCTCTTCCTCCAAATTAGTCACTTTGAGGAACTTTAGTATTTGGAGTATTTTAAGAGAGGATAATTCGCTCTGTTCTATCTGGTGTCGGCCCAGATATCTATGTCTTTGATGCACAAGTGCTTCACAACTACCTAGGATGTGGTCTGGTTCTGGTGTCTCCTCATGGGTATTGCAGAATCTACAGATGGCATTGCTTTCCAAGCCAAGGATACTTAGGTGTCTTTTAAGTTTGCAATGGCCAGTGAGGAGACCCGTTATTATCCTTAGATTGTTCCGTAATTTCTATTGAACTTATATATAAATATAACTTATATATAACTATAACTTATATATAAATATAACTAATATATAAATATAAGTATGTACGTCCTTTTTACAAGGGGATACTATGAAAACCACATAAAGTCCACTTATATCAAAGCATGTCTTTAATATTCACACAAAAATAATCACCAATGATGTCATCCACTATATATGTATGTACATGTGTCATAATCAAAAATGATGAATTTTACCCTCAACCAAAGTTTAGAAAAAAACTCTTCAAATTATTTTTTTTTTAATGGCTAGAAAATCATAGTCTTATTTATAAACCCATTCCAAAGTATGTCCAACTTTGGATAACTGCCCAACTCCAAAACCATATTTATAATAATGTTCCACCGATTGTCTAACTTAGACACTCCAATTGGTTCTCCAAACCTATTCTAAAGTGTGCATGTTCAATGAACAAAGAAAACATATGTTGGAATGCGTTTATAAATAAGGATAAATAAGGAGATTTATTTAGACAGGGTGGCTAGCTGGACAACTGTCAGAACACAAGAGTGTTCTAAGGAAATCTAATGAATACGATGTCATTTTATGTATTTCTAAAAAGAAAATCAAGAAAAAGAGTGAACAAAATTTGAATTTAAATCGATAGGTATAATTTATATTTATTTCCACAAAAATAAAATTAAAAAAAAAAAAAAAAGGCTGCTACGGATGAGTTTTTTTGGAAATTTCTCACTGAACCATGTACGTATAATGGGTATATGGTATATGTTTCGCAAGAATTGTCTGGCTAACTAACGTTTTGCGGTTGTTCATTTCGTCGTTTTCCGTTTTGCATTTTTATTGTTTAGCATTTTGTTTTTTTTGCATTTTACGTTTTGCAAATTTTGTTCGGTTCTTTAAATGATTTAACAAAAAATTATCCTTTCGCATTTTTCATTTTACAATTTTTATTTAGTTTTTTGTTCGATTGGATTTTTTAAGGTTACTTGGCATTTTATATCGCTTTTCTTTAATTGGTATTTTGTTGTTTCGCTTTTTTTTTTGGTTGGTATTCAATTGTTTTGCGTGAAATTATAATTTAATGGAAGCCAAAAAGTAGCAAAACAATTGAATGCCAAATAAAAAAAAGCGAAACAAAAAAATTTCTCAAAGTAAATTTAAAAAATGAACAACCCAAAAAAAAAAATAAATAAATGCCCATTTATTGTTAAAAATGGACTCATAATAAATCTGAACTAGCAAAACAACTAAACGTCAAAAATGATCTACCAGCGAAATAATGAAACAACGGAGAAACGTTATTTCGCTAAAAAAAAAAACACTTGGCTAAATATCAATCAATGTAACAAAAAAAAAACAAAACAATAAATTGCCTAATGAATTTTGCGCAATGATTGAAAATATTTTTGAAAAAAGCGAGATATAAAAACGCCGAATTTTAAATACGTAATGATTGAAAACCAAAATGAACAAAAAATAAAACGTAAATTGCCAATTAAGGATTGCGAATTAAACGAAATATTTAACGAAACAAAGAAATAGATTTTACCAAATAGATTTTATAGATTTTTCCAACAAGGGTGACCCACGTATAATATTATAGTATTATAATTTGTAATTTATATTTTATTTACATATAACTCTTGGACCTTTCTCCGTATAAGTTAATCCAATTTTATGCAAAAGAGTTATTTGTTTATGTTTATTAGCTCATAAATACAATTATGCTTACCACAGAGATATTCTAACTTTAAAACCATCATCATTATTTCCTTTTAAATTTTATCCAAATTGTCTTTACTCTCATAGTAAGTACTCTCAAAAATTTAATTTAAATATCTACATCTACAAGTTAAATATTTTAAAACAAAAATGACTTCGTCATTAGTGTTAAGATAAATCGTAATTTATATTTCCATTTTCGCCAAACTGTCAGACACTCAGAATTTCTCTCAAATTCTATTGTGCGCTTAAAACAAAAACAATTAACTAACATTTTAAAATGCTGATTGCTTTACAATTAAATTTAATATAAGCTTACTAAACAAAAAAAAAGATTGAAAAACACGTTTATTGGGAGTTTGATTTATTTTATTTTTGCTGGAATTATATGGAAATTAACTCATCCCTACGTGCTATCTTTAGTTGCTGGTAACTGGTTTAATAATTTGTTAACAACTTGAAGGAAAAAAATGCATTTTTTATTTTTAATTAATAAGTCAAATCATCGAGAGATTCCCTTGAGGAAATTAATGCAAAAACACTTATTTTTGCTGTTTAAAAATATCTTTGATACAATATTTTTAATTTATTCAATAATAGTTAACTAGTTATTTTAGTCTTATAAATAATTTATTTTATACGGTTTTTTTTATCAATTTTACAAAAGAAAACTTTTCATCATATATGTAGGTACATCGGATAACTGCCATACAATGATTTCTTATTTTTTTTTTTTAGTTTTTTCTTTACCAACAATAATTTTGATTAAATTTCATAACTTTTTTTGTCAAGCTTTTATTGGTTGGAAAATTAAATCCAACACTTATTTAGTATATTCTCGTGAAATGAAAAATTATACTAGATCGATAAACAGAACGATACGGGCGGCAAACCGAAAATTACTTTTTTGAACTTATGCATTATCGTTATATAAATTTTGATTTAAAATCGAAAAGGGAAGTCAAAAGTTTTAATACTGATCTACAAGTAGCTTTGAATAAGGTTATATCGTAAACTAGTTGTCAAGCTCCTAGTTTTGGGGTTAAACCCGAGTTAACTCTTGAAACATGTATTTTAGACATAATTTATTTCAGATTGAACTCCGGTTAAATCATGAGTTAACTCTGATTTAAATGAACACATTTTTATGATAGATAGTCCATTGTGCGCGTCAAAAAACGGGAAGTGAAAAGGGCTGCACTTTAATTTAAATAATGTTTTGACAACTGATAGTTTAAGTTAATCATCCACTGAAAAATTGCTTCATTAGTTAATCCTGGCTTTAGATTATTTACAGTACCTACCTATATTATTTAAGTCCGATTTAACCCGGTTTTAATTTAGTACCAAAAAAATTTCTCTTTAAGACGTTCGGTGTGTTTAAACATTAAATGTCTGATATCCCTATCAAGACACATATTAGTTCTTATTTTCGCTGGGCAGGTTATGTAATATTTTATTTCGTGCCGTTACTGCACAAAAAACATTGCTTCCCGCGAATGCAGAGACCACCACACTCCTGACATAAAAAAAGACATCACAATGAGAAGAAATGACATTTCTAAATAAAAAGCAAACAAAATATCCATCTGTCAAATTCCATATTTGCTTTAAATCGCAAACAGAGATAGACCTTCAACATCCAATCATAAAATGAAAAAACGCAACACCACTGTGAAAATGATGAGTATTATGAGAGAAACAATGTTAAAGTACAAAAAAAAAACACATACACAAAAATAAAAGAAAAATTAAAATTAATTTCTTTTTTGGTTTATTTGATAATATTAATGTTTTGAAGTAGATATATTCTTAGATGAAGAAAATAAATAAAAAATTTAAAACAGACAAAAGTCTCACTTACACTTTTGTATCTAAATAACTCATTGTATTCAAAACTATTATTTAATTAAATAAACACTTATAAGGAAACTCAGTCAAAGGCAGTAAAATTTTAAATAACATTTTCTCTAAGATAATTTTTGCACTTAAGTATTAAGGTATACAACACTTAATAAAATGTCATGCACTTTTGAAGTTGTTTTTTTTTTTTTTTTAATTAGATATTAGATTAGATAGAAATAATTTATTTATTTTAACTTACCATCAGATATAACCAGATTTGTCAAAGCACCAAAAATAAATCCAAGTACTAATAATGCGCTCATTTTCAAACCGAACTCTACAAACTCAAATCGTAAATGACAGTGATTAGAATTTGTCAACGTTTCTCAAATTTAAGTTAAAATTTATTTTATTCGATTTTAACTACTCTACCTTAACCTGCAACGTGCCGTCCGTCGTAGTTCGTCGATTGCACAGTGGGCTATTTAACTTTCAAAATTTCAAAATATCCTATAAATTATATTAAAATTATCAATAAAAATTGAAGCATAAATAATGGTCGATAGGAAGAAATGAAAAAAGTCGCCAATTGTGAGTAAGAGTGAGAGAGATTTTGCTTCGTTTTGTACAAATTATGTACCTTAATTATTAAGTTAAATAATATTTCATTTTTATTTAAATTAATTAATTAAAGTAAAAATGTTTACGGTTTAATGGCTCTGCAAAGATTAAGAAAAAAAAACGAAAGTGGTTACATGAAAGCAACATGTGTTTTAGATGACATATAACAAAATTTTGAATTTTTCCTCTAAAGAGTCACATACAAATGCTCTGTACTAAATTTTAAGAAAAATCGCCTACAAAGGGCCAAGGCCGGCCTTAGTCTTCCAGGTGCCCAGGTGAAATATTTTATAGTGCTACCCTTCCAGCGTCCAGGGCCGGTTTTAGTGATCATATTTGAAATAACATATTCCTTTATATGTTTATAAAATTTTGCATAGTTTTTGTTTTATATTTTCCGTAACATGGCATATTTTACATTATAGCTTATGTTTATGTATTAATCTCTTATGATTTAGGGTTGACATAAGTTTTTTTTATCTTATAACTCTTACAAGTAGTTATCAATAGGCTAATTATAATCATATTTACTTTAAAATGCAGAACAAAACAAAAATAGAATTTGTAATTATGTAAATTTGAACTTGAATAATTATTTCTTGAAAATCAAAAAAACAAAAAAATTTTATATCTACAGGCCATGATTTATGGCAAAATAACCCACTGTATACCTACACCGCAGCCGTCACTGCCGCCTCATTAATCCACTGTGTATATGCTCATTTTCGGCGAAACAAGTTATTTTTTTTGTTTAATTATAATGACAACTTATTGAAGTAGAACTCAATTTTGTAGAAACTAAATTCAAGATTTTGCATTCTAAGAATCACAAAGAATGAAATTGATTTGATTTGACCACAAATCAAATTGTAAAACTAAAAAACAATTAAAAGAGCATTACTCTTTAAACTTGAGCTTGTTGCCTGTTCAATATTATTTTTTATTGCATAAATTTGCATTTAAAAAAAGGTAATTATATCTTGAGGTAGGTATAGGCAAAAAGTTTGATTATATTATACAAATTTAGTTAACCTACATACATAGTTTTGCTGCCAATTTGAATTAAATAATACGATAGTAAAATATCTTATCAAAAAAAAAAAACGAAATTAAATTATTTTTATTGTAAACTGTTACGGTTTAGTAATGTTTCTCCAAACTAAGTTGTAAAAAATATTGCCGTGTAAACGTCATTATTTATGAAGCTAAAGATAGCGGCATCGAAAGAAAAAAATTGTTTAGGAGAATTTGAATTTTTCTGGACCTAGACGTGATTGTTTTGGTTTTTTTTATTGCGTTCTTTGATACTTGTTTTTTCTTCAAAAATGATTAACTGTAATTTATTTATTTTTTATTCATATTTTGTACTATGATAACTAAAAAATTTACAACGAGGCATATTAGGGCCTCGGAGATGAAAATTGATAGACTAGAACTTTCTATCAAAGAAGATTGCCAGAAAGGGAAAATATCATCTAAAATGTGCAATTCAATAAATAGCCAAAAATGCAGCACATATACTACTTTCGTATCAAAGCTTCTTTTTTCTGTGAAATATATTTAAAAAAAGAAAACAAATAAAGAAGAAATATATCGATATTTGTTTAAATATTTTATTAAATCAATAGTAATATTTTGATATATAACAAATGAAGCTGTAAATTTTTTACTTAGTGACAAACCAGACCTTAATGTTTGAGTTAGTTAAATGTCATTATTTAATCAGTGGCAGCAAAATAAATAATTTAAGGAAATTAATCAACCATTAGACTTCAAATTCAAGTTCATATACATTTTTGAAAATCTAAAATCTTTGATAAAAAAAAAAACAAACAAATAATAGAGAAATCCACAGATCTGCATTAATATGTTTATATCGTATTTGCACCGAAACTCGCTGGGGTTTAATAAAGATATTGTATGATATTTACTTGGTCATTGCTTTTTAGGACAAGTATAGGTTGTTGTTAAAATTAGACTTAACCTTAATGATGAAGAAGTCCGATCGATATGAAGCAAGAGCCATCATCAATTGCTAATACCTTTATCAAAGATCTGAATAACTTAATGTTATGTACTTGAAAAAATTTGTAAATAGAGATTTTTAATGTTTTTTTTTTTAACAATTTCAATACACTTTCATTTAATTGCAAAGCGACTCCTTAAAAAATGTTCTGTAGGGTCATAACAAAAATCCAATCTATGCCTTAATTCACGCCATGACATGGATTGATGGATT
Organism: Epistrophe eligans; assembly: GCA_951394125.1. NCBI lineage: Eukaryota > Metazoa > Arthropoda > Insecta > Diptera > Syrphidae > Epistrophe > Epistrophe eligans. The sequence goes on from OX596029.1 coordinate 32,590,840, forward strand.
GCCTTTACCAAATTTTTTTATTTGATTTGGTTATGTTTTTTTATTGGTACTATTAATTCTAAGTTTTGAATTGATTATACTTTCTATTTTAGAACCGCCATACGTTTGTATGGTATTCTTAAGGACTAAGCTTGTTAAGTAATGAAAACCTACTGTTAATGACGATAAACTATTAAAACTGTTATAAATTGGCATTTCTCTAATTTTCAAGGACGATACTAAAACATGAAATATATAAGTTTCATTACTGCCTGAGCACAATAAAATATTTAAAAAAAAAAAAACAATCACGGCCTAATTATTCACTTTTTTTATTTCCAATAATTTTCTTTTAGTTAATAATATTTTTCGCGGAACAAATAGCCATACAAATCTTCGATATTTTGTCTGGCTCTTTTTTTCTTCATACAAATTGAAACTTCAAAATTGCTGCACGTGAAAAGTTAAAAGTTGGTGAACTCTTGCAGCACCGTCTGCACCCACCGACTGCAGTTGCGTTGCGTTGTGTTCGTAACATTCTGAATTTCAGATAAGAATTTCTTGTCTGAAAATTCAGATAAAACGTAACTAAAAGTCACTAAAAGTCATATGACTTTTTATGACAGCTGGCCAATCAAAAGCTCTAAAAATTCAGAATTCTGAAAATTCAGATGACAGACGTAATGGATTGAACGCCCCCATTGAATTTGTGTGTATTAAATATTTTGCCAGCTATTCCAGATGCAGTTCAAATTGCAGCTCCGTATTCATTGTGTTCAGGCAGTTAAAGTTAGAATGAAACTAGGGAAATGCCAATTTATAATTTACAATGCTGGCCAGGCCATCACCGTTAACGGCAATCGCTATAGGTCGATGATCACCAACTTCTTGTGGCCTGAATTAGATGATATGGACACCGAAGACATATGGTTTCAACAGGATGGCGCTACGTGTCACACAGATCAAGACACAATCGATATTCTGCACGAGCGGTTTCATGGCATGGTTATATCGCGCAGAGGTGACGTGAATTGGCCACCAAGATCGTGTGATTTTACCCCTTTGGACTTTTTCTTGTGTAGATTTCTTAAGTCGCATGCCTATGCGAATAAGCCGCAAACCACCGCGGCCCTAAAGATAACATAATCGATGCCATCGGTCAAATTCAGCCTGATTTATGCGCCAAAGTCATCGAAAACTAGACCTTTCGAAACCGCGCCACCCAGCGAAGCCACGGCGGCGGCCATTTGAACAATGTTATATTTCACACATAATGTCATTAATAGCGCTCTCAAATAAAGATAAAACCTTATTCCCGCCTTTAATGGAAAATTCTTTAAAATATTACTGACATTTTTTGACACATCCTTCTTGAATCATCAAGATCCATTGAATCGTTTTCGAGGAAATGGACTTTTAAAAAATGGTTCTATGACAGGTCCCATTAATAAATAATGTTTCGTAAATTTTTTTTTACCAAGTAGCCTAGTGTATTAAAACTTAATGACTTTTTTTTAAAGAAATCTGTGCGGGCACTTTTTTGAGAAAAGATTTTCATTAATTGTAAAACAAAATATAGCAGGTACCGTTATTTGCGGTCCCCAAAAAAAAGTAAAAAAAAACGATTGGAGTCACAAAACGATAAGTACCAAGTTTAAAGAAAATCTATCCATCCGCTTAGGTTGTATTACGAGGCCACCTTTTTTCACCTTTCCTTTCATCATAATGTCAAATAGGTATGATCAAAATTTCGATTTTGTATGTATCCATAAGTAGCCAATATATCGCAAGTTAAAATAGCGTTTAAGACACCTTACCTATGTATGAATGCAAGATCAAAAGATGGAGTTGATTTAAAATTTCATGCAACTTGTCTATAAAATGCCAGCAACCTATAGAATCCATGATCCATTAAAAAAATCTTATTTATGTACATTTATGAAGATAAACTAAAAAACTTCCATAACATTATTTATTAAATCAAAATAATAATTAACTACATATTTAATTTATTTTATTAAGTTTTTGAAAACAATTGTAAACAAACAAAACATGAGAAGAATCACTGAAGTTTGAATAATTGCTCCGGAGCTCTTCGCTTTCTCCATTTGACACATTGTCAAGCCTTCTCCAATGCATGACGCATAACCCATAATGTGAGGTAAAATATTTTGTTCAACAACTCCAGTAAACAAATGTGCCCACGGTCCTGTTAAAAAATATTTATACATAAAATAAAAAAAATTGTTTTATATTTCTAAGGCACAAGTTATAACTTTCATTGGAAAATAATCATTGAAAATTTTAATTGCTTATTTTGAGACATTTAAGAAGTACAATCAGTATTAATTTACATGGAAAAATATAATTTCTAACTCAATTATAACAATTTTTTTTTAATTTAAACCGAAGCTTCCATATAAAAAGACTCTTTTATTATTTCAACAATTGAACTGCCTTATACCATTATTCAAATATTAAACAGATTTTTCTATGGAAGGTTGGATTTTTGTATTGGCATCAAAATGATCAATGATTTTCTTTTTTAAGTGATAAGTGTCAAGGAAAACTTTAACTGATCACAATATAAACATACCACTAGCGAAAATTGCAACATCTTCACCTCCATGAGTTTCCATTTTATTAGGGAAAGTACTTGCATATTCAAAATTCTTGTCCACTGGAAAATAAAATGTTTAATTTTCGAATGAGTATAATATTTATTTGTTATTGATTTATAACACTTACAAACATCCACAGACGTTAGATCTAGACGTTCTCCGGTCCAATTAAAATGCTTGTAATAGCTCGGTCCATTAGCATAACTAAGAGTAGTGTATGGCAATTTGTCTTCATCACTTTTATCCGTACTGAGTCCTAAAATATTATTGTCTATGTCAGCATATCCGCTAATTGTCATAGTATGACTATGATCGGAAGTTACAACAATTAAAGTCTCTTCGGAGTTGGTCATATCCACAGCCTTTTGTATTGCCTTCGAAAATTCTACAGTCTCAATAAGTGCTTTGTGTGCCAGATTTACATGATGGGCTTTATCAATGAGGGCACCTTCAACAAAAAGAAAGAAGCCATTTTCATTCTTCTGCAACATTTTAATAGCTGACTCTGTCATTACTTCCAGAGAAGGTTCTTTGTTGGCATCAGCATCAGTTTTATATGACATATGTTCGTCAGCAAAGAGTCCCATCAAATAGTCAGTTTTTTTGAAGTCAACTCCTAGCAATTGTTGCAGATTGAATACAGTTTTGGCAACTCCACTTTTCGACGTTCTCCATTCTCTGACTAGATTTCGTTTGTCTAAGCGTTCACCTGAATGTCCATAGAAATCCAATGTTCCATTTGGCAAAAATCGTTTGGTTCCACCACCAAAGACAACATTCAACTTCTTGCCAACTTCGTTATTAATTAATTGCTGTGCAATATCCATACACTTGCTCGGATCAGCACCAGCCAGCTTAACCATCGTATCACTTTCGAAATCCCGATGGGCAACGTGAGAATATACAGCGGCAGGACTTGCATCGGTAACGCGTGCTGTGGTAACAAGACCAGTCGATTTATTTGCCTTTTGTGCCCAACTTGCAATTGATTCAACATGATTCGCTGGATTCTTTGCACTTTCACAATCGTTGACTGTTACATTTGCATTAACACCGATGGTAAAGAAATTAGCCTTTACTCCACCAAGGTAAGCTGTCGCAGTGCATGCAGAATCAGATATTTGTTTGTCCACGCAATAAGTCTACAAACAGAAAATAATTTTAATGTTCGACCAAAAAAAAAAACTACATATGTATGTATTATGTAAATAAATAAATTGGTCAGCGCGACAGCTCGTGTAGAACCAGGGCCTAGTGACTTACAACTCTCAACCATTCCTGTGTGCGTGTTATTGGCAGGAATAGAGGGGACCTACAATTTTCTGCCAAATCCGAACGACAAGGGTGAGAACCACTTTTTCATGACAAGAGAGGAGGATTTGTCAATTTCTCGCACGAGGCAATAACCCGTGAAAAACATTTCTGTTTTTAGGGTGGCATAGGCTGGGAATCGAACCCAAGACCTTTGGCGTAAAAGTCCAACGCACTAACCATTACGCCACGGGCGTATTATGTACTCTTTGTAGATTTCCATAAATATACTAATACATACCTTCGAAAATCCAACAACAGGAAAATTTTCAAAAGAAAGTTTACTTCTCTCTCCAAGTTTGCTTTCTAACTGACCCTTTAAAATTCGTCCAGCTGTTACAGTTTCTGTAGACATACCATCGCCAATAAACATTATAATATTTTTGGCTTTTCCTTTGTTAAAAGTGGTCTTTAATTTGTCTTCAAGTACATTTTGAGCATCGTTTATCCAAAATGAAGATTTTTTCATTGCAAGTGCAAGGGGCAATGCACCAGCACCTCTCTTAGTTCTGCTGGCTGGATGTTTTTGAAAATCTGTAAATAAATAAAATTCTTTGTTAAAAAAAAAATTTCAATATATCGACGACGGTTAAACTACAGGAACACGTCGTAATTCAAAAATTCCAAAAAAATATTATTAATGCACAAAATTAGCAAAATCAGATCCACCTTTTGACAATTTCAGCGTGACAATGTTGTTCTGAACATTTTACAGAAAAAGGTAAGGTACATGTTTTTTTTTATTTCTGAAAAACATGCAAACATGACTTACGAGGTTCTGCACTTTAAATTGTCGATGTGTGAATTTTAGCCAAAAACCATAAATGCTAATTTTTATAAGCCTTCAGTGACTCAGGTCAGGTCATAAAGGTGTCATAGTCGCCATAAAATTTTAGGGACCTTTTATCTCCACATAGCCGTTCTTTTTTTAGCTCTGAGTACAGCACTTGAGCAGAGCCTGAGTGATAAGTTTTAAGCAGAGTATTATCAAAGCTCTGCGATTTAAGTGTGAAAAACACTTCAGCACAGAATTGTCATATGATTAGTAATCTGTCCAATTTGTTTTTTTATGATAAAAATAAAGATTATGAGATAAAATTGATTTTGTTTTTATTTTTGAGAAAAAAAAAATAAAACGACCTAAGTCATGCTATTAAAAAAATTGTTATAACTACAAGTCATGATATTAAATAAATACAAATAATGAGTTAAAATTATACAACTTACATATTAATTATTTTATTTTTAAATCGCAAAAAATTATATTCAAAATTTCAGTATACATGTATCGGGTTTTCGAATAGAGACTTGACAACTTTGAATGTAATTTGTGAACGCACCCTTTCACTAATCATCGAACTGTCATTGTCAATTTATTCAGTAAACTCAACATCTTCATCGTGAACAATTTGAAGCGACGACGTACGTTCTCCGATTGGTCTCTGTAGAAGATGCGCCAAGATGATGAATTTCATCGCAAAATCATCTCCAGTGACGAAGCTCATTTTTGGCTCAATGGGTTCCTCAATAAGCAAAATATGCGTTATTGGTCGGGTGAAAATCCACATTTGTTTCATGAATGACCACTTCATCAACAAAAAATAACTGTTTGATGCAATTTGCATGCCGGCGGCGTTATTGGGCCATATTTCACGTCACGTTACTGTGAATGGCTAGCGTTATCGTGCCATGATTACCGATATTTTTGGCCCGAATTGGAAGAAGGACTTGGACGACATGTGATTTTAATAGGATGCTGCCACAAGCTACACAGCACACCTTACAATCGATTTATAGAAGAGTTGTCAAGTCCTTATTGGAAAACCCTTTATAGAGATTTCCATAAAATGAGTTCATAATTTCAAGTTCATATGTATATAAATAATAGTGAATAAGAAAGCCCGCGATTTAATTTGACTTATAAATTCAGTTGGGTTTTCTTGATCTAGTACATAAATTATTCACGTCGAACTTCGTAACCTATACGATTTGACTTTTTGAGTTTAGGACTAAATACTTTATTGAAGAAATTAAAAAATTAAAAGTAAAAAAAAAAACCTGTTTTCGTTGTGTGTGAAGTTAAGTTCCGCAACGTATTAATTTTTGTTTCTGCATCTGAAAGACCTACTTTTTCACTTCAACGTTTTTAAGTATTTTTATTAACCTTGGAGAAATATTCATAGATTTTTAAAATAGCTAGTGATATTTAAAGAAATTAAGTATGATATGGGACCAGGCGAAACTTATAAGCACGATCGCCACTACTTAGGAAAAAAAAAATTGTTACCAAAATTGTAAAAAAAAAGGGACTAAATGCATTAAAAAGTTGCAAAAACACTGTGAAAACTTTTATAGAATACCGAAAATTATATTAATTACAATTTTTATTAATTATCTTATACTAACTTATACATTTTATTTAACAGGTGACATTTGCATTTAACACAAAGGCACAAAATTATAGTGAAGTTACCACACCACACCAAACTAATTTTAGTGTGAAACTAGGCGAAATTTATGGTTTTTTTAAATTATATGTAAATGATTTAATTCCAATATATATTAATTTAAACACTTGCGTTAAAATGGCACGTTTAACATCCGCACATGAACTTTCATTGACTAAGGCGTGCTTAGCTTGAATTTGTTAAAGAAATGGTAATTAAGTGAGTATACACAAAAAAACTGTTTTTTAATTCAGAAAAAGTAAGGCAGCAATATTAAAGTCAAAAAATAGTTAACTAGTATCACACTTAGGCCCTTAAAATGGACTTACTACAATTTTGTCGCTAAAATTATTTAAATTTTCCATAGTCAAAAGAAAAAAATTGCATTTAGTAATTTTTGTAATCAAACGTCGAGATCGTGCATGAGCATGATGAACCTATTAATTATCCATTATTGTTTACATCAGGAGATCGATTTAACTTTCAATCATTTATAAACATGATTCAAATTAAAGTCGCACTCGATGCATTATAAATATAAATTGAAAATTGTTCATACAAAAAATTACATAGGGTCTCACTTTAGGATCACAAATATTGATATATTCCTTCATATAAACGAGTTAATTTAAGAATTTTGTTCTTAAATTGTGTTGGTTAGATAACTATGGTATGAATTAGCAGCCATATTTATTAGATTTAAAAAAAATTTAGACAGTGTCTTAATAGTTAGAAATAGTTGAAACATGCTTTATTATTCAAATAAAATATCACATTAGTCGAGATACAGACAACTGATTCCGTTGTCTATATAAGTTATATAACTCTTAGACGACTGTCTTAAGTTAGAAACGTTTATAAAGACGATTGGGGCAGTTAAACATTAATTAAGAGCCATTTTCTTCACTACAAGTTGAACTCAACTTGAGGATTTTTATTCTCAACTAGTGATTTTGTTTTTCTTCACTCAAAGTTGACAGTTTCAACTTTCGACTCTCAACTCTCGAGTTGATCAACTTCTGGTTTTCTCAACTTTAAAAAAATAGTAGAAGTTGAGAGAGCAAACATGAGAGTTTTCTTTAAATTCAAATTTGTAATATATTTTGTTGCCTCTTCTGTCAAACATTATTCTCGATTTCGGTTTGAATAAAATTATTTTTAAAATAAAATAAAATGTTCCCAGAATATTATTATTGGGAAAATCATCTATCGTCTGCTTCCGGAAACGAAGATGAAGAAGAATTTTTGGCTGAGGTATTATGCACTCGGGTCAATTCAAATCTATGGTCTGTCAAAAATTTCCCAGGGAAATTTTTCAACTCTCGAGTTGAGGTTTAAAATAGTGAAGAAAAACAAATTTCAACTTGTCACTTAACTCTCAAGTTTGTGTCAACTCTAGAGTTGGCCAACTTGAGAGTTTGTGGCAAGTTGACAAATAGTGAAGAAAATGGGTCTAAGAGTCCTTGATTTGTTTTTCTTGGGCGGGTAGAGTGGTTTGAACCTAAAATAGCGGAATAATCGGTCTCTATCGGTTTTCAAAACGTCCTACTTTAATTTTTATATTTTTTTTATTACAACAAAAAGATGAATAATTGAATCCTCAACTGAAAAACTCTTATATGAGTAAACTTGTGTTCCATTTATTTGCATTAATCACTAACTCGAACTTAACTCAAAGTTAACTATGAGGACTAAAAATTTACATCATAAAATCTTTAAGCGGAAGAAGGTGTTAAAACACTTTTATAAAAGTTGTTTGCTTAATTATACAAAGGTTTATAACATTTTTTGAAATAAAAAAAAACTTTTTTTGTTTACAATCAAGTTATGATTTTTTTTTACTTTCTTAATTGACTTAATAAAAATAATAATAATTGCTTAATAAACTCTTTAAATATAGACCTAGATTATTTTATAATCATAAATCCATTATATAAAGCAGAGATGACATTTATTGGTTTATGGATTTTTTTTATTATTTGTCAATTTTGAACCGGTCTAATAATAATCATTTTTATAACTAATGATATTAATGATTTTTTTTTTAATTTTACTAATACATACATATATGAACATTATACGTGCAACTTGAAATGGAATCGAAGAATTTTTCAAAATATGAATAATGTAGAAAATCTATTATATTATTTTTTCTTGGCTTTTCATTTTCCAACAAACAAGACACTAGCATCCGTATTAATAAAAAAAAAACACCTACATATAAGGTAGGTCACCCAAACTATTTAATGTTAACACGACAATAATGTTTTATTAATTAAAACGTGGAATAGCAAACTTACATTATTATTGAAAATCCTTTAAGAAAATCTATTACAATATTATGTAAAAATTCAATTCATTCAAATGTTATATTGATCTTTTTAGTAGTTATTCCTTTTTAGTAGGACAAGATTTCTTTTAAATTGCGATATTTATAATAGGTAGGTACTATTATGACAGGTTATGGATTCGAAAAATAAATCTAAATCGAGATTTTGATCAAATTTGACACTACGATGACATCGAAGTCGAAGTAGATCTAGCAATGCAGTCCATTTGTCTGTCTTCCTAACCATTCGTATGCAGTCTAAACGGATGGGTCGATTTTTTCAAACTTAGTTTTAAGACTTTTTTTGACATTTCCCCGACAAATTTTAAATTTTTTTTTAAGACGGTACATTTTTATAACGGTACCTGCCGTAAAGCTAAATACAGATGATTGTCAGATCTTACAATATTGTCAGAACTGTCAATGGTCGGACAATAACTGACAATTAGCTGACAATTGACATATTTCTTACAATAAAAAATTGTCCGTTCACACGGTTGGTAGATTTCATCCAAAAGTCTGACAATTTGATTGTCAGCTCTTGTCTGACAATTTTCGGACAATAATATATCTGAAAAAGTTGTCATCTTGAAAATTTTCTGTTCAAACGGTTGGCAGATCTATACAAAATTTTTTTTTGATTGTTTACATCTTTTGGGGGGAGGCATCTGCAGCATGTTCTGCAGCATTCTTACCGATTTCCTCTGCATTAAATAAAGAATCTTTTTCTTCTCTCCTTTTAATATAATATGTAATATTATGACCATTGATGCCTCCTCCATTGTTGGATTTTTTATCTATTTTTATTCAGAAATGCGACAAAAAATCAACAACATGCAAAAAAGAATTAATAAAAGACAAATGGCGGCCGAGCATGAGCACTTAATTTATTCCGAATAAAACTACACAACACAAGGAATTGATATAAAATGTAATTGAAGTGAACTGAATAAATAAACTCAAAAAGAAAATATTTATAAAGCAATATAGATATTTTCTTTTTGAGTTTATTTATTCAGTTGTGCAAAAACTAAAAATTTCCAACACAAATGTTTTTTTATCTCTTATCTCTCATTGACATTTCGAACAATGAAAAAATTGTCAGCAATTGTAAGATGTTTTCAATGAAAACATGTGACATGTGATTGTCGTCTGACAATTTTTTGTCAGATTGTCGTCTGACAATGACGTTTCTGACAATATTGTCAGACAAAATTATGTATTCAGACGATTGTAAGATATTTGGGGCAGTTCTTTCACTGACAAATCTGACAATATTGTAAGATCTGACACTCATCTGTACTTAGCTTAAGATTTGGTTAATTAATGAAAATCTTATTTTTCTTAAAAACCTACCCTCAACTTTTTTTAAGAAAATTCAGTAATTTTATGTTCAATTTTCTCAAAAACGGTTCAACTGATTTTGATCAATTTTTTTTACAGAGAATGTTTCAAAAAGTTTTAAAACCATCATTTTATATTTAAAAAAAAAAAAACTTAATACTTAACTTAATAATTAAAAAACGTCATGGTCAATTTTTATGAAACTTGGCACCCATTAGCAGTTTTTTAATCACATATTGCAACTTTTTAACAAAAATTATTCTTACAACAAAAAATAGCGGTACCTACAATACAAGTGTTTAAAAACGGTTAAGTAAATTAAAAAAATTCAATTGAAATCATTTAAATAAATAAAAACTTATATACATAAATGTTTTTATGAGACCGGTCGAATGTAAAAATTGTCAAATAATACAAAATTAAATATGTAAATATAAATTAATAAATACCTAAAATTTCAATTTGTTTTTCTTAAACATGTCTATAACATCTAATATAAAAACAATTATTTTTTCAATTTTTTTTTTACATCGAGATAGTGTCCAAACAATGTAAGAAATTGTTTGAACAGTTTATTGCTAATAAAGTTCATTTTTAATGATATTTTAGTCTAAACTTCATGTACAACACAGTGCTATAAATTAGTTAATTTGTGTTTTTGGCAGGTGGCATAAAATATAGTTTCCTATAATTAGTAATTTAGTTCCTCAGATAAATTGATTTACAAAATTTAAAGTTTAAACTGTAACTTTAATAAAATGATTGTTATTTTCTTTTTAACAAAGAGAACAGGACTAAGTCCTAATTTGGTCCCTTAGGAGAATAGCTTAAAATATATTATATGCCTCTATGTTTAAATTATTCTTTATTATATTTGTTTCGGCTTAAAATATGATTAGGTATTACTATTTGATGTAAACTTTTTTTTTGTTTACTTAAATATCGGTAATAATATTGTTATTATGCAAAAGCTTAGTAAGCTTAATTTAATTTTACTCAATACCAATAATTGGCAGTATTTTAAATGATAGAATTTTGTAATATCGAATCGAAAAAAATGGAATTTTAAAAAATAGGATTCCGAAAGAAGAATTGCGACCCGCTGCTTTTAATATATTTTATCAATAACTGACATACAAACAAGGAGATTACAATTTATCCAATGACCATTAACTGTGAGTCTTTCGCACTGTTTTTTTTTTTTCCATCGCTTCCCGAAGATATTCTGTTTGTGATAATTAAATTGAAATTAGTTGCGTTACAGGTGATGAAAGTCAAATAAAATTATTTACTTTGCAAAAATGTTGATTTTGTTTAACTTTCATCGCCCTTGGCTAAATAAGTTATTTTAATCCAATTAAATATAAATAATACTATATTTACCATCAGAAAGGTGGAGAAATAAAACGTTTCGAAAGATACAGACACAAAGTTCATGTTAATTAGGTCAACCCTTATCAAGATGTTCATATCGTATAGAAATTGAAAAAATATCAAATGTATTTGTTTTATTGCAAACATTGCGAAAACATTTCTTTATAAAGGTAAAGGAATGTCATATTTTCTTTTCAAAAAATTAAAACGCTTGTTTCTAGGTAAACTTGATGAACTTATTTGTAAACTGGTATACGTACATATAAGTACATAGTTGCATATAGCCGACCCAGACTATAAAAATGAAACTTTTACTTACTTTTTAGTATTTTTTTTGTATAAGTTTTAATTAATAGAATAAGTAAAATAATTATTATTATTAGGAAAGTGAACAACACCTGCTTTATGTCAATTTTAATTCACATTTTATTCTTAATCATACACAAATTAATATCAATAATGCGTCGTCAAATGAAAATAATTTAAGTAAAGCTTTCATCTCACGCGCGTATAACCTTAATTTTCAAAGCAAAATTCTATCAAGATGTTTTCATTATAGACACTTTGTTAAAAACTCAATTGTTAATTAACACACTACTTGCACTTTCATTCCATAAATAAAAGTTAAGAGTTAAAAAAAATTAAATTTTAATATGCATACCATGACAGTTGATCACAAATATTAACCCACTAACAATATAACAAAATAGAACGAATCCTTTCATATTAATGTGCAGTCGAACTTTTAGGCTAAAGCCAAGAAAACATAATGATCAAACTCTAATGACAGACATCTGAGCATAGCTGTGTTATATTTTATACGAATCTATTGTTAAGATAATATAAATTATGACTATATAGACTTGTTTAATAAAAAGCTTAAAATTGAATTTATTTCCCAAATGAAATAAAAAAGATATATACTATACAGGTATGGTACAATAATCTATAGCTATGTGATCTGTTCGTTTCGCTTTGAGGAACACTCGATCGCATAAAGAAAACCAAAAAATTTAAGCTAATTTCGTCAAAGACAAAACTTGTTTAAACACTTGCGTTCGATCAAATATAGATATGTATGTTTGTTATGTACTAATATATAACTTCGTTATTTTTAGTAAGTACATAATACTTTTGGAAAGACTAATTTGATCGCACTTGATATTTTGATAAGCGCACGAATTTCAACATTTGTATATTTAAGGCATCCTTTAGACGGTGAAGTGATTGATTGGAACTCTATATATAGGCAAAACTGAATAGCTATAAATATAATATCTAAATATTTGTCAACATGCTTGTAATTGAGCAAAGCATTGTTTGCTTACGTCTAATTAAACGTATGAAATACATAGATGTCCATATGTAGGTACATTTCCGTTGATTTTGTACGACAGTCGATTGATTGACTATATATGTATGAGCCACCATAATAGTTTGCCTAATTTGAATGAAACAATCAAACAATTCCAATGACTTCTCCACTTCTCTTTATCTATATTGTTATCTTTATTCTTTTGTACAGATAATTTTAAGCAAATACGAATTTTCGACAATATTAATTAGTCAAATTTTGAAACTATATCATCATAATTACAAAGATAAGAAAGATAATATCGTAGCATATTGTTTCAAGCTCGTCAATTCATTAGCTTTTATGACATCTTTGAAATGTTAATGGTTTTTAATTTATTTAAAAAAAAATGCCTTGAGTATCATCAAATATTATATTTAACACTACTCCCATAGATGTCTATGTTTACGCCGGCATCATAACCACAAAAATTAGTTTATACATAATAATAATGTTTGTTGTATATTAACATGAAAGAAATTTCTATATTTCTCTAATTACCCTTGCGACGGACTTTGACTTTTCAGTTAGTTAAAAGCAAAAAGCATTATTTATAATTTACTATACCTTTGTTCAATTAACATAGAAAACGGCTACCATTGGCAATAAATTTTTTAGTAAAGCCGCACTTAACAAATTAAATATATTTTGTCAAACATATCTACATACATACATATGTATGTACCGACGTCCAAATTTAAATTGAAAAACTTCAAAGCCAAATATCGAGTTTCAAATAAACAATCCTAAACAGAGTCAAACCAAGGGGTTTATTGGTAGTAAGTTATTAAAGTTTAACTTAGAGCGCCCGCATGCGGTATAAAAATACGTGGTGGACTTATTCAGGCCTATCATGAGCTCCATCGTAATCGGGAAATTTTCCGAATACCAAAAAAACTACCACCGAATTCGTTTGTAATGACAATTTGTATGAGGTTTTCCACTACCATGGAATCTTTGAGATTTTTTTTTTTTCGGAATTTGTAACAAGTTTCCCATTACGATGGAATTCGTGAAAGGGCTGATTAATGAATTTTTTTCTATTCTTATGTTAGAAATAAAAAATAAAAAATAAAAATAAATTAGAAAAAAATTGACATTTTGTATAGTAGCATTTATTTCGGGGTTTAAAGTTGGTTGCGCTGGCATTTGAACCTGTCAAACTCAGAGCTGTCATTTTAAATATCATAATATTAGTTTAATGTTTGCCATTTACGATAATGGATCGCTTAACAATCAAACTACGCGTTAAAATTATTAAAACTTACTACAAAAGTGGTGATTCAAACGTAGCCACTTTTCGCGCATTACGCGATGATTATGGTCGTCATAATCGACCAACTACGCAAGAAATGGGTAAAATTATGAAGAAATTTGAAAAGAGTGGAAGCGTTACTGATGTCGTAAGGCCTGTGCATCATCGTAATGCACGCTCAGTCGAAAATAAGGCTGCTGCAAGTGCAAGTGTTGCTGATGATCCAAATTTATCGATTTCCCGGCGTTCACAGCAATTGAACGATTGTTGGCCGGCGATTGAAAATCATAACTTGGACAATATGTGGTTCCAACAAGACGGGGCAACAAGCCACACAGCACGATCAATTATGGCTTTATTGCGTGAGAAGTTTCCTGGTCGCGTAATTTCACGTTTTGGCGACGTTAATTGGCCATCAAGATCATGCGATTTGACACCGTTAGATTTGGGGCTACGGAAAAGACCGTATCTACGCGAATAATCCCCGAACTCTAGACGAATTAAAAACCAACATTACTCAAGTTATGGCCGAGATACAGCCCGAAATGTGAGAAAAAGTGGTTAAAAATTACCTCAAAAGAATCGCATGCTGCGAGTCTTCCCGAGGTGGCCATTTGAATTATATTATTTTTCACACTCAATGGCAAAGTCCAAACTTTATAATGAAATAAAATTTTCATCAAAAGATATTGATGAAAATTAAAGCACTATAACAGTGAAATCATGTATACTTAAGCATTGGATTATCTATTAACCGCTCGTTAAACGCACAGTTTGAAAAAAAATAATAACAAAAACTACTTTTTTGAAAAAACAATTTTTTAAGAAAATTTTCTCTTGACTTAAACCTATCATAAATCATGTATGGATTGTTTTTGACATACAGAAATATTCTGCTATCCGATCCGATTGAATTTTTCGATTCACGTGAATTTTTCACTTAATTTGTCACAAATTATTTTGTGAACTTGAGGGACTCTAACTGTTAAAATTTCATTTTTATCACACTTTCTATAATTTTTGGAATATTCGTTTTCTACCGACGCACGGATAGCAGAATACCAAAATTCACTCGAATAGGGCTGATGCATTATGCATCTGACTCGAATCAATCAGCATTGAAATATTTAAATTCTTTAATGAACTTTCAATTTTTTTATCAATTATTTTTTTTTTTGTGAAAACTATGCTTTTGTATCCATAATTTTAAATAAATAAGAAATTCTGTTTTTTGTTTTAATTAATTTAAAATATTTAAATTTTTAACAGAAATCCAATTCATCAACAACAACTAAAAATATAAACAATGCCCCTCATTATTTGAAACGGGTTTCCGTTCCATCACTACTTCTTACCGCCAAAATGGCAAACACATCGATTCACTTTCGTCAAATCAAATTTTTAAGACCACCTCATTTCCGACAATTTCTATCTCATTTTAACAAACGTCAGCCAGCTGACATTCTCCTAATTAACACTACAGCCGTCTCATTCTAATGCAAAATTCAATTCTGCAAGCTTAACGAAGGTAATGAGGAGAGGACCAATACCAATTTCATTTATGAATGTGAAAAAGAAAATCTCGTCTACTTTGTCTACCGCCGGTCCACCACCGCCGCGTTTTCATTTTTTTTAACACGAAAAAAGAAGTCCTCTCCTGTTTTTGTGAAGTTAAATATATAAATAAATTGGTGCTGAGTTGATTATTTAATAGTGCCAGCCGAGAAATAAAACTTCTGTGCGCGACTAATTGCGATAAAAATCGACATAAAATGGATCAAACCAAGCTAACAGAGCTCCTACGAGCAACAATAGATCCTTTGCCCGACCAACGAAAACAGGCTGAAGAACAATTATCCCAGGTATGGTGATTTATTTGCAATCTGCAAACTATGTTATCCGTGTTCAAACATCAATTAGAATGCTGTTTGATCAAAAATGATTGAATCACCATAGAAATGCCATCGCATGGTTGGCCATTCGCAATCGCAGCCATGTGCTCTGCCAGTAAGATGGTTTTTAGACCAGAAATTCCACTCTAAATTGGTTGTTAATCGATGGGGTGTATAGAGGGTGTAAATTTAATTATGATAAATGAATAAATCTAAATGATTAATGTGCAATTAGTCATCAAAATTGAATTTTTCAATTACATTTTGGTAAATTTTTTTTTTGCTAATGGAAGGCAGAATGGAGGAATCTTTCTTTCTCGTGTGTTCTTTCTCTTTTTAATTTTTTTTTTCTTTTCGGACTGCTCTTTGTTTCTTCTGTTTATAGTTATGTCAAATTGATGATTGTGTTAGTGGGGAAAGAATATAGATGCACAACAAGTAAAAGCAATTGAATGACGTTTTCAAAGTTTTGTATTCTTATCGCTGTCCGTTGAGGAGTATTGCCAGATTAGATGAAATGAGAATGGAAATTTCTTAATTTTTTTGGCAGTTTCAAAAAATCGTAACATTTATTTAAAGCTGACCATGCGAAGTATAATGCATAGTGTTGTTGTGCCGAGCCTTTTGGATTTTCAGAAAGTCGGAAATACAGAAGCCAAGTTCCCTGCGAGCCAAGTGAACATGTATGGCCTTTTCAAAATCCTTGCGATTCAATCCTACAATATTATACACAAATATCAATAATATTCTAAATCTAGATGAGGAGCAGAAAGTTCAGCTTCAAGCATTGAAATTTGTTTGGTCAACAAGCAACAGACTTTGGTATAGAAATTTGGACTTCGGATTTGTCGAGATAAGTTAATTGCAAAGTGCAAAGGTTTAGTCATGTCACCGAAAAATTTATTCGAATTCATAGTTTTTGAAACGATTTACTATTCAATTTACATATTACGAAACTACTGCAAAAATGAACACGCAGTCAAACTATCAAAAGGAGCATTGAGAGTTACTTATCAATTCTTAAGTACAAAGTATCGCCACAGGGACACACAAATTGTTGAGAATTAATCAAAATATTCAACAACCAAATATTCAAAAATGCAAAGAGCACATTTTTTTAAACGTGTGGATAGTTAATTCAAATAAAAGATGTATTATACTTAGCATGAGATTTGTAAAAATTGTTCAGTTAAGAAAACGTTTTCAAAATAGATTTTTGTACTTAAAAAGGCTATGCCATATTTTTGTAGGTTTGGTATTTTTAACTACCCCTCTCGCCTAAACGTTGCACAGTATGTCCTCTCAGATACGATTTTTTCCAAACCCTCTCTCTTTTTCTCACTTTTTTTTTAAATATCTTGCACCTACCAGTTGAATATTTTAATTATTTAAATGTTTTCAGATCCACAAAATCATTGGTTTTGTTCCGACCATTTTACAAATTGTAATGAAAAATACTGTTGAACTGCCAGTTAGACAGGCCGGAGCTATCTACCTCAAGAATTTCATCACTAACAATTGGTCGGATCGCGAAACAAAGCCAGGCGAGGCAATCATATTTTCCATCCATGAACAAGATCGTGCAATGATTCGAGCAAGTATTGTTGATGCAATTGTTCATGCTCCTGATTTAATTAAGTATTTTAAAGTATTTTTAACTTACAAATTGGATTTTCTTAAAAAATATTTTTACTTTGTTTGATTGTAGGGTGCAATTGTCAATTTCTGTCAATCATATAATCAAAACTGACTTCCCCGGACGATGGCCGCAAGTAGTTGACAATATAAGCATTTACCTCCAAAATATGGGTTAGTTTTTTTTTTATACAATTATAGATTATTTTAAATTCCTTGATTGATTGATTCAGATGTAAACAGTTGGAATGGCGCTCTACTGACAATGTATCAATTGGTTAAAACATACGAATACAAGAGATCCGAAGAACGTGTACCACTGAACGAAGCAATGAATTTGTTGCTCCCGATGATCTATAGTTTGATGGTGAATCTAATGAATGACCCATCGGAGCAGAGTGTGCTGTTGCAGAAACAAATTCTTAAAATCTACTATGCACTCACACAATACTGTTTGCCCCTGGAGTTGATCACAAAAGAAATGTTCTCACAGTGGATGGAAATATGCCGTCAAGTTGCTGCACAACCGGTTCCCGATTGTTCGCACTTGGATGAAGATGAAAGACCCGAGTTTCCATGGTGGAAATCGAAAAAATGGGCATTGCGTATTATGGTACGCATGTTTGAGAGGTAAGAAAACATACCAAATGATAGCCATAGAAATATCTTTAATTCCTAAATTTAAAAACTTTATTTATTTATCAGATACGGGAGTCCGAACAATTGTGTCAGCGAAAAATATCAAAAATTCGCTGAATGGTACCTGCCAACATTTACATCTGGTGTATTAGAAGTTCTGCTTAAAATTCTCGACCATTATAGAAATCACGTCTATGTTTCGCCGAGAGTTTTAACAAATATTTTATCATATCTGAAAAACGCGTAAGCTTTTCTATAAATATTCTTTAAAATGCAGTAAGTTTAATAAATATTTTTGTTATTCTTATAGTGTTAGCCATGCATACTCATGGAAACTTATTAAACCCCATATGGTTGCTATTATTCAAGATGTTATATTCCCAATTATGTCATTTACTGAATCTGATCAAGATTTATGGGAAAGTGATCCACATGAATATATTAGATTGAAATTTGGTAAGAACAAAAAAAAATCGATAAATCTTGACATCATACTTAATTAATCAATTTATTAATTAAAAGATATCTTTGAGGATTATGCTTGTCCAGTTCCTGCAGCACAAACACTTTTGCATTCATGTTGTAAAAAGCGAAAGGGAATACTTCCAAAGGCTATGAATATTATAATGCAGGTAATTTTAACCTCTAAAATATTTGTTAAAAAATGTTCAGTCAGCTCGAGCAGATAATAATAATAAAATAATTTATATTTTATGGTAAATTTATCTTAAAAATGTTTTCTTTATAAACTTTTGGATTTGATTTTTGTAACCAAGCCAAAAGCATCGAAATTTCTTGATTGTATTTTGCGTCGTTTTTTTTTTTTTTTTATTTTTGATAATAGTGAACATTTTTTTTGTTTAGATAATCACATCACCTAATGCTGATAACAAGCAAAAAGATGGTGCGCTTCATATGATTGGTACACTCGCCGATGTTCTTATGAAGAAACGTGTCTATCGTGACCAACTCGAAACTATGTTAACAACTTATGTATTCCCGGAATTTGTGAATCCCGCTGGACATATGCGAGCACGTGCCTGCTGGGTAGTACACTATTTCTGTGACATTAAACTGAAAAATCCACAAATCCTAGGAGAAATTATGCGTCTAACATCGAATGCCTTATTGACTGACAAGGAATTGCCAGTTAAAGTAGAAGCTGCTATTGGCTTACAAAATTTCCTATCGTCCCAAGACGATGCAGCACCTTTTGTGGAGCCACAAATTAAAGAAATCA
The DNA here is from genome assembly GCA_951394125.1 of Epistrophe eligans. Classification (NCBI taxonomy): domain Eukaryota; kingdom Metazoa; phylum Arthropoda; class Insecta; order Diptera; family Syrphidae; genus Epistrophe; species Epistrophe eligans. Next base: position 32,610,260 of record OX596029.1, read on the forward strand.
CCAAGGAGCTACTAACTATTATACGAGAGACTGAAAACGAAGATTTAACTAATGTTATGCAAAAAATTGTTTGTACCTTCACCGAACAATTATTACCAGTGGCCGTTGAGATTTGTCAACATTTAGCAACAACATTTAGTCAAGTTTTGCAATCCGAAGAGGGATCCGATGAGAAAGCAATAACAGCAATGGGTCTGCTTAATACAATTGAAACACTATTGAATGTTATGGAAGAACATCCTGAAATCATTGCCAATCTTCATCCAATTGTGATTAATGTTGTTGGTCATATTTTCCAACATAATATTACTGGTAAGTGATTTGGGCTATAAATGATACTGATGGAATGATTGCTTTATGAGATTTTTTTTCATTTATATTTAGATTTCTACGAAGAGACCTTTTCTCTGGTTTATGATCTTACTTCTAAGTCAATATCCCCCGACATGTGGCACATGTTGGAGCTTATCTACCAAGTCTTCAAGAAGGACGGTATTGATTACTTCATTGACATTATGCCTGCGTTGCACAACTATGTGACTGTTGACACGACAGCATTTCTCTCGAATCCAAACCGATTGTTAGCCATCTTTGACATGTGCAAAACTGTAAGAAATTCTTAATAACAATCTCTCTAAAAAAAAAAATAATGTGTTCTTAAAATTGCTTCACCTAACAGATGCTGACAAACAGTCCTGGAGAAGATCCAGAATGCCACGCAGCCAAGCTGCTCGAAGTCATCATTCTGCAATGCAAGGGACAAATCGACTCAGTCATCCCTATGTTTGTTGAATTGGCTTTATCCAGATTGACCCGTGAGGTTCAGTCATCTGAGTTGCGAACAATGTGCTTGCAGGTAATAATCAAAGTTCTTAGTCTCTCGAAATAGTAATTATTACTTATTTTTCGGTTTATATTCATAAGGTTGTTATAGCAGCCCTTTACTATAATCCCCAATTGTTGCTTTCGATTTTGGACAAAATGTCGCAACCAAATAACGAACCAATTAGCTCGCATTTCATCAAACAGTGGCTTCATGACACTGATTGCTTCCTTGGGTAGGTTTATATAACATAATTTATTATGTATAAAAAGATTATTAAATGTGTCCATTTTGTATCTCAATTTTTGCAGCATTCATGATAGAAAACTCTGTGTCCTTGGTCTGTGTACATTAATATCACTTGGTGACGCTAAACCACAAGTTTTAAGTGAGGTATCAGGCAAGATTATTCCTGCTCTAATTCTACTTTTCGATGGTCTTAAACGTGCCTATCAAGCCCGAGCTATAGATGAAGAAGAAGAAGAAAGTGAAGATGAAGATGATGATGGCTGTGAAGGTAAAGAAAATTATAAATTAATGTTAAAAAAAAATATTAATGCATCTTTTTTATTTTTCTCTAACAGAAGCATTGTCGAGTGACGAAGATGAAATTGATACTTTTGCACCAAACTACTTAGAACAAATTTCTGAATTTTCGAAAAAGAAAGGCCTTGAAGCCGGTTTCGAAATGAAGGCTGAATTTAAGGTAATTACATTTTTGAATGGTTTTCCTTACCACCTGATGGCTAAGGATACCCAAAAGCTAGGGGATTTTTGTTGACTGTCTAGCTTTTATTAAAAAAACAAGGCGAAATATTAATTTTCATAAATTTCAGGAAGAAAAAGAAGACGATGAAGATTCAGAAGATAACGAAGAAGAGTCAATGGATGACTTAAACGAAACAGCTTTGGAGAGCTTTACAACTCCACTTGATGAAAACGAAGATGAGACAGCTATTGACGAATATGTCATATTCAAAGAAATCATTGCCGGTAAAATTATCAATTCTTTTATACGAACATATAATCCATACATAAAATTTAAATTTGAACATTACAGGACTTTCTACCCAAGATCAACCCTGGTATGGTCTTTTAACTTCTGGCTTGACTCCAGAACAAGCTAAATCACTTCAAGAAGTCGTAGTTACTGCTGACCAACGAAAAGCACAAAGAGAATCAAAACTAATCGAAAAACGTGGCGGTTTCCAATTTACTCAACAACAAATTCCCAGCTCATTTAAATTTGGATCTTAATCCAAATGTTTAAATATTTATATGCAACATACATACACCACGAGTAGGCAAAGCTATAACCCTTCCACAAAAGAAGAAAATCATTGTTTCTATACTTTAACTTTTATTTTAATTTTATTTTATTTTTTAAATTAAAAAATGTCAGTAGGTTTGCAGTAGTTTACAGAAGAACGAATTAAATTCAACGTAGCGCATTAAAATGTTTAAAACAGACTTTAAAAAAAAAACAACCACTGGGAGATATTTTAGTTGTTGGCATGTATATTTATATAAATGACGAAACAGTGTTATTATTTATAAAATAAAAGAAACAATTAAAGATTATAATCTTTTCTCCGATTGACAAGAACATTATAAAAAGTTAAACTGTATAGCCTGGAAATTGAAAATCGTTTTGGTAACTCAGTTTGTTGATAAAAGTATTCAATTTAAATCCATTGCACATATTAAATAGAAGCATCTTTATTGCTACGTACAGTTTTTTTTTTTTGTACAGCTTAAGTAGATTGAATGCTACTATCACAAAGAGCAACCTGAGCTAAACTTTAAAATCACATCCAGGCTATAGATTTTAAGATAAATAAAATTAAAAGTTAAAAAAAGAAAAACGACTAAACTCACGTTAATCATTTTTAAAGTGAAAAATAAGAAGTTATAATCTTTAAAATGAAATCATTTCAAATTGTATTTATTAAATAAAATCAAGCAAAACATTTTTTCATAATTTTGCACTTTTAAATGTAGGCTTTAAAAAAAAGGAAATTGAAAACAATGAACAGAAAAAAAGGAAGAAGAATGGAGATTTTATGTTAATTTTATAAAAATATATATTTAATTATTATACAAGAGAATACAGAAAAAAAGGAAAAACAAATATATTATGAAGAAAGAAAAAAATTGTCCTAATGAATATTCCATGTTTTGTTCTACGGCGTAGGATAATCTATCGGTCAATCGAACGATCGTCATTTTTACTGTAGCAATTTTGTATATGTTTCAATTACATCTACGGAGAAACCGAGGGGAAAAAAGCGATGATCATTTAATCGGCCGATCATTTTAGTCTTACGTGATTTGGGCCCTTTCTCCATTCTTCCAATTAACCAAAGAGAAAAAAATGCTAGGTCCATAGACTTTTGAGCTGACGTCTTTTTATGAAATGTTCTAAAAAGACGCATGATGCAACGGATTGAGGGTTGGTAAATACAAATCCATAAATTAATGAATACGTCTTCGCAATATTAGTCTAGTCCTAATTACACTGGTTAAAAAATATTACCATTTTTCTGTTACTTTCTAGAAGAATTTCATTGACCTTCTTAAGCAGTGGGAGGGAGATTGAAAAGTAAGGAGTGTGGATGAAACAAATCATTTGGTTCTGGAAAGGCGGGATTTAATTCACCTCTTTTACGGTTTCGTTTTTATAGATATGATTTTATAGATATGATTATATATCCTAAATAAAATGTTGAAAAATATATTGTTACTCTATTATTCGAAAACTAATTCGAATACAAAGTCGTATTTATTAGAATTTTGTCTACTTAGACGCTGTCTAACTATTTTCAAATTGGTGGAAATATGATTTATTTAATAAAAATAAATATCACATTATTCACGGTTAGGACAATCTACTCTCTTGTGTCTAAGTTAGGCAGCTATAACACAACAATAAACAAGGTTTTTGAACATATTTTCCAAAGTTGGACGGTTGTCTAAAGTTAGACAACGTGAATAAGACCAACAATGTCCCAAAATCGGAACTAGGTGTGTTCCTTGAAACTCTGTGATTTTCTGCCCATAACTACACAAGAGACTGTCAAAATTCATATACAAAAATAAAAATAAATAAAATCTGTGGTTTTCAACAGAAAATATCAGAGTTTCAAAGTAAAGGAACAAGCATTCTATTTTTTATTATACCTAATTACTTTCGAATTTTTGTGATTTCATCCGATATATTTTTTTCTTCAAAAATTAATAATTAAGTCATCCAGCATTATATTGGCATCAAAATAATTACTAATTTCGCTTTAAAAGTGTCTAAAAATTTAAATTTTCCTATTATGGTTTTCAATAGCCGCGTTTTATTATCTACGGGCCGCCTGGGTCTGGGTTATCTTTTAACACGTAATACGAAAAAAACATTGGATCTAGGTTTCTATGGGGGTTTCGTTTATGGATGCAGACATTAGTTTTTTATCTGGCCGGTGGATGGCTTTTCAGTTTTCAAATGGTAAGGTAGTGCAAATTGTAGGGTTAAGAAAAAAGACAGTATCTACATGAACAATAAATAAACACATGAAAAAAGAGTTGAGCATACAACACTGTTTTCATTTGGATCCGTATCGTTTTATTTTATCGGAGTCAACCATATGGGTTATTGGCAATAATAAAACGCGGATAATGATAGCTATAACAGGGGCCTAACAGGACTGCATAAGCATATACCTTTCAAATCTGATTTTTCGAACACCTCCTAGACACAAGCTTTCAATTTCTAATGCCCGAAACGCACAATGAATCAAAGCTCACTAAACTTTCTCTGTCTATTTTTGACAGAACTGAAACCTGTTGGCAAAATGGCATAATGGGACTACACACTACATTAGTGTTCCTAGATTAGTTAGTTATTTCCTCCCCAAAACAGTTGAGAATGGGTAGAAAAATGTATTGCCTCATTTGTGCGGGAAAATATTTTTATCATAACTGATTCCCCAAGTATATTTTGCATCACAAAAAAAAAAAAAGAAACGTTTTTTCAATATTTAAAAAGCAATAAATTAGAATACCCACACTCGACGATGCGTTTAAGCGAATCTCTTCTCATGTAAAATATATTAACAGTCAAAAGTTGTGTCGTCTTTCCGAATGTTTCGCCTTGGTTTGGGAGAGCCTTTAAGATTAAGACATATTTTCGGTTTGCTGCATTGAAATATAAAGAATAATGTGTCAGTATACAACATTTTTTCAATATGTAAAAGTTATGGGAGACAAAATTTGTGAATTTTTCATTCCAGTAAAAAATAAGGGATTTTTTTTTGAACCAGAGGAAATTTAAAATCGCATCGGGTATCACTGCTTGATCAATGATGATCAAAAGTTAAAAAACAAACTAGTAGAGCAATAGAATAAATTAATTAGCAAGTAGGCCAAGTAGCGAGCACATATCATATTGATATTCGAAACATAAATGTGTAATACAAAATAACAGAATAACATTGAGGATTTAAATTATCAAGTGACGACGTAATTTTGGTGTTATTTATTGGTGATACATTTATCCAGTGAGTATATTAAATCACGTACGCACAAAAATATCGCTTCAAAGTCATTGAAGTCAATCGAGTTAAGACTACCTAATCTTCAACTTTTGTATATAACCCCCTCTAGAACAGGTGCGATATTCCATAGAAAGAAGAAAAAATGTCGAACAAGGTGGAAACGGGCGCTGCAAAACAAATCCCCAGTGGAATGAAATTCGTTCTAGGTGGATTAGCTGGTATGGGGGCAACATGCATAGTTCAACCTCTTGACCTTGTTAAGACGAGAATGCAAATCTCCGGTGTCGGTGGAGCGGCCAAGGAATACAAGAACTCATTCCATTGTCTGACAACGGTGATGAGCAAGGAAGGACCTTTGGCCATTTACAGGGGAATCGGAGCTGCGCTCTTGAGACAAGCAACTTACACAACCGGCCGGCTAGGAGTGTATACTTACCTGAACGATTTTTACAAGGTCAAATTCGCCGGAGAACCGACTTTGTTAGCCCGTATGGCTATGGGAGTAATTGCTGGCGCTTGTGGTGCCTTTATTGGAACACCAGCTGAAGTGGCGTTAATTCGTATGACAGCCGATGGGCGATTGCCCATAGAACAACGTCGGAACTATACAAATGTTGCCAATGCTCTGACACGAATTATCCGAGAAGAAGGCGTCGCTACTCTGTGGCGTGGATGTGTGCCGACAATCGGCAGAGCAATGGTTGTCAATATGGCACAGTTGGCATCCTATTCGCAGGCGAAGAGCATGTTTATCAAGAACTTCGAAATGAAGGAAGGACTTCAGTTACATTTCGTGGCGGCAATGCTCTCCGGGCTAATTACGACAATAGCATCAATGCCCGTGGACATAGCCAAGACTCGGATACAGAACATGAAATACATCGATGGAAAACCCGAGTACAGAGGGGCGATTGATGTTTTGGGAAAAATCGCCCGCCAAGAAGGTATTCTTGCCTTGTGGAAGGGCTTCACACCATATTACTGCCGTCTTGGTCCACACACCGTGTTGACATTCATCTTTCTGGAGAATTTGAATCAAACTTATTTTAAATACGTTTTCGGAACAAGTGGTGGATCGGGTCTTTAATGCGGTTCGATTAATTCAGCGCAAGGTAGTCAAACGGGGAGATGACAATAATATTGCATTTATATGAGTAATTCCAAATAAGGCGAATATAATCGTAGAGTAGAATATGATATAATGCACAACCTTATTTTGTTTCCCGATCGAATTTTATTGAAATTTACAGAAGCAACAAAAATTTGAATTTTATCGAAATTCAATTATATGTAAAATTGTTATGTTATAAAATATGTATGTAAATGAAAGTTTTTTATTTATAATTTTGTATTCTGAAAAAATTTACTACCAAGAGAATTATCTCTGACGTCTGAAAGAATAGTCAACATGATAAGAAGTTCGGACTAGTTTTTTTTTTATTTTCTCGATGATTACAGAGCAGTCACAGTCTGTCCTGTAATCGCATTGAACTCTACGGTTTGTACACAAATTTATTTCAATTTGGCAAAGAACTTTGTTTACAAATATGCGTTGCGTCCGTCGTCGTCAGGCAGGCTATATTTAGACAATAATGAATTGTAGGAACTGCTGTACTATGTTAATTTTTATTATTTGCGCTAATTAAGTTTCTTGTTTTCGAATATATGTACAAATGTATATGTTTATGTATACAAAACCGATTCGTTATTTGCATGTGAACATATTATTTTTCACACATTTTGGTGCGACCTTGTGTTTTAATATATGTAACTCCTGATTTTTTCAGTGCAGATGAGGAATTTTCGCGTCTTCCGAATTTTGCATTTTTCTAATTTTAAATTCATGGGATAAAAATAAGTCCAAGATGATTAGCGATACAGTTTTTTCTGAGAATTTAGTGTTTGTTCTATTTTATCTTATCGTGCGTGGATAAGACTTTTGTAAATTTATAAAGGGTTCATAGTGCATGTGGATGTGGGTGATGGTGCAGAAAATAGTTTTATCATTAGTTTGACTACGCTAGTAATTAATATTTCGTTAGAATTAATAATATTTGTATTGCTCCTTTCAATAGCAAAAATTATTTGTGTATCCCAATGCCCAATAAAAACTGAAATTGTTTCAGTCAAAGCTCGTGTAGATCTTTTTGTGGATAATGCTGATAATTCAAACACTAGTTTATTTTAGTTTACCTACCTATTTTTGAGCATTTTCGCGTGAAAAGGTTGTTATCTCTTCTCTAACAGGATATTAAACTTGCTATCAGTTACCCTAATAATTCTGACCTATGGTATGTCCAGAATATAACAATAATGCAATCGGTACAATTTAGCAATCAGTATAACCATTTGTTCCTGAATATATAAGTTATACTCAACCTTTTTTTTTATTCAAGGTGAAGCTCTTCTATGCTTAGGAACTTACTGAAGAGCAGTTAACGCTTCAAGAAGAATGTACCTTGGATGATTTTAAAAGTTAAATATTCGAACAAAAGTGACGTTTCTTGCTAACCCATAGTTTTATTAATTTTATTTATTAAAAATGCAACTTTTCTTGAATATAATTTTTTTATTGACTTTAAATAATATTCTTTTTCTGAATAATATTTTCAGAGAATAAATTGAGCTATTATGGTCTTATTTATAAACGTTGTCTAACTTTAAACAACTGTCCAACTTTGGAAAATGTGTTCAAAAACCTTGTTTAATATTGTCTTAAAGCTGCCTAACTTAGACACAAGAGTAGATTGTCTTAACCGTGATTAATGAGATATTTATTTTTATTAAATAAAGCTTTATTTCCACCAATTTGAACATAGTTAGACAGTGTCTAAGTAGATAAAAATCTAATAAATACGACTGTTATAATCTTCTTTATATAAAAATTAATATTTGTCTGTATAAGACAAAGATTCGAAAACTACTGAACCGATTTAGTTGAAATTTTCATTGTTGATTTTTAACAACAGTGGGATGGTTTAGAAAGCTTAAGTAACATCCGCCCAATGCAACGAAAATTGTAATTAAAAATTTAAAAAATTTTACAATACTTTAGTAGTAGATCCAGATAGAGGACAGGATCCCAAGTTGTCAGCCACGTTTTATTATCTGCGTATCTGGATCATATTTTAAAACGTAATACAACAACAACATGGGTTCCTGCTCTGCAGATCCCGCTAGCGCAGTTATTTTTTGAGAAAAAGAAAATAAAATTTTTGTTTTAAACCGAAATCTAAGCTTTCTGCATCATTTCTATAAGTTTCCCAGTCAGAAAATATCCCAAAATGAGTTTGAAAATTTTCACTTTTGTACTTTTTCACTTTTTTGGCCAATGTAGTTAAGGCTTTACTCTTAACTGTTAAACTACGCCGGTGATAAACAATCACCATGTTAAATAAAACAACAACAAATCCCCTACGGGCTTAGCTAAACCCAAAGAATTCTCCGGCCTTAACTTAAGTACACAGGAAAACTGTGTTACTGGCGTGAATTATAAACTTGTTAGGTATCGATAGTTTGTATGAAAATTTCATTTTGTTTCTGTGATGCTGTCGTTACGATCACAGGCTTTTTCTCTTGCAATTCCCTTCGTGCTTGCTAAAAAACACGACTACTGTCTTTTTTCTTTAGGCTTCAATTTGCACTACCTTACCATTTGCAAAACTCAAAAAGCCATCTACCCACCAGAGTAAAAACTAAGTTCTGGATCCATAAACGAAATTCCGATAGATATAGAAACCTAGATCCAATGTTGTTTTTTTATTACGTGTTAAAAGATAACCCAGACAAGAAGATAATAAAATGCGGCAAATGTGTGTATTTTTTACTTCTGAAATTTTTGCAAATTTTTTTAAATGTAGTTTAGCCTTAAGTCTCCTTTCACACGAGAAAACAAGCTTGGTGCCCTACTTTCTAAAAACTGGAATTTGCTTAAAACTCAGTTTCCTCGTGTAAAAGGGGATTAAGGAATGTATGTAATACAATGAACTGTATTACCTTGAGATAAAGTAGTATTGGCATCACTTTTTTTAAATTAAAATTCCATTTTTTTTGATCCTCCATTCTACATTATTCGTTCTGTCAAAATAAATTGTTTTGTATAAGCTTGTCATGCACGCCATTCTATCCATTCTCCATAAAAAGTACAACCAGGAACAACAAATTCATATTTAACTATTATATATTAAATAAATCATAACAATCTACATTTGAGTTAAAAAAAAATAAATAAAAAAAGCAGAAATGAAAATCGCTGTTGAAGGTTGTGCTCATGGTGAGTTAGAAAAAATCTACGATACCATCGAGACCATACAAAAAGAGGAAAAGATTAAAATTGATTTATTGTTGTGTTGCGGTGATTTCCAATCTACCAGGAACCTTGAGGACCTTGAAACGATGGCAGTGCCCAAGAAGTATATGGACATATGTACCTTTTATAAGTAAGTTTTCGAGACATTTTTTTTGAGAGAAATTGATTTAAAATCCCACTTGTCTATCCAAAGGTACTACAGTGGCGAAAAAACCGCGCCAATTTTGACTATCTTCATCGGTGGCAATCATGAAGCATCTAACTATTTGCAAGAACTACCCTACGGTGGATGGGTGGCTCCGAATATCTATTACTTGGGCTACGCTGGAGTTGTGAGGGTCAATGGCATCCGAATTGCTGGTCTTTCTGGAATTTACAAAAGCCATGACTTCTTTCGTGGTCGTCATGAGTTCTCGCCGTACTCTGAAGCCACCAAGAAGAGTGTCTATCACGTCCGACAATTGGATGTCTTTAGACTTAAACAGCTTTCTGGGAATATAGACATCTGTATGTCCCATGACTGGCCGAAGGGAATTTACAATTACGGCAACAAGGCCCAGTTGGTTCGGTTCAAACCGCATTTCAAGGATGAAATCGACACAGAGCGCCTAGGAAGTCGTCCCTGTGAAGATCTTCTCAACATGCTACAACCCTCACTGTGGTTTGCCGCCCATTTGCATTGCAAATTCGCCGCTCTTGTCCCGCACCAAGAAACCGGTCGTGTGACAAAGTTCTTGGCCTTAGACAAATGCCTACCAAAACGACGCTTCCTTCAAGTATTAGACATTGAATCAGTGGAACATACCGATGATGGGGAACTCAAACTGGAATACGATCTCGAATGGCTAACAATTCTTTTTCTCACAAACCACCTGATCTCTGTCAAAAGTTCTCAGCACTACATGCCGGGTCCCAATGGCTCCGAGCGGTATAACTTCACACCCACCGAAGAAGAAAAAGAGCACGTGCTCAAAAAACTTGGTTATGACCTGAAGATTCCAGAAAACTTCTGCCGCACTGTGGAGGCGTACAATCCTAATGACATCAATACGAATCCCCAGCAACCAAAATCCCAGATCAACCCACAGAGCCTGCAATTTTGCGACAATCTAGGAATCGATGATCCCCTTTCTATGGCTATGATTATTGGCGGCCACGAGTTGAGCCATTCGAGTACACTCGATGGCAGTGATTTGAATGATTCGGGCCTGTTCGATTCGAATGCCGATATGAATTCTTCCTGCGACACAATAAGTCCGTTGAAGCGAAAAAGCAATCTGTGTTTGCCGAAACCGATTGGAATAACCAGTCCAAGCAGCCAGGATGAGGTTACAGCAGAGATAAGTCTCACAAGTGAACGGGACAGTGAAGAAATGGCGGAGATGAGTCCTCCACTAACACTAAAAGACGAAAACAGTGTCCCGTCCATAGAAAAGGTTCCTAATTTGAATGCCAAACCGCCCATGAAGAAGTTTAAGCGAAGAAATGAAGAGATGTACAAGACGGAAGAAGACGAACAGGAACTGTGAAATACGAGTGTGCTTAGTGTACATAAAAGATACATGAATGTACAGAATAGGATCTGTTTTTTTTTAATAGACTTTCAATAAACCTTAGTTTTTTTTACGAAAAAAAAAAAATAGATTTTTTATGAATTTAATAGTAATAGGATACTTTTAGGAATTCTAACAAAACAATTACAAAATTCATTCGTAATAATGGTGATCTGTATGAGGTCTTTCATTAAGATGGATCGCATGTATTTTTATCCTTGGTTTCGTATCAAGTAATGCTTTATTGTTGAAATTTAGAGATTACTTTTTGTTTAAGCATACTTCTCATCTCAGAAATTTTCGTAAGATACGCAAAACTCATTCGACGTCAAGTTAGCAATGTGGATCGGAGTGGCAATATATTGCCCCTCTCTTCTTCGTTTTTGGTCATTTTGATGAAGATCTTGTGAGAGTAAGCAGTCGTGGACCTCGTCCGTAAATTCGATTTGTTATTGAATTTGAATTACAGATAAGTCAACTTAAGATCTAGAATTGAGCTACATATTTGGCTACATTCCAACTTTCGAACAGAAGAAGGACTATAATGCAGTTTACAAACGAAAATAACTTTATTCAAACTTAATATGAGTTACCTATTTCTACATAGGAATATGAATCTTCTACGGTTTTGATTTTTAAATAAATTTTTAAATTAATTAAAAATACTCTGGTCTACTTAATCCTTATTTGTTTGTTTCTTTTTGCTTTTTCTATAACACATCAATATAATATAAATAGCTTAAAATTATTACATTCAATTGATAGGACTAGCGCTACCGTTACGGCCATACACCTCTAGATATATATTTTGGCTTTCAGCGACAGCCTCTGGCGCTTCAGCAGTATCACAATAATAATCCAATGGGTCTGGGATCATTCTGTGGAGAATGATTCGTTTGTCGTCTATGCTCACACGATGATAGAAATGACATTTCCTTCGACCATAAATTGGGATATCTGAATCGTAGGGAGGACTTAGAATATCAAAGAATGCCGCAACATCGTCGATAGCCGTGATTTCATGAAAATTCCTTTCGAGTGGCGTCAGTACAGCACACTCCGACTCGGGAGTTACTTGCTTCGGTTCCTCTTCGGTAACTTCGATTTGTGTAGCTAACTTGTCATACAATATACTACTTTTTCTCCCGCTATTTGAAGTGTAACTCTTTATCAGTAATTTGCCATAGATGCCCTTCAGTATGCCATTCATCATTGGATGATCATGCAGGGGCATTGTATAGTTCGCCTTTAGAATGAATACACTCATCGAGACTTCAGCACTTTGAAAGACATGAATATAAGTACATGGAGCCTTATCAGCACTATTGGCATGGGTAAATATTTCTGGATTTATGTTGATGTCGCGATAAGTCAATTGTTCGGTTAACTGATAAAGGATTTTGAGATTAGCACTCAACGAGGCAGTGTTAGATTTGTCGAAGGTTTTAAATGCTTGTCGCAGTATTTTGGTGAAAAGCGATGTCATGTTTCATGTGTAGTTTATTAGTTTTTTTATTTATTAACGTAGTCGAAAAGAAATTATGGGAAAAAAGATTTGTTTACAATTTTGTTTTTCTCTGCGGTTGCGAAATAACTCTTTGGACTTTTGTAGTTTACTCGACACTTTTCGGTTTTTTCAGACATCTCCCATCTGACAGCAGATTTTTATTCAAATGTCAAATATATTGCAGTAGTTCAATAGGGTATGCTTTGAATAATAGGTAACGCATATGAACCGAGTGTTGGTATTGTAGAGTTCACCAACAAAATATCTGTTTTATGAACTTTTATATCATAACCTGAGGTTTTTTCGCAACCGATTATCTTTAATCAGGAATAATTAATGCAACTGGTAAATCATCATAATGTGTCTGTTAGGGGCCAGTTATAGCTTTCATTGAAACCCATAATTAAAAATTTTAATTTCTTATCTTGAGATACTTTAAAGGGGAAATCACTGATTATTTTGATGCCAATATAAAGCTGATGACTCATTTATTATTTCTAGTCGAATAAGTATTTCATTTTGGCCCAACCTTCCACGTAAAACGAATTCTAAGTTTTCAATGATCAATGGTAAGGTAGTTCAATCATTGAAATAATGAAATTCATTTTATGTTAAAGGTTGGTTCAAAATAATTTTTTTTGGCAAGAATTAATATTTGAGTCATCAGCTTTATATTAGCATTAAAATAATCACTAATTTTGTTTTTCAAGTGCCTCAAAACTTAAAAACAAAAATTCCAATTATAGTTTTCAATGAAAGCACTATAACTGGCCACTTACACCAATTTTTTATTAAGGAATACAACACTTGAGTTGCTAATCAGCCGATTTTGATTGATAGAACACCACTTAGAAAGAACCTTTTAAAGTGATGGTGCAGATTGAACCCACTGTGAACAGACTGGCCCTTGCTCTGGATTAATCGAATGAATATTGCGGTTAAAAAAGTCTTGTAGTACTTCCTCTCGATTTACTATCAAATATTTTATTAAAATTGCAAAAAGAATAAAAAACATAAAAAAAAAATTACACAATTTAAGCCTTAACTTAACTATGTACATTGGCCAAAAAAGTGAAAATTTTCAAACTCAGTTTGGGATAGTCTTTCTGACTGGGAAACTTATAAAAATGATGCAGAAAGCTTAAATTTCGGTTATATATTGTATATTCTTTTTCATAAACTGCGCTAGCGGGAAAAAAAATATTTTTACTTTTGCAGTTTTGCAAAAAGCGAACAATGTAGAAGGCTTTACGACTGCTTTTTTTATATTCAGAACAGTTCTGACGCCTAAAATGACATTAAAATATCAGTGTTTTCTTTTAAGCAGCGGCGATTTGTTTTTTTTTTTTTAGTGCGCGTATGCGCATTTTTTAAAACTTTTATAGGTATTGTGTATATTAAGTTTGTTACTCAGCTTTTAGCATTCAAATAGGAGAGAATCAACATTAAATATAAGAAGAATAATTAACAAAATGGTTTTTAAAAATGAATTCGAAGAAAAAAGATTCACACCTGACGACACGAGTCACCGTGTAAATAATATTTTTCCGATTTTTATCGGCAATTCGCTTTTGAGTTTCTTTCGGATTGCAACATCCATTTAAACGCTGCAAATTTTAATAGCTGAAGGAAACTTATCTTCACACTCTTTACTCCGCTTATATCTCAAACAATAAGAAAAAGCACAAAGAAGAAAGAGCGTTAACTCTGCAATTATTTCAATCTCTGCAACTTTGTTTACCCCGGCCACCGCATACGTCCCTCGACAGAGTGCTTAAAAATTGAAGGGGTAATTTGCAGCGTTTAAATGCAGTCTAAACTGCATTACATATACAGTGGTGGCCATATTTTTTAGGGACAGTATGTACATAATATTCATTTTAGTATAATTGCGTTTTCAACAAATAAATTGTGCGAAGTTGCTTAGACTAATACTTTATTTTGATATCATATTATAGAGCTTGTTAAAGAATACAAATATACTTCAATATTATCTATTCACAGATATCACTATAAAATATAATATTGAGTTATAACATTTTTTTTCCCTGGTCATATTTATAGGGACATCATTTAAGTTTTCTGAAAAATCAGATAAATTGGTAATAGATTTTAATGATTATTTTTTATAACTCATTTTATGTACATACCTATAGTACTTTGTTGTATGACCACGATTTTCTAAAACGGCTTGTTATCTGCAAAGCATGGACTCAACAAGTTTGTGAAAGGTTCCAATTGGTATTGTTTCCCATATTTCTTGGACTCTTCTCCATAAATTCTCTTGATTATCTTTACAAAAAAGGTGAAATTGAAAGCGGAAATCCTTAATTCACGAATTATAGTTAAGGAGGTTTCACATTTGTGATATTTAATAAAAAAAAATTAGCCTAAACTTAAAAATGGCGCACAATTTTTTGCAAAATTGGAATTTTTCTAGGATCTCGAAAAACATAATGTTGGCTCCGTTTAACTCTCGTTTACGATTGCCAAAAAATTCCCCTGTTTAATTTTTGAAACCTCAAATACCTATGTATTTATGTCTATGTACTTAGGTATGATACATAAATTCCCACTTTTTATTTTTCCTTCCAAATAAAAGGTCTCTTGGATTCTGATACATGTAATTTCCTACCATAATAATCTTTATAAATATTTTAAATTAATACTCAAAAAGCTATTCTTTAATAGATTCTCTTAAAGCCTCAATTTAAATTCATATTCTCAAACCGATATTCAATACTCGTATAAAGCCTTAATAGATTAAAATAAAACAATCTTTACATATATGTAAGTAGCTTAACTATGTAACTAACTACACAGCGCGTTGGGATTATGCATAAGTATATATAAATACATACTACATATGTTGCCAATATTGTCCAAAGTTACATTTACATCCATTATATGATAAATTGCCTTTTCTCTCTTGAAAATATAATGCAAGCAAGAACGTCCTGGCTGAGGTAATTTGCTGATGGTTGGGCTTTGGATCGGAATGCAGCTATATATATGGATTTTTGTCCATTTATATAGCCTTCACCAATGCCATCGTCATTCATCTGCATTTTCCGTTACTTTTTAATATAAAATCGAAGGAAGAGAACATGACGTGGCATCCTGGCATACACCATCTGTGGCAAATTCATGTAAACAATCAATTTCAAATTTACATTATGATCAATATATATGTATGTATGTATGGTGCTTTAATAGGTATGTATTGTATATCTTCATTACGGACATACTGTGCAATTTTTTAACACTTCTTCTCGAATATAGTTAGTTCCGTATCCATTTTGTACATTTGACATGCAAAGGTGTTGCTATAGTTTACACTTAAAAAAAATATGTTTATTTAAATTAGCTAATTTCAAAGTCATTACGCATACGCATTGACTATTTATCAAAGCTTTGTAAATTAATGTCACTTTAAAACAACGAAATGTGGAAATTTTCGAATTTACCGGTAAAACTGGGAATTTTTAAGCAACAAATGTTTTTCTTTCATTATTATACAAACAGGAGTTTTTACACATTTTGTGGATTTTACAGTCATATATGGTAAATAATACTGCTACATTTAAAGTAAACTACTAAATTAATCCCAATGATTTTTGTTTTGTAGTTGACTTTCATTAAAACTAAAATGAAATCCTCTGGGTGTAAAATACAATACCTACTTACCTCACTTTATTATTAATAAAATAAAATAATCTCTCTGTATCCTACACTCCGAGTCAATTGATTAAGGACAAATATTTTGTCATCTTCCCCGATAATTGATTAAAGAATGTTCTGTTTATTTTTCAAGTAAAAAATAACTTAAAATGAAAAGGGAAAATCCAATATCTTTAATTTTGATATTTAATTGTGTTGCTTCTAAGTAATTTGAAAAAAAAAAAAACATATAAACTTTTAAGGAACTTATTTAAGGCCCACTTATTTATCTACGGCTCTCAGGTCTCCTATTTTGGCCACTTAATCAAAATCTATGAAACTGTGTCTAACATACTCAAAACATCAAATAAGTTCAAATTGCATACAAATCCTAAACGAATATGTTCAAATACATAAGTACATCATTCGTAATGAATACTACCTTGAGAAAAAATGTAATCAAACCTTCATCTTTAACAATCCAATTTTATTTAAAAAAAAAGTCTACAATACATTCTTATCTGAAATTCGCCTTTTTCTTTTTGTTTATTTTTTTCAAAAGAAATAATTCTCAATCAAGTGGACTGGAGTGTACTTAAAAAAAAAACGGAAGCAAAATACTTAAGCGCGTATAAAAGTAAAAATAATTATGCCAGATTTTACTTTCATATTAAAATAAATATCAGAAATATGCTACATACATAGTAAATATAATAATATAGAAAACAACGTGCATGATGGTGCATAACGTTTAAAGGTTGTTTCCGATCGGAACTACCAATACATATTTCATATTTAAGCCGCGTGTAAATTCTGTAAACAATGTACATATATACCTACTTTATAAGCATGAAGGAGCATCAGCTAAAGCTATACTATATAGGTACCTTCACTATATCTAATGAGTTGAATTAAGTTGATCGGCTTCTACCGGTTCTGTTCTGATGAGCAAGTTAACAATAGGATAATCAGATTGAGTAATTATAGAGTAATATAGATACGTTGTAAGCTTGATTGATTAACATTATTAATTTAGAGGTTTATTTTTGGGTGTTTGTGTAATTAATATGGGTTCTTCCATGTGGAGAAGGCTATTGCAACACATGCGTTTTCTGTATATATGTATATGTTTATGAATTAAAGTATGGATGGTTAATTATATGTGGTTGTTATAAATTTAAAAGAATATTTAATATTCAATAGTAAATAAAATTTGTGTCATTAAAAAAACCCTTAATTTTTAATATTATTAATATTGTATATTTTAAAGCGCAAGTATAATAAATGAAAAACTTAATATTTTAATAAGATAATAGTTATAATTAAAATGTCCATTGTTTCATGATTAGGGCATAATAATTTTTGTAATTTTGTAATTATATACATATGTATATATGTACCAAAAGTTTTCTTTATAGGAATAACCTATGTATGTAATGAATATAAGGACGACAAACTATACAAATGTATTTTTTCTAAAGGGCCCGACCCATAGAATCCGTTGCGTCCGTTGGTCGTGGCGACGCATTCAACTGACAGCTTGATAAAATGTATGATTTCTTATGGGAACCGGCCCATAAGTGACGCATACGTCCGCGCGCCGCTACGGACAAAGTAGCCGAACTTTTAACTTTTACCCTCCGGCAGATCCGTCACCTCAACGGATGCAACGGATTCTATGGGTCGGGCCCTTAAACTCTAATTGTAATGCATACAAAATGAAAATATGTGAAGGAGTAATTCTCTTTGGAATGTGGAATGATCTTGGAAATACATAACGTCAGTGAATTTAAAAAAGGAACAGATACAATTTTCTAACCACATGTCAATCGTTTTTCATCAGCCTCAGCATTTATTCTACGTTTTCAACTCCTAAGTCTCTCGAAATTTGTTAACCCCATGATACAAAATCTCACACATGCAATAGCATTTTTATTTAAAAGAAAAACCAAGTTGAGTAAGACATTGTAAAAATTAATAAATAACCTTCACTCATTAAATCTCTAAGGCTTCATTTTTGTTCTCTTGAATCTTCTCTCTGCGCAACTGACCGTTGGCCAAGTGATTAGGTTCAAGTTAAAGCTACATTCCCACCGCAAAAAAGATTAAAATGTAAATTAACTTTGACATTACCTTTCAAAATGCAAATGGTTTTTCATTTATTTTTCTATAGAGTGCAAGTGAGATAGATAGTTCGATCTATGTTAAATATTGCACTCAGATTTGTTTGATTTGTAAAAGTATTGGTTCTATGAAGATTTAACAAAATTAATTTTAACTAGATTTACGAAATAAATTCGTAAGGTTAATCTTCGAGAATTGACGAGAATTTAGGGCAAATCTACTTAAATACTTGAAATATCGGTTAAACGATCGGTATTAAGCTAAGAAAATGATAGAAAATAAAACAAATATATGACAGGTATATAAAACTACTGATTTTCGAATCCAATATCATGAAATAGCAGTAAACCAGCCATCTATAGAGTGGCTTTAGAAATGCGATCACTAAGTCACTTACTTGGGTAAATTATATTAAAATAAAGCAATCAGTAGGGCCAGTGAAAACTAATTATAACCTCCAAAGAACTTTGGCTTGATAAAATTTGTAAGGAAGCCAGAGACATAATGTACGTATGTATGTATATCTAATTCATAAATCCGAAAACTTTACGATTAAGTCCACGAAAAATAGAAAATTCTGCTGAAAGGAAAGATGAAAATAATTTTATTAAATTAATGATCCAAAGTTGATTGTATTTCAATTCAGCTCTGATTTCCGGAACATATCTCAAACACTATAGATACATATATTATCATGGCCCTTGTCCACTAGTTGAATTTAATAGTGGAAGCTTTTAACAACTTCCACCACAACTGCAATCGCGTTTGCACTGTAATCTCTGAAGATGTGTAGATCTCTTGGTGAATTGACTTAATCAAAAAATGCTGTCTAGAAGGAGTATCTTATTAAAATTTTGGCGTTTCTCCAAGAAGAATTTTCAGTAGAGGTATGCCACGCTCCCACCACAAGATGGTGTTGTACCTTTCCTTCGGAGAGCATAGAGCCACAGAGTGATAGCGTTTTTGTTCAATGTTGTAATAGAAAAGCATAATTTTACATTGAAAGAACTCTAATACAAAACATTGAAGTCTGGATGTGAACCCTAAAAAAAAACTTGTCTTTTTCTCTTGGAAATAAAATATAAATATATCGGATCATAAAACCCAATATACATAAAAGAGTTAAAATTTTACGTTAATGAAACGCCTGATTTTATAGACTAAATGTCGCCAAAAGCAAATTTTTTTTTTAATAAGAAAATTTACTTACTTATTCCAACCATTATAAGCATAGCAAAAGAAAGATAATTTATGATTATATTAATATTTACTTTTTTAATCTTTATTCAGTTTTTTTTTTTTGTTGTTGTCTTAAATGCATTAAACATTGATAATCTAAACTTTGTATTTTTGTGTTTAAATATACAAGTAATTTTTGTTTCTCTTATAATTTTTATTTTCGTATTTAATTTATATTTTGTATTTTACAATTCGACTTTGTCGTTAATTCTTATTTTAATTTTATACAATCTCACATTAAAAATTAATAAATACAAAAAGTCTCTTTTTCTAATTTCTATATTTTTTTTTTAATTAACAAACTTTTCAATTATTATATTTTTTTCAATTTATTTAACTACATAATTATGATTTTTTTGTGTAGAACTATTTATACTTATAAATATCATATTTCGATTAATTCCACTGTTTGTGAGTTTGTGTGTGTGTGTGTGTGTATTAACTAGCAAACAACAACTATTTATTATATGCACATTTGGAAAGTTAATTTATTTTAATTACTTAACATATTTTTATCTTTGTCAAGGAATTAATTTGTGTGTTTAAAAATACATAAAATGTATATTTAACAATTTATGTAAAATTTAAAAATATAAATTTAACCTAAATAGATAAAATATAATATGTAGTTACTTTTTTAATTAATTATTTTTTATTTGTAATTATTTTATTCAATTATTATGGTTGCTTTTTAAATTCCAGTGTCGTAAACGTATACTTTTTCTGTTTCAGGTTTTTTGTGTGTCTGCAGGCGAAATGGCTGTAATTAACGAATTCTGCATTCTAGTGTGGTTTAATTATGGGGGATTTTATGTGGTCAGTAGTGAAAATACTATTTGGTTTTAAAAATAAATAACTTCGTTAAATAGAATTTGGTTTTCTTTTTAAAGGTTTTAAATAATGAAAATTGTTGGTGATTCGATTGAATGAACAAATTTTATATTGCTTGGCATAATAATGAGTTTAATTTTATATTTTGTATATTTGATATAATACAATTATACATATTTTAAAAACAAAAATAACATTGTATATATATCTCATGATACGTTTAGAATTTAAGTTGATGGTGAACTGCAATTCAGCATAATTCCGTTTACCCGATATGGCCAAATCTGTGTTAATGTTCAATAAAGCTGCAGGTGCTGTGATTACATAACATGCCTAAAAATTCTGACGTGAGGGAGTTTGTACACATCAAACCACAAAAAAATGAAAATGTCAAAAAAAAAGAAATTGTTAAAAATAAATAAATTGGTTGGCGCAACAGCTCGTGTAGAAACATGGCCTAGCGACTTACAACTCTCAACCATTCCTATGTGCGTGTTATTGGCAGTAATAGAGGGGACCTATAATTTTCTGCCGAATACGAACGGCTAGGGTGAGAAGCACTTTTTCATGACAAGAGAGGAGGATTTGTCAATTCCTCGCAAGAGGCAGTAACCCGTGAAAAACATTTCTGTTTTTAGGGTGGCATAGGCTGGGAATCGAACACAAGACCTTCAGCGTAACAGTCCAACGCACTAACCATTACGCCACGGGCTACTAATACGGGCTTAAATATGTTTAATAAAAAAAAGTTTTAAAAACAAACATTTTAGACAAAAAGGACTCGGATCTTATTTTGGGTTGCCGTTAATATATTTTTGTCATTTTAAGTATATAATTTAATAGAAAACTGTCCCTCTTTTCTATACCTACCTTTTTTTCTCGTATGGACTTAATCTACATGTTTTGGCTTTCTGTCGCATCGCAAAAGTTTGCTATGAAAGAATTTATTTAATCTTATACAAATGGTTATTAAAATTTAAAAAAATACAAGAAGAATTTATAATTAATAATTTTCAAAATCGAAGCGGCACTTTAAAAGTTCAAAGTAAAAACCTTTATTAACACGATTATTAGTATCATTTAAAATTTTTCTGATTGAAAGTTTTTTTTTTAATAAATAATTATTGTGGAATTGTATGAATTTTAATACAAGATATCAAATTGAGATTACTTTTTGTAGAAATGATTGATTTCTTTAAATATGTATTTCATTTTCACTTAATCTGTGTTCTATGCATTATCAGAGCCATTTTCTTCACTATAAGTTGAACTCAACTTGAGGATTTTTATTCTCAATTTGTGACTTTGTTTTTCTTCACTCAAAGTTGACAGTTTCAACTTTCGATTCTCAACTCTCGAGTTGATCAACTTCTGGTTTTTTTCAACTTCCGAAAATAGTAGAAGTTGAGAGAGCAAACTTAAGAGTTTTCTTTCAAATTTAAATTTGTAATACCTACATTTTGTTGCATCTTCAGTCAAAAATTATATTCTCGGTTTCAGTTTGAATAAAAATATTTTTAAAATAAAATGTTCCGAAAAAATTATTATTGGGAAAATCTTTCATCGTCTGTTTCCGAAAGCGAAGATGAAGAAGAAGAAGAATTGTTGGTGATTGAAAGAAGACAGTATAAAATGTGTCCACTGGTCAGGCTCAAAAAATGGAACGATCATGATTTTATCTACCAATTTCGCAATTTCGTATTTCAAAACGAACGACAATTTTGCTCTTGGAATAATTGATAAAGGGTAGTTTGCTTTGTACTAAAACAAGGTACCTACGCAGTGAAATATCTTGAATATTCCTTAATTTAAATAATGCAACTTACATATTATGTGTAGATCGCGCGAATTACGACCAATTACCAAATTATTGATTGTGCTGAGGTATTATGCACTCGGGTCAATTCAGTTGGCCATTGCTGATTTTATTGGCGTAAGTATTTCAACAGTACATCGTATTGTGAAGCGGGTGTCAAATACAATTGCTAACCTTGCGCCCCAGTTTGTTCGCATGCCCGAAACACGAAAAAAACGGTTACAAACAGCAAGAGAATTTTATGATATAGCCAGTCCTCCTCCTCTGCGGAATATACCACTTTTTGGCAACTTATTTTTTTCGGCCATCATTTATTTATTTATTTTTATTTCTCATTGCACAAAAACAGCCGGAACTTTCATTTTCAAATAATCGCACAGAAAAAATTCAAATTTTACTGAATAAATTCAAAACTTTTTCAGATCAAAGTTGAAACATAATTTTCAAATTTCAACTCTCGAGTTCAACACGAATTTTTAGGTTTCATTCAGCACAAATTTTTTAACGCTTTCAAGGTAAAAAAATACCTGAAAAGTTTCGTGGAGCCTTAGAAATTAACTGATAAAAAATGTGTGGGTTCCAGGACTCGCGATTAAAATGTGTAAACATAAACGTTCGCCCGAGTTCTAGATTTCGGTTTCCATATCGTATCATGTACGTATGACATGTAACGAATTACACGTAACGCACACGTTTTTGGGTTACCTTAACCCCGACATAGATGTTTTCACTCCAAAAACTATCCAATTACAATCCAAATACAACCCTCAGCCTCAATTCCGGATAACACCTTACTCTCTTTCTATAAATCCATTGGATTTTAGTTGTTACATCGAACAATAAATCAGCCTTTCATGTAACTTGTTGTAATTGAAATTTTCTCGCCATCTTACCTCAATCAAATAAAATAAATAAAAAAAAAAAAAAACTATACTTCCATTGAATTTTGTTTGCATACTAATAAAGGTTATCCTTGTGTACATAATATATATATTCTATTAAACATATTAACATGCAATCTGCGACATGCTTCAAATTCCATTTGATAATATCAACGATAAACTAAATTAGGTATTTATAATATTTGTGGTGCCTCTGCCAATAGAAATTCTATTACCGTACATCACGCAATAGCCGCAAAACAATTACATGACATTTTGGTGGACATCATTCAGCACATGCTTTACATTACATATATATGTATTAATTATAATATTCATCATCGCATTTATTATATTTATGATATCAATGGATGTTTGTTCGTGTGCGTGTGTGTGTGTTAAGTGGATTTTGATTTTTTTTAAAGTGGCAAAACATGTGAAGAAGGATATCAATCATATGTGTATACTATACAAAAAAAAAACCTAAAGGGACTTTCAAATATAATCGAATTTTCTGATGAAATGAAACTTTGTGTATGGGGTATATGTATGAGTAAACTGGACAAGTTGGACACCACATTATCCCAGATCTCTGTTCCTACACCCTCTTTTTTAATCCTTGACCAGAGCACATCAGGCTAGAAAAAAAGAGAAACTGCATTACATATCAAATCCGATGAATCAATTCCATTGATTAGAGAGAAACTACGTGACCAGAATTTAGGTGTGTGTTTTTTTTTTAAGTTAGGAGCACATATTTTTTGCTTCCTTATACAATCAGATACTCAATATACACTGCAAAAAAAAAAAAATTCTTCAGATCGAATTATGGTGGTTAATTTCACAATTATCCTATCTGAAATTTTTGTGGTAGCCCAACATATCATCAAACGACTGTTAAAATTCTTGCAGACTTCAAAACATATTTTATAGTTTCCAAGTCTTTCGAAGTTTGACATGAACTTCTGTAGAAAAGAAACAATATCCGTATCTTTGTATCGCTAATATGTTCTATATCATCTCAGGAAAATTAAAAGGTTGATATCATATTGATAACTGGTGTGCCTCAGGACTCCATTATGCCTCCGAATCTCTTTCTCATAAAGCTTATAGTTCATAAGATTTGTTTGAAAACGTATTGTTTTTGTTTTCCATATTCAAATTAATTGCTATTTTTGTTTTGTTCAGTGTATTTATAAAAACATTTATTTGAATATTTATTTCCTTGTTAATTTCATTTTCATTTTTTTTTTATTCAAGGGATCTAGATTGTACATGTATAGTATGAGAATGATATGGTGAAATTTATTGAAATTGAATTACGTAATCAATTTGAAAGTAACGAGTAGGTATAGGATATTGGATGTTTGAGGTCAATCAACTACCTACACGTATAGATTTCAACAATAAGTGATATAATAAAGATAATACCATTTTTATTTCTAAACTAATCTTCGAATAGAATTATTATCGATTTTGAGACAGGAAGCAGAACGTATATATTATTTTTAATTGAGGTGTAAATTTTGATACAATATTGTGTAGACGAATATTTATTGAAAAAAAAAGAAGAAAAATATATAATATTATAATATACACTACTGGAGGTGGGAATTTGTCAAAAGAAATAACTGAGGATTAGCGATGCCATCACAGAAAGGAAGATCGAATTTCCATATAAAATATTTAATAAGCATGTAATTCACGCCGCCGCCGCCAGTAATACAATTTGTCTCTGTTAATAACCTGATGAGGGTTAGTGATGTTTGTCAAAAACTAAAACTTATTAAAACAAAATCCCCTCTTGAAGACAAAATCCCTAAGATATAATCCCAAAAAGAAGATACTTGCACATCTTCTTTTAGGGATTTTATCTTCAATGAATCGAGCAATAAAATCCCGCTAAAAAAAGAAATAAAAGAAACTCAGGCATCAGTTTAAACAACTCTAAACGAACTATTTAAATCAAATTCATTTCTTAACACAATGAAATCATAAAAGAAACATTTCGTTCTGCTTTACGTTTTACTACCTTACCATTGATCTTTGAAATTTTCAATTATCGGTTTCAATGAAAGCTATAACAGGCATCATATTTACATAACAAAATGGGTTTCTAAACTTTAACTAATATCACAGTACACATACTAAAGGTAATAATCATTAAAGTTTTTCTTTATGTTCTGTGCATCTGTCAAAATTGAAGAAAATGGTGGATCTAGTGCCCATTCTGTTGTCTTATTTCAATATTTTGTTGTTGATTCTTATGATGCGGTGAGTAGTTTTTGTGGTGACTCGAACCGCCATTTTTAATTTCTGACACTTCCAACTTTGACAACCTGGGCAATAGGTACATATATTACCCTCAATTTGTAGACTGTGAACTTACATGTCATTTTTACTTGAGTAAATGAAGTTTATCTCCATATTTCGATTAAGAAATTTTAATTTCGAATTAATTTCAACAAAAAAAAATTTTTTCTAAACAGAAAAGCGCACAAATATTTAATATATATAATATATATAATTTAAATAATCACCGAAATTAAAATTCGTTGCTATCAAAAAACACAGTTTGTCTTCTTAAAACACATCGAAATTCAATTTGAGATCAAACTGTGTTTTTTGATAGCAATAGGTGTAAGTTCTTTTTGAAATCTTACAAAATATGCAAGATTTGTTTGACAGAAAAAATTTGATTCTATTTCTAAACAGAATCGAATCTTTGGTTGAAAGGAATTCCACATAAGCCACAGTTCACATTTCTGAGATCTCACTGAGCAATCTTCTGTCAGCTTCACTGAGGAGATGGAGAAACCTGAACAAGATTTCTTTCTACACTAGAAATCAAAAGCACTCTTCGTGTCTTTTTATAATTTGATCAATTGCAATACAAAATAATTGAGCAAGTGAATCCAAAAAATATCAGTCTCAGCTTCTTAACAGCAGAAGTGAGGAATCTCACTGAAGAATTACGTTCAAATTTCTGAGATTCCTTAGATCTCAGTGAGCCTGAGAAACCTGAACTAGCTAAATGTTTATCTATTCAAAAATCTAATTGTCGCGTTCAAAATATTGAGATTTTTCTGACTCAAAAGTGAACAAGCGAATCCAAGATTTTTTTCTCAGAGTTTTGACAGCAAAACTGAGAAATTTTGCTGAGGAATCCTGTTCATGTAACTGAGATTGCTGAAATCTCCGAGATAACATTTTCCTGAACATGCTTAATAAATGACAGTTCGGTTTGACATATGTGGGATGTTAAATCCGGACCACGAATTGAATGACGCGTTGGTGCACAAATTAAGACAAGGTGGAAAAACGGCATTCCGATTTTTTCCTACATGTATGTAGATATGTATTAATAAAATGTTAGGTAGGTAATGATTAAATGTTTTATTTTCCTGCAGCCTTCAAAACATGTTTTTTTTATCTTTTATTAATGTATACGCTTTTTTGTATAAGTTTGAATCACGTTTATTACACCACACAAAATGACCCTCATAATATTTGATTTTGGTTCCATATTTCTCAACCACATTCATTGAGTACCCCGCTTCTCTTGAACATCAAATTATGTACAAAATAGAATTAAAGTGTTATGACATGAAAAATAAACACAAAAAAAAAAAAAAAAAATTAATAAAATTTAAAACAAATTTTGACACATCCATTTCATAAAAAGCCGTGCAGAGTGTAATCAAATTTATTTCAATTTCCTATACAACGCCGCCGACGCGCGCCGGCCGTACTGCCTCTCGCTCGCTCATTTACTGGTTTTAACCTAACTCTTTGCACTGGACATTCTACATATATTTGCATTTGAATTTGTATTAAATTTAATTATATTTATTTAGTGTCATCAATAAAAAAATTATTTATTTTCAATACAATTACCTAAGTACATTCTGCTGGCGTTTAATTGATTAGTTCTATTTAGTAATTATATTACTGTACACTTGAAAAATACTTTTTTGTTGTTGTTGTTTTAAAGGACATAATTATTATAATTTGTATATAGGTGTGTTTGATTTAAGAGTGTTTGTTTAATGCTTAGAGTAAATTGGATTTGGATGACTGTTACCGTTACCACCACCGTTGCCACCATCGGTATTGCCACTCGTTGTCAATGATGGTGTTTCTTCGTCCATGTATCATCTGACATTGATTTTAGCTGAAGTGGTATATTGGTTGTAGCAGCTTTTACTGCTGCTGCTGCTGTTGCTGTTGCTGCTGGTGTTGGTGGTAGTGTTGTTGCTATTGCAACTACGTTTGATGTTGGTGCATTGATTCAAGTGGGATGTTGATGACAGGTAATTTAATTTTAGGATCTGTTTGTTGCAATATAATAGGATGCCAAGCAGCAGGCAGATATTCAGCCAACTGTATTGACAGCCCGATGTGCCCGTTTGCATAGCCTCGGGATGTTCACCTGAAATAATGGCCCGGACTGATCTAATTAGTTTTGTTTAGAATAATAATAATAATAATGATTTAAATTGGAAAAGTTAATATTATTAATAATAAATTGGAATAATAATAATAGAGGTACATTTTTATATTATACATATTTAAATAATGTATTGTAGGCAATGGAATAAGATTTATTTATTTTTTTTGTCAATTTTCGATATGAAATTTAAAACAGAAGTATTTGTATTATGAAAACAATTTTATTTTTTCAACAAGAACACTCTTGAAAAATAAAAATCAGACGGTAATATTTATGTATAGGGTGATGCACCAGTAGTCGGCCCTTTAACTTTTTTTTTATCTTCAACTGGTCCTTAAAAATCAAATATTCAATTGCGGAATAGAGTATTTAGATTATCTGATTATTGGGAATGTGTAGATTATAAAATTTTAAGCGTTTTTAGTTAATTTTCTACCCAAAACAAATTATTTAACTTTATTGAGATGAACGTGTGATTCTTGCGTAGTCAGTCCCTTAAGTTCCATTAGTCAGCCACTTGAAGTATCCAGTAGTCAGCCCCCAATAAAGTGTATAATATAAGCGGCTGACCATAGAAAATGTGTCTTCTGAAGTCAGCCGTCCATTCTACCTTCAAATTAACAGTCAGCCGGGGGAGGCTGACTACTGAAACTAAAGTTTTTTTTTATATTACTCTGGCAAAAATCAAAAGAGAATAATAATATCATTGACTTTGCATACTCAGGTACAAAAAAAAAAAAACAAAAAAGTGATTTTCAGTAGTCAGCCGGGGGAGGCTGACCTTAGGGGAATTAAAAAAATGTAGTCTCCAGAAAGCAGCCCCCCTTGTAAATACCTATTTAACAATATTTTACAATATTTTTAGTTAAAAAAGTGTAAATTAAACTATAAATAACCTCTAAATAATCATATAAAATAGTAAACTTCAATATTTTGGTAGTTATAGTTTTTTTTCCAAAACACTTCTGCTAATTTTAATTTAACAAAAAATCACACAATCGACACTTAGAAAAACTTGAAGCAAACTTGCATTTTTAATAAGAAAACAAGCAGCGCCATTGGCACAAAATTTTGGATCCAAGCAGAAGATAAGTTAGGCTTTTAAAAAAAAAATATTTTATGGTAAATAAACGAAAACCGTCACTATTTTGCTGTATTTTATAACGAAGTGGCTGACTACCTGGGGGGGGGGGGCTGACCATACACGCCATCACCCTACTTGAATTTTAAATCAGTTGCATCACAAATTGATTGCAAGCCTGTGCTCTGCATTAAAGGACCAATAGTAATTAAAGGCTGCAAAGTTTTTGCCACTATAATATCAATATTGAAGGTTTAAATAAAACAAAAAAATACTTAAGTGAGCCACCGCACTAAGTTTTTATAGGTTGGAGTTATGTTGTTTCATTCAAAACATGAAATATTCAAATCATATGATGGATGGTAAAACTTTGGAGCGTTTTACATATATACCTGTCATTATCACAAAATCACAAAAAATCCTT
Source organism: Epistrophe eligans (assembly GCA_951394125.1). Classification (NCBI taxonomy): domain Eukaryota; kingdom Metazoa; phylum Arthropoda; class Insecta; order Diptera; family Syrphidae; genus Epistrophe; species Epistrophe eligans. Next base: position 32,639,502 of record OX596029.1, read on the forward strand.
TCAAATTTAAATTAATTCCTGACTAGATTCAACTATTTTATACCATCTCCCACCATAATTGGCCAACTGAAATAAAGTCCGTGATAAAAGGAAACAACATCCGTGTTTTTTTTTTTTCCTTTTTGAAATGGAAACAAAAGCTATGGATTTTATTCTTTTTTCTTAAAGGTTTCAGTTCGAAGAATATATTTATTCACTAAAAAACAAAAAAAAAAATTTTGGACAGATTTTCAACAGTTTTCTTGGATTTTAACTCTCTCTTTGTATCATCTGTCCCGCTCACGCAACTCCGTTACTTCGCTTCGGGTATGTTCAGTCGACAGGCAGGCGTCAAACTACTTTGTTTTGCCGCCATTTTGGTAAACATTAGTCTTGCTTGACAGTTCATATTTGGCAGTCGTGAAGTAGACACGTGGTAAATTTATTATAGAAAAATATTCGATAAACCAACGTGTTTTAATCGTTAAAACATTTTATCAAAATCAATCATCGATTACTGTGACGATGAGAAAGTTACGTGAAATTTTTGGGAGAAACAACGTGCCAACAAAACGCACTATTTATCGTGTAGTGAATGATTTCGAAGAAAGAGTGTCTGTAGGTGATAGGTCCCAGCATGGACCACAACGTACTGCAAGATCGGCTGAAAATATTACTGCTGCTCAAGCAAGTGTTCAAAACAATCCATCAACCTCAATTCGACGGTAACTGTGAATGGGGAACGATATCGTGATAAAATTGAAAACTTTTTAACGCCACAACTGCATGCTTTGGGCTTGATTAACATGTGGTATCAACAAGACGGTGCCAATTGAAGATGACACCATCGAAGGCAGCTTCAAGATTTGACATCTACCGAGCACAAATTAGTAGGCGTGTTAAGGAAAATGAGATCTCAGAGATCTGAGTAATCTCTGTTACATGAACAGGATTCCTCACTCCTCAGCAAAATTTCTCAGTTTTGCTGTCAAAACTCTGAGAAAAGGTGAGAATTTCAAGCCATTTATTTAATTTATTTGGAATAAATAAAGCTGTCTATGAAATAGAAAGTTTTATTATTTTAAAAAACATGAAAACGCTATTCGGGAAAATTTACCAAAAGGACAAAGGTCTCTGTTCTGAGCCTGATGATATTTCCATAACAAACACCACAGTCTGTTTTTTTTTGGAAAGATGATGGTTGGTGTTCCATTGTTGTGCATATATGTAGATATGGACAATAGGTGTGTTCCTTTGGACCTTGCAAAGTAATTTTTAGTACTTCCTAGTAGATGATGAATGCAACGCTATAATTTTGTCATTTTGGGATAATGTTTCTGACTGGGAAACTTTTAAATATTATGCGGAAAGGTTGAATTTCGGTTTAAAAAAAAATGTATATTCTTTTTCACAAAATAACTGCGCTAGCGGTGACTGACCACAGAGTAGAAGTAGTTGGCTGCAGCCAGAAGTATGTACTTGGCAGTAGATACTGTAGTCCAAAGGAACGCGCCTAATGTCGTATATATGATTTACAGTTACACTGTTATATAAAAAAATAGGCAGCTTCAAGTATAACAATTCTCCAAATGGAGTCAGCTATACGCTATCCAGTGTATTATAGAGATCAGTGTTTCTAACGAATAGTTATCTTACAAACAACAACCAACATGTGTGTGTAAAAATGCCGTATCGAACCGCTTCGATACATCCTGAAAATGCTAAGTTTGATTGACCTGCCAATTTTCTATTAAAATTCAATTTGTTATCAATAGTATATTAAAGATTTTTAAAAGAATATCTTCCTTCAAATGGGATCACAACATTCTAATATGTAATACCTTTCCAAAATTTTTCTTCTCATTCCACATTCCTACCTTAGGTCTACCCTATTTAAGAATTACAACCAAAGGTAGTTGTTTGGTTTGCTTAAAAAAAAAAAGAAAGTGTACCTACGGTACTCAAATAAGTCGGCTATTAATTAAATTTACATAATACCTACCTTTATATTAAATACATTAAAGCTACAAACCCTTTTACTTATAATTCGACCGACCGACCGTACATTATTCATCACCGCAATCACTTAAAGAACCACCAACAAAATAGAACAGGAAAACTCATTAAATCCTCTCCTTATCGCAATATAGCAACAAAAGAAAAGACACACAAAATGGGGAAACTTAAATAAATCACTGACAAAGGTGTTGACATAAAATCAGATCACCAAACCCACAATTCCAACCCATTTTTTGTGCCTTTACTGCCACTGGAACTCTTCTCTCTATTTTCTCTTCTCTCTTCACCGTATACCATATACACACCCTACAAAGAAGACTCGTGCTCCTGCTACAGGAAATACAGGAACTATTGCAGTGTTTCACTTTCATTAGGTACACAATTAAATAAATCGATGTGAGAGAAGAACGATTTGTGCCAGGAAAACACGTGTGCTTAAATTTCTTATATCTAAACTCTCAGATCTACCTATATCAATTTGTTTGATACAAAGATGTGGGCCGGAAGTCTCTATCAGTATAGACATCATCTATATAGCTTCACAGCAAAAATGTCTTAACTGGCTCAATGGACTTCTATATCGAAGTCTTTAAAAATCAACCCATTTTCATCCTTTAGCATTAGCATCCATCTATGCCATGCGACTTTGATCACTTGGAAACCGAAACAAGAGAGTTCTTATCAAATTATATGTATATATCCAAGGACAACCAACCAACGCAACGACAACAACTGCAGAACTATACCATCAGCAGAAGCACGAACAGGATATGGGTTGTAGATGGGCGGGGGAGGTTTGGTGGGTGAGCTAGATTTAAATGGATACCGATAAATATCCTTTCTCTCCAGTTTTATTGTGTACACACATTAAATTGCTTCAATACGAACAGAAATCTAAGCTATTAATGCCGAAATGGTCTAACATCAATTTTCGAATAAGGTGTTCAATGACAAGGCAAAGACAGATAGACCAAATATATGTATATAAGTTTTTCTGCAAAACAAATAAATATACTTGAATAGATATATAAAGTTGCGTCCTGTTTGGGTGCCAAAAATATAAGACAAATAATAGATAAATAAACCTACACGCAAAGAGCTCTCTGGCATCCTTTTTAGTTAAATAATTTACCCTAGAAATTTGTGTCTAAAAATATCAACACTTATAGATAGAAGAGAAACAAAGCTATGGGGCAAACAATAAACTGGCTTCTTTGTATGTTGACTTGACGACTGGCTATATGTCTTGAAAACAAAATCAACGATGCATTCAAGTAGGTCCTTTGCAAGTGTTAATACCATAAAAAGAAGCTGTAGGGCTTATATGACAAAATATGTGTTGCTATATAACTGAAGGACAGTTTAAAAAAAAAACTTCTGTTTGTATGTTTGTGCACGAGTGCAACTGTGCAGATTTAAAGTCTGATTCGAATTTCTTTAAACTTCAACTTTAAGTGAGTTAGTACTTGGGGCTGTTTTTTTTTTTTTAAATTCTGTATTTCACAAAACAATGGGGGCTGAAGAGAAAATTTAAAACGTATGAACTTTTGTAGTGACGATTTTTTATTAAAATTGATACACAAAATCTGTGAGAGGGCGTCAGATATCTTGGCAAAATCGGAATTTAGCTTACTTACATAATAAATACTTTCTTGATTTTAGATAGTCATCCAGAGTGACGACAGTTTAATGGTGTGAAGATTTTTTATTTTTCATTGGAATTGTATTGGAATTGTACGTCACTAAATTACAGTCAGTGATATCAGCCGTCACTAAATTACAGTCTGAGATAGAAGACGTCACTAAATTACAGTCTGAGATAGAAGACGTCACTAAATTACAGTCTGAGATAGAAGAAGTCACTAAATTATAGACGGAGGTAACAGATGTACTATGGTCTCAAATACCAGACTTATAACAGTTTCAGAAAGCAGACATCAATAAAACAGTCTGAAACAGATAGCGAGTGCCAATAAATTACAGTCTTAAATAGTGGACGTCAATGAGAATGAATTACTGTTTGCTATCTGGAGTTAGCAGACGTCACTTACTAACAGGCAGAGATAGCAGATGTCACTAAATTACAGTCTGAGATAGAAGACGTCACAAAATTACAGTCTGAGATAGAAGACGTCACTAAATTACAGTCTGAGGTATCAAAAGTACTACGGGTTGTAACAGAAGACTGTAAGTCTGAGGGAGCAGACGTCAATAAATTACAGTCTGAAATAGCAGATGTCAATACAGTACAAGCTGAAATAGCAGATTTAATTGCTGTCTGGAGATAGCAGACGTCACTACAATAGAGTCTAAGATAGTGGAATGCTTAAAACCTCCACTGTCAATTCTGAAGTCTAAAGGCTCAGTCAAACTAAGTTAAAAGCGTTTTAATGCTGCCATAAAATATATAAACGCGATGCTCAGATTATTTCGAAATTAAGTTGTTTATTTCATCAAAAATCCACTAAAATTCAGCTTTATGTACCGTTTATTGTCTAATTTTTATTCAAAAAAAAATTCAAACATTATTGAAATATGCCGAAATTGACTTTTTCTTAAAACTCAGGGTCCAGACATGATAAGGAGGCCAACCATAGAAAAAAAAAATATGTACAAGTCTAAAAAAAAAATTAAAATTTTTAAAAAGAATTTTCAAATTTCAAAAGAATCGTTTATTTGGCAACAAGAAGTCTTTCTATATATAATTCACCTCCCTCTGATTCATAACCTAATCGATAGTTGCGGGATATCAGAGTAAAACAAAAAAAAAACCAAAGCTGCACATTCAGGATGCCATCGAAGTATATAAGCTTATCTCTGTAAAGAAATTCTCCACAAAGAAAAAGAAACCTTTTAAACTTTTCCCGAGGGTATATTGTAAAATTTATAATGAGAATTAATCAAAAAAATTTAATGGGAAACACTATAAACTCTAAACCTGCAGATAGTGGTGTAATGTAATGTAAGGATAATACTATACTTGCCTCGCTGTTCTATAAAGAGACTTATTGTCAGCTTGTGTGGTTGTATGAGTTATATTTCATTTGTGTGTGTTTTATTTTATATAAAATTATGTTGGCTACCAATAATGATGGCTTATAAAGTGAATGGAATTTACCACTTTCAAAGTCTTCCCTTTTTGTTCACCGATGAGGAAATTGATCAACAAAAAAAAAAGTGTCAGTTTGGTTTTAAAGTTTTTCCTTTTTTTAGTTCATGTAAGGCGAAAATTTATCGGATCTGCTTTTGTAGGTCATAATCATGGTAACCATTTTTATGAAGGCTAAATGAAAAGTACAGTAGAATCTCGAAAAGATGAACGGTTCTATTTATAAGTAGATGAATAGTTGGGAAAGATGAACGAAATATTTTCACCATTCAGTGCTTAAAAAGATGAACGAGTTAAAATTTTGCACTTGAAAAGATTAATATGCTTTATTTCAAACTCAATTTTTACTTTTTTTTTGCATTTAATTTATGTAAAGTTATGCGTTTAGTGAACCGTACTTTCTGACTTCTTTAAACTTGTAATATAAACTATATTTAATGTGTTTATTTATAACTATGTATAGGTATATCTTATTTCTCATTGTTGTTGTTCGAAAATATGAACAATTTGAAAAGATATTTATTTGTATCTGTTCACCGTATCTAGATTCTACTGTATAAAGAATTGCGAAGTTATTATTTTTTTTTCTCAACGAAGAAATACTGAAAAAAATTCTTAGCCTTAGCGGTAGATTGGGTGCCCTAGCCCCAAAATAATAATCGCCAAATCAAAATCATCAAATAATTTTTGTTTAAATAACCTCACCTGAAATATAAGGAATTTGGTTTTAGGTTTAATAATAATTAAAATAAAGCTACCTTGCTGAATCATAATGAAAATTAACAAAAATTTAACAAATTATAGTTTTGAGCCACAGAGTTAATTTGTACGTTGTGGATTTTATTTTTACAAGGCAATAATACATTAAATTAAGCTAGTGATATTTGCAGAAAAACAATAATCCCAAAGAGAGAATCTCCAAGTGAAAATACTAAAAAGAAAATGTGCAATCTAACAAAAAAAAAAACGGAAAACTGTAATAATTTATGTATAAGTTGCTGTAAAAATCCGAAATGAGAAAATTCGAAAATTTACCGTTAAAACTTAGAACATTGGTAGAAGTCAAGAACTTTTTGCTTTCCTAATTCATTCTGGACCTATTTCGAACAGTTTTTTTGGAGAACATTAACTCGGGAAGTGTCAAGTTACTTTCAAAAAATATGAAGACGATTATAATGCAACTTAAAAATAATAGTCTTTCCCCTAAAAAATGCAACAAAAGTCATCTTACAAAACACTGAAGATTTATTTTTATCTTTTAATAGGCGATATTTAATGCTCCAATTATTATCCTGATCATCTCAGTGAATATTATTTTTAAAGTGAAAAGTTATCAAATCAACAATTCCGTAGGACAATAATTTATTTCTAACGAATTGTATTCAACACTTTTTGAAAAAATATTTAATATATTTATGTGTAAGTTATAAATGTTTGAAAATGAAAGATGATTGAAATTGTATTTTCTTTTTTAAGATGAAACCGTCGATTTGTGTTAAAAAATATATTTATAACAAAAAACTTAGCCCATTGAATTCTCAATATTTTTAATAATATTATTAAAAAAAAGTGTTTCGGTTGTTATCTTTGATTCACAAATTAACTAAAACATTGATCGAAATTTAATTTATGAGTTAGGTTGGGTTAGGTTAGGAGGGGCGTGCGCAGTTCTGAGGTTGCTGCGTACACGGGAGTCTATTGGTTCATTATGATCCCATGTAACAAAGATAACTCCTAAACTAATGGTTTACATAGGCTGGTTCATTTACGAACCAATCCGTGCTTTCTAAAAATGTCCTCATGTTTTCCATTGAGACCGGCGATAGATCGTCTAGTTATACAACAAATCTGTTTCCAAGATAGCGGAGGCGATTTGTTTGGAGGTTTGGGCAGTCGCAGAGCAGGTGTATAATGGTTTCTATTTCTTCAACGTTTTGACAACTCCTACAGAAATCAGGTGCGTAAATACAAAAAATCTATCCTATCCTATCCTTCTGTTCCTTCTAAAATTGCCTTATTTATAAGACCCTAAGTCTTACTGGCATATATATGTTTGTGTTTGTTTATTAAAATACCCAATCTAGTGACCATTGTACCCATGGCATAATGTCTCGTTAGTACACTTATCAAGGTTCTAATATTCTTTTATACTTAGTGATAAAATATATCGAGTTTCTTTTTCATGAATTCTAGGCCATAAACTTCTAGAGATGATGCAATCGTTTCTGGATAACCAGGCGAGTTATTGATTTGCTCTTTCGTTATTAGGTCTATCTTCATTTTGATCACGCCAATTCCGTATCCATTTGACAACTACTGTTCCTATTTGACATTGAACCTTTCTTTGCCAGTGCATCTATGTCATTCTCTTCTAAATTGCTATGTCCAAAAACCCAGAACAGTTTGACTTGACTAGAGTTACAAATATTGTTCAGTGTGTCTTGACATTTTGCTACTGCCTTGGTCTCGCTGTTTATTGCTTTGATAGCGAAGAATGTGATCTCTGACGAGCTCAGTTTATTCCTGTTAACAATTTCGGCTGCCAGGGCTGGGAGGTTGAGAATAATCCCCAGTGAATTAAAATATTTATTAATAAACAATTAATTGCTAATTCACGTTAAATAACAAATCTTAACGAAAGTCTACTACCCCCACTAGATATTCGTCAAGAGATGTATATCAGCAGTATATAGAATTTGTTTTATCAAAAAAATGTTCATGTATGTAAAAGATCTTCAACACGAACCCTGCTCTCGCCAAGAAGAGTTATTATTTTGTCTGCACACATAGTCGTACACTTTATCACAAATTTATGCAAACACACGTTATCTATTATTTGAGCTTGTAAATCAAATATTTTCTTTTTATTTATATTCGTTGGCAAAAAATATCTTAGGTATTTTTAACTTAATTACTCGTTAATACACCTATTACATGAGTGAATAAGCTAACAACCAATAATTAACTTTAATTTTGTCTTATTAATAAGATTAAGAATCTAACTCACTGATTAAAGATAATTAATGTTTTATTTTAGTTTATTAATGCGGTTATTTGTGTATAATTATCATTATTTGAACGGCGCAATCAATTTTGATATAAAATTTTAATTTTTTAACATTTTTTATACAATATGTAGCTTTCTTACCCTAGTCCCTGAAACTCACTCTGCGTTGCACTGCTCATAGATAGATTTCAATTTTGTCTTGCTGAATAACTCCAATCTAACTATGTAAGATAAAGATTCAGCATTCATTTGACAACTAAAGAGTCTCAGAATTAAGTAGTTTGATCTAGTTTATAAAGATATTTTTGTTGACCTTTTGTTTTTTTTACTAACTGGTGAACTTATTTATATCAATTCTTTTTTGTTTGAATAAAAAAAAAAAAAAAACTACAATCAAATATAAAACATGTGTCTGACTAACGTACATACATAGCTGTACTCACTAGTTTGAATTTAAGGAAACTATTGTATTTCAAATTCCATCAGATATTAAAGCTTTTAGTGCACTGAACTTTTAGTTTTACCTCAGTTTGATCTTTTTATAAACATTTTTATTTTTCATTAAGAAGTATAAATCCTTAAAAAAAATAGTGAAAATACAGAACAGATGGTCACCATACCATATACAATGTATGGGCAATGCAACATAATGAGGTATTGCTTTCACACATGCAATAGTGCATTGGGTTTATATATAATTCACATAAGAACCAAGAGAGAATGTAATATATATATATATATATATATTTTACGTGTGCATTGTGCAAGTCCAGTTAACTATATATATCTATGTAATATAACTGTTTGTGAGAATGGCCAGATGTAAGTACTTTGGGTCTTGAAGATGAATGAGGTGGTTGGTAATTGTTATTTTATGACATCGCTGCTTGGACAGTGCATTGGATAAAATTGAAACATTGCCCATGTTTGCAAGTAATTGAATTTTCAAGGATGTAAAATAAGAAGAAAATCGGGGAAAATTGCTTAATACCACGAAGGTCCTGACGTTCTCAATATACAGGTTAAACTGCTTTAAAAAAAAAAAAAAACAAAACAGGCCACACAGGAAATTCGACCACCAGGAAGGCGTATAATAGTTACTGGAACATGTTATTTAGAAACTGCACGAACTCGCTTGAATGTCAAATTTATTTAAAAATAGAGCAAGTTAAAAATAAAATTATAGAAAAAGACAAAACTTGGTTTGCAAGGAAACAATAAATATAAAAGCGTTTTTTCTGGCATCGTTCTTTTCATGCTGAATTGGTAAAATATACTGTGCGCAAAACAGCTGTCAAATTAACTGTTAAATGAGGACTTAATTTTATTGAAAGAAAATAATACGTATACGTCACAGTGACCATGTTACTTTTCATAGGGATATGTCCAACAAGATGTCAAATATTATATCATGTTTTTTGCGTTAGGGAAACAAAATGAAAGAGCCTGATGCCCAAACCAATTTACTGTCAATAAAAACAGTGCTGCCAATGTCCTCGATTGGTTTCCAAATGATTGATATCAGTTCATAGAGAAAGAATTGGTTTCATGAACTTGAACTACCACGTCACCGCCGCGCCGAGAGCTAGGTCTATGTTTTTGAAGCTGCCTAATTAATTTCATTTAAAGTGTTTGCATAGAATGCCATAAAATATTTTGTTTTCTTTTGTTTTTCAAATATTTTTATTAAGATGTATGGCCAACAAAATGTAGCAAAACTATCTAAATTTCAATATAACACTAAACAATAAACAAAAAATTCGTTCATTGAAATAAATATTGAATTTTCATGACCAAAAATTAACAAATCAAACACCAACCACAGTTAAAATTACAAAGTTCAACTTTATGTTTAGTGCTTCAGCTGCTCTGACATTTCCCCCACCACAAATAACTTTCATCTGGATTTTTAGATGAGAATTTCTTGTCTGAAAATTCAGATGAAACGTAACTAAACGTAATTAAAAGTCACTAAAAGTCATTTAACTTTTTATGACAGCTGGCCAATCAGAAGCTCTAAAAAATCAGAATTCTGACAATTCAGATGACAGGCGTAATGGATTGAACGGGTCGTTATTCTGTTTTCCAAAATTCTGTATGACCAAAATTCTGTATCTGAATAAAAAATTTCGACCCCAACCCAATTTGCCATACTTATTGAAAAGGTCTTTATACAGACGCAGATGATGTTGAACTGTTTTTTTGGGCCGCAAGTTGCTGAACTGGGTATCGAGCATTGTTGGTTCCAGCAGGACGGGGCAACTGCTCATGCACATCTCGGGCAAGAAATTTATGACATTATGATTTTTTCCCAATCTTATATAAAGCCCGAGTAGGGTAAAGTATTTCCTCAGGAGTCCGTCTGTCATTAGAGTGATGGGATATTTATAAAATATGTTTTCCATAAACGATATTACATTAAAAAATTGGTACTTAGCAAAATACATACTTCTTATAAATAACTGAAATTGTATAAAGAAGTTTGTAATTTTTTCGTTATAATATTTTTTAACCTTCATTTCAAAAGCACTTCATCGTCTGGAGTTTAATAATAAATTAGTATCAAAAAAAAGTCTCTACTCTATCAAAAAAAAAAAAAATTAAAAATCAAACTTTTCAAAAGGTCGATTGTAAAAAGTTTCCAATGTAATACTCTTTTATTATTTGTGGAAGATTGATTGAAGTGAAGCACATAATAAATGCTTTTTTTATGCGAAAACCTATTTTTGTTTTTTTTGTGTTGCTTCGATGAAATGTTTGGCCTCTCAAGAAACGCCACAAATCTCTCAAGTGTCAAATTCATTTGGTTCTCTTTTCCAATTCTGTCACAAAAAAAGTTCTTTTCTCTTGATGCGGTCTATTTCTTATTTAATTTTATTTTTTTGTCGTTATTTGATCCTTTTCTCGATTAAAATATATATACGTATGTATGTATGTATATTTTTTTCTAGTTTTTATTCCCCTAAACGCTTGGTTCATGCATCTGCAAGTGACAACATAATAATAATGGGCAATGGAACAAGATTTGCCACAGAAAAACTCTGTATATTCCGGCGATTTCTTTTAGGTCGTTCATCGTAGTCGTGGTCCTTGTTGTTGTTAAAGCTTGCAATAGGAAGGATTCTGCTTATGCCACCCTCATTACAAAATAATTCCACATCCTTGCACCTCAGACATATTGCATTATTTGTCGCTGCAAGTTTAACGGTGGTGCTTGGCGAGGCAAGGCGCGAAGTGCGATGGGATAATTTTTCACTTGGCTTCACGTTTTTCGTCGGGCAAAATCTTTCAACGAACAAGGACGAAGGAAAAAAAAAACTGTAAAAATCGATTAGCGCCAACCCTGTGGTTCCTTGGGATCGATGAAAGGAAACGGTGACGACCGACAACGAAGACTACGATGGTGCTGCCACCTCGGGCAAATTATTTATCCCTCAATTTATAAACTGTGATTGATATTGTAATAAATTGGAAATCGGAAATTGAGGGAGAGGCTGTGTTTTTTTATTTTTTTTTTTTTGTATTTCAACAGAGCCGAGCTACATACCTGAATTATAGGAGTTAAATTATAGGAAAACCCGAGGAAGAAAAATTGAATATAATGGCTGCAGGCTACATGAGTTGTGGCTTGAGATTAAGTTGAATGTATCTCAGTTCCAGATGTATGTATATGTATAAGTATATATTTTATGTAGGGGGTGAAGAGAAAGTTGAGAGAAACTTATTTATGGCAGTCATTACTCCTGGCTTAAGTTTCACCTTCACTACTGATTTAATTTTTGTTTTGTGACATTTTTTTTTTGTAGATGGTTTTTGATGGTTTCCGCTAGCATGGCAGCCTGCTGGAAGAGTTCAGTACTAGAAAGTCTTTGTTTGTGTTTAAATGTTCAACCATCGTCGTTGTCGTCCCTGCTGCTGACTCTGATGTGAAATTGGAAGGTATTTTTTTTTTGGTTTTAATATTTTTTTAGTATTTTGGTTTGTGTTTTTTTTTTCCTTCCCAGACAAGAGTACGAGATTAATGGGGCAACATTCAACTGAGCAACTGTCTTGGACATAAATGGGATGGAAAGGATGATGTATGATTATATGAATTCTGTAATTTATTTTAAGAGAAATAGTCAGTGAATTGGAAATAGAACGAGACCACTAAATGGAAGGACATTTATGGATACAGTAAAAAAAAGTCAAAACAAAAAATTAAAATCAATCCAGTAGGTAGAGTCATAATTTATGTGATTTTTGTAATTATAAATTAGCTAAAGATCATTTTGAGGTAACTGTCTTGGATTTTTTTTTGAGGTTGTCTAAAGATTTTAGGTGCTTAAATAAATATAAGATAAATTATTGTTATTATTATTGTTTCAATGTCAAAAAAAAGAAGATTTTTCTTAAAAGGTTTTATCAGGTTGAACTTTCTTGAATTCGCATCGGAGAGATAATTTTACATCTTTCGAATCATTAAAAAAATAAATTATTGATGCGATAGCTCGCTCTCAACTATTCCTGTGTAAGTTTGGTTTTCGTTTGGCAGAACTTTCTCATGACTAGAAATACTTTTTGAGGAATTATAAGATCCTCGCAAAAGGCAGTGACTCCACTTAGAAAATATTTGTTGTTTTTAGGTATAATAGACTGAGATTCGAAATTCATAGCCAATTTTACCTACCTTCCAAATCATTATTTTTACAAACTGTGTTCTAATGTTTGAAAAAAAAAACTAAAATAAAATGAAAACTCAATTTGATCTATTATTATTTTATTTCAAAATAAAAATAAATTACGTCTACGCCCCAGTGACCATGTTATCATAAAAATATGTCCAACAAGATTTCAATTTATTATTTGCGATGATAACGAAGTCGAAAAAAGTGGGTCTCGCAGTCTGTCCATCTGTCCGTTCCGTATGTCCGTCTGTCCGTCTGTCCGTCTGTCCGTCTGTCCGTCTGTCCGTCTGTCCGTCTGTCCGTCTGTCCGTCTGTCCGTCTGTCCGTCTGTCCGTCTGTCCGTCTGTCCGTCTGTCCGTCTGTCCGTCTGTCCGTCTGTCCGTCTGTCCGTCTGTCCGTCTGTCCGTCTGTCCGTCTGTCCGTCTGTCCGTCTGTCCGTCTGTCCGTCTGTCCGTCTGTCCGTCTGTCCGTCTGTCCGTCTGTCCGTCTGTCCGTCTGTCCGTCTGTCCGTCTGTCCGTCTGTCCGTCTGTCCGTCTGTCCGTCTGTCCGTCTGTCCGTCTGTCCGTCTGTCCGTCTGTCCGTCTGTCCGTCTGTCTGCCTGTCTGCCTGTCTTTCCTTTCGACTGCAGCCTAATTGGGTAGGTCGATTCTTTAAACTTGGTATCTAGCGTTTTTTTGGGTATTTCCCCTAGAGTTTTTTTTTAAATTTTTTTTATGAGCAAAAATAATTTTTTTTTAGAAAGTTAATGAAAATCTTATTTTTCTCAAAAACGTGCCCTCAACTTAAAAAGAAAAAAAGAAAAACGGTTCTAAATGGTACCTCTCATAGAACCAGTTTTTGATTTTTGTTTTTCTCAATTTTTTTATGGAAATTAGTTTAAAAACTTTTAAAAGTTTTGTATGATATGAAATTTCAAATATTTAAAGCAGATTAATAGTGCAACAAATCCAAATTATTAGAGACATTTATTATTTTTTATGATTACTCACTAAAATTTAATAGGTTTACTTGGCCAATTTTCTTTTTGTTACTCGAAATTCAAAACTTTTTGAAAACTTGACCAGTGAACCCACCGGATTTCAGTCAGTTACCATTAAATAATTAAATAATAAATAGAAGAACTTGGCGCTTTTTTACATTTGTGTGTTAGGTCTGATTTATTTTACTTAATATCACTTCTTCCATTCAAAGAAAACTGAACGAGAACATTCCATAATCCACACCAACTCTAACTCTAACAAGTAACAATTCAACTGCGACAGCTAAATCTACTCACAGACACACACACACACGTGACAATGACAAAGCAAGTAAAAATATTATTTCTCACACTACAGCTTCATTTTAGTCATGCACTGCGCTCTCTCTGTGTTTTGCTTTGTCTCTGAGCATCTCAACAAAATTATTTCGCAAAAAGTAAAAACGAGAGCGCAGCTGTAGCTGATCAGTCAGAATCAGAATTAGTTTCCGTATTCAACCAAAAGTGTGTTTCTTTTTGTTAGTTTGTTCCGCGAAATTCTATTGAAAATATTAAATGTTATTATAAAATGTGAAGTGATAAAAAGTGATTATAAGTGAAGTGATAAAATATAAAACAATTTTTTATCAAGTGTTGATTGATTTATTAAAAATTGGAGAATAGTTACGTTTTGATGAATTAAATCCAAGGTAATTTATTTATTTTAGTTGAAGTGTCTTGACTCCTTTTTTGTCGGTAAAGCAGTGTAGCTGGTTTTGATTTTTTTGAATATAGAATAATATGTATGTGGTTTTTTGCTCGGCAAATCATATTTAACAGTATATAAAAAAATATTATATTTTACCGATCTTCATTGTTCGTTCATTATATCGAAAATTGTTTTCTTTTAAAAAAGTTCTTTTATTTTTGATAAAAATTGATTTTATTCGGTTCTGATTTAATGACTTATTGCTTGTTTTTAACGAATTATAATTAAACACGTGTTAAATAACATAACCAGCGCAACGAGGGAAATAAAGGTAATTTGCAGTTTTACCGAAGTTTTTTTTTTTGACAAATATTGCGCAAATGGTAAGTGAATTGTATTTATACTTTTTTAATACTTCAGTAAATTTTTTTTTATATAAACATCGCTATTTAAACACCTACTCGGTCATATGAACCGTTAATAAAGTTACCATTTATTAAAAGTGTAAGTGATAAATATAAAACGCATGAAATTTTATCTTTAAAATTAAAAAAAACAAAAAAGGGTCAATCTGGTTTCTTTAATTTTAACAAAATGTCATATATAGTTATTAACAGCGGCTTTACAAAAAATAGTTATTTTATATATTTAAGATGTCGGTTATACGAATATAGCTTTCATTGAGAATGATCATTAAAAATTTTAATTTAAATTCATATGTCACTTAAAAAGCGACATCTGGGATTATTTTAATGCCAATAAAAAGCTGAAATAAAATAATTACAGATTTTTCTTTCTAAATGTCTCAAAATTAATAATTAAAATTTTTAATTGTCGTTTTCAATGAAAGTTATAACTGGCAATTAATGTTTTTTCTACGTGATGATTAACACTCTATATTTTCTCGGAAGAAAAAAGTGCCTTTCCCACCAAGCAATTCCTTCGAAAAAGAGTTTTTCCTACACTCATAAATAAATAAGCTAGATGTTATTTATTTATTTTTCTACTATACTTCCGAGATAATTTTTTGCTTATTTAACTTCTAGTGGCAGTTTCCAATTAAAAAATAAAAATAAATTGGATGACACGACTGCAGGGTCTAGTGACTTAAAACACTAAACCATTCTTTTTTGTGTAATATTGGTATGAATGGAAGGGAGCTACTTATTTTCTGCCAAATCCGAACGGCTTAAGTGAGAAGCACTTTATTAAGAAAAGAGATACTCTAACTTGTTGGATTTGTCGATTTCTCACAAGATACAGCAACCCGTGAAAAACATTTCAAGATATTCGGCTTAACAGTTCTACGCACCTACCACTAAGCCACGCACTACTAAAGTTCACAACTAAGGATATTATTTTTTAAAAAGAGAAATAAAAAGGGAAATAATAAATATTTAATGGAAAAGGGGAATTTTCTGATTGGTTGATGGAATTTTTGTGATGAACGCCCGGCCCCCCTTGAGCACTGACGTAATGTGGAATGTTTTAAGGAAATTAAATTTATATGTTTTACCTGGCAACATCTTCATGAAATCATTACCGTTTTTTATAATAGGGTTTATGTTGTGACTATCGTGTTCTTGAGATTTGTTTCTAATTTCACGTTCGTTTCATAATATTCTATAACAGCCCAGGCATCCCTTTTATATCAAATAATTATTTTCCTAAGCGGCAGCCATGTTTTTTTTTGTGTACCTATTTTTATCTTACTGTAAAACTCTGAAATATGAAATTTCTTGAATTTACTTGAAAAACTTATATGATCGCCACGGCTGGCTCGGACGTTTACTAATCTGGAGGTCCAATTTTCGATGACTTTTTCCAACATTTATGACCGTATATCGGCAATAACGCGACGAATGTTGTCCTCCAAGTGGTCAATTTTTTCGGGCTTATCGGCGCAGCTACCAGCGACTTCACATATTCCCACAGAAAATAGTCAAGTGGCGTTAAATCGCACGATCTTGGAGGCCAATTCACGGGTCCGTGACGTGAAACTATATGCGGTTACCAAACGTTTCCTTCAATAAACCAATTGTGGCACGAGCTGTGTGACAGTTGCGCCGTCTTGTTAAGGCCACAGCTCCTGCACATCATGCACATCATGGTTGTTCAATTGATGAACGAAAAAGTCAGTAATCATGGCTCTATAGCGGTCACCATTGACTGTAACGTTCTGGCTAGCATCGTTTTTAAAGAAGTACGGACCAATTATTCCACCAACCCATAAAGCACACCAAACAGTCAGTTTTTGTGGATGTAACGGTGTCTCAACATACACTTGAGGATTATCGTCGCTCCAAATACGGCAGTTTTGTTTATTGACGTATCCATTCAACCAAAGGTGAGCTTCATCGCTAAAAAAAATTCCCTTATGAAAATTGGGATCAAGGGCAATCTTGTTTTGAGCCCAATTTGCACAATTTGGAAGCGTTGTTCATGCGTCAGTCTATTCATATTGAAATGCCAAACCACACTAAAAATAAATCACTTGACAGCTGACAAAATGGCCGCCAGTTAAAATAGTGTTGCCAACTTAAAGTTCTATAGTACCTCTAAAAAAACACCCATTATATCTAGCATACAAAAAACACGCACCTAATAACTCCAACAATTTTATATAACCAGACCTGATGTTTTTTAAAGTGGGTAGGATACTCTTATATTTCTGTTATTTTTTTTTTTTTACCATAAAATGTAGGTAGTAATTTAAGAGGATCCATAAGTAATGCCAAGTAGCTAGCTGCTGCAAAATGTTTTTAAAAACACCCAACATTGTGCGTACACCTGAGTAAGAATGTTTTTCAATCTATTTTTAGTCATCCGTTTTTACACCTACATACATTTATATGAGAGTAGGTAATATCATCTATCTTATGTAGAAATGTATAGTTATGGGAAAATGTGGGACACTGTCAAGAAGTGTGCATCTTCTGGAATTTCTAGTACACATAGTGTGTATAGTGACGCAGTGGTGTGGCTGTGATAAGTTTAAAAGCTTACTCAACTTGTAAAAGCAGCAATTTGTCGTGTAAGACAATGAATGGGTTTTCCATCTGGTGATGTGATGATGGTGAAATTAAATCCGCAAAACAAAGGAAGCGAATAATTGGTTTCTCATGCAATCTGGCAACAATGCCTGAGAAAATACTTACTACATACATACATTACATATATATAGTGCCTTTACTTTTCACATATATGTTAGTAAATGTATAGCTTTTAATTTTCTGTATAAGTAACTACTATTAGTACTTACCCAGCGGGAAATATCGTCCTCAATGAATTTTATAGCTGAATTCATCAATGCATTCACTTGCCAAATCATAGGAAAATATACATGCAATGATTTAGTAAGTGAAGAGTAATGCAAAGATTCCTCAGTTCATAGATTTGACCCCACTTTCTGCTTTGTGTTTAGGAAAAAAACTTTCTGTTGATGAATTACAAATTGCTATTTTAATAGGGAAAATTATGCGATGAAAAAACTGCTGAAAAGTAATGTACAAGTTCATCAGTTCATCGTCTGAATCCACGTATCTGCTTTGGAAAGTATATTATGAGAGAGAGGGAAAAAAATAATTCTCTCACGACGCTCTTTCTTTTTTACTTCGCCTAAAAAAATGTTATTGAAAAAAGTGATGAATTTTAATCCACCAACGACCAACGAATTTTATAACTAAGTATAGCAAGTTGGAAGAGTAGCTGGCTGAGTCTTAAGTACATAGTTTTAATTAGTAGTAAGTTTTATATATATAAAAAAAAAATGATGATCAGTTACCAAGTTTTTTTTTATCCGTCTTTCTTGGTGAAAAATAAAACCAATAAAGAATTTTAGCATTAAAATAGTTTTTAGTCCGAAAGGCATTAGTATTAAGATATATATATAGTTTAACTTAGAGCGCCCGCATAGGGCCAGTAAGTTAGTTGTAAGTTATTGATAAGTAGGCTAGTTTTTATGAATTTTTGTCTAGCTTTAAGTTAGTTGTAAGTTTTTTGGAAAAAATAAAAATGAATTTAAAATGAAAAAATGTAGCTGGCTGAGTTGTCAGATGGTGCCGGTTCAAATCTCACGGTGTTTTAACATTTTTTTTTTTTTTAAGTCAACTGGTGAATAAGCACTTCCAAGGAAGTAGTGATTTAGGTGTGGAATTTTCATTGATAAAGTGGCATGTGCTTCCTACCAATGACACGCCCATGTTAAATTCATCAAAGGAATAAGCTGAAAAGTAGCAGGTGCAGCTTCCATTCCTCAAGGAAAAAGCAGGTTTTTCCTCAATGAATTTTTTGATTTTTCCCGCTGGGTACTGGCATATCCGTCCTATGCATATCGTTCCACACACGTAAATCTTTTGTTTTATACGCTCGGTTGATATTTTAGAGCTAACGGTAGCAGGTACTTTTGGGCATCGATAAATAGTTTTCCAGATGCAAATTTACGCAATCGGAAGTAAGCACACCCGCTTCTATAAATGGACCTTCCGGGAATCACAGTTCTTGCTCAGTTTTAGTTAAAAGCGTAATTTTCCACATAAAATTCTTTTGTTTTGGTATATACCCTTGCACAATTGTTACCTATTATATGTATATATATTTGGAATTTATGGAAATTGTAACTTAAGCTGTATTGTAAAGGAGAGGAATAATTTAAACAAAAAGATTATAGGTCTTTCCATTTCATTAGTGAAATTCTATGGAAGCTATTGAGTTTGTATAGTTGGAAAACAATGTTTTTTAATAATTTTAATATTTTAAGCTTTTTTAAGATAACATAAGGAGATAACAATTTTAAAGTTCTTATATATTTTAGTTCTTATAGTTTTTTTTATTTTTAAGGCATATTTAATTTTAAACAAAGCGAGTGAGGTTATGAATGAAGAGTCACCAATGATGTGTAAAATTTAAATCCATGTAGCTAGTTTAGTTTAGTTCATTTTAATTTGTAGTAATATTCTTATATGTATCTGTATTGAAAACCTAATTTTTGAAGGTAGGGAAAATTTTCTAAGTTTTTAGTTATTTTCTAAAAAGTAGTAGATATTTAAGATATTTTTGTGATACATTTTCCTGGATATTAAAGCTTTTACCTACTCCATAGTATTATTTAAATTAAAATGGACGCATACTTAGGTAGAAATTAAGATTAACTGAAATTAGTTTTAAGTTAAAAGAAAAGGTTTAAAATCAAAAGAATTACAAATAAATTGATTAAAAAAGTTCTGAAATTTTTTTTGACAACAATGCTATGTACACCATCTGGATTCTTTAACAAATCTTAATTAATTACAAAACTTATCGCTAAAACTGATGAAAAATGTAGACTCGAAGGTATCGCACAAGCGACTTCTTCAGTACATAGAACCACATATAGCATTCTTCAACATAATCTTTGTGAGAGAAACTATTTTAAGATCGATTTTAATCAAAAGCTGATATCTGCGATTTTCAAAATGAGAGGTGAACTAGTACGATTAAACTTCATGCCGCATCGTGAGGATTTGCCGATTATTTGCACAATGTGTAATATGTCGGTAGGAGAAGATATAAAGCATTTCATAGGAAAATGTCCGATACTGAAAGAGATACGAAGGACCTTTCTTGGCGGGAATGAGATCCATGACGATGACGTAATAGCGCTCCTTAACTGTGAACAAGATATAATGAATCTATACCATTTTTATAGAAAAGCTATGATCTACACAATCCAAATACTTAATGAAGCATTTTAGAAATTTTTTAAACATGATTTTTAGTTTAATTAATGTTTTGCTTTTTCGTTTAAAAATTATAGTTTTTGTATATGTATTTAAAATTTAAATCTACAATTTATAACCTTGTTTAAAGATTGTCAATCGGGCAGACGGCAATGCCATGCTTATACGATTTTTTTATCTAAACTTTAAGAATTGTAATTATAAATTATTAAATAAAAATCAATTGAACTTGAACTAATTAATTACAAAACAAAAAATAAAAATTGATGAAGCAGTTTTAAAAAAAAATATATTTTTATATGTACAATTTTAGAAACATTTTTAAGAACAAAAATTGGTAGGTACAAAATTTTTTAACATTTTTTAGTGCGGAGATTAAAAATAAATTTTGTTCAAAATATTAAAATTTTGTTCATTCTAAGGGTTATTAAAAAAAAGACTGCATGGTGCTAAATTTAATAAAAATCGAACAAGTCGTTTTCGAAATGCATATTGAGTTTTCAAAAAAGTTTTAACTGATTTTGATCAATTTTTTTATCAATAATGTTTACAATGATTTTAAAAATATTGTGTACCAAAATTTTCAAATTTTTTTTTTTTGGATTAAAAAAAAAATCCAATTTTGTTTTGAGAACCTAATAGTTCGAAAACGACTTTAAACATTACCTAGCAGATTTTAAATAACTTTTTTTCTTATAACCAAAATAACGGTACCTCCCATACAAATTTTTAAAAAACGGTATTGAAAAACTAATTTTTCTCAAATATTTTGATTACAATGTTTGTGTGAACTAATAACAGAACGATCTGGGAAAAAAATGTTCGTTCGTTTAAAAATGGCATCTCTCATAGAACCATTTTTTGGGTTTTCGACAATATCTGTTGAACCAATTTTAATGAAATTTTTTATACTAAAGCTGCTAATAAGTTTGAATAATATTGCTTATCAAAATTTTCAAATAAAAACATTTTTTATTTAAAAAAAAAATTTCAAAACAATTTTTTGAAAATTTGATATTTCAAAAATGGGTGAATGATTTTTTTTTAAATAAATTTTTAAACTCCGCATATATATGTAGGTACTAAACATTGGCGTACCAATTTTTTTTTCTTAAAAATATATTCAAAATTTTATATAAATACAAAATTATTTTTTCTAAAAAACCGCTCCAACGGTTTTTAAATTTTTCTTTTCACTTGGTGTGCACTGCGTTGGTGTCAAATCAATTTCATATATTGTTTTAAACAATTTATTTCTAATTTTATTGTTTTTACAAGTTTTTTCAGTCTAAACTGTAAATCCATGCATATGTGGGAAGTCCAAAAAAGCACGGTGCTTAATTGTTCATACTTACATATGTACTCACATAATACTTCCTTAAACTATAGTCAATATTTTTGGCAGGTGGCATAAAATATATGCTCCAATAATTAATAAATTTCTTTTATCAGATGAAAAGTGTTTTAAAATTATTAAGACTTTAAAACCACAGTGTGATCGCACATAAGAGCAAGTTCGTGCGACCCAGTCGTGCATTTTATTTTTTATTCATCTGTGCGTCCAAGCATCGACTATAATTCACTTGGAGACTAAACCGGTGTACCAATTTGCTTAAAAAATTGATACACAGAGCGTTCGAACTTCGAAATTTTGTGTTAGCTCATCTAAAATAAATATCTAGTACTCAGAAAGACATTTTTGTTAAATCCAATGATATCAAAAACATATAATTCTTAAATAAAATTATTATTTAAATTTATTTAGTTTGAGATCTATTTCAATGATTAACAGTGTAAGCTTAAAAATATGTATCCCATAACATTGTGAGAACAACGTCTCTATAAAGTGTAAAAATGGGATTGTGATAAGTTGAGCGTATAGGTTCCGCATGTACTAACTGATATGGGTTGTGGTGCGTATATACAGAAAAGGCACATGATTATAGGATACAGCATCCATATAGACAACTATAAGCATAAAATACGTACGCAATGTTGTAGAAAATATACAACAACTAGGTATTGTATTTCTTTTACTTTATATTATTTTTTTTGTTTCACTTAACTTAGCTTGAGAGAATAGAAAAGCCCTTTATGTGTTTTCTGAAAGTAAAACGACACAGTAAGATGTAGCTTAACTACTCTCATAAGGTTGGTTTCAATGAATGTTTCAAGACATCATATGAAGTAATGATACGATAAACTGTCTCCTGAAAGTACATATATATACGCATAGAACGAAGCATCTTATAGTGGAACTTCATATACATGACACCACTAAAAGAGTTTGGAGAGAATGGAAAGCCTATACATCTGTATATGGCTTGCCTAGCCTAATATTACTTTCGGTTTTTTTCTTTTAATATAAATCTTCATTCCTATTCGCTGATGCCTTCCTCTTACTTATACCATCGTTCGTATATGTAATAAATTTCAGAATATGGCGCGACGACAATATTAAAACGTTCGCTAATGAGAAAATTCTAATTACACCCCAGCAAGCTTATACACAGCTTACACCTTCAGATGAAGGTATATGGAGGCATTATTCTGAAACATTCCTTTTAACCTGAAGGGATTCTATATTCTACCGCAATTGAATTAATATATATATCTACGCCACGACACACCCGCATGACACCACCGCTTCGTTGCCTTTAACAGCAAACCACCGCAGTCATCGAACCATACCGCGATGTGATGGGATGTGCCAAAGATGAGAAGTCTCGCTTGATGACAGCTAACGTGAAGTTGCGAATGGGATGAATGGTAAAAAGCCACTTTACTAAAATCCAAAAATAATAATTAAGTATCTTCTGGATTCAAGGAGGCTTTTGGCCAAAGGCAAAAGAGATGATAATGCAGTTTATATAGACGGTATAAGTTTAGATTCCATGGAAATAATGTAAAGATTGCGGTTGTTATACAGTGGGTCTAGGTTTACCTAGAATGTAATTTATTGGAAAATCTCAACTGAAGGCCAAGATATATTCGTAAGGTTTTATACTAAGTTTTTAAGTGAAAATTTATAATTAAGATCAGTTCTAACTTAAGAGTAGGTATAAGGTAGTAAGTTCGTTTGTCTGGTCCTTATTTAACATATAACTTTATTTTAAAATGATTTAAGGTATTGGTTTATTAATTTATTAACAAAGTCAAGGGAAAATTATGAAAAAAGTCAAAAATCCCAATAAAATGTAATGAACTTCAACACTCTTATTTTCGTGAATGTGATTTTTTGAGCAAAAATTTGAAACACATTGCAATGTAAAAAAGGCTAAATTAAACCATTAGAATTGTTGTTGAAAATATTTAAGGACAAAATAACTGTTGAATTTTTCCATTAGATAAAAATGTACTGTAGGTATCAACACCAAAAGAGTTGAAATAGTGTTGAATAAACCGTATGACGAAAACCACCTTCGTAAAAAATTTCGAAATATTTTTCAATAATTTCAGCCTTTGATTAAGGTTAAATAATATGTTTAGTTTATATGGGAGATAGGTTTATAGTGTGAGCAACAACACAAATTAAATGTTCATTCTAATGGAATTATCCATACAACTCTTACGTACAACGTTTGAACAAACCTGATTTAGCGACTAAGGCTATGGGATTTTAACACCTCTTTTGGGATTTTTAAAAAAAATTTAAATAGCTAGTAAGTTGAGAAGTTTTAGTAGTAAGCTTTAGTCTACTTTTTTATGTATTCTTTAAGTTTTTTCAAAGTTAGACTATTAGAAGGTTGTTATTTAATCATTTATGGGATATTCAGAAAAAGAAATTCGCTATTTGAAAGGTTTTTTCAGTTTCATTAAAAAGTAAATGTTTTAAATGATTGATTAGCTTTGATTAACCTGTTAAAGTTTCTAAGAACACATAGATTTTTTTTAACGTAACAATTAAACTGTGCAGTAGCAGAAACGTGAACAAGATTCAAAGAGTAGTCAAAATAACTATTCATATTTTGTAAATTCATCAACTGCGACTTAGAAAGTGAGTCCAAAAGCAAAAAAAAAAAAACAATATTTTCCGCAGCAAAAGCCAAGAATTTTTCTGAAGTATAACGTTTAGATTTCTAAGATTGTTCAGATCTAAGTGACCTCAACTGAAAAGATTGAGTGTATTAAATGCCCTGCAACAAGTTGGGTTTGATATCAATCCCGCTTTTTATAATCCCTTTTTTTTAAGTCCCACTTTTTATATAATCCCGTTTTTTATGATTCTGCTTTTTTAAAATCCCGCTTTTTATAATCCCATTTCCTATAATCCCGTTTTTTATAACCCCATTTCTTATCATCCCACTTTTTCAATCAAAACTAGTTTTTTTATTTAAAAAAACGGGATTTAAAAATTTTTTTCAGGATTTTCGAAAATTGGGATATTAAAAACCGAGATTCCGATACAACTCTTTAAGAAATTAAGTATTTCCATATAACAACCTTAACCCTGTGTCTCCACTAGATATAAATCACCACAAGATATGCGTCATGTCGTCAAATTTTCTTGTGGAGACTCTTATGTCTGAAATTTCTTTATTTAGAAGAAATAAAAATAGATATAAATTTTGACGTTTCGTGATTGAAAGCCATTTTCTACAATAAACGTTTTATAAATCTGTGTAAACACAACAAATCTCGTAGTACAGGTAAGTTATTTTGTTATTTTTTGACTATTATCTTTTGTTTATTTTGATTTATTAATTATATTCCTTGAACAATAGAAAAAATATAGAAACAAATGAGCGAGTGGCGAATTTCAAGGGACGAAGCTCTGAAACTAATAAAAAGCCTTTTCAAAAATTTATTTTACTAAAAATAACTAACTAATTTGTATACAGTGGTAAACAAAATTAATCAAAAATTCTCTCTAAATGAACCAAAAACAGTTAAGGGACTTGGCCCCCTGTAAAAATTTGTAAACACGCTTAACTCATATCGATGCTAAATTTGTACAGGCTTTTTTTTATGAAAATCAAAGAGAAGCAATAACCCAAACCTAGGCTTTCTCTTAATTTGTATTTTTTTGGAATTTTGAATATGTGTCAAAAAAATATCGTTTGCCCAGGTCCAACATACATAAAACGGAGTTCGTTTTAAAATCAGTATAAACTGTTTGTTGTAAGTATACAACAAATTAATATTAAAACTACCGTTTACACACTTCTCAGTAATGCAATTTTTTTTTCTGATTAAAATGGCCCTTGAAAAATAATCGCCCGTAAATTTCGTTTCGACCAAAAATCTGAAAACGTGCATAGAATTTGCAAGAACTCAATTAAGTTGCATTGTTTGATAAGTTCAGTTGTTGTGTTTGAACAGAAAACGTTAATATCTTCCACAAGATTATATCGCTCGAATTATGATTCAAAAAATTATCTTTATTATTCACTAGCTGACCCGAGCTTGCGTTCCTTCATTTTTTATTTATACAATTTTGATAAGTTAGTGCTATTCAAAAGTGTTAACTGTATAAGTAACATAAATAATTCTTTTAATAATGTTTTTATTTTATTTAAATGTGAAATCATTATTTTCATTAAAAATAAAATTATGAGATTATGAGTTCTTGAAAAATTGTTTAAGGTATTAGATTCGCTATATTGTCTGTAAAATAATTTAAATTTAAATATTGGTCAATAAATGTTCACTGCACATACAAACAATTTTGGTATTTTACGTTCGTGTTTTAGTAGAAAAAAAAAACATGATTAAAAATTTAACTTTGTTACAAATTCAGCACTTCGAAACTTATAATCAAAAACTTAAACACGCCAGAGAAATGATTTGTTAGTCATGCTAGTATGGGACAAGCACCACTGTACCTATTGCTACCGTGTATTTAATTACCCAACAACAATTTTAACCCTTTTCTCGTCCGCGTAATATCAGGAGTATGCTTCAAGTTTGTTCTCGTACTTATTATTCCTCATTTCCTCTTCTACCCCCCACCAAAACGTGTTTCACCCAATGCGGCCAAACTTCGCGAAATACTTTCGGCAATTATGTTTTTACCAAAGTAGAACTGGATTATATGTTTCACAAGGTACAAGCATGTATACCTACTCTACTGACTGACTATGTAGGTATATGGTTGATGCACAGGAGCAGGAACAGAAAAACTAGGATAGAGGCTCATTATATCATTAGTAAAAGTGTTCTTGTGAATTTTCACACATATACATTCTACACACACAAATACACACACTCAATTATATACAAATATTTATCCACTTCATACACAATTTCATACATGTTTATACACTTACCATTTAGTACATGCACCCGAACACTTGCGACATCTGCATTCGATGGCGCACAAGAGTACTTTCCAGAATCAGGCAGATCTGCATTTTGTATCAGGAGAAAGGATGTTGTGACATCGCCCTTTTCGGTAATTACCGAAACGCCACCTCTCGATGAATCATAATTAATTACCTGGAAAATGTTTATAGATATAGTCATACACATTAACACAGATACATATTTTATAAATTGTTGTTCGTTGTTTTTGTGTCGTCTATTTAACTAATGATTAGATAAACAAACAACAAAAAAATAAGGATACATGGCGATGAAGCTTAGTTGTTGGCAGATGAGAGGATGAAACATTTTTGCTTGGCTGCGTGAGATGTTTTTAGAAGTTGTAAATTGAAAAAAAAAAAACAAGATGAAAATGGTTTCGTTTATATTTTTGCTTGCCTGGTGGAAAACCATTATACCTACTTACGATGTTGAAAGCATTAGCGAGAGGGTGAAAGTAATATAAAACCAGTGTTGCCATATCATACAGTATTGCAATTGCTATATGGTATTTCCATAGAATTACATGGCCGAAACGTCCAAACATAACTCAAAGGCCACGAATTTCGTGTATTAGGGCGTGACGAAAATCAATTTTTTGCAAGTCTATTGTATTTAATTTTCTCAACAAAAAAGCTATGCGATTAGTCTAGAGATTTGCTGTTAATATTAAACAATGAAGTTCCAAATACGAACGAAGAGGTATTTTTTTGTTTTTCAAAACAAAAAGAAACGGAAACTTACGAGAGGCAAAATTAATATGAAAAAGCTGAAATTTCTTTTTCTTCGCTTAACTGAAGCTTTTGAGTCCGTCTGGAAGAAAATCCATACATAAAAGTGTTTTCGAAATAATTCTAATAAATAAAAATAATAATTGTAAAAGTGTTTTTAATTATTATTTTTATTTATTAAAACTATTTATTAAATTTTACTGTTTTAACCTAGATAATGTAAATTAAATTTAGTTAATAATTAAAATGTTTTAAATATTTAAATTAATTATTTATAAATTCAAATTTTAAATATTAATAAATTGAAATTATTATTAATATATAAAGAAAATAACTTTTTATTTAATTTTTAATTTTTATTTTTTAATTAATAGTTAATTATAGTAAATTTCTTCCAACATTTTTTTTAATAATAAAATAACTTAACTAAACTTAGAGAGAGAGAGAGAGAGAGGGAGAGAGAGAGAGAGAGAGAGAGAGAGAGAGAGATAGAGAGAGAGAGAGAGAGAGAGAGAGAGAGAGGGGGGGGGATGGAAGCGAGAGAGGATCACGGTGGGAACATGGGAGAATGAGAACGAAGGGAAGGGAAGAAAGAGAGGACAGTACGACAGGATACGAGAGAGTAGAATGGGAAGACAGAAGAGAGCAGGAGAAAGAAAGCCGGGAACTAATAAAAGGAATCCAGATATAACAGGTGGTATAGTAAAGTAATGACCGAGGAGATCCCGCAATATCTGAAATCGGGATGGAAGGCAGACAGAACAAAGAGAATAGCGAGAGACAGGCTGGGAATGAGGTGAGAGAAACATGGTACTGGAAACAAGAAGAAGAGGGAATGTGCAGAGAGTGTGAAGGTGAGCAAGAAATGTAATAGAAAGATGCAGGTCAGGCGGAGATGAAGGAAGATCAATAGGGTAAAAAATGAGGGAAGGGGGGAGGGGGGAAGAGTGGATAAGGGCACTAGAGGTTGTGAGGAGGAGTAAAGAGAGAGGGATGGGAAGAGAGGACAGTGTGGTATGAGACTTGTAACCCTTAGGGGAAACAATACAATAAAATACGAACTAAATATTAATAAATGAAGTTTTGTGAGTCAATTTTTTTTTTTAGTGTGCAGTGGTTTTAAAATTTGAACCATAAAACCATATGGTGGAATTTCATAAAGGTTTTTTTTTTAGTTCTTTGCAATCCCAGTTACCAGAATTCTCTACCAAAATTTCTCAGTTTTTAATCATAACACTGAGGGCAAAAAAAAATGAAATCTCTTGCTCAAAAACAAAAAATGATATTCGATTGTAAAAAATAAATAAATAAATAAATAAATAATCTCTTTATAGGGTAAATTGGATAAAACAAGTAAATACCATCAAATTAAAAAACATTCATTCTTTTTTTGAAAATTTATATAAAGATGGTGATTTTTGAATGTGACTTTATACATTTTTCAAAATTTAACTATTTATAGGGTAAAATGGGGTAAAAAGAAAAAAAATAAATTATTTTAAATACTTCGATTTGATTTTTATTTCCAATTAACCCCATATACATATATTTTAAATAAATTATGTTGTTAATAAAAGCTTCTTTCATTTAAGAATTTCAGAATTCTACTATTTTGGTTGGATAAGAAGTTGTCAGTTTTTTTTTGTATAAATTCTACAGAGTGTCTAAAATTGCACCAGGCATTGCCTCTTATGAACATAATAGTTATAATTATAACAGACAATTTACGTTTAAATTGAATTAAACCCGAAACCTCTTTTAATAATCATGATGACCTACAGTAATTTTTACACTAACATTTTTTTCTTCTTCCAATGCGTATGCGTAGTGCATATATGGCTTGGTCTGGTTCACCGCTGAATGACGAAACAAAGTTTTTCAAATTAAATTGGTCAAATGACCATCAAGCGCCATCAAAAGACTTCTTTCGCAGTTTTTAAAGAATTTTTCAACTAAAAGTCAATTTAATTTTCCCGATATTTTTTTATCATGTTTCAATTAAATTGGAATTAAGAGTGCATTGTGCAAAGCTGTTGACGCGAAACGATACATTTTTCTGTCTCCAACACAACACAACAGAACACCGAAATGGTTTTTAAAGCTCAGAGAAAAAAATCCAGGGGGAGTTTAACTATTTGAAAAAAACCAACTAAACTAAATGCATAAAAATCAGACACAATGGACGAAAAATCAAATAAACAGTAAAAACAAACCAAATAAAAGTTAAATGTCATTTATTCGCAGGCTTGTAAAAGAATGC
The DNA here is from genome assembly GCA_951394125.1 of Epistrophe eligans. NCBI lineage: Eukaryota > Metazoa > Arthropoda > Insecta > Diptera > Syrphidae > Epistrophe > Epistrophe eligans. The sequence continues at coordinate 32,668,962 of OX596029.1, forward strand.
AATCTTTTTTGAATGCAATCTATAATGACTTCAATAATAAGATTGCATTCATTGATTTCACTTTGGGACTTCAGACTTCAAATTATGCAATCACCATTCACTCGTAGCAAAAAGATTGTAATCATTTTTTCCCCCCATTCATTTTACAGCAATCAATTGAATGCAATCTTTTGAGAATCCATGCATTCTTTGCATTCTTTTGCATTCTTTGGATTCTTTTGTAGTCTTTGCATTCTTTTACATTGTATTGCAGTCGTTTTAAGTCACATTAAACTTTTTCCATTTACGTGATTTGTTATGATTTGAGATGAGTAAGTTTTAAGTTAAAATATCAACATACAAGTAGTAATGTATTCTTTTTAATTTAATTTAATTATAATGATTTTTTTTTTGGTGAAAACATTATTATTATGTATTTTCTTATGTTTGATGTCAGCCACAACATTTTGTTTAATTTGTGATTTGAACGATTTGATATTTTAACTTAAAACATACTCATCTCAAATCATAACAAATCACGTAAATGGAAAAAGTTTAATGTGATTTAAAACGACTGCAATACAATGTAAAAGAATGCAAAGATTACAAAAGAATTCAAAGAATGCAAAGAATGCAAAAGAATGCAAAAGAATGCAAAGTATGCAAAAGAATGCAAAAGAATGCAGAGAATGCAAAAGAATGCAAAGAATGCAAAAAGAATGCAAAAGAATGCAAAGAATGCATGAATTCTAAAAAGATTGCATTCAATTGATTGCTGTAAAATGAATGGGAGGAAAAAATGATTGCAATCTTTTTGTTACGAGTGAATGTGATTGCATGATTTGAAGTCTGAAGTCCCAAAGTAAAATCAATGAATGCAATCTTTTAATTGAATTCAATAAATGATTTTTAAAGACTGCATTCACAAAAGATTGCATTCTTTTACAAGCCTGTTTATTCGCATACAATTATTGATCTGGATTGGACACTTCTTCAAATAATCTGCTACTATTATCAATTTATCTTTAAATAGCGCTCAACTGTAGAAGTAAAATCAGTACGAAATTTTTCTTTTATGATTTAGCTGAGTCTTTTTTTCATAGGATTTTGGTTCAAATCAGTTTTTACAGTTAACTGTAAAATTATTATTTTACAAATAATGTAGGAATACTAAGAAATCGAAATTAATTGTTATCTCCGTTTAATTTTGTTTGGAATGCAAGTTTTATACCAAATATACAAAGTTATGTACATATTCTGCTTGATTTTTAAATTTTCAAAACAAATAACTAAACACAATTAAAAAATGTACCTGAAAACGTAGTGTTATGGTGAATTATTTTTCAAAAGTCTATTTTGCAATTAAAACGTTAAAATTTTATTTTGTAGATTTGTTTCAAGTTTCTCTTATATTTAAGAAATCTATCAATTTAATAAAAATCATCAAGGCCGTATAGAATTCTTATAGAAAATAGTCCTAATTCCATGATTTTCCACAGTGATTTATTTAAAGATTAATTTTTTTAAATAAAATTTTTATTGGATAAATAATTTTTTTCTAACGATCATCTTGAATGTTATTATTTTTTACTTTTTTAGCCAGTTGATAACAATTTTCCTTTTTTTTGGGCTTAAGGCTAACATGATAGATGTTTAGGTTTGCTAATTTTATCAAAACAAAACAACGGTTTGACGAGTTGTTGATCTCGACAATATTTTGTTACAAGAAGATGGCACTACACTTGCCACACAGTCCCTGTAACCATTGCTTTATGTTAAAACAATTCTGTGAACAGTTAATTTCTCGCCTTCTCGGCCGGTGAATTGGTCGACTAGATCATGTTTATATCACATTTCTATAGCTTTTTTATTTTGAAAGAGATAGCGTAAGATCTAAGGTCTACATAAATAAGAAGACTTCGAGATAAGATAGGAAGCCTTTGAGGAATTGGAACCCAACATAACATGCAGGTTAGGGTCGAAATTGTGTATGGGTCATAATTCTGTTTTCAATATTGTTTTTGTTCAAAATTATGGCTGTAAAAAATTCTGCATTACCAAAATTGTGTATTTATTTCAAAATTGTTTTTTTTTTTTGTAAGAATGATGTAAATCTTCTATATATGTATGTATATAAATTAAAGTTTGGTTTTGTGTACGTTCGCTAACCAACCAAACCGGTTGACCGATTTTCTTTATTTTTTTTTTAATTAAAGAGGAATAAGGGAAGAAGGTTTAGGACAAACAAAAATTATAAAAAATTAAAGAAAATCTGTTAAAAAAAGAAATGAAATTTCAATTGGTAACATGGGTTACTGATTTGAACAATATTTAGTAATTTGCGCAATTCAAAAGTAATAGAGTTCGTGGTGCAGTGGAAAGATCTCCGCTTTAGACGTGAGGGGTCTCAGATTCGATTCTTGTCACCTGCAACATTTTTTTTAATTTTTAATAATTTTCTCTTTTCTTTCAACACATTCGCTGCAAAACAAATAAAAAAAAACTATTATTTTATAAAATTTTATTTTATCATTTTTTTAAAAGTCTTTTTTCGTAAATTCTATATCGTTTAGTAAATGTAACTTCGAAAAGCATAATAAGCAAAGTTTTATTTTAAAGGGTGTTTTTTTTTTTAGAGGTAGGTATAGAACTTTGAAATGGAATAAAACAAAGATGATTTTTTAAATTGACGTGAAGTTTACTTTATTCGGAAGTTAATATTCTGGCATTATAATTTAAATATGATTTCTGGCATATGACCGCCACGGCTGGCTCGGACGTTGACTAATCCGGAGGTCCAATTTTCGTTGACTTTTTCCAACATTTGTGGCCGTATATCGGCAATAACGCGACGAAAGTTGTCCTCCAAGTGGTCAATCGTTTCAGGCTTATCGGCGCAGCGACTAGCGACTTCACATATCCCCACAGAAAATAGTCAAGCATTGTTAAATCGTACGATCTGGGAGGCCGATTCGCGGGTCCGTAACGTGAAACTATGCGGTTACCAAACATTTCCTTCAATAAATTAATTGTGGCACGAGCTGTGTGACATGTTGCGCCGTGTTGTTGAAACCACAGCTCCTGCACATCATGGTTGTTCAATTGATGAACGAAAAAGTCAGTAATAATGGCTCTATATAGCGGTCACGATTGACTGTAACGTTCTGGCCAGCATCGTTTTTAAAGAAGTACGGACCAATTATTCCACCAACCCATAAAGCACATCAAACAGTCAGTTTTTGTGGATGTAACGGTGGTGTCTCAACATATACTTGAGGATTATCATCGCTCCAAATATGGCAGTTTTGTTTATTGACGTATCCATTCAACCAAAAGTGAGCTTCATCACAAAACAAAATTCGCTTATGAAAATTGGGATCAACGGCAATCTTGTTTTGGGCCCAATTTGCACAATTTGGAAGCGTTGTTTAGGCGTCAGTCTATTCATGTTGAAATGCCAAACCAAACTAAAAATAAATCACTTAACAGCTGACAAAATGGCCGCCAGTTAAAATAGTGTTGCCAACTAAAAGTTCTATACCTCTAAAAAAACACCCTTTATTAAACATTAATTGTCATAGTATTTTTAAAAACTGAATTTTTGTGTAGGAAAAGGTAGAATTTCCAAAATAATTTTTTTTATAAATTTACACCAATTTTGGAATTGTAAATTTTTGTAATATAGTGTTTGGAAAATAGGATTTTGCACATCTAATCTATTCATAATTTTCAAATACAAATTGTTTGAAAATAAAATTTTCGACAAGCAGAATTTCTATACCCGCTCACATTACTTGCGTTAATATACAAATATTGTAATTCGAAATGCTCCAAGGCATTTCATTTGAAAGAAATAATCTTTTAAAAATAAATATAAAGAATGAAATTATTATAAAGATAACGTGTTCAAATTTATTTTGTATTTTTTTAAAAAAAGGACCCCTGAAAAAAAGGGTCCAACGCTTCGAAAAAAGTTGATATATGTTGTTCTAATCAGAAGCTTATGACTTCAGGTGAAGGTGACGGTGATGGTTTTTAAACATACCCTAAGAATAATTCTGTTATTTACTATATTATTTTCTTAATTGGTTTTTATCTATTAGTCTGCAAATTTATGTTAAGCTCCAATGCACGTTTAAAAAAAAACGCACACCTATAATAAAAGTCGTAAAAACAAATTAAATATCAAATATAGACAACAAAATACTGAAAGAGATAAATAGCAATTACAATAAAGTGGCAACACTGAAGAGCTGTTTTGCGGTTGTAAAAGAGCGGTTTTCAAAAGTAATCTCGTTATCGATGTTTTAATGTTTCCTGTAATAAAATTAAAGAGCTTTTCCAGAAAAGGGAATTGAAAACAAAGCAGATGAATGAATAAGGTTAGATATTTTTTTTTTTTTTGCTGTATGATGTTTTTTTCCCGCTTTCAGTTTTGTTTTATTGTTGTGGAGCTGTAAAATAACGGTTTTTTGGTCGCCACCATCGCAAAGTGGAAGGGATTAAAATATATTGCAAAACAAGGCACTATATAAAGCCGTAAATGTATATGTATGTATGTATGTATGTATATGGATAATGTAATAGGAATAAAAGACAAGGACTATATATGTAGGTGGAAATTAAATTTCATCGTTTGAGATTATTTTATTGAGCAATATAAATTGAAGATCAAATCATAAAATTGGCGATGGGCTTTGATGATTTTTTAAAAATTTTATTTCTTCTTTGTGAAGAGAAAAAGAAAGAGATAAGCACTCAAACTGTAAATATTAATCCGATTTATAGAATATAAAAGTGTAACAAAGTTAAGAAAGTTTTTATTTAGAAAAATATATGTGGAACAAAAAGTTATATACCTTCATTCAAAATTTAAACGTATAGATGAAGATTAATAGAGAAGGATTTTAAATAGGATACCTATTCTTTTCCTAAAATTAAGACATGACCAAAACATTACTAGTAATTTTGATTGTAAAATTCAGACCAAGAACCTAAAGTATTTTACGGAAACCAAAATGCTGTGATGTTAAAAAATAACCTCAATAAGCTGGAAACGTGTGTATATAATACTGGCTTAATGGCAGGGTGAATTTCCCTCTAAAAATTGAAATAACACTTTTCAATTACTAAACATGTGGTGGGTGCGTGTTTGTATATAGAATCGCAAAACTACATATGTACATACGATTCACCCTCCAGATTCCAGAATGTACAGAATAATAAAAACGAAATCTTCATCACGATAACAAAATCGAAATTATATTTTGTCTTCGTCGCTCATTATTTATTACCTTGTTTTTAAATATTTTAGATTAAAAAAAAAAAAAAAAAACATTTCACGCAAGTCAGCTAAATATAATCAAAACAAATAGATAATTTATGTACTGTAATCTAATGTGGTAAATACAGCACATATTGAGAAATCTAGACTTCCCCAACCTCTCAAAATTAAACGGATAGGAAATCTAATGACATAACAGGGGCTTTTGACTGAAGATACGAAACAATTAATCGAATCAATAGAGCGGAAAAACATCGATAGAAATGCATCAGCTCCAATTTTGAAGTTTTGTATTTACAAATATATAAGATCTGCTTGGTTACGTAAATTTTCACAAATTTTCAAAAAAATTCACAATTTGCTGTGAAAACCCATAGAAAAAAACTCAGTTTTTGGAAATTTGTTGAAAAAAATGTTACCAATCGTGGAAAGGGTTCGTAACTTTAAGTGTTTTTACTTGCGATTTATGTATATGTCGAATGGAATCGAATTCGAGATTTTGATCAAAGTTGACATTAGGATGATAGCGAAGTTGAAAAACTGGGTCTCGCAATTTTGTCTGTCTGTCTGTCTGTCGTTTCGGCTGTAGCCTAAAAAAGTGGATCGATTTTTTTAAACTGGTAGGTACCTAGCGTTTTTTGGGCACTGCCCCACACGTTTTTTTTCATTTTATTTAAGACCAAAAATAACGGTACCTCCCATACCATTTTTTTACCAAATTATGAAAATCTTATTTTTCTCAAAAACGTGCTCACAACTTTAAAAAAAGAATTCAGTATTTTTTTGTATCAAAATGCTACTATTTTATAAAAAAAAAATCTGAAAAATGGTTTTAAATGGTACCTCCCATAGAACCATTTTTTTTTTTATTTTCGGTTTTCTCAAAAACGGTTTAACTTATTTTGATCAATTTTTTTATAGGGAATGTTTACAATAATTTTAAAAATATTATTGTGCACCAAAATTTTCAAAACATTTTTTTTTTTGATTTTAAACAAAAATTTAAATTTTTTTTTGAGAACTTAATAATTAGAAAACGATTTGGTCGATTTTTATTAAACTTAGCTTCTATCAGTTTTTTGACATTGTCTAGTAAATCTACTAGACAATGTTAAAAAACTAAATACAATTTTCTTATTACCAAAAATAACGGTACCTTCCATACAAATTTTTAAAAATCGGTATTAAAAATCACAATTTTTCTCAAAAACGGCTTTTACGATTTTGATTAAATTTTTGTGTGAACTAATATCAGAACGATCTATTATATTATTGGAAACAAAATTTATCTATCTTTTAAAAATGTTACCACTCATAGAATCATTTTGTGGGTTTTCGACTATCTCCTGTTGAACCAATTTTAATAAAATTTTTTACTAATTAGTTTGAATAAAATTGCACATCAAAATTTTCAAAAAATCAAATTGTGGATTTTTAAAAAAAGTTTCAAAATTATTTTTTGAAAATTCGATATTTCGAAAACGGGAGGATGATCTTTTTTCAAAATTAAATTTTAAACTCCACATAAATAATTACTAAAAATTGTCGTACCAAGTTTTTTTCTTAAAAATATATTCAAAATTTTATATATAAAAAATTTTAATTTTTTAAAAAACCACACCAAAACATTTTTTAATTTTTTTTCTCATAAATTGAAATTTGTGTAAGATCTCACTTGGTGTACATTGCATTGATGTCAAATCAATTTCAGATATTTTTTTAATTAATTTATTTCTAATTTTATTGATTTTTTAACATTTTTTTAGTCTAAATTGTAAATTCTATGAATATGTGCGAAGTGCAAGACAGCACGGTGCTACATTGTTCATATTTATGTACTCACATAATACTTCCTTAAACTAGGCTATATTTTCGGCAGGTGGCATAAAATATAGGCTCCAATAATTAATTCATTTCTTTTATTAGATGAAAAGTTCTTAAAATTATTAAGACTTTATTAAGACACAGTGTGATCGCACATCAGAGCAAATTCGTGCGACTCAGTCGTGCATTTTATTTTAATCTGTATTTATGAATACTTAAAAATGGCGCAACAATTTTTTTCTTAAAAATGTTTAAAAAATTATATACTTATATAAAATATAATTTTTAGAAAACACGCTCAAACAACTTTTAATTACTGATGTTTTTTGATCAAATTAGATCTAATTACATTGGTTTTTAAATTTTTTTTTTAGTTTACTCTTTGAGTTGTATGCTTATATTGTATATGTGCTGTGCAGCTATATATTGATCATAGTTTGTATACTTTCGTAATACTCACTAAAACTAAACCACATTATTGTAAGGTGAAATAAAATAAGCGATTCTGTGATCTCTGTAATTCCTTAACAGTTGAAAAACGATGATCCAACATAGCGTCTTAGCGATTCCGAATGTATCGGAATTTTCACGTCCTCGTTATGTACTGCGTTCTCTCATAAAATTAAAATTTTGAATGGCTCCTGGGGAGACACGCCCTACTGGACATGTCTACCTTAGTTATATATAATGTATATTTTTCCATTCCCCTACCCTATACGCGGAGGATTAAAAAATAAAAAAATATAAAATAAATACTTCAATGATACCTCAAGAAAATATAGGTACATAAGACCTTGTATAAGACTTTTTATTCTCCTTTCCTTAGAGAGTCTTTATGCATATTATAATTCGCAGTTAATCTAAAATCATGTCCAAAAACTTTTCTTCTTTTAAGAGAATTTAAAAAAAAAAAAATATTTTGCCATTAAAATATTTCAAAACTTCTTCACACTTTATTTATAACTTCAGTCATTTATCTCGTTAATTGCTTTTTTATTTCCTTAAGATTTTTCTTCCCTCTCTCTGATGCTATTCGCTAGAAAACTCATAAAAAAACCTAATTCATTCATATACCTCAGGCATTCACAAAAATTAAGTTAAGTTAATTTTTCGAATTAAATTTCTACTTCTTAAATTTAAAATTTTTTTTAATTTCAAGAATACAACGGATTAATCCAAAAATGGTCTCTGTTTTCATTTGTTATGATTCGCCATTGAGGCGAAAAAAAAAATATTGTATAGCCCTTGGAAAAATTATGAATTTCATATTTAGAAAAAACAAAAAAAAAAAACTAAAAATAACTTTCAACCCATTTTTATTTTAATTTTATTTTTTATAAAAAAAAAATTAATTAAAATGTTTTTTAATAAAAGCCTTGGTCAAAACAAAGTGCTGGGGTGCGAGCATCATATAGTAATTGAAGTCAATTATCCAAATTACATGTAAAAAAAAAAAAAAAAAAAAAATGTTAGGCTGAGAACCTGGTGGTTGGTCTGTCTATCAATTTAAACATGGCTACCCATAACCACATCCACATCCGCTTCCGAGTATGAAGCGATGAAACTTTGATGGCCAAACCGTTTGCCATTCACCTGCTCATCCATAATTAAGGAAAACAAATTTGCACCATGGAAATTCTGTGGTCGCTATTTTAAGGTGGTTGGCACGACTTGGGAGTGAGAGAGATTGGGGGAATGGTTGAGGGGTAGAATAATTACTTAAATTGGTAGAAGTTATTATTTTTCACTGAAATGAAACATGCGGTGGTTGGTTCGTATGGAACAGACATCAGACAAAAGGAATTCATTCTATCTACAATTTTTGTTTTTAATGTAATTAAACAACATGGGATATACACTGCGGGTTAATTGATTGGCGCTGCATTTTTTTTTAATTATCTCTGGGGATAAAAAAAAATAAATAAAAACAAAAAAATGCCACAAAATGTTCAAGAGTGGTTTTGGACAAAAAAAAAAAGATTCCTTGCAATGTAAATTTCTCCGAAATCTTCTTTATCAGAGAATAATACGTTCGTCACTGCATGCAAGATTGTACCGTTAAAATATTTTTTTTTTATTTGAGATTTATAAAATATTTGTGTTGCTAATTGGTATATAAGTAAAAATCACTTTTCAACACCGAAATGAAAGATAAATACATGCGTCACTGCATACAGAATTACACCATGAAAAGATCTGCAAACCTATTGAAATTTTACTAAATGTTAATTTTATTGAATACAATAAAATAACTTTTGGCTGGGGCTTGTAAAGTGGCATACGTTTAGCCCACCTGTAAATATCGAAATGAAAGAAAAGTCTATGGCTCACTGCATGCAGAATTTTACCATAAAAAGATTTTTTGTTTTCCATTTAAACATTTCAAGGGATTTTCCAACAGCATTATGAATAGAAGAATAATGCATGCAGGACTGCACCGCAAATATATTTTTTCTTCTGTTGTTACCTAATTGGTAAAGTTAAAGGCACAAAAATGAAAAAAGTAATGCATGCGTCAGGATCTGTTAATTTAAAAAAAAAATTATTAAAATACTCTATTTATTCCTTTAAGAGGGCTACTATAGATGTCAAGAAGTACAAAACTCCATTGACGTGGAGTGTGCAATTTAATTTGTAAGAGACCGAAAAAAAGGTCCACGACCATGAGTAGACATAAAATTATCCTGATGAAATGTAAATAAATTGTTTTTTTTTTTATATAATTTGGTAAATATTATTTTTAAACATAAAAATGACTGTTCAGCAATATGAAAATCATTATTAATATGAATGAATTAATATGAGACAAAAACCATCTGTACATTTGTAAAATAAAAGTTATAATACTTATATTCTTTTGAATTCATGATTATTTTGTTTTTTACTCGACACCGCCGCCGGCACCACCGCCGCGCCGCGCCGCCGCCACGTCCATCGGTCGGTGGGGTTTGCAATGTAATATTTTAATAAATTTAAGGGTCGCAAATTAAATTTCCGTGGAATTTTGTGTAGGTACTATAATCTTCTAATTTAATGTACGTATATATTTATGTTGTAGATAAAGGGTCATTCATTCTTCGGTTTCGAAAGTTGATCTAAATATAAATCAAATACACACAGCGATACATTTTTGATAAAAATTTTATTTAATTATAAAGTTTGGATTTTGCCATTTAGTGCGAAAAACAATATCATTCATATTGGCGCCTCGGGAAGACTCGCAGCATGCGATTCTTTTCAGGTAATTTTTAATCACTTCTTCGCAGATTCCGGGCGGTATTTCGGCCATAACTTGAGCAATGTTGGTTTATAATGCGTCTAGAGTTCGGGGATTATTCGCGTAAACACCGTCTTTTGCGAAGCCCCACAGAAAAAAATCTTACCGTATCAAATCGCATGATCTTGGTGTCCAATTGACGTCAAACAAAACGTGAAATTACTCGACCAGGAAACTTCTCACGCAAGCAAAGCAATAATTGGTCGTGTTGTGTGGCTTGTTGCCCCGTCTTGTTGGAACCACATATTGTCCAAGTAATGATCTTCAATCGGCGGCCAAAAAAAAATGGGTTAATTGCTGCGAACGCCGGCAAATCGATAAATTCGGATCATCAGCAAGACTTTCACTTGCAGTAGCAATATTTTCGACTGAGCGTGTATTACGATGATGCACTGCATAGGCCTTACGACATCAGTAACACTTCTACTCTCTCACGTAATTGGTAAAAAGTGGCTACGTTTGAATCACCACTTTTGTAGTAAGTTTTAATAATTTTAACGCGTTGTTCGATTGTTAAGCGATCCACTATCGTAAATGTCAAACATTCAACTAATATTATGACACTTCAAATGACAGCTAAGTTTGACAGTGGTGTCAAATGCCAGCGCTAACCAACTTGAAACCACGTAATGAATGACCCTTTACCTTTGTTATAACTTTGTTGCCACGCAATACCTTTTGGTTATTCCTTTTTTTTTATTTAAATTCAAATTGAACGGAATTGGAGAAACGAATTTAATGGAATTCTTGGGAATGTGTAAAACAAATGTATGTACATTTTATACATAGCAACTACATGTGGAATTTGGTATGTAAACCTTAAAATTGACATTTACATAACTGCCAGAGATATGTGTTGTGTAATTTAGAATTTATTTAATTAATAAATTTGATAATGCAATTTTTTTTTTAAATAAAACAAAATTATTTTGTTTCTAAAAATAATATTAGTTGCACATTTCTGCAGAAAATTAAATAACCAATTATATATTCACCGTTATTTTGGTCATATTCTGAGAGAATAAATGTACAATGTACATAAACAATAGACAACAAATGTGGTTGAGAGAATATGTCAAAAAATGAGAAGCATAGTTTACATAATCAATTTTTTTGAAGGGGGCTGTAATAATATGCCTCTTTTAATAAGGACGCTCTATTATTTTTAAATGTAAATAAAACCAGTTGTGTATGGGAGATATATGTATTTCTGTTTAAAGAATATTTAAGGGTAGGGGTTTAGTTCAAATGTCCTCAGCAACGGCTTTTTATGGTGTTGTCATACTTTTTAGATGTCTAATTTTAGATCTGGTTGAATTAGCTGCGGGTGGTGTTCGTTATGTTGACTTTGAAGAGTATATACATTATTTACTTCCCATTGGAAGTTATTGTAATCGGTCCGATTTGTTGAATCGAAAATTTTGACATATCTCCACGTTGCGAGGTCCCAGGAATCCAAATCCGTTTTTAGAGAGATGCCTGTGTGTACGTACGTTCGTGATACATTCTATCGTTCACTGTATCTGGGGAACGAATAGAGATATTGACTTCAAATAAATATTATTTCACAGATTATTATCTGTTATGAAGTGCAAAAAGGATATTCAACAAAATTCAATGAATAAGTATGCGTACTACATCAATTTAAAAAAAACTGTAAAAACTCTTTCGTCTCGAATATTTTAAGAACAAGAATTGTTATCGACTTCAGGTTAATTTTATTCCACACAGAATGACGTTAAATGAAGAATTGAAAAGAATAAACAAAATTAACGGACAGTTCTTAAAAAAAAAAAAAAAAAAACATGCTAAAATTAGTTGAAAAACGTTTTTCGGTTCTAATATTTTGAAAACAAACAATGATATTAACTTCGGGCTTATTTTATTCTACATATATATAACACTAAATCTGATTACTGATATGGGTTTAAAAAAAATCAATTGACGTTTTTTTGTTAAAGCAAAAAAAACTACAAGAAAACACTATAATAATTGTTGAAAAACGTTTTTTGGTTCGAATATTTCTTTTGAAAACAAATTTCGAAGCCGGACTCATTTTATTCCATATACACGGTGACGTAGTCAATAACTTATAAGGTTAACAGAATTATTCAATTGACAGTTTTTTTTTAATCAACAAATTTTTAAACTAAAACTCGACTCGAATATCTCGAAAACAATAAAGGCTCTGGAATAATTTCGTTTTACTCACAATGATGTAACTAAGATTTGATGGGGTTTGTAAAAAAATGCAATTGATAGTTTTTTTTAAAGCAAAATTAGGCGTGTTTTTTTGTAAGCCCGGAGAGAATTGGACGAAAAAAACGACGTCGGTGCTAAACAATCACTATGTTTAATACAACAACAACTAATAGGTACCCTACAGATTTTTTATTAATCCCTTTGACTCGAATTTGGTTACCACACATTCAATAGTCAACTTTACAGGACAATGTTATGGCGGGGATAAAAATCACAAAATTCTCGGAAAATTTATCGAACACACAATAAAAAAATAAGTTAAAGTAAAAGTTAAATTTTAATTTCGTTTTTAACAAATAAAAAAAAAAAAAAAACAAATGTTAGTACATATGTATATAATTTGAAAAAAAAAAAAAATTGGCGGGTATTTTTTAAAGTTTTATTTTATTCATTTTTTTTTCAAAATTTTAATAAAGCTAGGGTTTTGCAAAATCGCACGAATTTTACAAAATAATATTTTCAAAAGTTAATTAAAAAAATTGATATTTCTATTTTTTTTTTAATTTAACAAACATTTTAAGTAACTCCCACAATTTTAGAAAACAAAATATTTTAATAGATTTTCACAATGAACCTAGTTACGTATAATTTAAAAAAAAATATTATTTTTTGCGATGAATTGAGTCTTGTGATTTTTTCGGATTTTTTTTCTAATTTATTTAAAAATAGATTTTTAAAAATTAAAATAATTCTTTAGAAAATTTAATAAAATAATTTTAATTCGGGGGAATTTTTTAATTACTTTATTTAATTTTAAAAAAAGTAGGTAGGTATGTATTTAAAAAAAAAAAAATTATAAATAAATTTTACATTAACACTAGATGTTTTTAAAATTATTTAATAAAGTAATCAATAGGTTATTTCGCAAAATTCAAAATTAGCGCGAATTTTTAAAATTATGTAGTTACATAAAATTATTTAAAAGGAATTTAAAGTACGAACTTACTTAACTTAACACATTTTTAAATTCCATTTTTCTCAAAACTAATTTCTCCCAATTTTATTAAGTTGGTAATTAAAAAAATATTGCGTGAATTTGAAACAGATATTGAAAAAAAAGAAATAAAAAATCCCAAATAACTGTAATTCTTGTTTTAAGAAAAAAATTATTAGAGAACTGAATAAAAATCTCAAATATCCTTAATGTAGCATTTTTGTTTTTTTTTTTTTAATCTCGAAAAACTAAATCTTGCAAATTTTATAATCCCCCTTTTCATAACTTCGAAACTACAAAATATCCTTTTAAATTACCTTGCGTTTACAAAAATCTCGCAAATATCATGAGTTATCAAGCCAAACATTTAGCTCAGGCCTTAATTGTATTTGACTTTATTTCATGGCACCACATTATAATTATACCTATGTACCTACATTTTTTTCAAGTGCGAGACCTAAATTTTCAAGGTTAAAGTTTTTAAGTTTTAATAATTGCGAGATTGCAAAAAGCAAGATTTTATGATTGCGAGAATTTAATTTGCAAGATTTCGTATCTAATTCGTTTCAACATTCCACAATTTCTTAAAAATTTTTTCTAAAAAAATATTTCTTTTTTTCGAGTTTAAAAAAAAAACTCGACTAAGTACCCATGCGAAACCTTTTTGAAACTAAAATGTTTTCCATTCTCAGTATTTGTAATGAATAATTTCCGTAAAATCATGAAAATATTTTCGTCGAGTTGGAAGAGTTTTATGCTTCATGGGCCATTTTGAAGAAAAAACGTTTAAATCAATATCTTGAGAACGGTTTATCGCAAAAAAAGATTATGCAATTTTTGGATAGAAAATTTAATTTCCTTTTTTTTTGTCACACATCGTTTTCTTAAAGAAATTAGATACTCTTTTGTATTTTTAACTAGGATCCGTCGGAGTAACTCCCAAGAACTAAAAAAAAAGATTATTTGCCGTCTCTTATTTTTAAAATATAAAAACTATATAAGAAAACGTTACTCAAGATCGTTATTGTTATTGTTTTTTTTTTTTTTTTTTTTTTAATGGCTGCTGAAGAACAAAACACACACACACACTTCCAATTTGAGCGTTATAGTTTTGCAGGAACCTCTGTCGACTGGCCTATTAGGTAGGTATTATATTAAGCTTTATAGGCTAAAGGTTATAATATAATAAATACTTTAAAATTTACAACAATTTATCTAATCATTCCACTGAGTTCAAAAATGGTTCAAAAAGGCATAACTTAGGTATCACTGTTGAGCTTAATTCAACAAACATAATATATTAATAGGATGGAGAATTAAAGTAATTTTCAATTTCCCCGTTAAGCTCGCATAAAAAATTTAATTTTCATTCCAAAAATTTTCCGTTAAAGTCAAAATGAAATGAAGCAGAAAAAAAAACACCATCCATGGAATGATAAAACAGAATAACAGTGGTCAAGATTTTGAGATTTAAAAGTATTATTTACAATAAAAAAAAAAACAAAAAAAAAAACATAAAAAAGGAAACCCAGAAGTTATAGCTAGGTGTCAAAAAAAAAAACTTAATTCTTATCTGTTCGTACCCACCCACAGAATACCAACTTAATATCATTTAATATCCTTTTTCATTTCCTATTGAATGTAAAGTCTTATCCAACAAAAAAAAAAAAAAAAACAAAACAAAAACAAAAAAAACAGAGAAAATTCCATTAAAAACAAAAAAATATTCAAAAGTCACACAGCAGGATTCATTTTTCATGACCATAACCTCCATCGTCCTCATTAAGAATAAAAAAAAAATTATAAAAAACACCTCACGCACATCCATGTTTTTCTCTCTCACTTTTACTTACGCCTATCTACTGTATCCTTTTTTTTTTTTTTTTTTGTCATATTCTTTATTTTCAATAGTCTGAATAAAGTCAAGTATTTTTTCGCTTGGAACCTTATTTTTGTTTTGTTGTTGAATTTTTTAAGTCAACTACCTAACCTTTATAATATAATATATACAAAATAAAAAGGATATAAACAGGAAAACTTACCTCTTCGTGGTGATACCAGAAAATGTACGCAGGTGGTTCCGGGCTATATTTGACTGTACACGTTAAATTTATTGTACTGCCTTTGTCTACATGAAGGTCGGGTCCTCCAAGTATTGTGGCTGTTGGCACTGCAAAGGAAGAAACAATTTCACACATTGCTATAAAAATGTTTTCGTACAGTTAAACAAAAAACACCGTAAGGCGAAAAAAAAAAAATAAACAAAACAAAACAAAACACATTCCTTGGCACAGGGATCTGCTACAAATAGCAAAATCTAAACAAAATAGTCTAACACTATAAACTAGCGATGGGCTTAATTGGAATTATTAGGAATTAAGATTATTTGAGTCAATGTCAATTTGACGGATGAAGAATCATTTCATTAGGTTGCTATAGGTTAGATATACACGTTTCATGAAGACAACCGATTGAATCTGTCATATTCTTCTGGCAGTCAAATAAGCAATTGATGAAATGACAGTTTTATTAAACAAAAATGATACTCTCCATGTCGTGTGCCAATATTGTTTTCTGGGAAATTTTCAGTAACGGAGAGCTATAATATAAAAGGCGTGTTTTTTGGCAAGTCCATAAAGAATTGAACAAAAAAACGACATCGGAGCAAATAGAATTACACGTAAATACAAAAAGAAATTATGGACTAAACTAAGTTCATATAATTTTCGGGACTTAGCTTTAGTCCCGATGAAAACTATATTATCGGCACTAATTATCGTTTTCTATCGATAGTTTGTATGGAAACGTCAAATTATCTGATTCATCGAATGAAACTATTTTTTTGTATAAAAAAAAATGGCGATCATTGTTATGGACATAAGTTTATTTGTTTATCAATTACTTGAAGTTATTCAGACTTTATTTAATTTTGTTTCATCAAACGGAATAATTTTTTGTATGAGTTTCCTATTTATTTTAATGTGGCATAGCTGATTAATTTTTTTACATGCTTGCCGAAGAGCTGAACGAGTAGTGATGGCATTTTGAAAGAGTGATGGGCTTTTTTTTCTGTGATAACTTTGGTAAGCCCTGATATCGTTTTTTTTTTTCAGCCAATTCCATATGAACTTACAAAAAAACACACCTATTTTTTTCATACTTTATACGTTTCCCCATCACTAGCTTTTAGCTTGAAATAAAAATAATGCTGATCATAAGGAATTTCGAATGCTATATACTCACCGACAACATTTAGACGAACAAAATAGCTCCGAACCGGTTGGGTGGAAATTTGGCACTCGTACATCCCGCCGTCACGTTTTTGGGCCCATTTAATTTGTAATGTCCAGTCTTCTGTCTCCTTGTGATAAGTGGCTTGAAATCGTTGGTCTGATGTGTATGTGTATGCTCCTACTGTAAGAATGTGTATATCTCTATGTCGTATCCAGGATACCTGCAAAAAAGAAGGAAAAACGAACGTTACTATATAAAGTAGGTAGTAGGTATAGGTAACTTATTAAAGGACGGGTTTAGTTAATGGCTTAGAAAAAGTTTGCAAAAGAACCTTTCCGTTCAGAGCGTGATGACGATGATAGAGAGGGAGAGAGAGAGAAAAAACGAGGAGGCGTTTGTAAATATATATGGCAGCCTGTGAAAAGGAATGTGTTTCTAATTATCCTTGCCTACCTACTGCAGGGAGATGGGATTTTAACATTTTGTATTCAATGTAAGTAGACAGACATATATAGTGTATCTATACTTATACGACTTATATGTACGTGTGATGTTTCTAGATAATTTTCTGCGGGAGCTTTTGAAATTTTAGTTTTTTGTCCCAATTAGAGACATTTTGTATCAACTTTGCTTTCCCGTCCTCGTCCACGTCCTACAAAAAAAAATTCACACAATTCAAAATGAGCAAAAGGATAAACAGACAGAGTCAAAATACACCCGGCAGGCATTAGGATAGCATCAGCATCAGTAAAACCAGTTGTAGGTATAGTGTAGCAAAAGGCAAAGAGGATCGACCTCGACATGGCATCAGAAGTCAACGTTTTGTTTCACAAGAGTGCACACATATATATACATACAAACACACACATAAGTACTTAGGGTGACGTCATCAGGCTGGTAAATGTGGTCACAGTGTTCAAATTCAAACACGAGAATTGATTTTGGGGTTCTTTTGGTTTGGTTTTGCTTCGGTTTGGCTGTAATCAAGGAATCTCACATACATACAAACATCTGTACATACATATATATCCCTCAGCCTCTGCTTTAGAACACTTTTGATTTATTTGTTTTGCAGTTAGAAACCAAATGAACACAAAAAAAAATATAAAAAGTTCATTTGACAGCTTGTATTAGCTTCGAGCAAACGATAGAGTAATTGTCAATACAAAGCTCTTGGCACAGTGAAGTTAAAAAAATTGGTTTGCTGTTGGTTTAAATTTCATGTCTTTTCTAATGTAGGGTGAATTCGGGTAATAACGGTAATTAAACGAAAAATTTAACAATGAATTTTTTCACAGCTTTGTTCATTTTTTGGGCTATTTACACAGAATTGTGAAATTAGTTGCAGTGCAATAAACCCCACGGAAATAAAGCCCGTGAGTCTTATTTCACAAAGTAAAAGGAATTAACACCCGTGGGATTTTTTTCCTTTTTGAAATGGAAACAAAAGCGTGGGTTTTAATTCCTTTTTCTTGTAGGTAAGAGGAATATAGGTAGATGGGTACCTTACCCATGAACAATTTTTTGGACGGCAGATTTTAACTCCCTTTTTGATTCATCTGTCCCGCTCACGCAACTCCGTTGCTCCATTTAGGGTATGTTCAGTCACCAGGCAGGCGCCAATCTTAACAGTTTTCTTAGACAATAGTACAAAGTTAAAGAGTTATTGCATCACTTTTCGGTATGGGTCTTAATGCCAATTCAGAGAGGCAATAACACCCGCTGGTCTTAATGCTTTTCTGTGGTGGGTCTTATTGCCACTACAAAAAGGAAAACAAAAAAACCGCGGGTGTTATTTCCTTTTATTTTAGATATAAAAACCACGGGCTTTATTTCCGCGGGTACTTATTACACTGCACCGAATAAAACTTTAAGTATGGGTCTTATTGCCTCTCCTAAAAGGAAAAAAAACAGCAGGTATTATTTCCTTTTATTTTGGGAAACAAAACTCACGGACTTTATTTTGATTGGTCTTATTGCTCTGCACAAAACCCTTATAAGGGTTTTAAAGTTAGTCAAGTTAGGAAAGTTTGTCAAAAATTACTCGTTTTGTCTGTTTCGGCAATATTTTTTAGGTTTTGTGGTTTTAATTTTAATTTATATTAATTCTAAGAAAATAACTTAAATTTTTGCTAATTGAAATAAACATTGTAGAGCGTAAAATCTTCAAGATTTTTATATTTTTCTGAAGAAGATGAATTTAAAGCTCCAGAAAAAGGAACGCATAGTTGGGAATAAACCTTATATACAAATCCATCGTTACACCAATGGTGTTGATGTTTTTTTTTTGAAAGCTTACGACATTTACATAATTTTTGACAGCTTTTGACTTCTCTGTTTAAACATTAATTAGACAAATATTCACAATAATAAATGATAACTTATTATCAACTCTTTAGTTAACGCCAAACGTTGGTTACCGTTATTACCCATTTTAGCCTTAAATATTTAGAACTTTTAGTGAAATTGTCTGCTTATTTTTTCTGTTTTTTTTTTCTGTGCGTTCTTGATGCTCATATGTATCTGGTGAAGTTCTAAGAATTATACTTATGTTCAAATGAATGCTACTCGTATGTGAAAATTGAAATTACATCCCAGATGGAAAATTTTCAAAACAAAACTAATTGACTGTGTTTTTTTGATAAATGAATGGAATTGGGCTTAATGGTAGAGAAAAGCCTTCCATGTAGGTTTTAAAATAATTTTCAGCTTGAATTTTATGAAATTTCAAATTTGCATCAAGGATTTATTTCTGATGAAAGAAATTAACAACAATTAACAACATTCTCGACAACAGTGAATACATGTATATATGTATGTACTAGTTTGTAGGGTTTGGTGGACGAAATCCAACCAAGAATTAAATTTAGGAAAACGAACTTTGTTTTAATTGGCGATTCCTGGTCCAAAATCTGTATAGAAAATATAGCTCAGGAACTTTCAATTATTAAAGACGGATTACTGTATTTCACAAAGATATAGAGATTTAATTTGACATAATTCATTTTGACGTTTTTAGACTAAATTTTGTTTTATTATTTAAGGGTTAGCGAAAGGCAAATTCTTAATATTATATGCTTTGTTAATAAAAAGCGAATCGATTGCCAGATTACAGATGGAAACATAGCAAGTTAATATTATAACGGGTGTTTTTTTTAGAGCTATAGAACTTTAAGTTGGCAACATTATTTCAACTGGCGGCCATTTTGTCAGCTGTCAAGTGATTTATTTTTAGTTTAATTTGGCATTTCAAGAATTGAAGCAACAGAATCACCTAGCAAGGCGTAGATTCGGCGAATGGGTCCAAAACAACATTGCCGTTGATAAAAATTTTAATAAGCTAATTTTGTTTTGCGATGAAGTTCACTTTTGGTTGAATGGATACGTCAATAAATAAAATTGCCGTATTTAGAGTGATGATAATCCCCAAGTGTATGTTGAGACGCCGTTACATCCACAAAAACTGACTGTTTGGTGTGTTTTATGGGTTGGTGAAATAATTGGTACATACTCTGTTAAAAACGATGCTGGGCAGAACGTTACAGTCAATGGTGACCGCTATAGAGCCAGGATTACTGACTTTTTCGTTTATCAATTGAACAACCATGATGATGTGCAGGAGCTGTGGTTTCAACAAGACGGCGGCGCAACATGTCACATACCTCGTGCCACAATTGATTTATTGAAGGAAACGTTTAGTAACCGCATAGTTTTACGTTACGGACCCGTGAATTGGCCTCCAAGATCGTGCGATTTAACACCGCTTGACTATTTTCTGTGGGGATAGTGAATTCGCTAGTCTACGCCGATAATCCCAAAACGATTGACCACTTAGAGGACAACATTCGTCACGTTATTGCCGATATACGGCCACAAATGTTGGAAAAAGTCATCGAAAATTGGATCTACAGATTAGACAACGTCCAAGCCATCCGTGGCGGTCATATGCCAGAAATCATATTTAAATTATAATGCCAGAAGATTATCTTTCGAATAAAGTAAATTTCATGTCAATTTAAAAAAAATCATCTTTGTTTTATTCCATTTCAAAGTTCTATCCCTCTAAAAACAAACACTCTTTATTTCTACCACCACTTTCTAGGATCCTAGCAAGACTTAATATTCGTTTTCTTTTTAATATTTGATTAGACCAAAAACATAAATGTTAAAAAATAGCCAAGTTCTTCTTTACAAAAACCTGTAGGTTGCAAGTCAGCCGTGAAAAATAGTAAGATTTAAAAGTAAGCCAAGTTATTACTTTATATCAGTCAAATATTTATAGAAGAGTATTATTGAAACAATTCCAAATTATGGATCCGCGAAATTAGGTCCCAAAAAATATGATACCAAAATTTGAAATGAAATAAGGCCCCGAAATATGAGCTATTTTTCATAATGAAATGATGCCCCATGCAATAAGGATCAAAAGAAAAGAAAAAATGCCCCGAAAATAAATGAAATAAGACCCCAATTCGTTATGAAAATATTCATTTTTTTTTTTTTAAATGAAATAATATTCCAATTTGTTGTTTTTATACATACTAATTTTTATTTTTCGAAAATGAAATGTCCCACATCACCGATATAAAAATACTTTTATTATAACGGGTTATTCATTTCGTGGTTTAAAGTTTGTAGCGCTGGCATTTGACACCTGTCAAACTCAGCTGTCATTTAAAGTGTCATAATATTAGTTGAATGTTTGCCATTTGCGATAGTGGATCGTTAACAATCGACGCGTTAAAATTATTAAAACTTACTACAAAAGTGGTGTGGTGATTATGGTAGAATTGTGAAGAAATTTGAAAAGAGTGGAAACGTTACTAATGTCTTAAGACCTATGCAGTGCATCATCGTAATACATGCTCAGTCGAAAATATTGCTACTGCAAGTGAAAGTGTTGCTGATGATCCGAATTTATCGATTTATTGGCATTCACAGCAATTAACCGATTTTTTTTTTTGGCTGGCGGCGATTAAAGATCATGACTTGGACGATATGTGGTTCCAACAAAACGGGGCAACAAGCCACATAACAGAACCAATTATGGCTTTATTGTGTAAAACGGAATGTGATTTGAAGCGGGGAATTTGAATTTGTGGATGTTTTAATTTATTTGAGTATGGATATGCTACATAGCTCCCCTCCGAGAAAAAAAAACCTTATTTCGTTAACGGTTTACTTCGAGAACGAGGAAATGACGCAACCGAAAATTGAAGTCTATTTAGCTTATTTTCGATTATTGATAATCTGTTTACAATCGGATCGGTAGAAACAGTTGATACATTCAAGGGCTTACCAACTTCGAAGATTTTAGCTGCTGTTTTTGACCTGATAATCGATTTGGGGTTCAGGTGTCGCAGCTAGAATAGATTTGACGTACCCGGGTAAACCATTACATTAAGCCAAATCCGTTTTAGCAAAACATTCGTAACCGCCTATGAATTGCATGCAATCCTTTGCAGATTTCTGAATTATTGAGATGGATGAATCAAGACACCGTCTAACAATTTTGTCAACACACAGTTCTCACTTTCCGTAAGTCCTACGACGACAGTTTCAGTATATGGATGGCTTACAGCAAGAACACTTGTAGTTCTCCTGTTCTTCAGAAATCGATTCCGTTTGAATATTCGTGTTGCTTTCAATAAAAAATTTGTAATGCTTACGATCTTTTCAGGTATTCTGTTGCATTGAAAGCGTTAAAAAAGTTATGCTAAATGCAACCTAAAAATTCGTGTTGAAAACCATCAGAGAGTAACAGAATAGCTGACAAAAATCACGTGATTTTTTTCAGCTATTCTGTTACTCAGCACAATCCTTACATTGAAAGGCAATATTGCTGGATCAGAAATAAGCATTATTTTGCAACTTCTGAGTTCTTGATTAGCGGATTTTCATAATACTTTTTGAGATTGACTATGTTGTTTTACCGAAATGAAATAAAGCCTCAAAATGTATTTCAAAATAAAATGAAATTATATTTAATTTGGGCTTTATTTTATTAGGAAATAAGGCCCAAAAAAAAATAGAAAAGAAATAAAACCCCAAAAAATGAAATAACACCCCAACATTTAAGAATTTTCGTTGTTATTGTTTTGCATGCATTGGTTTGGGGTCCTATTTCATTATTTCTTTGGGGCCTTATTTCCTGGGGCCTAATTTCGCGGAGCCAAAATTATGAGATAAATTTATTACTTGATAATTAATGGCTAAAATCACGATCGAAGCCTACAAATCACATACGTATCTAAAAATCAAGGACGAATCCGGTATTGACGCACGAGTTCGACAAATCACCGTAGAGTTCGCCAAATCATCGACGAATCCCGTCCGTCTGGTCTTTTATTGGTTTTAAAAAAACTTATCTTGTCTTGTCTCATTTGTTGAATGAATGAGGTCTTAGTCAAATAGTCCTTTTGTCGCCATTGTTATAAAAGACAGGCGGCTGGACGCTAATAGACGTTGATCGATTTGTACTATATTAAATTAACAGGAGAACTTAATTATCGAGTTCTAAACCATTTGGTCTTATGGCTGCCCTCAGTTAGGATAGGATTGTATTATTTCCCCAGTGCTACTTGCTCGTTCTACTGGAGCTCTTACTCTTTAAGTAATATTTTTTTATCCAATTTCACAACAATTAATCATACGATTTTATAAGCTAATTAGCTTTTATTACTTCGGTTAAACGCCGGTTAAACGGGTTCTGTATATTTGTAGCACAATTTAGGAATGTGGTTAACCATGTTTGTGTGAGAAAAATGACCGCGAACAAATAGTTCTTGAGATATTTACAAATATAAACTAATTTTCCCCTGATAGAAACAACAGTAGTGGTTTAAATTTAGGGTACTTTGTAGGATTTTTTGAAATTTTATACTAAGTCCTATAAATCTCACGGTTAGTAAGTTAAAATGTTTATTATTTATTTACAAATAAATAGTTACTTCTGTAAGACTCCGAAATATGGAAATTATCCAATTTACCCTAGTTTTATCAACAGGACCTTGGGTGGCTGGCTTACCAAATTCATATTAGAAAAAGTACGGAATGATTTATGAAAATAAAACATTTTGGACTTATAATAGGGTCATTAATTTTTCGGTTTAAAAAGTAAAGCTAAATAAAACACACACAGCGATACATTTTTGATGAAAAAAGATGAAAAACAATATCATTCAAATGGCCGCCTCGGGAAGACTCGCAGCATGTGATTATTTTGAGATAATTTTTAACCACTTTTTCGCACATTTTAGGCGGTATCACGGCCATAATTTGAGTAATGTTGGTTTTTAATACGTCTAGAGTTCGGGGATTATTCGGTTTTTTACGTAGCCCTACAGAAAAAAATCTAACGGTCAAAAATCGCATGATCTTGGTGGCCAATTGACGTGCGTCGCCAAAACTAGAAATTAGGCGACCAGGAAACTTCTCACGCAATAAAGCCAAAATTGGTCGTGTTGTGTGGCCTGTTGCTCCGTCTTGCTGAAACCATATATCGTCCAACTCATGATGATCGCCGGCCAAAAAAAAAATCGGTTAATTGCTGTGAACGCCGGGAAATCGATAAATTCGGATCATCAGCAACACTTGCACTTGCAGCACCAATATTTGACAGGTGTCAAATGCCAGCGCTACCAACTTGAAACCACGAAATTAATGACGTCTTGTTTCGCTGTGCACCAGATCAAAGGAAGACTCAATCTTAAATGGCGCCCAAATGATATGTGGGCAACTGAAGGCAGCATGCAAGATGAGCGGATTTTTTTTTGTCGATGTCGTTTGGTCCTTCACTGAAAGCGCCATACAAAATCAAATAACTGCTTCTACTTATATTTAGCTGCTAATTGTTAATAATTATAATGAATTTATGGGTCTGCTTACATTTCACTTAATTCCTTCTAAAATAAATTAAATTAAAGACCAAATTTAGAAAATTTTTGCCTGTCTTGCTTTAATTCCCATCTGGAAGTTACAAATATAAATGATTTCTCTTAAAAAAAAATGTGTACCATTGTAATCGACATTCTGGGATTTTCATATAATAAATAATAATCCCCAGAATATGGAATTTGACCCTAGTATTATTCGAGTCTATTAAAATAACATCGTTCATATTGGATAATGATGATGATGATGCTCCAGGGGCTGATCATCGATTAATTGTCATCAAAATTGTTCGTGTCATTTTTGAAGTTAATAAAAACGAAACCAATTAATTTTAACATATCAAACACATACTCATAGCTTTAAGGTGAAAAATATTTGTTAGGTTATCACATTCATACACATATACATGTGTCGTATATGTGGGTATTGCCCTGGGGTATTGCAGAACATAATAAACATTAAAGGTATTTTATTACATAAAATATTAACTTACAAATATGTATGACATGTATAGTCGCTATAGTTAGGGCAGTTACATATACATAAATACATACATACCTTAGATTGTTGCTCGCCTGAAGGTTTGGGGGAGATGTTTTTGGAAGTTTTTCTACTCAGTTCTATTGAGCATGATTTTATTTCTCCTTTTGAAGATTTTAGGAACTTTTATTTTGATTTTTTTCAATTTTTAAAATTTCTGTTCTTGATTTAATTGAATTTTTAAAACATAATTATTATTGATTCAAAATAGCTTTTAACAGCCTTTAGTCCACAAAAATTTAGGCGTTTCGTCCCGGCGATCTCACTTGGACTCATCAGTTGACTAGTGAGGACCAGTGTTGTGCCATGTAGACTATAAATGTAGACTACACGATTGTCTACGTGTAGACAATTTAACGTAGACAATTGGTAATTGTCTACATAGCAACGTCGACAATGTAGAAAAATCATAATGTTTTGTTATTTTACAGACATTTTGGTTGAACAGAGTATAGCTGCCAAGCATTCCTAATAGGATTAATCGTTTATTCAACAGATTATATTTTATCCTAAAAAAAAGTAATGAGAGTTTATATTACCTATGCCTTCGAAGACGGTTTTCAGCAGTATTTAACAAATTTTTACTGCACACCGTGCAAATAGCTGAATATTTGTTGTTGGCTTTTACCAAAATAAAGCCTAGCTCATCGAACACTTTATTCTTTGGTCTTCCCGACATTCCAGTCTTTGCTTTTAAATAATACTTTAACTTAAAAGCTCTTTCTGCAACCACTCCATACGTTGTTCTGGAATGAATTTTATTGATTTGCAATTTGATAAATGTGACAGCAATAATTGTTTACATTGTATACATGATTGTTGACATTGTCGACGCAATTGTCTACCTTTAAATGTAGACAATTAAAGTCGACACGTAGAGGAACAACACTGGAGGACCTTGTCAATATGCAATTTTTGTTAAGTTCAGTTCATCTAACATAGATTTCATGACGAATATCTTGTGTGAATTATATCCAACAAAACTAGAATTCCTAGTCATAAAATTGGAAGTTTTTGTTTTTGGTTTTTTTTTTTGCCCAGGGCCTGGCATTGTTTATATGAAGGTGTTTTTTTAATAATACAAATTCTATATACTGCTGAAATACATCAGTCAAGTACATAGAAGACAAGGTCCTCACTAGTCAACAACTTATGAATCCAAGTGAGATCGCCGGGACGAAACGCCTAAATTTTTGTGGACTAAAGGCCGTTAAAAGCTATTTTGAATCAATAATTCAACAAGTCCAATTAAATAGTGCTAAGTATTCTACTTGGCTGATGTATTTCAGTAGTATATAGAATTTGTATTATTAAAAAAAACCTTCCAAATCAATATTCTTTGATTGGTTTTGAGGAAATACAAAATTTCATCATAGAAAATATTTTCAAAATTGTCAGCTTCTATATGAAGGGTTAGTACGTAAAAATAACGTAGATTACAAGGGATTGTGTTGAAAATATGAATATTGAGTTTTTGAGGCACCAGACAGAAATATTAGAATCTTGGGCATGGCTTGAGGCAATAACTCCCAAGAAAAAAACGTCCAAATCAATTTGGAATTATCGCCCAAAATTTTTTTTTACGCCAAAAAAAAAAATTGGAAATATTGCCAAAATTTATATTTTTTCCAAATCTTAAGTTGGAAATATTTTCAATGTAAATTGTTTTTGTAAAATTTGGGTATTATTTCCCCAATTTCGGGCGATATTTCCAAAATTTTGGGCGATATTTCCAAAGTGAAATTTCAATGAAAATTATTGTCAAACATCGCCAAAAAAATTTTAACAGTTCAAATTGCGGTAAAATTTGTGATAAATTATGCTGAGTAGAAAAAATCGAAGAGAGTTCATTAAGTTTAAGTGCGCCAAGATTTGAACATTAATTAAAAAAAAAAGTAAATGGAAAAAGATAAAATTCAAAACTTGTCTATTTAGTAAACGAAAAACAAATATATGAAAGGAAATCGTGTTATAAAACAAAATCGCGGCGCATAAACAGTGGGTTATGTTTGGAGGAGCATGGTGCACCCCTGCAACCTTCCTGCTAGGGCACATTTTAGGATTTGAGGTAGGTGCGAGGCTGGGTGTAAGCAAAATCTCTTTTGCATTTAAAGAATCTGGATTTAAAAAAACTTTGCATAGACCCAGCCTCGTACCTACCCCAAATAATATAATGTGCCCAAGCAGGGGGGTTGCAGGGGGGCAGCATGCCCGTTTATACGCCGTTTTAATTGAAAATGAATAACATTTATTTTATTATTATTTTTTTTATTGACGATTTTTTGAATTTTTATTTATTTATTTATTATTTATATATTTTTATTTTATTAAAGTGAAATAAAGTTGATTTGTTTTCGCAAGATCAGATTACATTTTGCTCCTGGTAATGCGCGTCCAAAATTTTGCGCCCTGTGCATTTGTACATCTTGCACATTTGGTTAGTCCGGCCCTGGTTTCAGTAAAATTACTGACAAGATTTTGATTTTGGCGTTTTTTCCTAGCATTTGGGCGTTATTTCCTTTTTCTGGATTTTTTTTGGGCGATATTTCCTAACGCCCTTGGACATATCTAGTGTGAAATATTTATCTAATTATCTTATCTATATACCATTTAAAAATTGTTATTGTTCCTATAAAAATAAATAAAAGAGTACCTAAGTGACTGCCCTGGGGGAGATCAAAATTTGCTGTCAAAATGACTGTGGATAAGGCATCAGATGATAGGAACAATGTTAAAAAGTTTTCCAGATAAGATGATTTCTTCTCCAAAAAAATGGATTCCTGGCCGGAATTGCGGACAACTTGAAAAGTAAATTTATCAAAGTAACTAAAATCGTTTGAACTAACACTTCGCTGTTCTCTTAGACTAAGAGTGAAAAGAATACAAAAATACAAACTAAACCCATGTTATTAGGTATGCTTGTGTAGACTATATCTGGGGGAAAATGAAAAACTTGCTGTACGAAAACATACACTTTTGATATTACGATATTATGTATTTTATGTCTTTCCCGTAACTATTACTTTTTCACATAAATAACATATTATTTAGAATTTACACGACTTCAAATTATTTGATGCAAATTTCTGATTTTAACACACATTTTTTTCTCAGTCGATCTATTTAGTCATTAAAACTATAGCTCCAATGCTAAAAATAAAGAATGAGAGAAGTAGGTGCGACCCTCGACCTTTTTGAAAGGAGCTATGTGTTCCTATACATAGATATATGGAATTAATGAATTTTGATAATTTTTGTCAGCCTGGCAAAAAAAAAAAAAAAATATATGAACACATTATAGATTTAATGGAAAAATTTTCTAAAATCTAAACTACATAGGGGTTGGAGTTGGTGCCTAAAAGTGATTAATCATATATATAAAAATCGAAACAATCTTAATAACCTTAATAATTATCTTCTGCATTTGAGCTTTAGAAAGTATGGTTAATGTAGGTAATTTATCATATATAGGTAATTAATTTTTTTTAAATTTGTTCTGCCACTGACAAGAGCACAAGAAAGCCTGCGAGAGAAAAATTTATTCTTTTTTCCTAATCTTAAAATATTCTTTTTGTCATTAAATATTATAATGGTAAGGTATATATACATTATGATAAGTATTGTAATTAATTATTTTTATTACTAAAACAAATTCTAAAAACCATTCTTAATCTTAACGATCATTACCTACTAAAACTAAAATTGTAGAAAAAAAGCCATTTAAATTCCATTTATTCATTTAATTCTAAGATTTTTGATAATAATTATTGTAAGAATCAATTAGATTTACGAGTGGTTTATGATAGAAAATGTGTAGGGTTGACTGATATATTTTGACGAAATTGATTATAGAGAATAAATAATGCCAGACTTTCCGGCACAGATTTTTAAAACAAAAAGAGTATACACAATTAGGGCAAAAACTAAATATTACGTTTAAAAAAAACAAAAAACTACTTATTTAATTAAGGTACTTAAGGAAGTTGTTTAAAATATTAATAAAATAAAATTTATCAATAAAACAGAATCTACAACAGAATTCTGGAAATCAAAAACGAAAATAATTCCCAACAAATAATTCACAACTGACATAGAGATAATTTTAACGTTTGACAGCTCAAAAATTCAGATCGTTTTGAATTTCCTTTTCTCAGTTATTGATTTTGTTTGTTTCTTGATTTTGTATAGTCCCCGTTTACTTAAACATTTGGGTTGGAACTAATGGTATACGGTATTAGAAAGGTATAAGAAATAGGCACGTTCAGAAATATGGTCCTCAGGATACCTCAGCAAAATTTAATTTTTCAGTTGTGCTGTCAAATACTAAGACACTTCACTATTCAACAAAATGATATTTCTGAAATCTCATTTTCCTGAACATGCCTATTACAAAGATTGTCCCAAAATGAATGCAAGATTTAAATATGGCACCATTTTTGTAGTAAAGTGTTTAGCATGGTTAAGATGTGTAAGTAAACATTAATGTTCGTTTAAATGGCCGAGTTTTGTTATTGAACGTACCCAATTACACAACGAAATGAGTGATACGTAATGTGTGAGCGTAATATGTGACACCCAACGTATTGCGCGTAAGCTTTACATTTTTAGTTTACCCTACAGCCGGAATAGATGTTTACTCATAAAAAAAATGTGTTAGTGCTTGTATCACGGTTGTAGGATGTGTAAACGTATACGTTCTCCCGAGTGCCAGATTTTTATATATCTTAGTGGTCGTGTGACACGTAACGTAATATTCGTATTGCTACATGTAACGTGCTACACGTAAGGAACACGTTTTTAGTTTACTCTACCCCCGTCATAGTTTTTTACACATAAAAAAACAATTTGACAGCTGTCAGTTTAGGGTTAGTAAAAATGGAGGATTACATAGGGAAGAGCTACGTGTTTCAAAAATAATAAAAGCTTAGCTGCCACAGTTCGCCATTGATTTAACTTCATCTTTAAACTTAAAGAGAGTAATTGAATAATTCAGAGAGCTTGGATCAAATTGATTAAAGTTATTTGAAGCCAACAAGCTAATAAGTCCACAATACAATTGTCCCCGTACATTGAAAGAGGAAATTTAACGTTGCATGGAAAATTTCGACAAGAGTGCGTAAAGCCGTGGGGCCATTTTGTGATCTGCTTTTCCATGCATAATCCTTATTTGTTTACTTTATGATTCAAAAAAATGTCAATCCAAAGAAAAAAAACTGTGTTTTTTTTTAATTAATGTTAGGACTCCATATTTTAACAAGATTTTCACTTTTCATTGAATTTTGTTCAAAAATAGAAGAAAAGTAGAGTAAAAGGTGAATTCATATTTTTGCACTAGTGTATGTTAAAACCTGTTCACCTTTACAAAAATATAAATTCACCATATTCGGCCATTTTGAATAGCTTGTAAGCAAACTGGAATGACAGCCGAGGAGGTTCCCCATCTTTATAATTCATAATCTCTGGTAATGTATTGATTTCGTTTAAAAAAAAGGAGAAGTCGATGAGAGCGAATTTTATTATACGACATCTTCCGTCGTCGGTCTGTGCCTGTGCGTCAATAATTCGTCAGTGCGTCGGTGTATTCGATTTAATTTTTGCTGGAGCGTAAATGTAAATATCTACAAATTCAGTACAGATAATTTTTATGTTATTCTCTAAAGGAGAAATTCGAAATCTGCAAAGGTAGGTACTGAAATAATTCTGACAGTTCAATTATTTACGATTTTTAATCTTGTTTGTTCGTGTGTAGCCAGAATCGCTTTAAGCTTTGACCTCTAACGCAAACCAAAAGTATAACGGCATTTTTTAAGGAAAGCAACTTCCAGTTGCATTTTTGACTAAGTATTGGTGCGTTATGATCCCACGAAGGATTTGAATAAATAGGGTATCAAATGAAAGTTGACGTTGTCTTCCAGTAGTCGGACAAAAACTACGAACAAAAAAAGTGAAATAAATTAAAAAAAAAAATGTGAAAAACAATTAAAAAAGTGGAAACAAATTGAGAAAAGTGAAAAAATTATAAAAAGAAGAAACATTTAAAAAAAAGAATAAAAAATGAAGAAAAAAACGTTAAGAAATAAAAAAAGTGAAAAAATATAAAAAAGGGAAAAACAAATGCGAATGCGAAAAAATTTAAAAATATTAAAGAAAAAAAAAAAAAAAAAATATGAAAAGATGAGGAAAGTTAAAAAAAAAAATTGAAAAATGTAAACCAGTGAAAAATTAAAAAAAAATTAAAATAAAGAAGAAAAAGTGCATAAGTGCAAAAATGAAAAAAAGGGAGAAAAATATGTGCACAAAATTGAAAGCTATGAAAAAATGTGAAAAGATGAAGAAAGTGAAAAAAAAAATAAGTGAACAAACGAACAAAAATTGTAAACATGTAATATAATTAAAAAGTGACAAAAATAAAAAATGAGTGTTCATCCAAATTCCAATTCCATATTTAATTCTGATTTGTGTATACAACAAATTAAACATTCAAGTGCTGGTTTTACATCACAGAACGTAACGAGTTCGAACTGTCAACCAAATTTCAACCCAAACTCAACTCGATTTTTCGATTTAGTTTGAAGTACGAACGAACATAATTAATATTGAACGTATCCAATTTACATCAACGTATCGTAACGTGTAAGATCACAACGTAATGTGTCACACAAATTTCCACGTTTTTAGTTTACCCTACCGCCGGGATAGATGTTTACACATCAAAAACGTGAAGAATTAAAAAAAGTGAAAAAATATAAAAAATGGAAAAAAAATGTGAATTAGTAAAAAAAGGGAAACAAATGCGAAAAAATTTAAAAATATTAAAGAAATTAAAAAAAAAAATGTGAAAAGATGAGGAAAGTGAAAAAAAAATGAAAAAATGTAAAATAATTCAAAAGTGAAAAAAGTGTCAAAAATAATAAATGAATGTTCGTCCGAATTCTAATTCAATATTTAATTCTGATCTGTGTAAGCAAGATTTACATAATGTATATATGTAGAAATTTTTAAACTTACTGTTTTGTTGCCGAGATTCCGAACTCGACAGCTTAAATATGCAGATTTTCCCACCAAAGCTGTAACGTTTTTTAATGTTGCCGCATCAAAATATGGTTCTATCCATTTTGGATTACTATAGCTGACTGGTTGAGGTGTTGTTAATTCAGCCAAAGAATTGTAGCCATCAATTGGACCTTGGACACCACCATTTGTCATATCTGTAAGAAAAATAAATTATTTAATTAAAAAAAATGTTATATTTTATTTATGTAGGTACAAGCTACATACATAACATATGTATACAAATAATATATTCAAAAGATTTAAATTAAATTAAAAGTTCTGTAAGGTAGAATAACACTCATAACGGGTGATTTTTTAGCTGGTTTGGTTTTGGCAACACTGGTTTTGACAGCTGACGTGTGTTTAGTACCTTGTGTCACTGTCAAACAGCTTCAGTTTGGTTTGCAATTTAACCATGGATCGTCTTACAAATGAACAACGCTTGCAAATTATTGAATTTTACTATCAAAATTCGTGCTCAGTTCGAAATGTTCATCGCGCGCTGCTTCCATTTTATGGTCGGCATTCTCGACCTTCTGAGCAGTCTATTCGGAAGATTGTGACCAAATTTCAATTGGCCGCCTAGATCGTGCGATTTGACACCATTAGATTATTTTTTGTGGGGGTATGTCAAGGCTAATGTCTATAGGGACAAGCCCGCTTCGATTGACGCACTGGAAGCCAACATCCATGCATTCATTCGTGAGATACCGGCCGATATGTGTGAAAGAGTATGCCAAAATTGGACTCAGCGGATGGGCTACCTGAGACGCAGCCGCGGTCAACATTTGCATGAAATTATCTTTAAACATTAAATTGCAAGGTTCAAACTATCGATTCAAATAAATATTTCATTCATTTTTTCGAATTTTTTGTGTTTTTTTTTTAAAAAAGTTCTAAACCTCTTAAAAAATCACCCATTATATAAAAATAAAGTATAGCGAAAAATTAATTTCATTTAGTAAAATTAAATCTTGTCGGTTCCAACCATATCTAATTAACTTAGGTTGTTCAGCAAACTATGAATCAAGCTATTCACTGTTCTGTGTATATGAGCTTGTTAATGATATCTGCCCTTAAAACTCATGAACACATCCATTACAAAACTGATTTAATATATTCGTTGTAAAAATTCCAAAAAATCCTCCGAAGGGAAATGTTATGAAGGCATGTTATACGAGAATAAAACCATAATTTCTCAGCACCAAATTCTTACCGTCATCCATCAGCCTTGATGGTAACGATGAGAAAAAATTAATTCAAAATTTTCATAATATCCTATATACCTACCACCTACCACATTCCACCTAACATGTCCCTTTTAAATTGATTTGTTAAAACATCTTCCTGCGAGTTAATTAAAATAAAAGAAAAACAAACAAAAATAAATATTTTTCCTGAAAAAAAAAGAAGAAAGAAGTAATAAATTTTCAAACTCATGACTTGGAAAGAAAAAAAAAAAAATTAGATAAAAAAAAACTGCCTCAATTTATGCTACCCGCACTCATCATCTAAATTGACACGTTTATGTGAAGAACTCTATATTATGTAGGTATTCGACATGAGTGGGTTCTTTAAACGTGATCTTAATCCAGGGTTCTTGGTCCTTCTTATGGTTTAGTATTTCACTATAGGTAAGTTATATATGTATGTACATACGAGTAGGAGGTATGGAGGATGTGTGCAAGGAATTACCAAAATGTCTGTTATATAGAAGGAGTTGCTCATGAGCTCTGAGCCCTTAGCTGACACACGTTATGATGTCCGTTTTCTGCTTCCATCAAAAATGTATAGACACATTCCAAGAGCTTCACTTTAATTGAAACCACATGACTTCGCTTTACCTACCCTTCTTCCTGTTACCAGCCCTCTCAGCCTCTATATTTCACATTGTTTTAACTGTTTTCGAAATTTGTATATCCTCTTTACCTATGATCCTGTGCAGTGTTCCTTCGAGCATGAGAGGTGAGAACACACTACATTCAGCAGCCGATTCCCAAAAACCCTCGAAGAAAAAAAAAAAAAAAAATGGTTTCGTAAAAATTGTGGAACTTTGGTTTTTAAAATTCTGTATGAAGACGAAATATGTAACGACATATAAAAAATTGAAAAGAGATATCATATCCTATCAGGAGCAGCATCCTTTCCTAGGTATGCTGATGATGGTCTTTATTTTATAAAACTGTGAAAATGGGATATCATGCGGTTAAGGTGATTCACTGACTGTGTAATGCATGTGGTGGTGGTTTCCTTCGTGGCCGTGGTTTAAATTGCAAAAGGAATCAGGGGCATGACATGTACCGACGACCCACAGTGGCGGCAGAGACGACGGCTCTCGAAGGGCTGAGGTGCGGTAGTTGATTAAACTAAAAACCAAATAGCTTTCCTTTTTTGCTGCTTGCTTCTGGCCTCGCTACGAATTAAGGTTTCATTTAGAGTTTCGAATTGTGTGTGAGCTAAATTAAAGGAAATTTCTGAAAACTCATGGGAAGGGGGCATTTGTTCCATATCTTGAAATTTAAACACCTGTTAAAATAGGGGAGAATGGAATCAAATATTGTTTTTTTTTTCGATTTGAAATAAACCAAACGAAAAAAATTAGTGGTGTGACAGCTGGTAGAGAACTAAAGTCTTAGTGCCTTACACTTTCAACTATTCGTGTGTATTATATTACCTGCAGCTGTGGAGGGGACTGAATATTTTTTGACGTATAGGGATTTTCGGTTTAAAAACTACACCGTAGTGATAAACGGACAGATTTTTTTTTAGAATTTACTATGAAAGCGTGTTAGTGCTTTTAGCATTGTATTACTAAATAATTTTTCTTTTTAAAATCGTACCGCACTCTGCAAATTTTTTTGTCAAAAAAATATTTTTTATTGCAACAATTGAATATTTTGACAGCTATTCCAGCTGCAGTTCCAGTTGCAGCTTCGCATCCATTGTGTTCAGGCAGTAACACAGTGCCTCATGACTCTTTTCGAAATTTAATGATAGTGTGAAAATATTTCATTTTTTATACATTTTCTGGGTGTAGGGAAAATGAAGGCATTTTTTCGTCTTAGCTGTAGCTAACTTCTTTTCTTTTTATGTGACATTACTGAGCAAAATAGTACGTCCAAAACATTCCAGTCATCGAAAAAGTCTATTATTGACAACTGATTACAACAGACTTGTCAAAGAGAAAAGTTAAAAGTTCAGCGTCTTTTTGCGTTGCATACCGCGAGACGCGGCGGAGGCGCATGTGTTCTCATAAAAACGTTGTGAAAAAGTATTGTGCGTGCTAGTTTTTACGTGCCCACAATGCAGCTTTTTGTATATTTAAAAAAAAAAAAAAACAATCACGTGGTTACTATCTACTTTTTTTATTTCCGATATTTTTTCATTTAATTTATAATTTTCTGCGAAAGCTTCAATATTTTTTCCCGAATCTTTTTTTTCTTTATACAAACTGAAACGTCAAAAGTTTTGTACGTAAACAGTTGATGAACTCTTGCTGTACCACCGTCGCAACTCCTATTGCAGCTGCGTTGCGTTGTGTTCGTAACATTGATTTTGTGTATATTGAATATTTTGACAGCTATTCCAGCTGCCCCTTCCAGCAAACGAGTCCGTTTTGGATCCGCACACGTAGTAAACAACGTATGGATGACTCCGTATACAGATCCAAACATGGATTAGCAAAACTGCGTTTGTCGGTTGAAATTAGTATGTAAATTAGAATCTTCATCAAATTTGTGACATTTTACAACCAAAATAAAAAATTGTAGATTTATTTTTTATTTTTCATTTTTTGTTTTTTTGATTAATTAACAAATTTAATCCTAAATCAAATTTAAAAGATGTATTTTATCTTGCGTCTATAAAGAAAACAAAATATTGTATGAAAAAAATATATATCTACATACATATATGTATGTACATATATGGTCTTATTTATAAACGTTGTCTAACTTTAGACAACTGTCCAACTTTGGAAAATGTGTTCAAAAACCTTATTTATTGTGTATTTTATAGCTGCCTAACTTAGACACAAGAGTAGATTGTCTCAACCGTGAATAATGTGATATTTATTTTTATTAAATAAAACATATTTCCACCAATTTGAAAATAGTTAGACAGTGTCTAAGTAGACAAAAATCTAATAAATACGACTGATAATGTGCTGATCATTTATGGTGTTGCAGTTGCAACACGTTGTTTTTTTGTCGGTGGATCCTGTTCTTTGAATAATCGAACCATTTTGTAATAATCACTTGAATTCATAATATTTAAATATTTTACTTTAATTTTAAATAGTTTTTCTTTCTGAAGAAAATTTTTATTGAACTGTTGAGCTTGCCTTGGCACTAACGTATACTCATGGAAAAAAGATTACTGTTATTGTTATCTTCTTCCTCTGTTTTCAGTCCATACAAAACACTAACCATTAGTGTATCGTCTACCCTCTCTCTTTATTAGTAAAAAAAAAGTACTCTCTATTGTCGTTCTTGTTTGTGCATACATATACAGAAAATGTGCTAATGTGTATATGACACTTCGTTTTGAAAGGATCCAAGAGACAGATAAAGTTTGGTCAGTGAATTTGCTTAAAGGGGGCAGGTCTAGTTGAATTTCCGTCTCCATTGTGTTCAGACAGTTAAAAGTGAAAGCGCAGCTGCAGTAGATCAGCCAAAATAAGTTTCTGTGTTCAATAAAAAGTGCGTTTCTTTTTTGTAGTTTGTTTCGCGAAATTTATGTTAAAAAGTGATAAAATATTAAACGATTTGTTATCAAGTGTTCAACATTGTAAAAGTAAAAAATTTTAATTTTTTAATATTTTAAATTTTAATTAAAATGTCTTCGCTCTTGTCGGCAAAGCAGTGTGCGCTGATACTTTCGAATAGATTTTTTTTTAATACAAAATAAGTTGTGGTTTTTGGCTTATATCTACTTAACGGTTAATAAAAAAAAACATACATATATATCTAAGCGATCCTCATTCTTTGTTAATTATATTGAAAAGTTCTTTTTTTAATAAAAAATTGAGTTACCTCTAAGGTGATTAAATAATTTCTTTCTTTTTTAAAGGAATTATTAAATAACGTGGTTAATTAACATAACCAGCGCAACGTGGGAATAAAGGTACTAAGTCATTTGCAGTTTGACTGAAGTTTTTTTTGGATTAATTTTACGCAAATGGTAAGTGATTTTAATTTATAATTTTTCAGTTCTTAATAAAATAAAAAATACTTTAGTAATACCTTTTTTTTTATAAACATCGCCATTAATAGAAATTAATCGCTCGCTCATATGATCATTTATTAGAGTAAATAGTTAAGAATTTTGAAGATTAAACATAAAAAATGCAAATAGTGTTAATAATGTAAAATGCAGAAATTTGATCTTTATAATAATAAACAAAACCTTAAGCATAAAAAAAGCAGATCATCTGATTGCCTTAAAATTTCAAAAATCTTAACATCTGCGGTATTTCAAAAATTATTATTTTATTATATTTAATATTTATTTGATCAGACCAAAAACATTAACGCAAACATTATACAAAATACTTATTGCTTCAAATTAATTTCAAACCTTGCGTTGTCCATTTCGCTTAAATGGATTTATTTCTCATTAAATAAAAACTAAGAATTTAGTTCCTGGATGAGAGATTCCAAAAACTTTACCCACCCTCATAAAACTTAAATCGCATGGATAAACAAATACCTTGAAACCCCAGGGTATTTTAGATAAGTAAATATAACCAAATCAACCTCTAACCCAAAAGTATCCATGCCTCCCCTATCACATACCTTTTTTTTTTATTTCTGCTTAAAGCATTCTCCCGGATGCATGAAGATATATCTCGCGAACAGAGCATCCGGTTGAATGCGGACAAGGTGTAGTAGATTTTGTGAGATGAAATTTTCACCACTGACTTCGTTTTTGGCGTATATAGTTTTAAGCTAGCTGATGTGTGCGCTGACTTTGTCGCCATATATGTATGTGTGTCGTCGTCATATCCCCCAGCACTGAATATTCATTAAAATTTGTTTCTCTGAATTTTTTTTTCTCATTTTTCTGTGGGTCTTGTCATCTTTCTTGCTACGAGTATTTGTGTTGGTATTCATAAGTATAGGTATATGGATGGACGTATATTTGCTAAACTTAGCGAAGAAAGGCGAAATGGAATACAGTATTCATTATGATGGTGTCAACCTTCCTCATATTCATTCATATGCGATGATGGAAGCCCGGGACGAAGCCATATAGAACTTTGGCGTTAGGTATGGTACCCATAGTGATGCGGGGTTTGTATAAATATTATGAAGAGTGATGTTATTCTCAACATCCTTCTTCGTATAGGTATCGTCGGATTGGAACCCAAGGGATTCAGTGTAATCTTTCAATTTTCAATTTTACACTCAGCGAATGAATCCTCATTTTTCCACCTTCTTCGTTTCTCTCGAGGAAAAGCCATCATATCGCCATCGTTCTCGTTTGTTGTTTGGTTGGTTGGATAGTGTCGTCCTGTTTAGCCAAAGACTTGGTCTCAGTGGACTTTAAGGGTTTATATAGAAAATACCATCCTATACACTCTTTGTGGAAATGTTAATAAGATTTTACAGTGGAATGCACTTGGACCGGCTACTATTCCATCATTTTAATCATTATAATCATCATCAGTGGTTTGGTTTGGTTTGGTTTGGTTTGGTTTGGTTATACCTGGCGTGTCTTGATTCTCGTCTTGTATTCATTCCTTCGTATGCATATATTAGAATGGGACGAGTATATCTATCTATATAGATATATTATAAATTTAATCCCAAGAGATGGAATTTTCATGAAATTGCTTTTCATTTTCCGATTTTCTATTATATTTACCAATATACGTAGGTAGGTACATATATCTTGGATTTGGATTGAAGTGGTATAAGTTATTGACTTTGGAATAATATATAAAATAAAACGAAGACAATTTTAATAAAGTTTTGTACAAGATTAGGTATATATGTATACAGACAGACAAGCAGATATAGGGATGATGACGGACGTCGTCATCGTCTTCGTCGTTGGTCGTGTTTAAGGTGAAAACCAAAAGTCATTAACATTGGCATTTTGGGTTTTGGAATTTGGTTACATTAAAATTTTGTGAAAAGCCATTAAGGCTACAAGCTCATTTAGAAAAGGATTTTAACATAAGGACTGGGAGTCTTAATTATAGAAGTCTGAGATTATATGTACGTAACAATGATGGAAATAAGTATAATGATTATATGCAGCTTTTAGTGTGAGAATATAAATGTGTATTGTGTTCATTTGGGATTTAATGAAGAAATATGTTGTTTAAAAACTGATATAAGGACACCTGAGTCGGATGTATATGAAGATAGATGTAGAAAACCTAAGTAGGGTTTATATTATATTATATATTATATTTCAAAAATTAATTTATAGCTGGGCACCAGTTGAGTGGTGTTTATTTTAATTCAACAGGGAAGTTTTTTTTCTTTTTTTAGTAAAATTTATTGGGGGTGGCAATATGCTATACTTAGTGGATTTTGTTGTTGAACCTATACTTAAATGTTAACTTCGAGGAATAAATGGATTATACTTGCTCCAGACAGCATTCCTTTCTGCAAACCTTTTCCAAGTAGCCCAGAAATAATAATAAATTAGATTTTACCCAACCGAAAATTAGCAAAACACTCTCAAACGCTGGATAAGCTTTTAAATTATATTATTTGGTCCTAAAAAAATTTAAAACAAATGTATGGGGGGCTTAAAGAAAATCGACCCACTTGTTTAGGATGCAGCTGAAAGGACAGATAGACTGACAGAATTTGAAAAGTCATACTGGAATCCTTATAAAAAATCTTGAGCATTCTAATAAGTTGAAATTGAACAAAAAAAAAAAAAAAAACACTTTGGAACATAAAGGATACAGAGGCGCTTAATGTTCTTCACTCCAAGTTTAGTTTAGAAACACAATACTATACCCACAAATCTATATAGTTATTGTGGAGTTGTGTCATTTTTTAAGACAAATTTCTGTTGTTCTTTCGCAGCAACACATATTTTTCTATTGATTATTTAAAAGAATCAATTTGTTTTTTTTTTTTTTTTCGAAAAGTGTTGGCTGTCGATGAGTTGACAAATGTTCCCGCTGCGGTGAGAGGAGAAGTCACTACAAATTCAAAAGGAGCACTTGCTTAGAGCAGGTGCTCAACAGTGTTGCCCCCCTAACTGGTTCAAAATGTAGCGTCGCTCATTTAAAATGTAGTATAATGCCGATTACTTGAAAATGACTCTTAAATTGTTTAAATAAAACAAAACATAAAACATGATAACGATAACTTAAACTTTCAATTCAAGAGTTTTAACTAACAAAAATAAATGATTTAAAAATAACATAAAACAATTATTAAAAGATAACTTAAACTTTTTAGTCAAAAGTTCTATCAAAAATGAATAGTTTAATAAAATAATAATATCCTGAAAGTAAAATGGCTTAATAAAATTATTACAAATTTGTATAGCTTCTAGAATGTATTGCATTATGGTAACAAAAAGTTTGCCGCCGGTATGTAATCAATGAAGCAAGTGGGTCAGAAACCCTTTCAACATCCCCTAATAATTACTTCGACTGCATTATTGCATCCACAATCGAAATATTGAAATTACTTTTCGAATCATCCATTATTAAATTTAAGTTCCAAAAACTTTGTTCACCAGTTGCGCTGCTATGAGGCAGACTGTATAAAGTTAGCATGTAACTGCAGAAATTTAAGAATTCTGACTTTTCTTCAAAATTGTTTGCTTTCTATAAATTAAGCCAGAAGAGCATTTTCATGATAAAACTTTCAAAAAGTTCTTTAGACCATAGTCATTACTACAAGTAATCGAAATTCATCGTTTAAAATAACTTTATTTTGTTCGCACTAAAATGTGAAATTTTTAAGTAAGATCATAATAGTCGGAATCGCATCTTTGGTTATTTAAAAAGGATATAACAAAATTAAATATCTTATCTCATCATTTTTAAAATCTTTGATTTGACATTGATTTGATTTTCTAGGGTTTAGGTACACAAAATCTATGGTACATGGCGAATATAGGGTCAAATATATTTTAGGTTTTTATTTTCTGAAATTTTGAAATTGTAGTGTTTCACGAATATTCTCCAATTGTACGTAGTGACTTTTTTAGGAAAGAAAATGTAGCAGAAACGCTACAATTGTAGTAGGGGGGCAACGCTGGTGCTCAACAAAAAAAAAAAAACTTTAAAAATGCAAAATTTTACTCATATCAAATGGAGGACCTGCTTCAAAAAGTGGAATTTCAAGCATATGCTCTCTTTTATTCATAGTATACCAACTCAAAAATAAAAAAATAAAAAATGATACTATCACTTTAATTTGGAAATAAAATGGACCTAAGCTGTTTTCCCCCTGGACCTTAGAATATTGTTTTTGATGTTCCTTAGGACTAGGGCGAGGTAGCTCCTCTTTTGTGTATACTTGGGTACGCCCTTGCTTATGAATACCAGAATATTGAGCTCGTTCAACTCACAGTACAAATATTAAAAATAATATCATTAGCGTTTTCATTTGCAATTCTGCGCATCTGTCAAATTTTAGGAAAATGGTGGATCTAGTGATCCTTTTCTTGTCTAATTTCAATATTTTGTTGCTGTTTCTAATGATGTGGTCGAGTAGTTCTTGTGGGTACTCGAGCAGGACATTTTTAACTTCTGACACTTCCAACTTTGACAACTTGTGCAATTATATTACCTTTTTACTGTGGTTCTAACTAAGAACTACAGTGAAACCTCCCTCCTATTGTGGACAACTCCCTTAAGCGGACAATCCTCTTGGGTGGACAAAATTCTCACGACCGTGGATCTTGGATTTTATTTCCATACATTT
This sequence comes from Epistrophe eligans, assembly GCA_951394125.1. NCBI lineage: Eukaryota > Metazoa > Arthropoda > Insecta > Diptera > Syrphidae > Epistrophe > Epistrophe eligans. The sequence goes on from OX596029.1 coordinate 32,711,153, forward strand.
TATGATCCCTTAAACGGACACTCCCTTACCCGGACGCGGACAAAAATGTCAGACGCAATTTGTTAAATTTAACTTTCTTAGGTGGACAATAATGTTTGCAATTTATAGATCTCAACCATTATTTTCAGAAATAAAGGGTGTTTTTTTTTTAGAGGTATAGAACTTTGAAATCGAATATAACAAAGATTTTAAATTATAAATTGCTATGAAATTTACTTTATTCGGATGATAATCTTCTGGCATTATAACTTAAATATGATTTCTAGCATTTGACCGCCATGGCTGGCTCGGACGTAGTCTAATCTGGAGGTCCAATTTTCGATGACTTTTTCCAACATTTGTGGCCGTATATCGACAATAACGCGGCGAATGTTGTCCTCCAAGTGGTCAATCGTTTCAGGCTTATCGGCGCAGCGACTAGCGACTTCACATATCCCCACAGAAAATAGTCAAGCGGCGGCGTTAAATCGCACATCTGGAAGGCCAATTCACGGGTCCGTAACGTAAACTATGCAGTTACCAAAATAAATCAATTGTGGCACGAGCTGTGTGACATGTTACGCCGTCTTGTTGAAACCACAGCTCCTGCACATCATGGTTGTTTAATTGATGAACGAAAAAGTCAGTAATCATGGCTCTATACCGGTCACCATTGACTGTAAGTTCTGGCCATCATCGTTTTTAAAGAAGTACGGACCAATTATTCCACCAACCCATAAAGCACACCAAACAGTCAGTTTTTTGTGGATGTAACGGTGGTGTCTCAACATATACTTGAGGATTATCATCACTCCAAATATGGCAGTTTTGTTTATTGACGTATACATTCAACCAAAAGTGAGCTTCATCGCTAAACAAAATTCGGTTATGAAAATTGGGATTAACGGCAATCTTGTTTTGGGCATAATTTGCACAATTTGGAAGCTTTGTTCAGGTGTCAGTCTATTCATGTTAAAATGCCAAACCAAACTAAAAAAACCACTTGACAGCTGACAAAATGGCCGCCAGTTAAAATTGTGTTGCCAACTTAAAGTTCTATATCTCTTAAAAAAACACCCGTTACTTATCTTCTTTTGCATTAAAAATGCCCCCTCTCGTTTACAGCGGCAAAAGATGCGAATGATAAAAACAATTAAACTAACTAAAATTTAAACAAAAACAACAAAAAAATACAAGAATGTAGCTCAGAGCGTGTTTGTGGTGCATGCCACCAAATGTCACTGTTTGTGATTAAACGAATTTTATTTCTGTATCTTGTTTCTTGTATAACTATTTTTTCCGTTGAACGGATAACTTCCTAAGATGGACAAAAGTGTTGCGACCGTCGCTGTCCATCTAAGGGAGGTTTGACTGTATTGATATTTTTTAAAGGAGAAATTCTGTTGTTCTTTAGCTACTAATTTTCTTTCTAAAATCTCAATGTTAACAATTTTACCCTGAACACAGTTTCGTTGAAAAATCTAAAATTTTATTTAAATGAAGGACTCTAAATTCGATAATTTTATTCGATTTACTGTACAAAGATTGTCAAATAAGAAGCATTTCTTCTATAACATTGAATGAAAGAAGTTTTTAATTTAATAGGCCAATGAAATAAATTTTGAAATTTTCACAACACAACACAATAAATTGTACGCCTACTTCAATTTTCAACATCTTATTAAACTCATTTCCTTTAACCATTAAAAAGTTACCAAATTACAAGTAGCTATATATTATAAGCTTGCTTAGGTGTAGGTGTATAGTGTTTGCGTCCCAAATCTAAAACCTGCGTTTCCGCGCAAGGATATACTCCTGATGTACACTTCAATCAAAGTACAACATCACGCAATCACTCTAAACGTGAGGTGAATATAATATATTTTTACATCCGATTAGTGTAGCGTTAGAAGGGTGGTGAGGAGGGGACGATGATGGTGGATGGAGAGAAGGGCGATGGTGGAAGAATTAAATGTTTTCTTCAACGTATAACAACTATACCTTTGAATATAAGGATTGAACGACGAACGAGAAAGCGAAATCCATGTTTTCTTTTTTTTTTTTTTTTTTGGTATGGGGGCATTATAAAGTGATTACATTGATATTCATTTTCAATCAAAACAGAATCACGTTGAATGGCGTGTCAAACTTAACTGTTCGAAAGTGACGAATGGTAAAAAGTGCTAAAAAGAAAAAAAAATAACAACCAACAGTTTTTCACGTAATGTAACCTGAAAATGTATGTATAAAGGTTTCTTTGCGAACGTGAGCAAAATAATTACTTTAAGAGCGCGAGAGTTCAAGGGTAAATAATCTTTTAGGGAAATTTTCGATGTTTGCTGCTTTACTTACGATACGACGATGTGTATACTTTATAGGTGGCAGGATGGATATAAAACATAATCAACTTTTTCTTTTAAATTCTGAAAATTTAAGATTGGTTGCCTGGCACCTCATGAAAAGTCTTCAGTTCGAATTACATAGCAGCTACTTTTTTTGAAATCTTATAAAAGTTGTTAAATGTTCAACTTAAGGTTTAATTTATTTAAACCACTATTACTACAAAGGTAAATTATCCGCATTTCATACAACAAACAAATTTGAATTTTGTATAGATACTATCAAACTTACCAACACTAAGGGGTCTTGTGAAAAGTTAAAGCTAAAACTTTAATACAATCTAGGTTTTAGGTGAATAAAATCAAGCTAAACCTATTTGGTAAAAATGTTTAATAAATTATTTAAAAATAGCAAATCTAAATCCAAAGAGCTTTAGCTTAAATTTTATTTTACAGATAATAACACCATAAAGTGCAGAAAGGGTTCCCAGCAAAATTCAATTAGCGTTTTTTTTTTGCTACAGCATATTTAAAAAAAAAGTTATATACAATTTTTCGTCTCGAATATTTCGAGAACAAAAAATGCCATCGACTTCAGGTTAATTTTATTCTACACACATAATGACGTAATAAGAATTGAAAAGAATTTAAAAAAAATCAGCGGGTAGTTTTTTTTTAGATAAAAAAAACATGCTAAAATTTTGTGTTTCGGTTGTAATATTTTGAGAACAAATAACGATATTAACATCGGAATAATTTTATAATTTTATTCTATTCACGATGCCATACTTGGTAACTTACTTAAATAAAAAAAATCAATTGACGTTTTTTTTTTTTTTTTAAGCAAAAAAACTACAAAAAAATCGTTAAAAACCGTTTTTAGTCTCGAATATCTCGAAAACAAACAAATAGTGTCCGACCGAAGGTCGATTTTCAGCCGAAGCCGAATTATTAGGCTGAAAGAAAATCTTCGGCCGAAGCCGAAGCCTAAGGTTGAAAAAAGTCAAGAATTCTCCTTTCCAATTGGATAAAAATATTATTTTTATTAAAATTTATTGCTAAAAAAACATAAGACAAATAAAATAAAAATAACTAATAACTAACGGGTGATTTTTTAGCTGGTTTGGTTTTGGCAACACTGGTTTTGACAGCTGACGTGTGTTTAGTACCTTGTGTCACTGTCAAACAGCTTCATTTTGGTTTGCAATTTAACCATGGATCGTCTTACAAATGAACAACGCTTGCAAATTATTGAATTTTACTATCAAAATTCGTGCTCGGTTCGAAATGTTCATCGCGCGCTGCTTCCATTTTATGGTCGGCATTCTCGACCTTCTGAGCAGTCTATTCGGAAGATTGTGACCAAATTTCGCACCAAATTTGCTTTGTTGGACATTAAACCACCAACACGTTTACGTACTGTGCGTAGTAAAGAAAATATTGCGGCCGTATCAGCTAGTGTGACAGAAGACCGCGAAATGTCGATTCGGCGCCGTTCCCAGCAGTTAGGCCTTTGTTACAGCACTACGTGGAAAATTTTGCGGAAGGATTTGGGCGTAAAGCCTTTTAAGATACAGCTGGTGCAAGAACTAAAGCCAGCCGACCTACCACAACGCCGAATTTTTGGTGAATGGGCTCTTGGAAAGCTGGCCGAGGATCCGCTTTTTTATCGAAAAATTGTGTTCAGCGATGAGGCTCATTTTTGGTTGAATGGGTACGTAAATAAGCAAAATTGCCGCATTTGGAGTGAAGATCAGCCAGAAGCATTGCAACAGCTACCAATGCATCCCGAAAAAGCCACTGTTTGGTGCGGTTTATGGGCCGCAAAGATGATGCGAATCGCAGCGTTACTGTCAATGGTGAACGCTACCGAGCGATGATAACAAACTTTTTTTTGCCCGAAATGGAAGTTCTTGACTTGCATGATATGTGGTTTCAACAAGACGGTGCCACATGCCACACAGCACGCGAAACAATGGCGCAATTGCGAGGCGAGTTTGGTGAACAGTTAATTTCACGTTTCGGGCCGGTCAATTGGCCGCCTAGATCGTGCGATTTGACACCATTAGATTATTTTTTGTGGGGGTATGTCAAGGCTAATGTCTATAGGGACAAGCCCGCTTCGATTGACGCACTGGAAGCCAACATCCATGCATTCATTCGTGAGATACCGGCCGATATGTGTGAAAGAGTATGCCAAAATTGGACTCAGCGGATGGGCTACCTGAGACGCAGCCGCGGTCAACATTTGCATGAAATTATCTTTAAACATTAAATTGCAAGGTTCAAACTATCGATTCAAATAAATATTTCATTCATTTTTTCGAATTTTGTGTGTTTTTTTTTTTTAAAAAGTTCTAAACCTCTTAAAAAATCACCCATTAATTAGTAATTATAAAGAAAAAAGAAATAAATAATTAATTTTTAGTAATAATTTTTATGATGGCACACATGTGTTTTGAAATTTTTGAATACCTACCGAAGAAAAGATTGCAATCTTTTCTTCGGTATTCAAAAATTTCAAAAATTGAAATTTTTTCCGGCGCCTAGTACGATGCTCGATATAATAAACAGATTCTTTGGCTTCGGCCTAAAATGGCGAAGCCGAAGGTTTGGCCGAATGTTGTTTTTTTGGCCGAATTCGGCCGAAGCCGAAGCTTCGGTCGGGCACTACAAACAAAGCTACCGACTCCGGAATAATTGTATTTTACACACATTTGCCAAAAATACAACTTAAATAGTTAAAGAATAAAATACGCCCCAACTTTGGTTTTCACTTGATCGCATATTGAATATTTGATAAGGTCTTTTAAGATTTTGAATTAGGAATTTCCTTATAAGAAAATAAAATTGGGTGTCCAGTTGCCACTGGCACCAATGGGAAGTTACCAGTGTGGGTCGCACCCAGCCTCTTTTTTAAATTTTTTAGGACTAAAAAATGCCTGCAGGACCTACATACGTGTTCAGTAATTACGTAATGAAAAACTTGTTTTTCTTGAAAACGTGTCTACAAGTAATTTTTTTTACAAAAAGGCTACCATTTTATAAACAAAAATTTAAGAAAAATGGTTATAAATGGTTTTCGATTTTCTCAAAAACGGTTTAACTGATTTTGATCAATTTTTTCTATAGAGAATGTTAACAATGTGTACCAACATTTTACAATTTTTTTTTTTTTTTTGAATTATTAAAAAAAGTTTTTTTTTTTTGAAAACTTAATAATTCGAAAACGACTTGATCGATTTTTATTATTCTTGGCACCCAGCAGTTTTTTGACATTATCTAGCAGATTTTAAATACAAATTATTCTTATGACCAAAAATAACGGTCCCTCTCATAAAAATGTTTAAAAACCGATATTAAAAATCTCATTTTCTTGAAAATCGATTCCCACGATTTTGATAAAAAATTTTGTGTGAACTAATATCAGGACGATTTACCATATTATTGGGAAAAAAATTTACCAATCGTTTAAAAATGGTACCTCTCATAGAACAATTTTTTTTTTGGTTTTCGACTATCCCATTTTCTGTTGAACCAATTTTAATGAAATTTTTTACACAAAAGCTTACTAATAAGTTTAAATAATATTGCATATCAAAATTTTCAAAAAATCAAATTTTGGATTTAAAAAAAAAAAAATCAAAATACTTTTTTGAAAATTCGATATTTCGAAAATGGGTAGATGATTTTTTTTTAAATTAATTTAATTAATTAAACACATAAATAAATACTAAAAATTGGCGTAACAGTTTTTTTCTTAAAAATATATTCAAAATTTGAAATATATAAAAACTTATTTTTTTCTAAAAACCGCTCGGACGATTTTTAAAAATTGAGATTTATGTAAAAAATCACATTGTGTATATTGCTTTGGTGTCAAATCAATTTCAGATATTTTGTTTATCAATTAATTTCTAATTTTATTGATTTTTTTAACATTTTCTTCAGTCTAAATCGTAAATTCCATGCATATGTGCGAAGACAGCACGGTGGTGCTATATTGTTCATATTTATGTACTTACATAATACTTCATTAAACTAGGCTATATTTTTGGCAGGTTACATAAAATATATGTTCCAATAATTAATAAATTTCTTTTATCAGATGAAAAGTTTTTAAATTCACAGTGTGAATGCATATGCACAAGAGCAAGTTCATGCGACCTAGTCGTGAACTTCATTTAATACGGGTACCGTCAACGCTTGTGAGGAATTGAAAAATCCTCCAAGAGTATCTCAATCTCTTGTCATGAAAAATTGACTTTCGCCTTAGACGTTTGCATTCGGCAGGAAATTCTTTCCGATTTAAAGCACGCACACGGGAAATCTGGCGCCACCGGCTATTAATGAGCTGCAATTAAAATTTACTTAGATTCAAAGAAGAATTCCCCGAAAATGTTGCTTTAAATTTACCTCAAATTCTTCTTTTCAGCTTGATACGTCAAAATAACTGAATTTTAGTTAAGCTGGATATAATTTCATGACTATACGTTGAAGAAACCTTCAAACTTTGATATTCAATTTAGGCATCTGAAAAATTTTGAATAAGAAATGACTCAATGCAACTGGAAGTAATTCAATAAATTGATTAAGGTAGAATTACCGAGAATTGTGGTATAGTTAATATTCACCACATACTCGATTTTAATGCAACATTGAACGATATATGTAGGTTACGATTCAGAGATGAATATTTACGTACATATACATAGGCTACAAATATTTAAAAAATTTACAATAAAATGATTCCTCTATAGTATAAGCTATCATTATCAATAAAAAGCAATTTCCAAAAAAACAAACCCTTTAGCTTTCTACAGCAAATTATTGCCAATTCGCAGTATAACATTCCATAGCCTATATAATACATATACATACATACCTATACTTTTCGAAAGTATTTGGAAAGTATGTTAAGAACCACAAGACTGAATTTGCGGTTCATTTTAATTTAATTTTCTCACTAAATAGCACAATAGAAATTCCAAAAAGCATTTACAAATTCAGTCCCCTGAAATTCCTTAAAACAATAGCTTTAAATAATATGTAGGTAGTATATAGTCGGCATTTCAAGACTGGTATATTATAGACAGCCCAACTATATGTATATAACCATCATTGTCAATTTAATCTTCGAAGGTTGGTAGATTATTTGCATATTTTTCTTTATTTTTTGTTGTTGTCGTTATTTTTTGTTTTTTAAAGCAATCCTTTTGGAATATCTTCGAAGCACGGAACAATGAGTACTCACTGGTCATAAGATATGTCAGCAAGATTTCCTTAACTAACCCACAGAGAGGTAAAAACATAAATATACATACCTTACCTACATATGTATATACACATTTACAAAAAAAAAAAATTGAAAAACTCCAGGTCTATAAAGCCAAAGCATGACCAAAATGCAAAAGTGAATTGAATTTCAGATGAAAGACGACCCGATTCGTTCGCATTGCTAAACCATAGGAGGACGAATCAAACAGTGGAAAAAACATTCAAATCTGTAAGAACGAGGACAAAACTTTCACTCCTAGTAAATATGTATGTGGTGTAGGTATACAAAAGGCATTCCTAAAATTATCTCAATTTTCCTTTGGATTTATACCGTTTTGTATACGAGCTTGTTTCTTTTGAAAAGGGATATTATACATAATCATCTGAATATACCATAAAAATATTCCCTGAAAGTTTTACATAATGCGGTGACCATCTGGTTATTGGTATTTAACAGGAAGTCTAATATATTTCTAAATAAAATTCCAAAAACATTTCATTTCATAATTTAGTGTCAGCAGAAAAATCGGTACCTATAAAACTTCTAACTAACTGAATACCAGAATTTTATTCGTACTATTCTCGTTCATAACTTCTATTATAACAATGAAAATATTCTGAAAAATCTTTGGTAATTTTCCATGAAATTTAGATAGATTTTTACTTTGGCCTAAATTTTCTTTGGAGGTGTGCTAAATTTCTACCATCAAAGCTTAATGATGATAGTACAGTAAATCTGTTGTAATTCGAAGTGACAAATTAATTTGAAGATTTAAAACCCTATGATAAAAGTTTGTTGGTGACTCCTGAAAGAACATGCATGCACGCGGACACTTTGTACAAGCAGGTACACAGTATAGATTTTACATTGGAAAATGCATTTAATTTTGTCAAAACTTGTCTTATCTTTGAAAAAAAAAACAGAAGAAAATTTTATGATTATGATTTATTTGTAGAATTTAAAAAATATTTCATTTTTCTCACAAAAAAATTCTAAATATTTATAAAAAAATAAAATGCACGACTGATCCACACCAACTTGCTCTTATGTGCGATTAAACTGTTGTTTTAAAGTATGAATGGTACCTACCTAATTTACACTCTAGAGTCTAGACTGAACTATTGTTAAAAAATCAATATAATTAGAAATTTAATTGATTAAACAATTTCTGAAATTGTTTTGACACCAACGCAATATAATACCATTCGATTTCTAACATAAATCTCAATTTATGAGAAAAAAAAAATTAAAAATCGTTGGAGTGTTTTTTAAAAAAAATATTTTTTTATTAAGAAAATTCTGAAAACATTTTTTAATAAAAAAATTGGTATTAATTAATGCGGAGTTTAAAAATTAATTTTGAAAAAAATTCATCTACCTAGGTACCTATTCATTTTCGAAATATCGAATTTCCAAAAAATAATTTTGAATTTTTTTTTATAAAATCCAAAATTTATATTTATTTTTTTTTTTTGAAAATCTTGGTATGGAATACATATTATTTAAATTTATTAGCTCTTGTGTAAAAAAAATTCACTAAAATAGGTTCAACAGGTAATGAGATAGTCGAAAACTATGGAAGGTATCATTTTTAATCGATAGATACAACTTTTTCCAATAAAATGGCAGATCGTTCTGATATTAGCTCATGTAAAAATTTTAATGAAAATTGTAGGAGCTGTTTTTGAGACTTATCGGTTTTTAAAGACTTGGGAGGTACTGTTATTTTTGTCATAAGAATAATTTGTATTTGAAATCTGCTGGATAATGTTAAAAAAATGCTTAATGTCAAGTTTAATTAAAATCGATCAAGTCGTTTTCGAATAACTAAATTCTATAAAAAAAAATAATTTTAAACTTTTTTAAAAATTTAAAAAAATTGAATTTTATGAAACATCTATATTAAACATATATAAAAATGAATTGATTTTTTTGTTAGTGACAACATAACTCGGCTGAACATCAACTGATTTGCGTAGGTATTTTTTTGTGGGATCAGTATTAAGTAAGGTAAGAACCAGTGCCGTAGCCAGGATTTTGGTTCGGGGGGGGGGGGGGGGGGGCTTGCTTCCAAATTTTACGAGGAATTCTTTAAACAAAAAACTATATACATATATTCCAATTTATTGATTTTTATTAGTTTTTAAATTGTATGTACTCAAACGAACATATACTTAAATTATTTTTTTATGCACACATTTGTTCAAAGCAGAAGACGTCTTGATTTTCTTTTTGACATGAGATCAATCACCTTTTCTGGATCAACATTAATATCTGAATGAACAGATATCATAGCAAGTGAGCTTAATCTTGCATTCCCCATAACGCTTCGGGACACTGTTTTAATTCTTTTCATAGTTGAAAAGGTTTTTCAACACTAGCTGTGGTCACTGGAAGCGTGGCCAAAACCGTAAGCAAGAAGTTTATACCTCTAAAGTAAGTCTTGTCACATATGTATATCAAGCAATTTTAAAACTTCGATAGAAGGATCAATCGACGATATTTTTTCGCACCAGAGAATGTATTCAGCTTTCACAGCTGACAACGAAATTGCATTATCAAAGTAACATGTTATCTTTTCCATTTCTTTGACTCGCCCAACTGCAGAAAAACCTGGGAGAAGAGCTTGAAACGATGGTAGAACGTCTTTGTTGACCATGAATCTGTCCGTAAGATTTTGTATTAACGAATCTATGCAAGGAATCAATACAGATACTCATAAATAGGATTCAGTAGAAGAGGTTTCTGGATTGGAACGCGTTGTTTGTTTCAATGAAGTTCTTGGAGCTCTTAATTCAACTTCAAATAATTCCTCGGCAAGTTTAGATGCGGATTGAAAAGCCTCTCTGAAAAAATCTTCGGCTTTTTCTCTGATGTTCTCAAGATAATTCAGAACTTCTTTGTTGCGGCCGATTGCAGAAACGAAATCTAAGGATTTGTTCTGTAGGAATACTGATAAGGTCAGCGTTAAACTGAACAGCTTTTCGCATACAATGAGGCTTACTAGGAAATCACTTTTTTGGACCGCTGCCAAAAGTGTTGATGCCTTCGAAGACATCGCCCACGTTCTGCTCGTTATTTCTTCAAGACTTATTGACATGCATTTGAAGAACTCTACAAAGGAAATAATACTGTATATTAGGATATTAGAGAGTTTTAGTTTTTATTTTAGACTTTCGGGGGGGGGGGGGGGGGCTTCAGCCCCTCAAGCCCCCCCTCTGGCTACGTGCCTGGTAAGAACACAACGGAGCCGAACATTGAAAATTTAGACCGGAAAAGTGGGAAAATAGTTAAATTGCATATTTTTAGGGGTCAATGGTGGCGATATGAAAATTATTGATCACAAAATAGAGGCAGGTGGAATTCCAATACGTTGATTTAGTGATCATGGTCAACATAGATCATCTGGTTTCTTCCGTCAAACTTAACAAAGCGCCTGCAGATGAACTTAACGCTTGCTGCGAAGAATAAGAAAGTCGATAATTTGAATGTGATTATTTAAAATCAAATAGTAGCCAAAAAGTGAGTGAGAGTAGGAAAGCCATTTATCTGCATTAATTGTTTGCTTATGCCTTTAACCCCCCATAAAATTGTTAGCGGCGCGTTGCTCGATGGAGACTTTTGACAGTTTCTTAAGAGCACTATATGAGGAGGCTATTTACCAAAATCCAGCTTTCCGGCGTTTATTCTCTAATTTTGCTGTTTTTGGCTTTATTGACTTGGCTATAAATAAAATGTATTGAATTTAATTTAAAAAAAAGTTTTTTTTTCGAAAGAAAGATTAATAATACATAATTAATACATAATTAAATACATAATTAAATGAATTTAAGGCAGAACAAAGTTTGCCGGGTCAGTTAGTTCTCTAAAATTAAAAATTAGTCGATATCAGTTCAGCCGTTTTTAGAAAAACCGAAAATCAAAAACATGGTTCTATGAGAGGTTTCATTTGTCTTTTTGTCTTTAAAGAAAATCGACCCAACCGTTTAGGTTGCAGCCAAAAGGAGAGGACGGACAGACAGCGAGAATTTCAAGACCCACTTTCTTCGACTTCGCTATCATGGTAATGTCAAGTTTGATCAAAATCTCGAGCTCAGGTTTTTTTTACGAATCCATAACTTATGGCAAGTTATATAGAAAGAAAGTATAAAAATGTTTAATAAAGTGCTAACTTATTTCGCATTTTATTTTTTATTACATATTATATTATTTATTATATTATATTATTTTATTTTAGGTCAATTATTGAAACGCAAAACAATTTACATAAAAGCTAAATAATATGCCAAATATAAAAATGCGAAATAATGAAAAGCATTATAATAATAAGCGAAATATTATAATTAACGAATTAATACAATGCAAAATAAAAAAATGCAATACAAAAAAAAAATTGCGAAAAAATATAAAAAATAATATATAGCAAAATAAAAACTTGCTAAATGATTAATTGCCAAATAGCTAAATTGCAAAACAAGAAATTGCTAAATAAATAAAAAAAACAATCTTTCCTTATAACCCGGCAGCCTGCAGTTGCTTGGATTTTCTATCGCGAGACTCTTCGATCTTCTTTAACTGGGATGGGAAGCATCCTGGCTCGATAATCTTATCTCATCTGACTTTGTTTATCTTTCCAATTTGGTCGAAAATCGACTTAAAGATAAGCTTTTTTGTGATTCATTAAAACAACTTAAAACTTTTAATGGAATTCGAATAATATTCTTAGTCCATATATGGTCATCATAAAATGAATATAGATTTGTTGACCATCAGCCTGAATGTCCTGTCCGTTCAATCTTCGTTATCATTGTTGGAATTCGAGAATATTTAAATTTTCTACACATCATCATCAAAAGAGACAAAGATAAACCCATATAGGTTTAGTTAAACTATTGCTAAAGGGGGGGAAGACTATGAATTCATCTTGACTGAATTGCATTCATATTCGATTTTGAAGAAAGGTATGCGTATATTGCATAAACAAACAACATTGTTTAGGCAAAGTAAACTACAAAACATACTTACAACAACACAATGTGTCGTATATCGTATAATATCGTATAATATCGTATAATATCGTATTATTATTTAAGACCCATATTTGAATAAAAATTGAAAGAGATAAGTGCTTAAACTATAATATACATAGAATAAGAATTTTCCCTAAAATTCAGCTTTGAATCGAAAGACGCATCGCATACTGAAGTGCGTTTACTTCACATACATACGATATTGCTGACAAATTGATCTGAATTCAAAATGAAAATATGAATTTGAATAAATTTTATTCAGACCAGACATCATGTTCTTCGTTTTCGTGTATTGAGTTCTTAACAAGAATAAATAAATGAAATTTTGTTTGTTTAGAAAATTGTGTATATACCTACATATTTTGTCATATGTGCATTCAATTCGAAATCTAAAATGAAAAAAACTTCCATTTCATCTTGTGTATAAATATAAGGTAGGTATATGATAACAAGGACATTACAGTCAATTATATTAAAAGGACAATATAAGTTTGCAAAGAATTAAATTCAAAAATACATATCTGCAAATTGATATAAGGTTTGTTATTATTATGATTGTTTAAGAATGCAATCATAATATAAAATGTACAAATGAGGGTCAAAGGAAATTGCTATTATGTACGATAACACTGTCGGAATTTAAAAGATATAAATCAGTTATAGGAGATTTTATTTTATACCACCTGTCAAAAATTTGTTTTATTTACGTCAGAATTTGTTTCAAAGTTATCAAGTCGTATAATTGACAAAGTAGAAAGCTATCAATGAGTTGACGGTTGCGTTGACGGTTTACAGTTATAATGGCGGTTGGGTTGACGGTTGCGTTGACAGCTACGTTGACGATTGTGTTGGTGGTAGCGTTGAGGGTTGCGTACACGGTTGCGTTGAGAGTTGCGTTGAAGGTTACGTTGACGGTTGCGTTGACATGACTTTTAGGGTCAAGTTATTGATTATTTATTCGTTGACCGTATAATTAACCTGCAGCCAACACAATTAGGATAGATAGACTGTTCGTCAGCGGTGACTATATTTTAACGTTGCTACAGGAGAATGTTTTTTTTTTGCGTCAACGTAGCCTAAATTTAAATATTCATCAGAGTCTGTAAAAAGGATATTTATGGGGTATTCGATTGATCATCGAAAAGCCTTCAAAACATTTACAAATAACGGTTCTTCCTCTATAAAAGTGCTTTGACTCTAGAATCAATAACAGTTAGGCTTCAAATCGAAATCAAAAAGTAAAACCTTTTTCTGGTGCGATAAATAAAATGTCATTGTTTTGTTTTTTTTTTAAGGTTTTTTTTTTTTTTTTTAATCTGTTGACATCATCGTATTGCCATCCTTTAATGCAATTTGCTTATGACTTTACCGACTGACGTATGTACAATGTAGAATGTACATATATAGAATATTTTTTTTTCAAACGTCAGTCACTTGAAAGCCTACTGATTCTAAGGCTAAAATTTCAGATTTTGTAGATGGTTTTAATTTCATATTCATCGTAAACATTGTCCGTTGGAATTTTACAGTTTATTACTTCACAAATAGAATAAAAACTATGGGCGTCGAAAACGTCATTTGCATCAAAAATGACATTGTAAAATTAAAATTAAACGCAACCTTCAAAAGTCAACTGTTCGAAATCCAAAAACGTACTTTTTATGCAAAAATATTATTTTCGATAACACAATTTGCTTAAGTTCGATAAAATCATTTGCGCGGAATATTCTCCATACAAAAAAATCAAGTTGAGATCAAAAATATTAAACGTGTTCGTAAACGTCAAATGCGTTTGCATCAAGAAAATTAAATTAAGTTATTTAAACAGATTTTGTACAAGCAGAACGATTGCATATTTGACAAAAGAAATATCTGTTTCAAAAAACTACGACGGTTAAATTGACGTTGATTTGACGTTTTCGAAAAAAAAAAAATTAACTCAAAGGTACTTAAATTGCCTTCTCCGGAGTAGTTACTAAAATCTCTTTTTCTTAGAAGTTCTTTAATATATTTAAGTATATTGACAACGAAGCCATCTTATAATCAAATTTGACAGTTTATCGCTTCACAAGTAGAGAACAAACTATATATAGGGTTTTAAGAATTTTTCTTTACAAATGACACCGAAAAACAATCAAATTGCTCTTTTTCTGGGCTAAAAATAAAATATCATTTTTTGACATTTACATATAGTTTTAATTTATTGAAATCCTAGGCACCCTTTGGATAAATTTGACATTTTGAAATTGACAAAAATTCCATCAAAAATTAATGAAGTCAATTCACATTGATCTAAAATAGATATTAACGGTTTCGTGTATTTATCAATGGGAAAAATTATAATAATTATATTGATATTTGCTCTTGTCAATGCAGCTCCAAAAATGTCAACGTGTTTGGATGATTTATTAAATCATGTAATGGTCATTATTTTGCATGTTGATGCGAATTTAAAAATCGCGTTGAAACATATTGTACACGCTTCAAGGTATTTTTGGCACTACTGAATAACGTCAATCGTGTGATTGTCAATGTTTACGCGTTCATTCGATGCAGGTTTATGACGTTGACGTGTGCGTTGAAATTGTGTTGAGCAAATTTTTATGGTGACATAAGTAAACTTACTTTGGTCCATACTTCATATTTTTGTTTCAATTTCAGTTCAAACGTCAAATTTTCAAATGAAAGCATTCAAAGAAAATTGACTGCGTTTGCTAAAAATAAACAATAAATTGGTCGGCGCGACAGCTCGTATAGAAACAGAGCCTAGTGACTTACAACTCTCAATCATTCCTGAGTGCGTGTAGGCAGGAATAGAGGGGACCTACAATTTTCTGCCGAATTCGAACGGCTGGGGTGAGAATCACTTTCTCATGACAAGAGATACTCTTGGAGGATTTGTCAATTCCTCGTAAGAGGCAGTAACCCGTGAAAAACATTTCTGTTTTTAGGTGGCATAGGCTGGGAATCGAATCCAACCAAGGCCTTCGGCGTAACAGTCCAACACACTAACCATTACGCCACGGGATACGGGATACGGGTAGGGTTCCCAACATTTTTTCGATGGAGTATAGTATTTTTCAGAATTAGCCATAAAAATATAGTACTCTTCAAAAAAATATAGTATTCTATAACAATATAGTATTTTATCACAATCCATTTTCAAATTTACATACATAGATGAAAAGTTCAATTTTTATTAATGAGATACTCGATCTGTTTACTTCTTCTCACCATTTTTATAATTGAAAATATTCTTTCTGTGAATGAAGAGAATGTGGGAAAAGGAAAATTTGAAAGATGTTTTTAATTTGAATTTAAACGTTTGACAGCAAGACTCAGGCGCATTCGGATACATGTATAAAATAGAATCTCAAAGTGCAATCAAAGTGTTTGCTGTTTGTTCCTATGATTGATTAATTCAACTTAAATATAGTACTTTTGCGTACTATATATTTCTTTAACAGTATATAGTACACAGACCCGAAATATAGTACAATACTATATATTATAGTACGATTGGGAACCCTAGATACGGGATACGGGATACGGGATACTACACTGCGTTTGCTGCTCAGTTCAAACTCATCGCTGAATGACGTTTGCGATGCGTTTAGAAACTCATAACTTTGTCACCATTTCCTCTTTATCAAATTTTATGAATTGTATGTATAGATATATTGGATCCTTGGATTAGCCGTTTAGAGGGTTAAAAGATTAAAACTGAATACCATTTTTGCCACAAAATAAAATCAACTAATTTTTAACCTTTTTTGGCAAATGTTTTTCAAAGAATAGAACACTTCAATCTCAAGGATTATATTGAACAAAAGAATATTATCTCAAAACCATGAAAATAAAAATCAAATCAATGGAATAATCTTTCAAATCACTTAAGTCATTTCCCAAAGAAAGTATATCTAAACAATATTATGTATTTATATTATATATATGTATAGGTACATAGAACCCGTGTGAAGTTTTAATACCAAAAAATACCTTCAAACTGGAAGATGAAAGCCATTAAGAAGAAGAAAGTTTCAAAATAATGAAAATTAATGTTTAATAACGGCAATCAACTACCTTTCACCCTATAAAGCCTTCTTGTGCCACGCCCCCGTTGGCTGTCAAATTATTGTTTTGTTTGAAAACTTTTCTCATCGGAATTTTTGAAAAGATTTCCAAAGGCATTCTACATTAAACCTATA
This sequence comes from Epistrophe eligans, assembly GCA_951394125.1. Classification (NCBI taxonomy): domain Eukaryota; kingdom Metazoa; phylum Arthropoda; class Insecta; order Diptera; family Syrphidae; genus Epistrophe; species Epistrophe eligans. The sequence continues at coordinate 32,727,987 of OX596029.1, forward strand.
AGGGAAGACGACGACGGACGTGACGGTCGACGGATGGCATGCGACGGAGGCGACAACGACGACGAATACGACGCACGGGATAATCACGGTGGATTTTCCTTTTTGCAATGTTTTTGCTGAATCGCCTTTCTTAATCGAAGTTTGTTTGAAAATTTTAAGGACTAAACTATAATTCTCATTGAAAGATTGTGTCTTAGGTAATAACACAAAAGGCAATTTCAGAAAAGTGAGTGGCGATAGGATGAGGCTTTGTTATAAGGAGATGAGAACACCTACACACAAAACAATAATGAGACGTTCGTCGAATTAAATTCAAGATGAGTTTTTGAAACTTTTCGATATGTGGGATAGGAGTTTTGGAATCCCTTGTCAAAATCTGATTACCCAAAAATTTAGATACATAATCATAATTCATGGCACTACAAGGAATAATTTCAAAAAACACAAACCATAATAGGTTCTGGATTTCTGGCTGTTGTTCTTTTCTTTTCTCTTTGTTGCTTTAAGTTTGGTTGGTTCGGGTGAGTTTTTAGGAATTATATCGCATCAGAAGAAGCTACTTTCTGTCGAGATTGTGTCTATTTTAGCTCTTGATTATTTATTTACACTAAGTTTGGATATAGGTAGAGGATATCTTTTGGGCCGCGATGCGTGTGGGAATGGCGTTGGGTGGTGTTGTTGTTGTTCTTCTTCTTCTTTCGTCGAAGGAATAATTTTGATAGAAAAGTTTTTGTCAGAAACTTTTTTATGCATGATGGAAGAGATTTTAATATGACTGTGGATGATATATTTTAAGGTTAGGCAAAATTATATGTATATATATTCTTTAAGGTGAACCCACATACCGACCTTGTAAATATATATTTATAATGATGTTATCGGGTTGTTGGCTTAGATTTTTCAAATTTGGATTCTATGTAACAATATTGAGTTAACGAACGAAGGGATGATGATGTGATAGGGATGTAAATTATTTACATTAAAGCTTCCTTTTGAGATATTGTTTTTTTTTTTTTTTTTTTTTGTATGATATGCCAAAGAAAATTTACTTATATAGAAAAAAAATACGATAAGAAAAGAGACAAGGCGATTTATGGGATGAAAAATGTTTCGGAACACATCAGTGATGATATCATGGTGATTTCTAACATTTTTGGTATTTTTAATTTGCGGAAGGCGCCAAGAAGATGGAAATGGTATGTAGGTATGCTTCGTTGGACTGGAAATGTGTTGAGAAGGGTTTTATAAATTTTTTCCTTAGACATTTTTTTATTTTTAAAAGAATTTATTTCCTAGATTTTGAATATTAATACAAAATATTATTCGATTGTTGGGAATCGTTTGTGTGAAGACTAAAAAAGAATAGATTTGGTTTAATACGCCATTACAGATATTAAATCACAAATATGGACCGAATTTAAGTCCAAAATTTCAATAAAGAAGGGATAATTAATCAATGGAAACGTGAGACTGTGGCTTAATTCTGTATCAAGATAGCTTCATTCTGAAAATCTTGTTCTTACAGTGATCCTAGAAGTTGATCCTCTAAATTTTACCTTCCAAGATGATATAAAAAATTCAAAATTAGAAATATTTTGTTTTTGTTCTCACCCCATTTCCTCCTATTCATATTTTAGTTTTGAAAAATGACCCTACATAATATATCTCAAATGAACCAAATCCCGATGAACTAACTCCCTAAATCCCAATAAAAAAAATTAAAATTATTATTTATTATTAGATAACGCAAAAATAAATTTGGTTTTTTGCACTTTGAGAAAATTGAAAATTACTAAAACTACTTTTTTAACATTAGAAATGTTTAAACGGAGGCATACAATATAAAAAAATCAAAAAAATATGAAACGCCTAGTAGACAAAGGGGGCGAAACGTGAGGGGAATAAACAAAATAAACAAAATCAACAAAATAAAAAAAATAAACAAACTAAACAAAATAAACAAAATTATTTCGTTCATGCTTTGTTGTTACTAGTTTGAGGAAACAGAAAACGAAGAAGATGATAAAACGGACAGAAAAAAAGGAGAAATGTTCGTAGGAAAAAAATGGGTATGTTTTTGATGATGATTTTTGTGAAATCCGAAAAATATCCGATTTGCGTTTACTTAAATGCTTATATCTTTCGATCCAATTATCCGATTTTCAATATTAAGGTATATAATTAAAGGAAAAATGACTGGCGTGTTAGAGCAAAAAATTTTCAAAATCATTCAAAATTTTATACTAAAAACATGAAAATAAATATCGGACAAATAATTTAATTCAACGAGGAAGTTGATTAAAAAAAAAAAGCATTAAAATACTTTCAACCACCAATTGGCGAGAGGAATATAGTATTCTAAAGCCAGCGGCGGCGGGGAGTTTGTGCAATAAAAAACCACAATCGTGGCAAATTTGCTTCGCGTCGGAAAAAAAATGCTAAATGTTCATATGTACCTACCTAAATTTGTAGTCGGTATAATAATTGTAAAGATACATTGTGTTTGGTTTGGCTTGCTTATAACTTCGGTTCTAATAATCCGTTCATTAAGGTCTTAAAATTTAGCTAGAATATCGGACTACATTTTTTGTATTATATCATTGCACAGTCACATAAAACTATATATGAAAAACCTTATTAAATTGCGTATTTAATAGAAACAAAAATTTAATACAAAACAATAATTTTTTAAACCACATGTATTTGACCCTTTTTAGGAAAGTTATGATGTTGGTACCTATGTTCAGAAAAGTTGCTCAACATTTAAATTTGACATTCAATGTACATACATAAATACATAAAGCTTTTTTCATTTCTAATGTTCCTCAACTATGCTGGAATGGCAAATCGGGTAATTTTTTAAGAGGTTTTTGTTTTTTTTTGCGTGCTTACATGAATACAGTGCCACCACCCAGCATTACGGCGGCGGTGTATAAACAGTGAGGTATGTATGGGGGGCATGCTGCCCCACTGCAACCCTTCTGCTTGGACACACTATAGGATTTGGGGTAGGTGCGAGGATGGGTGTTTGCATTTGAAGAATCTGGATTTAAAAAAACTTTGAATTTATCCTATATAACTAATGTCAACATCTGTTTTCTAAATATATACGTGGCCCAAAGTTTCACATTTAGAATTTTCAGACACGTTGGATGCTGGCACTCTTTCGCCGAAAAACTAAAAATGAACTAACTCACACTTTTTTTTAAATTTGGGATTTAGTTCCTTGGGATTTATTTCATAATGAACTACATATGTAAGTCTCAAATGAAGTAACTCCTACATTTATGCACTAAGTCCCAACGAAATTTTGGTGGGAATTAGTTAATTTTGGCTGTTGGGAGTTAACTTCTTTGAGAGTTAGTTCGTATGGCCTTGAAAAATATATAGGCTTAAAGTGATTCTTGAAGTTCAGTATCTAAATAAATAAAATACAAAAAGATTTTTTTTTTTAAATCCGATGTCATATTTTAATTTTTTACCCCATTTCACCCTATATACAGTGAAAATTTGAAAAAAATTATCTCTAAACCATCCTCAATATATGACCTTTTGCACACAAAAATAATTTTTTAAATTAGATATCTGGCTTCTGAGATTATACCGGACAAACAAAATAAAAAAAAACCAAAGAATTTTTCCGGTAAATTTAAATTAAATAAATTATATTTTATTTATTGAAGGTATCTACTCTCCAGATGTGGGTTTACAAGTAAAATCGATCGGGTTTTTATCAAGATCAATATTAATATTTTTAAACATAATGTATACTAAAATCGACTATGACAATTTGATGATCAGGCAAGTTCTTTTTTATAAATTGGAAATTTTATTAATTGAATCTCATGAGATCCAAGCATGACATGTACCTATAACTTTTTTCAATTACACCTACTGCCACACCCAGCTTTCTTATATTTTGATATCCTTCAATGTATTATAAAGAATACTTTGAAAACTAGGTAGTGCTGTGAAGGATAACAGAGTTTACCTAGCCTAATACAAAATACCAAATAATAGCAAAAAGGAAAAAAATATGTTTGTGCTTGCTTTTTTTTAATAGTCGGTCTTCCCAGGTAGAATCTACCATTTTATGAGAAGCAATAATATATGTATTTTCGTTAGCCACACCATAAGATTAAATCTTAGGTTATAATTTAATTTTAATGCTAAACAGTTAAGAGGGTTGCCAATCCTGTACTACAACTTGAGAGAATGTTACAAATCCTTCAAGAGTTATTCTTAGTTAAAGTGACTCTTAGGTATTTTAGCTCTTGAAATTCGGATTTTGCAGAACATTTTGGACCTCTCAGCCTTGTAAAAAAATACGACACACAAAATATATTTTTTTGCACTCTAAGTTAAAGTGTTAAATGTTCACACTTCCTAAAATAGTATTCTGACTGTCTAATAAAAATATTTCTGATGTGATAATTTACATAAATACTTAAAATATCGAAACTATTTTTGGACATGAACTTTGAATAAAGAAATCAGCACGTAAAATATATTGTTTATTTTTCTATCACCAAAAATAGATCCATCAATCAAAAAAAAAAAAAAAAAAAACTAAATAAATAAATATGAATATATGATAAGCTGATATAGGGTTTAACAATCCGAGTCTATATTTATAAAAATATGGTCCTTCATCATTTATTTAACAGTCCTATTTTTATTCCTCGATTATATACAAATCACAAAAAAAAATATTATATTTATTTTTTCACAAAAATTTCCTACTCTCTCTCTCTCCCTCTTTCTGTCTCTCTCTGTTAAATTCCTCAAACACTTATCCTGAAATCAAAATGAAACACACATCAAATTCTCTGCATTGTATGAGTAGAATTAGGAGTAATTTATTATCCCTAATCCTACATTACTCATTCGTTCAAGTTATGGATGGGGTATACAGAACGTAGGAAATCGCGTACTATATATATATAGTCGCAACTCGCAACACAAATCATTCATCACTCTCGAAACTCACATCCTAACATAACAAAAAGAAAAAAAACAAAAAAAAAAAAACAAACAAACAACAGTGAAACGCAAAAGATTACAATTGTCAGCATAAATCACAAAAACTCTGAATATTTGTATCCTTTCGAGAAACTAATTCCATGTCCATCGTCCTTTAACAAAAAAAAAATATACAAAAAAAAAATAAATAAAATAAATGCAAGAATCAAGAATTTATAATAAACTTTTTTTTTTTTTTAATTTCTTGTATATTACAAATTAAAAATAATACCACATAGGTAGAAAGTTGCAATAGTAGACACATATACAAAGTTAGACACGTGTTTTAATTCGTCGCTGTCATTGTCGTGCGTCTTCGGTCGTCCTTTTGGCCGGAAATTATATTTTGTATCGCGCGAGCATTTTTAATTCCTCTTTTACTAACAAAGAATAAACAACCAGGCAACAGGAAAACTTTTAATTACATTTTAAAAGATATACCAATAATAGAGGAAAGAGGGTAGGTATTTAATATCATCTCCTACACTTGGAAAAAAGTATAGGTAGGATATTTATAATGATATACCAATATGTTAAAGTTTATATTATGCCTAGAAAAAATTAGACAAACAAACAACAATTCGGTGGAGCGATTTAATTTGGCGTCTTAAGCTCATTCTATAAGGATCAATTCAAGTAATTTAAATTTAAGAATAGTGGGCGTGGTAGTAGGCGGTATAAGTAACATATTTCATGCTTTACATTAATGAGAGCTTAATTAAAAATTTAATAGGAAGAAATCTAGAATACGATAAAGTGGGTATGACAATGAATGGATTTTACGACTTTCCATCACGAAAAGAACTTTAAAAATTTCAACGAAATTGGCTTAGTAGTTTGCGAGTCTATAAGCCTCATATCAACTTACTTTCCCTTTCATACATTTTTATATATAGATAGACTAATTAAAAACACTTCGCAGCGCCTTCTATTAAACTTTATGACAAACTACAAAATTTTAATTTTCAAAGAAAAAACTTGATCATGGCTGTGTGCCAAACTATTTTAAAAAATCCATCGTGACACCAATATTCAAAAAAGGTGATCGCACAGTTTCCGCTAACTATAGAGGAATATCCTTGTTGAACACATCAATGAAAATTCTCACAAAGATCCTCTACAAAAGACTATACAACTGGGTACAAATAAACAATCTCTTGCGTGAGTCTCAAGCTGGGTTCCGCAAAAACTATTCAACAATAGACCAAATCTACACACTTACCAGCATTGCGGAAATTTTTATCAAAGATAAAAAGAAATTGTACGCATTCTTTATTGATTTCTAAGCGGCTTTTGATACCATAGACAGGAAAGCTCTGATGCTTAAGCTCTACAATAAAGGTATCTCAACGAAATTTGGACGTATTCTGGAAACATTGTACGACTCTACAACTTCTGTGCTCGCGTTCAAAGATAATTTATCCGAACCCTACGAGGTAGAAATAGGTTTAAGACAGGGATGTAACTTAAGTCCCCTATTATTCGCTCTCTTCATAGACGACATCGAGGATGTTTTACAAGGTGGAGCAACAGTTACTGCAAATCTACTGGTAAAAACCTTGAAGTTCGCGGACGATATTGTGGTGTTTGCTGAAACGCCTGAAAGTCTCCAATTGATGATAAACAGAATATCTGAGTACTGCAACAAATGGAGGCTTCAGGTAAACCTCAGCAAATCTAAAGTAATGATTTTCCGTAACGGTGGAGGCCGGAACTGTCACAACGAAAGCTGGAGATACGATAACCAAAGAATTGAAGTAGTTAGTGATTATAATTACCTTGGAGTCAAAATATCGAGAAACCTTAATCTCAGGAACCATATGACAGAAAAACTCGCCAAATCGAAAAATGCTCTAAACGCAACTTGGAAATCCGTGATGCAGAATAAGGATGTTAGCTTCAAAACCAAATTCCGTATTTTCGAAACAACAGCCAAGGCCATAATGTGCTACGCCGCTCAGGTATGGGGTCATACAGAATTTGATGAAGTAGAACAACTCTTAAGATATTTTCTAAAGAGAACGTTGAGACTTCCAAGCTGTACAGCAAACCACATTCTCATGCTCGAGACAGGACTCGCTCCTGTATTCATCTCAACGCTGAAAATGCAGGTGGACTACATATTGAAAACGGTAAACATGGAGGAGAACAGACTTCCCAGAAGACTAACTATGGTTATCTTAAGAAGAAAATTGTCCTGGTTCGACACCTGGCGTAACTTGGCTACCTACTGCGGCCGTCAACTCATCCTCGATGAAAACATAGGACGATGGAAAGCTGATCTCTATGACCTGATCAGTACAGTAGATAATAGGAAAAGAGATGAGTTCGTTGTTAGAGCTAGGCAATCAACAAATAGGCTCATATACGCAAGGCTTGACTACAACCTGTCAACTGAAAGCTATTTCAAAGAAGAGTACTCAACCGCCCTCATGTCACTCGTTTTAAAAACAAGAGGAGAGTTGCTGTCACTTAACTTTATGCCACATAGAGACGATCGTCCAGAAATCTGTAGTCTATGCAACCAGGGAGCAAGAGAGGACATCCATCACTTCCTTGGCAAGTGCCCTATTTTAAGGGAAACTCGCAGTAGCGTTTTTGGAAAAAGTGAACTTAGTGAAGATGAGATGTTTGGTATACTCAACGGAGGAGTTTGGAAATCATTGTTTCAATATGTGAAGCTGGCGCTGTATTATAGAAACCGAATTATAGAGGAACTATTTTGATAAAAAAATTAAAATAAAAAAAAAAAAAAAATATTAAACAAAATAAAATATGTATAACTTCTATTAACTTTATGATTTAATTGTCAACTGGCAGACGGCTTAGGCCATGCTCAAAAATGAATGTTTATTACTAAATAATATTTTGTACATCTTAAAGAATAATAAATCATTTATTAATCTAATCTAATCTAAGAAAAAACTTAAATATACGAAAAGTAGGTGTGGAAGTAGGCGGACTTTAAAGAAAAAATACATAGGTATGTCATGTTTTAGGTTCAAGAGATTTTAATAACAAAATTTCCTCTTTCTAGGGATTTGAAAGAAGAAATCTCAGATATAAGAAAAGTGGGCGTGTTAATAGACGGATTTCCAAAACAAACTATGTATATATGTTAGGTTTTAGGTCAAGAGAGTTATATTATTAACTAGCCGATTCGCCCGTAGCTTCGCTAACGTATATTTTAATAGTATATATATTAAAATAGTATATATATTAAAATAGTATATATATTAAAATAGTATATATATTTTAAAATAGTATATATATTAAAAAATAGTATATATATTTTAAAATAGTATATATATTGAAATAGTATATATATTAAATAGCATAACGTAATAATTTATCTTTATTTTAAGACATTAATCATTTAAATCTGACCATTAGAACTAAAGTTAATTATAAATCTAACTAAAACCTTAATCTTAATGATTCGATTCGATTATTAGAACAGAAGCTATAAGCCAAAAACCAAACCACATTTTTACTGACACAATTATGCCAGAAACGTTGTATACTTTTAGGAGAATAGCACACTTTTTGCTTATTATTATCTTTATTTTAATACATTAATCATTTAAATCTGACCATTAGAACTAAAGTTAATGATAAATCTAACTAAAACCTTAAAATAATTAAAAAACTAAACCAAATATTTGCTTATTCGACAAAAATCGATTGCGGGTCCTGTCCCGCTCACGCAACTCCGTTGCTCCGCTTAGGGTATGTTCAGTCGCCAGGCAGGCGCCAATGTCAACAGTTAACTGGGACGACAGTAGATATCTTAATTTTAAGATCTTAACCTTGAAAATCTATCCATTAGAACTCAAGTTATAAATCTTAAACCTGTAGGTATATAGGTATGCCGGAATAAGTCACTTCACTTACAATTTCTACCTCTATCCTGATAATTTACCTAAACTTAACCTTAAACTTGAAGATCTGATGCATAATGTACCTACCTAACCTACCTATCTATTTATGTTTTATTAATTTTTTTATTAAAAATTTGTATTCATTTAATTTTAAATTATTATTTAACGATAAATAAATAAGCAATCACGTTTTTTGCATACACTTGAATGTAATCGCAGTGAATTTTTAACTCAATAAATAAACTTGACATTATACCTTCATTTTGAGACCTTAATCTTAAAGATCTGATTATTAGAACCGAAGTTATAAGTAAGTCAATCAAACCAGCCAATCGACCATATTATGTACCTACGTATCATTTTCTTTAAATTTTCAGTTTAAATAAAAAAACAGTCAAAATAATTACTTTTTTCACATACAACTTTATGTGATCGCAATGATTTTTCAACTCAATAATTTAGCCTGACATCTAACCTTCATTTTAAGACCTTAATCTTAAAGATCTGATTATTAGAACCGAAGTTATAAGTAAGTCAATCAAACCAGCAAATCGACCATATTATGTACCTACGTATCATTTTCTTTAAATTTTCAGTTTAAATAAAAAAACAGTCAAAATAATTACTTTTTTCACATACAACTTTATGTGATCGCAATGATTTTTCAACTCAATAATTTAGCCTGACATCTAACCTTCATTTTAAGACCTTAATCTTAAAGATCTGATTATTAGAACCGAAGTTATAAGTAAGTCAATCAAACCAGCCAATCGACCATATTATGTACCTACGTATCATTTTCTTTAAATTTTCAGTTTAAATAAAAAAACAGTCAAAATAATTACTTTTTTCACATACAACTTTATGTGATCGCAATGATTTTTCAACTCAATAATTTAGCCTGACATCTAACCTTCATTTTAAGACCTTAATCTTAAAGATCTGATTATTAGAACCGAAGTTATAAGTAAGTCAATCAAACCAGCAAATCGACCATATTATGTACCTACGTATCATTTTCTTTAAATTTTCAGTTTAAATAAAAAAACAGTCAAAATAATTACTTTTTTCACATACAACTTTATGTGATCGCAATGATTTTTCAACTCAATAATTTAGCCTGACATCTAACCTTCATTTTAAGACCTTAATCTTAAAGATTGTTACGGTAAAATTATCCGTAACAAAAATCATTCTTCCGGTTTCCCTATCCTAGATTCCTTTCTTCCCAATTTTCTTTTACAGGTGTTTCTTTCAATTTACTGAGAGAGAGAAGGGCAGCCATGGTCCATCAGCCATCGGTTCACTCACTCAGTAACTTGAAGAAACAAAATATCTAGATGTTTTTGTATTTGACATTGGTCTGTTGAAACCACTAACCTAAGGCGTGGGTGACAGTTGGTCCCGAACGCACATACTAATTACAGACGGGCAGTCTGTTTAACCAAAAAGAAGCACGGACGACAGTTTGTCTCCGATGCTGATGTTACTCTTTGTGAGAATGGCCTAGTGCCCAACCTATCTTTAAAATCATATTTTGTACAAGATGGAAGGCTATAGTCTTATCCCTAATTCCCTCAAATCTAACAAAAGCCCACCGAAGTAGTTTTCTTTTGGAACCGCAAGTAGGGAAATAATTGCCAACTATCTTTCCAAAGTTTTAGTATTTGGTTGTTCACTTTTCCTTTTCGTTGCTCTAAACTCTCCTTTCATTTTCTTGGGTTTTGTTATAAATTTGGAGGGGACAAATGTTTTGCTCATTCGAAATTGGATTGTTGATGTTTTCGATACTTTCTTTTTCTCTTAATTTTCTCTTCGAAATTATGAAAATAGGGGGAAAATGGCTGAATGCGTTCATTGCTTTCGCCGCTCCTGGGAGCGAAACCAGCGGTCGGCGAATGCCATGATGACGATGCATAGCCAGGGTGATATACAGGTGCGAGTAAGCAGGACCGCTGGATTTCGACAACGGTGGCGCACTCCAGCAAATTAGCTGAGTGTTGCTGACAAATGACGTGATCGAAGTCCGCGGATTCCAATTGGCTGAAAGCAATGGGGATCAGGAAAAGAAGAGGTTCGGACAGACATCGAAAAATCTGAAAGAACACTTCTTGACTGAAGAGACAGAGTGTGAGTTCGATCGAAGAGGAAATTTTAAAAGAGAAAAGAAAAGTGGAGAAAGCTTAAGAATTTAATTTCGAAATTAGTGCAGGAATTAAAAGTTAAAATTGGAAATTGATTTCGGAGGGAGGAAATCAAAGGATAGTGCGACAGAGAAAATTTAAAGGAAAAGTGTTACAGGAAGAATTATAGAGGAAAGGAAGTTGGCGATTTAGTTGGTGGAAAAGGAAACCAAAAAAAAGATAAGTAGAGTGTTTGTTTAATTAGTGTATTTTCTTGATTTATTTTCTTGTTATTCGGTGGCTAAATTGAGCCTATTTTTAATAATTCGGTTGGCTTTTGTTCCGTTGGTTATTCCTGAAATTACAGGACTCGCGACCCCGTTAATTTTATCTTTGTTTTATTCGGGACAAAGAGATAGCGTTCCATCTTACGGAATCAAAATTTCCACTATCCTTTTGTTAAAACTGTTTAAAAGATCTTGGGTTTTAGCCCTACTTTACTGCAAGGTTTCCCAAGCAAGTAGGTTTAAATAGAAATAAAATCATTTCAGTTCCTATTCGGAAAAATTATATTTTGTCTTTTATTATTTTAAAATTGCTTTCACCGTCGGTTCCGCTTCAAAGGTTTGCAATTTCCTTGTTCTTCAAAAAAAAAATTGCTGGCGCCCTCTTTTTATATTTCAGATACTACGCCCCTGTGGCGATCGGAAAATTAATTCCATTTCGAATTAATCGACAAAAAAAGGTAATAATATTTATTAAATTTAATATTGGAACCCACCCCTAATTTGAGCTAGTCGTGGTGGTAGCATTCAAGTGCTACCTTGTGTTGCACTTTTCCCTGTTCGAATTCGAACAAACTTTCTTTTTTACCATTCCTCTTTGGTTTGACATCCGTCTAACAAACCAAAGTCATAAGTCGGGTTTATTTCGTTTTCGCCGCCGGTCATCTCGTGTTCGTGTTAATTAAAAAAGAAATATAATATTATATTAAATTCGTTGATCGTTATTTCGCGTCGGGAAAAAGTGTAACAATTGGCACCCAAACGTGGGGCTTGTATTAAATTTGAATAAAAACATTAAAAAAAAAATAACCGCGGTGAAAGAAAATATTGTTCCCCATTTACAAATTTGTAATTTCTATTGCGATTGGTGTTTTAATTAATTTAGGGAAGTTTCGTTTAATTTGTTTTGTTCTTTTTTACTTTTTTTTGTTTTTTTTTTCTTTTCCCAGATAAATAAAAATAATTGTGGTATAATTGCAAAAAAAATCTAGCTGACAGGAGTGCCCTATAAAGTGATCAAAGTTGGTGTTATTTTACAGCTGAAGGTAAAATAGTGTTGAATAAATTGTGGAAAAAAAATTTCTTTTCAAAGAGTGAGTACCTACCCATTTTATAATCATTTTAATTGCAAATTGATTTACATTTTATATATACATATATATATACATATATGCATATTCTTAAAATTTCGGTGGTTAAATTTTTATTACGGTGTCCATATACAAAAATACCCTGTTTGAATTGTGTACATAGGTGACTTATATACTTGTCTCCCTTTCGCAAGTATACCTACGGTTTTATAATAACTTCTAATACATTTTTTTTCTTCATATAAAATTTACTTCTATTTGATGTTTACATCTTTGCTGCTAGCATTTTGTTTTTTTTTGCTTTGAATTTGATTTTTTTTTTCCTTCCAAAAGTGATCAAATTCTGGTGTGACCATATTTAGGGTGATAATCCGAAATTATATTTTTTTTTGTTGTGAACTTTTTTTTTGCTTGCGAGTTTTAATTTGTTTTTCTTTTTTTTCTGAAGTGTTGGAAAATATTTTATTCAACACCTAGTACAGTGTCGTTCAAAAATTTCGCTACAATTTGCTTTTGGTAAAACTACTTAGAAGGAATTTTTTGTTGTTGTTGATTTAATTTGAATTATTTTATTGAATTATATTATTGTAAAATACAGCTACCATTATCAACTGGGTGTTGATTTGGTGCTTTGCTTACATAGTTTTTTATTATTTTTCGGTTTGTTTTTTTTTATTGCGCGAATATAAATAAAGCAATTAACTGGGCGTTGATTTTGTGCTTTATCGTATCGAGTTATTTTCTTTAAATTTTCTTTTCTGTAATTTATCGAGGTACAAGATAAAATCAACTGGGTGTTGATTTTGTTTATTTTTATAACTCTTTTTGTCGTTTTTGATTATAAATAAATTTGTAAAGATTTTTCGTAGTTTTATTTTATTACTCTCAATAGGTACAACAATCAACTGGGTGTTGGTTCTGTACAAATATTTTGATAAATCGGTTCTCTTTTTTTTTGCCTTTCGTAGTTTATACTTTGCAATATGGATGTGAATAGGTTAAGTAAAGAGGAACTCGTTTATGAGTTAAAGGCTCGGGGTCTTAAGGAAGGGACGGTAGATAATATGAGGATGACGTTGAGAGCATCGCGTACTCTGGAACGGTCGGGTTCTATTTCGAGTGAAAGCCCTCACTACCCATTCTCATTTGAGGAAGATGTGAAGGCAGTTCAGGCTAAGATTGTAGAGATTAGGGATCTTTTGAAAACTCCGCCGAAAAACCCAAAGTCAGGAGATTACTTAAAGGTGTTGACTAAAATCGAATGGTCTTTAGGTAGAATAAATAAGGCAAAGGCAGAATCTTCCGAAGAGGTCAATAATGTGGCCGATATTAAGGGGGAGTTATTGTTGCTCATGGCAACGTTAATTGAAGGGGGTGAGGATGCACCCCAAGAAAAGTGTAAAGAAAAAGAAAAAGAGAAAGAAAAGGAAAACGAAAACGAAAAAGAAAACACGTCGACAGCAGGCCTGGATGCGTTGCCAACTGCACATGTTGGCCAACGTGCGAGTTCAGGATTTCAACTACAGGGCGAACCCTGTGACCGGAATCCTGAGCGTATTGAAAAGTGGAACATAAAATTCTCTGGTGAGCAGTGTGGCTCATCAGTGAATTCTTTTATAGAAAGAGTTGAGGAGCTTAGGGAATCTCGTGGAGTTTCGGAGGCGAGGGTTTTCAGGTCAGCAGTTGATCTTTTTACCGGGAAGGCGCTTCTTTGGTTTAGGGCGGTTAAGGATACTATAACTACATGGAAAGAGTTAGTTAGGGAGCTGAAGTTGGAGTTTTTACCCTCCAACTATGATGATCTCTTGTTGGATGAGGTCAGGCGTCGTACCCAGGGTAGAGATGAGACAATGGGTATGTACATTGCTCTCATGCAGACCCTTTTTAAAAGATTCTCTGAGCCGTTGAGTGAGAATAGAAAATTATCTATTCTCATGAAGAACATAGCTCCTTTCTACCAGACGCAATTGGGCTTGGCTGATATCAAGTCAGTCAATGAACTGGTTGCGTTGGGTAGGAAGTTAGAGACAATTAGGTCTAATGTGGAGTCTTTTATCCCTCCTCCTACTGGTCGCAACAGGCAAGCTTTGGAGCCTGATGTTGCATATATTGCCTCCGTTCAGGAAGCAACGGTTGCAGTTGATCGTAACCCACCACCATCTAATAGGACCATTCGTTGTTTCAACTGCAACAGGGAAGGTCATTTTTCAAACCATTGTTCCGCTCCTAGGCGTTGTTTTGGGTGTGGTACTACAGGTACTACACATCGTAACTGCAGGCGTTGTTCGGGAAACGGGCAACGGACTCTTGGGCCAGCAGGTCAAGAGCGCCGTCGGAACTAGTTAGGTCGCCTGCTGACGACCAGCTGGCAGATAAAGTTAGGTTAGGTTTCACTTTGGATAGTAGTGGGGACGATAGACGTCCATATTTAGGAGTAAACATTTACGGGATCAGGTTTTTAGGGCTTTTAGATTCAGGAGCATCGCGAACGATAATTTGTAGGGACGTTTGGAGAGTTCTTAAAGATTTAGGACTACAGGTAGACAAATCAAATGATACGCAGGTTCATTTAGCAGATGGTGCAGGTGTAGGAGTTTTAGGAGTTGTAAATCTACCCATTGTTGTCGAAAGTAAATCGGTTTTGATAGAATGTTTAGTTATACCCTCCCTCCCGCATGCGATGATACTCGGTGCAGATTTTTGGGCACTGTCGGGAATCGTCCCGGATCTTCGATCACGCATGTGGAGTTTTTCGAGCCAAGAGATGGTGGCTTCGATAGAAACAACGTCTATCACAGAGGAGTCTGAGTTAGATGAGGATCAAAGGGGCAAACTAAATTCTTTGATTGAAAATTTGTTTAGAGATATGCCAGAAGGGCTAGGAGTGACAACAATGGTAGAACATATTATTAGGACATCGACAGAACCTATTAAGCAGCGGTACTATCCGGTATCACCAGCAATGCAGGTGCATATCGATAAGGCTCTTAACGAGATGTTAGAAGAGGGGGTAATTGAGAAGTCAAATAGTCCTTGGGCTTCTCCAATAGTTTTGATTAAAAAGAAAGATGGTACGTTTAGGTTCTGCGTCGATTATAGGAAACTTAATCAAGTTACAGAAAGAGATGCTTATCCACTTCCGATCATTTCAGCCATTTTAGATAAACTTAGGAATGCAAAATTTTTAACTTCGCTAGACATTAAGTCAGCATATTGGCAGATTCCCATGGCGGAGGAATCTCGCAAGTTTACAGCCTTTACGGTACCAGGTAGGGGACTTTTTCATTTTAAAAGAATGCCATTCGGCTTACACAACGCTCCTGCTACGTGGCAGAGGTTTATAGATAGTGTTTTAGGACCTGAACTGGAGCCATACGTTTTTGTATATCTGGACGATATTATTATCGTTACAGATACATTCGAGAAACATCTCGAAATTCTTAATGAAGTTTTTAGAAGATTACATGAGGCAGGCTTAAAAGTAGGTCGGGAGAAATGCAACTTTTGCAGACCCTCTCTAAAATTTTTAGGTTACGTGGTTGATCGAAACGGGTTACATGTTGACCCGGAGAAAGTGGAGAGTATGGTAAGAATACCTGCACCCAAAAATGTTAAAGAAGTTAGGAGTTTTGTAGGGACAGTTTCGTGGTACAGGCGCTTCGTACCAAATTTTGCAACATTACTTAGGCCCTTAACAGATTTGCTTAAGAAAAGCAAAAAGTTCGTCTGGACTCAGGAATGCGAAGATTGCTTTAGAAAAGCTAAGGAATGCTTAATTACGGCTCCCATTCTGACATGTCCCGACTTTAATCTTCCATTCGTGGTCCAAACAGACGCGTCTGATTTCGGCATCGGGGCCGTACTAACACAGACATTTGAGGAGGGGGAAAAAGTAATATGTTACTTAAGTAGGTCTCTTAATAGAAACGAGAGGAACTACTCCACTACTGAAAAGGAGTGTTTAGCAGTTTTGTGGGCAGTTGAAAAGTTGCGGCCGTACATCGAAGGAGTTCGTTTCACGGTCGTAACGGATCATTACTCATTGATTTGGTTGAGTAATCTCAAGGACCCACAGGGTAGACTTGCACGCTGGGCAGTAAGGCTTCAGCAGTTTGACTTTCAGATCATTCACCGAAAGGGTAAAGATCATGTCGTTCCGGACATGTTATCTCGGGGAGTTCCAGTAGTGGCTGGGATTTCAGATGAGGATTCTGACCCTTGGGTAGCAAAAATGATTCGGGAAGTTGAGTCAAACCCGTTAGCTTTTCCTACCTGGAGGGTAGATCAGGGCCGTTTGTACAAATTTGTAAAATCGAATCATGTGATGGTACATGAAGGTAACGATGAGTGGAAATTAGTAGTGGGTAGGAAAGATAGGTTAGGAGTTCTTCAAGAATGTCATGACAGTCCGTTAGCTGGACATATGGGAGTTAGGAAAACTTTCGCTAGAGTAGGAGCAAAGTACTATTGGCCTAAGATGAGAGGAGATATAACTAAATATGTTAGAAAATGTAGGGTATGTCAACAAGTGAAACCAATCAATGATAAGCCAGCCGGTCTTATGACTGAAAGAGTAGGAGCATCTTCTCCATGGGAGATGATAAGTGTGGACTTAGTGGGTCCTCTACCCAAGTCTAGTAAAGGTTTTATGTACATCCTCACAGTAGTAGATTATTTAACGAAATTTCCGTTACTTTTTTCATTAAGGTCTGCAACTGCAAAGGCAGTGTGCAAAGAGCTAGAAGATAATGTTTTTCTTTTGTTTGGGGTTCCGAAAATTGTCATTTGCGACAACGGCCCTCAGTTTAAGAGTAGGGAACTTAGAACACTCTGTGAAGGATATTCGTCGAAGATTAGGTTTACTCCGCATTATCATCCCCAGGCTAATCCTGCGGAGAGGATTAACCAGATCATAAAAACTACGTTGAGGGCATATGTTTCGGAGAATCACCGAAGTTGGGATTCTCAGCTAGCAAAAGTGGCATGTGCCATCCGTACATCCCAACATGAAGTTTTAGGAGTTACACCATATTATGCTAATTTTGGAAAGGAAATGTCTACTAGTGGTCAGGTTACAATAGGGATTAGTAATGAGGTTTTAGATAAAGACAATGGTGTACAATCAGTAGGAGATATAGGAGATAGATTTAGAAAACTTAGGGCTGATATTGCTGCCAAATTAAGGGCAGCGAGTAAGAAATCAGCAGGTGCATACAACCTCAGAAGGCGAGATGTTCAATATCTCCCGAATGATGTTGTATGGCGGAGAAATTTTGTCCTATCAGACGCTGCAAATTATTATGCGGCTAAGTTGGCACCAAAATTTGTGGGCCCGTTTAAAATCAGGAAAAGATTGTCTCCTTGGACCTATGTCCTTGAAGACGAAAATGGTAAAGATCGTGGCACTTGGCACATAAAAGATCTGAAACCTTTCAATTCACTATCCGAAAATGATAAAGTCTAAAAAGTCCCAAGTAAAGTAAAGTAAAATAAATTAAAGTTCCGTTTGTTTTCGTTTATTTTTTTTAAATTTTGTTTGCCTTCTACATTTTGTTTTTGATTGCTTATTTTTATAATAGACTACCATATTTGGTCTGATGGTTTTCCTTCCTGTGTTGTTTTGTTTACCCAGTTGATCCACATAAAATCGCTTATTTTTCTTCAAAAACTAAGCAATCTTCCGAGGAGGAAAGGGTGGGATTTGTTACGGTAAAATTATCCGTAACAAAAATCATTCTTCCGGTTTCCCTATCCTAGATTCCTTTCTTCCCAATTTTCTTTTACAGGTGTTTCTTTCAATTTACTGAGAGAGAGAAGGGCAGCCATGGTCCATCAGCCATCGGTTCACTCACTCAGTAACTTGAAGAAACAAAATATCTAGATGTTTTTGTATTTGACATTGGTCTGTTGAAACCACTAACCTAAGGCGTGGGTGACAGTTGGTCCCGAACGCACATACTAATTACAGACGGGCGGTCTGTTTAACCAAAAAGAAGCACGGACGACAGTTTGTCTCCGATGCTGATGTTACTCTTTGTGAGAATGGCCTAGTGCCCAACCTATCTTTAAAATCATATTTTGTACAAGATGGAAGGCTATAGTCTTATCCCTAATTCCCTCAAATCTAACAAAAGCCTACCGAAGTAGTTTTCTTTTGGAACCGCAAGTAGGGAAATAATTGCCAACTATCTTTCCAAAGTTTTAGTATTTGGTTGTTCACTTTTCCTTTTCGTTGCTCTAAACTCTCCTTTCATTTTCTTGGGTTTTGTTATAAATTTGGAGGGGACAAATGTTTTGCTCATTCGAAATTGGATTGTTGATGTTTTCGATACTTTCTTTTTCTCTTAATTTTCTCTTCGAAATTATGAAAATAGGGGGAAAATGGCTGAATGCGTTCATTGCTTTCGCCGCTCCTGGGAGCGAAACCAGCGGTCGGCGAATGCCATGATGACGATGCATAGCCAGGGTGATATACAGGTGCGAGTAAGCAGGACCGCTGGATTTCGACAACGGTGGCGCACTCCAGCAAATTAGCTGAGTGTTGCTGACAAATGACGTGATCGAAGTCCGAGGATTCCAATTGGCTGAAAGCAATGGGGATCAGGAAAAGAAGAGGTTCGGACAGACATCGAAAAATCTGAAAGAACACTTCTTGACTGAAGAGACAGAGTGTGAGTTCGATCGAAGAGGAAATTTTAAAAGAGAAAAGAAAAGTGGAGAAAGCTTAAGAATTTAATTTCGAAATTAGTGCAGGAATTAAAAGTTAAAATTGGAAATTGATTTCGGAGGGAGGAAATCAAAGGATAGTGCGACAGAGAAAATTTAAAGGAAAAGTGTTACAGGAAGAATTATAGAGGAAAGGAAGTTGGCGATTTAGTTGGTGGAAAAGGAAACCAAAAAAAAGATAAGTAGAGTGTTTGTTTAATTAGTGTATTTTCTTGATTTATTTTCTTGTTATTCGGTGGCTAAATTGAGCCTATTTTTAATAATTCGGTTGGCTTTTGTTCCGTTGGTTATTCCTGAAATTACAGGACTCGCGACCCCGTTAATTTTATCTTTGTTTTATTCGGGACAAAGAGATAGCGTTCCATCTTACGGAATCAAAATTTCCACTATCCTTTTGTTAAAACTGTTTAAAAGATCTTGGGTTTTAGCCCTACTTTACTGCAAGGTTTCCCAAGCAAGTAGGTTTAAATAGAAATAAAATCATTTCAGTTCCTATTCGGAAAAATTATATTTTGTCTTTTATTATTTTAAAATTGCTTTCACCGTCGGTTCCGCTTCAAAGGTTTGCAATTTCCTTGTTCTTCAAAAAAAAAAATTGCTGGCGCCCTCTTTTTATATTTCAGATACTACGCCCCTGTGGCGATCGGAAAATTAATTCCATTTCGAATTAATCGACAAAAAAAGGTAATAATATTTATTAAATTTAATATTGGAACCCACCCCTAATTTGAGCTAGTCGTGGTGGTAGCATTCAAGTGCTACCTTGTGTTGCACTTTTCCCTGTTCGAATTCGAACAAACTTTCTTTTTTACCATTCCTCTTTGGTTTGACATCCGTCTAACAAACCAAAGTCATAAGTCGGGTTTATTTCGTTTTCGCCGCCGGTCATCTCGTGTTCGTGTTAATTAAAAAAGAAATATAATATTATATTAAATTCGTTGATCGTTATTTCGCGTCGGGAAAAAGTGTAACAAGATCTGATTATTAGAACCGAAGTTATAAGTAAGTCAATCAAACCAGCAAATCGACCATATTATGTACCTACGTATCATTTTCTTTAAATTTTCAGTTTAAATAAAAAAACAGTCAAAATAATTACTTTTTTCACATACAACTTTATGTGATCGCAATGATTTTTCAACTCAATAATTTAGCCTGACATCTAACCTTCATTTTAAGACCCTAATCTTAAAGAACCGAGTATTAGAACAGAAGCTATAAGCCAAAAACCAAAAACCAAACCAACAATATCAACCCTTTTCCACTTCACAAGTCACTGACACAATTATGCCAGAAGCTTTGTATACTTTTAGGGGCATAGCACATTTTTTTCTTTATATAATGCTCTTAGGTTAGTATTTTGAATTTATATTCAAAAATCAATGAAAATAATGACGTTTTTCACATACACATTTATGTTATCTCAATGATTTTTAACTTCAATTATTTAGTCTAACATTTTACCTATATTTTAAGACCTTAATCTTAATGATCCGATTATTAGAACAGAAGTTATAGGCAAACCAAACCAACCATAGCGTACCTACCTTTACAAATTATTATACCGACTACAAATGTACATACATATCTACTACAAATATACATACCTACTATATTGTTGTATAAATATAGCATTTTTTTGACGATAACGAAACAAATTCCCCTAGAATGTGATTTTTTATTGCACACACTCTGCCGGCTTTAGAATACTATCTCCCTCTCGCCAGTTGGTATTTTAATGTTTTTTTTTTGTTTTCCCAACTTTCTCGTTGACTAAAATTCTATGTCCGATAATTATTTTTATGTTTTTGGTATGAAATTTTGAACGATTTTGAAAATTTTTTTTTTGTTCTAACTGAACAGTCCAATTTCCTTTAATTATATACCTCAATATTGAAAATCGGACAGGTGGATGCAAAGATATAAGCATTTATGTAAATGCAAATCGGGTGTTTTTCAGATTTCTTTATAATATTTTGCAAAAAGAAGGTCAAGTATTTGTTTATGAAAATATTTTTTTGTATTTCCATTAAATTTAACTTTTTTTACCTTCTTCACACATACTTTTATAACTGACGCGGTAACAAAATGTAGCCAGACATTCTACCTAAATTTTAAGACCTTAATGTTAGCGATCGGATCATTAGAGCAGAAGTTATAAGCAAAACAAACCAACCACAGCGTACATTTACTATTATTATACCGACTACAAATATACATACCTACTGCCAATATATATACCTACCATATAGCATTTCTTTGACGATAACGAAGGAAATTCCCCTAGAATGTGGTTTTTTATTGCACACACTCTGCCGGCTTTAGAAGACTATCTCCCTCTCGCCAGTTGGTATTTTAATGTTTTTTTTTTTTTTCTCCAACTTCCTCGTTGACAAAAATTCTATGTCCGAAATATATTTTTATGTTTTTGGTATGAAATTTTGAACGATTTTGAAAATTTTTTTTTTGTTCTAACTGAACAGTCCAATTTCCTTTAATTCTATACCTCAATATTGAAAATCGGACAATTGGATATAAAGTTATCAGCATTTAAGTAAATGCAAATCGGGTTTTTTTCCGATTTCCTAAATCATGGCAAAATATGGTCAATTTCTGCACTGAACTCGCTGTTTGCCGATGGAAATCATCCCCATTTTTTTCAATTTTTGTGAGATTTTTTTCGGCAAACTTAATTAACTATTGTGAAGGTCGTGTGGGGTGTAAAAATATGTTTGAGGTATCAAATTAATTGTGGGTTTATGTAGATGCTAATAAAAAAAAAACTATCTTTATAGGTGTATAGAGTATAGAGTTATGAGGTGATAATTGAAACAACAGAAATATTTGAATATCTCGGTTAAAAAAAATTTTAAAAATCCAAAATTTTGACACAACATGTATATTAATGATATCTATAAGCTGTATGATTTTGAGAATTTTTAAATGATTCATTAAAAAGATATAAATTTTTAAGTGCACTAAAAAAATGTCAATTTTTGATGTTTGAAAAATGTGTCGAAAAAAAAATCTAATCAAAAATTTATGGTATAGAGGTAATAGAATATTGAAATACCTTTCGAATGGTATAAAAATAATTTCAATCGGATTAAAACCTGATTTAATAGAATTTTTTGAAATTTCAATTTTGAACTTAAAAAAATTCATATCTCGCTTTGTGTAATTTGTAGAATTTTTTTTTAAATTAGTAACATTCTAGAATTTTGAATATCTATTGATAAAAAAATAAATGAATGTAATAGGACTTTTAGTTTAGAAGTTAGTTTTTGTACCCTTGACCAGTTTTATCCAATTTTACCCTACTTAGAATACGAATTTCAAAAAATCCCTTCTTAGTGTGCACCTACATATAATTACGAATTAAAAAAAAATTAGTATATATTTTTAAGACTTCTAGTATAAGCTGTGGAATGATCGGACACTTGACGAAAAATTTATCAAATTTAACGAACTCTTTCTTTTATAATATATAACTAGCCGATTCGCCCGTAGCTTCGCTAACGTATATTAAAATACTATATATATTAAAATAGTATATATATTAAATAGTATAACGTAATAATTTATCTTTATTTTAAGACATTAATCATTTAAATCTGACCATTAGAACTAAAGTTAATTATAAATCTAACTAACTGAAACCTTAATCTTAATGATTCGATTCGATTATTAGAACAGAAGCTATAAGCCAAAAACCAAACCACATTTTTACTGACACAATTATGCCATAAACGTTGTATACTTTTAGGAGAATATCACACTTTTTGCTTATTATTATCTTTATTTTAAGACATTAATCATTTAAATCTGACCATTAGAACTAAAGTTAGTTATAAATCTAACTAAATTAATTAAAAAACTAAACCAAATATTTGCTTATTCGACAAAAATCGATTGCGGGTCCTGTCCCGCTCACGCAACTCCGTTGCTCCGCTTAGGGTATGTTCAGTCGCCAGGCAGGCGCCAATGTCAACAGTTATCTGGGATGAAAGTAGATATCTTAATTTTAAGATCTTAACCTTGAAAATCTATCCATTAGAACTCAAGTTATAAATTTTAACCTGTAGGTATATAGGTATGCCAGAATAAGTCACTTCACTTACAATTTCTACCTCTATCCTGATAATTTACCTAAACTTAACCTTAAACTTGAAGATCTTATGCATAATGTACCTACCTAACCTACCTATCTATTTATTTTTTATTAAATTTTTTATTAAAAATTTGTTTTCATTTAATTTTAAATTATTATTTAACGATAAATAAATAAGCAATCACGTTTTTTGCATACACTTGCATGTAATCGCAGTGAACTTTTAACTCAATAAATAAACTTGACATTATACCTTCATTTTAAGACCTTAATCTTAAAAATCTGATTATTAGAACCGAAGTTATAAGTAAATCAATCAAACCAGCCAATCGACCATATTATGTACCTACGTATCATTTTCTTTAAATTTTCAGTTTAAATAAAAAAAACAGTCAAAATAATTACGTTTTTCACATACAACTTTATGTGATCGCAATGATTTTTCAACTCAATAATTTAGCCTGAAATCTAACCTTCATTTTAAGACCTTAATCTTAAAGAACCGAGTATTTGAACAGGCATTATACCCTTTTCCATAAATGTACAAACTATAATATGTACCTATACCTACATGTAGGTATGTATATCATTTTCATAAAATTTTTATTTTATTGAAAAACAATAAAATCACAAAGCTTTTAACATGCCCTTTTATGTGATCACAATGATTTTTAACTCAATAATAAAGCCTGACATTTTTACCTTAATTTTAACACCTTAATCTTTATGATTCGATTATTAGAACAGAAGCTATAAGCCAAAAACCAAACCACATTTTCACTGACACAATTATGCCAGAAACGTTGTATACTTTAAGGAGAATAGCACACTTTTTGCTTATTATTATCTTTATTTTAAGACATTAATCATTTAAATCTGACCATTAGAACTAAAGTTAATGATAAATCTAACTAAAACCTTAAAATAATTAAAAAACTAAACCAAATATTTGCTTATTCGACAAAAATCGATTGCGGGTCCTGTCCCGCTCACGCAACTCCGTTGCTCCGCTTAGGGTATGTTCAGTCGCCGGGCAGGCGCCAATTTCAACAGTTATCTGGGATGAAAGTAGATATCTTAATTTTAAGATCTTAACCTTGAAAATCTATCCATTAGAACTCAAGTTATAAGTCTTAAACCTATAGATATAGGTATGCCGGAATAAGTCACTTCAGTTACAATTCTACATCTAGCCTGATAATTTACCTAAACTTAACCCTAAACTTGAAGATCTGATGCATAATGTACCTACCTAACATAAGTAGGTATCTATTTATTTTTTATTCAATTTTTTATTAAAAATTTGTTTTTATTTAATTTTGAATTATTAGGTAGGTATATAACGATAAATAAATAAGCAATCACGTTTTTTGCATACACTTGCATGTAATCGCAATGAATTTTTAACTCAATAAATAAACTTGACATTATACCTTCATTTTAAGACCTTAATCTTAAAAATCTGATTATTAGAACCGAAGTTATAAGTAAATCAATCAAACCAGCCAATCGACCATATTATGTACCTACGTATCATTTTCTTTAAATTTTCAGTTTAAATAAAAAAACAGTCAAAATAATGACGTTTTTCACATACAACTTTATGTGATCGCAATGATTTTTCAACTCAATAATTTAGCCTGACATCTAACCTTCATTTTAAGACCTTAATCTTAAAGATCTGATTATTAGAACCGAAGTTATAAGTAAGTCAATCAAACCAGCCAATCGACCATATTATGTACCTACGTATCATTTTCTTTAAATTTTCAGTTTAAATAAAAAAACAGTCAAAATAATTACTTTTTTCACATACAACTTTATGTGATCGCAATGATTTTTCAACTCAATAATTTAGCCTGACATCTAACCTTCATTTTAAGACCTTAATCTTAAAGATCTGATTATTAGAACCGAAGTTATAAGTAAGTCAATCAAACCAGCCAATCGACCATATTATGTACCTACGTATCATTTTCTTTAAATTTTCAGTTTAAATAAAAAAACAGTCAAAATAATGACGTTTTTCACATACAACTTTATGTGATCGCAATGATTTTTCAACTCAATAATTTAGCCTGACATCTAACCTTCATTTTAAGACCTTAATCTTAAAGAACCGAGTATTAGAACAGAAGCTATAAGCCAAAAACCAAAAACCAAACCAACAATATCAACCCTTTTCCACTTCACAAGTCACTGACACAATTATGCCAGAAGCTTTGTATACTTTTAGGGGCATAGCACATTTTGCTTTACATAATGCTCTTAGGTTAGTATTTTGAATTTTTATTCAAAAAACAATGGAAATAGTGACGTTTTTCACATACACATTTATGTTATCACAATGATTTTTTACCTCAATTATTTAGTCTGACATTTTACCTATATTTTAAGACCTTAATCTTAATGATCCGATTATTAGAACAGAAGATATAGGCAAACCAAACCAACCATAGCGTACCTACCTTTACAAATTAATTATTATACCGACTACAAATGTACATACATACCTACTACAAATATACATACCTACTATATTGTTGTATAAATATAGCATTTTTTTGACGATAACGAAACAAATTCCCCTAGAATGTGATTTTTTATTGCACACACTCTGCCGGCTTTAGAATACTATCTCCCTCTCGCCAGTTGGTATTTTAATGTTTTTTTTTTGTTTTCCCAACTTTCTCGTTGACTAAAATTCTATGTCCGATAATTATTTTTATGTTTTTGGTATGAAATTTTGAACGATTTTGAAAATTTTTTTTTTGTTCTAACTGAACAGTCCAATTTCCTTTAATTATATACCTCAATATTGAAAATCGGACAGGTGGATGCAAAGATATAAGCATTTATGTAAATGCAAATCGGGTGTTTTTCAGATTTCTTTATAATATTTTGCAAAAAGAAGGTCAAGTATTTGTTTATGAAAATATTTTTTTGTATTTCCATTAAATTTAACTTTTTTTACCTTCTTCACACATACTTTTATAACTGACGCGGTAACAAAATGTAGCCAGACATTCTACCTAAATTTTAAGACCTTAATGTTAGCGATCGGATCATTATAGCAGAAGTTATAAGCAAAACAATCCAACCACAGCGTACATTTACTATTATTATACCGACTACAAGTATACATACCTACTGCCAATATATATACCTACCATATAGCATTTCTTTGACGATAACGAAGGAAATTCCCCTAGAATGTGGTTTTTTATTGCACACACTCTGCCGGCTTTAGAATACTATCTCCCTCTCGCCAGTTGGTATTTTAATGTTTTTTTTTTTTTTTCTCCAACTTCCTCGTTGACTAAAATTCTATGTCCGAAATATATTTTTATGTTTTTGGTATGAAATTTTGAACGATTTTGAAAATTTTTTTTTTGTTCTAACTGAACAGTCCAATTTCCTTTAATTCTATACCTTAATATTGAAAATCGGACAATTGGATAGAAAGTTATAAGCAATTAAGTAAATGCAAATCGGGTTTTTTTCTGATTTCCTAAATCATGGCAAAATATGGTCAATTTCTGCACTGAACTCGCTGTTTGCCGATGGAAATCATCACCATTTTTTTCAATTTTTGTGAGATTTTTTTCGGCAAACTTATTTAACTATTGTGAAGGTCGTGTGGGGTGTAAAAATATGTTTGAGGTATCAAATTAATTGTGGGTTTATGTAGATGGGAATAAAAAAAAAACTATCTTTATAGGTGTATAGAGTATAGAGTTATGAGGTGATAATTGAAACAACAGAAATATTTGAATATCTCGGTTGAAAAAATTTTGAAAAATCCAAAATTTTGACACAACATGTATATTAATAATATCTATAAGTTGTATGATTTTGAGAATTTTGAAATGATTCATTAAAAAGATATAAATTTTTAAGTGCACTAAAAAAATGTCGATTTTTGATGTTTGAAAAATGTGTCGAAAAAAAAATCTAATCAAAAATTTATGGTATAGAGGTAATAGAATATTGAAATACCTTTCGAATGGTATAAAAATAATTTCGATCGGATTAAAATCTGATTTTATAGAATTTTTTGAAATTTCAATTTTGAACTTAAAAAAATTCATATCTCGCTTTGTGTAATTTGTAGAATTTTTTTTTAAATTAGTAACATTCTAGAATTTTGAATATCTATTGATAAAAAAATAAATGAATGTAATAGGACTTTTCGTTTAGAAGTTAGTTTTTGTACCCTTGACCAGTTTTATCCAATTTTACCCTACTTAGAATACGAATTTCAAAAAATCGCTTCTTAGTGTGCACCTACATATAATTACAAATTAGAAAAAAATTAGTATATATTTTTAAGACTTCTAGTATAAGCTGTGGAATGATCGGACACTTAACGAAAAATTTATCAAATTTAACGAACTCTTTCTTTTATAATATATAACTAGCCGATTCGCCCGTAGCTTCGCTAACGTGTATATACCATAGTATATATATAGTATAGTATATATATAGTATAGTATATATATAGTATAGTATATATATAGTATAGTATATATATTATTATATAGTATAACGTAATAATTTATCTTTATTTTAAGACATTAATCATTTAAATCTGACCATTAGAACTAAAGTTAATTATAAATCTAACTAATCTTATTAAAAAACTAAACCAAATATTTGCTTATTCGACAAAAATCGATTGCGGGTCCTGTCCCGCTCACGCAACTCCGTTGCTCCGCTTAGGGTATGTTCAGTCGCCAGGCAGGCGCCAATGTCAACAGTTATCTGGGATGAAAGTAGATATCTTAATTTTAAGATCTTAACCTTGAAAATCTATCCATTAGAACTCAAGTTATAAATCTTAAACCTGTAGGTATATAGGTATGCCGGAATAAGTCACTTCACTTACAATTTCTACCTCTATCCTGATAATTTACCTAAACTTAACCTTAAACTTGAAGATCTGATGCATAATGTACCTACCTAACCTACCTATCTATTTATTTTTTATTAAATTTTTTATTAAAAATTTGTATTCATTTAATTTTAAATTATTATTTAACGATAAATAAATAAGCAATCACGTTTTTTGCATACACTTGCATGTAATCGCAGTGAATTTTTAACTCAATAAATAAACTTGACATTATACCTTCATTTTAAGACCTTAATCTTAAAAATCTGATTATTAGAACCGAAGTTATAAGTAAGTCAATCAAACCAGCCAATCGACCATATTATGTACCTACATACGTATCATTTTCATTAAATTTTCAGTTTAAATAAAAAAAAACAATCAAAATAATGACGTTTTTCACATACAACTTTATGTGATCGCAATGATTTTTCAACTCAATAATTTAGCCTGACATCTAACCTTCATTTTAAGACCTTAATCTTAAAGATCTGATTATTAGAACCGAAGTTATAAGTAAGTCAATCAAACCAGCCAATCGACCATATTATGTACCTACGTATCATTTTCTTTAAATTTTCAGTTTAAATAAAAAAACAGTCAAAATAATTACTTTTTTCACATACAACTTTATGTGATCGCAATGATTTTTCAACTCAATAATTTAGCCTGACATCTAACCTTCATTTTAAGACCTTAATCTTAAAGATCTGATTATTAGAACCGAAGTTATAAGTAAGTCAATCAAACCAGCCAATCGACCATATTATGTACCTACGTATCATTTTCTTTAAATTTTCAGTTTAAATAAAAAAACAGTCAAAATAATGACGTTTTTCACATACAACTTTATGTGATCGCAATGATTTTTCAACTCAATAATTTAGCCTGACATCTAACCTTCATTTTAAGACCTTAATCTTAAAGATCTGATTATTAGAACCGAAGTTATAAGTAAGTCAATCAAACCAGCCAATCGACCATATTATGTACCTACATAATCATTTCTTTTAAATTTTCAGTTTAAATAAAAAAACCATCAAAATAATGACGTTTTTCACATACAACTTTATGTGATCGCAATGATTTTTCAACTCAATAATTTAGCCTGACATCTAACCTTCATTTTAAGACCTTAATCTTAAAGAACCGAGTATTAGAACAGAAGCTATAAGCCAAAAACCAAAAACCAAACCAACAATATCAACCCTTTTCCACTTCACAAGTCACTGACACAATTATGCCAGAAGCTTTGTATACTTTTAGGGGCATAGCACATTTTGCTTTAAGTATTTTGAATTTGTATTCAAAAATCAGTGGAAATAATGACGTTTTTCACATACACATTTATGTTATCACAATGATTTTTTACCTCAATTATTTAGTCTGACATTTTACCTATATTTTAAGACCTTAATCTAAATGATCCGATTATTAGAACAGAAGTTATAGGCAAAACAAAACCAACCTACCTTTACAAATTAATTATTATACCGACTACAAATGTACATACATACCTACTACAAATATACATACCTACTATATTGTTGTATAAATATAGCATTTTTTTGACGATAACGAAACAAATTCCCCTAGAATGTGATTTTTTATTGCACACACTCTGCCGGCTTTAGAATACTGTCTCCCTCTCGCCAGTTGGTATTTTAATGTTTTTTTTTTTGTTTTCCCAACTTTCTCGTTGACTAAAATTCTATGTCCGAAATTTATTTTTATGTTTTTAGTATGAAATTTTGAACGATTTTGAAAATTTTTTGTTTGTTCTAACTGAACAGTCCAATTTCCTTTAATTCTATACCTCAATATTGAAAATCAGACAATTGGATAGAAAGTTATAAGCAATTAAGTAAATGCAAATCGGGTTTTTTTCCGATTTCCTAAATCATGGCAAAATATGGTCAATTTTTGCACTGAACTCGCTGTTTGCCGATGGAAATCATCCCCATTTTTTTCAATTTTTGTGAGATTTTTTTCGGCAAACTTATTTA
This sequence comes from Epistrophe eligans, assembly GCA_951394125.1. Lineage (NCBI taxonomy): Eukaryota > Metazoa > Arthropoda > Insecta > Diptera > Syrphidae > Epistrophe > Epistrophe eligans. Next base: position 32,758,125 of record OX596029.1, read on the forward strand.
ACTATTGTGAAGGTCGTGTGGGGTGTAAAAATATGTTTGGGGTATCAAATTAATCGTGGGTTTATGTAGATGCGAATAAAAAAAAAACTATCTTTATAGGTGTATAGAGTATAGAGTTATGAGGTGATAATTGAAACAACAGAAATATTTGAATATCTCGGTTGAAAAAATTTTGAAAAATCCAAAATTTTGACACAACATGTATATTAATAATATCTATAAGTTGTATGATTTTGAGAATTTTTAAATGATCCATTAAAAAGATATACATTTTTAAGTGCACTAAAAAAATGTCGATTTTTGATGTTTGAAAAATGTGTCGAAAAAAAAATCTAATCAAAAATTTATGGTATAGAGGTAATAGAATATTGAAATACCTTTCGAATGGTATAAAAATAATTTCGATCGGATTAAAACCTGATTTAATAGAATTTTTTGAAATTTCAATTTTGAACTTAAAAAAATTCATATCTCGCTTTGTGTAATTTGTAGAATTTTTTTTTAAATTAGTAACATTCTAGAATTTTGAATATCTATTGATAAAAAAATAAATGAATGTAATAGGACTTTTCGTTTAGAAGTTAGTTTTTGTACCCTTGACCAGTTTTATCCAATTTTACCCTACTTAGAATTCGAATTTCAAAAAATCCCTTCTTAGTGTGCACCTACATATAATTACGAATTAAAAAAAAATTAGTATATATTTTTAAGACTTCTAGTATAAGCTGTAGAATGATCGGACACTTAACGAAAAATTTATCAAATTTAACGAACTCTTTCTTTTATAATATATAACTAGCCGATTCGCCCGTAGCTTCGCTAACGTATATTAAAATACTATATATATTAAAATTACTATATATATTAAAATAGTATATATATTAAAATAGTATATATATTTTAAAATAGTATATATATTAAAAAATAGTATATATATTTTAAAATAGTATATATATTGAAATAGTATATATATTAAATAGCATAACGTAATAATTTATCTTTATTTTAAGACATTAATCATTTAAATCTGACCATTAGAACTAAAGTTAATTATAAATCTAACTAAAACCTTAATCTTAATGATTCGATTCGATTCGATTATTAGAACAGAAGCTATAAGCCAAAAACCAAACCACATTTTTTACTGACACAATTATGCCAGAAACGTTGTATACTTTTAGGAGAATAGCACACTTTTTGCTTATTATTATCTTTATTTTAAATCTGACCATTAGAACTCAAGTTAATTATAAATCTAAACTAAAACCTAAAAATTATTAAAAAACTAAACCAAATATTTGCATATTCGACAAAAATCGATTGCGGGTCCTGTCCCGCTCACGCAACTCCGTTGCTCCGCTTAGGGTATGTTCAGTCGCCAGGCAGGCGCCAATGTCAACAGTTATCTGGGACGACAGTAGATACCTTAATTTTAAGATCTTAACCTTAAAAATCTATCCATTACAACTCAAGTTATAAGTCTTAAACCTGTAGGTATAGGTATGCACTTCACTTACAATCTCTAACTCTATCCTGATAATTTACCTAAACTTAACCTTAAACTTGAAGATCTGATGCATAATGTACCTACCTAACCTACCTACATATCTATTTATTTTTTATTAAATTTTTTAGTAAAAATTTGTTTTCATTTAATTTTGAATTATTAGGTAGGTATGTATATAACGATAGATAAATAATCAATCACGTTTTTTGCATACACTTGCATGTAATCGCAGTGAATTTTTAACTCAATAAATAAACTTGACATTATACCTTCATTTTAAGACCTTAAAGATCTGATTATTAGAACCGAAGTTATAAATAAGTAAGTCAATCAAACCAGCCAATCGACCATATTATGTACCTACATATCATTTTCTTTAAATTTTCAGTTTAAATAAAAAAACAATCAAAATAATGACGTTTTTCACATACAACTTTATGTGATCGCAATGATTTTTCAACTCAATAATTTAGCCTGACATCTAACCTTCATTTTAAGACCTTAATCTTAAAGAACCGAGTATTAGAACAGAAGCTATAAGCCAAAAACCAAAAACCAAACCAACAATATCAACCCTTTTCCACTTCACAAGTCACTGACACAATTATGCCAGAAGCTTTGTATACTTTTAGGGGCATAGCACATTTTGCTTTACATAATGCTCTTAGGTTAGTATTTTGAATTTATATTCAAAAAACAATTGAAATAATGACGTTTTTCACATACACATTTATGTTATCTCAATGATTTTTTAGCTCAATTATTTAGTCTGACATTTTACCTTTATTTTAAGACCTTAATCTTAATGATCCGATTATTAGAACAGAAGTTATAGGCAAACCAAACCAACCATAGCGTACCTACCTTTACAAATTATTATACCGACTACAAATGTACATACATACCTACTACAAATATACATACCTACTATATTGTTATATAAATATAGCATTTTTTTGACGATAACGAAACAAATTCCCCTAGAATGTGATTTTTTATTGCACACACTCTGCCGGCTTTAGAAGACTATCTCCCTCTCGCCAGTTGGTATTTTAATGTTTTTTTTTTGTTTTCCCAACTTTCTCGTTGACTAAAATTCTATGTCCGATAATTATTTTTATGTTTTTGGTATGAAATTTTGAACGATTTTGAAAATTTTTTTTTTGTTCTAACTGAACAGTCCAATTTCCTTTAATTATATACCTCAATATTGAAAATCGGACAGGTGGATGCAAAGATATAAGCATTTAAGTAAATGCAAATCGGGTGTTTTTCAGATTTCTTTATAATATTTTGCAAAAAGAAGGTCAAGTATTTGTATATGAAAAAATTTTTTTGTATTTCCATTAAATTTAATTTTTTTAACCTTTTTCACATATACTTTTATATGTGACGCGGTAACAAAATGTAGCCAGACATTCTACCTAAATTTTAAGACCTTAATGTTAGCGATCGGATCATTAGAGCAGAAGTTATAAGCAAAACAAACCAACCACAGCGTACATTTACTATTATTATACCGACTACAAATATACATACCTACTGCCAATATATATACCTACCATATAGCATTTTTTTGACGATAACGAAGGAAATTCCCCTAGAATGTGGTTTTTTATTGCACACACTCTGCCGGTTTTAGAAGACTATCTCCCTCTCGCCAGTTGGTATTTTAATGTTTTTTTTTTTTTTTCTCCAACTTCCTCGTTGACTAAAATTCTATGTCCGAAATATATTTTTATGTTTTTGGTATGAAATTTTGAACGATTTTGAAATTTTTTTTTTTGTTCTAACTGAACAGTCCAATTTCCTTTAATTCTACACCTTAATATTGAAAATCGGACAATTGGATGCAAAGATATAAGCATTTAAGTAAATGCAAATCGGGTTTTTTTCCGATTTCCTAAATCATGGCAAAATATGGTCAATTTTTGCACTGAACTCGCTGTTTGCCGATGGAAATCATCCCCATTTTTTTCAATTTTTGTGAGATTTTTTTCGGCAAACTTATTTAACTATTGTGAAGGTCGTGTGGGGTGTAAAAATATGTTTGGGGTATCAAATTAATTGTGGGTTTATGTAGATGGGAATAAAAAAAAAACTATCTTTATAGGTGTATAGAGTATAGAGTTATGAGGTGATAATTGAAACAACAGAAATATTTGAATATCTCGGTTAAAAAAAATTTTAAAAATCCAAAATTTTGACACAACATGTATATTAATGATATCTATAAGCTGTATGATTTTGAGAATTTTTAAATGATTCATTAAAAAGATATAAATTTTTAAGTGCACTAAAAAAATGTCAATTTTTGATGTTTGAAAAATGTGTCGAAAAAAAAATCTAATCAAAAATTTATGGTATAGAGGTAATAGAATATTGAAATACCTTTCGAATGGTATAAAAATAATTTCAATCGGATTAAAACCTGATTTAATAGAATTTTTTGAAATTTCAATTTTGAACTTAAAAAAATTCATATCTCGCTTTGTGTAATTTGTAGAATTTTTTTTTAAATTAGTAACATTCTAGAATTTTGAATATCTATTGATAAAAAAATAAATGAATGTAATAGGACTTTTCGTTTAGAAGTTAGTTTTTGTACCCTTGACCAGTTTTATCCAATTTTACCCTACTTAGAATACGAATTTCAAAAAATCCCTTCTTAGTGTGCACCTACATATAATTACGAATTAGAAAAAAATTAGTATATATTTTTAAGACTTCTAGTATAAGCTGTGGAATGATCGGACACTTGACGAAAAATTTAACAAATTTAACGAACTCTTTCTTTTATAATATATAACTAGCCGATTCGCCCGTAGCTTCGCTAACGTATATTAAAATACTATATATATTAAAATAGTATATATATTAAATAGTATAACGTAATAATTTATCTTTATTTTAAGACATTAATCATTTAAATCTGACCATTAGAACTAAAGTTAATTATAAATCTAACTAACTGAAACCTTAATCTTAATGATTCGATTCGATTATTAGAACAGAAGCTATAAGCCAAAAACCAAACCACATTTTTACTGACACAATTATGCCATAAACGTTGTATACTTTTAGGAGAATATCACACTTTTTGCTTATTATTATCTTTATTTTAAGACATTAATCATTTAAATCTGACCATTAGAACTAAAGTTAGTTATAAATCTAACTAAATTAATTAAAAAACTAAACCAAATATTTGCTTATTCGACAAAAATCGATTGCGGGTCCTGTCCCGCTCACGCAACTCCGTTGCTCCGCTTAGGGTATGTTCAGTCGCCAGGCAGGCGCCAATGTCAACAGTTATCTGGGATGAAAGTAGATATCTTAATTTTAAGATCTTAACCTTGAAAATCTATCCATTAGAACTCAAGTTATAAATTTTAACCTGTAGGTATATAGGTATGCCAGAATAAGTCACTTCACTTACAATTTCTACCTCTATCCTGATAATTTACCTAAACTTAACCTTAAACTTGAAGATCTTATGCATAATGTACCTACCTAACCTACCTATCTATTTATTTTTTATTAAATTTTTTATTAAAAATTTGTTTTCATTTAATTTTAAATTATTATTTAACGATAAATAAATAAGCAATCACGTTTTTTGCATACACTTGCATGTAATCGCAGTGAACTTTTAACTCAATAAATAAACTTGACATTATACCTTCATTTTAAGACCTTAATCTTAAAAATCTGATTATTAGAACCGAAGTTATAAGTAAATCAATCAAACCAGCCAATCGACCATATTATGTACCTACGTATCATTTTCTTTAAATTTTCAGTTTAAATAAAAAAAACAGTCAAAATAATTACGTTTTTCACATACAACTTTATGTGATCGCAATGATTTTTCAACTCAATAATTTAGCCTGAAATCTAACCTTCATTTTAAGACCTTAATCTTAAAGAACCGAGTATTTGAACAGGCATTATACCCTTTTCCATAAATGTACAAACTATAATATGTACCTATACCTACATGTAGGTATGTATATCATTTTCATAAAATTTTTATTTTATTGAAAAACAATAAAATCACAAAGCTTTTAACATGCCCTTTTATGTGATCACAATGATTTTTAACTCAATAATAAAGCCTGACATTTTTACCTTAATTTTAACACCTTAATCTTTATGATTCGATTATTAGAACAGAAGCTATAAGCCAAAAACCAAACCACATTTTCACTGACACAATTATGCCAGAAACGTTGTATACTTTAAGGAGAATAGCACACTTTTTGCTTATTATTATCTTTATTTTAAGACATTAATCATTTAAATCTGACCATTAGAACTAAAGTTAATGATAAATCTAACTAAAACCTTAAAATAATTAAAAAACTAAACCAAATATTTGCTTATTCGACAAAAATCGATTGCGGGTCCTGTCCCGCTCACGCAACTCCGTTGCTCCGCTTAGGGTATGTTCAGTCGCCGGGCAGGCGCCAATTTCAACAGTTATCTGGGATGAAAGTAGATATCTTAATTTTAAGATCTTAACCTTGAAAATCTATCCATTAGAACTCAAGTTATAAGTCTTAAACCTATAGATATAGGTATGCCGGAATAAGTCACTTCAGTTACAATTCTACATCTAGCCTGATAATTTACCTAAACTTAACCCTAAACTTGAAGATCTGATGCATAATGTACCTACCTAACATAAGTAGGTATCTATTTATTTTTTATTCAATTTTTTATTAAAAATTTGTTTTTATTTAATTTTGAATTATTAGGTAGGTATATAACGATAAATAAATAAGCAATCACGTTTTTTGCATACACTTGCATGTAATCGCAATGAATTTTTAACTCAATAAATAAACTTGACATTATACCTTCATTTTAAGACCTTAATCTTAAAAATCTGATTATTAGAACCGAAGTTATAAGTAAATCAATCAAACCAGCCAATCGACCATATTATGTACCTACGTATCATTTTCTTTAAATTTTCAGTTTAAATAAAAAAACAGTCAAAATAATGACGTTTTTCACATACAACTTTATGTGATCGCAATGATTTTTCAACTCAATAATTTAGCCTGACATCTAACCTTCATTTTAAGACCTTAATCTTAAAGATCTGATTATTAGAACCGAAGTTATAAGTAAGTCAATCAAACCAGCCAATCGACCATATTATGTACCTACGTATCATTTTCTTTAAATTTTCAGTTTAAATAAAAAAACAGTCAAAATAATTACTTTTTTCACATACAACTTTATGTGATCGCAATGATTTTTCAACTCAATAATTTAGCCTGACATCTAACCTTCATTTTAAGACCTTAATCTTAAAGATCTGATTATTAGAACCGAAGTTATAAGTAAGTCAATCAAACCAGCCAATCGACCATATTATGTACCTACGTATCATTTTCTTTAAATTTTCAGTTTAAATAAAAAAACAGTCAAAATAATGACGTTTTTCACATACAACTTTATGTGATCGCAATGATTTTTCAACTCAATAATTTAGCCTGACATCTAACCTTCATTTTAAGACCTTAATCTTAAAGAACCGAGTATTAGAACAGAAGCTATAAGCCAAAAACCAAAAACCAAACCAACAATATCAACCCTTTTCCACTTCACAAGTCACTGACACAATTATGCCAGAAGCTTTGTATACTTTTAGGGGCATAGCACATTTTGCTTTACATAATGCTCTTAGGTTAGTATTTTGAATTTTTATTCAAAAAACAATGGAAATAGTGACGTTTTTCACATACACATTTATGTTATCACAATGATTTTTTACCTCAATTATTTAGTCTGACATTTTACCTATATTTTAAGACCTTAATCTTAATGATCCGATTATTAGAACAGAAGATATAGGCAAACCAAACCAACCATAGCGTACCTACCTTTACAAATTAATTATTATACCGACTACAAATGTACATACATACCTACTACAAATATACATACCTACTATATTGTTGTATAAATATAGCATTTTTTTGACGATAACGAAACAAATTCCCCTAGAATGTGATTTTTTATTGCACACACTCTGCCGGCTTTAGAATACTATCTCCCTCTCGCCAGTTGGTATTTTAATGTTTTTTTTTTGTTTTCCCAACTTTCTCGTTGACTAAAATTCTATGTCCGATAATTATTTTTATGTTTTTGGTATGAAATTTTGAACGATTTTGAAAATTTTTTTTTTGTTCTAACTGAACAGTCCAATTTCCTTTAATTATATACCTCAATATTGAAAATCGGACAGGTGGATGCAAAGATATAAGCATTTATGTAAATGCAAATCGGGTGTTTTTCAGATTTCTTTATAATATTTTGCAAAAAGAAGGTCAAGTATTTGTTTATGAAAATATTTTTTTGTATTTCCATTAAATTTAACTTTTTTTACCTTCTTCACACATACTTTTATAACTGACGCGGTAACAAAATGTAGCCAGACATTCTACCTAAATTTTAAGACCTTAATGTTAGCGATCGGATCATTATAGCAGAAGTTATAAGCAAAACAATCCAACCACAGCGTACATTTACTATTATTATACCGACTACAAGTATACATACCTACTGCCAATATATATACCTACCATATAGCATTTCTTTGACGATAACGAAGGAAATTCCCCTAGAATGTGGTTTTTTATTGCACACACTCTGCCGGCTTTAGAATACTATCTCCCTCTCGCCAGTTGGTATTTTAATGTTTTTTTTTTTTTTTCTCCAACTTCCTCGTTGACTAAAATTCTATGTCCGAAATATATTTTTATGTTTTTGGTATGAAATTTTGAACGATTTTGAAAATTTTTTTTTTGTTCTAACTGAACAGTCCAATTTCCTTTAATTCTATACCTTAATATTGAAAATCGGACAATTGGATAGAAAGTTATAAGCAATTAAGTAAATGCAAATCGGGTTTTTTTCTGATTTCCTAAATCATGGCAAAATATGGTCAATTTCTGCACTGAACTCGCTGTTTGCCGATGGAAATCATCACCATTTTTTTCAATTTTTGTGAGATTTTTTTCGGCAAACTTATTTAACTATTGTGAAGGTCGTGTGGGGTGTAAAAATATGTTTGAGGTATCAAATTAATTGTGGGTTTATGTAGATGGGAATAAAAAAAAAACTATCTTTATAGGTGTATAGAGTATAGAGTTATGAGGTGATAATTGAAACAACAGAAATATTTGAATATCTCGGTTGAAAAAATTTTGAAAAATCCAAAATTTTGACACAACATGTATATTAATAATATCTATAAGTTGTATGATTTTGAGAATTTTGAAATGATTCATTAAAAAGATATAAATTTTTAAGTGCACTAAAAAAATGTCGATTTTTGATGTTTGAAAAATGTGTCGAAAAAAAAATCTAATCAAAAATTTATGGTATAGAGGTAATAGAATATTGAAATACCTTTCGAATGGTATAAAAATAATTTCGATCGGATTAAAATCTGATTTTATAGAATTTTTTGAAATTTCAATTTTGAACTTAAAAAAATTCATATCTCGCTTTGTGTAATTTGTAGAATTTTTTTTTAAATTAGTAACATTCTAGAATTTTGAATATCTATTGATAAAAAAATAAATGAATGTAATAGGACTTTTCGTTTAGAAGTTAGTTTTTGTACCCTTGACCAGTTTTATCCAATTTTACCCTACTTAGAATACGAATTTCAAAAAATCGCTTCTTAGTGTGCACCTACATATAATTACAAATTAGAAAAAAATTAGTATATATTTTTAAGACTTCTAGTATAAGCTGTGGAATGATCGGACACTTAACGAAAAATTTATCAAATTTAACGAACTCTTTCTTTTATAATATATAACTAGCCGATTCGCCCGTAGCTTCGCTAACGTATATTAAAATACTATATATATTAAAATAGTATATATATTAAATAGTATAACGTAATAATTTATCTTTATTTTAAGACATTAATCATTTAAATCTGACCATTAGAACTAAAGTTAATTATAAATCTAACTAACTGAAACCTTAATCTTAATGATTCGATTCGATTATTAGAACAGAAGCTATAAGCCAAAAACCAAACCACATTTTTACTGACACAATTATGCCATAAACGTTGTATACTTTTAGGAGAATATCACACTTTTTGCTTATTATTATCTTTATTTTAAGACATTAATCATTTAAATCTGACCATTAGAACTAAAGTTAGTTATAAATCTAACTAAATTAATTAAAAAACTAAACCAAATATTTGCTTATTCGACAAAAATCGATTGCGGGTCCTGTCCCGCTCACGCAACTCCGTTGCTCCGCTTAGGGTATGTTCAGTCGCCAGGCAGGCGCCAATGTCAACAGTTATCTGGGATGAAAGTAGATATCTTAATTTTAAGATCTTAACCTTGAAAATCTATCCATTAGAACTCAAGTTATAAATTTTAACCTGTAGGTATATAGGTATGCCAGAATAAGTCACTTCACTTACAATTTCTACCTCTATCCTGATAATTTACCTAAACTTAACCTTAAACTTGAAGATCTTATGCATAATGTACCTACCTAACCTACCTATCTATTTATTTTTTATTAAATTTTTTATTAAAAATTTGTTTTCATTTAATTTTAAATTATTATTTAACGATAAATAAATAAGCAATCACGTTTTTTGCATACACTTGCATGTAATCGCAGTGAACTTTTAACTCAATAAATAAACTTGACATTATACCTTCATTTTAAGACCTTAATCTTAAAAATCTGATTATTAGAACCGAAGTTATAAGTAAATCAATCAAACCAGCCAATCGACCATATTATGTACCTACGTATCATTTTCTTTAAATTTTCAGTTTAAATAAAAAAAACAGTCAAAATAATTACGTTTTTCACATACAACTTTATGTGATCGCAATGATTTTTCAACTCAATAATTTAGCCTGAAATCTAACCTTCATTTTAAGACCTTAATCTTAAAGAACCGAGTATTTGAACAGGCATTATACCCTTTTCCATAAATGTACAAACTATAATATGTACCTATACCTACATGTAGGTATGTATATCATTTTCATAAAATTTTTATTTTATTGAAAAACAATAAAATCACAAAGCTTTTAACATGCCCTTTTATGTGATCACAATGATTTTTAACTCAATAATAAAGCCTGACATTTTTACCTTAATTTTAACACCTTAATCTTTATGATTCGATTATTAGAACAGAAGCTATAAGCCAAAAACCAAACCACATTTTCACTGACACAATTATGCCAGAAACGTTGTATACTTTAAGGAGAATAGCACACTTTTTGCTTATTATTATCTTTATTTTAAGACATTAATCATTTAAATCTGACCATTAGAACTAAAGTTAATGATAAATCTAACTAAAACCTTAAAATAATTAAAAAACTAAACCAAATATTTGCTTATTCGACAAAAATCGATTGCGGGTCCTGTCCCGCTCACGCAACTCCGTTGCTCCGCTTAGGGTATGTTCAGTCGCCGGGCAGGCGCCAATTTCAACAGTTATCTGGGATGAAAGTAGATATCTTAATTTTAAGATCTTAACCTTGAAAATCTATCCATTAGAACTCAAGTTATAAGTCTTAAACCTATAGATATAGGTATGCCGGAATAAGTCACTTCAGTTACAATTCTACATCTAGCCTGATAATTTACCTAAACTTAACCCTAAACTTGAAGATCTGATGCATAATGTACCTACCTAACATAAGTAGGTATCTATTTATTTTTTATTCAATTTTTTATTAAAAATTTGTTTTTATTTAATTTTGAATTATTAGGTAGGTATATAACGATAAATAAATAAGCAATCACGTTTTTTGCATACACTTGCATGTAATCGCAATGAATTTTTAACTCAATAAATAAACTTGACATTATACCTTCATTTTAAGACCTTAATCTTAAAAATCTGATTATTAGAACCGAAGTTATAAGTAAATCAATCAAACCAGCCAATCGACCATATTATGTACCTACGTATCATTTTCTTTAAATTTTCAGTTTAAATAAAAAAACAGTCAAAATAATGACGTTTTTCACATACAACTTTATGTGATCGCAATGATTTTTCAACTCAATAATTTAGCCTGACATCTAACCTTCATTTTAAGACCTTAATCTTAAAGATCTGATTATTAGAACCGAAGTTATAAGTAAGTCAATCAAACCAGCCAATCGACCATATTATGTACCTACGTATCATTTTCTTTAAATTTTCAGTTTAAATAAAAAAACAGTCAAAATAATTACTTTTTTCACATACAACTTTATGTGATCGCAATGATTTTTCAACTCAATAATTTAGCCTGACATCTAACCTTCATTTTAAGACCTTAATCTTAAAGATCTGATTATTAGAACCGAAGTTATAAGTAAGTCAATCAAACCAGCCAATCGACCATATTATGTACCTACGTATCATTTTCTTTAAATTTTCAGTTTAAATAAAAAAACAGTCAAAATAATGACGTTTTTCACATACAACTTTATGTGATCGCAATGATTTTTCAACTCAATAATTTAGCCTGACATCTAACCTTCATTTTAAGACCTTAATCTTAAAGAACCGAGTATTAGAACAGAAGCTATAAGCCAAAAACCAAAAACCAAACCAACAATATCAACCCTTTTCCACTTCACAAGTCACTGACACAATTATGCCAGAAGCTTTGTATACTTTTAGGGGCATAGCACATTTTGCTTTACATAATGCTCTTAGGTTAGTATTTTGAATTTTTATTCAAAAAACAATGGAAATAGTGACGTTTTTCACATACACATTTATGTTATCACAATGATTTTTTACCTCAATTATTTAGTCTGACATTTTACCTATATTTTAAGACCTTAATCTTAATGATCCGATTATTAGAACAGAAGATATAGGCAAACCAAACCAACCATAGCGTACCTACCTTTACAAATTAATTATTATACCGACTACAAATGTACATACATACCTACTACAAATATACATACCTACTATATTGTTGTATAAATATAGCATTTTTTTGACGATAACGAAACAAATTCCCCTAGAATGTGATTTTTTATTGCACACACTCTGCCGGCTTTAGAATACTATCTCCCTCTCGCCAGTTGGTATTTTAATGTTTTTTTTTTGTTTTCCCAACTTTCTCGTTGACTAAAATTCTATGTCCGATAATTATTTTTATGTTTTTGGTATGAAATTTTGAACGATTTTGAAAATTTTTTTTTTGTTCTAACTGAACAGTCCAATTTCCTTTAATTATATACCTCAATATTGAAAATCGGACAGGTGGATGCAAAGATATAAGCATTTATGTAAATGCAAATCGGGTGTTTTTCAGATTTCTTTATAATATTTTGCAAAAAGAAGGTCAAGTATTTGTTTATGAAAATATTTTTTTGTATTTCCATTAAATTTAACTTTTTTTACCTTCTTCACACATACTTTTATAACTGACGCGGTAACAAAATGTAGCCAGACATTCTACCTAAATTTTAAGACCTTAATGTTAGCGATCGGATCATTATAGCAGAAGTTATAAGCAAAACAATCCAACCACAGCGTACATTTACTATTATTATACCGACTACAAGTATACATACCTACTGCCAATATATATACCTACCATATAGCATTTCTTTGACGATAACGAAGGAAATTCCCCTAGAATGTGGTTTTTTATTGCACACACTCTGCCGGCTTTAGAATACTATCTCCCTCTCGCCAGTTGGTATTTTAATGTTTTTTTTTTTTTTTCTCCAACTTCCTCGTTGACTAAAATTCTATGTCCGAAATATATTTTTATGTTTTTGGTATGAAATTTTGAACGATTTTGAAAATTTTTTTTTTGTTCTAACTGAACAGTCCAATTTCCTTTAATTCTATACCTTAATATTGAAAATCGGACAATTGGATAGAAAGTTATAAGCAATTAAGTAAATGCAAATCGGGTTTTTTTCTGATTTCCTAAATCATGGCAAAATATGGTCAATTTCTGCACTGAACTCGCTGTTTGCCGATGGAAATCATCACCATTTTTTTCAATTTTTGTGAGATTTTTTTCGGCAAACTTATTTAACTATTGTGAAGGTCGTGTGGGGTGTAAAAATATGTTTGAGGTATCAAATTAATTGTGGGTTTATGTAGATGGGAATAAAAAAAAAACTATCTTTATAGGTGTATAGAGTATAGAGTTATGAGGTGATAATTGAAACAACAGAAATATTTGAATATCTCGGTTGAAAAAATTTTGAAAAATCCAAAATTTTGACACAACATGTATATTAATAATATCTATAAGTTGTATGATTTTGAGAATTTTGAAATGATTCATTAAAAAGATATAAATTTTTAAGTGCACTAAAAAAATGTCGATTTTTGATGTTTGAAAAATGTGTCGAAAAAAAAATCTAATCAAAAATTTATGGTATAGAGGTAATAGAATATTGAAATACCTTTCGAATGGTATAAAAATAATTTCGATCGGATTAAAATCTGATTTTATAGAATTTTTTGAAATTTCAATTTTGAACTTAAAAAAATTCATATCTCGCTTTGTGTAATTTGTAGAATTTTTTTTTAAATTAGTAACATTCTAGAATTTTGAATATCTATTGATAAAAAAATAAATGAATGTAATAGGACTTTTCGTTTAGAAGTTAGTTTTTGTACCCTTGACCAGTTTTATCCAATTTTACCCTACTTAGAATACGAATTTCAAAAAATCGCTTCTTAGTGTGCACCTACATATAATTACAAATTAGAAAAAAATTAGTATATATTTTTAAGACTTCTAGTATAAGCTGTGGAATGATCGGACACTTAACGAAAAATTTATCAAATTTAACGAACTCTTTCTTTTATAATATATAACTAGCCGATTCGCCCGTAGCTTCGCTAACGTGTATATACCATAGTATATATATAGTATAGTATATATATAGTATAGTATATATATAGTATAGTATATATATAGTATAGTATATATATTATTATATAGTATAACGTAATAATTTATCTTTATTTTAAGACATTAATCATTTAAATCTGACCATTAGAACTAAAGTTAATTATAAATCTAACTAATCTTATTAAAAAACTAAACCAAATATTTGCTTATTCGACAAAAATCGATTGCGGGTCCTGTCCCGCTCACGCAACTCCGTTGCTCCGCTTAGGGTATGTTCAGTCGCCAGGCAGGCGCCAATGTCAACAGTTATCTGGGATGAAAGTAGATATCTTAATTTTAAGATCTTAACCTTGAAAATCTATCCATTAGAACTCAAGTTATAAATCTTAAACCTGTAGGTATATAGGTATGCCGGAATAAGTCACTTCACTTACAATTTCTACCTCTATCCTGATAATTTACCTAAACTTAACCTTAAACTTGAAGATCTGATGCATAATGTACCTACCTAACCTACCTATCTATTTATTTTTTATTAAATTTTTTATTAAAAATTTGTATTCATTTAATTTTAAATTATTATTTAACGATAAATAAATAAGCAATCACGTTTTTTGCATACACTTGCATGTAATCGCAGTGAATTTTTAACTCAATAAATAAACTTGACATTATACCTTCATTTTAAGACCTTAATCTTAAAAATCTGATTATTAGAACCGAAGTTATAAGTAAGTCAATCAAACCAGCCAATCGACCATATTATGTACCTACATACGTATCATTTTCATTAAATTTTCAGTTTAAATAAAAAAAAACAATCAAAATAATGACGTTTTTCACATACAACTTTATGTGATCGCAATGATTTTTCAACTCAATAATTTAGCCTGACATCTAACCTTCATTTTAAGACCTTAATCTTAAAGATCTGATTATTAGAACCGAAGTTATAAGTAAGTCAATCAAACCAGCCAATCGACCATATTATGTACCTACGTATCATTTTCTTTAAATTTTCAGTTTAAATAAAAAAACAGTCAAAATAATTACTTTTTTCACATACAACTTTATGTGATCGCAATGATTTTTCAACTCAATAATTTAGCCTGACATCTAACCTTCATTTTAAGACCTTAATCTTAAAGATCTGATTATTAGAACCGAAGTTATAAGTAAGTCAATCAAACCAGCCAATCGACCATATTATGTACCTACGTATCATTTTCTTTAAATTTTCAGTTTAAATAAAAAAACAGTCAAAATAATGACGTTTTTCACATACAACTTTATGTGATCGCAATGATTTTTCAACTCAATAATTTAGCCTGACATCTAACCTTCATTTTAAGACCTTAATCTTAAAGATCTGATTATTAGAACCGAAGTTATAAGTAAGTCAATCAAACCAGCCAATCGACCATATTATGTACCTACATAATCATTTCTTTTAAATTTTCAGTTTAAATAAAAAAACCATCAAAATAATGACGTTTTTCACATACAACTTTATGTGATCGCAATGATTTTTCAACTCAATAATTTAGCCTGACATCTAACCTTCATTTTAAGACCTTAATCTTAAAGAACCGAGTATTAGAACAGAAGCTATAAGCCAAAAACCAAAAACCAAACCAACAATATCAACCCTTTTCCACTTCACAAGTCACTGACACAATTATGCCAGAAGCTTTGTATACTTTTAGGGGCATAGCACATTTTGCTTTAAGTATTTTGAATTTGTATTCAAAAATCAGTGGAAATAATGACGTTTTTCACATACACATTTATGTTATCACAATGATTTTTTACCTCAATTATTTAGTCTGACATTTTACCTATATTTTAAGACCTTAATCTAAATGATCCGATTATTAGAACAGAAGTTATAGGCAAAACAAAACCAACCTACCTTTACAAATTAATTATTATACCGACTACAAATGTACATACATACCTACTACAAATATACATACCTACTATATTGTTGTATAAATATAGCATTTTTTTGACGATAACGAAACAAATTCCCCTAGAATGTGATTTTTTATTGCACACACTCTGCCGGCTTTAGAATACTGTCTCCCTCTCGCCAGTTGGTATTTTAATGTTTTTTTTTTTGTTTTCCCAACTTTCTCGTTGACTAAAATTCTATGTCCGAAATTTATTTTTATGTTTTTAGTATGAAATTTTGAACGATTTTGAAAATTTTTTGTTTGTTCTAACTGAACAGTCCAATTTCCTTTAATTATATACCTCAATATTGAAAATCGGACAGGTGGATGCAAAAATATAAGCATTTAAGTAAATGCAAATCGGGTGTTTTTCAGATTCTTTTATAATATTTTGCAAAAAGAAGGTCAAGTATTTGTTTATGAAAATATTTTTTTGTATTTCCATTAAATTTAACTTTTTTTACCTTTTTCACAAATACTTTTATAACTGACGCGGTAACAAAATGTAGCCAGACATTCTACCTAAATTTTAAGACCTTAATGTTAGCGATCGGATCATTAGAGCAGAAGTTATAAGCAAAACAAACCAACCACAGCGTACATTTACTATTATTATACCGACTACAAATATACATACCTACTGCCAATATATATACCTACCATATAGCATTTTTTTGACGATAACGAAGGAAATTCCCCTAGAATGTGGTTTTTTATTGCACACACTCTGCCGGTTTTAGAAGACTATCTCCCTCTCGCCAGTTGGTATTTTAATGTTTTTTTTTTTTTTTCTCCAACTTCCTCGTTGACTAAAATTCTATGTCCGAAATATATTTTTATGTTTTTGGTATGAAATATTGAACGATTTTGAAAATTTTTTTTTTGTTCTAACTGAACAGTCCAATTTCCTTTAATTCTATACCTCAATATTGAAAATCAGACAATTGGATAGAAAGTTATAAGCAATTAAGTAAATGCAAATCGGGTTTTTTTCCGATTTCCTAAATCATGGCAAAATATGGTCAATTTTTGCACTGAACTCGCTGTTTGCCGATGGAAATCATCCCCATTTTTTTCAATTTTTGTGAGATTTTTTTCGGCAAACTTATTTAACTATTGTGAAGGTCGTGTGGGGTGTAAAAATATGTTTGGGGTATCAAATTAATCGTGGGTTTATGTAGATGCGAATAAAAAAAAAACTATCTTTATAGGTGTATAGAGTATAGAGTTATGAGGTGATAATTGAAACAACAGAAATATTTGAATATCTCGGTTGAAAAAATTTTGAAAAATCCAAAATTTTGACACAACATGTATATTAATAATATCTATAAGTTGTATGATTTTGAGAATTTTTAAATGATCCATTAAAAAGATATACATTTTTAAGTGCACTAAAAAAATGTCGATTTTTGATGTTTGAAAAATGTGTCGAAAAAAAAATCTAATCAAAAATTTATGGTATAGAGGTAATAGAATATTGAAATACCTTTCGAATGGTATAAAAATAATTTCGATCGGATTAAAACCTGATTTAATAGAATTTTTTGAAATTTCAATTTTGAACTTAAAAAAATTCATATCTCGCTTTGTGTAATTTGTAGAATTTTTTTTTAAATTAGTAACATTCTAGAATTTTGAATATCTATTGATAAAAAAATAAATGAATGTAATAGGACTTTTCGTTTAGAAGTTAGTTTTTGTACCCTTGACCAGTTTTATCCAATTTTACCCTACTTAGAATTCGAATTTCAAAAAATCCCTTCTTAGTGTGCACCTACATATAATTACGAATTAAAAAAAAATTAGTATATATTTTTAAGACTTCTAGTATAAGCTGTAGAATGATCGGACACTTAACGAAAAATTTATCAAATTTAACGAACTCTTTCTTTTATAATATATAACTAGCCGATTCGCCCGTAGCTTCGCTAACGTGTATATACCATAGTATATATATAGTATAGTATATATATAGTATAGTATATATATTATTATATAGTATAACGTAATAATTTATCTTTATTTTAAGACATTAATCATTTAAATCTGTCCATTAGAACTTAAGTTAATTATAAATCTAACTAAAACCTTAATCTTAATGATTCGATTCGATTCGATTATTAGAACAGAAGCTATAAGCCAAAAACCAAACCACATTTTTACTGACACAATTATGCCACAAACGTTGTATACTTTTAGGAGAATAGCACACTTTTTGCTTATTATTATCTTTATTTTAAGACATTAATCATTTAAATCTGACCATTAGAACTAAAGTTAATTATAAATCTAACTAAAACCTTAAAATAATTAAAAAACTAAACCAAATATTTGCTTATTCGACAAAAATCGATTGCGGGTCCTGTCCCGCTCACGCAACTCCGTTGCTCCGCTTAGGGTATGTTCAGTCGCCAGGCAGGCGCCAATGTCAACAGTTATCTGGGATGAAAGTAGATATCTTAATTTTAAGATCTTAACCTTGAAAATCTATTAGAACTCAAGTTATAAATCTTAAACCTGTAGGTATATAGATATGCCGGAATAAGTCACTTCACTTACAATTTCTAACTCTATCCTGATAATTTACCTAAACTTAACCTTAAACTTGAAGATCTGATGCATAATGTACCTACCTAACCTACCTATCCATTTATTTTTTATTAAATTTTTTATTAAAAATTTTTATTCATTTAATTTTAAATTATTATTTAACGATAAATAAATAAGCAATCACGTTTTTTTGCATACACTTGCATGTAATCGCAGTGAATTTTTAACTCAATAAATAAACTTGACATTATACCTTCATTTTAAGACCTTAATCTTAAAAATCTGATTATTAGAACCGAAGTTATAAGTAAGTCAATCAAACCAGCCAATCGACCATATTATGTACCTACGTATCATTTTCTTTAAATTTTCAGTTTAAATAAAAAAACAGTCAAAATAATTACTTTTTTCACATACAACTTTATGTGATCGCAATGATTTTTCAACTCAATAATTTAGCCTGACATCTAACCTTCATTTTAAGACCTTAATCTTAAAGATCTGATTATTAGAACCGAAGTTATAAGTAAGTCAATCAAACCAGCCAATCGACCATATTATGTACCTACGTATCATTTTCTTTAAATTTTCAGTTTAAATAAAAAAACAGTCAAAATAATTACTTTTTTCACATACAACTTTATGTGATCGCAATGATTTTTCAACTCAATAATTTAGCCTGACATCTAACCTTCATTTTAAGACCTTAATCTTAAAGATCTGATTATTAGAACCGAAGTTATAAGTAAGTCAATCAAACCAGCCAATCGACCATATTATGTACCTACGTATCATTTTCTTTAAATTTTCAGTTTAAATAAAAAAACAGTCAAAATAATTACTTTTTTCACATACAACTTTATGTGATCGCAATGATTTTTCAACTCAATAATTTAGCCTGACATCTAACCTTCATTTTAAGACCTTAATCTTAAAGATCTGATTATTAGAACCGAAGCTATAAGTAAGTCAATCAAACCAGCCAATCGACCATATTATGTACCTACGTATCATTTTCTTTAAATTTTCAGTTTAAATAAAAAAACAGTCAAAATAATTACTTTTTTCACATACAACTTTATGTGATCGCAATGATTTTTCAACTCAATAATTTAGCCTGACATCTAACCTTCATTTTAAGACCTTAATCTTAAAGATCTGATTATTAGAACCGAAGTTATAAGTAAGTCAATCAAACCAGCCAATCGACCATATTATGTACCTACGTATCATTTTCTTTAAATTTTCAGTTTAAATAAAAAAACAGTCAAAATAATTACTTTTTTCACATACAACTTTATGTGATCGCAATGATTTTTCAACTCAATAATTTAGCCTGACATCTAACCTTCATTTTAAGACCTTAATCTTAAAGATCTGATTATTAGAACCGAAGTTATAAGTAAGTCAATCAAACCAGCCAATCGACCATATTATGTACCTACGTATCATTTTCTTTAAATTTTCAGTTTAAATAAAAAAACAGTCAAAATAATTACTTTTTTCACATACAACTTTATGTGATCGCAATGATTTTTCAACTCAATAATTTAGCCTGACATCCAACCTTCATTTTAAGACCTTAATCTTAAAGAACCGAGTATTAGAACAGAAGCTATAAGCCAAAAACCAAAAACCAAACCAACAATATCAACCCTTTTCCACTTCACAAGTCACTGACACAATTATGCCAGAAGCTTTGTATACTTTTAGGGGCACAGCACATTTTGCTTAACATAATGCTCTTAGGTTAGTATTTTGAATTTATATTCAAAAATCAATGGAAATAATGACGTTTTTCACATACACATTTATGTTATCTCAATGATTTTTTAGCTCAATTATTTAGTCTGACATTTTACCTTTATTTTAAGACCTTAATCTTAATGATCCGATTATTAGAACAGAAGTTATAGGCAAACCAAACCAACCATAGCGTACCTACCTTTACAAATTATTGTACCGACTACAAATATACATACCTTACAAATATACATACCTACTATATTGTTGTATAAATATAGCATTTTTTTGACGATAACGAAACAAATTCCCCTAGAATGTGATTTTTTATTGCACACACTCTGCCGGCTTTAGAATACTATCTCCCTCTCGCCAGTTGGTATTTTAATGTTTTTTTTTTGTTTTCCCAACTTTCTCGTTGACTAAAATTCTATGTCCGATAATTATTTTTATGTTTTTAGTATGAAATTTTGAACAATTTTGAAAATTTTTTTTTTGTTCTAACTGAACAGTCCAATTTCCTTTAATTATATACCTCAATATTGAAAATCGGACATGTGGATGCAAAGATATAAGCATTTAAGTAAATGCAAATCGGGTGTTTTTCAGATTTCTTTATAATATTTTGCAAAAAGAAGGTCAAGTATTTGTTTATGAAAATATTTTTTTGTATTTCCATTAAATTTAACTTTTTTTTACCTTTTTCACACATACTTTTATAACTGACGCGGTAATAAAATGTAGCCAGACATTCTACCTAAATTTTAAGACCTTAATGTTAGCGATCGGATCATTAGAGCAGAAGTTATAAGCAAAACAATCCAACCACAGCGTACATTTACTATTATTATACCGACTACAAATATACATACCTACTGCCAATATATATACCTACCATATAGCATTTCTTTGACGATAACGAAACAAATTCCCCTAGAATGTGATTTTTTATTGCACACACTCTGCCGGTTTTAGAATACTATCTCCCTCTCGCCAGTTGGTATTTTAATGTTTTTTTTTTTTTTTTCTCCAACTTCCTCGTTGACTAAAATTCTATGTCCGAAATATATTTTTATGTTTTTGGTATGAAATTTTGAACGATTTTGAAAATTTTTTTTTTGTTCTAACTGAACAGTCCAATTTCCTTTAATTCCATACCTTAATATTGAAAATCGGACAATTGGATAGAAAGTTATAAGCAATTAAGTAAATGCAAATCGGGTTTTTTTCCGATTTCCTAAATCATGGCAAAATATGGTCAATTTCTGCACTGAACTCGCTGTTTGCCGATGGAAATCATCCCCATTTTTTTCAATTTTTGTGAGATTTTTTTCGGCAAACTTATTTAACTATTGTGAAGGTCGTGTGGGGTGTAAAAATATGATTGAGGTATCAATTTAATTGTGGGTTTATGTAGATGCGAATAAAAAAAAAACTATCTTTATAGGTGTATAGAGTATAGAGTTATGAGGTGATTATTCAAACAACAGAAATATTTGAATATCTCGGTTGAAAAAAATTTGAAAAATCCAAAATTTTGACACAACATGTATATTAATGATATCTATAAGCTGTATAATTTTGAGAATTTTTAAATGATTCATTAAAAAGATATAAATTTTTAAGTGCACTAAAAAAATGTCGATTTTTGATGTTTGAAAAATGTGTCGAAAAAAAAATCTAATCAAAAATTTATGGTATAGAGGTAATAGAATTTCGAAATACCTTTCGAATGGTATAAAAATAATTTCGATCGGATTAAAACCTGATTTTATAGAATTTTTTGAAATTTCAATTTTGAACTTAAAAAAATTCATATCTCGCTTTGTGTAATTTGTAGAATTTTTTTTTAAATTAGTAACATTCTAGAATTTTGAATATCTATTGATAAAAAAATAAATGAATGTAATAGGACTTTTCGTTTAGAAGTTAGTTTTTGTACCCTTGACCAGTTTTATCCAATTTTACCCTACTTAGAATACGAATTTCAAAAAATCCCTTCTTAGTGTGCACCTACATATAATTACGAATTAAAAAAAAAATAGTATATATTTTTAAGACTTCTAGTATAAGCTGTAGAATGATGGGACACTTAACGAAAAATTTAACAAATTTAACGAACTCTTTCATTTATAATAGTTAACTAGCCGATTCGCCCGTAGCTTCGCTAACGTATATTAAAATACTATATATATTTTATAGTATATATATATTAAAATAGTATATATATTTTAAAATATATTAAAAAATAGTATATATATTAAAAAATAGTATATATATTTTAAAATAGTATATATATTGAAATAGTATATATGTTAAATAGCATAACGTAATAATTTATCTTTATTTTAAGACATTAATCATTTAAATCTGACCATTAGAACTAAAGTTAATTATAAATCTAACTAAAACCTTAATCTTAATGATTCGATTCGATTCGATTATTAGAACAGAAGCTATAAGCCAAAAACCAAACCACATTTTTACTGACACAATTATGCCATAAACGTTGTATACTTTTAGGAGAATATCACACTTTTTGCTTATTATTATCTTTATTTTAAGACATTAATCATTTAAATCTGACCATTAGAACTAAAGTTAATGCTAAATCTAACTAAAACCTTAAAATAATTAAAAAACTAAACCAAATATTTGCTTATTCGACAAAAATCGATTGCGGGTCCTGTCCCGCTCACGCAACTCCGTTGCTCCGCTTAGGGTATGTTCAGTCGCCGGGCGGGCGCCAATGTCAACAGTTATCTGGGATGAAAGTAGATATCTTAATTTTAAGATCTTAACCTTGAAAATCTATCCATTAGAACTCAAGTTATAAATCTTAAACCTGTAGGTATATAGGTATGCCGGAATAAGTCACTTCACTTACAATTTCTACCTCTATCCTGATAATTTACCTAAACTTAACCTTAAACTTAAAGATCTGATGCATAATGTACCTACCTAACCTACCTATCTATTTATTTTTTATTAAATTTTTTATTAAAAATTTGTTTTCATTTAATTTTAAATTATTATTTAACGATAAATAAATAAGCAATCACGTTTTTTGCATACACTTGCATGTAATCGCAGTGAACTTTTAACTCAATAAATAAACTTGACATTATACCTTCATTTTAAGACCTTAATCTTAAAGATCTGATTATTAGAACCGAAGTTATAAGTAAGTCAATCAAACCAGCCAATCGACCATATTATGTACCTACGTATCATTTTCTTTAAATTTTCAGTTTAAATAAAAAAACAATCAAAATAATGACGTTTTTCACATACAACTTTATGTGATCGCAATGATTTTTCAACTCAATAATTTAGCCTGACATCTAACCTTCATTTTAAGACCTTAATCTTAAAGATCTGATTATTAGAACCGAAGTTATAAGTAAGTCAATCAAACCAGCCAATCGACCATATTATGTACCTACGTATCATTTTCTTTAAATTTTCAGTTTAAATAAAAAAACAGTCAAAATAATTACTTTTTTCACATACAACTTTATGTGATCGCAATGATTTTTCAACTCAATAATTTAGCCTGACATCTAACCTTCATTTTAAGACCTTAATCTTAAAGATCTGATTATTAGAACCGAAGTTATAAGTAAGTCAATCAAACCAGCCAATCGACCATATTATGTACCTACATATCATTTTCTTTAAACTTTCAGTTTAAATAAAAAAACGATTAAAATAATGACGTTTTTCACATACAACTTTATGTGATCGCAATGATTTTGCAACTCAATAATTTAGCCTGACATCTAACCTTCATTTTAAGACCTTAATCTTAAAGAACCGAGTATTAGAACAGAAGCTATAAGCCAAAAACCAAAAACCAAACCAACAATATCAACCCTTTTCCACTTCACAAGTCACTGACACAATTATGCCAGAAGCTTTGTATACTTTTAGGGGCATAGCACATTTTTTTCTTTACATAATGCTCTTAGGTTAGTATTTTGAATTTATATTCAAAAATCAATGAAAATAATGACGTTTTTCACATACACATTTATGTTATCTCAATGATTTTTAACTTCAATTATTTAGTCTAACATTTTACCTATATTTTAAGACCTTAATCTTAATGATCCGATTATTAGAACAGAAGTTATAGGCAAATCAAACCAACCATAGCCTACCTACCTTTACAATTTATTGTACCGACTACAAATATACATACCTTACAAATATACATACCTACTATATTGTTGTATAAATATAGCATTTTTTTGACGATAACGAAACAAATTCCCCTAGAATGTGATTTTTTATTGCACACACTCTGCCGGTTTTAGAAGACTATCTCCCTCTCGCCAGTTGATATTTTAATGTTTTTTTTTTTTTCTCCAACTTCCTCGTTGACTAAAATTCTATGTCCGAAATATATTTTTATGTTTTTGGTATGAAATTTTGAACGATTTTGAAAATTTTTTTTTTGTTCTAACTGAACAGTCCAATTTCCTTTAATTCTACACCTTAATATTGAAAATCGGACAATTGGATGCAAAGATATAAGCATTTAAGTAAATGCAAATCGGGGTTTTTTCCGATTTCCTAAATCATGGCAAAATATGGTCAATTTCTGCACTGAACTCGCTGTTTGCCGATGGAAATCATCCCCATTTTTTTCAATTTTTGTGTGATTTTTTTCGGCAAACTTATTTAACTATTGTGAAGGTCGTGTGGGGTGTAAAAATATGTTTGAGGTATCAAATTAATTGTGGGTTTATGTAGATGGGAATAAAAAAAAAAATATCTTTATAGGTGTATAGAGTATAGAGTTATGAGGTGATAATTGAAACAACAGAAATATTTGAATATCTCGGTTAAAAAAAATTTTAAAAATCCAAAATTTTGACACAGCATGTATATTAATGATATCTATAAGCTGTATGATTTTGAGAATTTTTAAATGATTCATTAAAAAGATATAAATTTTTAAGTGCACTAAAAAAATTTCAATTTTTGATGTTTGAAAAATGTGTCGAAAAAAAAATCTAATCAAAAATTTATGGTATAGAGGTAATAGAATATTAAAATACCTTTCGAATGGTATAAAAATAATTTCAATCGGATTAAAACCTGATTTAATAGAATTTTTTGAAATTTCAATTTTGAACTTAAAAAAATTCATATCTCGCTTTGTGTAATTTGTAGAATTTTTTTTTAAATTAGTAACATTCTAAAATTTTGAATATCTATTGATAAAAAAATAAATGAATGTAATAGGACTTTTCGTTTAGAAGTTAGTTTTTGTACCCTTGACCAGTTTTATCCAATTTTACCCTACTTAGAATACGAATTTCAAAAAATCCCTTCTTAGTGTGCACCTACATATAATAACGAATTAAAAAAAAATTAGTATATATTTTTAAGACTTCTAGTATAAGCTGTGGAATGATGGGACACTTAACGAAAAATTTAAGAAATTTAACGAACTCTTTCATTTATAATAGTTAACTAGCCGATTCGCCCGTAGCTTCGCTAACGTATATTAAAATACTATATATATTAAAATAGTATATATATTAAATAGTATAACGTAATAATTTATCTTTATTTTAAGACATTAATCATTTAAATCTGACCATTAGAACTAAAGTTAATTATAAATCTAACTAACTGAAACCTTAATCTTAATGATTCGATTCGATTATTAGAACAGAAGCTATAAGCCAAAAACCAAACCACATTTTTACTGACACAATTATGCCATAAACGTTGTATACTTTTAGGAGAATATCACACTTTTTGCTTATTATTATCTTTATTTTAAGACATTAATCATTTAAATCTGACCATTAGAACTAAAGTTAGTTATAAATCTAACTAAATTAATTAAAAAACTAAACCAAATATTTGCTTATTCGACAAAAATCGATTGCGGGTCCTGTCCCGCTCACGCAACTCCGTTGCTCCGCTTAGGGTATGTTCAGTCGCCAGGCAGGCGCCAATGTCAACAGTTATCTGGGATGAAAGTAGATATCTTAATTTTAAGATCTTAACCTTGAAAATCTATCCATTAGAACTCAAGTTATAAATTTTAACCTGTAGGTATATAGGTATGCCAGAATAAGTCACTTCACTTACAATTTCTACCTCTATCCTGATAATTTACCTAAACTTAACCTTAAACTTGAAGATCTTATGCATAATGTACCTACCTAACCTACCTATCTATTTATTTTTTATTAAATTTTTTATTAAAAATTTGTTTTCATTTAATTTTAAATTATTATTTAACGATAAATAAATAAGCAATCACGTTTTTTGCATACACTTGCATGTAATCGCAGTGAACTTTTAACTCAATAAATAAACTTGACATTATACCTTCATTTTAAGACCTTAATCTTAAAAATCTGATTATTAGAACCGAAGTTATAAGTAAATCAATCAAACCAGCCAATCGACCATATTATGTACCTACGTATCATTTTCTTTAAATTTTCAGTTTAAATAAAAAAAACAGTCAAAATAATTACGTTTTTCACATACAACTTTATGTGATCGCAATGATTTTTCAACTCAATAATTTAGCCTGAAATCTAACCTTCATTTTAAGACCTTAATCTTAAAGAACCGAGTATTTGAACAGGCATTATACCCTTTTCCATAAATGTACAAACTATAATATGTACCTATACCTACATGTAGGTATGTATATCATTTTCATAAAATTTTTATTTTATTGAAAAACAATAAAATCACAAAGCTTTTAACATGCCCTTTTATGTGATCACAATGATTTTTAACTCAATAATAAAGCCTGACATTTTTACCTTAATTTTAACACCTTAATCTTTATGATTCGATTATTAGAACAGAAGCTATAAGCCAAAAACCAAACCACATTTTCACTGACACAATTATGCCAGAAACGTTGTATACTTTAAGGAGAATAGCACACTTTTTGCTTATTATTATCTTTATTTTAAGACATTAATCATTTAAATCTGACCATTAGAACTAAAGTTAATGATAAATCTAACTAAAACCTTAAAATAATTAAAAAACTAAACCAAATATTTGCTTATTCGACAAAAATCGATTGCGGGTCCTGTCCCGCTCACGCAACTCCGTTGCTCCGCTTAGGGTATGTTCAGTCGCCGGGCAGGCGCCAATTTCAACAGTTATCTGGGATGAAAGTAGATATCTTAATTTTAAGATCTTAACCTTGAAAATCTATCCATTAGAACTCAAGTTATAAGTCTTAAACCTATAGATATAGGTATGCCGGAATAAGTCACTTCAGTTACAATTCTACATCTAGCCTGATAATTTACCTAAACTTAACCCTAAACTTGAAGATCTGATGCATAATGTACCTACCTAACATAAGTAGGTATCTATTTATTTTTTATTCAATTTTTTATTAAAAATTTGTTTTTATTTAATTTTGAATTATTAGGTAGGTATATAACGATAAATAAATAAGCAATCACGTTTTTTGCATACACTTGCATGTAATCGCAATGAATTTTTAACTCAATAAATAAACTTGACATTATACCTTCATTTTAAGACCTTAATCTTAAAAATCTGATTATTAGAACCGAAGTTATAAGTAAATCAATCAAACCAGCCAATCGACCATATTATGTACCTACGTATCATTTTCTTTAAATTTTCAGTTTAAATAAAAAAACAGTCAAAATAATGACGTTTTTCACATACAACTTTATGTGATCGCAATGATTTTTCAACTCAATAATTTAGCCTGACATCTAACCTTCATTTTAAGACCTTAATCTTAAAGATCTGATTATTAGAACCGAAGTTATAAGTAAGTCAATCAAACCAGCCAATCGACCATATTATGTACCTACGTATCATTTTCTTTAAATTTTCAGTTTAAATAAAAAAACAGTCAAAATAATTACTTTTTTCACATACAACTTTATGTGATCGCAATGATTTTTCAACTCAATAATTTAGCCTGACATCTAACCTTCATTTTAAGACCTTAATCTTAAAGATCTGATTATTAGAACCGAAGTTATAAGTAAGTCAATCAAACCAGCCAATCGACCATATTATGTACCTACGTATCATTTTCTTTAAATTTTCAGTTTAAATAAAAAAACAGTCAAAATAATGACGTTTTTCACATACAACTTTATGTGATCGCAATGATTTTTCAACTCAATAATTTAGCCTGACATCTAACCTTCATTTTAAGACCTTAATCTTAAAGAACCGAGTATTAGAACAGAAGCTATAAGCCAAAAACCAAAAACCAAACCAACAATATCAACCCTTTTCCACTTCACAAGTCACTGACACAATTAT
The DNA here is from genome assembly GCA_951394125.1 of Epistrophe eligans. Lineage (NCBI taxonomy): Eukaryota > Metazoa > Arthropoda > Insecta > Diptera > Syrphidae > Epistrophe > Epistrophe eligans. The sequence continues at coordinate 32,787,119 of OX596029.1, forward strand.
GCCAGAAGCTTTGTATACTTTTAGGGGCATAGCACATTTTGCTTTACATAATGCTCTTAGGTTAGTATTTTGAATTTTTATTCAAAAAACAATGGAAATAGTGACGTTTTTCACATACACATTTATGTTATCACAATGATTTTTTACCTCAATTATTTAGTCTGACATTTTACCTATATTTTAAGACCTTAATCTTAATGATCCGATTATTAGAACAGAAGATATAGGCAAACCAAACCAACCATAGCGTACCTACCTTTACAAATTAATTATTATACCGACTACAAATGTACATACATACCTACTACAAATATACATACCTACTATATTGTTGTATAAATATAGCATTTTTTTGACGATAACGAAACAAATTCCCCTAGAATGTGATTTTTTATTGCACACACTCTGCCGGCTTTAGAATACTATCTCCCTCTCGCCAGTTGGTATTTTAATGTTTTTTTTTTGTTTTCCCAACTTTCTCGTTGACTAAAATTCTATGTCCGATAATTATTTTTATGTTTTTGGTATGAAATTTTGAACGATTTTGAAAATTTTTTTTTTGTTCTAACTGAACAGTCCAATTTCCTTTAATTATATACCTCAATATTGAAAATCGGACAGGTGGATGCAAAGATATAAGCATTTATGTAAATGCAAATCGGGTGTTTTTCAGATTTCTTTATAATATTTTGCAAAAAGAAGGTCAAGTATTTGTTTATGAAAATATTTTTTTGTATTTCCATTAAATTTAACTTTTTTTACCTTCTTCACACATACTTTTATAACTGACGCGGTAACAAAATGTAGCCAGACATTCTACCTAAATTTTAAGACCTTAATGTTAGCGATCGGATCATTATAGCAGAAGTTATAAGCAAAACAATCCAACCACAGCGTACATTTACTATTATTATACCGACTACAAGTATACATACCTACTGCCAATATATATACCTACCATATAGCATTTCTTTGACGATAACGAAGGAAATTCCCCTAGAATGTGGTTTTTTATTGCACACACTCTGCCGGCTTTAGAATACTATCTCCCTCTCGCCAGTTGGTATTTTAATGTTTTTTTTTTTTTTTCTCCAACTTCCTCGTTGACTAAAATTCTATGTCCGAAATATATTTTTATGTTTTTGGTATGAAATTTTGAACGATTTTGAAAATTTTTTTTTTGTTCTAACTGAACAGTCCAATTTCCTTTAATTCTATACCTTAATATTGAAAATCGGACAATTGGATAGAAAGTTATAAGCAATTAAGTAAATGCAAATCGGGTTTTTTTCTGATTTCCTAAATCATGGCAAAATATGGTCAATTTCTGCACTGAACTCGCTGTTTGCCGATGGAAATCATCACCATTTTTTTCAATTTTTGTGAGATTTTTTTCGGCAAACTTATTTAACTATTGTGAAGGTCGTGTGGGGTGTAAAAATATGTTTGAGGTATCAAATTAATTGTGGGTTTATGTAGATGGGAATAAAAAAAAAACTATCTTTATAGGCGTATAGAGTATAGAGTTATGAGGTGATAATTGAAACAACAGAAATATTTGAATATCTCGGTTGAAAAAATTTTGAAAAATCCAAAATTTTGACACAACATGTATATTAATAATATCTATAAGTTGTATGATTTTGAGAATTTTGAAATGATTCATTAAAAAGATATAAATTTTTAAGTGCACTAAAAAAATGTCGATTTTTGATGTTTGAAAAATGTGTCGAAAAAAAAATCTAATCAAAAATTTATGGTATAGAGGTAATAGAATATTGAAATACCTTTCGAATGGTATAAAAATAATTTCGATCGGATTAAAATCTGATTTTATAGAATTTTTTGAAATTTCAATTTTGAACTTAAAAAAATTCATATCTCGCTTTGTGTAATTTGTAGAATTTTTTTTTAAATTAGTAACATTCTAGAATTTTGAATATCTATTGATAAAAAAATAAATGAATGTAATAGGACTTTTCGTTTAGAAGTTAGTTTTTGTACCCTTGACCAGTTTTATCCAATTTTACCCTACTTAGAATACGAATTTCAAAAAATCGCTTCTTAGTGTGCACCTACATATAATTACAAATTAGAAAAAAATTAGTATATATTTTTAAGACTTCTAGTATAAGCTGTGGAATGATCGGACACTTAACGAAAAATTTATCAAATTTAACGAACTCTTTCTTTTATAATATATAACTAGCCGATTCGCCCGTAGCTTCGCTAACGTGTATATACCATAGTATATATATAGTATAGTATATATATTATTATATAGTATAACGTAATAATTTATCTTTATTTTAAGACATTAATCATTTAAATCTGACTATTAGAACTAAAGTTAATTATAAATCTAACTAAAACCTTAATCTTAATGATTCTATTCGATTATCAGAACAGAAGCTATAAGCCAAAAACCAAACCACATTTTTACTAACACAATTATGCCATAAACGTTGTATACTTTTAGGAGAATATCACACTTTTTGCTTATTATTATCTTTATTTTAAGACATTAATCATTTAAATCTGACCATTAGAACTAAAGTTAATTATAAATCTAACTAAAATAATTAAAAAACTAAACCAAATATTTGCTTATTCGACAAAAATCGATTGCGAGTCCTGTCCCGCTCACGCAACTCCGTTGCTCCGCTTAGGGTATGTTCAGTCGCCAGGCAGGCGCCAATGTCAACAGTTATCTGGGATGAAAGTAGATATCTTAATTTTAAGATCTTAATCTTGAAAATCTATCCATTAGAACTCAAGTTATAAATCTTAAACCTGTAGGTATATAGGTATGCCGGAATAAGTCACTTCACTTACAATTTCTACCTCTATCCTGATAATTTACCTAAACTTAACCTTAAACTTGAAGATCTGATGCATAATGTACCTACCTAACCTACCTATCTATTTATGTTTTATTAATTTTTTTATTAAAAATTTGTATTCATTTAATTTTAAATTATTATTTAACGATAAATAAATAAGCAATCACGTTTTTTGCATACACTTGCATGTAATCGCAGTGAATTTTTAACTCAATAAATAAACTTGACATTATACCTTCATTTTAAGACCTTAATCTTAAAAATATGATTATTAGAACCGAAGTTATAAGTAAGTCAATCAAACCAGCCAATCGACCATATTATGTACCTACGTATCATTTTCTTTAAATTTTCAGTTTAAATAAAAAAACAGTCAAAATAATTACTTTTTTCACATACAACTTTATGTGATCGCAATGATTTTTCAACTCAATAATTTAGCCTGACATCTAACCTTCATTTTAAGACCTTAATCTTAAAGATCTGATTATTAGAACCGAAGTTATAAGTAAGTCAATCAAACCAGCCAATCGACCATATTATGTACCTACGTATCATTTTCTTTAAATTTTCAGTTTAAATAAAAAAACAGTCAAAATAATGACGTTTTTCACATACAACTTTATGTGATCGCAATGATTTTTCAACTCAATAATTTAGCCTGACATCTAACCTTCATTTTAAGACCTTAATCTTAAAGAACCGAGTATTAGAACAGAAGCTATAAGCCAAAAACCAAACCACATTTTTACTGACACAATTATGCCAGAAACGTTGTATACTTTAAGGAGAATAGCACACTTTTTGCTTATTATTATCTTTATTTTAAGACATTAATCATTTAAATCTGACCATTAGAACTAAAGTTAATGATAAATCTAACTAAAACCTTAAAATAATTAAAAAACTAAACCAAATATTTGCTTATTCGACAAAAATCGATTGCGGGTCCTGTCCCGCTCACGCAACTCCGTTGCTCCGCTTAGGGTATGTTCAGTCGCCAGGCAGGCGCCAATGTCAACAGTTATCTAGGATGACAGTAGATACCTTAATTTTAAGATCTTAACCTTAAAAATCAATCCATTAGAACTCAACTTATAAGTCTTAAACCTGTAGGTATAGGTAAGGTACGCACTTCACTTACAATCTCTAACTCTATCCTGATAATTTACCTAAACTTAACCTTAAACTTGAAGATCTGATGCATAATGTACCTACCTAACCTACCTATCTATTTATTTTTTATTAAATTTTTTATTAAAAATTTGTTTTCATTTAATTTTGAATTATTAGGTAGGTATATAACGATAGATAAATAAACAATCACGTTTTTTGCATACACTTGCATGTAATCGCAGTGAATTTTTAACTCAATAAATAAACTTGACATTATACCTTCATTTTAAGACCTTAATCTGAAAGATCTGATTATTAGAACCGAAGTTATAAGTAAGTCAATCAAACCAGCCAATCGACCATATTATGTACCTACGTATCATTTTCTTTAAATTTTCAGTTTAAATAAAAAAACAGTCAAAATAATTACTTTTTTCACATACAACTTTATGTGATCGCAATGATTTTTCAACTCAATAATTTAGCCTGACATCTAACCTTCATTTTAAGACCTTAATCTTAAAGATCTGATTATTAGAACCGAAGTTATAAGTAAGTCAATCAAACCAGCCAATCGACCATATTATGTACCTACGTATCATTTTCTTTAAATTTTCAGTTTAAATAAAAAAACAGTCAAAATAATTACTTTTTTCACATACAACTTTATGTGATCGCAATGATTTTTCAACTCAATAATTTAGCCTGACATCTAACCTTCATTTTAAGACCTTAATCTTAAAGATCTGATTATTAGAACCGAAGTTATAAGTAAGTCAATCAAACCAGCCAATCGACCATATTATGTACCTACGTATCATTTTCTTTAAATTTTCAGTTTAAATAAAAAAACGATTAAAATAATGACGTTTTTCACATACAACTTTATGTGATCGCAATGATTTTGCAACTCAATAATTTAGCCTGACATCTAACCTTCATTTTAAGACCTTAATCTTAAAGAACCGAGTATTAGAACAGAAGCTATAAGCCAAAAACCAAAAACCAAACCAACAATATCAACCCTTTTCCACTTCACAAGTCACTGAAACAATTATGCCAGAAGCTTTGTATACTTTTAGGGGCATAGCACATTTTGCTTTACATAATGCTCTTAGGTTAGTATTTTGAATTTTTATTCAAAAAACAATGGAAATAATGACGTTTTTCACATACACATTTATGTTATCACAATGATTTTTTGCCTCAATTATTTAGTCTGACATTTTACCTATATTTTAAGACCTTAATCTTAATGATCCGATTATTAGAACAGAAGATATAGGCAAACCAAACCAACCATAGCGTACCTACCTTTACAAATTAATTATTATACCGACTACAAATGTACATACATACCTACTACAAATATACATACCTACTATATTGTTGTATAAATATAGCATTTTTTTGACGATAACGAAACAAATTCCCCTAGAATGTGATTTTTTATTGCACACACTCTGCCGGCTTTAGAATACTATCTCCCTCTCGCCAGTTGGTATTTTAATGTTTTTTTTTTGTTTTGCCAACTTTCTCGTTGACTAAAATTCTATGTCCGATAATTATTTTTATGTTTTTGGTATGAAATTTTGAACGATTTTGAAAATTTTTTTTTTGTTCTAACTGAACAGTCCAATTTCCTTTAATTATATACCTCAATATTGAAAATCGGACAGGTGGATGCAAAGATATAAGCATTTATGTAAATGCAAATCGGGTGTTTTTCAGATTTCTTTATAATATTTTGCAAAAAGAAGGTCAAGTATTTGTTTATGAAAATATTTTTTTGTATTTCCATTAAATTTAACTTTTTTTACCTTTTTCACACATACTTTTATAACTGACGCGGTAACAAAATGTAGCCAGACATTCTACCTAAATTTTAAGACCTTAATGTTAGCGATCGGATCATTAGAGCAGAAGTTATAAGCAAAACAAACCAACCACAGCGTACATTTACTATTATTATACCGACTACAAATATACATACCTACTGCCAATATATATACCTACCATATAGCATTTTTTTGACGATAACGAAGGAAATTCCCCTAGAATGTGGTTTTTTATTGCACACACTCTGCCGGCTTTAGAAGACTATCTCCCTCTCGCCAGTTGGTATTTTAATGTTTTTTTTTTTTTTTCTCCAACTTCCTCGTTGACTAAAATTCTATGTCCGAAATATATTTTTATGTTTTTGGTATGAAATTTTGAACGATTTTGAAAAATTTTTTTTTGTTCTAACTGAACAGTCCAATTTCCTTTAATTTGATACCTCAATATTGAAAATCGGGCAATTGGATGCAAAGATATAAGCATTTAAGTAAATGCAAATCGGGTTTTTTCCGATTTCCTAAATCATGGCAAAATATGGTCAATTTCTGCACTGAACTCGCTGTTTGCCGATGGAAATCATCCCCATTTTTTTCAATTTTTGTGAGATTTTTTTCGGCAAACTTAATTAACTATTGTGAAGGTCGTGTGGGGTGTAAAAATATGTTTGAGGTATCAAATTAATTGTGGGTTTATGTAGATGGGAATAAAAAAAAAACTATCTTTATAGGTGTATAGAGTATAGAGTTATGAGGTGATAATTGAAACAACAGAAATATTTGAATATCTCGGTTGAAAAAATTTTGAAAAATCCAAAATTTTTACACAACATGTATATTAATGATATCTATAAGTTGTATGATTTTGAGAATTTTTAAATGATTCATTAAAAAGATATAAATTTTTAAGTGCACTAAAAAAATGTCGATTTTTGATGTTTGAAAAATGTGTCGAAAAAAAAATCTAATCAAAAATTTATGGTATAGAGGTAATAGAATATTGAAATACCTTTCGAATGGTATAAAAATAATTTCAATCGGATTAAAACCTGATTTAATAGAATTTTTTGAAATTTCAATTTTGAACTTAAAAAAATTCATATCTCGCTTTGTGTAATTTGTAGAATTTTTTTTTAAATTAGTAACATTCTAGAATTTTGAATATCTATTGATAAAAAAATAAATGAATGCAATAGGACTTTTCGTTTAGAAGTTAGTTTTTGTACCCTTGACCAGTTTTATCCAATTTTACCCTACTTAGAATAGGAATATCAAAAAATCCCTTCTTAGTGTGCACCTACATATAATTACGAATTAAAAAAAAATTAGTATATATTTTTAAGACTTCTAGTATAAGCTGTGGAATGATCGGACACTTAACGAAAAATTTATCAAATTTAACGAACTCTTTCTTTTATAATATATATAATTCTCAGTCTTCTTAGAACGATCTACAATGATTCAATTAAAATACAAGGAGAACCAAAATTCCGTTTAAATTTGAATTGGTAGCTGCGACAAACAGCGACGGCGGGTTGGGTGGAGGGGTTACAAAGCGCAAGAGCGGCCAATGGAAATTCAGTACCATGGCGTCGTTCAGCGATAACCAACGTGCGTTCTGTGTACGCGAGTACAACCGCAACAACGATTCTCTTACTCTAGCGCAATGAAAATTTTGCGCTGATTACAACATACGGCGTAAAAATGAAGCTCCATCGATTCAATTGAAATTGAATTGAAAAGAAAATAGGCACAGAAGTTCGAGGAGACAGGTTCAACAATGAATCAAACACGATCCGGCCGACCTTGAACATCAAGAGATCCCGAAAACGTCGAGGGTGTAAGAGTGTCTATTCGTGAAAATCCTGGACTCTCTACTCGGAAGCGGTCTAATGCCTTAGATGTGCCCAGAACATCTTTGTATCGATAGTTTTAATCAACGATCATGGTTTCATCATGCCACCTCGCTACTAATGAGAGTTTTTTTTTAGAGGTATAGAACTTTAAGTTGGCAACACTATTTTAACTGGCGGCCATTTTGTCAGCTGTCAAGTGATTTATTTTTAGTTTGGTTTGGCATTTTAACATAAATAGACTGACGCATGAACAACGCTTCCAAATTGTGCAAAACAAGATTGCCCTTGATCCCAATTTTCATAAGCGAATTTTGCTTTGTGATGAAGCTCACTTTTGCCGTATTTGGAGCGATGATAATCCTCAAGTATATGTTGAGACACCACCGTTACATCCACAAAAACTGACTGTTCGGTGTGCTTTATAGATTGATGGAATAATTGGTCCGTACTTCTTTAAAAACGATGCTGGCCAGAACGTTACAGTCAATGGTGACCGCTATAGTGCCATGATTACTGACTTTTTCATTCATCAGTTGAACAACCATGATGTGCAGGAGTTGTGGTTTCAACAAGACGGCGGCACAACATGTCACACAGCTCGTGCCACATTTGATTTATTGAAGGAAACGTTTGGTAACCGCATATAGTTTCACGTTACGGACCCGTGAATTGGCCTCCAAGATCTTGCGATTTAACGCCGCTTGACTATTTTCTGTGGGGATATGTGAAGTCGCTAGTCTACGCCAATAAGCCCGAAACAATTGACCACTTGGAGGACAACATTCGCCGCATTATTGCCGATATACGGCCACAAATGTTGGAAAAAGTCATCGAAAATTGGACCTCTAGATTAGACTACATCCGAGCCAGCCGTGGCGGTAATGCCAGAAGATTATCTTTCGAATAAAGTAAATTTCATGTCAATTTAAAAAAATCATCTTTGTTTCATTCCATTCCAAAGTTCTATACCTCCAAAAAAAACACCCCTTAAAAGAAGTAAACTTTTAAAATTTCAGAGAAATTGGTTCTATAGTTTCCTTATACCTTATACAGTCTAACGCATTCTTTCGTGAGTATGTAATCATTTAATGGTATGATTGGGAGTTATGATTATTCCATTGATTTTTTGTTCAGTGTAAATAGGTTTTAATTTTTGTATAATTTAATTTTTTTTTAAGGATTTCATCCTTCAGTTTCCCATCAGTTTGTTCTCACGAATTAAATTGCTTCTAATATCCTCGACGACACGCTTTAAATGGCTTAGATACACTCAACACATAGAAAAAGAAATAAACTTTAGCTATAAGATTTTCCGCTATCGTCACCGCCGCCGCCGGAAGGAGTGTTTCGCTCTTCATTATCTCAGTGAGATTGGTTTTTATCGTTTCGTTGTTGTTGTTGTTATTTTTTTTTTTTATTCTGATGCCCTAGCAAAACTCATTAAGGATGAAACAATAAGCCCTTATAACGAAATAGATAAAACAAAACAAAAAAAATATGGAAAGAAGAAAAAAAATATATAAATATATTCACACTATAACACACAACTGAGTTGAAAAGGATCAATAAACCAGATAAGTACATCGGTGAAGGTGCAAGCGCTTTCAGAACAAAAAGCAAAAAAAAAAAAAAACAAATTGCACATTACTCAGCTTTTGTATATGCTCTGAGCTATGCGATAATGAACACTTCTCTGCCTTCGCTATAGACAAAAGAAGAACAAACAAGAAGAGGAAAAAATCTTAATAGCTTTCTAAGCGCCAACACAACTCGACCTCAAAATTGGAAAAAAAAAATAATGGAGTACTTCCATGGACAAGATGTAAATTGATTGCTCATTACTTCGCAAGTTGTTATTGTTGTTGTTATTTTTTTTTTTTAAATATATTTTTTGACAGGTGTTTAGGAGCTAGGATAATACGTTCATCCATTTAGATTATGAGGAAAAAAAAAACTCATCAGACTCGAGGGTATGAACAAATTGGAAGCAATTTATTCAACTTCTTCTTCTTGTATAGAAATGAGGGGGAGAAATCTCGTAATTTAGGCAAATGATTTAATCTTATTAGTTGATATAATAATAAGTAAAATGTCCTTAAAACATATTGATAATATCTTACTTTTTAAACATAGTTAATGGTGCCTCTTAGAGTTTTTGATAATTTTTTATCGTGCTCTATAGAGGAAGAGGTATGATGGACTTGTTTAAAAAAAAAGTTCAAGGCTTTTTTTCAGCCGATTTAGTTTCTTTCATCCTACCCAGCCAAGTATTTTTATTCTTCCAGACTCATGAACCAATTAACCAAAGAGGTACTTAAAAATGCATAACCAACCAAATTGAAAAAAAAAAAAAAAAAAAATTAAATCGGTTGTCAGTCGAATAAAAAAAAAACAATCTGATGAGACGTATGCTAGAAAAATGGTTAAAGGATTAAATTTAAAAATTCAGAAGAAAACTGTTTAAAAATGTTGTGTTATTTATAGTATAGTTAACCAATTACAATAATCTGTAACAGTCTAAGGCAGAATTTTGAAGTATTCCCCTTTTCCTCCACTCAGAAGTTCACCCCAAAGCTACTCATTTTTATTTTTTAAATTTCAATTCTTATAAAGGGTGGGCCAATTACAAGTTTCTTTTTAAAAATGCAATAAAATGAACAAAATTAAATTTTTCCATATATTATGACTTTATTAGTAAGAGCAAACAATCCCATTAATTATTATGGAACACAATGCCGTTTAAGTGGCTGCCTCGGCTGCCTTCGCAGTAGCGCATTCTCATTCTGTCACTCCAATTTTCTATGACCCTGTTGATGGTTTCGAGCTAACGGATTGCTTGGATGATATTGGCCTGTAGCATAACATTAGTCCTTCACGGTTGCCCACAAAAAAAAAGTCGAAAGGGGTCAAATCACAGCTCCAAGGCGGCCAATTGACATCGCGATTTGGGAATTTGAAAAGATCGATTCTGGCATGAGCTGTGTGGTATGGCGTGCCATCCTGCATGAACCAGAGGTCGCCTAAATCCATGTCTTCAGTAAAAAAAAAAGTCAATTAACATGGCTCTGTAACGCCCACAGTTGACAGAAACATTGTTCCCAACCTCATTTTCGAAGAAATATGGTCCAATGATGCCGTCACTCCACAATCCGCACCAAACTGTCACTCTCTGTGGATGCATTAGCCTCTTGACAATAACTTGCGGGTTTTCCGAGCCCCTGGTGCGGCAATATAGTTTATTAACATAGCCGCCGTGATGAAAATGCGCCTCATCAGAAAAGATGATTTTTCGCCCAAAATCGTTGTCCAATTCAAGCTGCTCTAAGGCCAAAAACTGCGAAGCGATAACGAAGCGTAAAGCGACTCATTTTGTTCCGCGGATTTATGATACTGACTTTCTTTCAAGATTTCGAGCGGGAAACAGCTGTCAGTGTCAAAATAACCTATGATTTAAAAAGAAACCACTAAATGGCCCACCCTGTATTGGTTAGTTCGTAAACAAAAAGTATTTAGCTTGTAACTTGGACATTAATTTGTTGTTTTAAAGTCGAATCTCTGTTGTTATTTTTGTAAAATATATAGAGCTGCAAAGTGATCGAATATTTTTTTTTTTAAATGTGAGAAAAAGATATTAGATCACTTTAAAAAAAATTAAATGCACGACTTAGACTTTAGACTAAAACATTGGTAAAAAATTCAAAAAAAAATATCTGAAATTGTTTTGAGATCAACGCGATGCAGGTACATCATTTCATTTCTTAAAAAAATCTCAATTTATGAGAAAAAAATTTTAAATCGTTGAAGGCATTTAAAAAAAAAATATTTTTTGTAATATGTAGATAATGTATTTAAAATTTTGAAAACATTTTTAATAATAAAATTTGGTACGCAATTCTTATTCTATTTATATATACATAATATATTATAATTGCTTTCTGGAAAACGGCTCTGACGATTTGTATGAAATTTTCACAGTTTATTTTTATGAAAGAGATACAATTTAAAAGCAAAGCCCTCTTTTCTTATTTCTAAAATTCTCGGAATCGGTCTGAAACATCTATATTTCTCGGAAACGGCTGAAATTATTTGAATGAAATTTTCAAAATTTGAGACAAAAATTTAGAAAAATGATTTAGTAAAATCTGACCATTGCCGCGCTTAATCTTATTGTTTCTTAGTTTTTCGGAAACGACTCTAACAATTTGAATGAAATTTGTAGAGTTTGTTCAAATCAACAAGGAATTTTTTTTTGAAATTATGCTGAGTTTGGGGTTTACACTTTTTTATTAAATTCGGTTCTCGGAAAGGACTAAAACGATTTAGATTAAATTGAATGGAAGTATTATGATGAACATAGGCTATGTACCTACATACCTAAAGTCACCACGCAGGTGCCTATGTCAACAGTTTCACGGATGTACCACGGAATGACACCAGTGAGATCTGCATTTACCATGACAGTCACTAAACAAGACTTAAAGACAATTTGTAATAGTGGATTTAATAATATAAAAAAAAGGACCGAGCTCCTGGTCACCGAGATATTAGTATTAGTTAGAGTAAAAAAAAAATGATAAAAAAAATTACCTATTTTCGAAATATCGAATTTTCAAAAAAATTACTTTGTTTTTTTTTTTTTTTTTTATTCAAAATTTCTTTTTTTTTTTTTAATTTTGATATGCAATATTATTTATAATTATTAGAAGCTTATGTATGAGTTATATGAGAAAAAACTCGCTTATCTGAAACACTTTTTTCATCCCCGAGCATTTTTCGACTCTCCGCTTAAGCGCAACTCACTTAAGTGAAAAATCCGCTTACTTGAAACATATTTTCAGTAAAATTTTATATTTTTCATTAAAAATAAAATCTCTTTTTAAGTGAAAAAAAAAAATTAAATCGAACAGAACAAACAATTTGCTGAACGCTTTCACTTTTTTTTAATTTTTCACCTCCACCTTTTTTACCACAAAAATGACATTTGAATTTCTGGTAAGTCACAACCAATTTATTTAATCTACACATATATTATCCATTTTTTTTAAAATTTTTTCTAGGCAACTCCAAAAGATAAATTCAATTTTTTCAAGTGATTTTTTTTATAGTTAAGTGAAAAACCTGTTTCTCTTAAGCGGGTTTTACTGTAATAATGGATTAAAAAATAAGTTGTTTCAATAATATGGTAGATCGTACTGATGTTAGCTCACATAAAAATTTTATTCAAAATCGTAGCAGTCGTTTTTGAGTAAAATTAAATTTTCCTCAATGGTTTTTAAATACTTGTATGGTTAGTCACCATTATTTTTGAATATAAGAATAAGTTTTAATCTCCAAGATAATATTGAAAAACTGGCGGGTGCCAAGTTATAATTAAAAATTAAAAAAATCGTTTTTGAATAGTTAAGTTTTGAAAAAAAAGAAAAAAAATTAATTTTTTTTTTAAATGAAAATAAAATTTAATTTTGATAAACAAAAACTTTAAAAATTTTTAAAATAATCTCCATAAAAAAAAATAATCAAAATCAGTTGATCCTGTTTTGAGAAAATTGAAAATCAATAAAATGCTTCTATGGGAGGTATCAATTATAAACATTTTTCGGAATTTATTTAAAAAAATTTATAGACAAAATTTATATTGTTTTTAAAAATCAAAAAAACATTCGCGATTACGCGACGGCAAAGCGCTGGAGTAATGCTTTGAATTTCATGGCCAATATTTTCCTGCAGGCCCTGAATTGTCCGGGGATTGTTATTGTAAACCTTTGATTTGAGGTATCCCCATAAAAAGATATCGCAAGGTGTGAGGTCTGGTGACCGAGGCGTCCATCAAATGTCTCCGTACTTGCTGATCAGTGTATTCGGAATAACTATCCTTAGCCTTTCCATCGACACCCTAGCTGTGTGCAGAGTGGCACCGTCCTGTTGAAATTATGTTCGGTTGAATACAGCTGCTATTGCGGTAACAGAAACTCATCAATCCTAAGGCAATACACCGGAGCAGTGACTGTATAACCTTGGTTAAGGGCTCGCTGAAATGGCACACCAAACTCCTCCTGATGTAGAGGCCGCAATCTTCCTTATCGATTTACGTAGATTTCGAATAATTTCATTTCGAACTTAAGACAAATGTTCTGGCGTTGTTGCTGACGTTGATATGGTCCAGGAATAGGTCTATTGACCATTCACCATTGTGACTTCTAGCCTGAATCTTTGTACCCACGACCAGATAAGTTGCGTGCTCGGCCCATGACTTAGTCATCGAATATTAAAATGAGTACAAAAAGAGCGACGCGCACTGACCAATGATTCACCGCACTTCAAATATTGCTCCACAGCAAACGCGCGGTGCGCTCCCGACCAGTGACTCATGACTTGAGTAAAACTCTATACGGTACCAAAATTCTTACACACCCATGGCCATAACCATCATCTATAAGGAAAACTCACCAAACTATAAATCCTATCATTTTTATTATTTTATTTATATTTTATAAATCGGATCCTCCTTATAATATAATTATAAAGCTCCTTGAGATATGTGATTATATATTTTTTTCAATTAATTTAAACGAGAAATCTTTATGACAAAAGACAAAATGAATAATGACATCACAAAGAACTGAAAAGGACAGCTCCTGCAGATAAAATACTCGTACTTTCTACAAAGTCCGATAAGAAAAGAGGCAATGAACTCTTTGAAAATAAATCCAACATGTCTGTTATAAGGCAATTTCTTATTTTTTTTTTTATTCTACATACTTAAACTACTAACTATGTGTGTATGTGTGTAGAACTATCTACCTTTGACAGTTTGTTCTCGAATGAATAAACCCTATATAATATAATCTTAGATCTAGATTGTGTTTGCTTTTTGAAAATCATTCAAGAAAAAGAACTCCTTTGGAACACTCCAACAACTAACTGCTGAGGGTAGGTTATTTTTCTGATTCCGTGGAATGTATACGATTTGTTGTTAATTTATTATCCTGGAAGTAGCAATTATTAAAAGGCAAACTGTATTTCCATAAAAGTCCAATAAATCTGTTAAGTGAGTTAGGTACCACTTTTGTATTGCTACATATATTTATGTAGGTATACTTGTAGATACTAAAGAACACCTTAACTATTTTTGAGTTGGAAGTCCTTCTTCCCGCATGAGGACAGCATTATAGTGCAGAGCCATAGTGATGGTGGTGGTGTATAATTTAATTGTAAGTCACTTGTCCAAAGATATCTGTCGAATGTTGTCCCACATATACATACATATACTCCTACACACAGTACACAGTTGTTTGTTTCAGAAAAGGACCAACTAAATAATTGTATATACGGACACATGAGTCGAAGCCTTTCGTTTGGTGTCGTTCTTTTAAATTTCCTTGACCGAGAGAGTCCACCTGAGTCCATTCTTCTGGCTCTGTTGGCTGTGTAAATTCATGCCAATTACAATTTATTTTGCTGCCCATACATCTTGTCCCGAACTGACGCCCGGCATCGTCCTCCACTTAAGCCCCGCAGGACTTTGTTTCTCTATACCCATAATGGAGAATAGGAAGGAAGGAAAATATGAAACGTTTGAGGACAGGAAAAAAAATTGAATTTTCCTTTTATATTTCTCCAAACCCGGTCATGACTTATTTATGGCAAAGTGGCCAAGTAGGACAAAGTGATTTTGTATTTCCTATACTCTAACCATCAGTAAGTGGGTCGGCCGTTCTGCCTTGTCGTCGTCGTCCTATACCTGATCTCGATTCCACTAAAATTCTTTTTTTTTTCAAATAATTTATATTAAAGCGTTATATGTTTTTTTTTTTTTTTTTTCTTTTTTTTTTTTAAACTTTCACACACAGGATCCTTGAGTTCATGCTAAAGTCTTGGATTGAAGAGTTTCAACTTTGTTACGAGGCTGATACCGCTGCATTGCACATAACACAGGATTTTGTAAAAAAGAAAAAAAGAAAAGGTTAACGGTTGAGAGATTACACTGCGGAGTGAAGGATGATATTGTTCTTCAATCTTTCCGTGAGTAGATATGTTATGTTTCTATATACCTATGGGTGAGGAGGTGATATATTGGCATTCTTGGTGGTATACACAACACAACAACATTCCACGCCCCCACTTTTTGATTCGAAACTCACCTGGGACTAGGGACTAATGAGTCCGTGGTCATTCAGTGTTTTTTAGCAAGCAAAATGCATCAATCAACTTTGTTTGTCTTACACTTCAATAAGTCGACTGCGGCATCAGAAAGAGAGAGAAAGAGATAAACTAAGAGAGAGTGAGAGAGAGAGGTGTGGATGAGGATGGCCGCAAGCTTGAGCTTGAGTGCTAGTTGTAGTCATTAATCATTTTAATGGTTTATGGAGATGTTTACAGTTATAGGTAAGGTAGGGTACTTCAGGATTAAGGCTTCAAAGGCCTCTGGGGTGCATTCAACAGTATTTCAGTGAAACTTTTTATGTATAGTATATCTATAGAGAGTTTGCACTTGAGCTTATATTTTTAGTTAAAGGTAATGGAAACAGAAATTGAGAAGCATAGTTGTTCTTAGAAATGTTTTTTTTTTTTTTTTTTTTTTTTTAATTTTTTATTTAATGAAACAAATTTCTGATAGTACCTTCCTCTATATTTTTATAATTGCAGTACTTTTTTGTAGGTATGCACTTAATAATGTAATTATATTAGTTTTAAAATTGTAGGTTTTAAACAACGAGGAGTTTGCTAGTGGTTTTAGAGAATTGGATTTTTCATTTTTAAAGTTTTAATGATTAGATCCCTGTATATATTGTTCAAAATTTTATTGAATTTTGGTGGTCGGTTCTATCAGTTCTAATCATCGACGTATACATGCGATAGTGATGTATCAGCTTTAAATTATAAAGGGTTTTTCATTAAGGGCGCTTCAACTTTTTTTTTTTAAATAAAACAAAAACAGATTAAGATATTCAAAAAAAATTTATTATGTGTTCAAGAACATTTAGTGGCAATTATGTATGAAATTCAATTTCTTTCGCATGACCACCACGGGCACGTTTGCAGAAGTCAACTCATCGCTGAAGATGATTTTTCGTTGAAAATCAGCATCAATTGGCGACGCTTAAAATGGTCCAACGGCTTTAGTACTATGTGTCAACTTGATCTTGTAGGTCAAGATCTTTTCGCAAAATTCGCCAGAATGACGTCACAGATATGCCCAAATTTTGAGAATGTCGTGTGAGTGATTGATTTGAGTCCTCTTGAACGGAAGAGCTAGCGGCGGCGATGTTTTCTTCACTATACGTGCACACTTCTTTGTCTCACTGGCATTGGAACATTGTGTAGCGAAAATGTGGGTTCAAATTTTTTCACTAGCCGTTGAATGGTTGATGCCGTCGAAAAAATGGTCTTAATGCTCTTAAAGTTGCGTTGACTGAACGCGAATTTTGGTATTAAATTTGAATAACTTGAAAATGTTGTTCAAGTGTGTACTGCTCCATGATGATTTGCCAACTAAATATGAGTATAAATGTCAAAAAAAAACCGTCGTTTACAGTTCCTATCGAAAGAAAGTTTGAGCGTCCCTATTGAAAAACCCGATAGAAATCGTAATTTAACTTCGTCTTGTAAGCCATTGTTTGTTCAGGAGAAGGATATGTATAAACTCGAATGTTAATCTCAATTCCTTTTAACTGCAAAGAGGCATAGATTTTATTATAATGTTTTTGATTCTTTGAAGGAAATTTCCTTATTTTTGAGTTATTCCGGTGTAGGTATGTCTCGTCAATAGCTTGATGGATTTTGTTCTTATTTTTACAAAAATAGTTAGTAAAATTTAAAAAAACAGGGTTTTCGTTAACAAAAAAATTAGAGAAAAAAAGAACAAGTGTCATTACAACTCATATCTTCAATGCTTATAGGCACTTTTTTATACTGAACCAAAAAAAAAAACAATTATTTCATATTGACAACTTTATTCATAAACTTATAAATAAAGTTGTAATTTTTGACCCAAAAACCGCGATAAAAAGAACCAATCATAATGAAAATTTTCATATTAGTAATTGCAATTTTAAAAACATTGTGTAAGCTATTTTTATTTGAAAACCACTGAGTAATAATTTATGACAACGAAAATATTGGAGGTGTGAAGAATTAGATTTCCAGCTGATTTTTGTTTAAAATAAATGAAATTTCATTTACTTAAAATTGCTATTCTTGTTACTTTCATCTGCTTCTAACTAGTTCCGTAAATATTTTGTGTTTTAAAAACAAGACGTTAATGTTGTTAACCCCCGATTAATTTTCTATGTTAATTATGTTTTTAATTATGTTGCATTTGCATGTAAATGAAAATATAATAATGGCATATTGTAACTTTAAAAATATCCCCCTTAACATGACTTTTTGTCAAATAAAGTCAAGATTTTCACGTGAACTATAGAATAAATAAGAATGGCAGAGTAAAATTTCAACTCACTTATTAAATCTGTTTGACATAAAATGCACTAGATATCTAAAAAAAATGTTTACAGTTCAATGCAAAATTTAAAAAATGTATCTATCGACTTCAAATTCAGAATTCAATAAACCTATGTATGATACACAGAAACCTCCGAACAAATTGAGATGTATCATTCTGAGGATGTCAATATCGGTCCAGCAGTTTGTCAACAACTTAACTTTTGAAGTGAGAAAACATACATAAAAGAAGGGTGTCCAGCGGAATATTTTCAACTTTAAAATTCAATATAAAAAAAAACTACATCGTTTTTATTTATATTTATTTCAATTAAATGCAGAGTAAAAATGCGGATTTTATTTTTTAAAAACGATATCATCCAAATGATGGCCGTTTTTTTTCAATGCACTCTTGCAGTTGGACCCTTACATTTGCGATTACGTGACGGCAAAGCGCTGGAGTAAAATGCTTTGAATTTCTTGGCAAATATTTCCCTGCAGGGCCTGAATTGTCCGGGGATTGTTATTGTAAACGTTTGATTTAAGGGATCCCCATAAAAATAAATCGCAAGGTGTGAGGTCTGGCGACCGAGGCGGCCATGGAATGTCTCCGTACTTGCTGATCAGTTTATTCGGGAAAACTGTCCTTAGCCTTTCCATCGACACCCTAGCTGTGTGTCCTGTTGAAATTGTGTTCAGTTGTTGTACCCTGAGGCCAGAATATAGCTGCAATTGCAGTAACATATCCATCCCGACTAATGACTCATGGCGACTAACTGGCGAGAGAGAGAGAGAGAGAGAGAGAGAGAGAGAGAGAGAGAGAGAGGGAGAGAGAGAGAGAGAGAGAGAGAGAGAGAGAGAGAGAGAGAGAGAGAGGGAGAGAGAGAGAGAGAGAGAGAGAGAGAGAGAGAGAGAGAGAGAGAGAGAGAGGGAGAGAGAGAGGGGGAGAGAGAGAGAGAGAGTGAGATTATTTCGCAAATTACAGACAAAGTGCTTTCATTTCAAATTTGATAATTTTGTCCGACAGTTTTTTTTTGCTTGTTTTTGTTGTTTTCTGATTTTATTTCGAAATATTGAATTTTGACATTTTCAAAAAAATTTCCACTGTGAATGGATTCCACTTGGATGTGTTCGTAAAGTTAGTACGTAATTTTGTTTACCAAATTTCTTTCAAATTTGGTTGAAACTACTTCATTTCGAAATGTAAATTTGTAAGGGAAATGATATAATTTGAAATCAAATTTTGAAAAATTAAATCTAAACAACGAAATAAAAATTTATTGTAATACAATAAATTAAGAAAAATTAATTAATTTCACGAAGGTTTTTTTTAATAATAAAAATTCTATATACCTACTTCTAAAATACATCAGCCAAGTAGAAGACTTAGCACTATTTTAATTGGACTTGTTGAATTATTGATTCAAAATTGCTTTTAACGGCCTTTAGTCCACAAAAATAAAGGCCGTTACGTTAATTTCACATTTTAAAATGAAGTCATTTTAACCAAATGTATGTAAAAACTTAAAGAACACATCCAAGTGGAACCCATTCATAGTGGAAACCATTTTAAAAATGTCAAAATTCGATGTTCAAAATCACAAAACAACAAAAACAAGCCAATAATGGGCAAATCAAATTCAAAATTTAATGAGCTGCCAAAAGAAATTAACAAATTTGAAATAAAAACTCTTTTTCTTTAGTTTGTGAAATTACCTCATTTCGGTTCTAATAAAAACGTAGTGTATATGACATAAAAATAAATATACCTATCTCTACCAAAATTCAGATTTGTCTCAAAGTTTGATCCTTTTTTGTCTATAATTTTCCTGATGTGTTAATAGCACACTCAAGTTTTATTGTTGTTTTATTCAAAAACACAACACAACATTTTGTTTTTTATTTGACTTCTCATCGTCATTTTTGCCATATTTGTACCCAAATCAATTTGAATAAAATTATTCCATAAATATTGATACAAATTTATATTTGTGTGGAGTATGTCGTTAAAAGATCATTGTCAAATGTTCCTATAAAACTTAACGCTGTCACTTAATAAATATTTACCACTTTTCTACAAAACCCAATTCTTTATGCCTACGTTCATATAAACGATGATCCTTTCCCCTTTTATAATGAACAAACACTCCATTCCATTGAGTAACCTGTTTTAAGAGTCCATTATATTATATTTTGTTTCAAAATAAGCACTCTCCATAGTCTGTCTCCACATTCACATAAGCTCATATCTAAGATATACCTACCCCAAATGTATATATATTCTCAAGTTCACCATCAGACATCACACCACACGTTGTTGTTATTCAACTCATTCATGGCTTTATAAATGTATAGAAAAGTATCATCTATCTGTTTGCATACAAGGGCATCCTTTTTCTTCTTAAAATATTCCATGTAACACACATACCGCAATGTCTCAATAAAATATAATTCGCTCTATTAAATTCACCATCATAAACCATGAACTGTCAAAAATTCCTAAAGTCAAGTCAAGCTGCTGGCAGAGGTAGGTATGTACATATATGTAATATGTATGTGTGTGTGTGTGATACATTCTTAAAATTTCAATGTATTATGAATGTGCGGGTATACCTATATTTGTTGTTTGCCATCTTTTTATCATTCACTCCTTTTGCGAATCCCTCTTGAATGATATATATATTGCAATTTCCACAATATTATAATAAATTCTCCCCTTTCCTTTTATGAGTCCTTTATTTTTTTTTATTCTTGCACCATATAGAGGAGTGTGATTGTCTAAATTGACAAATAAATTGACACATCTGTGAGGAGGTAAATGTAGATAGAGAGAGAGAGAGAGAGGAATAGAATAAAGACTATATAACTCCCCTAGGATATCATCTTGCTTGGAGCTATAAACACAGACTGACAGTTTGAAAAAGAACAAAACAAAATGATGCAAATAGGGAAAATAAAAAAAAAAAAATACTACGATAATCGCATCCAACAAAATCAAATATCGCAGAGGGTAATTTATTTCTCACAATCGCGAATCGCGAGCGAGATTTAGTGTTCTTTTTGCGCTTTTTTTTCAACGAAAGTCTTTTATTCGATATACCCAAGATACTTAATGTGTCGGAAAATCTAAGTCCTGCCAATATTACCCCCTCTGCTCCCCATCTCCTTCCCCTGGTTACCGTGATGGCGTCATCCACTATCAACTTGATAATAATATGTCTATTCCCTCATATGTACGCGTTCACGGTAGATTGAATATCCATGCGAGTGTTACGAACGTTACGTTTCGCGTTTCGCGTTTTCACATTCACGATTCACCATCACAAATTTACAATGCAGTCCGCTTGTCCTTTCTCTCGCAAAAAAAAATAAAATAAAAAAAAATTGAATGCAAAATTACGAACAAATGTAGTCGCATATCCTTCGTCGTTTCGCAGTCTTGGCATGTAGATAGATTTATATATGTACATAAATGGAGGTTGGAGGAGATCCTCCATAGAGATACAACTCACTTGGCTCTTGGGTTAGCGTATAAAAGCCATTCAAAAGACGAACACGAGGTGATATCTATTCCAATTGTGATGTATTCCTCCAATCTAAAACGTGACTAGAATGAATGTCAATATAAGTGTATGTATAGGTACTCACTCACAGATGGTAGTTTGTGTCCAAAAGGATTTGCAGAAAATACCAACATGAAACATAGTGCAAAGGACGTCGCGTCGTCTTCGTCGTCGTCCTTGTCAGACGCGTGGGAATAGCGAGCCAAAGTTGAAAGCTAAATTGAAGTCGATATACTTCCTTAAATTTGTTTTTGAATAGAAATCCGCAGAAAATCTGAAGGACAAACGATGAGTTAAGCATGAAAAAATGCTATTGAGCGCAGAAAAAGGAAGAAAGAAAAATGAATAAAATTTCACAACAATCCGATTCGAGCCAAGCGTGAGGACGCGAAGGTCTTCTTCATTCTGAATCTGAATGATTCGTCTAATAAAGAGATTTTAGGATTCATTTTTTTGTGTGTGTGGGTGTATTTGTGTTGCTTTGTTATCCTTCGAACCGCTTTTTCGTTGAAGATTTGGTTTATTGCGGCAATTATTCATGACAGTAGATAGATAGATATACCTACTCGTCGCTTTTTTTGCCAACATAGACGGATTGTAATGAACTTGCCGCCCTCTAGCAGCATGTGGTTCATTTATTCGGCATAAAATAGTAATTTTAGCAAGTCATATAGTATACTTCAACGTTATAGGTACTAATAGCGGTATAACTACGTATTTACTGCTGATTTAACTCTGTCTATAAGCATTTTTGAAGATAATCGAAGCTCATTTAGTGCGCGGATTCAGATTAAGAGGTATTATACCTGCTAATTTACAATTGCGAAAACCTGATCTTTGGGAAGCATATAATAACTTCTTATCTAATATCACCAGGCTACTTAAACCTGCTTAGCTACCAATGTTCAAGCTTGCTATTTCCAAAGCCACTAAGGGCGTTTTGTTTTGTCTACTGATCTGGCACCATCATATTTTTTAAACCTGCTCAACCACCAGTCTTAAAGCTGCTGTCTCAAAAGCCAATAGGGGAATTGTGTCTAATGATCTTACACCACCAGACTTTTTAATCCAATCTTTTAATCTACCAATGTTAAAGTTAGCTGTTTCCAAAGTCACTAAGGAAGGGCATTTTGTCTACTGATGTGACTCCACCAGGTTCCTTAAACCTGCTAAACTACTAGTGTGATAGCATGTTGTTTCGAAAGCTACTAGGGACATACATATCAACTGCTGATCTGACACCATCAGGGACAATTATATACCTGCTGATCTACCAGTATGAAAAAGTGTGGTTTTTAAAGTTATCAGGGGCGTAGTAGCTAAAATGATATGTTAAATAAGAATATGCTGACAATCAGAACACTCAAAATTAGAACAGAATGGTCTAAGAATTAACCGGTAATAAAACCGTAAAAATATCAAATAACAAGAATTCTAGATAACCAGATGCTCCATGCGGTAATCCAATATCAATAAAATATAAAACCGCCGAAATATTTAAAACAAAATATTAATTGGTGTTCTAAAATTCTCGGTCTTGTTAAAATAGAAAAATTTCATTATCGTCTAAGTATCAGTCTCGTATAATGAAGTCTCGATTTCTTTTTGGTCTCATTTTGGTATCGTTTTTTTAAGTCTCGTTTCGGTATCATTTCGGTATCGTTTTGGTCTTGTTTTATTCTCATTTTGTTCTCATTTCGGTCTCGTTTTGGTTTTTTTTCGGTATCGTTTTGGTCTTGTTTTAGTTTTATTTTGGTTTTTGTATTGGTCTTGTTTTGGTCTTGTTTTAATGTCGTTTCGGTATCGTTTTGGTCTCTTTTTATTCTCAATTTGGTCCCGTTTCCGTATTATCAGGGTCTCATCATTTGTTTTTGTGAGTTTGTGTAAGAAACATCGAATTTGTGTTTGATTATAAGAGCTAATAAATATTTTCACTGAAAAATGTATTTTTTTATAAAAATAAATTCTAATTTTAGTTAATTTCTATTGATATAACCGAAACCGCTGAAATTCGCGTTAAATTTCAGCCCAAACATACGATCTCGTCTTCCTCGCCTTGGTTTCCGATACATGTCTATTTTTATTTATCCAGACTTAGAAGATTGCCAGATAAGTAAAGTCTTGAAAAAGAAAGGAAATACAATTAAAGTTTAGTTTGAGTCTGCTGAATTCTTCCAAATCCGTCGCCCCCTTAAACTTGATGTCCTAAGCAGTCCCGTATGGCTTATATTGCCTATCCATATAACAGATGCGCTATTGGTAGTTTGGATCATTTCTGTATATAACTCTATATTTAAAGTGAATGTGCATAGAAATGGGGAGGGTGATCATTTGTGACAGTTAAAGTGATGGTGGAGTTTGAATGAGTTAGCTAGATGTATATCGAGGAAAAAAAATAACAGTGAATTCTTCAACGACTAGCTGCTATATTGGGACAAGCACCGGGACCATGCAAATGGATGGCATGCGAGAGCAATGATTTAGCAATTTATAGTTGAGCCAAGTCATCGAACGTGCATTGTATGTGAAAAGTGAGTGAATCTCTTGAATGACTATATTTTTTTTTGTTTTGTATTTTTTTTAAGAAGTACCTATGTGTGTATAGGTATCTACAAATTTCAATTTTTTGTTTAGCGAAAATCGCGTGCATACACATCAAATGATTAAATAGAAACAATTTAATATGCGCGAACTCTATGGAAAGTTTGTACGTGTACTTAATTTGTTTTTTGGGAATTTTTTGTCTTTTGCTCCCCATGAGGGCAAATTTTATTGAAACTTTGCAGACTATTTGTCTTAGATATGTATTTATGTATGTATATATGTATATACAGGAGGATGAAGAGAAAGAAAATAGTGCTTTATAATACTTCAACTTCAACAACAACAACAAAATTTCCTAATGACATTGTGTCTTCATCCGAATGATAATGCGGAAAGGAATTTTTTTTTTTTTTAAATGACAGTTTGAAGAGCTTTTCTCTTAACTTAATTAACTATATTAAAGCTTTTGTCACTTGGACACTTTGTCTTATACCTACGTGACTTACAAATATGTATGTTACGAACAAAATTAACTACAAAGTTAAAAAAGCAAACAGAATAACAAATTTTAAAGTTTTCTGGAAGTAATGTGTTAAGATTTTGTCAAAGTTTTTTTTTTGCCATCACTAACGGTAAGTATACCTTCGCTTAACATTAACATTTTTGTTTTAAGTTTACAAGAGTGTTTTGCATTAGATGTGACAAAAGTGTGTAGGTTGGGTCAAAACAAGAAAAATCGTATAGGAGGGGTCTATTTCCCCTGATTAGGTGGAAGGGGTAGTTTTATAAAAAAAAAAGAACTTGAAAATAGAAAAAAAATATTAAAAATCAAAGGCAACACTTAAAGTGTTATGTTATACCTTTCAAAGCCAGAAATCGATTTTTTAATTCTGTTTTCAAATCAAATACCTAATTTAAGTTGTTTTGGAAAAATTAATTTTCACACTCAAAATTAAAAAAAAATATTGAAACGATTTTGTTCAAAATTAAATTTAACGTTATAAACCTATTCGTTAAAACGCAACTAAGTATGATTTTCGTTTTTAATATTCGCTCTTATCAATTTTAAGTAAAACACTAAAAATACCAGCAGTTTTATTTAAAAACCAATAGTATGTCAAGCCTTGCACAGCTATCTTGGTCCAAAATCTTATTTATAAACTTCTTTCATCGATTGTCTAACTTAGACAATGCAATTAGTTGCCCTAACCTATTCTAAAGTGGATATGTTCAATGAACAAAGAATGGAATCTTAATTATCAAAATGTTCACGAAAATGACAGATTACAGGGATGTCAGTGAGTTTATGAGAACAAAGTAAGATAATTGTTGGAATCTGCTTATAAATAAAAGGAGATGTCCAACTATTTTAGACAGTGGCTAGCTAGACAATTGTATAGCAGTTAATAAATATGATTGCGGTTGTTTAAATTTCTTTTTGTTTTTTTGAGAAAACTAAAAAAAGATCTAAAATTCCGTAAAGGAGTTATTTATATGGTTTGAAAGATAGCGGACAAACTATCAGTCGTATTTATTAGATTTCCTCAGAACACTCTTCGACAGTTGTCCAGCTAGCCATTGTATAAATAGTTGGACATCTCTTTATTTATAAACGCATTCCAACAGTGGCCTACAAATGTTCTCATACACTCACTCACATCCCTGTAATCTGTCAATTTCGTTGGCATTTCGATACGTTCAATGAACATTTCGTTCATTTGAATATTATTTTTCAATTTTTTGTTCATTGAACGTACCCACTTAAGAATAGGTTTGGACAACCAATTTCAGTGTCTTAGTTAGACACTCTAAGGTTTTGGACTTGGAAAGCTGTCCAAAGTTAGACATACTTTGGAATGGGTTTATAAATACGACTTTATATCTTCACGTATATAGACTATTTCGTTCTAAATAAAAACATTAAGATTTCTCTTTTCTTGGGGATTTCCCAACATCCTAAAATGTTTGAAATTATTTTAGAGATTTTTAAATCCATCAACATTGTAGCCATCCCCTTATAAAATGTGAACGCTTATATTGCTTGACAGATGGGAGTCCGTAAATCGCTGAAATCGATCTTTTTCAGACAAAAAGTACTGAGATTTTTTTTTTCTAATTATTCATAGCTTTTTTGGGGACATAACGCTCGTAAGATAATAAAGGTATATTTTGAGAGTGACGCAATACAAGCTATTTTTTTACTATGAAAGGGAGGGTCTATCTTCCCACTTTCAGCCAGGATGGGAAATTTGCTAAGAAAAATCTAAAATTAAACAAACAAAATATTCAAATATAACGGCAATACTTTGTATTTTTTGACTTTTTTGAAAGCCAGAAATTTATTCCATCCATATTTTATTTTTAAATCAAGTCATTTCTATCAATAGTTTTCGAAAAAATTGGTTTCAAACTCAAATTTCGGAAAAAAAAACTTGTTTACTATTTTTTTTTTTTTTTTAATTATGAAACAAGTTATAAAATTGGCTTTTATTATTTACAGCCTCTATCAATAAAACACTGATTTTATTTAAGTTTCCAAAAAATAAATGAATAATATGTAGTATACATTGTTATAAGTGTTCCCGTTGTTTTTGAAGAATTTATTTTTAAATTTGATTTTTTTTTAGAAAACTGCCCCTCCCACCTTCCACTCATAATAAAAAATTATTGAATTACATCACTCTAAAAAAACAATTAGAGTTTTGTTAGTAATAATCGAGGGAGATGTTATTCTCCTAGCTATAAGGCTATAAAACTTTAAAATCAATAAGACCTGCTTAGATGTGGAAATTATATGGGTTTTGAGCTGTAATATAATTGGAATTGTCGTATATTTTATAGTTTTAAGTGTTTAAAAGGAGTATGAGCCCCTCTTGACAAAAACAATTCCAACTTAACATCACCAGCTGTATGTAGAGCAAAAGAAAGATTGAAAAAGCAGCAGCGTTGCAGAAATATTTCATTTTTAATTCAAAATAGCTTTTTACGGCCTTTAGTCCACAAAAATTTAGGCGTTTCGTCCCGGCGATCTCACTTGGACTCATCAGTTGACTAGTGAGGACCTTGTCAATACGCAATTTTTGTTAAGTTCAGTCCATCTAACATAGATTTCATGACGAATATCTAGTGTGAACTATATCCAACAAGACTAGAATTCCTAGTCATTAAATTTGAAGTTTTTGTTTTTGTTTTTTGCCCAGGGCCTGGCATTGTTTATATGACGGTTTTTTTTTTAATAATACAAACTCTATATACTACTGAAATACATCAGCTGAAAAAAAAATTAAAAATTTTTACGGAAATATAAGGAAATGTGAAATGATCAAAAAATTGCTAGTTTATAAGAAATAGGACTTTGCCTTTTAGTCTGGTTGCATAAGCTTGCATAAACCTAATCGGACTAAAATTTTATAAACCTGCTGGCGCTGATTGGTTGCAAGCGAAACATTTGAATTGTAAAGGGTCATTTATTTCGTGGTTTTAAGTTGGTAGCGCTGGAATTTGACACCTGTCAAACTCAGCTGTCATTTGAAGTGTCATAATATCAGTTGAATGTTTGCCATTTACAATAACAATTGAACAACGCGTTAAAATTATTAAAACTTACTACAAAAGTGGTGATTCAAACGTAGCCACTTTTCGCGCATTACGCGATAAATATGGTCGTCATAATCGACCGACTATGCAAGCAATCGGTAAAATTGTGGAAAAAATTGAAGAGAGTAGTAGCGTTAGTGATGTCGTAAGGCCTGTACATCATCGTAATGCACGCTCAGTCGAAAATATTGCTGCGGCAAGTGCAAATGTTGCTGATAATCCGAATTTATAGATTTCCAGGCGTTCGCAGCAATTAACGGATTTTTTTGGCTGGTGATTGCCGATTATGACTTGGACGATATGTGATACCAACAAGACGGGGCAACAAGCTACACAAAACAACCAATTATGGCTTTATTGCGTGAGAAGTTTCCTGGTAGCGTAATTTCACGTTTTGGCGACGTCAATTGGCCACCAAGATCATGCGATTTGACACCGTTAGATTTTTTTCTGTGAGGCTACGCAATAAACCGTGCTTACGCGAATAATCGCCGAACTTTAGACGCATTAAAAACCAACACTACTCAAGTTATGGCCAAGATACCGCCGGAAATGTGAGAAAAAGTGGTTAAAAATTACGTCAAAAGAATCGCATGCTGCGAATCTTCTCGAAGCGGCCATTTGAATTATCTGTATTAGTTTTCACACTTAATGGCAAAGTCTGAATTTTATAATGAAATTAAATTTTCATCAAAAATGTATCGCTTTGTGTGTTTTATTTAGCTTTACTTTCAAAACCAAAAAATGAATGACCTTTAATCCTTTATGTTGGAGATGATTTGGTAAGGAGCATTATAACTACAAACTTATAATAAAATAGGAGGAAAGTATTATAACCCGCCTTGCATCAGACATCCGCCTATCAAATATCACTTATAAAATTCTATTAAGCGTTTTATATGAACGGCTTACTAAAAGCCTTTTGCTACGAGGCATTTTTCAGTTGATTAATTTTATAAAGATTTTTACTATAGGGCTTATAGAGTATAGACTGGCCTGACCAAAAGACCAGAAAATTATCGGTTCCTGTGATGAGATGATAATTTTATAAAGCAAAATAAAGGTGGCCTGAAATTTAACGAAAGTCATGCGCTTGACTTTTATCAGAAGAGATCAATATCATAAAAAACGACTTTTTTAAAATTATTTTTACAACTAAATTTTCTAATATAGATGCTAAGCAGCTTAGATTCAAAGTCTAATTGTGAATAAATTTGACATTTAAAAAAAAAAAAACATACACTCATTCCTATCACCAAAGGGTTTAAACAAGTTACGGTTTACAGTTACATAACAAAAATCGAATAATTTCGTCAATATGCATTAATATAGGAATACAGAAAATATTCCTACGATATAAAATAATAAGGCGATCCTACAAGTCCTACAAAAAATATTGTGAAACAAAAAGTGTGCAAAATTAAATTTCCAATTTTATGAATGATTAACAATTTTTCAAAGTTATCAATTAAAAAAAAAAAGAAACAGACAAAGTTAAAAAATTTAAATTTTTTAAGAAGATAATCTCTAAAAATTTGGACATTTAAAAAAATTTAAATTATGTTAAAAAAACTTGTTGGGATTTAGTTTTCTACATTTTTGTTTTATTAACATTGAAAATGTTTATAGGGTCGTTTTGATAAAAGTATGGTGTTACCAAAATGAACAAAGATAGAGAATGAACTCGTATAGGGGGAGAAAGATTGAAATTTTGGTTGGTGTTACCAAAGAAACTACCAAAATGAATAAAATGAAGAAAAAAAACAAGTGATGAATTTCAGCCAGCGTACCTACATGTTGATCATTGTCAACGGACAAGATTCAGTGGAAGAATGTATAAAATTCGAAAAATGCTCGATTTGAGCCCACTTAGAAGCCTATAACTTTAGTTATAATTATTGGATGTTCAATATTAAGCTAGATAATTAAAGTTTAAATGATAGGCTACAAATCTGCATAAAAATGTTTGCAAAATCGTAAAAAATTTCATACTAGAAACTTGAAAAATTGTCTTTTTAGAACTATATTTCATCACGGCAAAAGAAAAAAAAAAAAAACAAACAAAATGTGTATGTACATATATAGGTACGTACCTATATATGTACATACATTATGTATGCATGTAGGTATGTGCATGAACATTTGTAGTAGGTATTTTACAAATAATAAAATCGTAGAGGTTGGATTTGGTTGGTTTGTTTGGATTATAACTTCTGTTCTAATAATCGGATGTTTGAGGTTAAGGTCTTAAAATTAAGGTAGAATGTCAGTCTTTTAAATCAATCGATTGTTGAACTTATAATATGCATAGGTACCTACTTGAACCTCTTATATAAAATTATATCTTAAGTTCCAAGTACCAGATCATCAAGGTTAAGGTCTTGGTTAGCTTCTAAATTTTATTCTAATAATCGGATGTTCGAGTTTAAAGTCTCAAAATTAAGGTAAAATATGAAAAAAGTAAAATTTTTTTATATCAACCTAAAGAACCTAGAATATGCTAGACAACGTTTGGGTAAAAACTTTACTAATTTCTAAATCAATTTCATTGTTTAACCTAGAATATGCATAAGTACCTACTTGAACCTCTTATATAAAATTATAACTTAAGTTCTAAGGGCTAGATGCTCAAGGTTAAGGTATGTTTAGGTAAATCAGGCAAGAGAGGTTACTTAACTAAACAATTGAAATATTATAATCGAAAAGAGTCGATTTTGTAAGCTGATATATTCTGTTCTAATTATCGGACTTTTGAGGTTACGGTCTGAAAATGAATGTAAAATGACAGACTAGAAAATGCTTTTGACAAAACTTGATTTGCTTCGGAATCAGTTTGATTGTTTAACCTAAAATGTGCATAGACGTCTACTCGAACCTCTTTAATAAACTTATAACTTAAGCCCTAATGGTCAGATCTTCATGGTTAATGTCCTCAAATGCAAATAAAATTTTAGGCTTTATCTTAAAGTAGTCCATAAACTATTTAATTTGGTTGTCAACTAAATTGATGCTTGCCGCTCGGCCACACATTTCATAAACTCAGTTAAAAGAATACAGCTCCAAGTCTCAAAAACATTAGCGCAAAATTTTAAACGATTTAGTACGATGTTAAAGCCTTTTTTAGTATGATAAAATGGCTTTAACATCGTACTAAATCGTTTAAAATTTTGAGCCTATTTTTGTCTAAAATAAATTACGCGACTCGATATTGTTAAACTGATTAAAAGATGAGTTCAAAATATTTTAAAATAAAATATTATAGAATAAAAACAATTAGCAATGGGGTTGGGCTTCGCATCAAATTCTTTGTAAATTTTGTCTCGATTTAAAAAAGGTTTACCTGGACATTTAATCAAACACACGGGTTGATTCAAAAACAATCAAGTCGAGAACTAAGTTTAACCGTATATGATGTATGCTTCAATCGATCTGTAATAATTCAGTTACCTTTCTGCAAAGCTTAGCTAGGCAAAAATGTCAAATACCTAGATATACGTTAAGATAGATGGTACCTATATGTATTTTTAATTTCGTGTATAAGTGCTGTGCCGGTGCGGATGAAAATGAGTATGATTGTGTAATTGCGAGATAAGCCACAATTAAGACTTAGATTCACCTTATTAAAAAAATTAACAAATTAATTTAACCACCAACTGGGAAGTGACATTAAATATACAAATTGGTACTTCAGTCAGACTGTAGAATGGTTTCTAAGACAGTTTGTGAAGATATAATCTAACAATAGTATACAAAATAAAAATCTCTAAGATTAGGCATGATTTTGTTTTATCGACGTAATACAAGTCATTTTCAGTGTGCCCATAGTTACTCTGTGAGTGAAATCTGTACATTTTTACATATTTTTCTGTATTGCAAATTGTTACGGGTCATTCATTTTAAAAAATGCTATGATAGGAAAATTAACTATCTTTCTTTTGTAATATAAAAAAAAATCTAAAAAAGCATACTTGTCGGTTTTTTTAATTCAGAAAAATAATCCTATAGTAAAATATTCATAAGTCAGCAGCATCAAAAATTAACAAGTATTTTATTTGGAGAATTGGGATGATTGCTAAAGTTAAAAATGGCTTATTTCCGCTTGCATCATCCAAGAGATGAAAAACCGTGAGAAACAAATGTTATGAGATGCCAACAACATAAAAAAACCCACGTGTCTTGCAAGTAAAAATATGGGTTGGTTATTTACGATGAGTTTCACGAATTTTTTCTGACATCTTTTAAGCTTTAAAATTATTTTAAGTAGCAAAAAGAATTGCTTAAATAACAGGGTTTTTCAATAAAAGAAAAATTACATTCATACTTATTTTTTATTTATTGCAATACTTTGATTACTAAAATTCTCAATGTTATACAAAATCAAAAAATCTCTCCTTTAATTAATTTAATTTTCATTCCAATTTAAAACCAACACGTTCTCTATGCCAACGCGTCAAACATGCGGAAATATCTATATAGATCAGAGTCAATGTATACATTGATTGGGGTGGTATTTAAAGGGCTTTCACAAGGCGAACCCACTTCAAATCACAAAGGCTTTCACGAAACAACTTTTGCGACCTAGTTTCTATCTTGTTAACCTTTGAAGTATTTTCTCTTTATAAAATTAATTGTAGGTAATTTACTTTTAATTTCACTTTCACATTCACAATATTAATTGTCGTCTTTTAACAAGCGTAATTTATCAAAATGAAACAATATTATTCTGGCTCATATACAATAAAAAAAAAACAAAGTTTCCCTTTGAAACTTTCAACTTAAAAAAAAAAAAATCTCAAACAAAAACTTTATCTTTCAGCTCTTAAAACAGCTCAAACTCTATAACAGTTTCACATGACCTTATTTTCTTAAAAAAAAAAAATACAATATACAAACCAACAACTCTAATTTCAAACAAATTCCAAAACAAAAAAGCCTCTCCTGCCTCTCAAAAAAAAAAAATTGCATCTTTAAGCCTTTTTTCCTTTCAATTGCTTAAACACGAAACCACATAAAATTACATCCATTTTTTTTTTATCCCTCAGACGAAAGAATGAATTCAGGGATATCTACGAAATAAAAATAAAAAAATAAAAAAAAAACTTTATAACAAGGAATGGCTTCCATTACACTCAATTGACAAATCTTGAGGGATATTCAAACATCCTCCGAATTATATTTTTCTTTCTATGCTAGCTATCTAGCTATTCTGTTTTTTTTTCGTCCTGTGGTTTTTTTTATGATATGATTCTGCCTCGGTCTCGGTCGTCTTCCTTCATACTTAATCCTGTTGGCCAATGCAATTGAGCTTATTCATGGGCAAAATTCCATTATTTTCTCAAGTACAGGACCAAATAAGGATAAATGTGTTCTGAGGAATAAAATAAAATAAAAAAAAAAAACACAAAACCTTTTGGGGACCCCGATGGCGGTTATGTCAATTGTAGGATTAGTTTATTCTTGAGTTTTTTTTTTTTTTTATTTTGTTTGTTCACTTTCACCGCATATCGTCATCATCATCGCCATCTTTATCATATACCTTACCTACTACATACACTGAGAGAAGCGAGACTTCACAATTTACAGTGTTGATAATTTTTAAATGCGATGATTGATGTTAAATTGAATTTTATATTTAAAGCTGTTTTGCTACTAAATCAAAAAGTATGGTATTCAGGGAAAAAGTGGAAGGTTCTGCGAAATGGTGCGTATATGACTTAAAGAGGGTTGGTTTCAAATAGACTCTTTGAAAACCATAAAGATGAAACAGTTAATTTATAATAAATTTTGAGTAACTTTTGAAAATAAGGTTACATTTTGAAATGAAATGGATAGTCACGCTACCTAAATTTCTTTTTTTTTTTTATTTTCTGGGTTTCCGTATAAGTCCTAAGAAGAAGTTTATAGTATTAAATTGTAACAAAGCACACGAAAATCTGAGTTGGAATTTTCTTTTAACAACCAACCTAGTGTCAGACTGACATTTTTAAAAATGCCTGAAAAATATGGTCATAAAAGGTTCTTCATATTAATTTTTCAACTTTCACTTCTCTGCCAAAACGTGGCCGAAACTTCAAAATTGTCTGTCATAATTGTGAACTAAATAGTGACAAATAATAGGTCTGTTTCTTTACTGTTTGGGAAAAGTTTGGGTTCGAACTTTGTAATGTTGTTGTTGTAATTTTTGACCATAAATATAAAGTAAAGAAACGCATTTGGGATGTTTCTGATTTGTTTCTGGATAAACTTCGCATTTGACAACAGAAATTATTATTAATATGACAAGCAAGAAAAAGCCCCACGTAAAATGTTCGGGTAAATTCTTGAGAAATGAAATAAATTGAAAAAAAAAGTCAAAAGGTTTGGCATTTTCGTGCCAGAAAAAAGTAAAGAATCACATTTTGGGTACATTTGGGATACCACGAAATCCCACGGACGAGTAAAGAAACAAAACTAATATGGTAAATTGTAAATTTTTGTTTTGTCTCACAAAAAATTTTTTAGCAAAAATTTGTTAGAAAATTCATGACAACTCTTAAAAAAATATTGACAATTTGTGATCATGACAATTTTTTTTATAATCCGAAAACATGTCACATATTTTCCGAAAATTCTTCAAAATTGACCAAAAAATGTATGTGTCAGAAATTTGACAATTGTTAATTTGACTCTTCACAAACTGTCACTTGTCAATTTTTATGACACAGTGCCCTGGTGTCCACGTATAAGTACTAAATACAATTAAAAATCCATACAAAAAAAAAAAAAACAGAAAAAAAGAAGAAGAAAAATAAGAATAAGACAGACCAAGACAAACATTGAAAACTACTAACTTTTACACAATACCACTGAAACGTTGGAGCTCTAAGGGCTAAATTGCCAAGCTATGTGTTACAAAAAGTCGTAAATCCAACACTGTATTTACATGTTATCTCTAGCGTATGTCAATAAGAGTATACCAGGTTCTACGTACAGCAAAAATTGTTCTATAGGTCCAATGTATAGACACAGGCTTATTCATAGACTCGTAAACTACTCAACCAATTGCACTGAAATTTTAATAGTCTATTTCTATGAACAGCAAGATGGTGATTCGAGTTAAATCAGTTATTGGTACTCCCGCTTTAATAAAAACTTATTTTTCATCTTATTGAGCGCCACGGAACTCTTATATTTTGTAAATTAGTTCACTTTACCCAAAACCATGACATATGTTATTCAGGCACGTAGCCAGAGGGAGGGCTTGATGGGTTGAAGCCCCCCCCCCCCCCCCCCCCGAAAGTCTAAAATAAAAACTAAAACTTTCTAATATACTAATTCAAATCTATAAAAATAAGGAGACTATCCAGGTAGGTATAGTTTATTTGAAGTTCTCAACTACTTGAAAACACTTCGTTAAGAGACAAGAGACTATTTAGGTATGCATACAATTTTGTATTGAATTTAAGAGACTTGTTTGAAGTTGAATTAAGAGCTCCAAGAACTTCATTGAAACACACAACGTGTTCCAATCCAGAAACCTCTTCTACTGAATCCTATTTTGGAGTGTCTGTATTGATTCCTTGCATAGATTCGTTAATACAAAATCTTACGGACAGATTCATATGATCAACGAAAACGTTCTACCATCGTTTCAAGCTCTTCTCCCAGGTTTTTCTGCGGTTGAGCGAGTCAACTAAATGGAAAAGCTAACATGTTACTTTGATAATGCAATTTCGTTGTCAGCTGTGAAAGCTGAGTACATTCTCTGGCGCGAAAAAATATTGTCGATTGATCCTTCTATCGAAGTTTTAAAATTACTTGATATATGTGACAAGACTTACTTTAGAGGTATAAACTTCTTGCTTACGGTTTTGGCCACTCCTCCAGTGACCACAGCTAGTGTTGAAAGAACCTTTTCAAATGAAAACAGTGTCCCGAAGCGTTATGGGGAAAGCAAGATTTAGCTCACTTGCTATGATATCTGTTCATTCAGATATTAATGTGGATCCAGATAAGGTTATTGATCTCATGTCAAAAAAAAAATCAAGACGTCTTAAGTATGTATATGTATGTTCGTTTGAGTACATACAATTTAAAAACTAATAAAAATCAATAAATTTGGAATATATATAGAACCAAAATCCTGGCTACTGCACTGATGTTATTTGTTTCGCCCACTACCGAGAAAATTTATTAAAATTCTCTTTTGAGCTAAAGCCAATGTAGATTTTTTTTTTTTTTGGAACATCCGCCTACTATTACACCCACCTTTCTAACATCTGAGATTTCCCTTTACTTTACAGTTCTAGAAAGTTCAAATTTTTTAATTAAAATTTCTTGAACTAAAAGCATGATATGTTTTCATTTTTTTTAAATCCTTCTAATGCCACATCCACTTTTCTTATATTTGAATGTTTTACTTTAAAAAAAATGTGTAGTTTTAAACTAAATTTGAAATTTTGTAGTTTGACAAATAAGTGACAATTTTAAGCGTGGCAGGGATCAACTAAGAAATAATAAAATATTACAAAAGTTATTATTCTCACCTTTTAGAAAAGTTACAACTACAGACAATAAAATGCATGACTAGGTCCCACGAATATGGTCTTATGTGCGATCACACTGTGGTTTTAAATTATAAATGGTACTTATACTTAGGACTGAAAAATTGTTAAAAAAAAATCAATACAATAAGAAATAAATTGATTAAACAACTTCTGAAACTGTTTTGACACAATCGCAATGTACATCATCTGATTTCTTACACAAATCTCTTTATGAAAAAAAAAATTAAAAATCGTTGGAGCAATTTTTATATATAAAGTTTTGGAAACAAGAAAAAAAATTGGGACCTTATTATGTGAAATTAAAAAATTAATTTTGAAAAAAAAAATCATTACTCATTTTCGAAATATCGAATTTTCAAAAAATAGCTTTACAATTTTTCTTTAAAAATCCAAAATTTGTTTCTTTGAAAATTTAAATAAGCATTATTATTCAAAGTTATCAGATGCTCTTGTGTAAAAATATTCATAAAAATCGGTTGAACATATAATGAGATAGTCGAAAACCAAAAAATTGGTTCTTTGAGAAATACCATTTTTTAACGATAGATAAATTTTTTTCGGATAATATGGTAAGTCGTATTTATATTAGTTCATATAAAAATTTTAATCAAAATCTTAGGAGCCGTTTTTGAGAAAAATTAGATTTTCCTTATCGGTTCTTGAACACTAGATTATGGGAGGTATCGTTATTTTTGGTCATAAGAATAATTTTTATTTAAAATCTGCTAGATAATGTTCAAAAACTACTGGGTGTCAAGTTTAATAATAATATAATAATAATAATTTTCGAATTATTAAGTTCTCAACAAAAAAAAAAATTATTTTTTAAAAAATAAATTTTTTTTTTTTTAATTTTGATATACAAAACTTTTAAAACTTCTTAAAAGATTTTCTATAAAAAAATTGGTAAACATCAGTTGAGCCGTTTTTGAAAAAATCGAAAATTAAAAAAGTGGGAGGTACCACTTTTAACAATTTTTCCTACTTTTTTTTTATAAAATGGTAGTTTTTTGTAAAAAAAAATTCTGAATAAATTTTAAAAAAGGTTGTGGATACGTTTTTGAGTTCCATAATTTTAAAATGTTAGAAAGCCGCGAAAAGCGTAGTTTAAAACTTAAAATTTCCATAATTTGGTATGAAAATTTGTACGGCAGGTACCGTTATTTTTTGTCCTAAAAAAAAATTTTTTTGTGGGGGGAATGCCCAAAAACCACTAGGTGCCAAGTTTAAAGAAAATCGACCCACCCGTTTAGGTTGCAGCCGAAAGGACAGAACAGATAAACAGACAGAAAAAATTGCGTTATGTCTACTTTGATCAAAATCTCGAGTTCGATTTTTTTTTTCACGAATCCATAACTTGCCATATAAATAGTACCTACATATCGGTAATAAAAAAATAAGAAAAATAAAAAAAAAGGAAAGCTTTGAAAAACTTTAAAAGCTGAATTTCGGTGAAAAACTTAATTTTTATTTTCTAAAAAGTGCCTAAATTAAGAACAGTGCTGAAGTTTTAAGGTGGAGTGAAATTCACGATTTTATTTCGCCCAAGGATGGTGTAGACCCTCTGAAACACGTTCCATAGTTTACTTTAAAATTTAAAATAAAAAAGTTGTGAAATTAAGTTTTTTAAACAAAATTAAATTATTAAATATTATTATTATTTTAAAATTATATATTTTAATATCAATGCAGAATTTCACAATCAATAAATTATATGAATTCGTTTATCAATGTAAAATATTTATTTTGGTCCAATAAATTTAAGTAAATACATATAATGAAGGAAGTGTTTAGGGTATTTTTGAAAGCTGGATCTAATGAGACCAAAACCAACATATTATGTATTAAATACGACCAACCTTAAATATTTTAATGTAAAAATAATTATTTTTTTTTTTTGAAAATAAAAACATTTTTATGGCTCAAACAGCCATGAAAATCCAGGGCCTATATATGTAGTTGCTTTCAACTTTCAACCAACGTGTTACCGACAAGAATAGAGGGGAACTAAAATTTTTTACCGATTCACAATGAGAGAGTCACTTTTACTTGTAAATTTCTCGCAGGAGGCAGTACCCTGAAAAAAAAAATTTTGGGTAATACAAGCTGAAATTTAATCCCAAGACCTTTAACGGGTATTTTACTTGAGTATTAGTAACAGAACCGGTACCCGGCCTTGCCTCCGAGCAGATAGACTGGTAAACTCTGTTCTTACCACGAAAATTCTATAGTTCTGACGCAGGAAAACCTTACTGTGTTAAAGTCACTCCCAAGGAGTTCGACAAGCAACTTGTCAACTCAATTTGGACGAGGAATTTGGAGATATTGTATATGAGATGTAATTCCATCCATCTAAAGTATACAGGTCAAGTGTGCCGTTTCGTCAAAATGCATGCTTTTTTTTTTTTAAAGAGTCGCACTGCTACGCTCCATGGTGACCAAAAATACGCCGAAAGAAAATTCCTTCCAATTCTTTATGTGGTTTTAAAGAATTGAAGCAAGTTCATAATAATTATGAACCAGGCCTGCTATGGTAGAATTGCAACTAAAATTCACCACAATAAGCTTATAATTTCAAGGAACTCCACATTTCATTGGTTGCCAACCAAGTATAGATTGTAGACCTAAATGCATCAGATTTTGACTTGTGTGGTTATAGCAAACAAGAAGTTTACAAAACAGAACCATCAAAACCAACGTATTCGAACAGTGAATGATAAAAAAATATAAAATATATAAATTACAAAATTTAATTTATCAGCTTTTAGCTTGTCATTATTTTTGTGTTTCCTTTTTATTCTTCTGCTAAGTGCTAATATGATAACAATCTTGTTTTGAAAATTTCTGACATATTTGTCTATGCTCACCAAGACGGTATGCTTAATTAACAGGTGCTGATGCAGCGTTGAAATTAAACAATTTATCTTTCTCAGTGTATACTCTTCACGTCAACCCCATCATCAGAGGTAGCCATATAACTACTTTGCCTTTTATTGTGCCTCAAACCCCGACTTGGCATAAAGGTACTGTTTTCTCTTTGGTCAGTAGATTTATTAGATGGTCAGTGAAATTTTCGATGAATTTATAAATCCTTTCGACGAAAAATCTTTCATTCTCTCATTGCGGGATCCCTCCCTCTCAGGCTATAGGTCCTAGACCTACACAGTCTTCTATAATATTTTCTGTTTTTCTATATGCGAAGAATAGATTCAGGATAATTTTCATCCACACAAAACGTGCACTGGACCAAAACTAAAATTAGGTTAAGTTAAGCATTTTATTTTCGTCCGCCCTTTTTTGTTTTCTGCTTAGCTGATGGGGCAGCTCTTTGAAAATTTATATTTAAATTTGTGTAAACTGAATTTTGTTTTGTGTGGTTTGAAAAAAACTACAGAAACTGACGGTATAATGTTCATAAATCCCTTGGTTTATTGTATAAATGAAATTATACATATATTTTGTGTTCCATTGCCATTGAAGTAAAATATATATGTATATGTATAACCCAATTTCCGAAAGCTAAGAGTGGAGCCGCATATAGATATGGACAGAATGATATTGTAGCAATTGTATAAAATAATACATAGATAGATATACCTAAGCGTATACGCAGAGGACAAGAGGAAGTTTCTTCAGTGCTTAGGGCTCTTTTCGAGAATATAAATTTCTTATCTCGAAACATCACTTTTTCCCTTCGTATTTTGTCGTCGTCCTTGTATGGGCTCTTGTTTTTATATTTTTGCCCGAAAGTAAAGCCCGTAAGGCCCAAGCATTATCCTGTACCTTCTATCTTACCTTTTATTATATCTATTATTTTTTTTTTATTTTTCTTCTTGGTTTCCTTTTAAATTTAACGGAAGAGGGATGTTTTCAATCTTCATTATGTATATAAATGCCAGCAGAGAGGTGTGTATGATGTTCTTTATTAAAACTGAGGTAAGATCCTTATTCGTCCTTGTAGATATCTTTGTACTTACTATGTATGTATGTATGTATATGGATTTTACTTACCTACTATGCTTTTTTGGCTTAAACAATAGAAATTATTTTCTTGGACATT
The DNA here is from genome assembly GCA_951394125.1 of Epistrophe eligans. Lineage (NCBI taxonomy): Eukaryota > Metazoa > Arthropoda > Insecta > Diptera > Syrphidae > Epistrophe > Epistrophe eligans. Next base: position 32,827,519 of record OX596029.1, read on the forward strand.
TGTAATTTGGGGGAAAATTACTTTAGTTATATGAATGTATAATATATATAGAGTGTTTTAGGTATTTCTTTGGATTGTGGCAATGGCAATGCCCCTTATACCCACAACCACAATCCATCTGGTCTTAATGGTCTTGGCATCACTTTGAGAACAAGTAGGTAACTTTTGTTAAGATAATTGAAAGCCTACATTGAAAGTATTTTTAAGCAAACTACAAAATAACGTTACAGCCAGTACTTATATACAAATGTTTTTCATTTAAATATTTAAATTTTAAATAAAATTTTAACTGCAAGAGAAGTAAGATAAATAATATTTTACATTTTTTTATTTTGGTAAAAGTTAAATATAATAAATTAAATACAATCAAAATATTTTCTTAAGGGTGGTTAAATTTTAAGGGCCGATGTTGATTTTGAATAAAACACAAATTGTTTAGGAAATTAATGTCATTTCTTTTTGTTACGACAATATTGGTATGGTTCAATTATGTATGGAATAAAAAATCGGCCAAATGGCCGCCGCGACCTCAGCGGCATACCTCCATACGATGGTCCAAATTTTCGATGACGCTGAGGTATAATTGAGGTTCTATGCCGTTAATGTGCCGAATTATCTCATCCTTTAGCTCTTGAATTGTTGCTGGCCTATCGACGTACACCTTTTCTTTCAAATAACCCCAAAGAAAGAAGTCCAACGGCGTCAAATCACATGATCTTGGCGGCCAATTGACATCGCCCCACGTGAGATAAAACGGCCATTGAATTTGTCGCCCAAAAGAGCCAACAGTCACTCTTTGTGGGTGGATTGGTTTTTCGATAATCACTCTTGGATTATCATTCGCCCAAATGCGGCAATTCTGCTTATTGACGAATCCACTGAGGTGAAAATGTGCCTCATCACTGAAGATGATTTTCTTCGAAAATTGATCATCCACTGTTGCCATTTCTTGCCACCATTCTGACCATTGACGACGCTTGAAATGGTCAAGAGGCTTAATTGAGTAAGTCTGAAATTGAAGAATGTCAAATGAAATGCAGAAAAAAACTTGACGTTTAGGTGTAGTTCACATTCAACATCGGCCATTAAAATTTAATCACCCGTTATGACTTCACGAGGAATTTTGCAAGGCTATAGAATTTTTTGCCTTATCTTTTATATTACGTGTGTTGTTGGAAAGTTTTCAGGAACCGATATAGTACAGTTTTTATTTTTTAAACCACATATGTCTTTGTCAGGTACATGAAAAAATAAACTGATCCCTGTTTATGTTAAATATTAGGTAGTACCCATATTAATAAACTGAAATGAAGCACGAATTATCTTTAGTCAACTTGCTGGCTATAGTTACAAATTTTATAAATAAGACAAAATTGAAGTTAATTCATGTTAATTAACTAATTTATGCCCAAATTGTTGCACTTACGAGTATATTAACTGTAACTGTAATTTACAAGCCCAAATGAGAAAGCGGGAGTTCAAAAGTTCACTTTTTGTGAGAAAGTTTATGGTTCTTGTGAATAAAAAAAAGCTAAAGCTAAAACTTGGATTTCTAATTAAAGTTTCAGTTTCAGTTTGAAAAATCAAAACCGCTGCATTGTAGCTGCCCAGTCTAGTTGAACTGTAGCAACATAAAACAAACTCGTCTTTTAGGGAATGTTATACAAATTCAAATTCTGTACGTCTAGTGGACAGTGACAGACAAACGATATAATAAAAAAACATTTTTGTACCAGCAACCAATACTTGCTCTATATTGCAGATAACGAGTTTTGACAACAAAAAATCCTAAACCCGCGCTTGCTTAGCGATTCGGCCTATAAAAATCAGTTCTAGCTAAAGGTTCCGAAGTTGAAACATGTGATAAACAAAATAAACCTTCAATTTAAAAAGCTATAGCTAGAATTTTCTAACTCAAGCTATTTAGCGTAATCATTTTTTTATTCACATAAAACAAAGCTTAAGCCAGAACTATCTAGCTAAAGCTACTAGTAAAAACTATGACTAGTTATCTTTAACTTCCTACAAAAAAAACTTTTACTTTTTCTTATTCATAAGACCCTAAGTGTGAAAATTAAATAATATAGTCTCTGGCGACAGCAGTCTTCTTGTTGATTGTAGTAGATTTTCGTTAATCAAGCAGTTAATTGCTTATTAATAAATATTTTAATTCCTGATTTAAATTGTTGATCAATATATTTAGTTGATTTGTGAATAAGAATATAATTGATATTTTTTTATTAATTAATTGTACGAATTTTTAAATCTTCATGCATACTAAAATGGCATATATTTATTTATTCATATAAAATATTATTCGTTCCTTTAGTAAACAAATATCTTAATTGCTAAAAATATACAATATACATTATACATATAGCATTTTGTTTTTGTCTATCATCAATTAAAATTTTCAATTTTGTTTTAAATTAAAATTAAAAAAAAAAAAAAAAAAAAAAAACATTAAAACATAAAATAAAATTTCCGATGCAATATTGCGATGTGCTTTTCATAAAATAAAATATTGCCCCTTTTTCAACACGTTATACACTCGCCGCACTGTCTAGTAAAATCAATTTTGTAGATAAAAGACAAAAAATGGCAATTCCATTCCATTTCGTTTATTTAATTTTTTTTTTTTGTTAATATTCTTATTTTGTATGACAATCAATGTTTGTAGCAATATAGCTACTAGTTATGTTTGAATAGAAAAAAAAAAAAATATAAAATACATAAATACATACAAAAAAAAATGCACTTAGTGAAAAATATTTTGTATTTTTCCTGTGTGAAAATTTTGAAATACAAAATGGCAACGAATTAAACTATAACTCTGGAGCTTCAAAGCATGAGTTTATGCTGTATAATTGTAGGTTTTTTATTGCAATGCTATTATTTTAATTTTCACAAGAAAACCAGTAATAGAGGATGTGCATTGGGTGTTTGAAAATACCTGATTTTTATTACTTTATCGCTATAAATAAAAACAAAATTTTTTTTTTTTTGAAAAAAAAAAAAAAAAAAAAATGATTTTGAATTTCGGTTAAGCAACAACGCGTGTTAACAAATTAAACGCGTTGCTAAATTTACAATCATAGATTAATGTTGTAACTATTTAACAAATAATTAAATTTAAATTATTTAATTTTTTAAATTTTTTTTTAATCTTTTTAATTTTAATTTTTCTTTAACAAATATATAAGTTGAAATCATTTAATTTTATTTTTTTTTTTTTAAATTCTAATTTTAGTTTTTTTTTTTTTTAAATTACACCCACAACATGGAGACTATGTTCATCAAAAATAAATTAATTTAAATTCAGTTTGTATAAATAATAAGTCAATCAATTTATTTTGTTTCATACATAAAATCTACAAACTTGACAAAAAGTGTCTACAAAAAACTCTACACAATTGCTCAAAAGTTAAGCATTTGCATTTCTGGGTATAGATGTAATGAGTAGGTATTCAAAAATTTCCGATTTTCGTTTATATACTATTTTATGATAAAGATTTTGAAAAATATGAATTTTAACTTAATTTAAATTGATTGTAAAATTTTAGAAAAAAAGTCTACCCATTTTTTTTCTCATGAGCTTTTAATTATAATTAAGTTATTGCGTTTTATTTTAAAATAAATTTTAAGAGAACAAAATATGAGTTTTTGGGTATAGAGCAGGTGCAAATGGGTGATTCGAGAATACCAAGATGAACGATTTCACCCTATAATTATTAGTTATGATAAAAATATGAATTTAAACTCAATTTGTATAGATTCCAAATTGTTTTACAAAAAATCAATTGATTTTCTACAAAAACAATCTACGAAAATGTCTACAAAAAAGTCTACAAAAATGTCTACAAAAAAGTCTACACATTTTATTCCTCACGAACTTTTAATCATAAATTATTGTGATTTTATCAAGAGTCAAAAATACGGGTTTTCGGGTATAGAGTAGTTGCAATGAAATTTTGAAAATACCAGATATTCAATTTAAATTTGTAGGTATACACAACATTTTTAAAAAATTAAACCCAATTTATCTACATAAATAAATATATAAATAAATAAACTTTTTTAACAAAAAATTAATTACATACAATTTTCTAAAAAAATGTCTACACCTTTTTATCTCACGAGATTTCAATCAATTTTGATAAGTGTCAAATGTACCTATTGGTTTTTTGTTGTAGAGGAATATGCAATAGGTGCTCAATAATATGGGATTTTTGTTTTTATTCTTTAATAATGACGAAGTTTTTGAAAAAAAAAAAAATGAATTTGAACTCAATTTTTATCGATTACGTTAATTCCGTGGCATGATGGTTAGTACGTAGAACTGTTACGCCGAAATTGTTAGGTTTACTTGAAAAACCCTATTCCAAGGCAAGAGAAGACACACAGCGTAGAAAAGGCCAAAAGCTCTCTTCATAGGGAAACCTATTGTAAGCTCCAGTTCGTTTTAGGGGAAGACAACTATTTCAAAGACAGCTTTAGCACTGAAGTTATATCTTTTTTATTCCGAGGCCGAGCAAGAGGAGATTTGCTACCACTAAATTTTATACCTCGCCGCACCGACTTAGCATTATACTGCTCTCTATGTAACACCAACAAAAGGGCAACAAAGCTACTTGGAAGAAATTGATCTTCTTGCAATTCTGAACGGGAAGAACTGGAAAACATTTGCACAAGTAGAAGAAAAATAATAAGAGAAGCCTATGACATTTAGAACAAAAAACACAAATGTTTTTCACGGTTTACTGAATCTTCCAAGGATTAATAATTGACAAATCTTCCAAGATAATCTCTTGTCGGGAAAATGTGCCTCTCACCTTAGACGTTCGGAATATGTAGAAAATTATAGTTCCTCTCCTCTGAATAGTCGAATACAAAAAGAATAGTTGAGTTTTGTATGACCCTGGTTGTAAATGAGATATAACGCCACCGGATTTATTTATTTTATAATTTTTTTTTTTTTTACAAAAATACATAAAAATTAAAAAAAGTCTACACACTTTTTGTATAATGACTCATTCCTGAGGCTGCTGAAGCACAATATATACAGCTCTATTATTTCTCATCTTTAATAATTTATAGATTCTCGTCTTATGTTACTTATTCTGTAGAGGTGCATGTTAAGTTTCAAACAAAAAATCGTTAATAGATGAAAGAATATTGGAGCCAAAACGGAACCTTGGGGCACTCCATCATTAATGATTTTTATTATTTCCAGATTTGAAACCGACAGTATTTAATGCGATTTTTATAAAACATGTGCTGAGAAAATACATAGTTTCTACTCAACTAACAAGTAATTCATCGATACAAAGTAATATGAATTTTTAATAACACAATTCAATACCAAATTCACTGAAATGGTTTTTATAAATATCTTACTCTCTCTCTTTAAAGATGCAAGCATTGATTTTATTTTCTTTTTTCTAAAGAAATATATATTAAAATCACTGCTAACAAAAAATTGCATTCCACGACATTTTGAAAGAAGAGACGTAAGTGTATGTTTTTGAAAATTCCTAGCATGTTTTATAAGCTCTAATTAATATTGACTATTGCAGTTTGGCATTTGTATCACTCGATTATTATTCCTTTCCTTAATTCTTCTTACCATTTTGATCTCAAATATTCTCTTGACTAGTTCAAACATTTCAAATAAGACATTTAAATTAAATACAAAAAGAACCAATAAAAAGAACCTTCTCCCAAAATAGCATAAGCCTTATTTACTTATTACCAATATAAAATTTCATTCTGTCCATTTATTTGACCTTAATTAAAAAAAAATAAATAAAATCATATTCTGCTGTAATTGAATTATTAAATTTAAAAAAAATACATATACCTACTCTTTCAGTGGACTTCATCATCAACTTACATTTAATAATAAAAAAAAAATTGTAAATAGCTCTCGAAAATTGCGTTTCTATTGTTAGAAAATAATAAAAGTCGAATAAATATTCAGCCTAACAAGTTCAATTTAGAGTAGAAGCATAGACCATTATCAATTTCCGGCGATTACCTTAAAGTTATATAAGAAAAAAAAAAAGAATTTATATTTAAAAAATATAAGAAGTATATGAAATAAGTTCCCCCCCGCAATTTTTTTCAATAAAATGAGGGTTCCCCAACTACTACTAAAAAAAACTGCTTGCCAGAACCTTTCTCCGCCTTCTTATTTGACGAATAACAACATTGAATAGAAAACAAATTTTCGACCACCCCCTGCCCCCCAAACAATCGGAAATGATCGTAAGCCCTAAAGCAAACCACTATGGGCATATATTTATTTGAAAAAAAAAAAAACGAACCAAAATAATAGACATGACTGGGTTGCATTTACTTGCTCCCTGGTAATACCTATACATATTTGTCTATCAATTTATCAACTTTTCTGTCTTTAAGTTTTTAGTTTGTATCATTTTTTGTTTGTATAACTATTTTGCCAAAAATACTGAACTAATTTTGATGAAACCTACACAGCCTACTTATTTGAACATATGAACAATATAGCACCGTGTTGCACATATGCACGGAACCAGTTTAGACTGAAAAATTGTTAAAAAATATGTAATTAGAAATAAATTGAAATTGTTCCACCAAAGCGATGTACAGCATCAGATTTCTAAGACAAATCTCTGTTTATCAGAAAAAATTTTAAAAATCGTTGAAGCGGTTTTTTAAAAATATATTTCTTTTATATAAAAAATTAAAACAAAAATTGAGAAAACAAATTGGTATACGCAATATTTTAGATTTTATTAAAGCGGAGTTAAATATAATTTTGAATTAATAGTTAATTAAGTTAATAATTTTGAATAATATCATCTACCCATTTTCGAAATATAGAATTTTCAAAAAAAAAAAAAAAAAATAATTTTGATTTTTTTTTAAGATCCAATATTTGTTTTTTGAAAATTTTGGTATGCAATATTATTTAAACTGATTAAAAGCTCTTGCGTAAAACATTTAATTAAAATCGGTTTATCTGATAATGAGATATTCGATAGCAAAAAAAAAATGGTTCTATGAGAAATACCATTAATAATCGATAGATAAAAATTTTTCACCAATTCTATACATTCTATTCTATATATTCATACAAAAATTCTAATCAAAATCGTAGAAGTCGTTTTTTAAAAAAATGAGATTTTCTTCAACGGTTTTTAAGCACTTTTATGAAAGGTACCGTTATTTTAGCTATTAAGAATAATATCGGGTTTTTCAATAAGAGCGCTACAAAAGTTTTTTTTAAATAAAACAAAAACGGTTTTGGATATCAATGAAATTCTTTATTCCTGCGAAAGTACGTACGTTCGATGCCATTATGTATGGAACTCGATTTCTTTTGCATGGCCACCACGGGCACGCTTGCAGAAGTCCAGTAGCTGAACCCAATTTTAGACGGTTTTCAAGCATAAATCGGATGATACTGCTGCAATTTCACGTTCGATATTCGTACAAAGTTCATCAATCGTCGCTGGCTTGTTGGCATAGACCATAGACTTGACGTAGGCCCACAGGAAATAGTCTAACGGCGTCAAATCGCACGACCGAGGCGGCCAAGCGACTGGACCATTTTGTGAGATAACACGTTCTCCAAACATGGTTTCCAATAAATTGATTGTAACATTCGCTGTGTGGCTTGTGGCGCCGTCCTGTTGGAACCACATGTCCTCCAAGTCCATATCATCCAATTGGGGCCAAAAATATTTGGTTATCATTGAACGATAGCGATCCACATTCACAGTAACGTGCCGGTCTTGATCATCACGGAAGAAGTACGGCCCAATGACGCCGCCGCGCCGGCCCATAAACCACAGCAAACCGTAATTTTTTCGGGATGCAATGATGACTCATGGAGTACGTGTGGATTGTTGCCTAACCAATACCGCATATTTTGTTTATTGACGAAGCCATTCAGCCAGAAATGAGCCTCATCGCTGAAGATGATTTTTCGATGAAAATCCGCTCTTAACGTTGAGGCCACTGACTCCGAATTTCGGTAGTAAATTTTAATAATTTTGACTCGTTGTTGGCTTGTATATCTTTCTTTCAAGCAAACCTTACTGAAGAGAAATGTCAAAAGAGCGGCAAGAAATATGGCGTCGTTTGCTGTCCCTGTTGCTCTACTTTTGTAGCGTCCCTGTTAAAAACCCTTTATTTATTTAAAGTATCCTAGATAATGTTTAAATAATGCTAAATTCCATGTTAAATAAAAATCGAGCACGTCGTTTTCGAATTACAAAATTCTCAAAAAAGAACTTTGAAACCTTTTTTTAAATTGAAAAAAAAAAAAAAAAATAATAACATTTTTGTATGCGATACTTTTAAGGCTTTTTGATAAATTGATTAAAATCAGTAGAATCTTTTTTGATAAAGTCTAATATAAAAATAATGGTTTTATGGGAGGTACCATTTTTCGGAATATTTTTTTTACCAAATTGTACCAAAAATTACTGATTTTTTTTTATAGTTATTCATAATTTGGTAAAAAAATAACTTTTTTTTTAGAAAACCAATACGCGGCCTCCAAGAGCCCCTGTAGTGAGTTAAAATAACTGAAATGACATAAAAGTATAAAAGAATGCTTTGCAGGAAGTTTTGCAAGAGCTGAATTGAAATTACTTGAAATACTTCCCCATTCCATCCATAAACACCCAATGAAACGGAATTACATCAATTTTATTTTTTTTTGCACAAAAAATAAAATTAAAGACGAAGGAAAAAAAATATATATGTAGACATAACGGGGAGAAGCTGTATAGGTCGTTGAAAGAAAGAGCGTTTGGGGGGCACCTCTTTGATCTGAGTTGCAGAACAAAGAAATAAATTTAGAATTCTCCTGGTTCTTTACCATTTCCCTCCTACCAACACAATCTACCCCCCCCCCCCCTTTCTACCTTCTAAGTAGGTATATATAAAAATAAATATAAAAACGGAAAACATTGCGGAAACTTATTGAAGCGATACTTCTGTGATATTGCGTACTTCAACTTAATATCGTGAATACAAATAAAAAAGGATCTGGTTTCTACTACACAACAAATATTATACTCGCATACGCTATTTTGCTTTAGTTCCTTCGCCTTCATCCTTCGCCAAAGGTCAAATCGTATCCAATAGAACGGAATCGAAACCGACATTCATTTAAGTCACGTATATACAACAAATAACTTCCACCGAAAAGGTAAATATCGAAACGTAAGCAATTCGGCCAATATAACCAGAAACCGGGAAGAACCCCAACCACCCTGATAGTCGCATACATCCTTGATCGAAAAAAAAAAAAAAACAAAACAAAAAACCGAGAAAACTATCAACGGGAAACTAAGGAAGGACTTTGTCAAGGACTTTTTGTTCTTCGTTGTTCCTCCACACCACCGCCGCCGCCGCCGCCGCTGCGCTGCTCTGCCATACAACACTAGAAACCGTGTTCCAGCTTCTGAATCCTGCATATGTGAATCACGCTTCTCGATAAACGTATACCCGCACTCGGACTACATGTTCGTGCCACTTGGATACGGGTTTCGATTACAAGCAATCAAAGTTTCGCAAAACTCTCAATTAGTATCCGCAATAGAGTTCCTAAGTAGGTTCTCGTTGGGTTTTTGTGGTCCTCCTGGTGGTCCTTTATTGCCTGACCGAACGACCGACCGACCGGGCCCAGCCCTGTTCGTCCGCCCACGAAGGAAATATGTGTGTTCCCAAAGTATATAGAGGCGATAAGGTCTTGAATTTCGAGTGGAAATGGAATTGGAAGTGGAGGAACAATGCAATGCAATATTCTGGAAACTTATTTCACTGCTCTCTCTTATTCTTGTTCGGTTAAACAAAAACAACAACTGTCGGAAATATTTCTCGGCAATTCCTTGTTAAAATTCCAGAAATGTTAGAAGGAAGGCTGTTAAAGTTATAAAGGACGAAATGAGGAGCAGGGGCTGTATATTATATGAATATAGGTCTGATGGTTAAGCTAAGTGGAAGCAAATAACCGAAAAAAGTATTTTACTGAGTTTTTGGCCATGAATGTGTGTGACATGTTTAATTGTGGAAATAAAGTTTTGTGTGGTTTCCGGCGAGGCATCGGTGGCATGGGTAGGGTAGAGACGGGGTGAGTGAGTATAAATAAAAACGAAGAGGAATGAGTGCCATGTTATATTTGTAGATTTCCAGCTGCGATTAGTTGGTTATATTTACCACATATAGAGATTGCCTATACTCGTTTAACCGAGGAAGCAACTTCTTATCGTTTTAATTTCGAATGATGCCCAAAGTTTGGATGTATTTTATATTTGGTTTTAGGCTTCGTATAAAAGCTCTGACAGATATATGTAGCTAGAACATTTTTAAGCCGTGACCAGAAAATAAAAACAAAAATAACAAAATATAGAAACCTAATTAAATATGGTGCGAGACACGAACTTAATGGATTATTATATTTAAGGGACTTAAAATGACTTAAACACTCTTGGTAACTTCTGGAATGAGTTAATTTTTTGTAAGCATTATTCTTTTTTGCAGGTTGTTTTTATATATACCTAAGGTATTTATTATTCTGATGTGTCAACACCACAAAGGTGTGGAAAGATTTTTTTTTTAAAGTGATTTAAAGAAAGTCTACAAAAGCTGACAAATATATAAGTACGATTACGAACTCATTCTTGTAGTTAACTTTTTTTATGTAGCTAAATTTTAATGAGAAAAATGTTAAAAAAGTCAACAATTCTAATAAAATCGATTTTTAATTTGATTTTTTTTTTTCAAAATTTTGAAATGCAGTTTTGTTTAAACTATTTAGAATTATGCGGCTGCAAAATTATAACAAAATTGGTGAAGACATTAAAGCTTTGCGTATAGGCTATTTTTCAAAAAAAAAAAAAAAAAACGTCGAGGTCCCATTTTCTTATGTGATGTTTTTGGAAAAAAAAAACTTGAAACGTAGTTTTCCAATAATTACTTTGGTCTTTACACATACGAAATTTAATTAAAACCATAAGAGACGTTTTTGAGAAAATTTGAAAAAAAAAACGAATTTGTGTTATGGCAACTATCATTTTAGTTTAGTTTAAACAAAAATTCGAATTTCCGCTTCTAAGGAATCGCATAAAAATGCATGAGGTTAAAATTACAGTGGCCGCACAGACCAACAAACTGTATGGCGAAACTCACTTTTCGGACTTCTCTATCAAAGCATTTTTAATTTTGATTACAACCTTGAATATTTTTTTACACGAAAAAAAAAGATGCTTCATCACAAAAAAAAACCGTTGCGTTATCAGGAACGTACTAGGCTTCAGTGAGAAATAAAGCCACTTAAGTAAAGTAGATTTATTTACAATGAGAGATTTAAAGTTAAATAAGTATTTTTATAAAACAACAATTTCATCAAGATATCCATAGCCGTTTTCAAAAACGTCACATCAAAGTCAATTTCACTAGCCAAGGATTCTGTTTTTTTTTTTTTTTTGACACAAAAGTTACAATCGCAGCATCTGATAATTTTTTTGGAAGCATATTTGACGTATAATTATTCCTTATATTTAAAAAAAAAAAATATCATCATCAAATACCAAAAGTTTTACAGTATGATTCTAACGAGATCATTCGAATTTGAAAGTTATAAATAAAAGTCCTTGGGAGACTGAGCTTCGCTCGTCTTTTCCTCATAGAAAAAATTGAAATATGTATGCGAGAAGATAACAGTTAGAGTAAAACAACATAATTGTGCCATTCATTAAATTTGTTCACTTAATAAATGTGTTCAATAAGGAAAAACCCCATATCAAAAATATGTGCAGTAGGGAAAGGAAATGTGATTTGAATAAAAAAAAATCTGTGCAAGCTCTTAGAGAAAAATAATTTGCTATAATTTTTTTTAATATTTATAATAAATTGTGGTGTCCCGTTCATAATTTAACAATGACCTTTATAAGCACTTAACTGCCAAGTCAGAAAGTAAGTTCTAACTGCTGACTATATAGTTACAGTCAAATTACTTTTGTAACTTAAAATACTCAACAAAAAAAGTTTTATTACTGTTTTAACTGCATTCCCAAAAAGACTGCAGTCTTTACAACTCTGGTGAGTGATACAGAGAACCCAAGAAGGGAGTTAAAATCCGTTTAACCTGAAAAACGTACCACTTAAGGTTCCACTTGTGGTTCCACCTCAGCCTTAGCTCGTAGAGAGATCTTCGCATGTATCTCCACATACATTTGTAAGTGGAGGAATCTCCAAATGTAACTGCACATATTTTTTCATGGTATCTCCACACATATCACCGCATGATGTTAAGGTACATTTGCACATATTTCATAGTATCACAACACTTATCTCCACATATGTCAAAGTATCACCAAATTTAGCTCAACATATTATGTCAATGCATCTCCATATTTTTGTTTACCTTTCTGATAAAAAAAGCCATTTCCGACTGTATACACTCTGAAAATTTCATCCAAATCGTTTGAAGTTTTTCCTAAGAAACTAAGGAGCAAGAAAAGGGACGGATCTTACAGAATCCAATTTTTAAATTTTTCATAACAATAAACTCCAAATGTTTCACACAAATCGTTGGAGCCGTTTCGGATAAACCAAAAACCAAAAAAGTGGGCGGAGCTTTTGGCGGATATTACTATTTTGTTCTATTTTTTTCACTCATAAAAATTAGTTCTAAAACTTTCATTCAAATCGTTTGAGTTGTTTCCGAGAATTAGAGACATTACTAAATCAAGGAGTATGAAAAGTGTGCGTGGCAGTGAGCGAATTTGAATCTGAATCTAGTTTTCAAATTTTGTTGTCGTTCATAAGAAAAAGCTCTGAAAATTTCACAAAAAAAGCTAAAGCCATTTCCAAGACAAGCAATAGTAAAAGTGGGCTTGGCAATGGGCAGATTTTACTAAATTAAAATTTTTATTTTTTTTCTCGTTTACAAGAATAAACTCTGAAAATTTCATCCAAATCGTTGGAGCCGTTTTCGAATAACCAAAAACTAATAAAATTAGGCGTGGTAGTAGGCGGATTTTATTAATTTTGCCATTTCCGAGATACCAAAAATATATAAATATATATATAAATATATATATAAAGAATAGCTCGTTTAAAGTACATAATAAGATAATTTAAATATTATTATTTATTTTTTATTTATTAATATTAACAATAAATGTAATGTATCGTCATTATAACAAATAATAATATAATTAAATGACTTACAAAATAAATACTCTCATACAAGCCTATCGGGTTTTTTGACATAAGTATACATTTACACACAAAAACAAAAAAAAGTAGTTTGTTGCTCTCTGAGAAAATGCTAAATAAAAAAGACATTATTATATTATTCTAAGAAAAAGATACATAATTTTTTTAAAGTTTACAAATAAAAATACAAATTTGGTCTCTTTTGAGCACATCTCATTAGAAGAGACGCCTCCCCATATCAAGACTTAATCGAGTTGAGAACCTCCCATAACTAGGCCATTTAACGCTTTTAACAGTATTATAATAATCTCGTACTATTCTTCAAGATTACTTTTAGCTCCCATAGATTAGTCTAGTTAAGGTCCTGAAGTCTCTTATGAGAGGAAAAATGTTACTTGGGGAGTTTATAGAAATTGTATTATTAAAATAAGCTTTAGTATAAAAATAATTTTTATTACCGAAAATTTTGAAAAAAATTACAGATTTCACTCATAGAGTAACTATGGGGACATTGAAAATGACTTGCATTACGTCGATAAAACAAAATCATGTCTAATCTTTGTGATTTTTATTTTGTATACTATTGTTACATTATATCTTCACAAACTGTCTTAGAAACCATTCTACAGTCTGAAGTACCAATTTGTATATTTAATGTCACTTCCCAGTTGGTGGTTAAATTAATTTGTTAATTTTTTTAATAAGGTGAATCTTAGTCTTAATTGTGGCTTATCTCGCAATTACACAATCATACTCATTTTCATCCGCACCGGTACATCACTCATACACGAAATTAAAAATACATATAGGTACCATCTATCTTAACGTATATCTAGGTATTTGACATTTTTTCCTAGCTAAGCTTTGCAGAAAGGTAACTGAATTATTACAGATCGATTAAAGCATACATCATATACAATTGAACCTAGTTCTCGACTTAGTCGGTTGTTGATCAAATCTACCCCCAACTGCGCAACCTCACTGCTAATTGTTTTTATTCTAGAATATTTTATTTTACAATATTTTGAACTCATCTTTTAAACAATTTAACAATATCGAGTCAAGTAATTTTTTTTTAGACAAAAATAATGTTTTTGACACTTGGAGCTGTACTCTTTTAACTGAGTTTATGAAATGTGTAGCTGAGCGACGAGCATCAATTTAGTTGACAACCAAATTGAATAGTTTATGGGCTACTTTAAGATGAAGCAAAACATTTTATTTGCATGTGAGGACCTTAACCATGAAGATCTCGTCCTTAGAACTTTAGTTATAATTTTGTATAAGAGGTTCAAGTAGGTACCTATGCATATTCAAGTTTTGTCAAAAACATTTTCTAGTCTGACATTTTGCCTCAAAGATCCGATGATTAGATCAGAATATATCAACTTACAAAATCGACCCTTTTCGAATATACTATTTTAGTTGCTTAGCTTATTTGATTCTCCCTCTTGCCTGATTTACCTTAGTTTAAATACCTTAACCTTGAACATCTGGCCCTTAGAACTAAAGTTATAAGTTTATTAAAGAGGTTCAAGTAGGTACCTATTATGCATATTCTAGGTTCAACACTCGAATTGATTAAGTTAAAATATGTATAAAATAAATTGTATAGCCTAACATTTTACCTTAATTTTAAGACTTTAACCTCAAACATCCGATTATTAAAACAGAAGTTATAATCCAAATAAACCAACCAAATCCAACCTTTACGATTTTATTATTTGTAAAATACCTACTACCATGTTCATGCACAATGCACATACTTACATGCATACATAATGTATATCATTTATGCGCCCGATGCAAAGCCAATTTCGTTTGCTACGTGGTTTTTTTAATTGCACACACTCCACCGTCTTCTCCCTTCTATCAATATGTTCTTTGTACCTACGTACCTACATACATACATATTTTGTTTGTTTTTTTTTTTCTTTTGCCGTGATGAAATATAGTTCTAAAAAGACAATTTTTCAAGTTTCTAGTATGAAATTTTGTACGCCTCTGCAAAAATTTGTATGCAGATTTGTAGCTTGTTATTTAATCTTTAATTATCTAGCATAATATTGAACATCCAATAATTATAACTAAAGTTATAGGCTTCTAAGTGGGCTCAAATCGAGCATTTTTCGAATTTTATACATTCCTTCACTGAATCTCGTCCGTTGGCGATGATCAACATGTAGGTACGCTGGCTGAAATTCATCACTTGTTTTTTTCTTCATTTTATTCATTTTGGTAGTTTCTTTGGTAACACCAACCAAAAATTCAATCTTTATCCCCCTATACGCTAGAGTTCATTTATTATCTTTGTTCATTTTGGTAATACCATACTTTTATCAAAACGACCCTATAAACATTTTCAATGGTAAAAAAAGCGCTACGAAAAATTATTTTTGTTTTTAAATTGTTTAATTATAGAACTAGTTATCCGAAAACCATTCAGAAAAACAAATTGATTTTGAAATAAAATTTAAGAAGATTTTAGAAAAAGCATTACCTACTATATTTTTACCGTTTCCTCTGTTTTCAATTTATATTTATATTTTAAGTATTCTTGTTAATTGAGCACTCCCTCTCCTTTTAAACAATTTGTTCCTTTTATTTTTACGCAAACTACAAGCTCTAGATATTTATCACATCTTATGCGAAGCAATCTGTATATTCCAATAAATAAAGCTTGACGAATAAAGTTCACCAGTAAAAAATAGTACGTATACGCCCGAGTGTACACTAAAATTCCATTTTTTTCCATTTCCCTAATTCTATTACATTTGTTTATGTCTGTCGAATCAGAATTCATTGTCCTCTATATTTATATTGTCACCATTTCATTCTGTTCCTCTCTTATTGTTGTCATCTGAGAATTCAAACAAAAGTAAATCATGTTATGTCCGTTTTATTCATAGCTAAGTCTTTCATGATTCGCTGTGGTTTCATAACATAATTTTGATTTTTAGAATTTCGTTATCATTTTTTTTTTTTACCATAATTTGTCCATGATTTGAAATACTATTTTTTGACTAAACTCATCGTGTTAAAGGTTGAAATTGGTGCAAAGTTTTAGATAAAATTGTTCTGAAAATGAAAATTTACATAGGATTTCTTCTTGTAAAATGGTCGCATTTACCCTGCAACCCCATTTGAATAAAGTGCATAGTTTTACGTTACATTTAAAATAAATAATATTTTAATCCTAATTTTGTGGGCTTTCTTTCTTTTATTATACAAGTTCAATATAAATACAGGGTGTCCGCCGGGAAGGTATACTACTTTGTTTTGCCGCCATTTTGGTAAACATTAGTCTTGACAGTTCATATTTGGCAGTCGTGAAGTAGACACGTGGCAAATTTATTATGGAAAAATATTCGATAAACCAACGTGTTTTAATCGTTAAAACATTTTATCAAAATCAATCATCGATTACTGTGACGATGAGAAAGTTACGTGAAAAAATAATAATGAGTGACGAGGCACATTTTCATTTGAATGGATATGTGAATAAAGAGAATAGTCGGTTCTGGGCAATGGAAAACCCTCAAATTATTCATCATTCAACTTTGCATCCATTAAAAGTTACAGTCTGGTGTGCAATTTGGTCAGGAGGAATCATTGGACCTTACTTCTTTGAAAATGAAAACGGCGTAACGATAACTGTGAATGGGGAGCGATATCGTGAAACTTTTTAATGCCACAACTGCATGCTTTGGGCTTGATTAACATGTGGTATCAACAAGACGGTGCCACATCGCATACAGCCAGGATTACAATGGAAAAACTGCGAGACCTCTTTCCACAACAAGTTATTTCAAGAAATGGTGATGTTGATTGGCCTCCACTGTCGCCTGATTTGACTGGTCCGGACTTCTTTTTGTGGGGATATCTGAAAACTGAAAAGCAAGGTTTATGCAAACAAACCAGAAACGTTTGAGCAACTCAAACAAAATATTCGTGATGAAATTAATGAAATACCTCGTGAAATGTGTGAGAATGTAATGAAAAATGTGCTCAAAAGGGCTCGCATTTGTGAGACTAACAGAGGCAGACATTTACCTGATATTGTGTATGGAATACATAATTGCCGACATTAAATAAAACATTTATCAATATAAGTTCCATTCTCTTTCATTTAATCAAAAATTATATCAGTTACTGATATAAGAGAAAGAAAGACCTGAAGCCCACAAAATTAGGATTAAAATATTTTAAATAATAAGATCAACGAAAAAGGAATAATTTTAAAATCAATAGTTGTTATTATTGGAAGTAATTTGTCGATGCCTCAGTATTAGGCAAAGGACAAGGTCAATGCCCTCCATGGGTGTGAAGCAAACTTGAAATTCTAATACATTTCTATTTGATTGTAAATAATTAAAAATAGCTTAAGCAGATGAGTTAATTTTGATGAGTTTGTTTTTTATTAACTTCAGCACCTATTATCTGTTAAAAAATTACATTTATCAGCTAAGCAATCAGTGACTTCTTTTTAGAAAATCCAATTTTTTATACAGTAACAAATCTGAAAAATTTAAAAATTTGAAACCATAAATTCTAATAAAATTTGTATACAAAAAATAATAAACGGATTAATTTGCAGGGGACCTACAATTTTCTGCAAAATCCAAACAGTTAAAATGACAAGTGATAATATTTTGTCACTTACTCTTAAGAGACTATTCCATTGAAAAATAAATGTTTCTTAATTCGGCATAAGCTTGGTTAGGAAAATTGTCTTTTACATTTCGGGGATAATTCGTATGTTGATTTTATTTAGACTACCCTAATTGAAATATAATATTTATTTTTTATAAATTAAATGGTTTTTAAATAAACAAATTAAATCTATTTTTTAAAATTGCTGTCTACAAAAAATTGGTGTTTCGTCACGATGATCTTCGACTTCGACTCATCGGTTAACTAGTGAGAGGGCTTTTTTGATATGTGTTTATATGCAATTTGTGTTAATTTCAGTTTATCAAGGATTTCATGACAAAAATCTAGTTTGAATTATATCCAACAAGATAAAATGTCACATTTTTAGACTAAACGACATTCAAACTTTTTTTCAATCAATAAATGAATAAATCCAATTAAATAGTGCTTAGTCTTCTTCTTGGCTTATTTATCAATTTCAGTAAAATATAGAATTTATTTTACAAAAACCTTGTTATATAAAAATATATATATATATACATATATGAACGGTTTTCCAATAGGGACGGGTTGGTTTTGACATCTCGTAGCGGCCATATTGTTTCTTTCTGTCAAAATATCGTCTTTTAATCAGTTACTAAAGACAAATCATCATGGCAAGTTACAGCGTCGAGCAACACGTGCAAATGATAAAACTTTATTATCAAAATGGGTGTTCTCTAGTAGCAACGATGCGCGCGTTGGGGTCGAAAAATCATCTTTAGCGATGAGGCCCATTTTTTGATGAATGGCTAAGTGAATAAGCAAAATTGCCGGATTTGGGACAACACCAATCCACGCGAGATTCACGAGGTGCCAATGCATTCAAATAAAGTTACTGTTTCTTGTGGATTTTGGGCTGGAGGCGTCATAGGTCCGTACTTCTTTGAAAATGATGCTGGTCTATGCAAATAAGCCGCAAACCACCGCGGCCCTCAAGGACAACATAATCGATGCCATGGGTCAAATTTAGTCTGATTTATGCGCCAAAGTCATCGAAAACTGGACCTTTCGAATCCGCGCACCCAGCGAAGCCGCGGCGGCCATTTGAACAACGTTAGGTATATTTCACACATATTGTAATTGATAGGGTTCTCAAATAAATATAAAACCTGATTGATCTCATATACAACTTATTTTATTCAATTTTAAAATTGACCCGCTCTTAATGGAAATCCCTTATTTTTTTTATTATTATAATTTATAATGATTAACTAGGCGTCTTTCGACATGACACTTATTATATTTTATAGGTTTATACATTTTAAAAGTATAACACTACCTACGAATGCAATTACCCATCCTAACTTCAAATTAAAATTAATGTTTCAATTCCCCACACTCTAATTTCAAAAATATAAAAAAGAACGATTTTCCAAGAAATAAAATGGACCCAAAAAAATTACTCTATACTTTTGAGCGAAATATGTATTCCCCTCTCTCTCTCTCTCTCATCTTAAAAATAATGTCCTCCTACTATATAAAAGCAGTATTATAATATAGACAGGTTATCTATGCAAATATTAACTAAACTCTTTTATTTCTTCTTTGAACTTAATTTTTTTTTTTTATTTTTTTATTTTAGACAAAACAAACAAAAACAAATTCAAATTCAAATTCAAAAAAAAAAAAAAATTAAAAATTATTGATGTAATTAAATTTAATTCACTTACCGTTTAAAGATATCACAAAAATGAGAAAACTCTCAAAAAATATCCTGGTTATATCCTTCACCATAACTACACTCTCAAATTTAACTGCAAATTGGAATTTCACGTAACTTTTACATTTTTCTACATTCTTCGTCTTCAACTTGAATAATTTGCAAAGAAGTCCTTGATGTAGTAGTTGTTTTTGTTGTTTGTTGTAGTGAGAGTTGAGATGATACGATTAGTTATCTTAATTTTTGTTGTTATTGTTGTTATCCTTGCGGTTGTTGTCTGCTGCTGCTGCCGCTGTGAAAGTAGTTCATTCAGAGTTAAACTTATCTGAGTTTTGTCCTTTTTATTTTATTTTTTTGTTTTTGTTTTGTATACTTCTTAGAATTTTCTACTACGGTTCAATTGAAAAATGTTTTTGTCTGAAATGAGACAGAAAGGATGAAACTATTTTAATAAAACATTCAAGATGATGCGATAAGGAATAGAATACAAGAGTTAAAAGGATTTTCGTTCGTTTTGTGTTTTGTGAAAATTTCTTAGAAGAAATCCTTCAATCAAACAAATAGGAATTAATTAGACAAGAGATAAGACAAGGCTTTTTTGAGGTTTTCTTAAATCTTAACAAATTTGATTTGTGAAACTTAACATTTTATAATTTAGATTTAAACTTCTTTAAGAGGAAAGTAAGACAATTTATGATTTTTAAATATCTTATCTTATTTCTTTTAACGAGCAATATATATATAATTGGTTTCTCGGAAACGGCTCTAACGATTTGGATGAAATTTTTACAGTTTATTTCTATAAATGAGAAAAAAAATTAAAAAAATAGATTTTTTTTGTATATATGAAGTAAGTGTACATAAATTGTGGAGTAGAAAGACAAGTTATTAAAGATTAATAGAAGAAATAAAGTTTAAAATATAGAAGCAAACGAGAGTTAAGAGAAAGCAATGATGACAATCACAGGTTTGGTCATTCTCTAAGGACACCTTCAGTTTAAATTCCTACAAATAAATCGAACTCGAGATTTTGATCAAACTTGATATAACGATGCGATAAGGACGACGAAAAAGTGGGGTTCTCAATTTTGTACTTGTTTTTGTCTGTTTGACTACAACCTAAACCGATAGGTCGATTTTCTTGAAACTTGGTATCGGGCAATCCCCCAGAAACATTTTATTTCATTTTTTTAGCACCAAAATCATAGCACCTGCCATATCTTATATAACGGGTGGTTAAATTTTAAGGGCCGATGTTGAATGGGAACCACACCTAAATGTCAAGTTTTTTTCTGCATTTCATTTGACATTTCTCAATTTCAGACTAACTCAATTTGAACCATGGAAAGATACACAATCGTGCAACGCGTTAAAGTTATTTAGGCTTATTATGAAAATGGGCGTTCAAATCAAAAAGGCATATCGTGCACTTCGTGATTTTTTCGGTCAATTTAATCGTCCAAATGTGCGTACAATCGGAAAAATCGTGCAAAAATTTGAGAAAACCGGGTCTTTAGGAGATGTGAAAACACCGCAGTGCATGCTCGTACAGCTCGTACTGCAGAAAATATTGCTGCAGTTCGCGATAGTGTGCCTGAAGAGCAGTCCACCTCAACTTGTCGTCGTGCCCAACAATTGCACCTCTCACGCTCGTCGTTGATGAACATTATGCATAAAGACTTGCATTTACACGCTTACAAGGTGCAATTTACTCAAGCACTAAAGCCTCTTGACCATTTCAAGCGTCGTCAATGGTCAGAATGGTGGCAAGAAATGGCGACAGTGGATGATCAATTTTCGAAGAAAATCATCTTCAGTGATGAGGCACATTTTCACCTCAGTGGATTCATCAATAAGCAGAATTGCCGCATTTGGGCGAATGATAATCCAAGAGTGATTATCGAAAAACCAATGCACCCACAAAGAGTGACGACAAATTCAATGGCCTTGTTATCTCACGTTGTGGCGATGTCAATTGGCCGCCAAGATCATGTGATTTGACGCCGTTGGACTTCTTTCTTTGGGGTTATTTGAAAGAAAAGGTGTACGTTGATAAGCCAGCAACAATTTAAGAGCTAAAGGATGAGATAATTCGGCACATTAACGGCATAGAACCTCAATTATGCCTCAGCATCATCGAAAATTTGGGGGTGTGCCGCCGAGGTCGCGGCGGCCATTTGGCCGATATTTTGTTCCATACATAATTGAACATACCAATATTATCATAATAAAAAGAAATGACAATAATTTCCTAAATAATTTGTTTTTTATTCAAAATCAACGTCGGCCCTTAAATTTTAACCACCCTTTATAAAAATCTTGGGTCACGGTGTTTTGTGGTCAAACTCCTCCGAAACGGCTCGACCTATTTTTATGAATTTTTTTTTGAATACTTGGTATATATAAGAATAGGTCGTAAAGTATATTTCAAACCACTAGGTGATTAGGGTGCCGTTGTAAACAAAAAATAGAGCATCCCCATAAATTTTTTTTTAATTTTCTTGATTTTTCATAAAAAAATATCTATAGCAAAAAAATTTCACCCTCCTGCCACCACCCCACATTTTTTAATAGCGATTTTTGTATATTTGTATGAACATTGAACAATCGAGATTTTAGGATCTCGGAGATCTCAGAAATTTCAGTTTCATGAATAGAATTCCTCAGCAAAATTTATCAGCTTTCCTGTCAATACTCTGAGGAAGAAAAATATTGGATTCTCTTGCAAAATTTTGCAATATTTAATATATACGTGTTTTGTGACTGCGAAAGGTTGGTAAAATACTAAAAGAACAAATACATTATCGGCACACCGATTTTCATCTGTAAATAAGCATACGAATATTTTGTTTATTTGTGTTAGAGTTTGAACAATGGCAGCAAGATGCAAGGGGGTCCATTTGTGGCGTAGAACAAATGAAGCAACAAACATGCGAAATAGTAAATCAGAAGGCACAGATGAACAGATCCAACAAGATAATGAAAATTTGCGTTTGACCATGTTGCAAATCTCCAAAAGTTCTTTACCAATTTCTTTGAAATTTTGACACAATATTACATTTAAGTGCAAACGTGTTTTTATATAAACAGTGCCATCTGTTGGACATAAAAGTAACACCCGCTATACCGATTTATCAAAAAAATTCTCAATTTTTGCTGTCAAAATTCTTAAACCAAATTTTAAATTTTTGCAAACGAAATATTAGATCGAAAAAAAAAAATAAAATCGAAATAAGAGGTAAATAAAAAAAAATGTTTGATAAAAAATAAAAAAAATTTTGTTATCATAGGAAAACTTAAAATGTCCGCTATTCAAGTAGGTAAAATTTTTTACGATACTTGGGTTTGTCAACCCGTGCAAAGTCGGGGCAGGCCAGCTTGTATTTTTTAATACTTTTGAATTATCTTATTTTTCCCAAAAATGACTCAACAAATTTTTCGAAAAAAAAAAATTAGTTAATTTTAAAAGTTAAGGGCTAACTTTTGGTAAACAAAATTTCAAAAAAAAGGTTATTCAAAGGCACCTTCCATAAAATCATTTTTTTGTTTTCTCGAAAACGATTCATTCTATTTTGATACATATCTTTGTTTCGAAAATTTTAGGAAAAATAATTTTACGATTTCAAACATTTTTTTTGAAAACTCAATGTGTAACGAAACTGACTTTTTCGAATTTTATTAAACTTGCCACCAAGTGGTTTTTTTTTAACATAATCTATAATTTTTCACAAAAACCTTATTTTTCTTGATAACGGCTTCTACGATATTGGTAAAAATTCTTTTGAAAAAAAAATCATTTGCCTATTTTTGAAATAACGAATTTTCAAAACATAATTTTAATTTTTTTTTTTAATCCAAAATTGTATGACCTATTATTAGAACTTATTAGCAGCTATCTAGTTTCAGTAAGAATAT
The DNA here is from genome assembly GCA_951394125.1 of Epistrophe eligans. Lineage (NCBI taxonomy): Eukaryota > Metazoa > Arthropoda > Insecta > Diptera > Syrphidae > Epistrophe > Epistrophe eligans. The sequence continues at coordinate 32,851,010 of OX596029.1, forward strand.
TATAAAAATTTGGCTACAATAAAATCTAATCTATTAGCAGCTCTTGTGTAAGAAATTTAATTAAAATCGATTCAACAGAAAACTAAAAACTAAATCTATGAGAGAAACCGTTAATAAACGATTTCCAATAATATGTAGATTGTACTAATATTAACTTAAATGAAAAATTTAATTTAAATCGTGGGATGTGTTTTTTGAAAAAAAAAATGAGATTTTCTTTACTGGTTTTTAAACACTTGAATGGTTGGTACCGTTATTTTTGGTTATAATAGGTATATTTGGTTTGTAAACAATCTGCTAGATAATGTCAAAAAACTGCTTGGTTAAATAAAAATCGACCAATTCGTTTTAGAATTATTAAGTTATTATTTTAATTAATTTTTAAAACTTTTTTAAAAATACAAAAAAAAAACCGAAAATTTGTGATATAATGCTTGTAAATTTTGAACCATTCTCTCCAGAAAAATTTTCAAAATCTGTTGAACCGCTTTTGAGAAAATAATTTTTCCGATTTTTTTTTATAAAATACATAGCATCGTTTTTGTAAAAAAAAAATACGGAATTTAAAAGAAAAAAGTTGTAGGTACGATTTTGAGAAAAATAAGATTTTCATTTTTGTATACAAAAATTGTACGGCATATACCATTATTTTTGGTTTAGAAAAAAATAAAAAAAATATGTTGAGAGAATGGCAGAAAAACGCTAGGTAGCAAGTTTAAAGAAAAATTACCATCCATTTAAGCTGCAGTCGAAAGGACATACAGACAAAATTACGACACCCACTTTTGTCGACTTCGCTATCATCCTGATGTCAAGTTTGGTCAAAATCTTGAGTTCTGTTTTTTTTTTTACAAATCCATAACTTGCCATAAAGAACCTTTAAGTTGCAAGTAAAAATGGAGTGCCATTTTATTTTTTAAATGTTGCTCCAACGATTTTTACATTTTTGTTGCTCATAAATTATGATTTGTAAAAGAATTTAAATGATTAACAACTAATTGGTGATAAAGTTGTTTAAATCAATTTATTTCTTACTATTTCTTACTATGTATATTGTATAATGATTTTTCAACAATTTTTTAGTTTGAAGTGTGAGTTTCATTAGAAATCAAAATTTGAACGTACACAAGAGCAAGTTCTCGTGACACAGTCAGGCATTTTATTCCCTGTCGTTTCTACAAATTAATTATAAACAGTCTCAAAGTTAAATTGTTGACTCATTATAATGGTTTTATGTTCAAAATTCTGATTGACTCAAAAAAGTTTTCAACTTAATATAAAAATAAGCACAATTATTTGCTTTCTTTTATTTATTTATTTGTTTCTTTGTTTTGATAATTTATAAATATTTACATGATTGCTGAGAACCAAAAGCATTTCAAGAACTAAGAAGAACTTTTTGTGAAAAGAATTTATCATCGCAGAAGATTCTAGAACGCAGTGTAGAGAGAAACACGATTTGAACATAAACAAGGATGTGGGATTACACACGCATCTGGAATTATGTATTTGCTCTTCTTTCAATAATACACAAGCTCCAAACACACAGATCCAAAATAATATCGTAATTCAAAGGATGATGTCTTAGACAACGTCCGTCGACGTCTTCGTTGTCGTCCAATCACGTCAGAGTGCGTCGTTGCTGTCGTTGTTCTTGTCGTATTTGTATACACAGACATACATAACCTTGTCAAAGTTGCAGTCATAAATATGAAAATTTGTTTTGTGTTTATTAGAAAAGGAGGTAAGGAGGTACGAGGTAAGGTGTCCAGAAAAGGAACATGCCTGGAAGCACTTTTATTGCCCCTTGTTGTGATATATTATCCTAGAGCTGTTGTTTTTCTTCTTGTAAGACAAGGAAAAATTCATATTATGAAAAACCCACATCCTTATAATGTTATATATGTCCTTTCTTGGTATATTATAGCGCGAACTTATATAAGAGAATTTTTATGTGAGGGAATATTTTATGCCTTTGGCACTGCATGTACCGCTCCGCTATACGACTGAGCATATATACACGTGTATGAAATGCCTAAATGTCTGGTAGCATATTCTTAGAATGACTTTCATGTTGGATTTTTTGGGGGTCGACTGGACTTTTATTTGGGCTTGGAAACAACAAGGTGGAGATAATGATGATATGAAGCGTTAATGTTCGCTTTTTTTGTTTGGCATGGCAGAGCCAGATGACAGACAATTTCTTCAGATTAGCAATGGTTATTGCTTTCTTAGTGTCATGCCTGACAATGATTCCATTAAATTGAAGTCTATTATGGAATAAAGTCTGGCATCAGTGACTGATGCGAAGCAACAACGAAAAAAAAGTATCTGCCTATACTGTTGTCTTCAATGCAAATGCATGACCCTGACACGTTCGTGAGAAGATATACATTATGTATACACACGTATGATGGTATAAATTGTCTAAACGTACCTACCTGTCTTAATGGTAGGCGCAACTTATGAATTTTAAAATTTATTTTATAATGGTAGATACATAATTAAATTTACAATGTTCTCAATTCAACCCTACTACGATTGTCAATAGTTGATATCGCGATCGATTTAAATTGTCTATATTCCAATGATAGAAAAAAATCCAATTTCTATATGTATGTATATAAAATATGTACAGTATATTTGCTTTAAATATATTTGGTTGATACAAATAATTTGTTACCAAGGCTGCGTCTACTCCTTTTGATGGTCCAATTGTAAAAAGAAAGATGAATTTAAAAATTCTAATATGCAAGGTGCAAAGAAGAAGACCACAAAAGGAGATAACAAAACTTTGAGTGAAAACATGTTACGGTGCATTTAAATAACATTTGATTATTTCAGGCAAGAGAAACATAGCTGTTCATTTCTTTTAAAGTTTTAACAAATCATAGTGTATGATGTGTTTGTGTGGAAAGTTTGAACAATGATGAAAAGCGATATAGTATGTTTGTATGAATTTAAGTGTGAATGAATTTGAATGTAAATTTGACTGAAGTTAAAATATTTAAATGAATTGAATGAATGATACAAAATTGAATTAGTTGATTGTTTAATCCTGAACATCCCGGCCCCCCTGGAACGGGTTTCAGGACATGGGTACTAGTGCCAGTTTGGTAATTGGACGAACGTAGGTTCCACCATTCGTTTTCACAGTTGCCACTCGAACCCGACCATCAGTTCCTTGAGTTGTAGCTTCGATCTTGCCAAGAAGCCACTTTGTTGGCGGAAGATTTGGCTCCTTTATAATAACAAGGTCCCCTTGTTTAAGGTTTGGAGTTGCTGTTTTCCATTTCGGTCTTTCTTGAAGCGTGGTAATGTATTCCACATGCCACCGTTTCCAGAATCCTTGTACCATATTTTGCAGGTGGTTCCAATGCGTCAGGCGATTTATCGGTGTAGACAGCGTTGTTGGTTCTGGTACAGCGGTAAGCGGTTCACCTATAAGAAAATGTGCAGGTGTTAATGGATTTAAATCGTAATCTGAAATCACACAAAGTGGACGAGAATTCAAAACGGCTTCGATCTGAGTTAAGACCGTGTACATTTCTTCAAATGTAAGAATTGATGCTCCAATTACTCGCCGCAAGTGAAACTTGACGGACTTTACACCAGCCTCCCACAGACCGCCAAAGTGCGGTGACGATGGGGGTATAAAGTGCCAAGCGACGTTGTCCTTAGAAAGCGACGTGGCTACAGCTTCGTTGAAGGCTTCTGATATTACCAATTTATGCATCTCGTTCAAGCAGCGTCGTGCACCTTGAAAATTGGTGCCATTGTCCGAATAAACATTTGAACAAAGTCCACGTCGAGATACAAATCGACGAAAGCCAGCGAGAAATGCCTCCGAAGTAAGGTCACTCACTAGCTCAAGGTGAATAGCCTTTGTAGCCATACATACAAACAGGCATATGTATGCTTTTGAGGTTTTTGGATTCCGACCTCGGGAGAATTTTATGCTAAAGGGTCCAGCATAGTCGCATCCAGTATGCGAAAATGGACGGCTTTGTGAAATTCGTTGCACTGGTAAGTCACCCATTAGTTGCGAGGTAGTTTGTTTTCGTAACTTAAAGCATACTTTGCATTTGAAAACAATCTTTCGGATAAGATTACGAGACCCCAAGATCCAAAACTGCTGTTTAACGATGGCGAACGTTGCGGAGACTCCAGGATGTAGGTTACCTTTATGTATATCTTCTACAATGAGATAAGAAAAACGGTTATTAGGAAGAATATACGGATGTTTTATGTTAAATGATATGTTAGCATTTTTTATTCTTCCTCCTACTCTAAGGAGACCCTTATTGTCAAGAAATGGATTATATTTTAAGAGTTTGGATTTCAGGGGCAATTGGTTTTTGGTTTTAAACGCGCGCATATCTTCACTGAATGAATTTAGCTGGACGGATTTAATGATTGTTGTTTTTGCGATAAGGATTTCTTTCATAGTTAGGTACGAGGTACGACGATTCGATTTTTCACTCAGGTAGTTAAATATGAACCGAATGACGTAGGCGAGTATTCTTTGCATTCGAAACCACGACGAAGTTTTGTTGACTATATGGTCGATAACATCAAAGTTGTTTGGCGCGGTTAGCAGCACTTGACGAGGGGATTGTCTAGCTTCGAGTAAAATTTCGTTGTCTTCGGATTTAGGAGTTGTGAATTTAGATTTTGGCCATTTGAGTTCCTCCATTGATAACCATGTTGGACCAGTCCACCAGAGATGATGGTTTGGGAGATCGGCTGGAACTACACCGCGCGAGGCACAATCAGCTGGATTCGACTCGGAAGAAATGTGCCGCCAGCAACTCCTTGGGGTAGTTTCGAGTATGGCTGCGGTTCTGTTGGCGACAAAGGTAGTCCAGCGTCGTGGGGGTGATGAGAGCCAATGCAGGACGATTTCCGAATCACACCAAGCCACAGTTTTTGTACATTGATATGAAAACGACGATTTTATAAGATTAAATAACCTAGACAAAAGCAAGGCCCCACAAAGCTCTAAACGTGGAATTGAAACAGGCTTTAACGGAGCAACTTTGGTCTTGGCGGCGACAATTGTTATTTTGTACCTTCCTTCAGCGATTTTACAGCGAGTGTATAGAACAGCACCATAAGCGAGGGTGGATGCATCGCAGAATCCATGAAGCTCAACGTCGTCGAGCGGTGATGCAAACAAGTTTCTTGGAATTCGAACCTGCTCAAAACACGAGATCTCCTTTCTATACCTTTCCCATCGATTAGCTAACTCTGAAGGCAGCGGGTCGTCCCATCCTAAGTTTAAGTTCGATGACCAGAGTTCCTGAAAAAGCATTTTGAAAAGAACGACGGAAGGTGCTAACAGTCCTAACGGGTCAAAGATGCGCGACACTTCTGACAATAACGAGCGCCTCGTTAACGAAATGGTTGGAAGTGAGTTCGACATACGGAACGAATATTCGTCATTTGAAGGATTCCAGTGCATACCAAGCACCTTTACGAATGACTTGGAGCGTTCTGTGTCAAAAAAAGAATACTCACAATGTTCTTTTGGAAGAGAAGTAAGAAGGGGCCAACAGTTTGAGCTCCATTTTCGCAGCTCAAGTTTGGCCATGGAAAGAAGAGTTACTAGTTCTGACTGTAATTTGATGAGTTCTTTGGTTGATTTAGCTCCTGTCATCACATCATCTACGTAGACGTCTTCCAATAGAACTCGGGCTGCGTTTGGGTATTCGGATTTGTAGTCTTCGGCGAGTTGCTTCAGAACGCGAACTGATAAAAACGGAGCAGAAGCTGTACCGTACGTCACGGTACGTAAACGATAGTGAACGATTTCTTGCGAAGGAGAGTCGCGCCAAACAATACGCTGGTAGTCAGAGTCTGAATCTTCTATCCAAATTTGTCGGAACATTTTTACAACATCCGCAGTAAAAACGAATGGATGTTGCCGAAACCTTAAGCAAACACCTATTAGGTCGCGTTGAATGGGAGGGCCTATTAATAACGTTGAGTTTAACGACTTTCCAGTGGAGTCTTTGGCTGAACCATCAAAAACGACACGTATTTTTGTGGAAGAATTGTCCGCTTTAAGCACCGCGTGATGGGGTAGATAAAAACATGTACCGTTAGGAATCACAATTTCTTCACGAGGAATGCGGGTCATATGACCTAAGTCAATATATTCTTGCATGAATTCAGAATATAACTCTCGAAATTTCGAATTTTGAACAAACTTTCGTTCCATTGTGTATAGACGAGAAACAGCGAGAGAAAGAGTACTTTCGAAAGATGGATTTGGAGTTTTGAAGGGAAGTGCAACAACATACTTCCTGTCAGGAGACCTGGAGAAAGTTTGTCGAAAATGTTCTTCGGCCTGGTCGACAACAATTAAATCATTTACTGGAACTACCTCCTCAAGTTCCCAGAACCGTTGTAATAGAGCATCTATGTCAACTATAGAGTGAAACGAGGTAAAATGGTGCGATTCTTCTGGTTCAAAAAACTGTCCGGTTATGACCCACCCAAACGAAGTGCTTTGAGCGATTGGGGATCCATTAGGACCTCGAATTTGTCCTTCTTTGATAATGTTCCAAAGCTTGTCACCACCAAGAAGAACATCGATTGGAGCAGTAACGTTGAAGGTTGGATCAGCGAGTTCAAGACTTCGAATATGAGACCAAGAGGAAGAATCAATAGATTTAGTTGGTAAATCCGAAGTTAATTTGTCCAGTATAAAGGCATCAACGAACAAATGAGAAGAGTTAACACGAGAACGAAGATTTAACGATATGCGTCCTTTTGTATATCCTATTTCAGTCGAAGATAACCCGAGGATAGGAATTCTCGAATGTTTCCGATGATAACCGAGTCGTTGAGCGAAAGATTCAATAACGAAGGTAGATTGGGACCCGGAATCTAGAAGCACTCGACAGTCGATTAGATTTCCTTGAATGTCTTGAATTCTAGCCAAGACGGTTGGCAGAAGTGTTTTCTTTCGACAACTAATATCAAGCGAATGGTTACTCACGAGTGGTGTAGTGGAGCGGGGTGAAGCGAGATTTGATTGAGATTGATCTAAAGAAACTGACGAAGAAGATTGATTTTTCCTGACTGCATCATCGGAATGGACGAGCGAATGATGGCGTGCTTTGCACACCCGACAGCGAAACGAAGAATGACATTTTTGTGACGAATGTCCAGGTCGAAGGCAATTGAAACATAAAGAATTTGTTTTTGCAAAACTTCGACGGGATTCAGTGTCTAACGCGACGAATTTGGAACACTGGGCAATGATATGGTTATCTTGACACATTGGGCATTTCGTAGTCGAACTTGAATCAGATGGCCCAGCTAAATGAGCCCGAATGTTACTCCCTTGCTTAGTACGCGATGTACCCGAACGACTGCTTAAAGATTGACACGCCTCAAGAGCATCGCACCGCTCTTCTAAAAATTCTAAGAATTCTACAATAGTGGAGTCTTCCCGAGAACCGATATGCTCTGCCCAAGATTGTTTTGTGTCCGCATCAAGTTTATTCAATAATAAATAAATCGCGACCCGATTTGCCCAAAGCACTAAGCCCACGCACGACTTCATCTGCACCATCAGAAATCTTTCTTAAAATTAACACATTGCAACTGCTGGCAGTAGGAAGCGACAAAAAAGATTCAATGAACGATTGAACAATTAATTGGCTTCGATCGTATCGCTTTTCTAAACGATCCCAAGCTTCCGAATAGTTTGCATCATTTATTTGAATGTGCTTAATAAGATTTGCTGCATCACCACGTAAATAAGATTTTAAATAATGGAATTTATGAACAGGACTAAGATTAACTTTAGTGTCAACTGAACCAAGAAAAATGTCCCGAAAAGATGGCCAATCTTTATAGCTTCCATTGAATGGTGGCACAACGATAGACGGAAGTTTAGTTGTATTCAAATTATGAGACGACGACGCCGACGTAGACGAATTAAGTTTTTCAAGAAAAACTGATTGCTGTTCAGCTAAGCGATCGATAGCTGATGAACTATCGGAAAGTTCCACAGGCTTTGAAGAAGAGATTGATCTGTCGCGAATAGCTTTAACTAATTGGGCATTTGTTACGAAATATTTGGTTTCATATGCCGAAAATTCATTTTCGATTTCATCGACTTCATCTTCTCCCAAGTTTTCCAGAATCTCGTTATGAAGTGACGAAAATTCTGACCACGCGGTCTCGAGCTTACTCAACCGAATTTCTAACATTTCGACAGATGTAGATGCTTCAATCGTCTCTATAAATGCTGCCGCACGAGTAAGCCGACCCTTTGCATTACCACATTTTATTTTCAGTGCACTTAACATCGCAGTTAACAATTGAGTTTTGGTTAAAGTATATAAAAAAAAAAGAAAATGTTTATGTTCTTTGCCAAAAACGATTGCAAAACAGTTTTAATTAAACTGTATCGACGTAAACGATTAATTCGATAAATTGCAATTACAAAGGTTCCATACGAATTGGACACCAGAATGTCTAACCCATGAGGAGTAACGAAGTCGGAGCAATTACGATTTCATTAATTATAATGTAATTTCAGATTCGTTTAATTAACACCTTATTATGTTTTTTATAACACGGTTCTGTCTTTATATTCGGCTAGGAAGGACCAATATGATTAGGTATCGCGATCGATTTAAATTGTATATATTCCAATGATAGAAAAAAATCCAATTTCTATATGTATGTATATAAAATATGTACAGTATATTTGCTTTAAATATATTTGGTTGATACAAATAATTTGTTCACAAGGCTGCGTCTACTCCTTTTGATGGTCCAATTGTAAAAAGAAAGATGAATTTAAAAATTCTAATATGCAAGGTGCAAAGAAGAAGACCACAAAAGGAGATAACAAAACTTTGAGTGAAAACATGTTACGGTGCATTTAAATAACATTTGATTATTTCAGGCAAGAGAAACATAGCTGTTCATTTCTTTTAAAGTTTTAACAAATCATAGTGTATGATGTGTTTGTGTGGAAAGTTTGAACAATGATGAAAAGCGATATAGTATGTTTGTATGAATTTAAGTGTGAATGAATTTGAATGTAAATTTGACTGAAGTTAAAATATTTAAATGAATTGAATGAATGATACAAAATTGAATTAGTTGATTGTTTAATCCTGAACAATAATCCTCAATTGATATATGATTTGATCATTGAAAATGGTGCAGACCATTGTGAATTAGAAAAAAATTGATATTAACCACTAAATAGTTGATCAGTTTTTTAATAAAGGGTAGGTACCCTACCTAGCGGTTTTCGGGCACTCCCCCAACAAGTTTTTTTAAATTTTTTTTAAGACCAAAAACAACGGTACTTGCCATACAATTTTTTTTAAGGAAAAATGAAAATCTTATTTTTCTCAAAAACTTCCCTACAACTTTAAAAAAAATCCAGACATTTTTTTTGCAAAACGGCTATCATTAAAAAAAATTTACGAAAAATGTTTAAAAATTGTACCTCCCGCATAGAACCATTTTTTTGATTTTCGATTTTCTCAAAAATGGTTCAACTGAATTTGATAAATTTTTTTATAGAGAAAAGTTTCTTAAAGTTTAAAAAGTATTGCATACCATTTTGGATTTTAAAAAAAAAAATTTCAAAATAGTCAAAAATAACGGTACCTTCCATACAAATGTTATAAAACCGGTATGGAAAATCTCATTTTTCTCAAAAACGACTCCTACGATTTTGATTAAAATTTTTATGTGAGCTAATATTAGTACGATCTACTATATTATTGGAAAAAAAAATTATCTATAGATTAAAAATGGTATTTCGCATAGAACCATTTTTTTTGGTTTCGATTATTTCAATATCTATTGAACCGATTTTAATGAAATTTTGTACACAAATGTTTCTAATTTTAAATAATGTTGCATATCAAAATTTTCAAAAAAAAAAAAAAAACAAATTTTGGATTAAAAACAATTAAAATTATTTTTTGAAAATTCGATATTTCGAAAATGGGTAGATGATTTTTTTTTCGAAATTAATTTTTAAACTCCGCATTAATAAACACAAAAAAATGGCGTACCAATTTTCAAAATTTGATACATACAAAATTAATGTTTTAAAAAACTGCTCCAACGATTTTTAAAAATTTTTTCTCATAAATTGAAATTTATGTAAGAAATAAGATGGTGTACTTTGCGTTGGTGTCAGTTTCAGAATTGTTTTAATACGTAAATCTAATCTAAGCCCACTTTTGGCTGAAATGGATATTTTGATGCCATTTTCTTAAGCAACATATTCAGCACAAATTTATTCAATCACTATGATTCAATGTATCGTAGTTGTTGCAAAATTATTAAGAGAAAATCTGTTTTTAAATGGAGCCTTATGTAATTTTTTTTTGTATTTCGCTCCCCTGTAAAATTTTCCCAATTGGACTAAATTGTTTTAAGTATTTAGCCGACAATTTAAAAATTATTTCCGATATTTCAGAATGAATTGATCATTTTACTTGTGACAAACATAAATGTTGGTACTTTTACATATGGCAAGTTATGGGTTCGATAAAAAAACCGAACTTGAGATTTTGATCAAATTTTTATTACAGTGATAGCGAAGTAAAAAAAATGGGTCTCGCAAAACTTCATATCTTGCGATTTTTGGGCATTTTTTTTTAGAAATTAAATAATAAAAATTGTATTTTCTCAAAAATCGGTTAATATTTAAAAAAAAATGTCTGATCTTATTTGATTTTAAAAGAGGCTACCATTTTGTAAAAACAATAAAAATGGTACCTTCAAAAGAACCAATTTTTTTAACTTTAGATTTTCTCAAAAACTGTTCAACGGATTTTCATAAATTTTTTATAGATAATGTTTTAAAAAGTTTTAAAATTATTGTATACCAAATTTTTCAAATTTAGTTTTTTGGTTTTTAAACATAACTTCATATCTTTTTTTTTTTTGAAAACTTAATAATTCGAAAACATCTAGATCGATTTTTATTAAACTTTGAAGGCGAACAATTTTTGTACATTATTTAGCAGATTTAAAACTTAAATTATACTTATATCCGAAAATAACGGTACCTACCAAACAGGTGTTTAAAAACCCTCAGGTAAAATCTTATTTTCTTCGAAAGCGACTCCTACGATTTTGACTTTTGTGCACAAACAAATTTACTCCATTATTAACGGTATCTCTCATAGAACCAATTTATTGGTTTAAGAATAACTAAACCGATTTTAATTAAATTTGTATGCAAGAGCTTCTAGTAAGTTCAAATAATAATATAAAAATTTTGAAAACTGGGTATTTCGAAAATGGGTGGATAATTTTTTTTCAAAATTATTTTTTTAACTCTATGTTTATGAATGCTACAAATTTTTTTTCTTAAAAATGTTTTCAAAATTTCATTTATATAAAAAATTATTTTAGTTAAAAAACCGCTACAACGATTACATTTTTTTTTTGTATTTATCTTAGAAATCATGGTGTACATACAATCATGATTTTTTAACAATTTATGTTTAATTATATTGATTTTTTAACAATTTTTCAGTTTAAACTGTAAGTTCCATCCATGCATATGTGTAACATGGTGCTATGATCTACTAGTCATATTTATGTACTCACATAATACTAACTTAAAATAGTTTTTGACAGGTGGCATAAAATAAAGCCTCCCATAACTAATTGATTTCTTTTATTATTTTATAGTTTTTAAAATGTAAAAACTCAAACAACAAGTGTGATAGTATTTAAGAACAAGTTCATGCGACCCACTCGTGCATTTCATGCATTATAAAAAAATATAAAAACATTTAAAAATTATTTTCGATATTTTAAAATGTATTTATGATTTTTAAAAAGGTTAAAAAAATTTTATACAGGGTGTCCCATAATTCAAGCAAAATGTAATTTTGATAGAAAATACAGATTTTTAATTAGAGGGCTTACATTTTTTATTGATTTATAGAATATACAGATTATGGTTATGTATGGAATAGCATATTGGATAAATGGCCACCACTGCTTTTCTGTCAAGTACGTTCTCTTTTATTGAAATTTTCTATGACCGCTTCGCATAAATGTGGCTGAATTTTATTAATACACCCAATTTCTTCTTAAAAGGCATTAGTGTTTGGCTTGTTTGTGATTATGTCACAATAACGAACACCATTACTTGTTACTGCCTGATCAGCTGCATTTTTGAAGAAGAATGGTCCGATAATGCCTCCATCCTAAAATCTGTAACAAACAGTTACGCGTTGTGAATGTGAATGCATTTATTTCTCAAAAATTACTCGTGGGTTTTCTGAACCTCAAATGTGAAAATTTTGACGATTACCGATGGTTTTAAATCACTATGACGGCCATATTTTGTACAAAAATTGCGGACTATAGCTGACAAACCTTCATTATTTTTAAAATATTGCTCAACAATGAAAATGCGTTGTTCTTTCGTATAATGCTACATTTGTACTAACCCCGAACTGTCAGCTTTCACATTGTTATCTCTTCTTTCGTTGGCAACACTGTATACTATTAAATGGCACGAAATTCAAATTTTCCCTGAATTATGGGACACCCTTTATATAAGAACAATTTTTTTTTTTTTTAAAACCACTCCAATATTTAATAAAATTTTGGTCCTAGGCATTTAGATAAAATTAAATGAAGAATTTATGTGATGGTGCATCGAATTGTTGTTAAAAAAACAATAAAGTTGCTTTAAAAGGTCTTTAGTTCTAAAAAAAATTATGTTTCGTGAACTAAAGAACATTAAAAGGTTTTTTTGAACCAATAACAGAAAAAGTCCAAGGAAATAAGCCTAAGTCTTCTAATCGATTGATTTATTTTAGTAAAATACAAAACATGATTTATAAAAAAAAACCTTTGTAATTTTAAAAGTTGTTTAATCACATTATTTCTTATTGTTTTTTTTAACAATTTCGCAGTTAAAACTATAAGATCCATTCATTGCATACATTTGAACATAACGGACTTTATTAAATTTCATTTTATTATAATCATATTATATTATCTTAATCTTACTAATTTTTTTCTTTAAAATCATGTCAATAATTAATTTAACTCAAACTTTAAAACAATGCACGGTATGATCGTACATACATAGCAGCAAGTATGTGCGACTCAGTTGTGCATTTTATTTGTTACTTAGTGTTAATAAGGTTATCGTTTTACCTTTTGACTGACAACTATCCTCAATAATCCAAAGTTATCAATAACAATATTTTATTAATTTATTTTCTTTTGTAATAATTATAAATGGGAATGGGCCTAACGTTATGCAATGTTTGTTATCTTAATTATACACAAGGTTTAATTTAGCGCCTTTTAATTATTATTACATAATTTAAAAAAAGTTTCGTTCTGCTACAACAATCCTTTTGACTTCTGACAAATTCTCCATACCTACACCATCATATGAAAACCGTTGCAGCCTTCGTTGTTTTTGTTTTTTTTTCTTCAATTTTGATGGGTTTGAGTTGTAATCACATAAATATGCAACGAATGCTCACGTGAATTGTAAAATGATATGTAAGTATATTTAAAAGGAAGAATAACTTAAAAAAAAAAAAAAAAAAAACAATTATAAACGCCTCTTTCTCTCTTCCCACGCTATATCTCTTATATGAAATAATATTATTTTTTTTTTAATTTGCCTTCAGGGAAAAAAAAATATATGAAAAGTATTCACTCAAACCGATAAAAGCACAAGGTCTAGAAAATGTGCTTCATACAAAAGTTTTAAAGCTGCTACCAAAAAAAATAAAAGTCGTGGCTGCTCGAATTATAAAAACAACACTGACAATCAGATGTTGCCTTGCCTGTCGGGAAGAATAAGCTAAAAGTAAATGTGTTATTTTAATCCCACTCATTCTTCATTTCCCCTGATGCTCTGCCATCAGTCTTAACTTCAACACTGCCTGTCATTCTCAAACCATAAGCGTTTGACCTTTTTGACTTAACAAAAAAAAAAAAAAAACAGAAACTGAATTGTTAAAACGAGCACAACTGACCAAATAATAATTGCGAAGTAATTTAATTTTTGAACACGAAGTTCGGTTGAAAATGTTTTCCTTCCATTTCCTTCCGTATATATATACATATACAAAATTCCCATATTATAAAAAATAAGGGACATATTATAATGAAAATTTAATGGATACTCGAATAAAAATTTCAATAAAACCGTTTCTGAGCTGCTGACAGGTGACTTCTGATGGCATCGTGTGCGGCAGTAAAATGTTGACATAAATTGCAAAAAAAAAAAGGTCTTAAGAGGGATCAACCATCACCATACCGACAATTATATTTTACTATATTATAAGACAGTGACAGAAGTTGTCATTTAAAGGACAAAAGTGGGGATAATACTTGTATAAGAAGCTTTAAAATGACTTTTTTCTGATAAATTGGTCCCTGATGGATGAGGAGGAAACTGTTGTAGAAAATTTGTTACAATTATATAAAATGGTTAGATTATCTTTTATTATTTTTTTTTTTTTAGTGTAAGATGGTCTAAGTGGGAATTGAAAAATAAAAAAAAAAAAAAATACTTTCATCCCAACAAGAAAAATAATTTCTTCAACTACAAAGCTCCCTTTATAGCTAAGCTAACTATACCTATTCGCTGTGTGGAAAGGTCGAAGATTTTAATACCCCGATGCCACCAAGAGCCCGGTGCTTACAGAAATGTAATATTTTTTCTTGCTAATAAACACTTCATTTTATGAAACATGAGTACCTACGACTAAGCATCTGGTTCTAGTTTTTTTTTTTTTTTTTTTTTTTTTTATTTAAAAAAATAACCACCTCTAGCGAAAGTAACTAACTGATGTAGATATTAAAATTAGGCCCAGTATTTTACAAGTTCGTACTGCGTAATAATCCTAGTTTTGGCATTTAACCCGAGTCAACTTCTGAAAGATGCGTTTTACAGTCAATTAAAATTCCAAGTTATGTCCATAAATTTATTAAGTTAACTCTGAATTAACTGAACCTCAGTTGTTGGACTTTTACAGTCGTATATTTATAATAATATATCCTTAACAGTTGTATATGTATAGTTAGAAAATTTTTAAACATAAATGGGAGTGTCACTAAGTTAAGTAAAGTCATTTTGTTGGTTATTTTATCATGCCTGAAAATTTTATTAAATTAGGTTAAGTATAGTTCAGATTTTATCGAATTAAGACTTTTCTATCCATGAACGACACTTGCGTGGAAAAAATCAAACAGCTTTAGGTTCACGTTATGTGGATCACAAATAACTTTTTCGAGAATGATCGGTGCTAAGTGTTTAGGTACCGTTATTTTGTGTCTTAAAAAAAATATACCATAATATAATTTTTGCTCAAAATTGGGAATTTGGTTTTTTGTGAATGTATAACTCTTCATGTATAGTAGGTAGGCCCCAGAAAATAAGATCCCAAAAGTTGAAATCAAATAAGGCCCCAAAATTAGGGCCACTTTTTATAATTAAATTATGCCCTAGCAATAAGCTCCTAGCGAAATGAAAAAAAAAAAACTCCAAAAATAAGTGAAACGGGACCTCGATTTGTTTTGACATTATTATTATTTTTATTTTTCAAAAATGAAATAATACCCCACGCCGTCAGCAAGGACATTTATAGTTTTCCTACATGTTGCATTCATCACAAATTTTGTAATGCTTGCAACCAAACAGAATAGCTGACAAAATCGTTGATTTTTTTTTAGCTATAATTCTGTTGCCTTTCGTGTTCCATTCAGCACATTTTTTTTTGTGATGAATGCAACAACAATTTCAACAGGCAAGATGAAAATTCGTGTTGAAAAACATCAGCGAGTTACAGAATAGCTGAAAAAATCAAGCGATGTTTTCAACATGATTCTAACACTGAAACATAATTGCTGGGTCTACAATGGGCGGTACTTTACAAACTCTGAGTCCTCGATTAGCGTACGTACGTAATACGTTTTTAGAAAAACAAGAATGATGTTTTAGCAAAATGAGAAAGGCTCTAAAATGTTTTTTTTTTTTTAAATAAAATGAAATGAAATTAGACTCTAAAATTAATGTTTGGCCCGTATGTTATTATTTCATAATGAAATTATATCATTATGAAATAACCAACACACCAACACGAGATAGGTGTGGTTCTGGCTTTACATTTTTTGAAAATTTCACCCAAATCGATTTGGTTGTGTATGGACATTATTTGCTCGCCTATAAGAAGTACGCCACTGTGCGTAGTCGCTTTGTATTATTCAGAGCTTCGGGCAATACGTTTTCCACTTTCTTGATGGATGTTATTTTTTGACTCATTTGGAAAATTATAAAAAAAAAACAATAATTCTCAAAAAGCTGAATTTAAGATGAAAGCTTTGCTTTGATATCTTTACTACATCCCAACAAAGAACCCTATTTTGAAAGTTAAACATTTTTTCGTAAATGTCTCTAAATTTATATGTTTAAAAAGAATTATGAATTAAAATTTACCTACAAAATTTTACAACAAAAAGGATGTGTTACATTTTTTACTTAATATTAGGTATATAAGTAAAAAAAAAGTTATGGATCCGTAAAAAAAATCTAATTCGAGATTTCGATCAAACTTGACTTGAGTTGACAGCGAAGCCGAAAAAAACGGGTCTCCCAATTCTGCTAGTCTGTCTGTCCTGTCCTTTCGGCTGCAGCTTAAGCAGGTGCGTCGATTTTCTTTAAACTTGGTACCTAGCCGTTTTTGTCCCCCGACTGTTTTTTTTTCATTTTTTTAAGACCAAAAATAACGGTACTTGGCGTACAAATAATTTTTTTTTGTCAAGTTATAAAACTCTTATTTTCAAAAAAAAAAGTGCCCAGAACTTAAAAAAAATTCAGTTAAGTTTTTTACAAAAAGGTTATTATTAAAAAAAAAATGCTATGAATAGTACCTCCAATAAACCATTTTTTTGATTTTTGACTATCTCATTATCTGTTCAACCAATTTTAATGAATTTTTTATGAAAGAGCCTTTAATAAATTTGAATAATATTACATATCAAGAATTAAAAAAAATTCAAAATTATTTCTTTAAAATGTGATATTTCG
Source organism: Epistrophe eligans (assembly GCA_951394125.1). Classification (NCBI taxonomy): domain Eukaryota; kingdom Metazoa; phylum Arthropoda; class Insecta; order Diptera; family Syrphidae; genus Epistrophe; species Epistrophe eligans. Next base: position 32,868,093 of record OX596029.1, read on the forward strand.
AAAATGGGTAAATGATCCTTTTTTTGAAAATTAATTTTTAAACTTCGCATTAATAAATACTATAAAATGGTGCAGCAATTTTTTTTTCAAAATTAATTATATTATATGAAAAATTGTTTTTGAAAACACCACTCCGACGATTTTTAATTTTTTTCTCATAAATTGAGATTTTTGTATAAAATTAAAAAATTTCAGAAGTTGTTAAGCAACGTGTGACCCAGTCGTGCATTTTATTTGTTTCAACAACAGATTTTGAGAAAAACTTTCAGTTCAAAAATAAGGTTTTTTTTTTATATCTAAGTTTTAGTTTTAATTTAATTTTTTTCAATTTCATCAAGATTGAACGAACTGTCACGTTTGCGCATGTTTTTTTCTCAAAATCTATTACTCTTACGAAAAAATTTGTTACCTATAATATTTTTCCTGTATAAATTTATAAGCTAAGATTTTTGTCTTTTGACATTTCTTCTATAAAATTTATATATTTAGAGAATTAAAAAAAAAAAAGAAGAGATATTTTAACACTAAATTCTGTTTTTTTTTGTAATTTTCTTGGTCCTGCGATGTGCTGCATTGATCGGCCAATGAGAGGTACGCTTACAGGAAAACGAGCACGCGTAATGCATGTTGCACCAAAAACACTTACGAATCAATTTTTTTTTTCATAAAATATCTTAACGATTATTTTGGGTTATTCAGAAGTATTTGGTTTTTCGCTACAATTCTTATTCTAATATTTTCTTAAAAAAAAAAATCAAAACTAAATTTGGATTTGACGCCTGTCGTTCGTCTAGTTTGAATATTAAATAATGGTCATTTCATATCCTCAGAATTGATTACGATTCTTCAACGATTTTCCCTTAATTCATCTTTATGAAAGAGATATCCCGAAAATAAGAATCTCCAACAACAAAATGTCGGATTTTGTTTTTTAACCTAAGAACAAAAACAAAATCTCGCAAATTATGCATTCCATAATTTCGCATTAATATCTCGCACCTGAAAATTTCGCAAAAGGCAACTGAAATCTCCCGTAGGTATCTACCGTCGCGTCGTTCAAGAAAACTGTTAATGTAGGCGCATGTCATGCCTGGTCTGGCCACTAAAAATGCGCTAAGCGAAGCAACAGAGTTGAATGATCGAGACCATCATGAGGACTCAAAACGACGCACGTTTAAATCCGAGATTTTAATTTTCGATATTTTAGTTTGCAGATTTTTTTTAATTGTGAATTTGTTATTAAAGCGAGATTTTATATTAATGACATTTCATAATGTGATATTTCGTAATTCGATATTTCGAATGTGCGATTTTAATTTATGAGATTTCGTAGCCAACTTAATCTATATAGGCTACGGTTTGAGATTTGTAGACTTGACTTGGTCAAGGAAAAAATTCCGAACGTTGACCTTTGCAATCATTTGGATATCCATGATGGTGATACCTAATCGATAAGTGCTTTTGCGTCAGTCCAATCAATCTGTGAGCTTAGGGTTAAAATTGTCTAGGGGATACAAATTAAGTTCAACACTCATCTTGGCTTTCATTCCTCTTTAAAATTTTTTTAATTCTTCAAAAACAAACTAAATATTGTCATTGAGATGCCATAAGACCTCTGAATCATATTATCAACAATATAATATAAGTTGAATTATAAATTTTAACTTTTTTTTTTTTCAATTAGAAACCCAATCCTGTGTTAAAATATGCCATCCTTATATTCCCAGTAAGTCAACAATGGTTTTCGTTTTAAAAATGAATTTTTATTTTTTTTTTTTTTGCTCATTGTCAACATCCTCTTCCGTCTTAACAAAAGTCGAATGTCGATACAATACGACTCTCTCATACACACACACACACAAGCAGCGCATTATAAGAAAAAAGGGTATAGTAATAGCTACGGTCGGTACTCTCTCTTTGTAAATCCAAAACAAATAATATCCCTTTTCTTTCCTGTGAGATAAGAAATAAAATAAAAGAATGAAGATAAATGGTACTTAAGTTTTCCAAAAAAAAAAACAAATACAAATACAAAAAAAAAGGTAAAAACAATATTTTGCTTTTAGCTTTATTTTCTTCAGCTTTTGTTGATTTTTCCTTCCAGAATATAGCTACTTTACTTTTATTCAAGCATAGGTACCTACCTACTTTCTCGAGTTTTATTTTTCATTATTTTGAAGTTTTTTTCTAGTTTAAAAAAAAAAATAAAAACAAACATATTCAAGTGAACCTTCCCACATTTATGAGATCCTAACTATTTCCTTAGATATGTATATCTTATTTATATCCCTCAGTATATAGATAATGGATTTAATATAAACAAAAAATCCAGTTATAGTTCATGCCGATGTATGCTGTTTTTATTCTGCATTCCACATTAATCATTTAATATTATACAATCATCGTAAATCTGCTCATCCTTGTGAAATAACTTCTTTTTTTTTTCTTGAAAAAAAAAAAAAATGGATTTGGTATAATATAAAGAATGAAACATATTTAAGGACCTTAAATAATAAAAGGGGATTTTGTTTGGATCTATGAGTTTAGCATATGAGTGAATCAATCAGATATAAAAATGGAATCAACCTTTATACTTTCAGAACTTATAGGAATATAACTTTGTTATGGTGTATATAAGTTATATATACCTATACATATATAGTTATAAGGAGAAGTCCGAGAATTTGGAATTCATGTTAAGAATTTTAATATGTAAATCGAATATAACTTATATTTCTATCTCAGACTTTGGGTTAGAATATAATTTTTTTTTACTTATAAATTGTATCTTTTTATCTTTATGCAAAAAGGTCAAAGAGTGATTTCATTTATCATCTTGGGGTTTTTCAATAGAAACTACTATACTCGAATAATTGCATATATTTAAGTGGGAGCTTTCTCTTCGTTCAACCACATCAGCCTTTGGGCTGGAAATATAATATAGTTTAAAAGAGAAATTTATAATAAAGGTCCTGCAAATGAAATATCATTAACCAAGAACGAAACGATTTGTAAAGTTGAAATGTTAATTTAAGTTGTCAATCATCAGTTTAAAGAATATAATATAACTTTGTGACCAAATTTCTGGGAGCTAAAATTAATGAGAAAATAATAAAAATTCGTTAATTGATTGGGAATAGCTTTTAACGGCCTTTTTTCCACAAACATTTTGCGCTTCATCAAAATTAAATACGTTTTGCTTGGAACCATCAGTTCTTGTGAGGAAAAAAATAAAATTAAAATTTGAAATCATTTTAAAAAACTAAAGTTTTGTATCCAATTAGGTACTAGGCATATTGTTTTTGTTAAGAAGGATTTTATTGTTGATATTATAGCTTACTTAGTTGGTAAAAACAATTTCACAACTGCAAATAGAGCCTGATTTAATGTAAATTTAGAGCTTCATATAGATAATTTTTCTTAAACTATGTCGAATTTGTTTCTATATAAAATCAGACATTTTCAGCAATATGGTGTTTGCTACTTTGAAATGGGTCCGTATTTTATTTTTTGATCTTCATTATTGTTTAATATTTTTCTGTCAAAATATATCTCACTTCTCACAATTTTAATTAGAAATGTTCTAAAAATCCAGACTTTTTGTTAAATAATTTTACAACCCTACTTAAAAGTATACAAAATAATAATAACATTTTGAATAAACTCATCTTTCATTTTTTAATAACAAATAAATTGAGTAGATATACACAACTGTCAGTGCCTACGAAAAATTTGATTATAATAAACAGTTTTTTTGATAAACAACTTATACGACAAATAAATCTAAAATGATAATAATTCAAACTTATTCTATCACTCTGACTGGTTCAATATGTAGGCACTCTTAAGTCTTGTAACCTTTCTGTTCCTGATTATTACTTCCTTATCTTAACTATGCAAGACCCATCCCTACCATATATAGCTCCATAAAATCTATATAAATCCCCAAAAGGAGCAACAATAAAAAAAAAAGAGAAAGAAAATTCTTTCCAAAGTAAATCAATAAAACCGGGTGACATATTAAACGACCGTCACACTGTATTGAATTATGCCCAAAACTTTTGCTATAAAACTGATGATTCCCTCCTATAACCATCGATAAAAAAAAAGAAAAACTGCGTTGAGGGTGTAAAAGTGACTCTTTTGAAACTTAAGAAATTAAAATATGGATAATATGGGGATGTGTGGGAGGGCGGATGACATGCGTATACCCCTACAACAGTACATACATTTTTTTTCTCTATTTTCGTCATAAAAAAAAGTAAAAAAATTAAGATAAAGTAGCAGACATGTGTTGGGTATAAATTAATTTCCGCGGGGGCTTTATTTATATTATTATATGCCACGACGACGACGACAACAACATACGATGTAATTAAACTTTTAAAAGTATACTCCCAAATGGACTATTTAAATCTTAACCTCCAACACATACCTTTATTGTTGTTTGGTTGTTTGTTATATGGATATGGAGATGGATAAGAGCAAATTGATTGGCCTATACAGCTTTGAGGTCGAGTGCCTCAATGGATTTGGTTGAATTGATCAGCTTATTCCCATTTGAAATTTAATTACCATACATAATTTATTGCAATTTTCGGTGTATATAATTATAATCGTAGGAGGTTGGTAAATAAATCTGAGAGGTGGAATTAAGGGGGGGTCCCATATGGCTTTGATATGGGTAGGCACCTCTATACTATGAGAAGACATATTGTTGCTGCAAGGGTTTTTAACATTTTATTATACCCAATAGGATGAGTAGGTATATTTTAAGAATAAAGTGTTTATTGAAGGAGGATATGAGAGTTCATTTAAAAAGAAAGAAGGCGTATTATTTTATAGGTATGCCTCTGTACCTATACCTCTTATATACTTTGTGGTTTATATCACGATTCTTTTTTTTTTTGTGTTTCTCTTAGGCTAAAAGTAACACTTTGAAATTATTAATTCCATTTTTATAGTCGCTTAATTCAGTAGGGAATAATGTTTGGTCCCTAATTCATCGAATTAAGCAGTCAAATAAATTTTAAAAACTTATTATATCAAAGGATTTTCGACACGACTAAAATATAAAAAAAAAAAGTGCTGTCGTAAAAAAGACATACGACTGAACTGAGTACCCAATGCGCTCAGGGAAATCTATCAATAGAAAGGGAAGTTGTTTGCGAAAGAACGTTGGTTGAATCTCAAAAAAGCTTAATGCAAGTAATATAGAAAAAAGGAAGTTTGAATAAGGAAGAACATAAGTGGCCCTACCGCTCCCCTTCCATCAATCGTGGACGGTTTCTGGAGATGTATAGATGTGGGTTTAGGTATGTATAATCGTTGCTTTTTCGGAGCGTGTGACCAATCCGCGTCTTTTTATACACTATACAGGGTGTTTTGCAAAAGATGCGACAAAAGGATAGATCTTGTATAGGTTACAATCACTTATAATAGTCGTGTTTTTTTGCAAAAGCTATTCACAGAACAGTAGCTTTTTACACGAGTTTCAAATACAAAACCTACAGTAGAATTACTGCCAATAAAAAAGCAGAAGAAGAATCCTACTGCGGATGGGCTTGTGACGTTTATTCGAGTATTGACGGTCCTGTTTGTCCTAATTGTTAATCTGTGCGTCCAAGTACTTATCAATTTAAAGCCTTAACAAAATTAAAATAAAATTTGGTACAGAACACTTTAATGCAGTGTTTCCCAACGTGGACGCTCCACAGAAAGGCAATATGATGTTATAGAGGGGCAATTTAAAATTATGCTGTATTACACTTCATTCCGAAAAATCTTTGCTTCTTGTGTTTCCACCCTTGAAGATATAATATTTCTGAACGCATTCAAGATCTGTCATTCATCAAATGCGGATTAAATGCCATAAATGACTTGCTGATAAAAAAAGAGATCGTCTGGATTAAAAAAAAGGAAATGAAACAGAAGTTTTCTAAATTTTAACCTGACATAAAATCTATTTGCAGGAGGCATCTAGCGCAAGGATTTCACTAAACTTAAATATATTATAATAAATACTTATTACTATTGTTGAATTTTGTTTTACTTGAAGTTCGGTTCTATACAATGTTTTGAAAACAAACTTATTAGGGGTATTCATGCAATGGCGTAAAATTGTGGTAGACGTTGTAAACTGTGTAAACTTGTCAAATTTGTATGAAAATTTGACAGCTTTACCCATTTTACAACTTTTACGAGGGTTTTACAACATTGCATGAACACCCCTACTGTGTTTACTTATTTTCTATTAATTTCTTTCTAATAGCGCCGCCGTTCACATTTAACGACATGTTCAACAACATGCGTCGTGTCGTCTCGTTAGATTTTTGTAATATGAACAGCAGTTGGACGACCGAAAATTTAATTTTACATCTTCTTTCTATTTTTTATTGTCAGTTTAAAAGAGAATAGGTTCTAATGAAAGTAAAATAATTAAACGAGAGTGGAAACAAATAAAATTAATGCGCTAGTATTGGTGTTAATAATGGAATTTGCGCCATGTTTATTTTTTGAAAATTTATTTTCAAATGAGGTCGTAACGCCATTTATATAAATAAAAATAATCATTCCTGTGAACAAAAAAGGTTAATACATTCCGAAGATAAAGAAAATATAAGATTTTTTATAGCAAAGACGGAAATCCGTTCTATAATTTCGAAAGCTTATGATAATATAATATTTGAAAAATTAACTATGGAAATCATGTTTTTGACAAAAGTCATGGAAAGTACCTTTTCAACTGAATTGAATTTAGTTGAATCATCTTTCCAAAATGGATAACTCAATGACAATCACATGTGACTATTGTTGATGTGACAATCACTTATCACTTTAGCCGATTCCACCCCAGGATCATTCAAATCCATTCACTTTAATCGGTTTCTAGGATACAATTAATTCTAAAAACATTGCTCGACTATTTTCTCTATTTCTATTGATTGATCTTTTTCCTCTTAAAACCACTGGAGTTTCACCATTTTTAATCTCGACAGCTACTTGCTTGTTAGTTTACTCTTGAGATGGGCCTGAGACCTTGAGCTATACTTTCAATGGGTTTTACTCTCAAATGGACACGCACCTTTAAACTAATGTTTTTAACATTTTGAAAGTCGTAGGAATTATTCAAATGTAATAAATAGATTCGAAATTTTGGCTCAAATGTGAAAGAACTCAGAACCGATTTTAGTGTAGATGTATCTGAAACTCGTAGCACTGTCAAAGTTTAAAAGTACGAAAATAATATATGGCTATATTGCTTTACAATGTGAAGCTATAGCAAAAAATTTATGCTGTAGTTCAAATTGTGTACACTTCAACTTCTGCTAGGGCTGTAGCTGTGCTTAATTTTTTTGACCAAGTCTAAAATGTTTCGCCGACAAATTAACAAAGGTTATAAGATTCCTTATGATAGCGGATGTGTCTTTCCAAGTGCTGTTACTATAACAACAGGGATTTAAGCTTATACCTAGTATTTTGGATAACATTTCGAAAGCAGTTTTAATTTCTTTGATACCCAAATTGATTATTTCTTACTTGTTTTCCAGAAAAATTCTCTGAAAGAATAGATGTAGAGATAGATTCCATGTCTAACTATTTCTGTTTTTACTTAATTGATAAACCCATTCCAATAATTTTAACATTTCTTTATAAACAAGTAATTGTTTTCATTTAAAGTGAGCATAAAGTTTCGTTTATTGCAAGTCATCATCAGCAGTGGTGGCAGTAGTTCTCATTAATAAAAACGGAATGGCGACAGTTCCTGCTGTTCTGAGCTTCTTCTTCTGACCAAAACATGTCTTTTTGTCACGTGGACAATAATGACAATAACAATTTTGTAATTTTCTACACAAATAAAGAAAATCAATAAAAAAACACTTACTTTTCTTTCACACGAGGAAACTGAGTTTTCACTAACTTTCAGTTTTTAGGAGAAGAAAGGAGAATAAACTAAATTAAAGAATTGACATCAAACCAAACTTCAAACTTTAAAATAAAACCGCAGAAAAAATCCTTACTATTTTAATTCCTCTGTTAAAGGTATAAGAGATTTTAGAAGAAATTAAAAGAAAACGTCAACAAATTTCCAGCAACTTGTTTCCTCGAGTGAAAAAGAACTTATTCAAACTGTCAAAACATTTTTAGAAATCGATGAACAGCAGGTGAAGTGGTGGGTACTGAGGTGTTTTCTTTCTTCAAACTTTCTCAAATTTCCTTTAAACTATTTTATCCCTGCGATGACGTCTGTCCAACTAATTTTCAGCATTTTTTTTTTATTCTGAAATCTTCTGAAATCATTTACCAATTAAGATAAATTATGACCAACCTTCTCACAAAGTCATCTCAGTAAATCACCGTTGTGTAAAAAAAAATCGCTACAAAAAAATCTAAAAAGAAATCCTTAGATAAAGATGCGAATTTTATCCTAGAAATTGATTGCAAATCTTTGTTTATTGTGTTGGAATTTGTGCATCTGCGGACCGAGAAACACTGAGTTAGATTGGATTTTTGTTTTGGGTATTTTTCTTTCACTAAAATCAGCACTGCAGCTTCGGTGTAGACAGGGTACACAGAGTATACTTGTTTTAGTATTCAGCATCAAAATACCTTGGCCTGTCGATGATATTGGTTTGAATATTGAGGACGATATTTGCATTTCAATACAGAGGTAGACACAAAAAAAATAAAGAAAAAAAAAATCAAAACAAAATATCCGTGCATCCTTTGAAAAGAATCATTTTCTGCGGAGGATTTGAATATTTTCATTGCATTTTTCTCATGCAATTGAAAACAATCGACGACGGTGGTGATAGATAGAGAGAGAGAGAGATAGAGATAGAGAGTTTTTGAAAACGAATTTATACGATGGGATTTCGGAGCAGACTCTTTTTGGAATTCCAAATAAAGGGTTCAACAAAAAAAAAATGAAATCAGCTAAAAATATTCAATCTGATGTTGATATAGACAAAGATCTTTAGCGACAGAATCAGAAAAGAAAAAAAAAATTGAATCGAATAGCGATTGACGAGTTAAGTGAGTGACAAAAAGTGCGTCATTAAATTGAGTTTATATTATAGATTTGGTAAAGAGATATCGGTCAGTTGAATTGGTGGAAATTTTTTATTTGTGTTTCAATTAAAGTATTAAATTAAATCTTGATGATATCAAAATTAATTTAACTTTGGCCCGTGCTTCAATTGTAAATGTAGGAACAGTCAATCGCGCTTAAATAAAACGATGAAAAATCTGAATTAAAATTAAATCAGGTTTTTCAAAAGTGAAATATTGGAATGAGTGAAGAGAAACTCAGTTAAGCAGACCTAATGTCTGATAGTTGGAAAATGAAAATAAATGGAAAAATATGCCGTCTAATTTTTTGTCTGCCATTCTTAAGTAAAGTTAAGGAAAATATTCGTATTTTTTTTTAAAGTGTGTCCATATTTTTTTTTCATTTAAGTATAAGAAGTTTGAAATTTCAAAGAAAAAACTTTCCAGATATTTGAACCTAACAAACGTTCCATCGTGTAACTAATTAGAATTTAGAACCAATTGTACATAGTCCTTATACAGTTTAATTAAAATACGCAAAGAATTTTTTCTAAATATTCAATTTATTTTGTCAACCCCAACTGCAACTTCATATTAATTTAATGTGGTCGTTGCAGTATAGAGACTTTAAATATAAAGAAAATTTAAATTAATATTTCCAGAGGGCTGGACAAAATAAAACACGTGGTATATTTAAAAAAGCTTGATTACTAAATGTTTGCCTTAAGAACAAATACGTAAAACATTTAAAAAATTCAAATAGACATATGGGTGTTGTAGTGGGTGGATTTTATTAAAATTCCTTTTTAAATTCCTTTTCACTTATAAAATAAATCAACACTAAAAATGTAAGCGGAGCCGTTTTAGTAGTTTTTTTTAATCTGTAAACGTATTATCTTATACTAAATATTCAGTTGTTGTCAAACTGTTGCGCCAATTTTAACCAAACTTCACAAAAATACTCTTGTCGCTAGTGAATTAAAAATAAACATACCTTTAATGGAGCACGGATTTGAATATAAGCGGGAGAGATGACTCAAAGACGGACGAAGTTAAAATCCATGGAACAAACATAGTAGGCCACCAAAGCTACTATTCTCTAAGAAAACTGTGTGGACAAATATCCGAAATGTATTATGAAAACAAAACATTTTGGGAGGGATTTTTATTTGATAACACACTTGCAGTTAGGCTGCCAAGTTTTTCCACCATCATTTAATATTGAAAGTTTGAATGAGACAACAAACACTTCGGTGAGCTATACCACCAAGTTTTTTTTTTATTGTGTAGCTATTTTAGGACTGCCAGGCCAGTCTTGGTCATATATTGGGACGGACCTGTCATATGCATATGACTCTGAGGGAAAGTTTGTTCGACTCTCATCAGTAGAGGAAAAAAGTTCTTCACATTTCGGATTTATACCAATATTTCGGAAAAATTCGAAATCTTTTTCTAAAAATGTTTCCAAATTATTAAGTTGTATTAAGAAGAAGAACCACTGTTTTTGGACTAAAAATTTGTTCAGCGATGAGGCCTAATTCAGTTTAAATATGAGCAAAATGTTCGTATTTATTTAGGCTAAAGAACAATCAGAAGAAGTTCAAAAGCTGTCATTGCATTCAGACAGCATCAGTCCATATTTTTTTAAAAATGAGGGTGGCCAGAACATAACTCTGAATAGCGACAATGATCATCGACTTTTTGCTGCTTGCAATTAAAGAACGCCGCCCGTCTCGATTAATACTAACCAATTTATTTTTTATTTTCTAATTCGTCTACAATTTATAGAAATTAAAAGTCAAAATTAGACGGGTCATTCATTTTTCTGTTTCTAAAGTAAAGCTAAAAAAACACATACAGCGATGCATTTTTGATAAAAAATTTATTTGGTTGATTGGACTTTGCCATTAAGTGTGAAAAATAATATCATTCAAATGGCCGCCTCGGGAAGATTCGCAGCATGCGATTCTTTTGAGATAATTTTTAACCACTTTTTCGCACATTTCGGGTGACAACTCGGCCGCGGCCAAAATTTGAGTAATGATGGTTTTTAATGCGTCTAGATGGTCTTTTGCGTAGGCCCACAGAGAAAAATTTAAAGGTGTCAAATCGCATTGACGTAGCCAAAACGTGAAATTACACGACTAAGAAATTTTTCACGCAATAAAGTGTGAGAGTTGTGAGTTGTGTGCTTTGTTTCCTCTTCTTGTTGGAACCACATAAATCGCCCAAGTCATGATCTTCAATCGCCGACCAAAAAAAATCGGTTAATTGCTGCGAACGCCGGGAAATCGATAAATTTGGATCATCAGCAACACTTGCACTTGCAGCAGCAATATTTTCGACTGAGCGTGCATTACGATAATGCACAGGCCTAACAACATCAGTAACGCTTCCACTCTCTTCAATGTTTTCCACAATTTTACCGATTGCTTGTGTAGTCGCCAGTCGGTCCATTATGACGACAATAATCATCGCGTAGTGCGCGAAAATTGGCTACGTTTGAATCACCATTATTGTCGTAAGTTTTAATAATTTTAACGCGCTGTTCTATTGTCAAGCGATCCATTATCGTAAATGGCAAACATTCAACTAATATTATGACACTTCAAATGACAGGTGTCAAATGCCAGTGCTACCAACATGAAACCACGAAATGAATGAACCGTTAGATACTATCGACTGTTTACCAAATTCCATACAAAATTCCATCTTTAATGATTTAGAATTAACGATTTAAATTTGACTAAAATCCATTTAAAGCTACTTGAATGATGTGTAATATACGGAATTGTATATACAGGGTGTCGCATGGTTCAAAATGAAATAGGTAATAGGCCAGGTCATATCATCTCAGAATTTAGTAAGTAACTTGTCCATACCGAATCATAATAGTTTCCGATTAACAGCGCTTTTTTTTAAATTTCGAAAAACCCCTACATTGAACCAGGTTTTAGGTCACTCTGTCCATAATTAATGTTTTAACATTGAAAATGTTTATAGGGTCGTTTTGATAAAAGTATGGTGTTACCAAAATGAACAAAGATAGAGAATGAACTCTAGCGTATAGGGGGAGAACGATTGAATTTTTGGTTGGTGTTACCAAAGAAACTACCAAAATGAATAAAATGAAGAAAAATACACAAGTGATGAATTTCAGCCAGCGTACCTACATGTTGATCATTGCCAACGGACGAGATTCAGTGGAGGAATTATTAAATTCGAAAAATGCTCGATTTGAGTCCACTTAGAAGCCTATAACTTTGGTTATAATTATTGGATGTTCAATATTAAGCTAGATAATTAAAGTTTAAATGACAGGCTACAAATCTGCATACAAATTTTTGCAAAATCGTAAAAAATTTCATACTAGAAATTTGAAAAATTGTCTTTTTAGAACTATATTTCATCACGGCAAAAGAAAAAAAAACAAACAAAATATGTATGTATGTAGGTACGTACCTACAAAGAACATATTGATAGAAGGAAGAAGACGGTGGAGTGTGTGCATTTGTGCAATAAAAAAAACACGTGGCAAACAAAATTGGCTTTGCATCGAGCACAAAAATGATACACATTATGTTTATGTAGGTATGTATGTATGCATGTAGGTATGTGCATGAACATTTTTGTAGTAGGTATTTTACAAATAATAAAATCGTAAAGGTTGGATTTGGTTGGTTTGTTTGGATTATAACTTCTGTTCTAATAATCGGATGTTTGAGGTTAAGGTCTTAAAATTAAGGTAAAATGTCAGTCTTTTAAATCAATCGATTGTTGAACCTAGAATATGCATAGTTTGGGTAAAAACTTAACTAACTTCTAAATCAATTTGGTTGTTTAACCTAAAATATGCATAGGTACCTGCTTGAGCCTCTTATATAAAATTATAACTTAAGTTCTAAGGACCAGATGATCAAGGTTAAGGTCTTGGTTAGCTTCTAACTTCTACTCTAATAATCGGATGTTTGGGATTAAAGTCTTAAAATAAGGTAAAATGTGACAAAAGTTGATGTTTTTCTAAATCAACCTAAAGAACCTAGAATATACTAGACAACGTTTGGGTAAATTACGCGAATCGATATTGTTAAATTGATTAAAAGATGAGTTCAAAATATTTTAAAATAAAATATTATAGAATAAAAACAATTACCAGTGAGGTGGGGCTTCGCATCAAATTCTTTGTAAATTTTGTCTCGATTTAAAAAAGGTTTACTTGGACAGTAAATCAAATGTCTTGATGGCTTTATACAATATACATAGTTCAATGATTTGAAATACTTGTAAATCAATTTGAAAAAAATTAAAAATCTTTTGATTTTCTCATCAACCGTCAAATTGATAAAATAACAAGCCAACTCGCGGGTTGATTCAACAACAACCAACTGAGTCGAGAACTAAGTTGAACCGTATATGATGTATACTTAAATCGATCTGTAATTCAGTTACCTTTCTGCAGAGCTAAGCTAAGCAAAAATGTCAAACACCTAGATATACGTTAAGATAGATGGTATGTAACTTTAATTTCGTGTATAAGTGCTGTACCGGTGCGGATGAAAATGAGTATGATTGTGTAATTGCAAATTAAGCTACAATTAAGACTAAGATCTTATTAAAAAAATTATACAACATTAATTTAACCGCCAACTGGGAAGTGACTTTAAATATACAAATTGGTACTTCAGACTGTAGAATGGTTTCTAAGACAGTTTGTGAAGTTATATTACAACAGTAGTATACACAATAAAAATCACAAAGATTAGACATGTTTTTGTTTTATTGACGTAATACAAGTCATTTTCAATGTCCCCATAGTTACTCTATGAGTGAAATCTGTAAATTTTTTTTAATATTTACACTCGAATATTAAAAATATTAAGACAATTTTTTTTTATTAAAATATTTTCGATTTCCATCCAGTACCACCAGCTAAAATTTACCTGGATTTTATTTCTAAAAATTTTACATTTTTTCTTAAAAAGTATAAAACATACCAAAGCTAGGCTTACATTGAAAGTTATAATAGTTTGAACTCAACCATACAGGGTTTTTAAAAAAATAAAAAAAAAAAATCTTTTGTTTTTAAATAACAAATGTTTTATTAATTTGTATAATTCAATTTTACTGTTGGTTCATATTTTTTCTTACTAAATTTACAAAAGTAATTCAAAATGACGCGCTCCCGCACTTTTACAAGCCCAACAACTTCTTTAAAACTGTCGTGTCTTTTGCTTCCCGAATTATATATTATATATTTCGCTTCTTTAGGGTTTTTCGAAATTAAAAAAAAAAGAACTGTTAATTGGAAACCATTGTATGATTCGATATGGACAAGTTAATAAATTCTGAAAGAATTGGTGGGGTATCACCAATTTCAGTTTGGACCATTGATTATGGGACACCCTGTTTATAATTGAGGGGGGGAAGAAATATCATAATATATATAAATATGCCATAATTCTTACAAATGGCGTCGAAAGTCTGCAGACAGATGATGTTAAAGGAATTTTGTTTGCGCAAGTTGCTAAATTGATTCTCGAGTATTTTTCATTTTAACAGGACGGATCAACACAACTGCTAACACATGCCTAATCCTATCTCCAATACTTCCAATCTCTTTAAATAATCCATGTCGAATCTATACCCGTACATAAAAAACTCTACCTACTTTAGTACACCACGACTTTGCTGTTACTATATTTTGTGAGGAAGCTAATAAGGTCTTTGTAGAAATATGAACTCAGTTTTTAAACTCAATTTTAAACTAAAAATAAAAAGGAAATTGAATATTAAATCAATGAAAGTTAATTTTATTCTCCCCTTTCCGTGTATACCTACATATACATATATCTAAACGCCCAAGGTCTTCAAAAGAAAGTCAATCCATTTTCAAGTTAAAAAATGGGATATAAAAACGATAACGAATATGTTGCCGAAATATTGTTCTCATGATTAAGAAAAAAAAAATAAAATAAAATCCATTGAAATCAGAGAGGTTTGATAAGCTATATACATATATTCGCATTGAGCTTTTCTATAGGCCAGAAATTTAAATGAAAAGGCTAAGTGGAAATAATGGGCTTATAGCTATATTGGCATCGATATAAAATGTAATTATTGTTTCTTTTCCTTTTGGAAGTCTTGTGATTTTTATTTTATTTTTCTCTAAAACACAATTCTTCGATTTTAAAAGTTAACAAAACAAAAAAAAAAAAAAAAAATACATATCAGAATTTAAACGTAAAAAAGTTTGTGCTTGAACACTTAAAACCACACGGCTCATTGATTCTTCTTCTGTATTTTTAGACTCGTATAGTAGGTAGGGTATAGGGATATACGATAAAATTAAAACTCAAAAGGTTTAAACGCACCTGACACTGTTTCGCACTCTTTCGAATTATGTAGCTCGTTTTTTGGCAAAATCAAATTTAGAAAAAGAAAAAACAAAAATTGTTTAATCGTTATTTCCTTCTATTGATGATGGGAAGAGAAAAAGCTTAAATTCAACACCACACAAATGCAAAATACGATTATACGTTCACTTATTGAACATAAAAAGCCTTTTAACTCAGCATGATCAAGCAGCTTATATGTGAAATCAGAATCAGCATCAGCATCAGTGGCAGTGGCAGTATAAGGGACACTCACATTCATTAGTTATTATTTCACCTGTTTCGATTGCTAGGGATTTTCTGCTTCCATGATATCAATGCAGTTACATCAGTAACGCCTTTCTCTATTATATAGGCAAATTTGGACATTGTCACTGATTAGCTTCCCCTTTACCAATATAGATAGGTATAGATATAACAAAAAAACCGCATCACCAAACCAAACCTTTTTAGAAATTCTGAAATACCAGATTATAGTCATACCTATACATAAATCCCAGGGTATTTGTTCTGCGCCACTTGACTATAGCTTCAGCCTTGGTTCAGTTTGTAATTGTGACGCACTATTGCCAGGGTCGAAGTCAGTTTTATTGCGGAAGGGAATTATTATACGAATGACTGAAAATCAAAATTTCAAAAACGATTTTGCCATAGGACGGCCATAGGCCGACCCAGTGCCGTAGCCAGGATTTTGGTTCGGGGGGGGGCTTGCTTCCTAATTTTACGAGGAATTCTTTAAACAAAAAACTATATATGTATATTCCAACTTATTGATTTTTATTAGTTTTTAAATTGTATGTACTCAAACGAACATATACTTAAATTATTTTTTTATATACACATTTTTTCAAAGCAGAAGACGTTTTGATTTTCCTTTTGACATGAGATAAATCACCTTATCTGGATCCACATTAATATCTGAATGAACAGATATCATAGCAAGTGAGCTTAATCTTGCATTCCCCATAACGCTTCGGGACATTGTTTTAATACTTATTTTCATAGTTGAAAAGGTTCTTTCAACACTAGCTGTGATCACTGGAAGCGTGGCCAAAACCGTCAGCAAGAAGTTTATACCTCTAAAGTAAGTCTTGTCACATATATCAAGCAATTTTAAAACTTCGATAGAAGGATCAATCGACGATATTTTGTCGCACCAGAGAATTTACACAGCTTTCACAGCTGACAACGAAATTGCATTATCAAAGTAACATGATGTTAGCTTTTCCATTTCGTTGACTCGCCCAACTGCAGAAAAACCTGGGAGAAGAGCTTGAAACGATGGTAGAACGTCTTCTTTGACCATAAATCTGTCCGTAAGATTTTGTATTAACGAATCTATGCAAGAAATCAATACAGGCACTCTAAAATAGGATTCAGTAGAAGAGGTTTCTGGATTGGAACGCGTTGTTTGTTTCAATGAAGTTCTTGGAGCTCTTCAAATAAGTTCTCGGCAAGTTTGGATGCGGATTGAAAAGCCTCTCTGAAAAAATATTCGGCTTTTTCTCTGGTGTTCTTAAGAGAATTCAGAACTTCTTTTGTGCGGTCGATTGCAGAAACGAAATGTATTAGGTACCTACTACAATACTTTGAAAAATATTTTCCGCAATCTGAAAGTTATTTTAAATCATATGCATTTTTAACGCGCGTATCACTATTCCTATTTAGGTATTTGTGGTTTGTATTATTCTGAGGTCATATATGTATATAACTTATTGTTACTTTTATTTTGCAATTTTTTCGCAATCAATAACTGAAGTCGTTAACTGAACCAAAATCAATTAAACTGTAGGTACCTAGAATATTCTCATTTTAATAGCTTTTTAAATTAAATTAAATACCTAAATAGTCTCCTAAATTGAATACAAAATTGTATCCATACCTAAATAGTCTCTTGTTTCTTAACGAAGTGTTTTCAAGTAGTTGAGAACTTCAAATAAACTATACCTACCTGGATAGTCTCCTTATTTTTATAGATTGGAATTTAATATATTAGAAAGTTTTAGTTTTTATTTTAGACTTTCGGGGGGGGGGGGGGGGGCTTCAGCCCCTCAAGCCCCCCTCTGACTACGTGCCTGGGACGACCTACCCTCATCGAGTCACCGGATAAGTGGTATGCAGTTTTTTAGATAGTGTTTTAGCTAACATTTTGCGCAAGGGTTGCCTGTCGAAATATGGTCAAGGCATAGGGTTGCCATGCTTTAAAGGTTGATTTTTGTTTTTTTTTTTTCAATTATGTGACCCAGCCCAGTATGATAGGTTTTAGTGCTTAAAAAAAATATCATATGAAAGGAAGCTTTATTTAAAAATTACAAAATACGTTTTTTTTTTAACGGAATTTCAATAGGATAAATTAAGGCAAAAGAAGAAAAAGGTCTAGATTCTATTTTCTAAACGAAAAGTGATAGAGAGTTTTTTTGTCTCTCTTATTGATAGATCTTGTAAATACAAGAAAGTCACCCATATAAAAGAAAATTCTAGAAAATCTAAAACTCGAGATAAAAACATTTAATAGTCAAAAAATGAAAAATCGACGTTGGAGAAAAAAATCACATAAAATCAGGGAAATGTTTTCTACAAATAAATTTTATATTTCTTGGTTTTTAATTTTTTTCCTTTTTACCCTATTTGGTATTTTCATTTAAAACAACAGTAATATAAAGAGAATTTTATTATCATTACGATATTATGTAGTTTTTAAAACCGTTGTCTAATTTTAGAGTTGCCGAAATTTTAATAATCGACGTTTTTAAATTTTTCATAGCGTTAAAGAAAACAAATTTAAAAGTCTCAGAGAGGTGTCAACAAATTCTGGGACAGAAACTATAACCAAAATGTGAGTAACGGGGTTAATAGGTACAAGTTTCATGATATAAAATTCAAAAGTCTGGCGGTTTTTTTTTTCTCAGTTTGTGGTAGATCTGGGCGGTTAAAAATTGTCATTTTCCAATTAAAATTTTCTAATTAAAAACAAGAACTGGTGCTCTGTCATTTTTTCTAAGCCTAAAGACCTGAATTTTAATGATCCGGTCATAGAACCTGTGATATAAGCTAATGACTTAATTATAATCTAGTCGAAATAAATGTTTCACTTCTATTGCAACCTATAACATGCAACATAAGTTTTAAGATTTCATTAATGATTAGGTAGTTTTTGAAATAATAAAAGTTATTTTATGTGTAAGTTTGAGCTAAAATGAACATATCTTTTGGCAAGAAATAATTTTGAATTCATTAACTTTATATTGGCATCGAAAAAATAACTGATTTTGTTTTTAAAGTCTCCCAAAATTTAATATTACAATTTCTAATGATAGTTTTTAATGAAAGCTATTTATTAGAAGCCATTAGAATTTTTTATTTTTAAGTTTTAATGAACTTAAAAAGCGGAATCAGTGAATATTTTGATACCACTTTAAATAGCTATTGACTTAATTCATAATTCTTGCAAAAAAAAAATCCATTTAGTCCCAACCTTTCACATAAAATTAATTTCATTATTTTAACTCAATAATTGAACTACCTTATCATTGATATTATTGAAATCTTAAAAGTTATTGTATGTGAAATTTTGTTGGGAAATTAATTTTTTTTTGATAGAAATAATAACGGAGTCATAGCCTTTATCTTGGCATACATATAAATACTGATTTGGCTATCTAAACGGGTTAAATTTATAAAA
This sequence comes from Epistrophe eligans, assembly GCA_951394125.1. Lineage (NCBI taxonomy): Eukaryota > Metazoa > Arthropoda > Insecta > Diptera > Syrphidae > Epistrophe > Epistrophe eligans. The sequence goes on from OX596029.1 coordinate 32,887,218, forward strand.
CAAAAATGCTCAATGCTCGTTTTTAATGAAAGCTATAACTGGCATAAATAAATTCAGATAAAATGAGTTTCTTTATTTCATTATTCATCATTATTGAAATCTTAAAAATCGTTTCAATGTGAAAGGTTGGGCTAAAACGAAGTATATTTTTAACTAGAAATATAATTATTATTGAGTCAAGATCTTTTTATTGCCATCAAAATGAGTACCTACAGATTTTCCTTTTAAACTACATACCTCAAAATAAAAATAATAATAAATTTTTCAGTGATGAATTTCAATGAAAGCTATATGACTGGCACCTTAGAAACACATTTTCAAAAATCATTGCAATTTTTAAGGAAACAGAAATATTATTTTATCCTCAAAGAGTTGACAGGTATTTGACGTTAAAGAAAACCAAAAGGTATTTTTTTTATATATAAAGCTTAAAGGAGTCCCTGATGTGAAGATGACAATGTATGTTCCTTTTATCAGCCACGTTGTAACGAGAATCAAAAGTGAATCAAAAGTATAAAATAAAATTTGTCTATATATAAAATTATTTAGGTTAACCATTTTAAAAGCTTCACATACCAATAAATGATTGAAAAGAAATGTCTATGACAGACATTTAAGAAGCCACCTCCGCACCAACTCCAAAATACTTACTGCTTTTTTTTTGTTTCTCAGATACCTACAGCCAGCAGCGTTGGCGGTGTAGCAATTTGCATACCGCATGCCAGAGAAATTCGGAAGAGGAATATTTACAAACATAAAATACCTTTTTTTATGACGCAACCCACGCGTAAGGGTGAATACCTGAGAAAAATGCAATTCAAGTTATTTTTGAAGTCATATTTTTAGACATTTGAATAACCATTTGATTTGATTGTATTGACAAATTCAGTGACATTACAAACTAAGAGCTTTCAAAATATATTATTAGCAAAAAATTAGGTAATTTCGTTGAAAATTTCTAAATCATTTTATTTCCCATACAAATTCACATTTCGAAATAAATTAATTTCAACCAAATGTACACGAAATTTAATAGGAAATTATGTAAAATCTTTACGATCACACCCTAGTGAAATCCATTTGAATTGGAAACTATTGCAAATGTCAAAATTGTATGTATATTGTATACGAAACTAAAAGAGAAGACAACAGAAATAAGCAATTAAAGGCCAAATCAAGTTCAAAATGAAAGGAGCTAAACATTAAGCTGTCAAATAAAGACGCTGATTACACGAGTCTTTTTTTCGTTCGTTTCGTCTTTCGTGCTTTTGACAGCTTGGGTGAGGGGTGTAGAAATGTAGGGGGAATGAAGTAACGAAAGCAGGAATGAAAATTTGAGGATTTTTTCTGGTTGAACATTGACGTTTATGGTTTGACAACAGGGTAGAGATGAGCGATAGCTAGTTGTCAGCAAAAATCGTAGTTGAGAGAAAAATAATCGATTTCAGGTATCGATTTTAAGATTAAATACATCGATTAAAAATTACAAATAAAATGGTTTCTGTAAATCAAATGTAATCAAAGAAACTTCAACTATGTGTGCTTTTTTTTTAAAAAATAACATCATTCTTATAATGGGTGATTTTTTAAGAGGTTTAGAACTTTTTTAAAAAAAAAAAACACAAAAATTCGAAAAAATGAATGAAATATTTATTTGAATCGATAGTTTGAACCTTGCAATTTAATGTTTAAAGATAATTTCATGCAAATGTTGACCGCGGCTGCGTCTCAGGTAGCCCATCCGCTGAGTCCAATTTTGGCATACTCTTTCACACATATCGGCCGGTATCTCACGAATGAATGCATGGATGTTGGCTTCCAGTGCGTCAATCGAAGCGGGCTTGTCCCTATAGACATTAGCCTTGACATACCCCCACAAAAAATAATCTAATGGTGTCAAATCGCACGATCTAGGCGGCCAATTGACCGGCCCGAAACGTGAAATTAACTGTTCACCAAACTCGCCTCGCAATTGCGCCATTGTTTCGCGTGCTGTGTGGCACCGTCTTGTTGAAACCACATATCATGCAAGTCAAGAACTTCCATTTCGGGCAAAAAAAAGTTTGTTATCATCGCTCGGTAGCGTTCACCATTGACAGTAACGCTGCGATTCGCATCATCTTTGAAGAAATATGGCCCAATAATGCCGCCGGCCCATAAACCGCACCAAACAGTGGCTTTTTCGGGATGCATTGGTAGCTGTTGCAATGCTTCTGGCTGATCTTCACTCCAAATGCGGCAATTTTGCTTATTTACGTACCCATTCAACCAAAAATGAGCCTCATCGCTGAACACAATTTTTCGATAAACAACATTTCGAACCGAGCACGAATTTTGATAGTAAAATTCAATAATTTGCAAGCGTTGTTCATTTGTAAGACGATCCATGGTTAAATTGCAAACCAAACTGAAGCTGTTTGACAGTGACACAAGGTACTAAACACACGTCAGCTGTCAAAACCAGTGTTGCCAAAACCAAACCAGCTTAAAAATCACCCGTTATTAAATGTGAAAGTAAATTTTTTTTGCGCTTTTTCGCTGGAAGGATTTTGGAAATCGATTATTTCATATAGAAAAGGAATATGAATATTTTTCATGCAACAAGGGGTTTTGCGGTTCCAGGAAAGAGAGTGGGTAAGAACTAGTTACAAATAACGTATTCCAAATCATGTTAATATCTACTTTCTCTTTTTTTCTGTACACATTTTTTAAAAAGTTATTCTCTTTCAGTCGTATTTATTAGATTTTTGTCTATTTAGACAGTGTCTAACTATTTTCAAATTGAAGGAAATATACTTTATTTAATAAAAATAAATATCACATTATTCACGGTTAAGACAATCTACTCTTGTGTCTAAGTTTTGCAGCTATAATACAACAATAAACAAGGTTTTTGAACACATTTTATAAAGTTGGACAGTTGTCTAAAGTTAGACAACGTTTATAAATAAGGCCATTTGTGTACAATGGAGAAGTCTTAAAAAGTAGTTTTACCATACCGTCCGTCGATTTCTACGTCTGTGCACTATACGGTCCATCGAGATAGTGAATAAACAGGTGTACCGATTTGATCCAAATATCTTACAGTGCACGTTCTGTAATTCTCGCATCGATAACATTAGTCGAGAAACTTTGAAAAATAGATTAAAACTCATGATTTGTTTCAATTTTCATCATTTCTCGACTAATTTAATCGTTTCGAGTTACAGAATATAGGGACACATAATTTCAATGTAATTTCTTAGAGGAGAAAATCGATTAAATGAGTACTTAATTTGAAATTTTAATCATCAGAACCAGATTCAGAACCTTTATTACAGATTTAACCTAGTATGAACAAACGGACTTAAATCAAAACCACACTTTGATGTAAATTTACATATTATAACGTATTTGGCTATCAAAATAGAAAAGAAAGAAATGCATCGATTTTGAAAAACATCGATGTTTCATATGTGAATGTATTATGCGACCAATTTTTTAACGTATATTTTATGAATAATTATGCAGACTTTTTTGGTCGATTTGAAATTGAATGCAAATAAAAAACAATCTTTATTTCATCTGAATAAAGTTTGTTTTTTATTTGCATTCAATTTCAAATCGACCAAAAAAGCCTGCATAATTATTCATAAAAAATCGATGTTTCAAGTTCGATAAATTTTTCACCGATTTTAAAATCGAAAAATTTAATCGCTCATTCCTAAAATCAGAGCATTGTGCGAAGAACTTATAAACTTTTAATTTCGAGCTGTAAAACAGTTTTTCACACTTAAATAAGCTGTATATATGAACAAGAAGTGATTAAAAAAACATTTTTAATTATTACTTCTTTTTATTTTCCAATAAATCCACCACAAAGTTTCTGAACATCAAAATAACGAAAGAGTCTTCACGAATGTAAAAAAGAACCATGTAATCACGACGATACGTGCCTGTCAAAAAGACGAAACGAACGAAAAAACGAATCGTGTAATCTTGACGCTGATTAATCAAATTTAACAGCGGGCATTACTGCTGTAGCTACTTCATTTTAAATAGCAGCTGTCATTTTTGAAGCTGTCATCTTTTGACATATGACAAGTAAAAACTACGCTATTAGTAAAAATGGAACGATACACACTTCAACAATGCAATGAAATTGTTAAAATTCACTACAAAAATGGCGCTACGAAATTTTGAAAGAAAAGTTTTCTGACCGTGTTATTTCTCGAAGAGGTGATCACAATTGGCCACCGAGATCTTGTCATTTAACATCTTTAGACTTTTTTCTTTGGGGCCACGTGAAATATAATGTCTATGCCAATGCTACTTTATTTATTTCGCTTAGTTCAAGTTGGCTAGGCAATAATAATAACAAAAAATAATAATAATAATAATAAAATAAATAATAATAATAAATAATAATAATAATAATCATAAAAATAAAAACGATTCAAGACCTTAAAAATGGAATTCGTGAATTTATTGAATCTGTTATTCATCTATCTTTCGAAGATAAATAATCGAATAAAAAAGGTTCTTGTAGAACATAGAATTTTCAAAATTCTTTTTTTTTTTGTATGAAATATTGACAGCAAAGAAGTCAGAAACTTTATTGATATGATTGGGCAAATAGTACAAAATGACTCTCAGAGATTTTAAAGTCAATCTAGACAAAACGTGCGTGCTACATCCAGTTCCAGGGTTCAGTAGTAAAATTTCGGAGCAAGCTTGTAAAAAAAACGGAGTAAATCGAAAATTTCCGAAATAGATTTAAAAACGAAAGAAAAACTTTTTTATTATTATTGTGGTAAGGTAGTGAAAAGAAAAAAGCCAACAAACAAAAAAGAAATGGTTTTATTATATACCAATGCCTATCCTATCACTGTGATCATGTATGTCTTATTATGAGGATCTGATCCAGATCAGATTATGTGTATAATAAAATGCAGCTTATGTTTGAATTTTTCAGTGTGGAAAAAGAGAAGTAGATCTTAAAAAAGTGGAGTAGATTTACCTAAAATTGGAGTAAATTTACTTCGATTGGAGTAAGATTCTAACGCTGCGGTGGGTACATCACATTTGTTTGCAACAGACTTGACTTTGCATTTTATTGTTCTTCATATAACGGGTGGGTAAATTTTAAGGGCCGATGTTGAATGTGAAGCACACATAAATGTCAAGTTTTTTTCTGCATTTCATTTGACATTTCTCAATTTCAGACTAACTCAATGTGAACCATGGAAAGATACACAATCGTGCAACGCGTTAAAGTTATTCAGGCTTATTATATAAGCGTTCAAATCAAAAAGGCATATCGTGCACTTCGTGATTTTTTCGGTCAATTTAATCGTCCAAATGTGCGTACAATCGGAAAAATCGTGCAAAAATTTGAGCAAACCGGGTCTTTAGGAGATGTGAAAACACCGCAGTGCATGCTCGTACAGCTCGTACTGCAGAAAATATTGCTGCTGTTCGCGATAGTGTGCCTGAAGAGCAGTCCACCTCAACTTGTCGTCGTGCCCAACAATTGCACCTCTCACGCTCGTCGTTGATGAACATTATGCATAAAGACTTGCATTTACACGCTTACAAGGTGCAATTTACTCAAGCACTAAAGCCTCTTGACCATTTCAAGCGTCGTCAATGGTCAGAATGGTGGCAAGAAATGGCAACAGTGGATGATCAATTTTCGAAGAAAATCATATTCAGTGATGAGGCACATTTTCACCTCAGTGGATTCGTCAATAAGCAGAATTGCCGCATTTGGGCGAATGATAATCCAAGAGTGATTGTCGAAAAACCAATGCACCCACAAAGAGTGACTGTTTGCGGTTTATGGGCTGGCGGCATCATCGGGCCGTATTTTTTCCAAAATGAGGCCGGTCAGGCAGTTACTGTGAATGGTGTTCGCTATCGTGAGATGATAACGAACTTTTATGGCCCGAATTGGAAGATATGGATGTGGACGATATGTGGTTTCAACAGGACGGAGCCACTTGCCACACAGCTAACGAAACAATGGCTCTTTTGTGCGACAAATTCAATGGCCGTGTTATGTCACGTGGTGGCGATGTCAATTGGCCACCAAGATCATGTGATTTGACACCGTTGGACTTCTTTCTTTGGGATAATTTGAAAGAAAAGGTGTACGTCGATAAGCCAGCAACAATTCAAGAACTAAAGGATGAGATAATTCGTCACATTAACGGCATAGAACCTCAATTATGCCTTATGGAGGTGTGCCGCCGAGGTCGCGGCGGCCATTGGACCGATATTTTGTTCCATACATAATTGAACCATACCAATATTATCATAATAAAAAGAAATGACAATAATTTCGCAAATAATTTGTGTTTTATTCAAAATCAACATTGGCCCTTAAAATTTAACCACGCTTTAATATGAAGCAATTTTGTTGTATTCCTCTTCCTAAGAAAATTGAATTTTTTGAAATTATTTTTAAATTTTTCAAATTTTTAAATTTTTCCGTTTTTTTTTTTTTTAATTTTTTTTTAAGAATAAAAAAACTCTAGGTATACCTGCATTACCTACAATATATTTTTTTTAGCATTTTTAAATAATTATTTATAATAGCTCCAAGGATTTTTATATACAAAATCAGATAATTTAAGTAGGTAAATTTTACCTTTTGGTAAACAAAATTGTCCAAAAAATGGTTATTAATTGCACTTATTATAGAACCATTTTTCATCATACCAAATTTTGCAAAGGAAATATTTTTGTGATTTAAAAAAAAAAAAAGTTTAATTTTTTTCTTGAAATCTCAATATAGGTACGTATTTCGAAAACGAATGAATTGATTTTATTATCGATATATTAAAAATTGTTAGATTTTTATTTTCAACATTAGTTATTATTTAATTAACTTCACACTAATAAATTCTAAAACTTTTTAGATGGATTTTTAAAAAAAATTTTCTTATAAATTAAGATTTGTTATTTAAATCAGATGTTGTATATCGTGTTGGTGTCAAAAGAATTTCAGAAGTTATTTAATCAATCAAAAATAGGTGTGGCAGTGGGCGTCAAATTTTAAAATTATATAATAAATGACCTCAAAAATATCACCGAATGTAGAAGACCAGGTTCAATGAAATTTATAAATTTTAACTTTTCTTATTTTAACTATTGGCCCCTTATTATGTACATCTATCTCCATTATTTAATTCAAACATATAGTCCAGCTCTGACTATAGCGGGAGATCGTATATCATTCATTCAATGCAATGACACGGGCTTGTATCTAATGTTTCCTAAAATTTAGTACACGAAGTCCGTTACTCAATTTGATGGTTTTTTTTGTTGTTGTTATTTTTTGAGTAATAATGCCCATCGTCGTGTCACTGTCAGGTGGTGATAAAATGGCCGTAGCGTATAATTTTCTTCCGGTTTGTAAATTCACTGGGTGTGTGTTCGTGTGGCTGGCACGAGGAGGAACCGTGGTGAGAAAAAGAAGGACACCATAGGGGAGGAATAATACAAAAAAAAAACTTGAAAAAGTTTTTTTTTTTTTTTTTGGTTGGGACTTGGAACTAAATCCTTTGGGTGTTCCCGGGGCTGGTATAGGTGTAGTGGTTTTGTTGTTAGTTCCGCTTGAAATTTAACTGCCCGGACTTTATTATTGAAATAACGAAACCAGAAGTTAACCATTATGATATATATTTTTTTATAAATGTAATAAGAACAGGAAGAAACAAAGCAAAAAATTGAAGTTGGGGGGTGATGGGGTGAGGTGGGCTAACATAACATAAAACATATTTTAAAAAAAAGAAACAAATGCTTTAACAGTAAATGAGGTATGGGGTGGCAGGCTTTTTATTATTCCACAGTTATATACGCGCGGTCATTTTTCTCTTGCGCTTGTATGCTGATGAAATCCGAAAAAGTTTCTATATCCATTTCATATATACCTATTTTTTTCTTTTTGTGTGTTGTTTTTTCTTTTTATTGTATTTAATTTTTTATTCTGAATATGTTTTCATTTTATTTTTGTTTTTTTTTTTTTTTAAGGAATTTATAATTTTGTAGAAAATAAATAATTTTTTTTTGTATTTTCTTTCTTTTGACATATTTTCTCGATTGTTTCGATTTTTAAATTTATTTCCAACTGTGAGTTATGAAAGCGTAATTTTTTTTTCTTCTCTTGTTTGATACCTACTTCATTAAAGGTGTGTGGCATAATAATAATACAAAAAAAAAAAACAAGACTGACAGACAAAGTTTTTCAATAGGATTAAAAGATATAATTTTTGGAAAAATTCTTGTATAAGCTTACGCTTGTCGTATTATTCTGCGAAAAGCTTTATTATCTGTGATAATAAAAAAAAATATTCCTGTCATTGTTCTTTATTAATTAAATTTTTTTAAATTATAGAACTTTTTTTATTCTTTTTATTTGCATTAATATTGTATCAATTATTTAAGTAGGGGATTTTATTTTTAATTTATTGATGAAATATAAAATCAACGGAATGATGAAGCAGTTAAAAAAAAAACCATATGAATTTTATTTTATAAGATTTGGGTGATGAAAAGGATAAACATTTTAATTTGTTTTTTTTATTAATTAAAGTGCATTGAAAAGATTAAAAAATAAATATGTACAAAATTAAAAAATAAAAAGTATTAAAATATCAACCTCTTTATAAGAATATATGACAACATACCTACATTTTAAAATTAATGAATTATGTTTGATTAACGAAAATACTTAGTGGAATTTTTTGGACAAATCAGAAAGAATTTTTGTAAAATTAAAATGGAGCACTCGTTAAAATAAATAATATTCGAAATTTTGATCAAAGTTACTTGTCTGGTAATATTCAGGAAAATTGGAGGAAATAAGAAATTCGTCCTCATAATTGGTATTCAAAGTCTATAGCTTAGCATTGAAGAGTTCTGATAATGGTTTATTAATACAATGATATTATTATAGGTAGAATGTTAAAAAAATAAATATTAGGAATTCTAGTCTTGTTGGATATAGTTCACACTTCATATTCGTCATGAAATCTATGTAAGATGAACTTAACAAAAATTACTTATTGACAAGGCCCTCACTAATCAACTGATGAGTCCAAGTGAGATCGCCGCCGCGCCGCCGGGAAGAAACCCCAAATTTTTGTCGAATAAAGGCAATTAAGAGCTATTTTGAATTAATAATTCAACAAGTCCAATTTAAATATTGCTAAGTCTTCTACTTGGCTGATGTATTTAAGTAGTATTTAGAATTTGTATTATTAAAAAAATCTTTATATTAAAAATAAGGTCAATTTCTTTAATTTTTTAATTTATAAATAAAAACTTCAACATTTTGGGATTACAGTATTATTTAAACAAATAAGAAATAGGTGTTTGCAAAATTGGAACAAAAGAATGGACGATTGGGTGTTATTTATTAAAAAGAAATAAATTAGCTAATTAATTATCTGATGCCACCTACCATGCGTCGAATTTAACGATTAAACTAAAACAATTTAATTCTTTAAAATCAATATAATTACAAATAAATTAATTTAAAAATTTATATATTTTTTTAACCAAAGCGATGGAAAGCATGACCATCTGATTCCTTTGAAAAATCTCAATTTATAAGAAAAATAATTTTTGAAATCGTTGTAGCTTATTTATTTTAAATTAATTTTTTATATATAAAACTTTTTAAACATTTAAAAAAAATGATACTTAATTTTTTAGTATTTATTATTGCACATTAAAGCCAGTTTGTGCGACCAGTCGTGCATTTTATATTTTACATAGGAAGATGATTTTTTTTTAAATTAATTTTTTAATTTAAGTACATATCTCAATTTATTAGAAATTAATTTTAAAATAGTTGGACCGCCATTTTTAAGCCTTTATTAATGTGGAGTTAAAAAAATAATTAAAAAAAAAAATCATTTACTCATTTTCGAAGTATCGAATTTTCTAAAAATAATTTTCAAAACTTTTTTTTTTAAATCAAAAGTAGTTTTTTTTTTTGAAAATTTTGACATGCAATAATATTCAAACCTTTTAGAAACTCTTTTGTAAAAAATTTCATTAAAATCGGTTAAACAGATAATGAGATACCTAGTCGAAAACCAAAAAAAAAATTGTTCTATGCCATTTTTTTAATCGATAGATAAAATTTTTTTTCTAATAATATGGTAGATCTTACTCATACTAGCTCACATACAAATTTTAATCAAAATCATAGGAGCCGTTTTTGAGAAACATGAGATTTTCCTTAACGGTTCTTAAACACTTGTATGGGAGGTAACCTTATTTTTGATCATAGGAATAATTTTCATTTAAAATCTGCTAAATAATGCTAAAAAACTACTAAATGCTCAGTTTAATAAAAATCGACCAAGTCTTCTTCGAATAATTCAGTTCTCAAAAAAAAAAAAATATTTTTAAACTTTTTTTAAATATAAAAAAAAAATTGAAAATTTTACTATACAGTACCTTTAAAACACTTTGAAACATTCTCTAAAAAAATTGGCCAAAATCAGTAGAGCCGTTTTTAAGAAAATCTAAAATATATATGGGTACCATTTAAAACCATTTTTCCTAAAAATGTTTCTATAAAATGGCAGCCTTTTTGTTAAAAATACTTAATTTAATTTAATTTTTGAGAAAAATTAGATTTTCATAAATTAGAAAAAAATTAATACCGTAGGTGCCGTTATTTTTGGTCCTAAGAAAAATGAAAAAAACGTGTCGGGGGAGAGTGTCCAAAAAACGCTAAATACCAAGATTAAAGAAAATCGATCTAATCCATTTAGGTTGCAGTCGAAAGGACATGCAGACAGACAAACAGACAGAATTGCAAGACCCACCTATCCATCTACCATTCTACCTTTGGGATAGAAAACAAGTACATATATATGTACTATTTCTCTCGATGACCTATTGCGCTTCCGAACCCTTACATTACTTTTCAAAATAATCCATACACAGCCACCCTGCAGTCTCTTCAACAGGATACAATTTGACTCCTCCAACAGATCCCAACAACTCAGACATCCTTCACATTCACGTCTTGCTTCGGAGCGGCAATTCTTCGTCAATGCCATACGACTGTGGAACTCCTTACCAAGGCACATATGGCGCAGTTTCGTAGAGAGCTACTATTTTATTTTCGAAATTAGTACTATTTTCCTTTAATTTAGAAAAAACAGCAATTAGTGAATCTTTCACTCTTTCTTTTTTTTTTTCTAATGGAGATGTTATGTTATTTTCTTTTTTCAATACACAATACCAATAACAATACCAATACTAATTTGCCGATTTCCTACGCCTACCATCATCCACCAGCGGGAGAATCCTGTTAATTTATCAAAAAAACAATCGATGGTTGCTTGATTTGTGATGGTCGAATCTTCAAGGTTAGAATTTATTTTTTTACTTTCAGACATTATGTATGTACTGTATCTACATATAAAAATTCATGGTACTTTTTACGAAATACTTAAGACGTCAAAACAAAGTCTTTCAACAAAACGCAGAATTTTTTCAAAGTTTGTTCATTATTCTGGGCTACTCTATTTTTTTGAAAATATTTTGATGATGAGCTTTTGCATCTGGATCCCGTTAATATTTTGACATTCTGAACTGCCTCATATTTTTTCTTCAACATTTTCTGTTGTTTAAGTTTTTGATGTTTTTTTTTCGAGATCGTTATCATTATTTTTGTTTTGGATTATTACTCAACTTCAGGGTTCGTTGTCCTTTAAACTGGGAACATTTTGTATGATTGTCTCGGAAGACATTTTTAAAGCCTAGATAACAGTTTTTGACGTAATGTCAAGTAGAATTGTTAAGACATTGTTAAGACAATAATGCGTTACTATACGTTGATGTACTTATATTGGATACGTTCCTCCGCTCAAACTAACTCAAACTAAATCGAAATATCGAGCTGAGTTCGGGTTGAAATTTGATTGACAGTTTGAACTCGTCGCGTTCTGTGCTGCAAAACCAGCATTTAAATATTTAATTTGATGTTTACACATTTTAACCGTGAGTCCCGGCATTTAAACTTTTTTTTTTGTAGGTAGGAACAAATTTATAGCGATTATATCGTTAACATAATAATGAACAAAATTTCAATAGCGTATTCCAAGAGAAAAGTTGAAAGTTAATATTAAATTCTTTATTATAATTTTAATTTTTGATATTGTGTCAGATGCATAAAATCATTTTATAACTTTAAAAAGGAGTAAATGGATTTATACATATATTATATACATTTTGTATAGTTCGATAAAATACAATATACGAGTATGGAGTCAGTAGTTGGATATGTTTCGTATGAATTCTTTGCACAAATCAATTCCAGTCACTTAATACCGCAATAATTATTAATTTGTAATTTGACACATTGTCATGTTATACTGCTGTGTTTAAACGCAACAATGAATTTAACGTGACGTTGAAGGGAAACTTTATAATACAACGGGGGTGATGGAAGGCAGCGTGACGGCAGCGTAGAATAAGCCTTTATGTTGCATATACATTGAAATAAAAATATATGTAGATGTAAAATAAATAACAATTAATTTACAGCCCTACTCTAGGAAACCTCACTCACTAATCCTAGCAAGTCACAATAACCAAACAAGGTTAGGCAAAATTGATTTTGTAATAGGTTTTCATATTCTGATAGCAACGTTACAACTTGTGAGCCTCACAAGAACTTACAAGTTTGACATTTCAAAATTAACAGAAATTCAGAACTTTACAATCAAATTAAAAAATTCACCTTGCTGTGGTGAGTCTTTTGTGAGGTTTCTTTTGAGAATTGTGGGAGAATACCGAAGATTTTATCGAAACATCCAGAATACGAAAACCTCACAAAATCAAAATTCCAAATAGGGCTTCTGACAAATTTTGATCACTTGAAAATGTTGTATTTTTTATTAAATTTTTAACCCTATAAATAAAAAATTGACAATTAAAAATGTGCTAACTTGTTTGTACAAATTCTAAATTTTAAGGCAGTAATTTTGTATTTTATAAGAAACTGCAAAATTAGCGACCTATTGCGGACCATATGATTTCAAAATTGTGGGAGTAATTTTTTTTTTTTTTTCAATTGTAATTCAATTATATTTGTGATAGTCAGTATTTTTTTTTTTTTGTTAAAAAAGTCAACAAATATACATTTTTTTCATTTGATGTTATTTTTTAGGATATTTTTAAAGATAATGTTGATCATCGACTGAGTTTTTACTGATTTAAAAAAAGCAATCGACATCGAATCAAATATTTAATTTTCTTAAAATGGATTTCGTCTAAATTAGAAAATAATAATGGTTGCCAATTTTTATTGGTAATTCTTTAGGCAGCGCAGTAAAATTGTACACACTAAACAACAACAAAGGAATAATGTCGATAACTTAGTCAGTAAAAATAGTGAATATAATAGTTAAGATAAAATTTTTGAGTGTCTGGAATAGTTTGAATATCAATAGGATTGCAGAAAAATATTTTTTTTTATTGAAGGTTGGCATTTACGGATGCGTTCGTTGATATTTTTAATGTTTATGCTTTGCTTTCATTAGAACCAAAATGTATTAAATTGGAAAATTAAGCTTTGGTTTGACGGTCAACTTAAATAAATCAATAGGGATGACTCCTTTACGTCACAAAAAATCATCAGTATATTCAATAGGCGTGTTTTTTGTGTTCTATACAATATTCCACCACGAACTCTATTATTTTTAAATTGTGCAAATTACCAAATATTGTTCAAATAAATTAGTGACCATGTGACCAATTGAAATTTCATTTCTTTTTTTAACAGATTTTCTTTATTTTTTTATAATTTTTTTTTGTCCTAAACCTTCTACCCTTATTTCTCTTTAATTAAAAAAAAAATTGAGAAAATCGGTCAACCGGTTTGGCTGGTTAGCGAACGTACACAAAACTAAACTTTAATTTATATAATATAGATAGTACAATAATGAATTCCCAAAAAAAAACATCGGCAACACCGTGGTTTTTATATTTTACATTTGGTACTATTGAACACCTGTCAGAATAATTTGAAAATTAAAAAAATCTATCCACAGTAAGATTCTAATTAAGATTTTATCGGCTGTACTCCTACTGGCGATGTTGTATTTGTAATGCATGTAAAATCGTACTATACAAGGGCTAGCTTTTCCAATAAAATACGCCTAATGTTGTTCCTAGATGCGTTGAGATACAATCTGTGTAAATGCATGTAAATGCTTCTGAATTCGGTTCCTAAACTAAAATCTAGATGCATATCGAAAATGTTATTTGCACTTTCTGGTGACAGTTCACATTAAAAATGTACTGATGAATAAAAGCAAGATGCAGTTCGTTTTCTATTTCTGTCAAGTAAGAGTGATATTTACTATCGCAGGTTGGTTACGATGTAAATGGAAAATCCAACAAAATTGATTTTTTTATATTTCGCATCAGAAATGAAGCATATTGTGGTTTCGTTTGGAACAAAATACTTTATACCCGTTAAAAGTCCGTCCTCTATCAGGCAAGTAAAATTATCAAATTCCTATAAACAATGGTTATGTTGATGTTCTTCTTCTATTTAATGTCAAAATTTGAATGTGAAATGTAAGAAATAGTTTAAGCAAAAGCGAAGCTTCGTCCAGGAATGACCAAAATGTCATTCCCACAGATAATACTTATGACACATTTAGACGACTGACAAGTTTTCACAACTTTTTCGAGAACAATTTAGCACCGTGCTGTCTTGCACTTCGCACATATGCATGGAATTTACAGTTTGGACTGAAAAAATGTTAAAAAATTAGAAATAAATTGATTCAAAAAAATTTCTGTAATTGATTTGACACTAAGTTATTTCCTACACAAATCTCAATTTATGAAAAACTATTTTCTTTTAATTGTTTGAGCGGTTTTTTAAAAAAATGATTTTTTGTATAAACAATTTTTTAAATATTTTTAAGAAAAAAAATTGGTTCGCCAATTATGCGGAGTTTAAAAAATAATTTTGAAAAAAAAACCATTACCCATTTTCGAAATATCGAATTTTCAAAAAAATAATTTTAAATTTTTTTTTTTTTTTTGAAATCCAAAATTTGATTTTTTGAAAAATTTGTGTAAAAAATTGCATTAAAATTGGTTCAACAGATAATGAGATAGTCGAAAACCCCAAAAACGGTTCTATAAGAGTTACCGTTTTCAAAATATAGATAAATTTTGTTTCCTAATAATATGGTAGATCGTTCTGATATTATTTCACACAATAATTTTAATCAAAATCGTAGGAGCTGTTTTTGAGAAAAATTAAATTGTCAGTGCCGGTTTTTAAATATTTGTATGGGAGGTACCATTATTTTTGCTTATAAGAGAAAATTTTATATAAAATCTGCCATAGATAATGTCAAAAAATACTAAGTTTAATAAAAATCAACCAAATCGTTTTCGAATTATTAAGTTCTAAAAAAAAAAATTTTGAAACTTTTTTAAAAATCCAAAAATAATTTTTTTGCAAAATTTTGGTACACATTATTAAAATTATTGTAAACATTCTTTATAAAAAAAAATTTATTAAAATCAGTTGAACCGTTTTTGAGAAAATCGAAAATCAAAAGAATTATTCTATGGGAGGTATCATTTAACCATTTTTCCGAAATTTTTCTTTATAAAATGGTAGCATTTTTACTGAATCGATCCACCCGTTTAGGCTACAGCCGAAAGGACAGACAAACAGAATTGCGAGACCCACTTTTTTCGACTTCGCTATCATAGTAATGTCAACTTTGGTCAAAATCTCGATTTCGATTTTTTTTTTTACGAATGCATAACTTGCCAGTACCTACATATGTATGTATGTATATACAATATACATGTATACCGCAAGTAAAAATAAATTTTGGTTTGACTCAATCAATACTCTTTTTGTTTGCCTCATCCAAATTATAAAATCTTACACAACTGAAGCATGATTTTTTAACCTATATTTAAAGATCTTAGCAATTAGAACCCAAGGTAAGATGTCTAAGCCAACGATTTTTGATTGTTTAACCCATCATCATAATATTACTGTACCTTCTATTTTGAGGAAAATCAAGAAAAACGACAAAAAATTTTTAATAAGAAAGATTTCATTAAGTTGGTAATTTTTGTTTACTTAAACAAAACAAGGACAAAAATATCAGCCTTCCGATTTTGGAACCACTTAATAGACCATGTTTTTCGAATTTTTCATTTCTAAGATGAATAATAAGGGATTATAATGACGAAGTATATATCCTTATTTTTAAGATACATAATTAAACCAGCAGCAACAAGTAACAAATAAAAAACCAGGTAGGTAGGTAGGTAGGTAGTAGGTACATGACTTTCTTTAGAAATATTTGCTAATAAACAATTTCTTTGAATAATTTGAATTGTTTTTCATTTCTTATAATTATTAAATTTTTTGCGAATTTTATATTGATTCTTCATAAAAAATAATAATATGATAACTCTTAATTCTCAAAAAGTATTTGCATACATTCAACAAAACAATTATGAATCAATAATAAATTCCCTTTCTACCACCAACGTCTGTATCACAATTAATTATTTCCTAGAACGAACCATTTATTAAAAATCTATAAAAAGCTACATATTTACATTTATTTAAACTTACACAATAATTTGTTTTTCATATAAATTGTTCATTTATTTGTTATTATCCTTCAGTATATGTATATGAACATTGTACAGTGTAAATGTTTGCATATGTAGGTAGATATCCTTAATTTTTGTTTTCAAGTGAAAAAGATGTCGTTCGTAGAAAAGTTTTATCGTCACTCAAAAACACAAGAAAAAAAAAAAAAAAAAAAAATAAAAATTGTTCACCAAAAATGTGTGTTTACAAAACAGCAACGCAAGGACGAGGACGCGACTGACGTTTTTCAATTTTCACTTTCAATTTTTTGTTTGACATTTCTCACATGTATTTATGTTTTTTTTTTTTTTTAATTTTAAAACTTTGCTACTAAGTTGTTTACAATTCAATTGTAAAAAGTGGATTTTTTTGTTTTTGCTCACTCACTACTCAACTGAACTGTGAGTACAATTTTCGCATAAATACACAAAAGGATTCAACCAACATCCTTGTTAACAATATTCAATCTTTTTTTTTTTATTTTTGTGTTTAATTTTTAAGACTTTTTTTATTAGCACGGAAGTTGGAACACGGCTTTCTCGTTAATTGAAAAACTTAACCTAAAAGCTTTATGTTTACATAGACTCTTTGGCATCACATCGGGGTGACCGACCATAGAAAATGCTGCGAATCTGGCCCAACACCGAGCACTTTAAGGAAATTTATTTTTTTTTTGTTTAGAAAATAGTGGGTAGGTGGTACCCAGATACCTAGGTATAGTCCTTGCTTACAGGAACTTTTTCACTTTGCGTTTATTTATTCCAGAACATGACTAGAGAGATGCACATGCACAATTATAATTGTATATGTTAAGAAGCACTTATCGCATCCATTATGCTACGTAATCACTGTCATTGTTCTCTACGAACATACCCGCCCAGACTTAACGTTATAAGAGGAAGTTTGACTTAATGAACTTCTATTTGCTTTGCTATTGAAAAGGATAACAAAAACAAAAAGGATCAAAAAAAAAAAAAAAAAAAGAATAAGGAAGACACAACTATAATGCTTTATCCTTTTATCCGGAAGGACTCACGATGGCACGAAGGAGTTTTGCTTTCTTTTTATTTTATTTTTTTTGTTTTGTTTTCTGTGCACTGATATACTACAGTTACGCAACGTTACGGAACTCTGGGTTAGTAGAACAAACGAACAACACGGCTTAAGATGACAAAAGGAATGAAAAACAGGAAACGTATAGGTATATCCTTTAATTTGGTTGTTATTATTTTACGTTCACGTTTCTTATTGAATTTTGCAAGGACATCATGCCAAAGTTTTTATTTGTTTTTTTGTTTTTGTAAAATTTGTATTTACAAAGCTTTTCCTTTGAAGTTGATTGAGTGCCGTACCGATTTTTATTTTTTATTTTTTTTTTCACTTGTTTATTGATCAAAAAGAAAACGTACCTATATAATTGACATCCGCGAAATACTAACTCACTTATCAGAGTTCCTGCCTCAAAGCAGGTGAAAACAAGGTCCTTTCTGGCACGAACCACCGATAACGACCGTTCGAACGTATACGTAGTGAGAAGAAAAAAAAAATCAACGATATATACCGAGTCCGAGAGTAGTGTGGCATGCGATACACAAGAAGACGATATTCACGTTCAAGGCGTTTTGAAGCTGATTCAATAATAATTACTTGTGTATTGCTAAAGGGAATTTTCCTGTGTCTTGTGAAATGTTCTTGTTGTAATCGTATATCTATATACATAGCTACTTCTTCCATCTCTGTTGTTCCATTTCTTTCCCCTCGATTTTCGCTGTAATCGTTCTCTCTCTAAAGCTTTACTTAGCTGTCAATGATTTTTATCAGCATTTCAGCCAGAAAGGGATTTTTTCGTTTTGCAAATAAAAGCTTCTCAAGAGCTTTATTTGTTAAACAGAATTTTTGACATTTTATTGACAGGCAAGGGTTTGACAGGATATTTAATTCTGCGCATGGGGAATTCTGACAAACTGGAGTATTCCAATGGGGAAGATAAAATGATAAAATCCCCCTTAAAAGCTCATTGTCCTTGAATAACGCTAGTTTAGTTGGTTGAGAAGGGAATTTCTGTTGCTGACACTGTCACTGAATGTGAGACAAAAAAAAAAAAAAAACAAAAAAACAAAAATGTCAAAATTATGTTTAACGGTTATGCATTTTTTTATGACAAAGAAATAAGCTGCAAGTAATGATGGGCTACTGACCCAACCTAATAATAATAAATATAGGTACCAATATAACAAACACAAATAAATAATAGAGAGGCAAAAAAAAAAACAACATTCATAAACAGGAAGGACAAAAAATTTATATTATGACTGCCGAAGGCGTTTATAAAGAGACACGTTAGGACTTTTGAGTATTTGAGATTGAGGAATGTGTATATATTTATTTATGAAGTGATATTTTGGTGGTGGATATTTTTGGGACTTTATTATATTTGTTTCTGGTTGATGGGGAGGATAATATGGTCGTTGTTGTGTGTGTTGATAAATAGAGGTCATTTTTTCTTTGGATAATGTTTACTTTATCAGCTCTATCATATGGGTGATTGATTGCTATGGGCGTTGGTTCATTGAGAGCAATTTAATTAAAATTTATTTGGAGTGAATTTGCAGGTTGTGAAGGAAAAAAATTTCATGGATGAGCCTAGGTTTGATAATCAATTTTAAATGGGACTTTTGTGTCTGCTTTTTTTTAAATTCTTTTAGTTTTAACTTTAGATAACTTGACGGTTAGAATTTAGAATATATCAAGTATATATTCCTAACTACCTAAATAATTTATACAATTTATGCGAGTTTTATTGAGAAATGGGTAGCTAGCCCAGTAAATTTTATTTATTTGTCGACTCTTAAGTTTTGATTCCTTGTTTACCGAAGGAAAATTGATTGCACAAGCTTAATACTAATTGAGCTATCGCGAAACCTAATTTATGTTGGTACGTAGGTACCTAGTTTTAATTGTAACAGACTGGATTTTTACTGACGGATGGGATGTATTTGTGTGACCCAACGAACACGTTGTTTCGACGGATTGGAAATTTCAGAAAAAAAAAAATTACATTTACATTACATGGCGTAATGATCAGCAAGTTCTAATGCTTCTTGTTGGTTTAAAAAACAACAGGCTTTCCCACAGGCCCCTGGTAGATCTCGGATTTGCAGGCACTACGACCCTGTAGGATCAGCAGGTAAAGAGTGTTTTTTTGTTTAGAGGTATAGAACTTTGGAATGTAATAAAACAAAGATGATTTTTTTTTGACATGAAATTTGCTTTATTCGAAAGATAATCTCCTGGTATTATAATTTAAATATGATTGCCACGGCTGGCCCAGACGTAGTCTAATCTGGAGGTCCAATTTTCGATGACTTTTTTTAACATTTGTGACCCTATATCGGCAATAACGCGGCGAATGTTGTCCTCCAAGTGGTCAATCGTTTCGGGCTTATCGGTGTGGACTAGCGATTTCACATATCCCCACAGAAAATAGTCAAGCGGCGGTGTTAAATCGCACGATCTTGGAGGCCAATTCACGGGTCCGTAACGTTAAACTATGCGGTTACCAAACGTTTCCTTCAATTAATCAATTGTGGCACGAGCTGTGTGACATGTTGCGCCGCGCCGTCTTGTTTAAACCACAGCTCCTGCACATCATGGTTGTTCAATTGATGAACGAAAAAGTCAGTAATGATGGCCTTATACCGGTCACCATTGACTGTAACGTTGTTGCCAGCATCGTTTTTTAAAGAAGTACGGACCAATAATTCCACCAACCCATAAAGCACACCAAACAGTCAGTTTTTGTGGATGTAACGGTGTCTCAGCATACACTTGAGGATTATCATCACTCCAAATATGGCAGTTTTGTTTATTGACGTATCCATTCAACCAAAAGTGAGCTTCATCGCTAAACAAAATTCGCTTATGAAAATCGGGATTAACGGCAATTATTTTCAAAACAAATTTGCGCAATTTGGAAGCGTTGTTCAGGCGTCAGTCTATTCATGTTGAAATGCCAAACCAAACTAAAAATAAATCACATGACAGCTGACAAAATGGCCGCCAGTTAAAATAGTGTTGCCAACTTAAAGTTATATACCTCTAAAAAAACACCCTTTACTTCGCCCCTGGTAGATATCGTAAACCAGACAATAGCACTGGTCGATCAAGCAACTACCAAAAATTAAGAAATCATTGAATTCACACCTGGGTTTTCATTGTTGGCAAGGGTTTAAAATCTTCTTGATCCATAGAGATCGTCCACTGCCGTCTGAAGTGGACTCACATAGCAGACCCCGGGGGTGGGGGAAGTCTAAGAATGAAATGGCTATATGACCGAAACGTCTTTACTCGACAGCAACGCAAGCAAAACTGTTCTATATAATATATAGAGTTTTAGTTTAGTATTGCTATTTTATATGAGCATGACCGAGAGGGTGGTTTCCATCCTAGGTCCTCTTGTGGTAATTTTTGTAAACACACATCAGTGTGAACTTTATTATAATGAAAGAAATTATCCAATGCATGCTGTGTTATTTAGGTGACGTCATGCGTTATCCTATACGTGCCGTTATGTTTGGTGACGCCATGACGCCACCCTGTCAAAGCAGTTATAAGAACATGTTGACAGACTGGCTCTTCAGCGAGTTTTTGGTTTAATTCTTCAGTGGAAAAACTGTGTTACCGGCACTAAGTATCTTTTTTATCGATTATTTTTATGACAACGTCAGTTTGATAATTTATAGCTTGACATTAAGAGTTCAACCCATATTTTGACGCATGGAGAGTGTAATGTATTCCGGATATCATTCGAAATCCTTAAAATAGAATTTTGGGATTTTTTTAGATTAATTTAGCCATGTTTAGGTTTCTCAGGCTCGCTGAGATCTCAGCAATGTCAGAAATCTGAACGTAATTCCTCATTGTGAGATTCCTCACTTTCGCCGTCAAAAAGCTGAGACTGATATTTTTTGGATTCGCTTGCTCAATTATTTTCTGTCGCAGTTTATTTGAAAAAAAAAAAGAGATGGAGAGTGCGTGACTTCTAGCCGACAGCTGAGAGAAGATCTCAGATACATTAACTGGCTTAATGAAATTTGACAGTTCTTTGAATGATAAAAAGGGCGCTTTTCTTTTTTAGTTCAGAGCAGAGCCTGCACTGTCAAAAAAAAATAGTATTTCTTTTTATTTTAGCTCAGATCATTCAGAGCTTCAATTTTGTGTTTATTTTTTCGCTATGAGCAGGTTCAGAGCATGTTCGAAGCGTGCTCTATGAGATCAGAATAAATTGATAGAGCAGACGGAGTTAAATAACTGAACACAAATTTGACAAGTGGAAAATAAAACAACAAAAGAGTAGAAATGGCGGACGAGAATAGAAAATAAAATTATTTAATAAATTTACTAATAATAACAAAATTATTGTTTTCAATTGTTACAGCTGGTGAAGCGCGTTTCTTTAAATAAATCTGAACTCTCAGAGCAGAGCACGCTCAGTTCAGAGATCGCTCAGAGTATGTTCGGAGTTTTCAGGTTCAGACCTAAAAAGAAAAGCGCCCAAAGAGAACTACTATATCTTGACGTATAAAGAGTATTTCGTTTCAAATGCTACCGCAAAGTATTCAAATTGATTTTTTACGAGGTAAAAATTAAATCGTAGTTATTGGAATATTCAGATACATATGTCAACTTCTTCACAATTTTACATGTTAACGTGCGTTGGTGATGGGCAATGCGAAAAATTATAATTTTTGTTCTTAATTTTGAAATAGTGTCTTTTTCCAAAATTTAAGCCAATTTCAATTTAAGTGGCCAATATGGCTGACTTAAGTGTGACTTATTCAGGTAAGTTTATAGTGAAAAATTGTGTCTTAGTCTTCAACATTCTCCAATTAAGTGCCATTTACATCGACGACTGTGAGCCCCAAATGTCTAAAATTTTTTGTGCAAACAAAGCTTTATTCAAATTGTATCCCCATTTTTTTTTTTAGTTTAATAAAGGGTTTTAAAAAATATAAAAATGCGAAGATATCCAAACAGACATAACATTAAAACTCACGTCAAGAGCACACTCTGTATCTGTTGAAACGATGATAATAATAATTTTGTTTGAAATGATATTCTGTCAATAAAGCATTTTGTCACCAAATTACGTGCAAATAAATCAATTTCCTTTTTTCAAGGCTTCCAAACAATACCTATACCAAGATGAGCAAAAAAAAAAAAATAATATCTACCGATTTTGATATGTGTACAAAATTACATTGGTCGGTCGGTCAAGTAGGCTCTGGCTATAGGCATCACATGAAATGAACAAGCCGTGTCCTGTCCATGTCCATGTCTATGTCCAGTCCATGTTCATATTATATAGCCATGATGCCAAAAACCAAATGCCTGATGTTCTTTCTTACATATCACAATCGCTTATTATGCACAAGTAAAAATATTCCCAAGGAAAGGAAAACGTTTCATGGACGTTCGAATAACAAGAAGGACGAATCATCTATCATCTCATCGGTATGGTAAGAAAAATGAATCATTTTGTGAATTATTTCCCCTTTTCATCTCTTCAACCTTATTATATACATACCTAACCTAACTTGCCAGTTGCCAAATGCCATAAGCAAAAAGAAACCTATTATCTAACGAAAGGGGGCTAAGGAGAGGTCTATTGTTTCTTGGGGAATATCATTTCGATGACACAAGTAAAATCTGTGTTTGCAGACATGCATAAAATGAATAACTGTATCTAAAGGAAAATAGAGGGTAGCGTTGGGTTTGGGTTTGGGTATGGGTCTGGTTCTCGGTCTGGGCCTTCCATGTCAAGAAATTTTTTTTTGTTAGATATGGTTTTTATGTTAATGATGTGTGGCATATTTTTCTGGCCATCCTTGTTCCCCCCAACCTTAATCCTTCGCCGTTGGTCGTCCTTGTCATGATTGCTTTTATTAAAATGTTGATCAAATAAATCCCGTATAAATGTGGTATATTTAGATATTCGTACATGAAGTGAAGAAGGTTGAAATATTATAGCTATACTATATGCTTCTGAGTATAACAGGGCATATATTATTTATTCCTATAAAAGAACATTTAAATATTTTTGGTCATATGTACATATAACTGTGAGAAGTAAGCAAAGTTTATGCAATGTAATTAACAAAATAAAGATCATTTGCAGAACATCTGGAGATTTAAACTTGTATTCTGGTGAACAGTAAATACACGAACAGTAAATTAATGAATATAGGCAGCAACCGCTCTAAACAGAGAAGGCGACTTTAAGTGACACATTCCCAGATTTAACTCATCAAATTCAATGGAAGTCGAAGTTAATTCTAGATCCAAATTGACTGAAAAATATTTTTCAGAAATTAACTAGGATTTAAATAGAAAAAAAATTACCATATTGCAAAAATATTGGTACTCCCAATTTAAAAATAAAATAAAATGCGCGACTGGGTCACACAAACTTGCTCTTATGTGCCATCACACGCAAAAGCTATTCCGCTCCAACTAACAATTTAAAAAAATTTGTTCTCATAAATTGAGATTTGTGTAAGAAATCACCTGGTGTACATTGCTTTGGTGTCAAATCGATTTCAAATATTTTTTTAATCAATTTATTTCTAATTTTATTGATTTTTTTTTAACATTTCTTGAGTTTAAACTGTAAATTCCATGTATATGTGCGAAGTGCAAGACAGCACGGTGTTATATTGTTCATATTTATATCCTCACATAATACTTCCTAAAAATAGGCTATATTTTTGGCACGTGGCATAAAAGATGATTTATAAGATGAAAAGTTTTTAAAATTATTAACAGCCGTATCTATCAGATTTTCTTAAAACGTCTCTTAGATGTCATTTAGTTAAGTGCGCTTAAATATTTTCAATTGCCTTTGAATGACGTCACTTAAATTCTTATCTACATATGTATAATCGGTTTCGCATTGATACTTAACTAAACAACTATTTTGTCACGTAACGTTAACGAATCTATAAATTGCATACTTTTAGGCTGTTTTTTTTGACAGCTTCAAAAAAAATGTGAACATAAAACGTGCTCATTACCAAATAAGAGGAAAAGAGAAGCAACTGGATGTATAGTCCAAAGCAAAAGATAGAAATCCTACTTCATTTTGCTTTAATGATGTATTTTTTTCGTAAATTTCTTTTGTTTAATTGTGAACCTTTTGATATTAATATCTAAAAAACAAACTCAAAAATGTATTATACAAGTCAATTTATTTAATACAATCACAAATACTTTTTACATTGCCCACTTTAATTAAAACAAAAAATTGAAAATTTTGTCTACATACATTATGTTCATATGTATGTACATATTTCTCTAATAAATAAACAAAAATAATTCTTCCCAAATGTCAAAATATATACAGTGTATCAAAGTAAAACTCGTATTTTGTATTTTGCTAATAACTTTTCCTGTTGCTAACCAAAATTAAAGCAATGATTTTTATTTTTTGTAACACATCTATGTTATCCGGAAATAGTTCAGTTTAAATAAAAAAAAAACAAATGCAACATAGTTTAACTAAAGAACTTAAAAATTCACCTCAAAGTTAAACTAAACATTAAAGTTAAAAAATAGACAAAAAACAAAAAAAATAATATTTTGTTGGAAGACCCTTATTGTCCTTAACAGCCTTTAACCTGTTTGGCAAAGATCTGACCAATTTTTCGCAGTAAGAGGGTGGTATTTTGGTCCATTCTTCCAGCAGTACCTTTCTGAGGTCATTTTTATTGGAAATATGATGCAGTATTACCCGGTCTTCCAAATAACTCCACAAATTTTCAATGACGTTAATGTCTGGTGATTGTGTAGGCGTCTCAATTACTTTTGGATGCTTTGTACGAGTTTTATTTTGATACACTATATAAGAGGGCTTTAAATAACCTTTAGTATAGCGAAAAGTCCTGGTAGCTAGCGCTATATTTAAATTATTGTTAATGTAATTTATTTATGTTTCCAATAAAGTTTTAATAATAATAAAAATAACCTTTAAACGCGGTGGATGGCTTTTAATTTATAAGAGGCCTTTAATTAATTTAGTGGGGGCTTAACCCCCATTTATTCCGCTTAATTCAAGCTACAAGTATAACTTAAAAAACTAACTTAAATCTAAACTTATAACTATGAGTGGGGATGGGTCAAAAGGATTTTGAGGTTGTAGGTGCTGATGTTGAAATCAAATGAATTTGGATTCAAAGTGACCAACCGAAGCATACGGGTCAGAGGTTCATTAAGGCCATAGGAGGTGTGGTGTTTTGGTAAATAGAAGAGGCGAGGGTTTCTTAGATTACGGGTGTTAGTGTTGAAAGAAATCGAGTTATAGAGAGAGGAGCAGTCAACTGAACCAGAGACAAGCCGATGTATGAAAAGTATGTCAGCAATTTCTCTACGTTCCTGTAATGAGTTGAGGTTTAACAGTTGGAGGCGGTCACGATAAGGGGGTAAGATCAAAGGATTTTCCCAGGGAAGGTATTGAAGTGCAAAACGAAGAAATCTTCGTTGGATGTTTTCAATTCTTGATATATGTATATCTTGATATGGAGACCAAACTTGAGACGTATATTCAAGTAGAGGTCGGACAAACGTCATGTAAAGCGATCGGGTCACGTAAGGGTTAGAAAATTCTTTAGACCATCTTTTAACGAAACCCAAAGCTGAGTTGGCCTTATGAATTATTTCATCAATATGAAGTAGAAATTTAAGTTCACGGTCACATAACAGACCAAGATCCCTTATGTTTTCTACTATCTGTATGGGGTGATTATGAAGATAGTAAAGACGGGGAGTTGTTTTAATGCGTTTACGTGAAAAGGTCATTGTCTGGCACTTGCTAATGTTGAGCTCTAAGCAATTTTTGGTACACCAGGTTGAGAAATTGTCGAGATCTGTTTGGAGGAGGGATATGTCTTCATGTGCTGCAATGATTTTGAAAAATTTCGTATCGTCAGCGTAAAGAGATATTTGACAGTGTTTAATGACCATGTCAATGTCGTTAATTGTAAGGATAAAGAGGAGAGGGCCTAAATGACTACCTTGGGGGACACCAGAAGTGGCTAAAAAAGGATTTGAACATGCGGATCTAAACCGGACATAATATTCACGATTCTCAAGGTAAGAAGTAATCCATTTCAGGAAAAGGGGTTCAAAACCTAAAGAGGAGAGTTTAAAGACTATAAGATTATGAGAAATTTTGTCAAACGCTTTGCTGAAGTCAGTGGAGATCATATCAACTTCATTTCCGTTTTCTAAGGCTCTTAGAGTGAATGAAACGAATTCTACAAGGTTTGTGGTGGTAGATCTGTTTTTTAAGAAACCGTGCTGTGCTGGGGTAATAAGGGACCTGCAACGAAAACTGAGGAATTCATATAAAATGCTTTCAAAAATTTTTGGGATATGAGAAAGTTTAGCAATTGGACGATAGTTTTTCACCTCACCTTTCGGCCCTTTCTTGTGAATTGGTGTTATGAAAGATGTTTTCCATATCTTAGGAAATGTTCCTTGAGATAAGGATAAATGAAAAATCTTTGATAGAGGAGTTGAAAGAGAAGAAGAACATTTTTTTAGGAAAATGGCAGGAAGACCATCAGGGCCAGGAGTGAACTCATCATTAAGTTGAGAAAATTTGTTTTCAATGGCCGATGGAGCAATGCAATCGGGTAAGAATGGACCCAGCGAAAAATTCGGTAAATACTCAAAATAGGTCCAATCTGGTTTAAAAGAATCCTTGGAGAATGAATCTTTAAAAAATGATGCAAAGTAATTAGCTATAGTTAGATTATCATTGGAAGTTTCATTATTGAAGGACAAAGAGGATGGATACCCATCTGACTTTCTTTTGTGATTAACGAACTGAAAGAAGGATTTGGGATCGTTAATAAGGTTAGATTGAGTTTTATGTAAATATTCTTGGTAGAGAAAACTGTACAGTTCGTTGAAATGAAGATAAGCACCAAGGTACTTAGAGTAGTCAGTTGCGCATTGAGAGCATAGGAAAATTTCCCACAGTTTGTTCCTTTGGTTACGCAGCGATCGAAGTCTTCGATTATACCAAGGCGGTGATGAAGGAGAAACTCTACGTCGGTAGGAAGGGACGTGCAACGAAATTGAGTAGTGTAGTTCATTGTAAAAAAGGTTAGTGGCTTCTTCAACAGACATATTTTCAAAATCAAATGAAACTCGGTTTATATAATCGTTAATTTGGGAGAATTGGGCTTTATGAAAATCATACAAAATAGGATGTGAAGTGGGTGTAACTTCTGGGTACGAGTTGAGGTAGAACGTTAGTAACAAGGGAGGGTGAAAATTATCCATAGCTGTAAGAATTTGGGGGCAGAGAGTGACTAATGAGTTATCTGGGTCGGTTGAGAAAATAAGGTCAAGTTGTCGGCTCATATTATTTAGAACGCCACTCACTTGACTGAGGCTTGAATCAGTTAAATGATCGACAAAAAGACATTCTTTTGCCGAGGAGGGATTACAAATGTAGTTTGATCCGTGGTCTGACACAGTCCATTTAAGGTGTGGAAGGTTGAAATCCCCACAAATTACAATTTCATCGAGGGGGTCGCATTGTTTTATTAAATGATCGATCGCGCGAACAGCAATTTCATATGTTTGTAGAGGTTGGGAAGGCAGTATGTAAAAACACATAAGATAAACAGACGTTTTAAGAAGTTTTATTTTAACTGAAACAAAATCAACTTCAGACGTACTTGAGATTGAAAAAAGGGACGAGTCCAATGTATTTTTTATCGCGATAAGGACTCCTCTGCAAGGAGAGCCAACGGTGGGCCGATCATCATCTCGATAGACATTGAAAGAAGAGGGAAACAACTCTTGGTTATTGATACTGGGGGTCAGGTTAGTTTCAGTCAAAGCGTAGACATCAAAAGGGAGGGAGTGTGATTGTCTTAAGACTGAGTTGGTTTTAGATCGAAGACCTCTTACATTTTGATAATAAATAGTTAGAGGGAGGTGTTTACGTGTTTGAGCGGAGTTTGGATTAGGAACGAAAAAAACGATTGTGATCATTTCTGTTGCGTTGCAGGTGGGATATTCGTTTAGACTGTAAGTATTGACGGAAAGTATCCAGATCATCCTTTACGTTTTGTGGTGGTAAGTTAAAACTGTCATGATATTTGATAAAAATTTTCATAAGCTTAGAAAATTCAGACGGCAGACCTTCCTGTTGGATGGAAACCAAAACGCTTGTTCTGGTTTTCCCTTCGTAGCAAACAGAATCTGACTTGTCGTGCAGAAATGCTAGGAAAATACGGACATTCTCATAAATCTTCTTGTCTCTAAGCCTAGAGAGAGCATAGCGACATTCAGTGGAATCTGCAGTTTGCTGGGTAAGTTTGACTACTGGTGGTAAAAGAGGATCAAAAGAGTTGTCTGAATTTTGTTGAGTAGTTGACTGAGTGGGGTTCAAAATATGGGAGCTTATGAAATTAGGATATTTAGCCCCTGTTCTTAAGTCGAAATTGGGGACAATTGGAGAGGGAGATCGAGACGGAGGTGGTGATGGGGTTGGAGTGTGTTTAAAAGATACTCGTTTTGTTTCTTTAGATGGTCCGGAAGCACTGTAAGAGGTTGATGGAACATTTAGGGAGGTTGCGGGAGGTTTAAAATCGGGGGCATTTACATTAAGTTTTTTAAAAATACTATTAGATAAATTGGGAAATACACCCATTTTGAAGGTCCAGTTGCGGTTAGGTTTTGGGGTGTAACTTGGTGAGGCGCTTGTTGTTGCAGGTCTTCTGGGCGTTTTAGTCTTCTGAGTGGAGCGAGATATATCGTAGGATGTGTTTTCTATCCATTTTGATATCTTCATATTTTGTATGATAATCTTTTTTCCAGGCCGGTGGAAAAGCCAATCATAGTTAATTGGTATCGACACCTTGAATTTTTTGGGGAGAAGTCGATGACATTCCACATCTGGGATGAAATAATACTTCATAAAAAACGATTGGACCCATGCGGAACTGGCATTTCTAGGGGTGTTGGTTAGGAAGAATGACGATTTATTGTTTTTTTTAGTTTATCAAGTCTTTGGTTCCATTCTTTCGTAGACCACGATGTACCAAATTTTGTAAACCGTGTTTCGGAAGGGGTGGTGCTAGGCGGTGGTTTATTTGAAGGTATAGCAGAGGTAGAGTTCGTAACAACGGAGTCAATAGCGTTCTCAGACGTAGCAGGGATTGGGTTCACGGTGGCAGAGTGAATAGCGGGAGGAGTTGCATCGGCGGACAGAATTTCATCCAAAATTGATAAATTGTTTTTTTTAGAAGAAGGTACGTTCGATATATCAATCACTTCATTAATAAGAGATTCTATTTTTCGCGAGTGTTCATTTAGTGATTGGATATCACTTTGCACACACGAAGACTTTTGTTCTTGGTCTCTTACTTCGTAAGCAATAGCTATAAGAGCGGAAGAAACTCGCGAAAGCATGTCGTTCATGTTTTTTATTTCATTTAGAATTTCAGGGGAGGAAGGGCATAAGCAAGACGATGAGCTTTGTAGGTGAAGATCAATATCGGATCGGATTTGGTTTAGATTGGCTACTAAGTTTTTGTTTATTTCTTTCGCGGAACTGCTTAAGGAATTAAGCTTACAGTCTATATCCGAGCGAAGCAGGTTAAAGTCATTAGAGGATACGGTCGCGTTGTCAGGAAGAGGGATATGGGATTTAAACGCACTAAATTGTTTTTCGATCGAACACATTTTAGACAAACATTGTGTAGCTGAATGTTGAGATTGAGAGTTAGATTCTTCAACACTTTTAAATAGGAGATCGAATTTTTTAGACAGGGATTGCATTTTTTCCAGATTCGTAGCGTTATCATTTAAAAGAGTTTCTCTAAGGCATTTTATTGCGAGCATTATATCAGAAATTGAAATAATTTTACATTCCTCGCAATAAAATACGAAATTGTTTTTATAGTCATTTAAGTACATACATGCACGTTTACTGAGGCCGACGCATAAAGGGTGTAGAGATTTACCACAAAGTCCACTACATTTTAAAAGATCCGCGTTAACATCAACGTTGACACAAATATCTTTGGCACACGACATATTTAAAAAGGTTATTGTAAAAAAACAAAAAAAAAAAAATGTGAATGTAGGCTGGCGAAAAAGAAGAAACAAAACAAAAAAAAAAAAAAGTAATTTTTGCAGACTAGCGGTTATAAATGCAACAGTCAAAATAAATGCATAAATAGTCAATATACACTTTAATTGGGGTCGCGGAAAAAAGAATTTGTGAGGTTCGAACTTGCGAATGGGTACACAAAACGGTATGGACGAAAATAAAAAAAATTAATAGACAAGGGAGCAATTTTAAAACACGTCCGATCAACTTGAAAGCTCTGCACTAGCCTTTTGTAACGTAACGTTGCTTAAATGTTAAAATTGATTATAGATACCGATTTCCCACTTAAGAGCTATTTAGAGGTATTTTAAAGTTAAGAAGGCTTTAAAACCACATGTGTGATCGCGAATTAGAACAAGTTCGTGCGACCCGGTCATGCATTTTATTTTTAGATTGATTGCGATTGTTACAATTTCTTCATATTATGTCGGTGACTCTTGAAAATAAGGAAACTTG
Source organism: Epistrophe eligans (assembly GCA_951394125.1). NCBI lineage: Eukaryota > Metazoa > Arthropoda > Insecta > Diptera > Syrphidae > Epistrophe > Epistrophe eligans. The sequence goes on from OX596029.1 coordinate 32,918,531, forward strand.
ATTGATCCACGCTTTTATTTATTAAGCTCTTATGACAAAAAAATGAATGGTCTGAATTAGCTGAGATGGTGACAACAATTATTGAAAAAAAAAAAAAAAATAAAGCAAAAATTCCGCAGCGCATAAATTTCTCTCATATGTAAAAGGAGAAGCTTGTTTTATTCCATTTCAACATTGACACTTTCTTATTGGAGAAAAAATTTATATAAAGGAAAAAATAATCGAAATCTTAGAACAAAAATATCAAATTATTTATGAGTATGCCCTTCCGACACAAGTGAATCCTATATAGATCCGCTACTGGACCACCAAAATAAACCGATGTAAAGAAAAATATTTTAGCACAATAACATGACTCTTAATTTATCTCTTTTTAGAGTGGTCGTGGATCTTAGATTTGATTTAACTAGATTCAGCATTAAAAAAATACTGCATGCTACCTAATTATCAAACTTTTTTTTAAACTTAATTATTATTGATCTGCAGCTTGTATACAAATAAAAGAGGTAGAAAAATTAATGCTCATCATTAATTCCCTTGTCATAATGAACCTCCCTCTATTAATATAATGCAGGATATCTATATCGACTGAGTGTGATAATTTTCTTGTTTCAGAAAGATATTATCTACCATATAAATCTGATTATGAACCAAGGGGATACCTTAATTTATATATTATGTATGTTGTGGTCTTATGATGGTATGTATTCTATTCTTTGACGCACTTAAGCTCTCAAGCTATCGATACAAGATGAAATTATGTTGTTAGTTAAGCATATTCAATATATCTATGTATAATATTCACCCTTCAACAATCTTTGTCGATATACAGGCATCAGAGAGTGTATGCCCTAGAAACTTATATTTCCATGTACTCAAGTCATTCAAAGAATACACCTCCTTCTCCATTTCTTCCTCCACATTTTCATCCTTTTTCCACACTCAATTGAAGAGGGTTCGCCCATAACACTTCATAATCATGCACTTTCACTTTATTTGTTTCCTTATGTTAGAACCTTCTGACACGCCTAACTTATAAACGTCAAAGTGTATTAGAAGAGTAGGTATTATATATAATACTTACCTATCTATAGATAGATACTGACTAACTTAACTTGTCTGTTCTCGCTATTTATACGGAATTAGCTATGCTATTGTTTTCCTTTTAAGGACACTTTCCATGTAGTACGAGTATAGGAAGGAACAAAAAAGAAAATCATCTTGGTGTTTACTATTTGAGTTGAGTTTGAAGGAAGAAAATCATAGTTAACCATCTTTATTTTCTTTTCGAGGGTCATCATGTTGGGGCTTTCTTTAAAAACTCTAATCCTACTCAAAAAAAGGATATTTTTATACATTCGCACGTACATAACAGCAATTTTGACTCTCAAGGCTATTTCAATGGGAAGGGTGTATTGAAATTGCTTGCAGAAGATTCAATAAACTCATCTAAGATGCAGGACCTTCATGTCATACTGCGTGTTGTATGCAACTAAAACTTATGTCATAATAACAACATCAATTTAACTAAAAACCACAGCTATCCTACATATACATAATATTGTGCAGCATACCCTTATATAGGTATATAATTTTAATATTTTTTTTTTTTTTTTTTTTAAGAAACAATTGAATACCGTTTTAGGTCTCAAAGGACGAAAAATGTTTGGCGTATAGGAATATAAGGAGTGAAATTGCATTGAGCGAAGAATTGATGCTTCTTTTTATGTATAATTGCTTTCTCCACGAAAAAGGATTTTAAAGTATCATCAGCAGAAAACAAAGAAAGCCAAAGTGAAGTAAAACGAAGTCATCAATCAGTTAGATGATGGAATAAAAAAAAAAAATTAAGTGTCTACGACAAGGACACGAATATGTGGGTCGATTGCGTCAAGTTTCATTGAACTCATTTTTTTTCTTCCTTTTCATTTCTTGAGAAGACATTTTGCATTTCCTTTGCCCTGAATTTAAAAAATTCAAAGGATCTCACTCGAAGAGGATTTTAAAATGAATCAAAAAATGTGTGATAAAAAAAATTATATGCTATCAGGAAATTGTTTTGATTCAAAGAGAATATAATTCTATATTGACAATTTGATTTCTTGTCATTTGTTGTGTATTAATCAATAATATCTCATTTTATTATTTTTTATTATTTCAGCGGGAAATGATGTGGCTAACATCTCTTCAATTGTGATTTCCTAAATAATCTACTTTTCTGCTATGATCAGAATTCTACCACCTCCAGGCTTTGGATAGTTAAATTTCCATATGTGAGTGAAAAAATAAATGCTGACTTCAATGCTGCTTTTTACAGAATAGACATATATCATGCGAGAAATATAACATTAGGTATGCGATAAAGAAATTTAACGAGGAATATATCATGCGAAAAATATATTATACGAAAAAAAATATCATGCAAGTAATATATCATTGGAGAAACACATCATGGGAGAAATAAAACTTGCGAGACAAATATCATGCGAGAAATTAATAATGCAAGAAAAATATCATAAGATAGATACATATGACTTGCAAGCAAAATATTATGCGAAAAATATATCATGCAAGAAATGTTTAATGCAAGAAGAAATATCATGCGACAAATATATCATTGGAGAAGCACATCGAGAGATATAACTTGGAAAAAAAAACCATGCGAGAAGTATATCATGCGAGAAATGTAGGTATGCAAGAAAAATATCATGCGAGAAATACCAATAAAATGCGAGAAATATAATAACGGGTGTTTTTTTTTTAGGTATAGAACTTTAAGCTGGCAACACTATTTTAACTGGCGGCCAGCTGTCAGCAGCTGTCAGCAGCTGTCAAGTGATTTATTTTTAGTTTGGTTTGGCACTTCAAGAATTGAAGCCACAGGATTACCTAGCAAGGCGTAGATTCGGTGAATGGGCCGTTAATCCCAATTTTCATAAGCGAATTTTGTTTAGCGATGAAGCTCACTTTTGGTTGAATGGATACGTCAATAAACAAAACTGCCGTATTTGAAGTGATGATAATCCTCAAGTGTATGCTGAGACACCGTTACATCCACAAAAACTGACTGTTTGGTGTGCTTTATGGGTTGGTGGAATAATTGGTCCGTACTTCTTTAAAAACGATGTTGGCCAGAACGTTACAGTCAATGGTGACTGCTATAGAGCCATGATTACTGACTTTTTCATTCATCAATTAAACAACCATAATGTGCAGGAGCTGTGGTTTCAACAAGACGGCGGCGGCGCAACATGTCACACAGCTCGTGCTACATTTGATTTATTGAAGGAAACGTTTGGTCTATGCGGTGACCAAACGTTACGGGCCCGTGAATTGGCCTCCAAGATCGTGCGATTTAACACCGCCGCTTGACTATTTTCTGTGGGGATATGTAAAGGCGCTAGTCCAGACCGATAAGCCCGAAACGATTGACCACTTGGAGGACAACATTCGCCGCGTTATTGCCGATATAGGGTCACAAATGTCAGAAAAAGTCATCGAAAATTGGACCTCCAGATTAGACTACGTCTGAGAAAGCCGTAGAAATCATATTTAAATTATAATGCCAGAAGATTATCTTTCGGATAAAGTAAATTTCGTGTCAATTTAAAAAAAATCATCTTTGTTTTATTCCATTTCAAAGTTATATAATATATACATATGTATGTACCTCTTAAAAAAACAACCTTTATATTATGCTAAAAAAATATCATTCGAGAAATACATCATGGCAGAACACTCTCTTCCCAGAAAGAGGTAAAGTCTCCCGTTTGAATATTTTGACACAAACAATTTTTAAAAACTTTTAAAGAATAAAAATAAAAAAAAGTAAATTGTAGCCTAAATGTCAATTATTATGCATTGCTTAGAAAAAAAAAAACATAATAATTTCGTTAATTTGATTTTAAGCAAAATTATGAATCTTGGGCGATTATGCGATACAAAGTTATGTACAATGTTTTCCCGTAAAATTCTTTTTAAATTTCATAAATTTTTGGTAGAGCTTCAACTACAGAAGCAAATATTTTATGCAGTTTTCTATTGTCAAATATTCGAAAACGTCACCTGCAATGCTCTTGCAAAAAAAAATATTTATTTCATACTTGACAATTTTTTGGACTTTTATGTCATAAAAGGATCAATTGACATAAAATTGATTTTGGTTTGACTTTTTAAAAAACCAAAAAAAAACTCCAGGGAAATTTCTTTCGCGATAGGGCTGATCGTATACTAACCGAAAGGGCCACTAACTGAATCGAAAATTTCTCCTTGGCTTTAAACAAACATAAGATCGATTTTGTGCAATTTATTTTCAAAACAACGGTATACATTTCAAAAAGCTATAAGTTTTAAATTAAAGCCAAATCTTATAATTTTTCTGGTGGAATTTTGGGAGCGGTGTCCTTGCAAATACTTTGGGCAACGAATTCAATCATTGTCCGGGTGGGTCTGCCAGCCATTCCTTCACGGATATACTCGAAACCTTTTCCATTGGAATTCATTACGTTAGTTGCATCCTACAATAAATATTTAAAAATAAATTTCTTATCAAACAATAAAAAAAAAAAAATAATCTTACAATATGCATCCATTGTCCACATGGCACGAACTGTCTCAAGAAAGCCGCCGCCTTGCATGGCTTTCCCCCAGTTCCACCTCCATAGTTCTGCACATCTGATGCAATACAAGACTCTGTTATCAAATTCGAGTAATAATTCCACAGCGGAAACCTCCAAACCCGATCGCCAGTATGGATACTGGCATTCTTCATTTGCTGCCACAGAATTTCCGAATTTGTGAACACCCCACAAGCTGACTCATCGAGTGTCTGACGCATCGCTCCCGATGTCGTTCCAATGTCAACAACACATTTCGGACAGAAGTTCTGAGCATAGTGCAAAGCATCTGCCAGAATGAGTACATCTTCATGATCGGTTCCTTCGATGCATATACTTTTGCCATTGCGGCACTTAACGACATCGCCTGGACGAAAGGCATTACAACCCATGACATTCTCACACAACGGTATCAGGGCACGGATATTGACAGGCAGACGAAGACTGGAAATTGCCTTACAAGTAGCAACGACAACAGCAGCTCCTGTCATGTCGCCTCGCATGATTTTCAGCTCACTTTTCTGCTTCAAGTTCAAGCCACCGCAATCGTAGGTGATACCTTGTCCTATGAGGACAATTGGTCTGTCATCCCTAGAACCACCATAATAACTTAGTTCTAAGAAAATAGGAGCTTCGCAAGAGGCCTTTCCCACAGCTAAGAAGGCATTCATTTCTTGGCTTTCCGCCCATCCTTCGACCTTCACCTCGACATTGACACCCGTCTTGCACAGGACCTTTATAACTTTCTCAGCAAAGGCAGTTGGAGTCAATAGATTCGATGGAGTCTCTTGGAGTTCTCTGCACAGATTTTGAGCAGCAGCTTTCTGAAGACCAATACGCCATCCCTCGATATCACAAATTTCATCCTTGTGCGTGTACAATTCAATACTTGGCTTCTCAAGGCGTTTTTTGGCGTCTTTGAGTTCTTGATAAGCCCAGACCCCAAGAGCTGCTCCCTCAGCTGCCGATTCTGCATGGCCACATGGCTCAACTTCAATGCGATCTGTATTGAGCGCACTTAATTCCATACAAGCTGCAGCTACTGATCTTCGGATAGCCTCTTTGCGTTCGTCAATCATTTCGAACGAATCGAAGCCCAAGCACTCATGTCCAAGTCCTACAACAGCCACTGCAGAATAATAGGGCACTTTATCTGATTCGACAGCAAACAGAATTCGTGCTTCACCTCTTTTTGGCATTGGACCAGACATCCGCAGTACCTCAAGGAGTCTTCCATCGGTTTTCAATGAATTGTAACGAAGTGCAGCTGGAGTCAATTGGCCAGCATCGTATCTATCATTCTCATCAGCATAGACTCCCAACACTAGACCTCTTGAAGGAGATTCTGCACAGATTTCAGTTTGGGACAAAGCCAGCAGATGGCTGATGGCTTGATTCGAATATCTCCTTGTTGTGTTAAAAAGCTTCCTTTCAAAGGGTAATCGCAACGACTTTCTTAGCACCCACAACATTATTTAAAAAAAAAGTGATTTTTAAAAGTTCTTTACTTAAAATTTTAGAATTAAGATTTCTTTAATAAATTTTTATTTATTTATCAACTGAGTCTTGAAGCTACAGACAAATAAATTTAATTTTAAATAATTCTTGAAACTTATTTTAAAAGTTTGCTCAGATTAATTAAATTAGTTGAGAGTTGAGTTTAGAGAGAACAAGTATTGAATTGAAATAATCTTTAAGAAAGGAATTATTCGTTGAGTTCAATTATTTTGAAAAACAAACTTTGAATCTTTCTTTGCGGTTAAATTAAGAAGCTTTGACAAAAAGAAAATGTTTTAATTTTTAAAGACCGAATTATTGAAAATGTGGATGGCTGTTTTTAATACTTCTTTGACTTCTACATAAGTAAATATATATTTAAAGACAAGGTAAGAGAACGCTCTCTGAGATTAAGTTAAGGAAATTTTCTGAGCTTGTTTTGTTTCATTTTGCCTGTAACATTAGAATAGCCTCACTTGGTTTTATTTCACATTGTAAAAGGTATAATTTTGTCAGAATAGAAAAAAGAAAGTGCTTGTGCGACTGTAAATAAAGTTTTCTTCCATATATTTCTGTCAGTTTTCATATATATATATTTTTTTTATATTCAAATTTAAAAATCTAAATATTAAAAATTTAAAATTTTAAAAAAAACTTTTCATATTTAATAAACTACCCCTAAAGAAGTTGGGAAAATCCAAAGAAACGTAGGGAAAATTATGAAATAACGTTTTTTATTTCCATAAAAGGAAAGCCTGATAAAACTCAAAAATCGTTTAAAATTCAGAGAATTCGTCAATAAAAATCTATTTACTTATGTTTAGTGTTTTTTTTTTCATTTTAAACGTTTAATGGTTAGACAAAATTCATTAACTGCTACAGAAATTACCAAAATACAGGCTTATCAGAAGCAGGGGTGACTAGATGTTTTCTATTTATAGGTTAGAAAATTGAACAAAGCCCCAAATGGGTAAGTAATTTTTTTTTAATCTATTACTTTATACGCAAAATATTACAAAAACCGTACCTTTTTAATTCCTTTATATCTATAAATGACGATCATAATACAATAAGCTTCCAATTCCAACGACTCTCTGAATAAAATAAGGCACGGATCTGGGTTAGAAGTTAGCCGTATGACCTTCAGTCGAGTTATCAGAAGTACACCACACCTAATGCACTTTTTACTGAAGAAAAAACCTCGGTTTAACAATGCTCGTAAAATATTACGGCTTAACTTAGCAAGATAACACATGCCTTTACATGCTGAAGGAAGCATTCAGCCAAACCATTGGCAAAAAATGATCTTTTTAGTTCAAAAAAGTTCAACTTTGACGGACCGAAAGAAAATTTGTGTTTGGATATCATTACTTTATTATATAAAGACGAAGCTATATTTTATGTCCCGCGTAAACTCAGAAAGTTTTAAATTGATTTACTTGAAACAAATTTTAAAATATTCTTTTTATTTATAAGATTGTTTAAGACTATTTTTTGTTTTTCTAATTTGTTTATTTAATCAGAATATTAATTTTGTTAAATTTTTGTCAACTTTTTCTTTGAGGTTGACACACATTTTCACTTATATGTCAAAACCTTTTGGATACTTTACAATAATAGAAATTGTTTCAAAAAGTCAATATTTTAAATGCAAATTTTAAGGTCTAAATCATTTCTTAATTACACCTACAAGCTGAGAAATATGTACTTAAACAAATTTTAAAATTACAATCGTTTGTATTTTTTTAATCTAGAAATTGGTTTTATGCGCAATCAAGGGGTCACTGCTTTATTCCACTTCATTATCATTCCGGTGTTTTTGCATTTTCTCTCTTATTTCTGAAGATAAAAAGAACAAACATTCAAGTTGAATCGATTTTGGATTTACTCTTCCTCCGAAATCTTTTTCCGTTTTTGCTAAACTTCTTGATTCTCTATTTTTTTATAACAAAGTAGCGCAGTAGATAAGTACGTATATTTGTTGTTTTTTTTTTTTCTTCTACATACCTACTGAAGAATTATGAGGGCAATACATTTTAAAGGGCAATCAAGTTAAAAAAAAAACTAACGGGAAATAGCAATCGAACATGGCATCGTTATGATGATAAAGAAAATAAAAAAAGGTTGTGTAAAGATTCTGTTCGTCTGTCGAACATGAACCTACCTAACAAAAAATAAAATATGTACAGGGGATTGATTTTTCTTAAAACGTAGGCATATAAACTTTTTTTTTAATAATATAATATACCTACCTACATAAATTAAGGGTATTTTGGGAAGCAACGCGAGCCCGGGTCTCCTAGTCTAATATAGTCGTGACGAATAAGTTATGGTATGGGGTGTTTTTCGTTTTTGAAAAATTATTATTAAATTTATATAGCTTCATTTTGATAAACATAAATGTAAAGTTTTTGATAAATATGTTAGTTATAATAACTATGGCTGAGTTCTATGTTATTTAACATGTTGGGGCAGTTTTTCATGAAACGGTCGGGGCACCTTTGAAAAGATTTAAAACTAGTTATTGAAAATTTTTTTTAATTTTTTCTTTGTAAGACAGATGGAATGTTAAGGGCATTAAAATAAAAGCTTCAAAGGGACTTTTTGCAAAAATTTTGTTTTAATCTCTTAATTTCTAAAAGTCTACTTTTTAACAAGTGATTTACACTTTAGATTTTATATCCTATTAAAGTTTTTTGTATATTCAGCTTCTACATAATTAATGTATTCATACAGTTTATTGTTTTCTTCAATAAATATTATGCTCTTATACTCACATTATTTACTGCTGAAAATAATTATAAATACTTCCGTTCAAAAGTGCCCCAGGTTAATTTAAACCTGCCCCACATGTGGGGTACCTTTGAACATAAGGACCTATTTTGTATATAAATAAAAATAAAATATCATTCTGTATTAAATTTAATTAAAAATGGGTTTAAATTAAACTTTAAATACATTTCTTGCTGTGTTCATTTCATTTCATTTCATTTCATTTCATTTCATTTCATTTCATTTCATTTCATTTCATTTCATTTCATTTCATTTCATTTCATTTCATTTCATTTACAAAAAGGATTTTTTTAGGGCCACAGAGGGCGTTAGCACTTCATTTGTGGAATATTCAGATGTTTCATCTGAAAGCTGATAATTTTTTAATACAAAATTAAGTTGGTTTCAGCATTGGTCAACAATGAGCGACTTTTTATAAATTTCTAAATCTTTTTCAAAATAATTTAATGGTATTAACATTAGCAACTTGTTGACAATCTCCTTTATGACGTTTAGTGCGTCGAGTTGAAAATATTTTATTACGTTGGTATAAAATTAGAAAGTGTTTTCAAGAAAATGTGTAACACCTAAGCTAAAGAGAAATTCAAACCATCTTGGCAGTATATTTTCATTTTTAGAGAAAAAAAAAACCTTGATATTATTAACCTTCTTTTTATGAAATTTTATAAAATTATTTCACACAAAGGTTTATTAAAAGTTCCTTAAAGTAGTTGGTAGTAGGTACATATAAATACATTATGTCCCTCTTTACTTACGTGTACCTACCTTCTGCAGTTCTATACCCTCCTTCACTCTCAGTATTTTATTTTGAAGAAGTTTGAAGATACTTATCTTATAGTCGAGGACATTTGATAAAGTTTCACTTGCAATTTTTTTTTATTAAATAGTTTATCAAAGTATAGTTACTTTTTTCGTTAAGTAATTCTATGTACCGAAGAGAATTTAAATTTTAACTTATGATAGAAGTCAGAAAATTCATTTTGACGAGAGTTAAACCTTAATTAAGTGACTTCAAAATTGGTAGTTGTCAAAATAAGGCGTTTAATTTGGCAAGTTTGAAAGTAGGTACAAATATTATGTATTTGTAATTTTGCTTCTTAAAGATATGCGTTCGCGCCGCCGCCGTCTTACAAAAGGATAGGATTTTTTGAAAACGGAGGATGAAAAAACGCCCAACGAAATAAAGCCTGATTCGAATTTTGGGGTAATTTTTTTTGTGATAATATGGAAAAGTTTGAAAAATAATAATTATGTATTAAAATTAAAAATTTCAAGTGCCTTGCATAAAATTTATTATAAATTATCATGGAACCATTATTTGCTGCAAGTTTATAAGTTACTTTTTTTTTTTGAGTTTTTAAATTATTTTAATATTTTGGTGTTCAGCCTCATCTATTGGAAAACTTGACAAGGTTAAATTGACGTGCAGTCTCTTCTTAAAAAATATATAGTTTTTAAGTTTCACTTCAAGTAGATTGTTAGTTTTTTTTAATTTAAGCTAAATTTTGTTGTTTTTATATCAAAACTAGCAGACCCGGGCTCGCCTTGCTTCGCAAAATATCCTTAATTTATGTAGGTATATTATATTAATAAAAAAAAAAGTTTATATGCCTACGTTTTGAGAAAAATGAATCTCCTTTTTTAAAAAATATTTTTTTTTGTAGGTACCTTTGTATATATTTTATTTTTTGTTAGAAAGAAAAGTAAATAGATAAAGGAGGAAGAGAAAATGCAAAAACACCGTAATGATAATGAAGTGGAACAAAGCAGCGACCACTTGATTGCACATAAAACCAATTTCTAAATTGAAAAATACAAGCAGTTGTAATTTTAAAATTTGTTTAAGTACATATTTCTCAGCTTGTAGGTGTAATTAGTAAAAGATTTGGGCCTTAAAATTTGCGTTTAAATATTAACTTTTTGAAACAGTCTCTATTATTGTAAATTATTCAAAAGGTTTAGACGTATAAGTGAAAATGTGTGTCAACCTCAAAGAAAAAGTTGACAAAAATTAAAAAAAAAATAATATTCTGATTAAATAAACAAATTAGAAAAACAAAAAATAGTCTTAAACAATCTTGTAAATATAAAGAATATTATAAAATTTGTTTCAAGTGAATCAATTTAATACTTTCTGAGTAATGATTACCCCACAATACCCTAAGTTATTGCCATCTATGTAACACAAATTGCTTTACAGACATTTGACTTTATATAAAGTCTGTGCAGAATAACAAACGTGCTTTTTATTAAATTTGAGATTTTGATTTGCATCGCCATCTATTGGAAAATTTGACTGCAATATTGACTGCATACTAATTATAACTATTCAAAAGTATTCATTTATTTATTTGTGTGTTTGATTTCTCGTATATTTCATGCCATTTGCCTACTTACTCAATGCAAACTTTCAAGAACTCAAAAAGTGTACTTTTTACAAATTCACTGCGCCGCCGCCGCCACAAAGAAAAGCCGATACAAATTCTTGTCTAAAAAATTGACTTACAGGCAGCTGAAGGGGCAAAATACACCTACTCACAATTCATATCATATATAATGTTATCACATTATTCACGGTTAAGACAATCTACTCTTTTTTTTTATTAAATAAAGCATATTTCCACCAATTTGAAAAAAGTTAGACAGTGTCTAAGTAGACAAAAATCTAATAAATACGACTGTCTATATGTATCTTCCTATTCAAACTTAACGCTTCGGCCAGAAATAAAAAAAAAAATTAATGAAAGTTCTTTATTGAACTAAGGACTTGCATCATATATGTTAATATGTAATATCTTGAGTAAATAACTAAAAATAAGCCAAATGACCCAGAACACATTATGTACATCCGGACTAGGTAGGGACATATAATTAACATAGTTTCATTTATCTGTCTTAGAAATAAAAGCATTTTAGTGAAACATAGATATATAAATCACAATTAAAAATTAAAACCTTTCGGGGAAAATATATCCTTTATAATAAGGATGAAATATTTTTTCCTTTTCAATGCAGAAGTGCTCTAAAAGCCTTTCCTCCTGACGGTTTTCTTTAATCTATTTTATAGCTTTCTATTATTTTTATTTTTTTTTTTTTTGCTTATAATTCAAATGATTAAACAACAAAAACAAATAGTAAGAGACTAAAGGTAGAATACAAAAATAAGTAAAAAGTAAAAAAAAAAAAATCTGCACCAATTTCGTTCTTATTGCCGTTAAGTAGCGATAATTAAGCTTTTTAAAAGGATTATTTTTAATTAGCAGAAGTAAACAGATTATCTGCAAAAAGTTTTTTGCTTGCCTAGCAATTAAGCGCTTTTGTCTTTTTGTGGGCTTGTCATCATTTCCCATGACGATACGAAGGTATTGCCGCTGTCCTACATTATATACATATACATATACATATTATAATGTACATACATCCAAATGATAGTAGATAGCGAATATAAAAGCAAAAGGACTGTAGTATCTATATACCTATGAGCATAATATTTTGTTTCATTCATTAAATGACATTAAGTAAATGAGAGCAAAAACCCTTGTCTTGTTGTATTTATTTAAGGAAAAACCATTATATATTTTTGATGAAAATATGATGTTAATTATCCAAAACAAAAGAAACGTGACCAAAGCTCTGCGTATATACAATACACCCGAGTCGACCGAGTATGTGGCAAACTAATTAAATTTCGAAAGGTTTTCTTCCAACAATAAGAAAAAATAATGAAAAATGCGGTCAACGGAAGGTATTTATATAAATTCTATGAAAACAACTTTTATTGTACCTAATCAAAATATATTTTGATGAAGTAGGTAAAGGAAATGAAGATTAAAAATATTATTTTTTTTATTTTTTTGTCAACACGATGAGAATGCTCTTAAGGTCAACTCCGGGAACAAATAAAGATGAAGATATTTCGAGAACCAGAGGTCGTAAAATTTTTTGGTTTTCAGTTTTAGAAAGATCTTAAAAAACTAAAAGACGTTTTTGAAATTTTCAACCATCTACGAGTGTCGATTGCGGAAATATCGCCAACCAACCAATTTTGTTTGAACAATTTTAATTAAATTGGTTCGAAATAAGGTAATATCTTTGGATGTAAATATTTTGAGAACCGGACCACGTAGGAGATTTTTGCTTACACGTGCGAATAGGGTTTCTAAATACCTTTCTTTTGATGTATATTTCGATGGGTTTTGGAAACATTTAATTTTTGGGGTCAAAATTAGCAAAGGCGTTAGTCCATGCTTTTCTCAAAAAGTCAATAAAAATTAATTTTTCGAAATGTGCTAAAATTTCAACACTGACGGAAAGGTATATGAATTTCCAATTCAGCGCTGAAAACCGCAAGCACTTACGAGTCTCCATTGCGGAAATATCGCCATCCAAACATTTTTTTTGAACAATTTTAATTGAATTGGGTTGAAATAAGGTAAAATCACTTTGGATGAAGATATTTCGAGAACCAGAGGTCGTAAAATTTTTTTGTTTTCAGTTCTAGAAAGATCTTAAAAAACTAAAAGACGTTTTTGAAATTTTCAACCATCTACGAGTGTCGATTGCGGAAATATCGCCAACCAACCAATTTTGTTTGAACAATTTTAATTAAATTGGTTCGAAATAAGGTAATATCTTTGGATGTAAATATTTTGAGAACCGGACCACGTAGGAGATTTTTGCTTACACGTGCGAAAAGGGTTTCTAAATACCTTTCTTTTGATGTATATTTCGATGGGTTTTGGAAACATTTAATTTTTGGGGTCAAAATTAGCAAAGGTTTTCAGTTTTAGAAAGATCTTAAAAAACTAAAAGACGTTTTTGAAATTTTCAACCATCTACGAGTGTCGATTGCGGAAATATCGCCAACCAACCAATTTTGTTTGAACAATTTTAATTAAATTGGTTCGAAATAAGGTAATATCTTTGGATGTAAATATTTTGAGAACCGGACCACGTAGGAGATTTTTGCTTACACGTGCGAATAGGGTTTCTAAATACCTTTCTTTTGATGTATATTTCGATGGGTTTTGGAAACATTTAATTTTTGGGGTCAAAATTAGCAAAGGGGTTAGTCCATGCTTTTCTCAAAAAGTCAACAAAACTTAATTTTTGGAAATGTGCTACAATTTCAACACTGATGGAAAGGTATATGAATTTCCAATTCAGCGCTGAAAACCACAAGCACTTACGAGTCTCCATTGCGGAAATATCGCCATCCAAACATTTTTTTTTGAACAATTTTAATTGAATTGGGTTGAAATAAGGTAAAATCAATTTGGATGAAGATATTTCGAGAACCAGAGGTCGTAAAATTTTTTGGTTTTCAGTTTTAGAAAGATCTTAAAAAACTAAAAGACGTTTTTGAAATTTTCAACCATCTACGAGTCTCGATTGCGGAAATATCGCCAACCAACCAATTTTGTTTGAACAATTTTAATTAAATTGCCAGCATTTACGAGTCTCCATTGCGGAAATATCGCCATCCAAACATTTTTTTTGAACAATTTTAATTGAATTGGGTTGAAATAAGGTAAAATCACTTTGGATGAAGATATTTCGAGAACCAGAGGTCGTAAATTTTTTGGTTTTCAGTTTTAGAAAGATCTTAAAAAACTAAAAGACGTTTTTGAAATTTTCAACCATCTACGAGTGTCGATTGCGGAAATATCGCCAACCAACCAATTTTGTTTGAACAATTTTAATTAAATTGGTTCGAAATAAGGTAATATCTTTGGATGTAAATATTTTGAGAACCGGACCGCGTAGGAGATTTTTGCTTACACGTGCGAATAGGGTTTTGAAATACCTTTCTTTTGATGTATATTTCGATGGGTTTTGGAAACATTTAATTTTTGGGGTCAAAATTAGCAAAGGGGTTAGTCCATGCTTTTTTCAAAAAGTCAATAAAAATTAATTTTTCGAAATGTGCTAAAATTTCAACACTGACGGAAAGGTATATGAATTTCCAATTCAGCACTGAAAACCGCAGGCACTTACGATTCTCCATTGCGGAAATATCGCCATCCAAACATTTTTTTTTGAACAATTTTAATTGAATTGGGTTGAAATAAGGTAAAATCACTTTGGATGAAGATATTTCGAGAACCAGAGGTCGTAAAATTTTTTGGTTTTCAGTTTTAGAAAGATCTTAAAAAACTAAAAGACGTTTTTGAAATTTTCAACCGGAAAAATCACTTTGGATGAAGATATTTCGAGAACCAGAGGTCGTAAATTTTTTGGTTTTCAGTTTTAGAAAGATCTTAAAAAACTAAAAGACGTTTTTGAAATTTTCAACCATCTACGAGTGTCGATTGCGGAAATATCGCCAACCAACCAATTTTGTTTGAACAATTTTAATTAAATTGGTTCGAAATAAGGTAATATCTTTGGATGTAAATATTTTGAGAACCGGACCACGTAGGAGATTTTTGCTTACACGTGCGAATAGGGTTTTTAAATACCTTTCCTTTGATGTATATTTCGATGGGTTTTGGAAACATTTAATTTTTGGGGTCAAAATTAGCAAAGGGGTTAGTCCATGCTTTTCTCAAAAAGTCAATAAAAATTAATTTTTCGAAATGTGCTAAAATTTCAACACTGACGGAAAGGTATATGAATTTCCAATTCAGCGCTGAAAACCGCAAGCACTTACGAGTCTCCATTGCGGAAATATCGCCATCCAAACATTTTTTTTGAACAATTTTAATTGAATTGGGTTGAAATAAGGTAAAATCACTTTGGATGAAGATATTTCGAGAACCAGAGGTCGTAAATTTTTTGGTTTTCAGTTTTAGAAAGATCTTAAAAAACTAAAAGACGTTTTTGAAATTTTCAACCATCTACGAGTGTCGATTGCGGAAATATCGCCAACCAACCAATTTTGTTTGAACAATTTTAATTAAATTGGTTCGAAATAAGGTAATATCTTTGGATGTAAATATTTTGAGAACCGGACCGCGTAGGAGATTTTTGCTTACACGTGCGAATAGGGTTTTGAAATACCTTTCTTTTGATGTATATTTCGATGGGTTTTGGAAACATTTAATTTTTGGGGTCAAAATTAGCAAAGGGGTTAGTCCATGCTTTTCTCAAAAAGTCAATAAAAATTAATTTTTCGAAATGTGCTAAAATTTCAACACTGACGGAAAGGTATATGAATTTCCAATTCAGCGCTGAAAACCGCAGGCACTTACGATTCTCCATTGCGGAAATATCGCCATCCAAACATTTTTTTTTGAACAATTTTAATTGAATTGGGTTGAAATAAGGTAAAATCACTTTGGATGAAGATATTTCGAGAACCAGAGGTCGTAAAATTTTTTGGTTTTCAGTTTTAGAAAGATCTTAAAAAACTAAAAGACGTTTTTGAAATTTTCAACCATCTACGAGTCTCGATTGCGGAAATATCGCCAACCAACCAATTTTGTTTGAACAATTTTAATTAAATTGGTTCGAAATAAGGTAATATCTTTGGATGTAAATATTTTGAGAACCGGACCGCGTAGGAGATTTTTGCTTACACGTGCGAATAGGGTTTTGAAATACCTTTCTTTTGATGTATATTTCGATGGGTTTTGGAAACATTTAATTTTTGGGGTCAAAATTAGCAAAGGGGTTAGTCCATGCTTTTCTCAAAAAGTCAACAAAACTTAATTTTTGGAAATGTGCTACAATTTCAACACTGATGGAAAGGTATATGAATTTCCAATTCAGCGCTGAAAACCGCAAGCACTTACGAGTCTCCATTGCGGAAATATCGCCATCCAAACATTTTTTTTTGAACAATTTTAATTGAATTGGGTTGAAATAAGGTAAAATCAATTTGGATAAAGATATTTCGAGAACCAGAGGTCGTAAAATTTTTTGGTTTTCAGTTTTAGAAAGATCTTAAAAAACTAAAAGACGTTTTTGAAATTTTCAACCATCTACGAGTCTCGATTGCGGAAATATCGCCAACCAACCAATTTTGTTTGAACAATTTTAATTAAATTGGTTCGAAATAAGGTAATATCTTTGGATGTAAATATTTTGAGAACCGGACCGCGTAGGAGATTTTTGCTTACACGTGCGAATAGGGTTTTGAAATACCTTTCTTTTGATGTATATTTCGATGGGTTTTGGAAACATTTAATTTTTGGGGTCAAAATTAGCAAAGGGAGTCCATGCTTTTCTCAAAAAGTCAATAAAAATTAATTTTTCGAAATGTGCTAAAATTTCAACACTGACGGAAAGGTATATGAATTTCCAATTCAGCGCTGAAAACCGCAAGCACTTACGATTCTCCATTGCGGAAATATCGCCATCCAAACATTTTTTTTGAACAATTTTAATTGAATTGGGTTGAAATAAGGTAAAATCACTTTGGATGAAGATATTTCGAGAACCAGAGGTCGTAAAATTTTTTGGTTTTCAGTTTTAGAAAGATCTTAAAAAACTAAAAGACGTTTTTGAAATTTTCAACCATCTACGAGTCTCGATTGCGGAAATATCGCCAACCAACCAATTTTGTTTGAACAATTTTAATTAAATTGGTTCGAAATAAGGTAATATCTTTGGATGTAAATATTTTGAGAACCGGACCACGTAGGAGATTTTTGCTTACACGTGCGAATAGGGTTTCTAAATACCTTTCTTTTGATGTATATTTCGATGGGTTTTGGAAACATTTAATTTTTGGGGTCAAAATTAGTCCATGCTTTTCTCAAAAAGTCAATAAAAATTAATTTTTCGAAATGTGCTAAAATTTCAACACTGACGGAAAGGTATATGAATTTCCAATTCAGCGCTGAAAACCGCAAGCACTTACGAGTCTCCATTGCGGAAATATCGCCATCCAAACATTTTTTTTGAACAATTTTAATTGAATTGGGTTGAAATAAGGTAAAATCACTTTGGATGAAGATATTTCGAGAACCAGAGGTCGTAAAATTTTTTGGTTTTCAGTTTTAGAAAGATCTTAAAAAACTAAAAGACGTTTTTGAAATTTTCAACCATCTACGAGTCTCGATTGCGGAAATATCGCCATCCAAACATTTTTTTTGAACAATTTTAATTGAATTGGGTTGAAATAAGGTAAAATCACTTTGGATGAAGATATTTCGAGAACCAGAGGTCGTAAAATTTTTTGGTTTTCAGTTTTAGAAAGATCTTAAAAAACTAAAAGACGTTTTTGAAATTTTCAACCATCTACGAGTCTCGATTGCGGAAATATCGCCATACAAACATTTTTTTTACAATTTTAATTGAATTGGGTTGAAATAAGGTAAAATCACTTTGGATGAAGATATTTCGAGAACCAGAGGTCGTAAAATTTTTTGGTTTTCAGTTTTAGAAAGATCTTAAAAAACTAAAAGACGTTTTTGAAATTTTCAACCATCTACGAGTCTCGATTGCGGAAATATCGCCAACCAACCAATTTTGTTTGAACAATTTTAATTAAATTGGTTCGAAATAAGGTAATATCTTTGGATGTAAATATTTTGAGAACCGGACCACGTAGGAGATTTTTGCTTACACGTGCGAATAGGGTTTTTAAATACCTTTCTTTTGATGTATATTTCGATGGGTTTTGGAAACATTTAATTTTTGGGGTCAAAATTAGCAAAGGGGTCCATGCTTTTCTCAAAAAGTCAATAAAAATTAATTTTTCGAAATGTGCTAAAATTTCAACACTGACGGAAAGGTATATGAATTTCCAATTCAGCGCTGAAAACCGCAAGCACTTACGAGTCTCCATTGCGGAAATATCGCCATCCAAACATTTTTTTTGAACAATTTTAATTGAATTGGGTTGAAATAAGGTAAAATCACTTTGGATGAAGATATTTCGAGAACCAGAGGTCGTAAAATTTTTTGGTTTTCAGTTTTGGAAAGATCTTAAAAAACTAAAAGACGTTTTTGAAATTTTCAACCATCTACGAGTGTCGATTGCGGAAATATCGCCAACCAACCAATTTTGTTTGAACAATTTTAATTAAATTGGTTCGAAATAAGGTAATATCTTTGGATGTTAATATTTTGAGAACCGGACCACGTAGGAGATTTTTGCTTACACGTGCGAATAGGGTTTTTAAATACCTTTCTTTTGATGTATATTTCGATGGGTTTTGGAAACATTTAATTTTTGGGGTCAAAATTAGCAAAGGGGTCCATGCTTTTCTCAAAAAGTCAATAAAAATTAATTTTTCGAAATGTGCTAAAATTTCAACACTGACGGAAAGGTATATGAATTTCCAATTCAGCGCTGAAAACCGCAAGCACTTACGAGTCTCCATTGCGGAAATATCGCCATCCAAACATTTTTTTTGAACAATTTTAATTGAATTGGGTTGAAATAAGGTAAAATCACTTTGGATGAAGATATTTCGAGAACCAGAGGTCGTAAAATTTGTTGGTTTTCAGTTTTAGAAAGATCTTAAAAAACTAAAAGACGTTTTTAAAATTTTCAACCATCTACGAGTCTCGATTGCGGAAATATCGCCATACAAACATTTTTTTTGAACAATTTTAATTGAATTGGATTGAAATAAGGTAAAATCACTTTGGATGAAGATATTTCGAGAACCAGAGGTCGTAAAATTTTTTGGTTTTCAGTTTTAGAAAGATCTTAAAAAACTAAAAGACGTTTTTGAAATTTTCAACCATCTACGAGAGTCGATTGCGGAAATATCGCCAACCAACCAATTTTGTTTGAACAATTTTAATTAAATTGGTTCGAAATAAGGTAATATCTTTGGATGTAAATGTTTTGAGAACCGGACAACGTAGGAGATTTTTGCTTACACGTGCGAATAGGGTTTTTAAATACCTTTCTTTTGATGTATATTTGGATGGGTTTTGGAAACATTTAATTTTTGGGGTCAAAATTAGCAAAGGGGTTAGTCCATGCTTTTCTCAAAAAGTCAATAAAAATAAATTTTTCGAAATGTGCTAAAATTTCAACACTGACGGAAAGGTATATGAATTTCCAATTCAGCGCTGAAAACCGCAAGCACTTACGAGTCTCCATTGCGGAAATATCGCCATCCAAACATTTTTTTTGAACAATTTTAATTGAATTGGGTTGAAATAAGGTAAAATCACTTTGGATGAAGATATTTCGAGAACCAGAGGTCGTAAAATTTTTTGGTTTTCAGTTTTAGAAAGATCTTAAAAAACTAAAAGACGTTTTTGAAATTTTCAACCATCTACGAGTGTCGATTGCGGAAATATCGCCAACCAACCAATTTTGTTTGAACAATTTTAATTAAATTGGTTCGAAATAAGGTAATATCTTTGGATGTAAATATTTTGAGAACCGGACCACGTAGGAGATTTTTACTTACACGTGCGAATAGGGTTTTTAAATACCTTTCTTTTGATGTATATTTCGATGGGTTTTGGAAACATTTAATTTTTGGGGTCAAAATTAGCAAAGGGGTTAGTCCATGCTTTTCTCAAAAAGTCAATAAAAATTAATTTTTCGAAATGTGCTAAAATTTCAACACTGACGGAAAGGTATATGAATTTCCAATTCAGCGCTGAAAACCGCAAGCACTTACGAGTCTCCATTGCGGAAATATCGCCATCCAAACATTTTTTTTGAACAATTTTAATTGAATTGGGTTGAAATAAGGTAAAATCACTTTGGATGAAGATATTTCGAGAACCAGAGGTCGTAAAATTTTTTGGTTTTCAGTTTTAGAAAGATCTTAAAAAACTAAAAGACGTTTTTGAAATTTTCAACCATCTACGAGTCTCGATTGCGGAAATATCGCCAACCAACCAATTTTGTTTGAACAATTTTAATTAAATTGGTTCGAAATAAGGTAATATCTTTGGATGTAAATATTTTGAGAACCGGACCACGTAGGAGATTTGTGCTTACACGTGCGAATAGGGTTTTTAAATACCTTTCTTTTGATGTATATTTCGATGGGTTTTGGAAACATTTAATTTTTGGGGTCAAAATTAGCAAAGGGGTTAGTCCATGCTTTTCTCAAAAAGTCAATAAAAATTAATTTTTCGAAATGTGCTAAAATTTCAACACTGACGGAAAGGTATATGAATTTCCAATTCAGCGCTGAAAACCGCAAGCACTTACGAGTCTCCATTGCGGAAATATCGCCATCCAAACATTTTTTTTGAACAATTTTAATTGAATTGGGTTGAAATAAGGTAAAATCACTTTGGATTAAGATATTTCGAGAACCAGAGGTCGTAAAATTTTTTGGTTTTCAGTTTTAGAAAGATCTTAAAAAACTAAAAGACGTTTTTGAAATTTTCAACCATCTACGAGTCCTAATTGCGGAAATATCGCCATCCAAACATTTTTTTTGAACAATTTTAATTGAATTGGGTTGAAATAAGGTAAAATCACTTTGGATGAAGATATTTCGAGAACCAGAGGTCGTAAAATTTTTTGGTTTTCAGTTTTAGAAAGATCTTAAAAAACTAAAAGACGTTTTTGAAATTTTCAACCATCTACGAGTCTCGATTGCGGAAATATCGCCAACCAACCAATTTTGTTTGAACAATTTTAATTAAATTGGTTCGAAATAAGGTAATATCTTTGGATGTAAATATTTTGAGAACCGGACCACGTAGGAGATTTGTGCTTACACGTGCGAATAGGGTTTTTAAATACCTTTCTTTTGATGTATATTTCGATGGGTTTTGGAAACATTTAATTTTTGGGGTCAAAATTAGCAGTCCATGCTTTTCTCAAAAAGTCAATAAAAATAAATTTTTCGAAATGTGCTAAAATTTCAACACTGACGGAAAGGTATATGAATTTCCAATTCAGCGCTGAAAACCGCAAGCACTTACGAGTCTCCATTGCGGAAATATCGCCATCCAAACATTTTTTTTGAACAATTTTAATTGAATTGGGTTGAAATAAGGTAAAATCACTTTGGATGAAGATATTTCGAGAACCAGAGGTCGTAAAATTTTTTGGTTTTCAGTTTTAGAAAGATCTTAAAAAACTAAAAGACGTTTTTGAAATTTTCAACCATCTACGAGTGTCGATTGCGGAAATATCGCCAACCAACCAATTTTGTTTGAACAATTTTAATTAAATTGGTTCGAAATAAGGTAATATCTTTGGATGTAAATATTTTGAGAACCGGACCACGTAGGAGATTTGTGCTTACACGTGCGAATAGGGTTTTTAAATACCTTTCTTTTGATGTATATTTCGATGGGTTTTGGAAACATTTAATTTTTGGGGTCAAAATTAGCAAAGGGTTTCTCAAAAAGTCAATAAAAATTAATTTTTCGAAATGTGCTAAAATTTCAACACTGACGGAAAGGTATATGAATTTCCAATTCAGCGCTGAAAACCGCAAGCACTTACGAGTCTCCATTGCGGAAATATCGCCATCCAAACATTTTTTTTGAACAATTTTAATTGAATTGGGTTGAAATAAGGTAAAATCACTTTGGATTAAGATATTTCGAGAACCAGAGGTCGTAAAATTTTTTGGTTTTCAGTTTTAGAAAGATCTTAAAAAACTAAAAGACGTTTTTGAAATTTTCAACCATCTACGAGTCCTAATTGCGGAAATATCGCCATCCAAACATTTTTTTTTGAACAATTTTAATTGAATTGGTTCGAAATAAGGTTATATCTTTGGATGTAAATATTTTGAGAACCGGACCACGTAGGAGATTTTTGCTTACACGTGCGAATAGGGTTTTTAAATACCTTTCTTTTGATGCATATTTCGATGGGTTTTGGAAACATTTAATTTTTGGGGTCAAAATTAGCAAAGGGGTCCATGCTTTTCTCAAAAAGTCAATAAAAATTAATTTTTCGAAATGTGCTAAAATTTCAACACTGACGGAAAGGTATATGAATTTCCAATTCAGCGCTGAAAACCGCAAGCACTTACGAGTCTCCATTGCGGAAATATCGCCATCCAAACATTTTTTTTGAACAATTTTAATTGAATTGGGTTGAAATAAGGTAAAATCACTTTGGATGAAGATATTTCGAGAACCAGAGGTCGTAAAATTTTTTGGTTTTCAGTTTTGGAAAGATCTTAAAAAACTAAAAGACGTTTTTGAAATTTTCAACCATCTACGAGTGTCGATTGCGGAAATATCGCCAACCAACCAATTTTGTTTGAACAATTTTAATTAAATTGGTTCGAAATAAGGTAATATCTTTGGATGTTAATATTTTGAGAACCGGACCACGTAGGAGATTTTTGCTTACACGTGCGAATAGGGTTTTTAAATACCTTTCTTTTGATGCATATTTCGATGGGTTTTGGAAACATTTAATTTTTGGGGTCAAAATTAGCAAAGGGGTCCATGCTTTTCTCAAAAAGTCAATAAAAATTAATTTTTCGAAATGTGCTAAAATTTCAACACTGACGGAAAGGTATATGAATTTCCAATTCAGCGCTGAAAACCGCAAGCACTTACGAGTCTCCATTGCGGAAATATCGCCATCCAAACATTTTTTTTGAACAATTTTAATTGAATTGGGTTGAAATAAGGTAAAATCACTTTGGATGAAGATATTTCGAGAACCAGAGGTCGTAAAATTTGTTGGTTTTCAGTTTTAGAAAGATCTTAAAAAACTAAAAGACGTTTTTAAAATTTTCAACCATCTACGAGTCTCGATTGCGGAAATATCGCCATACAAACATTTTTTTTGAACAATTTTAATTGAATTGGATTGAAATAAGGTAAAATCACTTTGGATGAAGATATTTCGAGAACCAGAGGTCGTAAAATTTTTTGGTTTTCAGTTTTAGAAAGATCTTAAAAAACTAAAAGACGTTTTTGAAATTTTCAACCATCTACGAGTGTCGATTGCGGAAATATCGCCAACCAACCAATTTTGTTTGAACAATTTTAATTAAATTGGTTCGAAATAAGGTAATATCTTTGGATGTAAATATTTTGAGAACCGGACCACGTAGGAGATTTTTACTTACACGTGCGAATAGGGTTTTTAAATACCTTTCTTTTGATGTATATTTCGATGGGTTTTGGAAACATTTAATTTTTGGGGTCAAAATTAGCAAAGGGGTTAGTCCATGCTTTTCTCAAAAAGTCAATAAAAATTAATTTTTCGAAATGTGCTAAAATTTCAACACTGACGGAAAGGTATATGAATTTCCAATTCAGCGCTGAAAACCGCAAGCACTTACGAGTCTCCATTGCGGAAATATCGCCATCCAAACATTTTTTTTGAACAATTTTAATTGAATTGGGTTGAAATAAGGTAAAATCACTTTGGATGAAGATATTTCGAGAACCAGAGGTCGTAAAATTTTTTGGTTTTCAGTTTTAGAAAGATCTTAAAAAACTAAAAGACGTTTTTGAAATTTTCAACCATCTACGAGTCTCGATTGCGGAAATATCGCCAACCAACCAATTTTGTTTGAACAATTTTAATTAAATTGGTTCGAAATAAGGTAATATCTTTGGATGTAAATATTTTGAGAACCGGACCACGTAGGAGATTTGTGCTTACACGTGCGAATAGGGTTTTTAAATACCTTTCTTTTGATGTATATTTCGATGGGTTTTGGAAACATTTAATTTTTGGGGTCAAAATTAGCAAAGGGGTTAGTCCATGCTTTTCTCAAAAAGTCAATAAAAATTAATTTTTGGAAATGTGCTAAAATTTCAACACTGACGGAAAGGTATATGAATTTCCAATTCAGCGCTGAAAACCGCAAGCACTTACGAGTCTCCATTGCGGAAATATCGCCAACCAACCAATTTTGTTTGAACAATTTTAATTAAATTGGTTCGAAATAAGGTAATATCTTTGGATGTAAATATTTTGAGAACCGGACCACGTAGGAGATTTTTACTTACACGTGCGAATAGGGTTTTTAAATACCTTTCTTTTGATGTATATTTCGATGGGTTTTGGAAACATTTAATTTTTGGGGTCAAAATTAGCAAAGGGTTTCTCAAAAAGTCAATAAAAATTAATTTTTCGAAATGTGCTAAAATTTCAACACTGACGGAAAGGTATATGAATTTCCAATTCAGCGCTGAAAACCGCAAGCACTTACGAGTCTCCATTGCGGAAATATCGCCATCCAAACATTTTTTTTGAACAATTTTAATTGAATTGGGTTGAAATAAGGTAAAATCACTTTGGATTAAGATATTTCGAGAACCAGAGGTCGTAAAATTTTTTGGTTTTCAGTTTTAGAAAGATCTTAAAAAACTAAAAGACGTTTTTGAAATTTTCAACCATCTACGAGTCCTAATTGCGGAAATATCGCCATCCAAACATTTTTTTTGAACAATTTTAATTGAATTGGGTTGAAATAAGGTAAAATCACTTTGGATGAAGATATTTCGAGAACCAGAGGTCGTAAAATTTTTTGGTTTTCAGTTTTAGAAAGATCTTAAAAAACTAAAAGACGTTTTTGAAATTTTCAACCATCTACGAGTCTCGATTGCGGAAATATCGCCAACCAACCAATTTTGTTTGAACAATTTTAATTAAATTGGTTCGAAATAAGGTAATATCTTTGGATGTAAATATTTTGAGAACCGGACCACGTAGGAGATTTGTGCTTACACGTGCGAATAGGGTTTTTAAATACCTTTCTTTTGATGTATATTTCGATGGGTTTTGGAAACATTTAATTTTTGGGGTCAAAATTAGCAAAGGGGTTAGTCCATGCTTTTCTCAAAAAGTCAATAAAAATTAATTTTTGGAAATGTGCTAAAATTTCAACACTGACGGAAAGGTATATGAATTTCCAATTCAGCGCTGAAAACCGCAAGCACTTACGAGTCTCCATTGCGGAAATATCGCCATCCAAACATTTTTTTGAACAATTTTAATTGAATTGGGTTGAAATAAGGTAAAATCACTTTGGATGAAGATATTTCGAGAACCAGAGGTCGTAAAATTTTTTGGTTTTCAGTTTTAGAAAGATCTTAAAAAACTAAAAGACGTTTTTGAAATTTTCAACCATCTACGAGTCTCGATTACGGAAATATCGCCAACCAACCAATTTTGTTTGAACAATTTTAATTAAATTGGTTCGAAATAAGGTAATATCTTTGGATGTAAATATTTTGAGAACCGGACCACGTAGGAGATTTGTGCTTACACGTGCGAATAGGGTTTTTAAATACCTTTCTTTTGATGTATATTTCGATGGGTTTTGGAAACATTTAATTTTTGGGGTCAAAATTAGCAAAGGGTTTCTCAAAAAGTCAATAAAAATTAATTTTTCGAAATGTGCTAAAATTTCAACACTGACGGAAAGGTATATGAATTTCCAATTCAGCGCTGAAAACCGCAAGCACTTACGAGTCTCCATTGCGGAAATATCGCCATCCAAACATTTTTTTTGAACAATTTTAATTGAATTGGGTTGAAATAAGGTAAAATCACTTTGGATGAAGATATTTCGAGAACCAGAGGTCGTAAAATTTTTTGGTTTTCAGTTTTGGAAAGATCTTAAAAAACTAAAAGACGTTTTTGAAATTTTCAACCATCTACGAGTGTCGATTGCGGAAATATCGCCAACCAACCAATTTTGTTTGAACAATTTTAATTAAATTGGTTCGAAATAAGGTAATATCTTTGGATGTTAATATTTTGAGAACCGGACCACGTAGGAGATTTTTGCTTACACGTGCGAATAGGGTTTTTAAATACCTTTCTTTTGATGTATATTTCGATGGGTTTTGGAAACATTTAATTTTTGGGGTCAAAATTAGCAAAGGGGTCCATGCTTTTCTCAAAAAGTCAATAAAAATTAATTTTTCGAAATGTGCTAAAATTTCAACACTGACGGAAAGGTATATGAATTTCCAATTCAGCGCTGAAAACCGCAAGCACTTACGAGTCTCCATTGCGGAAATATCGCCATCCAAACATTTTTTTTGAACAATTTTAATTGAATTGGGTTGAAATAAGGTAAAATCACTTTGGATGAAGATATTTCGAGAACCAGAGGTCGTAAAATTTGTTGGTTTTCAGTTTTAGAAAGATCTTAAAAAACTAAAAGACGTTTTTAAAATTTTCAACCATCTACGAGTCTCGATTGCGGAAATATCGCCATACAAACATTTTTTTTGAACAATTTTAATTGAATTGGATTGAAATAAGGTAAAATCACTTTGGATGAAGATATTTCGAGAACCAGAGGTCGTAAAATTTTTTGGTTTTCAGTTTTAGAAAGATCTTAAAAAACTAAAAGACGTTTTTGAAATTTTCAACCATCTACGAGTGTCGATTGCGGAAATATCGCCAACCAACCAATTTTGTTTGAACAATTTTAATTAAATTGGTTCGAAATAAGGTAATATCTTTGGATGTAAATATTTTGAGAACCGGACCACGTAGGAGATTTTTACTTACACGTGCGAATAGGGTTTTTAAATACCTTTCTTTTGATGTATATTTCGATGGGTTTTGGAAACATTTAATTTTTGGGGTCAAAATTAGCAAAGGGGTTAGTCCATGCTTTTCTCAAAAAGTCAATAAAAATTAATTTTTCGAAATGTGCTAAAATTTCAACACTGACGGAAAGGTATATGAATTTCCAATTCAGCGCTGAAAACCGCAAGCACTTACGAGTCTCCATTGCGGAAATATCGCCATCCAAACATTTTTTTTGAACAATTTTAATTGAATTGGGTTGAAATAAGGTAAAATCACTTTGGATGAAGATATTTCGAGAACCAGAGGTCGTAAAATTTTTTGGTTTTCAGTTTTAGAAAGATCTTAAAAAACTAAAAGACGTTTTTGAAATTTTCAACCATCTACGAGTCTCGATTGCGGAAATATCGCCAACCAACCAATTTTGTTTGAACAATTTTAATTAAATTGGTTCGAAATAAGGTAATATCTTTGGATGTAAATATTTTGAGAACCGGACCACGTAGGAGATTTGTGCTTACACGTGCGAATAGGGTTTTTAAATACCTTTCTTTTGATGTATATTTCGATGGGTTTTGGAAACATTTAATTTTTGGGGTCAAAATTAGCAAAGGGGTCCATGCTTTTCTCAAAAAGTCAATAAAAATTAATTTTTCGAAATGTGCTAAAATTTCAACACTGACGGAAAGGTATATGAATTTCCAATTCAGCGCTGAAAACCGCAAGCACTTACGAGTCTCCATTGCGGAAATATCGCCATCCAAACATTTTTTTTGAACAATTTTAATTGAATTGGGTTGAAATAAGGTAAAATCACTTTGGATGAAGATATTTCGAGAACCAGAGGTCGTAAAATTTTTTGGTTTTCAGTTTTGGAAAGATCTTAAAAAACTAAAAGACGTTTTTGAAATTTTCAACCATCTACGAGTGTCGATTGCGGAAATATCGCCAACCAACCAATTTTGTTTGAACAATTTTAATTAAATTGGTTCGAAATAAGGTAATATCTTT
Source organism: Epistrophe eligans (assembly GCA_951394125.1). Classification (NCBI taxonomy): domain Eukaryota; kingdom Metazoa; phylum Arthropoda; class Insecta; order Diptera; family Syrphidae; genus Epistrophe; species Epistrophe eligans. The sequence continues at coordinate 32,946,812 of OX596029.1, forward strand.
GGATGTTAATATTTTGAGAACCGGACCACGTAGGAGATTTTTGCTTACACGTGCGAATAGGGTTTTTAAATACCTTTCTTTTGATGTATATTTCGATGGGTTTTGGAAACATTTAATTTTTGGGGTCAAAATTAGCAAAGGGGTCCATGCTTTTCTCAAAAAGTCAATAAAAATTAATTTTTCGAAATGTGCTAAAATTTCAACACTGACGGAAAGGTATATGAATTTCCAATTCAGCGCTGAAAACCGCAAGCACTTACGAGTCTCCATTGCGGAAATATCGCCATCCAAACATTTTTTTTGAACAATTTTAATTGAATTGGGTTGAAATAAGGTAAAATCACTTTGGATGAAGATATTTCGAGAACCAGAGGTCGTAAAATTTGTTGGTTTTCAGTTTTAGAAAGATCTTAAAAAACTAAAAGACGTTTTTAAAATTTTCAACCATCTACGAGTCTCGATTGCGGAAATATCGCCATACAAACATTTTTTTTGAACAATTTTAATTGAATTGGATTGAAATAAGGTAAAATCACTTTGGATGAAGATATTTCGAGAACCAGAGGTCGTAAAATTTTTTGGTTTTCAGTTTTAGAAAGATCTTAAAAAACTAAAAGACGTTTTTGAAATTTTCAACCATCTACGAGTGTCGATTGCGGAAATATCGCCAACCAACCAATTTTGTTTGAACAATTTTAATTAAATTGGTTCGAAATAAGGTAATATCTTTGGATGTAAATATTTTGAGAACCGGACCACGTAGGAGATTTTTACTTACACGTGCGAATAGGGTTTTTAAATACCTTTCTTTTGATGTATATTTCGATGGGTTTTGGAAACATTTAATTTTTGGGGTCAAAATTAGCAAAGGGGTTAGTCCATGCTTTTCTCAAAAAGTCAATAAAAATTAATTTTTCGAAATGTGCTAAAATTTCAACACTGACGGAAAGGTATATGAATTTCCAATTCAGCGCTGAAAACCGCAAGCACTTACGAGTCTCCATTGCGGAAATATCGCCATCCAAACATTTTTTTTGAACAATTTTAATTGAATTGGGTTGAAATAAGGTAAAATCACTTTGGATGAAGATATTTCGAGAACCAGAGGTCGTAAAATTTTTTGGTTTTCAGTTTTAGAAAGATCTTAAAAAACTAAAAGACGTTTTTGAAATTTTCAACCATCTACGAGTCTCGATTGCGGAAATATCGCCAACCAACCAATTTTGTTTGAACAATTTTAATTAAATTGGTTCGAAATAAGGTAATATCTTTGGATGTAAATATTTTGAGAACCGGACCACGTAGGAGATTTGTGCTTACACGTGCGAATAGGGTTTTTAAATACCTTTCTTTTGATGTATATTTCGATGGGTTTTGGAAACATTTAATTTTTGGGGTCAAAATTAGCAAAGGGGTTAGTCCATGCTTTTCTCAAAAAGTCAATAAAAATTAATTTTTCGAAATGTGCTAAAATTTCAACACTGACGGAAAGGTATATGAATTTCCAATTCAGCGCTGAAAACCGCAAGCACTTACGAGTCTCCATTGCGGAAATATCGCCATCCAAACATTTTTTTTGAACAATTTTAATTGAATTGGGTTGAAATAAGGTAAAATCAATTTGGATTAAGATATTTCGAGAACCAGAGGTCGTAAAATTTTTTGGTTTTCAGTTTTAGAAAGATCTTAAAAAACTAAAAGACGTTTTTGAAATTTTCAACCATCTACGAGTCCTAATTGCGGAAATATCGCCATCCAAACATTTTTTTTGAACAATTTTAATTGAATTGGGTTGAAATAAGGTAAAATCACTTTGGATGAAGATATTTCGAGAACCAGAGGTCGTAAAATTTTTTGGTTTTCAGTTTTAGAAAGATCTTAAAAAACTAAAAGACGTTTTTGAAATTTTCAACCATCTACGAGTCTCGATTGCGGAAATATCGCCAACCAACCAATTTTGTTTGAACAATTTTAATTAAATTGGTTCGAAATAAGGTAATATCTTTGGATGTAAATATTTTGAGAACCGGACCACGTAGGAGATTTTTACTTACACGTGCGAATAGGGTTTTTAAATACCTTTCTTTTGATGTATATTTCGATGGGTTTTGGAAACATTTAATTTTTGGGGTCAAAATTAGCAAAGGGGTTAGTCCATGCTTTTCTCAAAAAGTCAATAAAAATTAATTTTTCGAAATGTGCTAAAATTTCAACACTGACGGAAAGGTATATGAATTTCCAATTCAGCGCTGAAAACCGCAAGCACTTACGAGTCTCCATTGCGGAAATATCGCCATCCAAACATTTTTTTTGAACAATTTTAATTGAATTGGGTTGAAATAAGGTAAAATCACTTTGGATGAAGATATTTCGAGAACCAGAGGTCGTAAAATTTTTTGGTTTTCAGTTTTAGAAAGATCTTAAAAAACTAAAAGACGTTTTTGAAATTTTCAACCATCTACGAGTGTCGATTGCGGAAATATCGCCAACCAACCAATTTTGTTTGAACAATTTTAATTAAATTGGTTCGAAATAAGGTAATATCTTTGGATGTAAATATTTTGAGAACCGGACCACGTAGGAGATTTGTGCTTACACGTGCGAATAGGGTTTTTAAATACCTTTCTTTTGATGTATATTTCGATGGGTTTTGGAAACATTTAATTTTTGGGGTCAAAATTAGCAAAGGGTTTCTCAAAAAGTCAATAAAAATTAATTTTTCGAAATGTGCTAAAATTTCAACACTGACGGAAAGGTATATGAATTTCCAATTCAGCGCTGAAAACCGCAAGCACTTACGAGTCTCCATTGCGGAAATATCGCCATCCAAACATTTTTTTTGAACAATTTTAATTGAATTGGGTTGAAATAAGGTAAAATCACTTTGGATTAAGATATTTCGAGAACCAGAGGTCGTAAAATTTTTTGGTTTTCAGTTTTAGAAAGATCTTAAAAAACTAAAAGACGTTTTTGAAATTTTCAACCATCTACGAGTCCTAATTGCGGAAATATCGCCATCCAAACATTTTTTTTGAACAATTTTAATTGAATTGGGTTGAAATAAGGTAAAATCACTTTGGATGAAGATATTTCGAGAACCAGAGGTCGTAAAATTTTTTGGTTTTCAGTTTTAGAAAGATCTTAAAAAACTAAAAGACGTTTTTGAAATTTTCAACCATCTACGAGTGTCGATTGCGGAAATATCGCCAACCAACCAATTTTGTTTGAACAATTTTAATTAAATTGGTTCGAAATAAGGTAATATCTTTGGATGTAAATATTTTGAGAACCGGACCACGTAGGAGATTTGTGCTTACACGTGCGAATAGGGTTTTTAAATACCTTTCTTTTGATGTATATTTCGATGGGTTTTGGAAACATTTAATTTTTGGGGTCAAAATTAGCAAAGGGGTTAGTCCATGCTTTTCTCAAAAAGTCAATAAAAATTAATTTTTGGAAATGTGCTAAAATTTCAACACTGACGGAAAGGTATATGAATTTCCAATTCAGCGCTGAAAACCGCAAGCACTTACGAGTCTCCATTGCGGAAATATCGACATCCAAACATTTTTTTTGAACAATTTTAATTGAATTGGGTTGAAATAAGGTAAAATCACTTTGGATGAAGATATTTCGAGAACCAGAGGTCGTAAAATTTTTTGGTTTTCAGTTTTAGAAAGATCTTAAAAAACTAAAAGACGTTTTTGAAATGTTCAACCATCTTCGAGTGTCGATTGCGGAAATATCGCCAACCAACCAATTTTGTTTGAACAATTTTAATTAAATTGGTTCGAAATAAGGTAATATCTTTGGATGTAAATATTTTGAGAACCGGACCACGTAGGAGATTTTTACTTACACGTGCGAATAGGGTTTTTAAATACCTTTCTTTTGATGTATATTTCGATGGGTTTTGGAAACATTTAATTTTTGGGGTCAAAATTAGCAGTCCATGCTTTTCTCAAAAAGTCAATAAAAATAAATTTTTCGAAATGTGCTAAAATTTCAACACTGACGGAAAGGTATATGAATTTCCAATTCAGCGCTGAAAACCGCAAGCACTTACGAGTCTCCATTGCGGAAATATCGCCATCCAAACATTTTTTTTGAACAATTTTAATTGAATTGGGTTGAAATAAGGTAAAATCACTTTGGATTAAGATATTTCGAGAACCAGAGGTCGTAAAATTTTTTGGTTTTCAGTTTTAGAAAGATCTTAGAAAACTAAAACACGTTTTTGAAATTTTCAACCATCTACGAGTCCTAATTGCGGAAATATCGCCATCCAAACATTTTTTTTTGAACAATTTTAATTGAATTGGGTTGAAATAAGGTAAAATCACTTTGGATGAAGATATTTCGAGAACCAGAGGTCGTAAAATTTGTTGGTTTTCAGTTTTAGAAAGATCTAAAAAAACTAAAAGACGTTTTTGAAATTTTCAACCATCTACGAGTCTCGATTGCGGAAATATCGCCAACCAACCAATTTTGTTTGAACAATTTTAATTAAATTGGTTCGAAATAAGGTAATATCTTTGGATGTAAATATTTTGAGAACCGGACCACGTAGGAGATTTTTTCTTACACGTGCGAATAGGGTTTCTAAATACCTTTCTTTTGATGTATATTTCGATGGGTTTTGGAAACATTTAATTTTTGGGGTCAAAATTAGCAAAGGCGTTAGTCCATGCTTTTCTCAAAAAGTCAATAAAAATTAATTTTTCGAAATGTGCTAAAATTTCAACACTGACGGAAAGGTATATGAATTTCCAATTCAGCGCTGAAAACCGCAAGCACTTACGAGTCTCCATTGCGGAAATATCGCCATCCAAACATTTTTTTTGAACAATTTTAATTGAATTGGGTTGAAATAAGGTAAAATCACTTTGGATGAAGATATTTCGAGAACCAGAGGTCGTAAAATTTTTTGGTTTTCAGTTTTAGAAAGATCTTAAAAAACTAAAAGACGTTTTTGAAATTTTCAACCATCTACGAGTCTCGATTACGGAAATATCGCCAACCAACCAATTTTGTTTGAACAATTTTAATTAAATTGGTTCGAAATAAGGTAATATCTTTGGATGTAAATATTTTGAGAACCGGACCACGTAGGAGATTTTTGCTTGCACGTTCGAAAAGAGTTTTTAAATACCTTTCTTTTGATGTATATTTCGATGGGTTTTGGAAACATTTAATTTTTGGGGTCAAAATTAGCAAAGGGGTTAGTCCATGCTTTTCTCAAAAAGTCAATAAAAATTAATTTTTCGAAATGTGTAAAGGTAAAATCACTTTGGATGAAGATATTTCGAGAACCAGAGGTCGTAAAATTTTTTGGTTTTCAGTTTTAGAAAGATCTTAAAAAACTAAAAGACGTTTTTGAAATTTTCAACCATCTACGAGTCTCGATTACGGAAATATCGCCAACCAACCAATTTTGTTTGAACAATTTTAATTAAATTGGTTCGAAATAAGGTAATATCTTTGGATGTAAATATTTTGAGAACCGGACCACGTAGGAGATTTTTGCTTGCACGTTCGAAAAGAGTTTTTAAATACCTTTCTTTTGATGTATATTTCGATGGGTTTTGGAAACATTTAATTTTTGGGGTCAAAATTAGCAAAGGGGTCCATGCTTTTCTCAAAAAGTCAATAAAAATTAATTTTTCGAAATGTGCTAAAATTTCAACACTGACGGAAAGGTATATGAATTTCCAATTCAGCGCTGAAAACCGCAAGCACTTACGAGTCTCCATTGCGGAAATATCGCCATCCAAACATTTTTTTTGAACAATTTTAATTGAATTGGGTTGAAATAAGGTAAAATCACTTTGGATGAAGATATTTCGAGAACCAGAGGTCGTAAAATTTTTTGGTTTTCAGTTTTAGAAAGATCTTAAAAAACTAAAAGACGTTTTTGAAATTTTCAACCATCTACGAGTCTCGATTGCGGAAATATCGCCAACCAACCAATTTTGTTTGAACAATTTTAATTAAATTGGTTCGAAATAAGGTAATATCTTTGGATGTAAATATTTTGAGAACCGGACCACGTAGGAGATTTGTGCTTACACGTGCGAATAGGGTTTTTAAATACCTTTCTTTTGATGTATATTTCGATGGGTTTTGGAAACATTTAATTTTTGGGGTCAAAATTAGCAAAGGGGTCCATGCTTTTCTCAAAAAGTCAATAAAAATTAATTTTTCGAAATGTGCTAAAATTTCAACACTGACGGAAAGGTATATGAATTTCCAATTCAGCGCTGAAAACCGCAAGCACTTACGAGTCTCCATTGCGGAAATATCGCCATCCAAACATTTTTTTTGAACAATTTTAATTGAATTGGGTTGAAATAAGGTAAAATCACTTTGGATGAAGATATTTCGAGAACCAGAGGTCGTAAAATTTTTTGGTTTTCAGTTTTAGAAAGATCTTAAAAAACTAAAAGACGTTTTTGAAATTTTCAACCATCTACGAGTGTCGATTGCGGAAATATCGCCAACCAACCAATTTTGTTTGAACAATTTTAATTAAATTGGTTCGAAATAAGGTAATATCTTTGGATGTAAATATTTTGAGAACCGGACCACGTAGGAGATTTTTGCTTGCACGTTCGAAAAGAGTTTTTAAATACCTTTCTTTTGATGTATATTTCGATGGGTTTTGGAAACATTTAATTTTTGGGGTCAAAATTAGCAAAGGGGTCCATGCTTTTCTCAAAAAGTCAATAAAAATTAATTTTTCGAAATGTGCTAAAATTTCAACACTGACGGAAAGGTATATGAATTTCCAATTCAGCGCTGAAAACCGCAAGCACTTACGAGTCTCCATTGCGGAAATATCGCCATCCAAACATTTTTTTTGAACAATTTTAATTGAATTGGGTTGAAATAAGGTAAAATCACTTTGGATGAAGATATTTCGAGAACCAGAGGTCGTAAAATTTTTTGGTTTTCAGTTTTAGAAAGATCTTAAAAAACTAAAAGACGTTTTTGAAATTTTCAACCATCTACGAGTGTCGATTGCGGAAATATCGCCAACCAACCAATTTTGTTTGAACAATTTTAATTAAATTGGTTCGAAATAAGGTAATATCTTTGGATGTAAATATTTTGAGAACCGGACCACGTAGGAGATTTGTGCTTACACGTGCGAATAGGGTTTTTAAATACCTTTCTTTTGATGTATATTTCGATGGGTTTTGGAAACATTTAATTTTTGGGGTCAAAATTAGCAAAGGGGTTAGTCCATGCTTTTCTCAAAAAGTCAATAAAAATTAATTTTTCGAAATGTGCTAAAATTTCAACACTGACGGAAAGGTATATGAATTTCCAATTCAGCGCTGAAAACCGCAAGCACTTACGAGTCTCCATTGCGGAAATATCGACATCCAAACATTTTTTTTGAACAATTTTAATTGAATTGGGTTGAAATAAGGTAAAATCACTTTGGATGAAGATATTTCGAGAACCAGAGGTCGTAAAATTTTTTGGTTTTCAGTTTTAGAAAGATCTTAAAAAACTAAAAGACGTTTTTGAAATGTTCAACCATCTTCGAGTGTCGATTGCGGAAATATCGCCAACCAACCAATTTTGTTTGAACAATTTTAATTAAATTGGTTCGAAATAAGGTAATATCTTTGGATGTAAATATTTTGAGAACCGGACCACGTAGGAGATTTTTACTTACACGTGCGAATAGGGTTTTTAAATACCTTTCTTTTGATGTATATTTCGATGGGTTTTGGAAACATTTAATTTTTGGGGTCAAAATTAGCAAAGGGGTTAGTCCATGCTTTTCTCAAAAAGTCAATAAAAATTAATTTTTCGAAATGTGCTAAAATTTCAACACTGACAAAAAGGTATATGAATTTCCAATTCAGCGCTGAAAACCGCAAGCACTTACGAGTCTCCATTGCGGAAATATCGCCATCCAAACATTTTTTTTGAACAATTTTAATTGAATTGGGTTGAAATAAGGTAAAATCACTTTGGATGAAGATATTTCGAGAACCAGAGGTCGTAAAATTTTTTGGTTTTCAGTTTTAGAAAGATCTTAAAAAACTAAAAGACGTTTTTGAAATTTTCAACCATCTACGAGTCTCGATTACGGAAATATCGCCAACCAACCAATTTTGTTTGAACAATTTTAATTAAATTGGTTCGAAATAAGGTAATATCTTTGGATGTAAATATTTTGAGAACCGGACCACGTAGGAGATTTTTGCTTACACTTTCGAATAGAGTTTTTAAATACCTTTCTTTTGATGTATATTTCGATGGGTTTTAGAAACATTTAATTTTTGGGGTCAAAATTAGCAAAGGGGTTAGTCCATGCTTTTCTCAAAAAGTCAATAAAAATTAATTTTTCGAAATGTGCTAAAATTTCAACACTGACGGAAAGGTATATGAATTTCCAATTCAGCGCTGAAAACCGCAAGCACTTACGAGTCTCCATTGCGGAAATATCGCCATCCAAACATTTTTTTTGAACAATTTTAATTGAATTGGGTTGAAATAAGGTAAAATCACTTTGGATGAAGATATTTCGAGAACCAGAGGTCGTAAAATTTTTTGGTTTTCAGTTTTAGAAAGATCTTAAAAAACTAAAAGACGTTTTTGAAATTTTCAACCATCTACGATTCTCGATTACGGAAATATCGCCAACCAACCAATTTTGTTTGAACAATTTTAATTAAATTGGTTCGAAATAAGGTAATATCTTTGGATGTAAATATTTTGAGAACCGGACCACGTAGGAGATTTTTGCTTGCACGTTCGAAAAGAGTTTTTAAATACCTTTCTTTTGATGTATATTTCGATGGGTTTTGGAAACATTTAATTTTTGGGGTCAAAATTAGCAAAGGGGTTAGTCCATGTTTTTCTCAAAAAGTCAATAAAAATTAATTTTTCGAAATGTGTAAAGGTAAAATCACTTTGGATGAAGATATTTCGAGAACCAGAGGTCGTAAAATTTTTTGGTTTTCAGTTTTAGAAAGATCTTAAAAAACTAAAAGACGTTTTTGAAATTTTCAACCATCTACGAGTCTCGATTACGGAAATATCGCCAACCAACCAATTTTGTTTGAACAATTTTAATTAAATTGGTTCGAAATAAGGTAATATCTTTGGATGTAAATATTTTGAGAACCGGACCACGTAGGAGATTTTTGCTTGCACGTTCGAAAAGAGTTTTTAAATACCTTTCTTTTGATGTATATTTCGATGGGTTTTGGAAACATTTAATTTTTGGGGTCAAAATTAGCAAAGGGGTTAGTCCATGTTTTTCTCAAAAAGTCAATAAAAATTAATTTTTCGAAATGTGTAAAGGTAAAATCACTTTGGATGAAGATATTTCGAGAACCAGAGGTCGTAAAATTTTTTGGTTTTCAGTTTTAGAAAGATCTTAAAAAACTAAAAGACGTTTTTGAAATTTTCAACCATCTACGAGTCTCGATTACGGAAATATCGCCAACCAACCAATTTTGTTTGAACAATTTTAATTAAATTGGTTCGAAATAAGGTAATATCTTTGGATGTAAATATTTTGAGAACCGGACCACGTAGGAGATTTTTGCTTGCAAGTTCGAAAAGAGTTTTTAAATACCTTTCTTTTGATGTATATTTCGATGGGTTTTGGAAACATTTAATTTTTGGGGTCAAAATTAGCAAAGGGGTTAGTCCATGCTTTTCTCAAAAAGTCAATAAAAATTAATTTTTCGAAATGTGCTAAAATTTCAACACTGACGGAAAGGTATATGAATTTCCAATTCAGCGCTGAAAACCGCAAGCACTTACGAGTCTCCATTGCGGAAATATCGCCATCCAAACATTTTTTTTGAACAATTTTAATTGAATTGGGTTGAAATAAGGTAAAATCACTTTGGATGAAGATATTTCGAGAACCAGAGGTCGTAAAATTTTTTGGTTTTCAGTTTTAGAAAGATCTTAAAAAACTAAAAGACGTTTTTGAAATTTTCAACCATCTACGAGTGTCGATTGCGGAAATATCGCCAACCAACCAATTTTGTTTGAACAATTTTAATTAAATTGGTTCGAAATAAGGTAATATCTTTGGATGTAAATATTTTGAGAACCGGACCACGTAGGAGATTTTTGCTTACACGTGCGAATAGGGTTTTTAAATACCTTTCTTTTGATGTATATTTCGATGGGTTTTGGAAACATTTAATTTTTGGGGTCAAAATTAGCAAAGGGGTTAGTCCATGCTTTTCTCAAAAAGTCAATAAAAATTAATTTTTCGAAATGTGCTAAAATTTCAACACTGACGGAAAGGTATATGAATTTCCAATTCAGCGCTGAAAACCGCAAGCACTTACGAGTCTCCATTGCGGAAATATCGCCATCCAAACATTTTTTTTGAACAATTTTAATTGAATTGGGTTGAAATAAGGTAAAATCACTTTGGATGAAGATATTTCGAGAACCAGAGGTCGTAAAATTTTTTGGTTTTCAGTTTTGGAAAGATCTTAAAAAACTAAAAGACGTTTTTGAAATTTTCAACCATCTACGAGTGTCGATTGCGGAAATATCGCCAACCAACCAATTTTGTTTGAACAATTTTAATTAAATTGGTTCGAAATAAGGTAATATCTTTGGATGTAAATATTTTGAGAACCGGACCACGTAGGAGATTTTTGCTTACACGTGCGAATAGGGTTTTTAAATACCTTTCTTTTGATGTATATTTCGATGGGTTTTGGAAACATTTAATTTTTGGGGTCAAAATTAGCAAAGGGGTCCATGCTTTTCTCAAAAAGTCAATAAAAATTAATTTTTCGAAATGTGCTAAAATTTCAACACTGACGGAAAGGTATATGAATTTCCAATTCAGCGCTGAAAACCGCAAGCACTTACGAGTCTCCATTGCGGAAATATCGCCATCCAAACATTTTTTTTGAACAATTTTAATTGAATTGGGTTGAAATAAGGTAAAATCACTTTGGATGAAGATATTTCGAGAACCAGAGGTCGTAAAATTTTTTGGTTTTCAGTTTTGGAAAGATCTTAAAAAACTAAAAGACGTTTTTGAAATTTTCAACCATCTACGAGTGTCGATTGCGGAAATATCGCCAACCAACCAATTTTGTTTGAACAATTTTAATTAAATTGGTTCGAAATAAGGTAATATCTTTGGATGTAAATATTTTGAGAACCGGACCACGTAGGAGATTTTTGCTTGCACGTTCGAAAAGAGTTTTTAAATACCTTTCTTTTGATGTATATTTCGATGGGTTTTGGAAACATTTAATTTTTGGGGTCAAAATTAGCAAAGGGGTTAGTCCATGCTTTTCTCAAAAAGTCAATAAAAATTAATTTTTCGAAATGTGCTAAAATTTCAACACTGACGGAAAGGTATATGAATTTCCAATTCAGCGCTGAAAACCGCAAGCACTTACGAGTCTCCATTGCGGAAATATCGCCATCCAAACATTTTTTTTGAACAATTTTAATTGAATTGGGTTGAAATAAGGTAAAATCACTTTGGATGAAGATATTTCGAGAACCAGAGGTCGTAAAATTTTTTGGTTTTCAGTTTTAGAAAGATCTTAAAAAACTAAAAGACGTTTTTGAAATTTTCAACCATCTACGAGTGTCGATTGCGGAAATATCGCCAACCAACCAATTTTGTTTGAACAATTTTAATTAAATTGGTTCGAAATAAGGTAATATCTTTGGATGTAAATATTTTGAGAACCGGACCACGTAGGAGATTTTTGCTTACACGTGCGAATAGGGTTTTTAAATACCTTTCTTTTGATGTATATTTCGATGGGTTTTGGAAACATTTAATTTTTGGGGTCAAAATTAGCAAAGGGGTCCATGCTTTTCTCAAAAAGTCAATAAAAATTAATTTTTCGAAATGTGCTAAAATTTCAACACTGACGGAAAGGTATATGAATTTCCAATTCAGCGCTGAAAACCGCAAGCACTTACGAGTCTCCATTGCGGAAATATCGCCATCCAAACATTTTTTTTGAACAATTTTAATTGAATTGGGTTGAAATAAGGTAAAATCACTTTGGATGAAGATATTTCGAGAACCAGAGGTCGTAAAATTTTTTGGTTTTCAGTTTTGGAAAGATCTTAAAAAACTAAAAGACGTTTTTGAAATTTTCAACCATCTACGAGTGTCGATTGCGGAAATATCGCCAACCAACCAATTTTGTTTGAACAATTTTAATTAAATTGGTTCGAAATAAGGTAATATCTTTGGATGTAAATATTTTGAGAACCGGACCACGTAGGAGATTTTTGCTTGCACGTTCGAAAAGAGTTTTTAAATACCTTTCTTTTGATGTATATTTCGATGGGTTTTGGAAACATTTAATTTTTGGGGTCAAAATTAGCAAAGGGGTTAGTCCATGCTTTTCTCAAAAAGTCAATAAAAATTAATTTTTCGAAATGTGCTAAAATTTCAACACTGACGGAAAGGTATATGAATTTCCAATTCAGCGCTGAAAACCGCAAGCACTTACGAGTCTCCATTGCGGAAATATCGCCATCCAAACATTTTTTTTGAACAATTTTAATTGAATTGGGTTGAAATAAGGTAAAATCACTTTGGATGAAGATATTTCGAGAACCAGAGGTCGTAAAATTTTTTGGTTTTCAGTTTTAGAAAGATCTTAAAAAACTAAAAGACGTTTTTGAAATTTTCAACCATCTACGAGTGTCGATTGCGGAAATATCGCCAACCAACCAATTTTGTTTGAACAATTTTAATTAAATTGGTTCGAAATAAGGTAATATCTTTGGATGTAAATATTTTGAGAACCGGACCACGTAGGAGATTTTTGCTTGCACGTTCGAAAAGAGTTTTGAAATACCTTTCTTTTGATGTATATTTCGATGGGTTTTGGAAACATTTAATTTTTGGTGTCAAAATGCTTTTCTCAAAAAGTCAATAAAAATTAATTTTTCGAAATGTGCTAAAATTTCAACACTGACGGAAAGGTATATGAATTTCCAATTCAGCGCTGAAAACCGCAAGCACTTACGAGTCTCCATTGCGGAAATATCGCCATCCAAACATTTTTTTTGAACAATTTTAATTGAATTGGGTTGAAATAAGGTAAAATCACTTTGGATGAAGATATTTCGAGAACCAGAGGTCGTAAAATTTTTTGGTTTTCAGTTTTAGAAAGATCTTAAAAAACTAAAAGACGTTTTTGAAATTTTCAACCATCTACGAGTGTCGATTGCGGAAATATCGCCAACCAACCAATTTTGTTTGAACAATTTTAATTAAATTGGTTCGAAATAAGGTAATATCTTTGGATGTAAATATTTTGAGAACCGGACCACGTAGGAGATTTTTGCTTACACGTGCGAATAGGGTTTTTAAATACCTTTCCTTTGATGTATATTTCGATGGGTTTTGGAAACATTTAATTTTTGGGGTCAAAATTAGCAAAGGGGTTAGTCCATGCTTTTCTCAAAAAGTCAATAAAAATTAATTTTTCGAAATGTGCTAAAATTTCAACACTGACGGAAAGGTATATGAATTTCCAATTCAGCGCTGAAAACCGCAAGCACTTACGAGTCTCCATTGCGGAAATATCGCCATCCAAACTTTTTTTTTGAACAATTTTAATTGAATTGGGTTGAAATAAGGTAAAATCACTTTGGATGAAGATATTTCGAGAACCAGAGGTCGTAAAATTTTTTGGTTTTCAGTTTTAGAAAGATCTTAAAAAACTAAAAGACGTTTTTGAAATTTTCAACCATCTACGAGTGTCGATTGCGGAAATATCGCCAACCAACCAATTTTGTTTGAACAATTTTAATTAAATTGGTTCGAAATAAGGTAATATCTTTGGATGTAAATATTTTGAGAACCGGACCACGTAGGAGATTTTTGCTTACACGTGCGAATAGGGTTTTTAAATACCTTTCCTTTGATGTATATTTCGATGGGTTTTGGAAACATTTAATTTTTGGGGTCAAAATTAGCAAAGGGGTTAGTCCATGCTTTTCTCAAAAAGTCAATAAAAATTAATTTTTCGAAATGTGCTAAAATTTCAACACTGACGGAAAGGTATATGAATTTCCAATTCAGCGCTGAAAACCGCAAGCACTTACGAGTCTCCATTGCGGAAATATCGCCATCCAAACTTTTTTTTTGAACAATTTTAATTGAATTGGGTTGAAATAAGGTAAAATCACTTTGGATGAAGATATTTCGAGAACCAGAGGTCGTAAAATTTTTTGGTTTTCAGTTTTAGAAAGATCTTAAAAAACTAAAAGACGTTTTTGAAATTTTCAACCATCTACGAGTGTCGATTGCGGAAATATCGCCAACCAACCAATTTTGTTTGAACAATTTTAATTAAATTGGTTCGAAATAAGGTAATATCTTTGGATGTAAATATTTTGAGAACCGGACCACGTAGGAGATTTTTGCTTACACTTTCGAATAGAGTTTTTAAATACCTTTCTTTTGATGTATATTTCGATGGGTTTTAGAAACATTTAATTTTTGGGGTCAAAATTAGCAAAGGGTTTCTCAAAAAGTCAATAAAAATTAATTTTTCGAAATGTGCTAAAATTTCAACACTGACGGAAAGGTATATGAATTTCCAATTCAGCGCTGAAAACCGCAAGCACTTACGAGTCTCCATTGCGGAAATATCGCCAACCAAACATTTTTTTTGAACAATTTTAATTGAATTGGGTTGAAATAAGGTAAAATCACTTTGGATTAAGATATTTCGAGAACCAGAGGTCGTAAAATTTTTTGGTTTTCAGTTTTAGAAAGATCTTAAAAAACTAAAAGACGTTTTTGAAATTTTCAACCATCTACGAGTCCTAATTGCGGAAATATCGCCATCCAAACATTTTTTTTGAACAATTTTAATTGAATTGGGTTGAAATAAGGTAAAATCACTTTGGATGAAGATATTTCGAGAACCAGAGGTCGTAAAATTTTTTGGTTTTCAGTTTTAGAAAGATCTTAAAAAACTAAAAGACGTTTTTGAAATTTTCAACCATCTACGAGTCTCGATTGCGGAAATATCGCCAACCAACCAATTTTGTTTGAACAATTTTAATTAAATTGGTTCGAAATAAGGTAATATCTTTGGATGTAAATATTTTGAGAACCGGACCACGTAGGAGATTTGTGCTTACACGTGCGAATAGGGTTTTTAAATACCTTTCTTTTGATGTATATTTCGATGGGTATTGGAAACATTTAATTTTTGGGGTCAAAATTAGCAAAGGGGTTAGTCCATGCTTTTCTCAAAAAGTCAATAAAAATTAATTTTTCGAAATGTGCTAAAATTTCAACACTGACGGAAAGGTATATGAATTTCCAATTCAGCGCTGAAAACCGCAAGCACTTACGAGTCTCCATTGCGGAAATATCGACATCCAAACATTTTTTTTGAACAATTTTAATTGAATTGGGTTGAAATAAGGTAAAATCACTTTGGATGAAGATATTTCGAGAACCAGAGGTCGTAAAATTTTTTGGTTTTCAGTTTTAGAAAGATCTTAAAAAACTAAAAGACGTTTTTGAAATGTTCAACCATCTTCGAGTGTCGATTGCGGAAATATCGCCAACCAACCAATTTTGTTTGAACAATTTTAATTAAATTGGTTCGAAATAAGGTAATATCTTTGGATGTAAATATTTTGAGAACCGGACCACGTAGGAGATTTTTACTTACACGTGCGAATAGGGTTTTTAAATACCTTTCTTTTGATGTATATTTCGATGGGTTTTGGAAACATTTAATTTTTGGGGTCAAAATTAGCAAAGGGGTTAGTCCATGCTTTTCTCAAAAAGTCAATAAAAATTAATTTTTCGAAATGTGCTAAAATTTCAACACTGACGGAAAGGTATATGAATTTCCAATTCAGCGCTGAAAACCGCAAGCACTTACGAGTCTCCATTGCGGAAATATCGCCATCCAAACATTTTTTTTGAACAATTTTAATTGAATTGGGTTGAAATAAGGTAAAATCACTTTGGATGAAGATATTTCGAGAACCAGAGGTCGTAAAATTTTTTGGTTTTCAGTTTTAGAAAGATCTTAAAAAACTAAAAGACGTTTTTGAAATTTTCAACCATCTACGAGTCTCGATTACGGAAATATCGCCAACCAACCAATTTTGTTTGAACAATTTTAATTAAATTGGTTCGAAATAAGGTAATATCTTTGGATGTAAATATTTTGAGAACCGGACCACGTAGGAGATTTTTGCTTGCACGTTCGAAAAGAGTTTTTAAATACCTTTCTTTTGATGTATATTTCGATGGGTTTTGGAAACATTTAATTTTTGGGGTCAAAATTAGCAAAGGGGTTAGTCCATGCTTTTCTCAAAAAGTCAATAAAAATTAATTTTTCGAAATGTGCTAAAATTTCAACACTGACGGAAAGGTATATGAATTTCCAATTCAGCGCTGAAAACCGCAAGCACTTACGAGTCTCCATTGCGGAAATATCGCCATCCAAACATTTTTTTTGAACAATTTTAATTGAATTGGGTTGAAATAAGGTAAAATCACTTTGGATGAAGATATTTCGAGAACCAGAGGTCGTAAAATTTTTTGGTTTTCAGTTTTAGAAAGATCTTAAAAAACTAAAAGACGTTTTTGAAATTTTCAACCATCTACGAGTGTCGATTGCGGAAATATCGCCAACCAACCAATTTTGTTTGAACAATTTTAATTAAATTGGTTCGAAATAAGGTAATATCTTTGGATGTAAATATTTTGAGAACCGGACCACGTAGGAGATTTTTGCTTACACGTGCGAATAGGGTTTTTAAATACCTTTCTTTTGATGTATATTTCGATGGGTTTTGGAAACATTTAATTTTTGGGGTCAAAATTAGCAAAGGGGTTAGTCCATGCTTTTCTCAAAAAGTCAATAAAAATTAATTTTTCGAAATGTGCTAAAATTTCAACACTGACGGAAAGGTATATGAATTTCCAATTCAGCGCTGAAAACCGCAAGCACTTACGAGTCTCCATTGCGGAAATATCGCCATCCAAACATTTTTTTTGAACAATTTTAATTGAATTGGGTTGAAATAAGGTAAAATCACTTTGGATGAAGATATTTCGAGAACCAGAGGTCGTAAAATTTTTTGGTTTTCAGTTTTAGAAAGATCTTAAAAAACTAAAAGACGTTTTTGAAATTTTCAACCATCTACGAGTCTCGATTACGGAAATATCGCCAACCAACCAATTTTGTTTGAACAATTTTAATTAAATTGGTTCGAAATAAGGTAATATCTTTGGATGTAAATATTTTGAGAACCGGACCACGTAGGAGATTTTTGCTTGCACGTTCGAAAAGAGTTTTTAAATACCTTTCTTTTGATGTATATTTCGATGGGTTTTGGAAACATTTAATTTTTGGGGTCAAAATTAGCAAAGGGGTTAGTCCATGCTTTTCTCAAAAAGTCAATAAAAATTAATTTTTCGAAATGTGTAAAGGTAAAATCACTTTGGATGAAGATATTTCGAGAACCAGAGGTCGTAAAATTTTTTGGTTTTCAGTTTTAGAAAGATCTTAAAAAACTAAAAGACGTTTTTGAAATTTTCAACCATCTACGAGTCTCGATTACGGAAATATCGCCAACCAACCAATTTTGTTTGAACAATTTTAATTAAATTGGTTCGAAATAAGGTAATATCTTTGGATGTAAATATTTTGAGAACCGGACCACGTAGGAGATTTTTGCTTGCACGTTCGAAAAGAGTTTTTAAATACCTTTCTTTTGATGTATATTTCGATGGGTTTTGGAAACATTTAATTTTTGGGGTCAAAATTAGCAAAGGGGTTAGTCCATGCTTTTCTCAAAAAGTCAATAAAAATTAATTTTTCGAAATGTGCTAAAATTTCAACACTGACGGAAAGGTATATGAATTTCCAATTCAGCGCTGAAAACCGCAAGCACTTACGAGTCTCCATTGCGGAAATATCGCCATCCAAACATTTTTTTTGAACAATTTTAATTGAATTGGGTTGAAATAAGGTAAAATCACTTTGGATGAAGATATTTCGAGAACCAGAGGTCGTAAAATTTTTTGGTTTTCAGTTTTAGAAAGATCTTAAAAAACTAAAAGACGTTTTTGAAATTTTCAACCATCTACGAGTGTCGATTGCGGAAATATCGCCAACCAACCAATTTTGTTTGAACAATTTTAATTAAATTGGTTCGAAATAAGGTAATATCTTTGGATGTAAATATTTTGAGAACCGGACCACGTAGGAGATTTTTACTTACACGTGCGAATAGGGTTTTTAAATACCTTTCTTTTGATGTATATTTCGATGGGTTTTGGAAACATTTAATTTTTGGGGTCAAAATTAGCAAAGGGGTTAGTCCATGCTTTTCTCAAAAAGTCAATAAAAATTAATTTTTCGAAATGTGCTAAAATTTCAACACTGACGGAAAGGTATATGAATTTCCAATTCAGCGCTGAAAACCGCAAGCACTTACGAGTCTCCATTGCGGAAATATCGCCATCCAAACATTTTTTTTGAACAATTTTAATTGAATTGGGTTGAAATAAGGTAAAATCACTTTGGATGAAGATATTTCGAGAACCAGAGGTCGTAAAATTTTTTGGTTTTCAGTTTTAGAAAGATCTTAAAAAACTAAAAGACGTTTTTGAAATTTTCAACCATCTACGAGTCTCGATTGCGGAAATATCGCCAACCAACCAATTTTGTTTGAACAATTTTAATTAAATTGGTTCGAAATAAGGTAATATCTTTGGATGTAAATATTTTGAGAACCGGACCACGTAGGAGATTTGTGCTTACACGTGCGAATAGGGTTTTTAAATACCTTTCTTTTGATGTATATTTGATGGGTTTTGGAAACATTTAATTTTTGGGGTCAAAATTAGCAAAGGGTTTCTCAAAAAGTCAATAAAAATTAATTTTTCGAAATGTGCTAAAATTTCAACACTGACGGAAAGGTATATGAATTTCCAATTCAGCGCTGAAAACCGCAAGCACTTACGAGTCTCCATTGCGGAAATATCGCCATCCAAACATTTTTTTTGAACAATTTTAATTGAATTGGGTTGAAATAAGGTAAAATCACTTTGGATTAAGATATTTCGAGAACCAGAGGTCGTAAAATTTTTTGGTTTTCAGTTTTAGAAAGATCTTAAAAAACTAAAAGACGTTTTTGAAATTTTCAACCATCTACGAGTCCTAATTGCGGAAATATCGCCATCCAAACATTTTTTTTGAACAATTTTAATTGAATTGGGTTGAAATAAGGTAAAATCACTTTGGATGAAGATATTTCGAGAACCAGAGGTCGTAAAATTTTTTGGTTTTCAGTTTTAGAAAGATCTTAAAAAACTAAAAGACGTTTTTGAAATTTTCAACCATCTACGAGTCTCGATTGCGGAAATATCGCCAACCAACCAATTTTGTTTGAACAATTTTAATTAAATTGGTTCGAAATAAGGTAATATCTTTGGATGTAAATATTTTGAGAACCGGACCACGTAGGAGATTTGTGCTTACACGTGCGAATAGGGTTTTTAAATACCTTTCTTTTGATGTATATTTCGATGGGTTTTGGAAACATTTAATTTTTGGGGTCAAAATTAGCAGTCCATGCTTTTCTCAAAAAGTCAATAAAAATAAATTTTTCGAAATGTGCTAAAATTTCAACACTGACGGAAAGGTATATGAATTTCCAATTCAGCGCTGAAAACCGCAAGCACTTACGAGTCTCCATTGCGGAAATATCGCCATCCAAACATTTTTTTTGAACAATTTTAATTGAATTGGGTTGAAATAAGGTAAAATCACTTTGGATTAAGATATTTCGAGAACCAGAGGTCGTAAAATTTTTTGGTTTTCAGTTTTAGAAAGATCTTAGAAAACTAAAAGACGTTTTTGAAATTTTCAACCATCTACGAGTCCTAATTGCGGAAATATCGCCATCCAAACATTTTTTTTTGAACAATTTTAATTGAATTGGGTTGAAATAAGGTAAAATCACTTTGGATGAAGATATTTCGAGAACCAGAGGTCGTAAAATTTGTTGGTTTTCAGTTTTAGAAAGATCTAAAAAAACTAAAAGACGTTTTTGAAATTTTCAACCATCTACGAGTCTCGATTGCGGAAATATCGCCAACCAACCAATTTTGTTTGAACAATTTTAATTAAATTGGTTCGAAATAAGGTAATATCTTTGGATGTAAATATTTTGAGAACCGGACCACGTAGGAGATTTTTTCTTACACGTGCGAATAGGGTTTCTAAATACCTTTCTTTTGATGTATATTTCGATGGGTTTTGGAAACATTTAATTTTTGGGGTCAAAATTAGCAAAGGCGTTAGTCCATGCTTTTCTCAAAAAGTCAATAAAAATTAATTTTTCGAAATGTGCTAAAATTTCAACACTGACGGAAAGGTATATGAATTTCCAATTCAGCGCTGAAAACCGCAAGCACTTACGAGTCTCCATTGCGGAAATATCGCCATCCAAACATTTTTTTTGAACAATTTTAATTGAATTGGGTTGAAATAAGGTAAAATCACTTTGGATGAAGATATTTCGAGAACCAGAGGTCGTAAAATTTTTTGGTTTTCAGTTTTAGAAAGATCTTAAAAAACTAAAAGACGTTTTTGAAATTTTCAACCATCTACGAGTGTCGATTGCGGAAATATCGCCAACCAACCAATTTTGTTTGAACAATTTTAATTAAATTGGTTCGAAATAAGGTAATATCTTTGGATGTAAATATTTTGAGAACCGGACCACGTAGGAGATTTTTGCTTGCACGTTCGAAAAGAGTTTTTAAATACCTTTCTTTTGATGTATATTTCGATGGGTTTTGGAAACATTTAATTTTTGGGGTCAAAATTAGCAAAGGGGTTAGTCCATGTTTTTCTCAAAAAGTCAATAAAAATTAATTTTTCGAAATGTGTAAAGGTAAAATCACTTTGGATGAAGATATTTCGAGAACCAGAGGTCGTAAAATTTTTTGGTTTTCAGTTTTAGAAAGATCTTAAAAAACTAAAAGACGTTTTTGAAATT
Organism: Epistrophe eligans; assembly: GCA_951394125.1. Taxonomy (NCBI): domain Eukaryota; kingdom Metazoa; phylum Arthropoda; class Insecta; order Diptera; family Syrphidae; genus Epistrophe; species Epistrophe eligans. Next base: position 32,967,863 of record OX596029.1, read on the forward strand.
TTCAACCATCTACGAGTCTCGATTACGGAAATATCGCCAACCAACCAATTTTGTTTGAACAATTTTAATTAAATTGGTTCGAAATAAGGTAATATCTTTGGATGTAAATATTTTGAGAACCGGACCACGTAGGAGATTTTTGCTTGCACGTTCGAAAAGAGTTTTTAAATACCTTTCTTTTGATGTATATTTCGATGGGTTTTGGAAACATTTAATTTTTGGGGTCAAAATTAGCAAAGGGGTTAGTCCATGCTTTTCTCAAAAAGTCAATAAAAATTAATTTTTCGAAATGTGCTAAAATTTCAACACTGACGGAAAGGTATATGAATTTCCAATTCAGCGCTGAAAACCGCAAGCACTTACGAGTCTCCATTGCGGAAATATCGCCATCCAAACATTTTTTTTGAACAATTTTAATTGAATTGGGTTGAAATAAGGTAAAATCACTTTGGATGAAGATATTTCGAGAACCAGAGGTCGTAAAATTTTTTGGTTTTCAGTTTTAGAAAGATCTTAAAAAACTAAAAGACGTTTTTGAAATTTTCAACCATCTACGAGTGTCGATTGCGGAAATATCGCCAACCAACCAATTTTGTTTGAACAATTTTAATTAAATTGGTTCGAAATAAGGTAATATCTTTGGATGTAAATATTTTGAGAACCGGACCACGTAGGAGATTTTTGCTTACACGTGCGAATAGGGTTTTTAAATACCTTTCTTTTGATGTATATTTCGATGGGTTTTGGAAACATTTAATTTTTGGGGTCAAAATTAGCAAAGGGGTTAGTCCATGCTTTTCTCAAAAAGTCAATAAAAATTAATTTTTCGAAATGTGCTAAAATTTCAACACTGACGGAAAGGTATATGAATTTCCAATTCAGCGCTGAAAACCGCAAGCACTTACGAGTCTCCATTGCGGAAATATCGCCATCCAAACATTTTTTTTGAACAATTTTAATTGAATTGGGTTGAAAAAAGGTAAAATCACTTTGGATGAAGATATTTCGAGAACCAGAGGTCGTAAAATTTTTTGGTTTTCAGTTTTAGAAAGATCTTAAAAAACTAAAAGACGTTTTTGAAATTTTCAACCATCTACGAGTCTCGATTACGGAAATATCGCCAACCAACCAATTTTGTTTGAACAATTTTAATTAAATTGGTTCGAAATAAGGTAATATCTTTGGATGTAAATATTTTGAGAACCGGACCACGTAGGAGATTTTTGCTTGCACGTTCGAAAAGAGTTTTTAAATACCTTTCTTTTGATGTATATTTCGATGGGTTTTGGAAACATTTAATTTTTGGGGTCAAAATTAGCAAAGGGGTTAGTCCATGCTTTTCTCAAAAAGTCAATAAAAATTAATTTTTCGAAATGTGCTAAAATTTCAACACTGACGGAAAGGTATATGAATTTCCAATTCAGCGCTGAAAACCGCAAGCACTTACGAGTCTCCATTGCGGAAATATCGCCATCCAAACATTTTTTTTGAACAATTTTAATTGAATTGGGTTGAAATAAGGTAAAATCACTTTGGATGAAGATATTTCGAGAACCAGAGGTCGTAAAATTTTTTGGTTTTCAGTTTTAGAAAGATCTTAAAAAACTAAAAGACGTTTTTGAAATTTTCAACCATCTACGAGTGTCGATTGCGGAAATATCGCCAACCAACCAATTTTGTTTGAACAATTTTAATTAAATTGGTTCGAAATAAGGTAATATCTTTGGATGTAAATATTTTGAGAACCGGACCACGTAGGAGATTTTTGCTTGCACGTTCGAAAAGAGTTTTGAAATACCTTTCTTTTGATGTATATTTCGATGGGTTTTGGAAACATTTAATTTTTGGTGTCAAAATGCTTTTCTCAAAAAGTCAATAAAAATTAATTTTTCGAAATGTGCTAAAATTTCAACACTGACGGAAAGGTATATGAATTTCCAATTCAGCGCTGAAAACCGCAAGCACTTACGAGTCTCCATTGCGGAAATATCGCCATCCAAACATTTTTTTTGAACAATTTTAATTGAATTGGGTTGAAATAAGGTAAAATCACTTTGGATGAAGATATTTCGAGAACCAGAGGTCGTAAAATTTTTTGGTTTTCAGTTTTAGAAAGATCTTAAAAAACTAAAAGACGTTTTTGAAATTTTCAACCATCTACGAGTGTCGATTGCGGAAATATCGCCAACCAACCAATTTTGTTTGAACAATTTTAATTAAATTGGTTCGAAATAAGGTAATATCTTTGGATGTAAATATTTTGAGAACCGGACCACGTAGGAGATTTTTGCTTACACGTGCGAATAGGGTTTTTAAATACCTTTCCTTTGATGTATATTTCGATGGGTTTTGGAAACATTTAATTTTTGGGGTCAAAATTAGCAAAGGGGTTAGTCCATGCTTTTCTCAAAAAGTCAATAAAAATTAATTTTTCGAAATGTGCTAAAATTTCAACACTGACGGAAAGGTATATGAATTTCCAATTCAGCGCTGAAAACCGCAAGCACTTACGAGTCTCCATTGCGGAAATATCGACATCCAAACTTTTTTTTTGAACAATTTTAATTGAATTGGGTTGAAATAAGGTAAAATCACTTTGGATGAAGATATTTCGAGAACCAGAGGTCGTAAAATTTTTTGGTTTTCAGTTTTAGAAAGATCTTAAAAAACTAAAAGACGTTTTTGAAATTTTCAACCATCTACGAGTGTCGATTGCGGAAATATCGCCAACCAACCAATTTTGTTTGAACAATTTTAATTAAATTGGTTCGAAATAAGGTAATATCTTTGGATGTAAATATTTTGAGAACCGGACCACGTAGGAGATTTTTGCTTACACGTGCGAATAGGGTTTTTAAATACCTTTCCTTTGATGTATATTTCGATGGGTTTTGGAAACATTTAATTTTTGGGGTCAAAATTAGCAAAGGGGTTAGTCCATGCTTTTCTCAAAAAGTCAATAAAAATTAATTTTTCGAAATGTGCTAAAATTTCAACACTGACGGAAAGGTATATGAATTTCCAATTCAGCGCTGAAAACCGCAAGCACTTACGAGTCTCCATTGCGGAAATATCGCCATCCAAACTTTTTTTTTGAACAATTTTAATTGAATTGGGTTGAAATAAGGTAAAATCACTTTGGATGAAGATATTTCGAGAACCAGAGGTCGTAAAATTTTTTGGTTTTCAGTTTTAGAAAGATCTTAAAAAACTAAAAGACGTTTTTGAAATTTTCAACCATCTACGAGTGTCGATTGCGGAAATATCGCCAACCAACCAATTTTGTTTGAACAATTTTAATTAAATTGGTTCGAAATAAGGTAATATCTTTGGATGTAAATATTTTGAGAACCGCACCACGTAGGAGATTTTTGCTTACACGTGCGAATAGGGTTTTTAAATACCTTTCCTTTGATGTATATTTCGATGGGTTTTGGAAACATTTAATTTTTGGGGTCAAAATTAGCAAAGGGGTTAGTCCATGCTTTTCTCAAAAAGTCAATAAAAATTAATTTTTCGAAATGTGCTAAAATTTCAACACTGACGGAAAGGTATATGAATTTCCAATTCAGCGCTGAAAACCGCAAGCACTTACGAGTCTCCATTGCGGAAATATCGCCATCCAAACTTTTTTTTTGAACAATTTTAATTGAATTGGGTTGAAATAAGGTAAAATCACTTTGGATGAAGATATTTCGAGAACCAGAGGTCGTAAAATTTTTTGGTTTTCAGTTTTAGAAAGATCTTAAAAAACTAAAAGACGTTTTTGAAATTTTCAACCATCTACGAGTGTCGATTGCGGAAATATCGCCAACCAACCAATTTTGTTTGAACAATTTTAATTAAATTGGTTCGAAATAAGGTAATATCTTTGGATGTAAATATTTTGAGAACCGGACCACGTAGGAGATTTTTGCTTACACTTTCGAATAGAGTTTTTAAATACCTTTCTTTTGATGTATATTTCGATGGGTTTTAGAAACATTTAATTTTTGGGGTCAAAATTAGCAAAGGGGTTAGTCCATGCTTTTCTCAAAAAGTCAATAAAAATTAATTTTTCGAAATGTGCTAAAATTTCAACACTGACGGAAAGGTATATGAATTTCCAATTCAGCGCTGAAAACCGCAAGCACTTACGAGTCTCCATTGCGGAAATATCGCCATCCAAACTTTTTTTTTGAACAATTTTAATTGAATTGGGTTGAAATAAGGTAAAATCACTTTGGATGAAGATATTTCGAGAACCAGAGGTCGTAAAATTTTTTGGTTTTCAGTTTTAGAAAGATCTTAAAAAACTAAAAGACGTTTTTGAAATTTTCAACCATCTACGAGTGTCGATTGCGGAAATATCGCCAACCAACCAATTTTGTTTGAACAATTTTAATTAAATTGGTTCGAAATAAGGTAATATCTTTGGATGTAAATATTTTGAGAACCGGACCACGTAGGAGATTTTTGCTTACACGTGCGAATAGGGTTTTTAAATACCTTTCTTTTAATGTATATTTCGATGGGTTTTGGAAACATTTAATTTTTGGGGTCAAAATTAGCAAAGGGGTTAGTCCATGCTTTTCTCAAAAAGTCAATAAAAATAAATTTTTCGAAATGTGCTAAAATTTCAACACTGACGGAAAGGTATATGAATTTCCAATTCAGCGCTGAAAACCGCAAGCACTTACGAGTCTCCATTGCGGAAATATCGCCATCCAAACATTTTTTTTGAACAATTTTAATTGAATTGGGTTGAAATAAGGTAAAATCACTTTGGATGAAGATATTTCGAGAACCAGAGGTCGTAAAATTTTTTGGTTTTCAGTTTTAGAAAGATCTTAAAAAACTAAAAGACGTTTTTGAAATTTTCAACCATCTACGAGTGTCGATTGCGGAAATATCGCCAACCAACCAATTTTGTTTGAACAATTTTAATTAAATTGGTTCGAAATAAGGTAATATCTTTGGATGTAAATATTTTGAGAACCGGACCACGTAGGAGATTTTTGCTTACACGTGCGAATAGGGTTTCTAAATACCTTTCTTTTGATGTAAATTTCGATGGGTTTTGGAAACATTTAATTTTTGGGGTCAAAATTAGCAAAGGGGTTAGTCCATGCTTTTCTCAAAAAGTCAATAAAAATTAATTTTTCGAAATGTGCTAAAATTTCAACACTGACAAAAAGGTATATGAATTTCCAATTCAGCGCTGAAAACCGCAAGCACTTACGAGTCTCCATTGCGGAAATATCGCCATCCAAACATTTTTTGTGAACAATTTTAATTGAATTGGGTTGAAATAAGGTAAAATCACTTTGGATGAAGATATTTCGAGAACCAGAGGTCGTAAAATTTTTTGGTTTTCAGTTTTAGAAAGATCTTAAAAAACTAAAAGACGTTTTTGAAATTTTCAACCATCTACGAGTGTCGATTGCGGAAATATCGCCAACCAACCAATTTTGTTTGAACAATTTTAATTAAATTGGTTCGAAATAAGGTAATATCTTTGGATGTAAATATTTTGAGAACCGGACCACGTACGAGTGTCGATTGCGGAAATATCGCCAACCAACCAATTTTGTTTGAACAATTTTAATTAAATTGGTTCGAAATAAGGTAATATCTTTGGATGTAAATATTTTGAGAACCGGACCACGTAGGAGATTTTTGCTTACACGTGCGAATAGGGTTTCTAAATACCTTTCTTTTGATGTAAATTTCGATGGGTTTTGGAAACATTTAATTTTTGGGGTCAAAATTAGCAAAGGGGTTAGTCCATGCTTTTCTCAAAAAGTCAATAAAAATTAATTTTTCGAAATGTGCTAAAATTTCAACACTGACAAAAAGGTATATGAATTTCCAATTCAGCGCTGAAAACCGCAAGCACTTACGAGTCTCCATTGCGGAAATATCGCCATCCAAACATTTTTTTTGAACAATTTTAATTGAATTGGGTTGAAATAAGGTAAAATCACTTTGGATGAAGATATTTCGAGAACCAGAGGTCGTAAAATTTTTTGGTTTTCAGTTTTAGAAAGATCTTAAAAAACTAAAAGACGTTTTTGAAATTTTCAACCATCTACGAGTCTCGATTACGGAAATATCGCCAACCAACCAATTTTGTTTGAACAATTTTAATTAAATTGGTTCGAAATAAGGTAATATCTTTGGATGTAAATATTTTGAGAACCGGACCACGTAGGAGATTTTTGCTTACACTTTCGAATAGAGTTTTTAAATACCTTTCTTTTGATGTATATTTCGATGGGTTTTAGAAACATTTAATTTTTGGGGTCAAAATTAGCAAAGGGGTTAGTCCATGCTTTTCTCAAAAAGTCAATAAAAATTAATTTTTCGAAATGTGCTAAAATTTCAACACTGACGGAAAGGTATATGAATTTCCAATTCAGCGCTGAAAACCGCAAGCACTTACGAGTCTCCATTGCGGAAATATCGCCATCCAAACTTTTTTTTTGAACAATTTTAATTGAATTGGGTTGAAATAAGGTAAAATCACTTTGGATGAAGATATTTCGAGAACCAGAGGTCGTAAAATTTTTTGGTTTTCAGTTTTAGAAAGATCTTAAAAAACTAAAAGACGTTTTTGAAATTTTCAACCATCTACGAGTGTCGATTGCGGAAATATCGCCAACCAACCAATTTTGTTTGAACAATTTTAATTAAATTGGTTCGAAATAAGGTAATATCTTTGGATGTAAATATTTTGAGAACCGGACCACGTAGGAGATTTTTGCTTACACGTGCGAATAGGGTTTTTAAATACCTTTCTTTTGATGTATATTTCGATGGGTTTTGGAAACATTTAATTTTTGGGGTCAAAATTAGCAAAGGGGTTAGTCCATGCTTTTCTCAAAAAGTCAATAAAAATTAATTTTTCGAAATGTGCTAAAATTTCAACACTGACGGAAAGGTATATGAATTTCCAATTCAGCGCTGAAAACCGCAAGCACTTACGAGTCTCCATTGCGGAAATATCGCCATCCAAACATTTTTTTTGAACAATTTTAATTGAATTGGGTTGAAATAAGGTAAAATCACTTTGGATGAAGATATTTCGAGAACCAGAGGTCGTAAAATTTTTTGGTTTTCAGTTTTAGAAAGATCTTAAAAAACTAAAAGACGTTTTTGAAATTTTCAACCATCTACGAGTGTCGATTGCGGAAATATCGCCAACCAACCAATTTTGTTTGAACAATTTTAATTAAATTGGTTCGAAATAAGGTAATATCTTTGGATGTAAATATTTTGAGAACTGGACCACGTAGGAGATTTTTGCTTACACTTTCGAATAGAGTTTTTAAATACCTTTCTTTTGATGTATATTTCGATGGGTTTTAGAAACATTTAATTTTTGGGGTCAAAATTAGCAAAGGGGTTAGTCCATGCTTTTCTCAAAAAGTCAATAAAAATTAATTTTTCGAAATGTGCTAAAAATTCAACACTGACGGAAAGGTATATGAATTTCCAATTCAGCGCTGAAAACCGCAAGCACTTACGAGTCTCCATTGCGGAAATATCGCCATCCAAACTTTTTTTTTGAACAATTTTAATTGAATTGGGTTGAAATAAGGTAAAATCACTTTGGATGAAGATATTTCGAGAACCAGAGGTCGTAAAATTTTTTGGTTTTCAGTTTTAGAAAGATCTTAAAAAACTAAAAGACGTTTTTGAAATTTTCAACCATCTACGAGTGTCGATTGCGGAAATATCGCCAACCAACCAATTTTGTTTGAACAATTTTAATTAAATTGGTTCGAAATAAGGTAATATCTTTGGATGTAAATATTTTGAGAACCGGACCACGTACGAGTGTCGATTGCGGAAATATCGCCAACCAACCAATTTTGTTTGAACAATTTTAATTAAATTGGTTCGAAATAAGGTAATATCTTTGGATGTAAATATTTTGAGAACCGGACCACGTAGGAGATTTTTGCTTACACGTGCGAATAGGGTTTCTAAATACCTTTCTTTTGATGTAAATTTCAATGGGTTTTGGAAACATTTAATTTTTGGGGTCAAAATTAGCAAAGGGGTTAGTCCATGCTTTTCTCAAAAAGTCAATAAAAATTAATTTTTCGAAATGTGCTAAAATTTCAACACTGACAAAAAGGTATATGAATTTCCAATTCAGCGCTGAAAACCGCAAGCACTTACGAGTCTCCATTGCGGAAATATCGCCATCCAAACATTTTTTTTGAACAATTTTAATTGAATTGGGTTGAAATAAGGTAAAATCACTTTGGATGAAGATATTTCGAGAACCAGAGGTCGTAAAATTTTTTGGTTTTCAGTTTTAGAAAGATCTTAAAAAACTAAAAGACGTTTTTGAAATTTTCAACCATCTACGAGTGTCGATTGCGGAAATATCGCCAACCAACCAATTTTGTTTGAACAATTTTAATTAAATTGGTTCGAAATAAGGTAATATCTTTGGATGTAAATATTTTGAGAACCGGACCACGTACGAGTGTCGATTGCGGAAATATCGCCAACCAACCAATTTTGTTTGAACAATTTTAATTAAATTGGTTCGAAATAAGGTAATATCTTTGGATGTAAATATTTTGAGAACCGGACCACGTAGGAGATTTTTGCTTACACGTGCGAATAGGGTTTTTAAATACCTTTCCTTTGATGTATATTTCGATGGGTTTTGGAAACATTTAATTTTTGGGGTCAAAATTAGCAAAGGGGTTAGTCCATGCTTTTCTCAAAAAGTCAATAAAAATAAATTTTTCGAAATGTGCTAAAATTTCAACACTGACGGAAAGGTATATGAATTTCCAATTCAGCGCTGAAAACCGCAAGCACTTACGAGTCTCCATTGCGGAAATATCGCCATCCAAACATTTTTTTTGAACAATTTTAATTGAATTGGGTTGAAATAAGGTAAAATCACTTTGGATGAAGATATTTCGAGAACCAGAGGTCGTAAAATTTTTTGGTTTTCAGTTTTAGAAAGATCTTAAAAAACTAAAAGACGTTTTTGAAATTTTCCTTTGATGTATATTTCGATGGGTTTTGGAAACATTTAATTTTTGGGGTCAAAATTAGCAAAGGGGTTAGTCCATGCTTTTCTCAAAAAGTCAATAAAAATTAATTTTTCGAAATGTGCTAAAATTTCAACACTGACGGAAAGGTATATGAATTTCCAATTCAGCGCTGAAAACCGCAAGCACTTACGAGTCTCCATTGCGGAAATATCGCCATCCAAACATTTTTTTTGAACAATTTTAATTGAATTGGGTTGAAATAAGGTAAAATCACTTTGGATGAAGATATTTCGAGAACCAGAGGTCGTAAAATTTTTTGGTTTTCAGTTTTAGAAAGATCTTAAAAAACTAAAAGACGTTTTTGAAATTTTCAACCATCTACGAGTCTCGATTGCGGAAATATCGCCAACCAACCAATTTTGTTTGAACAATTTTAATTAAATTGGTTCGAAATAAGGTAATATCTTTGGATGTAAATATTTTGAGAACCGGACCACGTAGGAGATTTTTGCTTACACGTGCGAATAGGGTTTCTAAATACCTTTCTTTTGATGTATATTTCGATGGGTTTTGGAAACATTTAATTTTTGGGGTCAAAATTAGCAAAGGGGTTAGTCCATGCTTTTCTCAAAAAGTCAATAAAAATTAATTTTTCGAAATGTGCTAAAATTTCAACACTGACGGAAAGGCATATGAATTTCCACTTCAGCGCTGAAAACCGCAAGCACTTACGAGTCTCCATTGCGGAAATATCGCCATCCAAACATTTTTTTTGAACAATTTTAATTGAATTGGGTTGAAATAAGGTAAAATCACTTTGGTGAAGATATTTCGAGAACCAGAGGTCGTAAAATTTTTTGGTTTTCAGTTTTAGAAAGATCTTAAAAAACTAAAAGACGTTTTTGAAATTTTCAACCATCTACGATTGTCGATTGCGGAAATATCGTCAACCAACCAATTTTGTTTGAACAATTTTAATTAAATTGGTTCGAAATAAGGTAATATCTTTGGATGTAAATATTTTGAGAACCGGACCACGTACGAGTGTCGATTGCGGAAATATCGCCAACCAACCACTTTGTTTGAACAATTTTAATTAAATTGGTTCGAAATAAGGTAATATCTTTGGATGTAAATATTTTGAGAACCGGACCACGTAGGAGATTTTTGCTTACACGTGCGAATAGGGTTTCTAAATACCTTTCTTTTGATGTATATTTCGATGGGTTTTGGAAACATTTAATTTTTGGGGTCAAAATTAGCAAAGGGGTTAGTCCATGCTTTTCTCAAAAAGTCAATAAAAATTAATTTTTCGAAATGTGCTAAAATTTCAACACTGACGGAAAGGCATATGAATTTCCACTTCAGCGCTGAAAACCGCAAGCACTTACGAGTCTCCATTGCGGAAATATCGCCATCCAAACATTTTTTTTGAACAATTTTAATTGAATTGGGTTGAAATAAGGTAAAATCACTTTGGATGAAGACATTTCGAGAACCAGAGGTCGTAAAATTTTTTGGTTTTCAGTTGAAGAAAGATCTTAAAAAACTAAAAGACGTTTTGGAAATTTTCAACCATCTACGAGTGTCGATTGCGGAAATATCGCCAACCAACCAATTTTGTTTGAACAATTTTAATTAAATTGGTTCGAAATAAGGTAATATCTTTGGATGTAAATATTTTGAGAACCGGACCACGTAGGAGATTTTTGCTTACACGTGCGAATAGGGTTTCTAAATACCTTTCTTTTGATGTATATTTCGATGGGTTTTGGAAACATTTAATTTTTGGGGTCAAAATTAGCAAAGGGGTTAGTCCATGCTTTTCTCAAAAAGTCAATAAAAATTAATTTTTCGAAATGTGCTAAAATTTCAACACTGACGGAAAGGTATATGAATTTCCAATTCAGCGCTGAAAACCGCAAGCACTTACGAGTCTCCATTGCGGAAATATCGCCATCCAAACATTTTTTTTGAACAATTTTAATTGAATTGGGTTGAAATAAGGTAAAATCACTTTGGATTAAGATATTTCGAGAACCAGAGGTCGTAAAATTTTTTGGTTTTCAGTTTTAGAAAGATCTTAAAAAACTAAAAGACGTTTTTGAAATTTTCAACCATCTACGAGTCCTAATTGCGGAAATATCGCCATCCAAACATTTTTTTTTGAACAATTTTAATTGAATTGGGTTGAAATAAGGTAAAATCACTTTGGATGAAGATATTTCGAGAACCAGAGGTCGTAAAATTTTTTGGTTTTCAGTTTTAGAAAGATCTTAAAAAACTAAAAGACGTTTTTGAAATGTTCAACCATCTACGAGTCTCGATTGCGGAAATATCGCCAACCAACCAATTTTGTTTGAACAATTTTAATTAAATTGGTTCGAAATAAGGTAATAACTTTGGATGTAAATATTTTGAGAACCGGACCACGTAGGAGATTTTTGCTTACACGTGCGAATAGGGTTTCTAAATACCTTTCTTTTGATGTATATTTCGATGGGTTTTGGAAACATTTAATTTTTGGGGTCAAAATTAGCAAAGGGGTTAGTCCATGCTTTTCTTAAAAAGTCAATAAAAATTAATTTTTCGAAATGTGCTAAAATTTCAACACTGACGGAAAGGTATATGAATTTCCAATTCAGCGCTGAAAACCGCAAGCACTTACGAGTCTCCATTGCGGAAATATCGCCATCCAAACATTTTTTTTGAACAATTTTAATTGAATTGGGTTGAAATAAGGTAAAATCACTTTGGATGAAGATATTTCGAGAACCAGAGGTCGTAAAATTTTTTGGTTTTCAGTTTTAGAAAGATCTTAAAAAACTAAAAGACGTTTTTGAAATTTTCAACCATCTACGAGTCCTAATTGCGGAAATATCGCCATCCAAACATTTTTTTTTGAACAATTTTAATTGAATTGGGTTGAAATAAGGTAAAATCACTTTGGATGAAGATATTTCGAGAACCAGAGGTCGTAAAATTTTTTGGTTTTCAGTTTTAGAAAGATCTTAAAAAACTAAAAGACGTTTTTGAAATGTTCAACCATCTACGAGTCTCGATTGCGGAAATATCGCCAACCAACCAATTTTGTTTGAACAATTTTAATTAAATTGGTTCGAAATAAGGTAATATCTTTGGATGTAAATATTTTGAGAACCGGACCACGTAGGAGATTTTTGCTTACACGTGCGAATAGGGTTTCTAAATACCTTTCTTTTGATGTATATTTCGATGGGTTTTGGAAACATTTAATTTTTGGGGTCAAAATTAGCAAAGGGGTTAGTCCATGCTTTTCTCAAAAAGTCAATAAAAATTAATTTTTCGAAATGTGCTAAAATTTCAACACTGACGGAAAGGTATATGAATTTCCAATTCAGCGCTGAAAACCGCAAGCACTTACGAGTCTCCATTGAAGAAATATCGCCATCCAAACATTTTTTTTGAACAATTTTAATTGAATTGGGTTGAAATAAGGTAAAATCACTTTGGATGAAGATATTTCGAGAACCAGAGGTCGTAAAATTTTTTGGTTTTCAGTTTTAGAAAGATCTTAAAAAACTAAAAGACGTTTTTGAAATTTTCAACCATCTACGAGTCTCGATTGCGGAAATATCGCCAACCAACCAATTTTGTTTGAACAATTTTAATTAAATTGATTCGAAATAAGGAAATATCTTTGGATGTAAATATTTTGAGAAACGGACCACGTAGGAGATTTTTGCTTACACGTTCGAATAGAGTTTTTAAATACCTTTCTTTTGATGTATATTTCGATGGGTTTTGGAAACATTTAATTTTTGGGGTCAAAATTAGCAAAGGGGTTAGTCCATGCTTTTCTCAAAAAGTCAATAAAAATTAATTTTTCGAAATGTGCTAAAATTTCAACACTGACGGAAAGGTATATGAATTTCCAATTCAGCGCTGAAAACCGCAAGCACTTACGAGTCTCCATTGCGGAAATATCGCCATCCAAACATTTTTTTTGAACAATTTTAATTGAATTGGGTTGAAATAAGGTAAAATCACTTTGGATTAAGATATTTCGAGAACCAGAGGTCGTAAAATTTTTTGGTTTTCAGTTTTAGAAAGATCTTAAAAAACTAAAAGACGTTTTTGAAATTTTCAACCATCTACGAGTCCTAATTGCGGAAATATCGCCATCCAAACATTTTTTTTTGAACAATTTTAATTGAATTGGGTTGAAATAAGGTAAAATCACTTTGGATTAAGATATTTCGAGAACCAGAGGTCGTAAAATTTTTTGGTTTTCAGTTTTAGAAAGATCTTAAAAAACTAAAAGACGTTTTTGAAATTTTCAACCATCTACGAGTCCTAATTGCGGAAATATCGCCATCCAAACATTTTTTTTTGAACAATTTTAATTGAATTGGGTTGAAATAAGGTAAAATCACTTTGGATTAAGATATTTCGAGAACCAGAGGTCGTAAAATTTTTTGGTTTTCAGTTTTAGAAAGATCTTAAAAAACTAAAAGACGTTTTTGAAATTTTCAACCATCTACGAGTCTCGATTGCGGAAATATCGCCAACCAACCAATTTTGTTTGAACAATTTTAATTAAATTGATTCGAAATAAGGAAATATCTTTGGATGTAAATATTTTGAGAAACGGACCACGTAGGAGATTTTTGCTTACACGTTCGAATAGAGTTTTTAAATACCTTTCTTTTGATGTATATTTCGATGGGTTTTGGAAACATTTAATTTTTGGGGTCAAAATTAGCAAAGGGGTTAGTCCATGCTTTTCTCAAAAAGTCAATAAAAATTAATTTTTCGAAATGTGCTAAAATTTCAACACTGACGGAAAGGTATATGAATTTCCAATTCAGCGCTGAAAACCGCAAGCACTTACGAGTCTCCATTGCGGAAATATCGCCATCCAAACATTTTTTTTGAACAATTTTAATTGAATTGGGTTGAAATAAGGTAAAATCACTTTGGATGAAGATATTTCGAGAACCAGAGGTCGTAAAATTTTTTGGTTTTCAGTTTTAGAAAGATCTTAAAAAACTAAAAGACGTTTTTGAAATTTTCAACCATCTACGAGTCCTAATTGCGGAAATATCGCCATCCAAACATTTTTTTTTGAACAATTTTAATTGAATTGGGTTGAAATAAGGTAAAATCACTTTGGATGAAGATATTTCGAGAACCAGAGGTCGTAAAATTTTTTGGTTTTCAGTTTTAGAAAGATCTTAAAAAACTAAAAGACGTTTTTGAAATTTTCAACCATCTACGAGTCTCGATTGCGGAAATATCGCCAACCAACCAATTTTGTTTGAACAATTTTAATTAAATTGGTTCGAAATAAGGTAATATCTTTGGATGTAAATATTTTGAGAACCGGACCACGTAGGAGATTTTTGCTTACACGTGCGAATAGGGTTTCTAAATACCTTTCTTTTGATGTATATTTCGATGGGTTTTGGAAACATTTAATTTTTGGGGTCAAAATTAGCAAAGGGGTTAGTCCATGCTTTTCTCAAAAAGTCAATAAAAATTAATTTTTCGAAATGTGCTAAAATTTCAACACTGACGGAAAGGTATATGAATTTCCAATTCAGCGCTGAAAACCGCAAGCACTTACGAGTCTCCATTGAAGAAATATCGCCATCCAAACATTTTTTTTGAACAATTTTAATTGAATTGGGTTGAAATAAGGTAAAATCACTTTGGATGAAGATATTTCGAGAACCAGAGGTCGTAAAATTTTTTGGTTTTCAGTTTTAGAAAGATCTTAAAAAACTAAAAGACGTTTTTGAAATTTTCAACCATCTACGAGTCTCGATTGCGGAAATATCGCCAACCAACCAATTTTGTTTGAACAATTTTAATTAAATTGGTTCGAAATAAGGAAATATCTTTGGATGTAAATATTTTGAGAAACGGACCACGTAGGAGATTTTTGCTTACACGTTCGAATAGAGTTTTTAAATACCTTTCTTTTGATGTATATTTCGATGGGTTTTGGAAACATTTAATTTTTGGGGTCAAAATTAGCAAAGGGGTTAGTCCATGCTTTTCTCAAAAAGTCAATAAAAATTAATTTTTCGAAATGTGCTAAAATTTCAACACTGACGGAAAGGTATATGAATTTCCAATTCAGCGCTGAAAACCGCAAGCACTTACGAGTCTCCATTGCGGAAATATCGCCATCCAAACATTTTTTTTGAACAATTTTAATTGAATTGGGTTGAAATAAGGTAAAATCACTTTGGATTAAGATATTTCGAGAACCAGAGGTCGTAAAATTTTTTGGTTTTCAGTTTTAGAAAGATCTTAAAAAACTAAAAGACGTTTTTGAAATTTTCAACCATCTACGAGTCCTAATTGCGGAAATATCGCCATCCAAACATTTTTTTTTGAACAATTTTAATTGAATTGGGTTGAAATAAGGTAAAATCACTTTGGATTAAGATATTTCGAGAACCAGAGGTCGTAAAATTTTTTGGTTTTCAGTTTTAGAAAGATCTTAAAAAACTAAAAGACGTTTTTGAAATTTTCAGCCATCTACGAGTCTCGATTGCGGAAATATCGCCAACCAACCAATTTTGTTTGAACAATTTTAATTAAATTGGTTCGAAATAAGGAAATATCTTTGGATGTAAATATTTTGAGAAACGGACCACGTAGGAGATTTTTGCTTACACGTTCGAATAGAGTTTTTAAATACCTTTCTTTTGATGTATATTTCGATGGGTTTTGGAAACATTTAATTTTTGGGGTCAATATTAGCAAAGGGGTTAGTCCATGCTTTTCTCAAAAAGTCAATAAAAATTAATTTTTCGAAATGTGCTAAAATTTCAACACTGACGGAAAGGTATATGAATTTCCAATTCAGCGCTGAAAACCCCAAGCACTTACGAGTCTCCATTGCGGAAATATCGCCATCCAAACATTTTTTTTGAACAATTTTAATTGAATTGGGTTGAAATAAGGTAAAATCACTTTGGATGAAGATATTTCGAGAACCAGAGGTCGTAAAATTTTTTGGTTTTCAGTTTTAGAAAGATCTTAAAAAACTAAAAGACGTTTTTGAAATGTTCAACCATCTACGAGTCTCGATTGCGGAAATATCGCCAACCAACCAATTTTGTTTGAACAATTTTAATTAAATTGGTTCGAAATAAGGTAATATCTTTGGATGTAAATATTTTGAGAACCGGACCACGTAGGAGATTTTTGCTTACACGTGCGAATAGGGTTTCTAAATACCTTTCTTTTGATGTATATTTCGATGGGTTTTGGAAACATTTAATTTTTGGGGTCAAAATTAGCAAAGGGGGTTAGTCCATGCTTTTCTCAAAAAGTCAATAAAAATTAATTTTTCGAAATGTGCTAAAATTTCAACACTGACGGAAAGGTATATGAATTTCCAATTCAGCGCTGAAAACCGCAAGCACTTACGAGTCTCCATTGAAGAAATATCGCCATCCAAACATTTTTTTTGAACAATTTTAATTGAATTGGGTTGAAATAAGGTAAAATCACTTTGGATGAAGATATTTCGAGAACCAGAGGTCGTAAAATTTTTTGGTTTTCAGTTTTAGAAAGATCTTAAAAAACTAAAAGACGTTTTTGAAATGTTCAACCATCTACGAGTCTCGATTGCGGAAATATCGCCAACCAACCAATTTTGTTTGAACAATTTTAATTAAATTGGTTCGAAATAAGGTAATATCTTTGGATGTAAATATTTTGAGAACCGGACCACGTAGGAGATTTTTGCTTACACGTGCGAATAGGGTTTCTAAATACCTTTCTTTTGATGTATATTTCGATGGGTTTTGGAAACATTTAATTTTTGGGGTCAAAATTAGCAAAGGGGTTAGTCCATGCTTTTCTCAAAAAGTCAATAAAAATTAATTTTTCGAAATGTGCTAAAATTTCAACACTGACGGAAAGGTATATGAATTTCCAATTCAGCGCTGAAAACCGCAAGCACTTACGAGTCTCCATTGCGGAAATATCGCCATCCAAACATTTTTTTTGAACAATTTTAATTGAATTGGGTTGAAATAAGGTAAAATCACTTTGGATGAAGATATTTCGAGAACCAGAGGTCGTAAAATTTTTTGGTTTTCAGTTTTAGAAAGATCTTAAAAAACTAAAAGACGTTTTTGAAATTTTCAACCATCTACGAGTCTCGATTGCGGAAATATCGCCAACCAACCAATTTTGTTTGAACAATTTTAATTAAATTGGTTCGAAATAAGGTAATATCTTTGGATGTAAATATTTTGAGAACCGGACCACGTAGGAGATTTTTGCTTACACGTGCGAATAGGGTTTCTAAATACCTTTCCTTTGATGTATATTTCGATGGGTTTTGGAAACATTTAATTTTTGGGGTCAAAATTAGCAAAGGGGTTAGTCCATGCTTTTCTCAAAAAGTCAATAAAAATTAATTTTTCGAAATGTGCTAAAATTTCAACACTGACGGAAAGGTATATGAATTTCCAATTCAGCGCTGAAAACCGCAAGCACTTACGAGTCTCCATTGCGGAAATATCGCCATCCAAACATTTTTTTTGAACAATTTTAATTGAATTGGGTTGAAATAAGGTAAAATCACTTTGGATGAAGATATTTCGAGAACCAGAGGTCGTAAAATTTTTTGGTTTTCAGTTTTAGAAAGATCTTAAAAAACTAAAAGACGTTTTTGAAATTTTCAACCATCTACGAGTCTCGATTACGGAAATATCGCCAACCAACCAATTTTGTTTGAACAATTTTAATTAAATTGGTTCGAAATAAGGTAATATATTTGGATGTAAATATTTTGAGAACCGGACCACGTAGGAGATTTTTGCTTACACGTGCGAATAGGGTTTCTAAATACCTTTCTTTTGATGTATATTTCGATTAGTTTTGGAAACATTTAATTTTTGGGGTCAAAATTAGCAAAGGGGTTAGTCCATGCTTTTCTCAAAAAGTCAATAAAAATAAATTTTTCGAAATGTGCTAAAATTTCAACACTGACGGAAAGGTATATGAATTTCCAATTCAGCGCTGAAAACCGCAAGCACTTACGAGTCTCCATTGCGGAAATATCGCCATCCAAACATTTTTTTTGAACAATTTTAATTGAATTGGGTTGAAATAAGGTAAAATCACTTTGGATGAAGATATTTCGAGAACCAGAGGTCGTAAAATTTTTTGGTTTTCAGTTTTAGAAAGATCTTAAAAAACTAAAAGACGTTTTTGAAATTTTCAACCATCTACGAGTCTCGATTACGGAAATATCGCCAACCAACCAATTTTGTTTGAACAATTTTAATTAAATTGGTTCGAAATAAGGTAATATATTTGGATGTAAATATTTTGAGAACCGGACCACGTAGGAGATTTTTGCTTACACGTGCGAATAGGGTTTCTAAATACCTTTCTTTTGATGTATATTTCGATTAGTTTTGGAAACATTTAATTTTTGGGGTCAAAATTAGCAAAGGGGTTAGTCCATGCTTTTCTCAAAAAGTCAATAAAAATAAATTTTTCGAAATGTGCTAAAATTTCAACACTGACGGAAAGGTATATGAATTTCCAATTCAGCGCTGAAAACCGCAAGCACTTACGAGTCTCCATTGCGGAAATATCGCCATCCAAACATTTTTTTTGAACAATTTTAATTAAATTGGTTCGAAATAAGGAAATATCTTTGGATGTAAATATTTTGAGAAACGGACCACGTAGGAGATTTTTGCTTACACGTTCGAATAGAGTTTTTAAATACCTTTCTTTTGATGTATATTTCGATGGGTTTTGGAAACATTTAATTTTTGGGGTCAAAATTAGCAAAGGGGTTAGTCCATGCTTTTCTCAAAAAGTCAATAAAAATTAATTTTTCGAAATGTGCTAAAAATTCAGCGCTGAAAACCGCAAGCACTTACGAGTCTCCATTGCGGAAATATCGCCATCCAAACATTTTTTTTGAACAATTTTAATTGAATTGGGTTGAAATAAGGTAAAATCACTTTGGATGAAGATATTTCGAGAACCAGAGGTCGTAAAATTTTTTGGTTTTCAGTTTTAGAAAGATCTTAAAAAACTAAAAGACGTTTTTGAAATGTTCAACCATCTACGAGTCTCGATTGCGGAAATATCGCCAACCAACCAATTTTGTTTGAACAATTTTAATTAAATTGGTTCGAAATAAGGTAATAACTTTGGATGTAAATATTTTGAGAACCGGACCACGTAGGAGATTTTTGCTTACACGTGCGAATAGGGTTTCTAAATACCTTTCTTTTGATGTATATTTCGATGGGTTTTGGAAACATTTAATTTTTGGGGTCAAAATTAGCAAAGGGGTTAGTCCATGCTTTTCTCAAAAAGTCAATAAAAATTAATTTTTCGAAATGTGCTAAAATTTCAACACTGACGGAAAGGTATATGAATTTCCAATTCAGCGCTGAAAACCGCAAGCACTTACGAGTCTCCATTGCGGAAATATCGCCATCCAAACATTTTTTTTGAACAATTTTAATTGAATTGGGTTGAAATAAGGTAAAATCACTTTGGATGAAGATATTTCGAGAACCAGAGGTCGTAAAATTTTTTGGTTTTCAGTTTTAGAAAGATCTTAAAAAACTAAAAGACGTTTTTGAAATGTTCAACCATCTACGAGTCTCGATTGCGGAAATATCGCCAACCAACCAATTTTGTTTGAACAATTTTAATTAAATTGGTTCGAAATAAGGTAATAACTTTGGATGTAAATATTTTGAGAACCGGACCACGTAGGAGATTTTTGCTTACACGTGCGAATAGGGTTTCTAAATACCTTTCTTTTGATGTATATTTCGATGGGTTTTGGAAACATTTAATTTTTGGGGTCAAAATTAGCAAAGGGGTTAGTCCATGCTTTTCTCAAAAAGTCAATAAAAATTAATTTTTCGAAATGTGCTAAAATTTCAACACTGACGGAAAGGTATATGAATTTCCAATTCAGCGCTGAAAACCGCAAGCACTTACGAGTCTCCATTGCGGAAATATCGCCATCCAAACATTTTTTTTGAACAATTTTAATTGAATTGGGTTGAAATAAGGTAAAATCACTTTGGATGAAGATATTTCGAGAACCAGAGGTCGTAAAATTTTTTGGTTTTCAGTTTTAGAAAGATCTTAAAAAACTAAAAGACGTTTTTGAAATGTTCAACCATCTACGAGTCTCGATTGCGGAAATATCGCCAACCAACCAATTTTGTTTGAACAATTTTAATTAAATTGGTTCGAAATAAGGTAATATCTTTGGATGTAAATATTTTGAGAACCGGACCACGTAGGAGATTTTTGCTTACACGTGCGAATAGGGTTTCTAAATACCTTTCTTTTGATGTATATTTCGATGGGTTTTGGAAACATTTAATTTTTGGGGTCAAAATTAGCAAAGGGGTTAGTCCATGCTTTTCTCAAAAAGTCAATAAAAATTAATTTTTCGAAATGTGCTAAAATTTCAACACTGACGGAAAGGTATATGAATTTCCAATTCAGCGCTGAAAACCGCAAGCACTTACGAGTCTCCATTGAAGAAATATCGCCATCCAAACATTTTTTTTGAACAATTTTAATTGAATTGGGTTGAAATAAGGTAAAATCACTTTGGATGAAGATATTTCGAGAACCAGAGGTCGTAAAATTTTTTGGTTTTCAGTTTTAGAAAGATCTTAAAAAACTAAAAGACGTTTTTGAAATTTTCAACCATCTACGAGTCTCGATTGCGGAAATATCGCCAACCAACCAATTTTGTTTGAACAATTTTAATTAAATTGGTTCGAAATAAGGAAATATCTTTGGATGTAAATATTTTGAGAAACGGACCACGTAGGAGATTTTTGCTTACACGTTCGAATAGAGTTTTTAAATACCTTTCTTTTGATGTATATTTCGATGGGTTTTGGAAACATTTAATTTTTGGGGTCAAAATTAGCAAAGGGGTTAGTCCATGCTTTTCTCAAAAAGTCAATAAAAATTAATTTTTCGAAATGTGCTAAAATTTCAACACTGACGGAAAGGTATATGAATTTCCAATTCAGCGCTGAAAACCGCAAGCACTTACGATTCTCCATTGCGGAAATATCGCCATCCAAACATTTTTTTTGAACAATTTTAATTGAATTGGGTTGAAATAAGGTAAAATCACTTTGGATGAAGATATTTCGAGAACCAGAGGTCGTAAAATTTTTTGGTTTTCAGTTTTAGAAAGATCTTAAAAAACTAAAAGACGTTTTTGAAATTTTCAACCATCTACGAGTCTCGATTGCGGAAATATCGCCAACCAACCAATTTTGTTTGAACAATTTTAATTAAATTGGTTCGAAATAAGGTAATATCTTTGGATGTAAATATTTTGAGAACCGGACCACGTAGGAGATTTTTGCTTACACGTGCGAATAGGGTTTTTAAATACCTTTCCTTTGATGTATATTTCGATGGGTTTTGGAAACATTTAATTTTTGGGGTCAAAATTAGCAAAGGGGTTAGTCCATGCTTTTCTCAAAAAGTCAATAAAAATTAATTTTTCGAAATGTGCTAAAATTTCAACACTGACGGAAAGGTATATGAATTTCCAATTCAGCGCTGAAAACCGCAAGCACTTACGAGTCTCCATTGCGGAAATATCGCCATCCAAACATTTTTTTTGAACAATTTTAATTGAATTGGGTTGAAATAAGGTAAAATCACTTTGGATGAAGATATTTCGAGAACCAGAGGTCGTAAAATTTTTTGGTTTTCAGTTTTAGAAAGATCTTAAAAAACTAAAAGACGTTTTTGAAATTTTCAACCATCTACGAGTCTCGATTGCGGAAATATCGCCAACCAACCAATTTTGTTTGAACAATTTTAATTAAATTGGTTCGAAATAAGGTAATATCTTTGGATGTAAATATTTTGAGAACCGGACCACGTAGGAGATTTTTGCTTACACGTGCGAATAGGGTTTCTAAATACCTTTCTTTTGATGTATATTTCGATGGGTTTTGGAAACATTTAATTTTTGGGGTCAAAATTAGCAAAGGGGTTAGTCCATGCTTTTCTCAAAAAGTCAATAAAAATTAATTTTTCGAAATGTGCTAAAATTTCAACACTGACGGAAAGGTATATGAATTTCCAATTCAGCGCTGAAAACCGCAAGCACTTACGAGTCTCCATTGCGGAAATATCGCCATCCAAACTTTTTTTTTGAACAATTTTAATTGAATTGGGTTGAAATAAGGTAAAATCACTTTGGATGAAGATATTTCGAGATATTTCCAGAACCAGAGGTTTTTTGGTTTTCAGTTTTAGAAAGATCTTAAAAAACTAAAAGACGTTTTTGAAATTTTCAACCATCTACGAGTGTCGATTGCGGAAATATCGCCAACCAACCAATTTTGTTTGAACAATTTTAATTAAATTGGTTCGAAATAAGGTAATATCTTTGGATGTAAATATTTTGAGAACCAGACCACGTAGGAGATTTTTGCTTACACTTTCGAATAGAGTTTTTAAATACCTTTCTTTTGATGTATATTTCGATGGGTTTTGGAAACATTTAATTTTTGGGGTCAAAATTAGCAAAGGGGTTAGTCCATGCTTTTCTCAAAAAGTCAATAAAAATTAATTTTTCGAAATGTGCTAAAATTTCAACACTGACGGAAAGGCATATGAATTTCCACTTCAGCGCTGAAAACCGCAAGCACTTACGAGTCTCCATTGCGGAAATATCGCCATCCAAACATTTTTTTTGAACAATTTTAATTGAATTGGGTTGAAATAAGGTAAAATCACTTTGGTGAAGATATTTCGAGAACCAGAGGTCGTAAAATTTTTTGGTTTTCAGTTTTAGAAAGATCTTAAAAAACTAAAAGACGTTTTTGAAATTTTCAACCATCTACGAGTGTCGATTGCGGAAATATCGCCAACCAACCAATTTTGTTTGAACAATTTTAATTAAATTGGTTCGAAATAAGGTAATATCTTTGGATGTAAATATTTTGAGAACCAGACCACGTAGGAGATTTTTGCTTACACTTTCGAATAGAGTTTTTAAATACCTTTCTTTTGATGTATATTTCGATGGGTTTTGGAAACATTTAATTTTTGGGGTCAAAATTAGCAAAGGGGTTAGTCCATGCTTTTCTTAAAAAGTCAATAAAAATTAATTTTTCGAAATGTGCTAAAATTTCAACACTGACGGAAAGGTATATGAATTTCCAATTCAGCGCTGAAAACCGCAAGCACTTACGAGTCTCCATTGCGGAAATATCGCCATCCAAACATTTTTTTTGAACAATTTTAATTGAATTGGGTTGAAATAAGGTAAAATCACTTTGGATGAAGATATTTCGAGAACCAGAGGTCGTAAAATTTTTTGGTTTTCAGTTTTAGAAAGATCTTAAAAAACTAAAAGACGTTTTTGAAATTTTCAACCATCTACGAGTCCTAATTGCGGAAATATCGCCATCCAAACATTTTTTTTTGAACAATTTTAATTGAATTGGGTTGAAATAAGGTAAAATCACTTTGGATGAAGATATTTCGAGAACCAGAGGTCGTAAAATTTTTTGGTTTTCAGTTGAAGAAAGATCTTAAAAAACTAAAAGACGTTTTGGAAATTTTCAACCATCTACGAGTGTCGATTGCGGAAATATCGCCAACCAACCAATTTTGTTTGAACAATTTTAATTAAATTGGTTCGAAATAAGGTAATATCTTTGGATGTAAATATTTTGAGAACCGGACCACGTAGGAGATTTTTGCTTACACGTGCGAATAGGGTTTCTAAATACCTTTCTTTTGATGTATATTTCGATGGGTTTTGGAAACATTTAATTTTTGGGGTCAAAATTAGCAAAGGGGTTAGTCCATGCTTTTCTCAAAAAGTCAATAAAAATTAATTTTTCGAAATGTGCTAAAATTTCAACACTGACGGAAAGGTATATGAATTTCCAATTCAGCGCTGAAAACCGCAAGCACTTACGAGTCTCCATTGCGGAAATATCGCCATCCAAACATTTTTTTTGAACAATTTTAATTGAATTGGGTTGAAATAAGGTAAAATCACTTTGGATGAAGATATTTCGAGAACCAGAGGTCGTAAAATTTTTTGGTTTTCAGTTTTAGAAAGATCTTAAAAAACTAAAAGACGTTTTTGAAATGTTCAACCATCTACGAGTCTCGATTGCGGAAATATCGCCAACCAACCAATTTTGTTTGAACAATTTTAATTAAATTGGTTCGAAATAAGGTAATAACTTTGGATGTAAATATTTTGAGAACCGGACCACGTAGGAGATTTTTGCTTACACGTGCGAATAGGGTTTCTAAATAACTTTCTTTTGATGTATATTTCGATGGGTTTTGGAAACATTTAATTTTTGGGGTCAAAATTAGCAAAGGGGTTAGTCCATGCTTTTCTCAAAAAGTCAATAAAAATTAATTTTTCGAAATGTGCTAAAATTTCAACACTGACGGAAAGGTATATGAATTTCCAATTCAGCGCTGAAAACCGCAAGCACTTACGAGTCTCCATTGCGGAAATATCGCCATCCAAACATTTTTTTTGAACAATTTTAATTGAATTGGGTTGAAATAAGGTAAAATCACTTTGGATGAAGATATTTCGAGAACCAGAGGTCGTAAAATTTTTTGGTTTTCAGTTTTAGAAAGATCTTAAAAAACTAAAAGACGTTTTTGAAATTTTCAACCATCTACGAGTCCTAATTGCGGAAATATCGCCATCCAAACATTTTTTTTTGAACAATTTTAATTGAATTGGGTTGAAATAAGGTAAAATCACTTTGGATGAAGATATTTCGAGAACCAGAGGTCGTAAAATTTTTTGGTTTTCAGTTTTAGAAAGATCTTAAAAAACTAAAAGACGTTTTTGAAATGTTCAACCATCTACGAGTCTCGATTGCGGAAATATCGCCAACCAACCAATTTTGTTTGAACAATTTTAATTAAATTGGTTCGAAATAAGGTAATATCTTTGGATGTAAATATTTTGAGAACCGGACCACGTAGGAGATTTTTGCTTACACGTGCGAATAGGGTTTCTAAATACCTTTCTTTTGATGTATATTTCGATGGGTTTTGGAAACATTTAATTTTTGGGGTCAAAATTAGCAAAGGGGTTAGTCCATGCTTTTCTCAAAAAGTCAATAAAAATTAATTTTTCGAAATGTGCTAAAATTTCAACACTGACGGAAAGGTATATGAATTTCCAATTCAGCGCTGAAAACCGCAAGCACTTACGAGTCTCCATTGCGGAAATATCGCCATCCAAACATTTTTTTTGAACAATTTTAATTGAATTGGGTTGAAATAAGGTAAAATCACTTTGGATTAAGATATTTCGAGAACCAGAGGTCGTAAAATTTTTTGGTTTTCAGTTTTAGAAAGATCTTAAAAAACTAAAAGACGTTTTTGGAATTTTCAACCATCTACGAGTCCTAATTGCGGAAATATCGCCATCCAAACATTTTTTTTTGAACAATTTTAATTGAATTGGGTTGAAATAAGGTAAAATCACTTTGGATTAAGATATTTCGAGAACCAGAGGTCGTAAAATTTTTTGGTTTTCAGTTTTAGAAAGATCTTAAAAAACTAAAAGACGTTTTTGAAATTTTCAACCATCTACGAGTCTCGATTGCGGAAATATCGCCAACCAACCAATTTTGTTTGAACAATTTTAATTAAATTGGTTCGAAATAAGGAAATATCTTTGGATGTAAATATTTTGAGAAACGGACCACGTAGGAGATTTTTGCTTACACGTTCGAATAGAGTTTTTAAATACCTTTCTTTTGATGTATATTTCGATGGGTTTTGGAAACATTTAATTTTTGGGGTCAAAATTAGCAAAGGGGTTAGTCCATGCTTTTCTCAAAAAGTCAATAAAAATTAATTTTTCGAAATGTGCTAAAATTTCAACACTGACGGAAAGGTATATGAATTTCCAATTCAGCGCTGAAAACCGCAAGCACTTACGAGTCTCCATTGCGGAAATATCGCCATCCAAACATTTTTTTTGAACAATTTTAATTGAATTGGGTTGAAATAAGGTAAAATCACTTTGGATTAAGATATTTCGAGAACCAGAGGTCGTAAAATTTTTTGGTTTTCAGTTTTAGAAAGATCTTAAAAAACTAAAAGACGTTTTTGAAATTTTCAACCATCTACGTATTATAAATAACGAATTAAAACAATACACATCACTAGCTTATTCTTATACTTATACTTATACTTATACTTATACTTATACTTATACTTATGCTTATACTTATATTTGTACTAAAAGCCTTATATTAATCTTAGTATAAAATAAAATATGAATCCACACTTCCGTGTTGGCCATTATACAAGTTGGGTTTTCTACCCCCTTTTTTTATTCTGAAAAGCGTCGTCTAATCGTCATACATCATAATAGGTTATGGGCCCAGAACCCACGAAATTATCATTAAAATAAAAGTTAAATTATAATAATCTGGAAAAATGACGACGTTCACTGGTAAAATTCCATTATTTAATGGAGAGAATTATTTAACGTGGAAAGCACAAATTGAAGCGGTGCTCCACAAGAATAGGCTTCTGAATATCACGAGAGGAGTTGAACAGCAACCAACTGAGGCTCAAAAACTGGAAGATTTCAATAACAGGGACATGGACGCAAGATGTGAACTGATAATATCCATGGAACCAGCGCAGGTGGCTATAGTAAAAAATATGAAAACTTCTAGGGAAATCTGGACCTTCTTGGAAACAACATATGATAGGAAAGGAACCCGGCAAAAGGTAGAACTGTTTCGAAAAATTATTAATTCCAAAATGAATACTAATCAAAACATTTCTGAATATTTGATCGAGTTCAATTGCTCAATTAATCGCTTACGAGAGATGGATGCTAAGCTCGATGATGATTTGCTTGCTGTTTTGCTGTTGGATGGCCTTCCTCAGGAATATAAGGAAATCAAAGCTGCCTTTGATGCTGTTTGTAAATTCCCTTCATATGATGTAATATGCTCTCGTCTATTGGAAGCTGGAGAAAAGAAAAAAGAAGCCCAACACTGCAATTTTGATAATGCATTGAAAGCCTCCAGGTATAATCCGAAGAAGAAAACTTACTCTAAACCAGGTATGTCAAATTTTCAATATAATTGCCATAAATGTGGAAAAAAGGGCCATATGATGAAAGACTGCCGCGTTTTTGTACAAAAGGAAAAATCCCATAAGTCAAATTTAGTTGAGAAAACAGATGTAGGTTTTATTGCAATTGAAAGACACCAATTACTTGAGACTGCAAACAGTGCATACTCTCCAACAAAATCTAGGAGCGCTTGGTGTTTTGATAGTGGAGCAACGTCTCACATGTGCTGCGACGAAAGCTTCTTTGTTAACCTTGATAAGAAATTTGTTGGAACAGTTCGCCTTGCCGATGAAAAACCGGTCAACATAACAGGAATAGGGACAGTTACATTAAAAATAAATATTAGAAACGAAATCAAAAATATTTCTTTATTCAACACATTATACGTCCCAAGTCTTAAGAGTAATTTAATATCTACAAGTAAAGCAACTGATAATGGCTGCTGTGTTACTTTCAAGAATAATTATGCATGCATTACAAAAGAAAACGATATTTTACTTGAAGCTTATAAAAGGAATGGATTATTTATAATTGAATTAGAAGAGAATCTGCATGAAACCTGTAACAAAATTATTAAGCATGAAATTGAGAATTATGATAAGCATGATACAGAGCATGAAAAAGGTAGAGGTAATGAGAAATCAGCTGAGTTATGGCACAAAAGATTCGGACATTTAAATATGGGATCTTTAAATAAACTTCGCAATGAAGAAATGGTAATAGGTTTGCCAAATTTCACGAATATCAAACTGAATTGTGTAACTTGTTTTAGAGGCAAACAAACCAGGCTGCCTTTTCCTTCAAAAAATGAAAAATCATCGAATTGTCTGTTGGATTTAATCCATACAGATTTGTGTGGTCCAATGCGAGTTGAGTCAATAAGTAGGAGCTTATACTTTGCCACTTTTATTGATGACTTTTCACGAAAAGTGCACGTTTATTTTTTGCGTCAAAAGAGCGAATATTTGAGTATTTTCAAGCAGTACAAATCTTTAGTTGAGAATGAAACAGGCAGAAAAATTAAGAAAATGAGAAGCGATAATGCATCTGAATTACTAAGCAAAGATTTCACAAATTTTTTATCGCAAAATGGTATCAAGCGCGATCTCACTGTAGAATATACTCCGCAACAAAATGGCATTGCAGAAAGAATGAACCGAACACTCGTCGAAATGGCTAGGTGCATTATGATTGAGGGAAATTTGCCACAATTTCTCTGGGCAGAATTAGTTCACACAGCCGCGTACCTACGAAATCGTTGCCCTACTGCATTGAATCGCAACATGACTCCAGAACAGGTTTGGACCGGTCGAAAGCCCATCATCAAGCATCTTAGGCGAATTGGAAGCCGAGCTTTCGCTCTCAATAATAAGCCGACAAAATCAAAGTGGGAACCCCGTAGCGAAGAGTACGTACATATCGGATACTCTATTGAATCAAAAGCCTATCGATTATGGAAAAGAGGTACTAGAACTGTTATTAAAAGTCGAGATGTGAAATTTATTGAAGAAGACCTTGAATATCCAGAGACAGAACAACAAAATTCTTATGAATTCTTGATACAACAAAAGGAGGAAAAAGAAGAAAAAGAAGAAAAAGAAGCTATTCATCAAATTAAGGGTGATAACGACAATGAAACAGATGGTAATGTTTATGCGGATACAGTTGATGATAAAAGTATTGAATTACTTGAAGAAGACAACGAAACCGATAACGATATTTTTGAAGACACTGTTGATGATGATAATACTAATGAAATAATTTTTGAAAAAGGTGAAAAATATTTGAATAACATAGAAGAAAGACCGACAAAAATTCTAGAAAAATCAAAACATCCTCAAAAGGACCACAATCTAAGAAGTAAGAAAAATGAGCTATCTGAATTTGCCAATTTAGCTCGAGAGCATGATCCAAAAAGTTTTTCCGAAGCTAAGAAATCCAATTTTTGTCAAGAATGGGAAATCGCTATGAATGAGGAGTATGAATCTTTGATCCAAAACAAAACATGGGAATTATGTATCTGTCCACCAGGCAGAAACATAATTGGATGTAAATGGGTTTATAAATCAAAATATAAGCCTGATGGAAGCGTGGAGCGGCGAAAAGCGCGACTTGTAGCCAAGGGTTTCGCTCAAAAATTTGGCATCGACTACAATGACACTTACGCACCCGTTGTTAGACAAAGTTCTTTGCGAATAATATATGCCCTTTCTATTGAACATGATTTGAAGCTGAATCAACTGGATATCTCAACCGCATTTTTAAATGGTGACCTCGATGAGGAAATATACATGTCACAACCTGAAGGTTTTCATAACGGTAACAAAAATGAAGTCTGTTTCTTAAAAAAGGCCATTTATGGCCTTAAACAATCAAGTAGGCAATGGTATAAAACTCTTGATGATACCCTTAAACAATTTGAATTTCAACAGTCAAACTATGACAAATGCATTTATTACAAACGAAAAAATAATGAAATTGCAATTATTGGAGTTTATGTCGATGATATGATTATTGCATCGAACAATCAGAAAGAAATTGAACTTATAATAGAAAATTTGAAAACTGTATTTAAACTACGAAATTTGGGAAAGCCCTCCACTTGTGTGGGACTTGAAATTAATCAAAGTAAAAATAATATATCTATTTCTCAAACAGGTTATATTAATAATTTGCTTAATAAATACAATATGGAAAACTCAAAACACATGAAATTACCGATGCAAAGTAAAATGAAGTTAGAAAGAGATCCAAACGTTCCTGGAGAGGATTTGAAAATTGATAAAACGAAGTACCAAGAACTTATTGGTGCTCTTTTACATCTTGCTGTTTTTAGCCGACCGGACATTGCATGTTCCGTAAACATGCTTTCTCAATTTTGTCAAGATCCACGGAAGCAGCATTGGAACGTGGCTTGCCAATTATTACGATATTTAAACACAACTAAGGACGCCAAAATTATATTTAAAAAAACAAATACACCACTTTTTTGTTTTGTAGATGCAAGCTGGGCCGAAGATTTGAATGACAGAAAATCTCAAACTGGGTTTTGTTTTATTCTTGCAGGTGCTGCAGTGAGTTGGGAGTCTAGAAAGCAACGTGTTGTAGCTACATCTAGTGCTGAAGCTGAGTACATTGCACTAACTAGTGCTGCGAAAGAAGCTCATTATTTACGATACTTATTAGATGAGTTGGGTTACTTGACTGACATCCCGACTGTTATCTACTGTGACTCTCAAAGTGCTGGACATCTTGCCAAGGGCGGATCGTATTATTCCAGAACTAAACACATCCATTATAAATACCATTATATAAGAGAAGCCATTGAAGAGGAGACAGTCGAAATAAAGTTTTTACAATCTGACCAGATGCCTGCCGATGCGCTCACAAAACCAGTTGCCAATAAAAAACATCTCTATTGTTTTAACAAATTAGGAATGCAGTTTAACTGATTCTAATGTTGAGAAGGAGTATTATAAATAACGAATTAAAACAATACACATCACTAGCTTATTCTTATACTTATACTTATACTTATACTTATACTTATACTTATACTTATACTTATACTTATGCTTATACTTATATTTGTACTAAAAGCCTTATATTAATCTTAGTATAAAATAAAATATGAATCCACACTTCCGTGTTGGCCATTATACAAGTTGGGTTTTCTACCCCCTTTTTTTATTCTGAAAAGCGTCGTCTAATCGTCATACATCATAATACTACGAGTCCTAATTGCGGAAATATCGCCATCCAAACATTTTTTTTTGAACAATTTTAATTGAATTGGGTTGAAATAAGGTAAAATCACTTTGGATTAAGATATTTCGAGAACCAGAGGTCGTAAAATTTTTTGGTTTTCAGTTTTAGAAAGATCTTAAAAAACTAAAAGACGTTTTTGAAATTTTCAACCATCTACGAGTCTCGATTGCGGAAATATCGCCAACCAACCAATTTTGTTTGAACAATTTTAATTAAATTGGTTCGAAATAAGGTAATATCTTTGGATGTAAATATTTTGAGAACCGGACCACGTAGGAGATTTTTGCTTACACGTGCGAATAGGGTTTCTAAATACCTTTCTTTTGATGTATATTTCGATGGGTTTTGGAAACATTTAATTTTTGGGGTCAAAATTAGCAAAGGGGTTAGTCCATGCTTTTCTCAAAAAGTCAATAAAAATTAATTTTTCGAAATGTGCTAAAATTTCAACACTGACGGAAAGGTATATGAATTTCCAATTCAGCGCTGAAAACCGCAAGCACTTACGAGTCTCCATTGCGGAAATATCGCCATCCAAACATTTTTTTTGAACAATTTTAATTGAATTGGGTTGAAATAAGGTAAAATCACTTTGGATTAAGATATTTCGAGAACCAGAGGTCGTAAAATTTTTTGGTTTTCAGTTTTAGAAAGATCTTAAAAAACTAAAAGACGTTTTTGAAATTTTCAACCATCTACGAGTCCTAATTGCGGAAATATCGCCATCCAAACATTTTTTTTTGAACAATTTTAATTGAATTGGGTTGAAATAAGGTAAAATCACTTTGGATGAAGATATTTCGAGAACCAGAGGTCGTAAAATTTTTTGGTTTTCAGTTTTAGAAAGATCTTAAAAAACTAAAAGACGTTTTTGAAATGTTCAACCATCTACGAGTCTCGATTGCGGAAATATCGCCAACCAACCAATTTTGTTTGAACAATTTTAATTAAATTGGTTCGAAATAAGGAAATATCTTTGGATGTAAATATTTTGAGAAACGGACCACGTAGGAGATTTTTGCTTACACGTTCGAATAGAGTTTTTAAATACCTTTCTTTTGATGTATATTTCGATGGGTTTTGGAAACATTTAATTTTTGGGGTCAAAATTAGCAAAGGGGTTAGTCCATGCTTTTCTCAAAAAGTCAATAAAAATTAATTTTTCGAAATGTGCTAAAATTTCAACACTGACGGAAAGGTATATGAATTTCCAATTCAGCGCTGAAAACCGCAAGCACTTACGAGTCTCCATTGCGGAAATATCGCCATCCAAACATTTTTTTTGAACAATTTTAATTGAATTGGGTTGAAATAAGGTAAAATCACTTTGGATGAAGATATTTCGAGAACCAGAGGTCGTAAAATTTTTTGGTTTTCAGTTTTAGAAAGATCTTAAAAAACTAAAAGACGTTTTTGAAATTTTCAACCATCTACGAGTCTCGATTGCGGAAATATCGCCAACCAACCAATTTTGTTTGAACAATTTTAATTAAATTGGTTCGAAATAAGGAAATATCTTTGGATGTAAATATTTTGAGAAACGGACCACGTAGGAGATTTTTGCTTACACGTTCGAATAGAGTTTTTAAATACCTTTCTTTTGATGTATATTTCGATGGGTTTTGGAAACATTTAATTTTTGGGGTCAAAATTAGCAAAGGGGTTAGTCCATGCTTTTCTCAAAAAGTCAATAAAAATTAATTTTTCGAAATGTGCTAAAATTTCAACACTGACGGAAAGGTATATGAATTTCCAATTCAGCGCTGAAAACCCCAAGCACTTACGAGTCTCCATTGCGGAAATATCGCCATCCAAACATTTTTTTTGAACAATTTTAATTGAATTGGGTTGAAATAAGGTAAAATCACTTTGGATTAAGATATTTCGAGAACCAGAGGTCGTAAAATTTTTTGGTTTTCAGTTTTAGAAAGATCTTAAAAAACTAAAAGACGTTTTTGAAATTTTCAACCATCTACGAGTCCTAATTGCGGAAATATCGCCATCCAAACATTTTTTTTTGAACAATTTTAATTGAATTGGGTTGAAATAAGGTAAAATCACTTTGGATGAAGATATTTCGAGAACCAGAGGTCGTAAAATTTTTTGGTTTTCAGTTTTAGAAAGATCTTAAAAAACTAAAAGACGTTTTTGAAATGTTCAACCATCTACGAGTCTCGATTGCGGAAATATCGCCAACCAACCAATTTTGTTTGAACAATTTTAATTAAATTGGTTCGAAATAAGGTAATATCTTTGGATGTAAATATTTTGAGAACCGGACCACGTAGGAGATTTTTGCTTACACGTGCGAATAGGGTTTCTAAATACCTTTCTTTTGATGTATATTTCGATGGGTTTTGGAAACATTTAATTTTTGGGGTCAAAATTAGCAAAGGGGTTAGTCCATGCTTTTCTCAAAAAGTCAATAAAAATTAATTTTTCGAAATGTGCTAAAATTTCAACACTGACGGAAAGGTATATGAATTTCCAATTCAGCGCTGAAAACCGCAAGCACTTACGAGTCTCCATTGCGGAAATATCGCCATCCAAACATTTTTTTTGAACAATTTTAATTGAATTGGGTTGAAATAAGGTAAAATCACTTTGGATGAAGATATTTCGAGAACCAGAGGTCGTGAAATTTTTTGGTTTTCAGTTTTAGAAAGATCTTAAAAAACTAAAAGACGTTTTTGAAATTTTCAACCATCTACGAGTCTCGATTGCGGAAATATCGCCAACCAACCAATTTTGTTTGAACAATTTTAATTAAATTGGTTCGAAATAAGGAAATATCTTTGGATGTAAATATTTTGAGAAACGGACCACGTAGGAGATTTTTGCTTACACGTTCGAATAGAGTTTTTAAATACCTTTCTTTTGATGTATATTTCGATGGGTTTTGGAAACATTTAATTTTTGGGGTCAAAATTAGCAAAGGGGTTAGTCCATGCTTTTCTCAAAAAGTCAATAAAAATTAATTTTTCGAAATATGCTAAAATTTCAACACTGACGGAAAGGTATATGAATTTCCAATTCAGCGCTGAAAACCGCAAGCACTTACGAGTCTCCATTGCGGAAATATCGCCATCCAAACATTTTTTTTGAACAATTTTAATTGAATTGGGTTGAAATAAGGTAAAATCACTTTGGATGAAGATATTTCGAGAACCAGAGGTCGTAAAATTTTTTGGTTTTCAGTTTTAGAAAGATCTTAAAAAACTAAAAGACGTTTTTGAAATTTTCAACCATCTACGAGTCTCGATTGCGGAAATATCGCCAACCAACCAATTTTGTTTGAACAATTTTAATTAAATTGGTTCGAAATAAGGTAATATCTTTGGATGTAAATATTTTGAGAACCGGACCACGTAGGAGATTTTTGCTTACACGTGCGAATAGGGTTTCTAAATACCTTTCTTTTGATGTATATTTCGATGGGTTTTGGAAACATTTAATTTTTGGGGTCAAAATGCTTTTCTCAAAAAGTCAATAAAAATTAATTTTTCGAAATGTGCTAAAATTTCAACACTGACGGAAAGGTATATGAATTTCCAATTCAGCGCTGAAAACCGCAAGCACTTACGAGTCTCCATTGCGGAAATATCGCCATCCAAACATTTTTTTTGAACAATTTTAATTGAATTGGGTTGAAATAAGGTAAAATCACTTTGGATGAAGATATTTCGAGAACCAGAGGTCGTAAAATTTTTTGGTTTTCAGTTTTAGAAAGATCTTAAAAAACTAAAAGACGTTTTTGAAATTTTCAACCATCTACGAGTGTCGATTGCGGAAATATCGCCAACCAACCAATTTTGTTTGAACAATTTTAATTAAATTGGTTCGAAATAAGGTAATATCTTTGGATGTAAATATTTTGAGAACCGGACCACGTAGGAGATTTTTGCTTACACGTGCGAATAGGGTTTCTAAATACCTTTCTTTTGATGTATATTTCGATGGGTTTTGGAAACATTTAATTTTTGGGGTCAAAATTAGCAAAGGGGTTAGTCCATGCTTTTCTCAAAAAGTCAATAAAAATTAATTTTTCGAAATGTGCTAAAATTTCAACACTGACGGAAAGGTATATGAATTTCCAATTCAGCGCTGAAAACCGCAAGCACTTACGAGTCTCCATTGCGGAAATATCGCCATCCAAACATTTTTTTTGAACAATTTTAATTGAATTGGGTTGAAATAAGGTAAAATCACTTTGGATGAAGATATTTCGAGAACCAGAGGTCGTAAAATTTTTTGGTTTTCAGTTTTAGAAAGATCTTAAAAAACTAAAAGACGTTTTTGAAATTTTCAACCATCTACGAGTGTCGATTGCGGAAATATCGCCAACCAACCAATTTTGTTTGAACAATTTTAATTAAATTGGTTCGAAATAAGGTAATATCTTTGGATGTAAATATTTTGAGAACCAGACCACGTAGGAGATTTTTGCTTACACGTGCGAATAGGGTTTCTAAATACCTTTCTTTTGATGTATATTTCGATGGGTTTTGGAAACATTTAATTTTTGGGGTCAAAATTAGCAAAGGGGTTAGTCCATGCTTTTCTCAAAAAGTCAATAAAAATTAATTTTTCGAAATGTGCTAAAATTTCAACACTGACGGAAAGGTATATGAATTTCCAATTCAGCGCTGAAAACCGCAAGCACTTACGAGTCTCCATTGCGGAAATATCGCCATCCAAACATTTTTTTTGAACAATTTTAATTGAATTGGGTTGAAATAAGGTAAAATCACTTTGGATGAAGATATTTCGAGAACCAGAGGTCGTAAAATTTTTTGGTTTTCAGTTTTAGAAAGATCTTAAAAAACTAAAAGACGTTTTTGAAATTTTCAACCATCTACGAGTGTCGATTGCGGAAATATCGCCAACCAACCAATTTTGTTTGAACAATTTTAATTAAATTGGTTCGAAATAAGGTAATATCTTTGGATGTAAATATTTTGAGAACCGGACCACGTAGGAGATTTTTGCTTACACGTGCGAATAGGGTTTCTAAATACCTTTCTTTTGATGTATATTTCGATGGGTTTTGGAAACATTTAATTTTTGGGGTCAAAATTAGCAAAGGGGTTAGTCCATGCTTTTCTCAAAAAGTCAATAAAAATTAATTTTTCGAAATGTGCTAAAATTTCAACACTGACGGAAAGGTATATGAATTTCCAATTCAGCGCTGAAAACCGCAAGCACTTACGAGTCTCCATTGCGGAAATATCGCCATCCAAACATTTTTTTTGAACAATTTTAATTGAATTGGGTTGAAATAAGGTAAAATCACTTTGGATGAAGATATTTCGAGAACCAGAGGTCGTAAAATTTTTTGGTTTTCAGTTTTAGAAAGATCTTAAAAAACTAAAAGACGTTTTTGAAATTTTCAACCATCTACGAGTGTCGATTGCGGAAATATCGCCAACCAACCAATTTTGTTTGAACAATTTTAATTAAATTGGTTCGAAATAAGGTAATATCTTTGGATGTAAATATTTTGAGAACCGGACCACGTAGGAGATTTTTGCTTACACGTGCGAATAGGGTTTCTAAATACCTTTCCTTTGATGTATATTTCGATGGGTTTTGGAAACATTTAATTTTTGGGGTCAAAATTAGCAAAGGGGTTAGTCCATGCTTTTCTCAAAAAGTCAATAAAAATTAATTTTTCGAAATGTGCTAAAATTTCAACACTGACGGAAAGGTATATGAATTTCCAATTCAGCGCTGAAAACCGCAAGCACTTACGAGTCTCCATTGCGGAAATATCGCCATCCAAACATTTTTTTTGAACAATTTTAATTGAATTGGGTTGAAATAAGGTAAAATCACTTTGGATGAAGATATTTCGAGAACCAGAGGTCGTAAAATTTTTTGGTTTTCAGTTTTAGAAAGATCTTAAAAAACTAAAAGACGTTTTTGAAATTTTCAACCATCTACGAGTGTCGATTGCGGAAATATCGCCAACCAACCAATTTTGTTTGAACAATTTTAATTAAATTGGTTCGAAATAAGGTAATATCTTTGGATGTAAATATTTTGAGAACCGGACCACGTAGGAGATTTTTGCTTACACGTGCGAATAGGGTTTCTAAATACCTTTCTTTTGATGTATATTTCGATTAGTTTTGGAAACATTTAATTTTTGGGGTCAAAATTAGCAAAGGGGTTAGTCCATGCTTTTCTCAAAAAGTCAATAAAAATTAATTTTTCGAAATGTGCTAAAATTTCAACACTGACGGAAAGGTATATGAATTTCCAATTCAGCGCTGAAAACCGCAAGCACTTACGAGTCTCCATTGCGGAAATATCGCCATCCAAACTTTTTTTTTGAACAATTTTAATTGAATTGGGTTGAAATAAGGTAAAATCACTTTGGATGAAGATATTTCGAGAACCAGAGGTCGTAAAATTTTTTGGTTTTCAGTTTTAGAAAGATCTTAAAAAACTAAAAGACGTTTTTGAAATTTTCAACCATCTACGAGTGTCGGTTGCGGAAATATCGCCAACCAACCAATTTTGTTTGAACAATTTTAATTAAATTGGTTCGAAATAAGGTAATATCTTTGGATGTAAATATTTTGAGAACCGGACCACGTAGGAGATTTTTGCTTACACGTGCGAATAGGGTTTCTAAATACCTTTCTTTTGATGTATATTTCGATGGGTTTTGGAAACATTTAATTTTTGGGGTCAAAATTAGCAAAGGGGTTAGTCCATGCTTTTCTCAAAAAGTCAATAAAAATTAATTTTTCGAAATGTGCTAAAATTTCAACACTGACGGAAAGGTATATGAATTTCCAATTCAGCGCTGAAAACCGCAAGCACTTACGAGTCTCCATTGCGGAAATATCGCCATCCAAACATTTTTTTTGAACAATTTTAATTGAATTGGGTTGAAATAAGGTAAAATCACTTTGGATGAAGATATTTCGAGAACCAGAGGTCGTAAAATTTTTTGGTTTTCAGTTTTAGAAAGATCTTAAAAAACTAAAAGACGTTTTTGAAATTTTCAACCATCTACGAGTGTCGATTGCGGAAATATCGCCAACCAACCAATTTTGTTTGAACAATTTTAATTAAATTGGTTCGAAATAAGGTAATATCTTTGGATGTAAATATTTTGAGAACCGGACCACGTACGAGATTTTTGCTTACACGTGCGAATAGGGTTTCTAAATACCTTTCCTTTGATGTATATTTCGATGGGTTTTGGAAACATTTAATTTTTGGGGTCAAAATTAGCAAAGGGGTTAGTCCATGCTTTTCTCAAAAAGTCAATAAAAATTAATTTTTCGAAATGTGCTAAAATTTCAACACTGACGGAAAGGTATATGAATTTCCAATTCAGCGCTGAAAACCGCAAGCACTTACGAGTCTCCATTGCGGAAATATCGCCATCCAAACATTTTTTTTGAACAATTTTAATTGAATTGGGTTGAAATAAGGTAAAATCACTTTGGATGAAGATATTTCGAGAACCAGAGGTCGTAAAATTTTTTGGTTTTCAGTTTTAGAAAGATCTTAAAAAACTAAAAGACGTTTTTGAAATTTTCAACCATCTACGAGTGTCGATTGCGGAAATATCGCCAACCAACCAATTTTGTTTGAACAATTTTAATTAAATTGGTTCGAAATAAGGTAATATCTTTGGATGTAAATATTTTGAGAACCAGACCACGTAGGAGATTTTTGCTTACACGTGCGAATAGGGTTTCTAAATACCTTTCTTTTGATGTATATTTCGATGGGTTTTGGAAACATTTAATTTTTGGGGTCAAAATTAGCAAAGGGGTTAGTCCATGCTTTTCTCAAAAAGTCAATAAAAATTAATTTTTCGAAATGTGCTAAAATTTCAACACTGACGGAAAGGTATATGAATTTCCAATTCAGCGCTGAAAACCGCAAGCACTTACGAGTCTCCATTGCGGAAATATCGCCATCCAAACATTTTTTTTGAACAATTTTAATTGAATTGGGTTGAAATAAGGTAAAATCACTTTGGATGAAGATATTTCGAGAACCAGAGGTCGTAAAATTTTTTGGTTTTCAGTTTTAGAAAGATCTTAAAAAACTAAAAGACGTTTTTGAAATTTTCAACCATCTACGAGTCTCGATTGCGGAAATATCGCCAACCAACCAATTTTGTTTGAACAATTTTAATTAAATTGGTTCGAAATAAGGTAATATCTTTGGATGTAAATATTTTGAGAACCGGACCACGTAGGAGATTTTTGCTTACACGTGCGAATAGGGTTTCTAAATACCTTTCTTTTGATGTATATTTCGATGGGTTTTGGAAACATTTAATTTTTGGGGTCAAAATTAGCAAAGGGGTTAGTCCATGCTTTTCTCAAAAAGTCAATAAAAATTAATTTTTCGAAATGTGCTAAAATTTCAACACTGACGGAAAGGTATATGAATTTCCAATTCAGCGCTGAAAACCGCAAGCACTTACGAGTCTCCATTGCGGAAATATCGCCATCCAAACATTTTTTTTGAACAATTTTAATTGAATTGGGTTGAAATAAGGTAAAATCACTTTGGATGAAGATATTTCGAGAACCAGAGGTCGTAAAATTTTTTGGTTTTCAGTTTTAGAAAGATCTTAAAAAACTAAAAGACGTTTTTGAAATTTTCAACCATCTACGAGTCTCGATTGCGGAAATATCGCCAACCAACCAATTTTGTTTGAACAATTTTAATTAAATTGGTTCGAAATAAGGTAATATCTTTGGATGTAAATATTTTGAGAACCGGACCACGTAGGAGATTTTTGCTTACACGTGCGAATAGGGTTTCTAAATACCTTTCTTTTGATGTATATTTCGATGGGTTTTGGAAACATTTAATTTTTGGGGTCAAAATTAGCAAAGGGGTTAGTCCATGCTTTTCTCAAAAAGTCAATAAAAATTAATTTTTCGAAATGTGCTAAAATTTCAACACTGACGGAAAGGTATATGAATTTCCAATTCAGCGCTGAAAACCGCAAGCACTTACGAGTCTCCATTGCGGAAATATCGCCATCCAAACATTTTTTTTGAACAATTTTAATTGAATTGGGTTGAAATAAGGTAAAATCACTTTGGATGAAGATATTTCGAGAACCAGAGGTCGTAAAATTTTTTGGTTTTCAGTTTTAGAAAGATCTTAAAAAACTAAAAGACGTTTTTGAAATTTTCAACCATCTACGAGTCTCGATTGCGGAAATATCGCCAACCAACCAATTTTGTTTGAACAATTTTAATTAAATTGGTTCGAAATAAGGTAATATCTTTGGATGTAAATATTTTGAGAACCGGACCACGTAGGAGATTTTTGCTTACACGTGCGAATAGGGTTTCTAAATACCTTTCTTTTGATGTATATTTCGATGGGTTTTGGAAACATTTAATTTTTGGGGTCAAAATTAGCAAAGGGGTTAGTCCATGCTTTTCTCAAAAAGTCAATAAAAATAAATTTTTCGAAATGTGCTAAAATTTCAACACTGACGGAAAGGTATATGAATTTCCAATTCAGCGCTGAAAACCGCAAGCACTTACGAGTCTCCATTGCGGAAATATCGCCATCCAAACATTTTTTTTGAACAATTTTAATTGAATTGGGTTGAAATAAGGTAAAATCACTTTGGATGAAGATATTTCGAGAACCAGAGGTCGTAAAATTTTTTGGTTTTCAGTTTTAGAAAGATCTTAAAAAACTAAAAGACGTTTTTGAAATTTTCAACCATCTACGAGTGTCGATTGCGGAAATATCGCCAACCAACCAATTTTGTTTGAACAATTTTAATTAAATTGGTTCGAAATAAGGTAATATCTTTGGATGTAAATATTTTGAGAACCGGACCACGTAGGAGATTTTTGCTTACACGTGCGAATAGGGTTTCTAAATACCTTTCTTTTGATGTATATTTCGATGGGTTTT
This sequence comes from Epistrophe eligans, assembly GCA_951394125.1. Lineage (NCBI taxonomy): Eukaryota > Metazoa > Arthropoda > Insecta > Diptera > Syrphidae > Epistrophe > Epistrophe eligans. Next base: position 33,008,717 of record OX596029.1, read on the forward strand.
GGAAACATTTAATTTTTGGGGTCAAAATTAGCAAAGGGGTTAGTCCATGCTTTTCTCAAAAAGTCAATAAAAATTAATTTTTCGAAATGTGCTAAAATTTCAACACTGACGGAAAGGTATATGAATTTCCAATTCAGCGCTGAAAACCGCAAGCACTTACGAGTCTCCATTGCGGAAATATCGCCATCCAAACATTTTTTTTGAACAATTTTAATTGAATTGGGTTGAAATAAGGTAAAATCACTTTGGATGAAGATATTTCGAGAACCAGAGGTCGTAAAATTTTTTGGTTTTCAGTTTTAGAAAGATCTTAAAAAACTAAAAGACGTTTTTGAAATGTTCAACCATCTACGAGTCTCGATTGCGGAAATATCGCCAACCAACCAATTTTGTTTGAACAATTTTAATTAAATTGGTTCGAAATAAGGTAATAACTTTGGATGTAAATATTTTGAGAACCGGACCACGTAGGAGATTTTTGCTTACACGTGCGAATAGGGTTTCTAAATACCTTTCTTTTGATGTATATTTCGATGGGTTTTGGAAACATTTAATTTTTGGGGTCAAAATTAGCAAAGGGGTTAGTCCATGCTTTTCTCAAAAAGTCAATAAAAATTAATTTTTCGAAATGTGCTAAAATTTCAACACTGACGGAAAGGTATATGAATTTCCAATTCAGCGCTGAAAACCGCAAGCACTTACGAGTCTCCATTGCGGAAATATCGCCATCCAAACATTTTTTTTGAACAATTTTAATTGAATTGGGTTGAAATAAGGTAAAATCACTTTGGATGAAGATATTTCGAGAACCAGAGGTCGTAAAATTTTTTGGTTTTCAGTTTTAGAAAGATCTTAAAAAACTAAAAGACGTTTTTGAAATTTTCAACCATCTACGAGTCCTAATTGCGGAAATATCGCCATCCAAACATTTTTTTTTGAACAATTTTAATTGAATTGGGTTGAAATAAGGTAAAATCACTTTGGATGAAGATATTTCGAGAACCAGAGGTCGTAAAATTTTTTGGTTTTCAGTTTTAGAAATATCTTAAAAAACTAAAAGACGTTTTTGAAATGTTCAACCATCTACGAGTCTCGATTGCGGAAATATCGCCAACCAACCAATTTTGTTTGAACAATTTTAATTAAATTGGTTCGAAATAAGGTAATATCTTTGGATGTAAATATTTTGAGAACCGGACCACGTAGGAGATTTTTGCTTACATGTGCGAATAGGGTTTCTAAATACCTTTCTTTTGATGTATATTTCGATGGGTTTTGGAAACATTTAATTTTTGGGGTCAAAATTAGCAAAGGGGTTAGTCCATGCTTTTCTCAAAAAGTCAATAAAAATTAATTTTTCGAAATGTGCTAAAATTTCAACACTGACGGAAAGGTATATGAATTTCCAATTCAGCGCTGAAAACCGCAAGCACTTACGAGTCTCCATTGCGGAAATATCGCCATCCAAACATTTTTTTTGAACAATTTTAATTGAATTGGGTTGAAATAAGGTAAAATCACTTTGGATTAAGATATTTCGAGAACCAGAGGTCGTAAAATTTTTTGGTTTTCAGTTTTAGAAAGATCTTAAAAAACTAAAAGACGTTTTTGAAATTTTCAACCATCTACGAGTCCTAATTGCGGAAATATCGCCATCCAAACATTTTTTTTTGAACAATTTTAATTGAATTGGGTTGAAATAAGGTAAAATCACTTTGGATGAAGATATTTCGAGAACCAGAGGTCGTAAAATTTTTTGGTTTTCAGTTTTAGAAAGATCTTAAAAAACTAAAAGACGTTTTTGAAATGTTCAACCATCTACGAGTCTCGATTGCGGAAATATCGCCAACCAACCAATTTTGTTTGAACAATTTTAATTAAATTGGTTCGAAATAAGGTAATATCTTTGGATGTAAATATTTTGAGAACCGGACCACGTAGGAGATTTTTGCTTACACGTGCGAATAGGGTTTCTAAATACCTTTCTTTTGATGTATATTTCGATGGGTTTTGGAAACATTTAATTTTTGGGGTCAAAATTAGCAAAGGGGTTAGTCCATGCTTTTCTCAAAAAGTCAATAAAAATTAATTTTTCGAAATGTGCTAAAATTTCAACACTGACGGAAAGGTATATGAATTTCCAATTCAGCGCTGAAAACCGCAAGCACTTACGAGTCTCCATTGCGGAAATATCGCCATCCAAACATTTTTTTTGAACAATTTTAATTGAATTGGGTTGAAATAAGGTAAAATCACTTTGGATGAAGATATTTCGAGAACCAGAGGTCGTAAAATTTTTTGGTTTTCAGTTTTAGAAAGATCTTAAAAAACTAAAAGACGTTTTTGAAATTTTCAACCATCTACGAGTGTCGATTGCGGAAATATCGCCAACCAACCAATTTTGTTTGAACAATTTTAATTAAATTGGTTCGAAATAAGGTAATATCTTTGGATGTAAATATTTTGAGAACCGGACCACGTAGGAGATTTTTGCTTACACGTGCGAATAGGGTTTCTAAATACCTTTCTTTTGATGTATATTTCGATGGGTTTTGGAAACATTTAATTTTTGGGGTCAAAATGCTTTTCTCAAAAAGTCAATAAAAATTAATTTTTCGAAATGTGCTAAAATTTCAACACTGACGGAAAGGTATATGAATTTCCAATTCAGCGCTGAAAACCGCAAGCACTTACGAGTCTCCATTGCGGAAATATCGCCATCCAAACATTTTTTTTGAACAATTTTAATTGAATTGGGTTGAAATAAGGTAAAATCACTTTGGATGAAGATATTTCGAGAACCAGAGGTCGTAAAATTTTTTGGTTTTCAGTTTTAGAAAGATCTTAAAAAACTAAAAGACGTTTTTGAAATTTTCAACCATCTACGAGTGTCGATTGCGGAAATATCGCCAACCAACCAATTTTGTTTGAACAATTTTAATTAAATTGGTTCGAAATAAGGTAATATCTTTGGATGTAAATATTTTGAGAACCGGACCACGTAGGAGATTTTTGCTTACACGTGCGAATAGGGTTTCTAAATACCTTTCTTTTGATGTATATTTCGATGGGTTTTGGAAACATTTAATTTTTGGGGTCAAAATTAGCAAAGGGGTTAGTCCATGCTTTTCTCAAAAAGTCAATAAAAATAAATTTTTCGAAATGTGCTAAAATTTCAACACTGACGGAAAGGTATATGAATTTCCAATTCAGCGCTGAAAACCGCAAGCACTTACGAGTCTCCATTGCGGAAATATCGCCATCCAAACATTTTTTTTGAACAATTTTAATTGAATTGGGTTGAAATAAGGTAAAATCACTTTGGATGAAGATATTTCGAGAACCAGAGGTCGTAAAATTTTTTGGTTTTCAGTTTTAGAAAGATCTTAAAAAACTAAAAGACGTTTTTGAAATGTTCAACCATCTACGAGTCTCGATTGCGGAAATATCGCCAACCAACCAATTTTGTTTGAACAATTTTAATTAAATTGGTTCGAAATAAGGTAATAACTTTGGATGTAAATATTTTGAGAACCGGACCACGTAGGAGATTTTTGCTTACACGTGCGAATAGGGTTTCTAAATACCTTTCTTTTGATGTATATTTCGATGGGTTTTGGAAACATTTAATTTTTGGGGTCAAAATTAGCAAAGGGGTTAGTCCATGCTTTTCTCAAAAAGTCAATAAAAATTAATTTTTCGAAATGTGCTAAAATTTCAACACTGACGGAAAGGTATATGAATTTCCAATTCAGCGCTGAAAACCGCAAGCACTTACGAGTCTCCATTGCGGAAATATCGCCATCCAAACATTTTTTTTGAACAATTTTAATTGAATTGGGTTGAAATAAGGTAAAATCACTTTGGATGAAGATATTTCGAGAACCAGAGGTCGTAAAATTTTTTGGTTTTCAGTTTTAGAAAGATCTTAAAAAACTAAAAGACGTTTTTGAAATTTTCAACCATCTACGAGTCCTAATTGCGGAAATATCGCCATCCAAACATTTTTTTTTGAACAATTTTAATTGAATTGGGTTGAAATAAGGTAAAATCACTTTGGATGAAGATATTTCGAGAACCAGAGGTCGTAAAATTTTTTGGTTTTCAGTTTTAGAAATATCTTAAAAAACTAAAAGACGTTTTTGAAATGTTCAACCATCTACGAGTCTCGATTGCGGAAATATCGCCAACCAACCAATTTTGTTTGAACAATTTTAATTAAATTGGTTCGAAATAAGGTAATATCTTTGGATGTAAATATTTTGAGAACCGGACCACGTAGGAGATTTTTGCTTACACGTGCGAATAGGGTTTCTAAATACCTTTCTTTTGATGTATATTTCGATGGGTTTTGGAAACATTTAATTTTTGGGGTCAAAATTAGCAAAGGGGTTAGTCCATGCTTTTCTCAAAAAGTCAATAAAAATTAATTTTTCGAAATGTGCTAAAATTTCAACACTGACGGAAAGGTATATGAATTTCCAATTCAGCGCTGAAAACCGCAAGCACTTACGAGTCTCCATTGCGGAAATATCGCCATCCAAACATTTTTTTTGAACAATTTTAATTGAATTGGGTTGAAATAAGGTAAAATCACTTTGGATTAAGATATTTCGAGAACCAGAGGTCGTAAAATTTTTTGGTTTTCAGTTTTAGAAAGATCTTAAAAAACTAAAAGACGTTTTTGAAATTTTCAACCATCTACGAGTCCTAATTGCGGAAATATCGCCATCCAAACATTTTTTTTTGAACAATTTTAATTGAATTGGGTTGAAATAAGGTAAAATCACTTTGGATGAAGATATTTCGAGAACCAGAGGTCGTAAAATTTTTTGGTTTTCAGTTTTAGAAAGATCTTAAAAAACTAAAAGACGTTTTTGAAATGTTCAACCATCTACGAGTCTCGATTGCGGAAATATCGCCAACCAACCAATTTTGTTTGAACAATTTTAATTAAATTGGTTCGAAATAAGGTAATATCTTTGGATGTAAATATTTTGAGAACCGGACCACGTAGGAGATTTTTGCTTACACGTGCGAATAGGGTTTCTAAATACCTTTCTTTTGATGTATATTTCGATGGGTTTTGGAAACATTTAATTTTTGGGGTCAAAATTAGCAAAGGGGTTAGTCCATGCTTTTCTCAAAAAGTCAATAAAAATTAATTTTTCGAAATGTGCTAAAATTTCAACACTGACGGAAAGGTATATGAATTTCCAATTCAGCGCTGAAAACCGCAAGCACTTACGAGTCTCCATTGCGGAAATATCGCCATCCAAACATTTTTTTTGAACAATTTTAATTGAATTGGGTTGAAATAAGGTAAAATCACTTTGGATGAAGATATTTCGAGAACCAGAGGTCGTGAAATTTTTTGGTTTTCAGTTTTAGAAAGATCTTAAAAAACTAAAAGACGTTTTTGAAATTTTCAACCATCTACGAGTCTCGATTGCGGAAATATCGCCAACCAACCAATTTTGTTTGAACAATTTTAATTAAATTGGTTCGAAATAAGGAAATATCTTTGGATGTAAATATTATTTTGAGAAACGGACCACGTAGGAGATTTTTGCTTACACGTTCGAATAGAGTTTTTAAATACCTTTCTTTTGATGTATATTTCGATGGGTTTTGGAAACATTTAATTTTTGGGGTCAAAATTAGCAAAGGGGTTAGTCCATGCTTTTCTCAAAAAGTCAATAAAAATTAATTTTTCGAAATATGCTAAAATTTCAACACTGACGGAAAGGTATATGAATTTCCAATTCAGCGCTGAAAACCGCAAGCACTTACGAGTCTCCATTGCGGAAATATCGCCATCCAAACATTTTTTTTGAACAATTTTAATTGAATTGGGTTGAAATAAGGTAAAATCACTTTGGATGAAGATATTTCGAGAACCAGAGGTCGTAAAATTTTTTGGTTTTCAGTTTTAGAAAGATCTTAAAAAACTAAAAGACGTTTTTGAAATTTTCAACCATCTACGAGTGTCGATTGCGGAAATATCGCCAACCAACCAATTTTGTTTGAACAATTTTAATTAAATTGGTTCGAAATAAGGTAATATCTTTGGATGTAAATATTTTGAGAACCGGACCACGTAGGAGATTTTTGCTTACACGTGCGAATAGGGTTTCTAAATACCTTTCTTTTGATGTATATTTCGATGGGTTTTGGAAACATTTAATTTTTGGGGTCAAAATGCTTTTCTCAAAAAGTCAATAAAAATTAATTTTTCGAAATGTGCTAAAATTTCAACACTGACGGAAAGGTATATGAATTTCCAATTCAGCGCTGAAAACCGCAAGCACTTACGAGTCTCCATTGCGGAAATATCGCCATCCAAACATTTTTTTTGAACAATTTTAATTGAATTGGGTTGAAATAAGGTAAAATCACTTTGGATGAAGATATTTCGAGAACCAGAGGTCGTAAAATTTTTTGGTTTTCAGTTTTAGAAAGATCTTAAAAAACTAAAAGACGTTTTTGAAATTTTCAACCATCTACGAGTGTCGATTGCGGAAATATCGCCAACCAACCAATTTTGTTTGAACAATTTTAATTAAATTGGTTCGAAATAAGGTAATATATTTGGATGTAAATATTTTGAGAACCGGACCACGTAGGAGATTTTTGCTTACACGTGCGAATAGGGTTTTTAAATACCTTTCCTTTGATGTATATTTCGATGGGTTTTGGAAACATTTAATTTTTGGGGTCAAAATTAGCAAAGGGGTTAGTCCATGCTTTTCTCAAAAAGTCAATAAAAATTAATTTTTCGAAATGTGCTAAAATTTCAACACTGACGGAAAGGTATATGAATTTCCAATTCAGCGCTGAAAACCGCAAGCACTTACGAGTCTCCATTGCGGAAATATCGCCATCCAAACATTTTTTTTGAACAATTTTAATTGAATTGGGTTGAAATAAGGTAAAATCACTTTGGATGAAGATATTTCGAGAACCAGAGGTCGTAAAATTTTTTGGTTTTCAGTTTTAGAAAGATCTTAAAAAACTAAAAGACGTTTTTGAAATTTTCAACCATCTACGAGTGTCGATTGCGGAAATATCGCCAACCAACCAATTTTGTTTGAACAATTTTAATTAAATTGGTTCGAAATAAGGTAATATCTTTGGATGTAAATATTTTGAGAACCGGACCACGTAGGAGATTTGTGCTTACACGTGCGAATAGGGTTTTTAAATACCTTTCTTGTGATGTATATTTCGATGGGTTTTGGAAACATTTAATTTTTGGGGTCAAAATTAGCAAAGGGGTCCATGCTTTTCTCAAAAAGTCAATAAAAAATAATTTTTCGAAATGTGCTAAAATTTCAACACTGACGGAAAGGTATATGAATTTCCAATTCAGCGCTGAAAACCGCAAGCACTTACGAGTCTCCATTGCGGAAATATCGCCATCCAAACATTTTTTTTGAACAATTTTAATTGAATTGGGTTGAAATAAGGTAAAATCACTTTGGATGAAGATATTTCGAGAACCAGAGGTCGTAAAATTTTTTGGTTTTCAGTTTTAGAAAGATCTTAAAAAACTAAAAGACGTTTTTGAAATTTTCAACCATCTACGAGTGTCGATTGCGGAAATATCGCCAACCAACCAATTTTGTTTGAACAATTTTAATTAAATTGGTTCGAAATAAGGTAATATCTTTGGATGTAAATATTTTGAGAACCGGACCACGTAGGAGATTTCTGCTTACACGTGCGAATAGGGTTTTTAAATACCTTTCTTGTGATGTATATTTCGATGGGTTTTGGAAACATTTAATTTTTGGGGTCAAAATTAGCAAAGGGGTTAGTCCATGCTTTTCTCAAAAAGTCAATAAAAATAAATTTTTCGAAATGTGCTAAAATTTCAACACTGACGGAAAGGTATATGAATTTCCAATTCAGCGCTGAAAACCGCAAGCACTTACGAGTCTCCATTGCGGAAATATCGCCATCCAAACATTTTTTTTGAACAATTTTAATTGAATTGGGTTGAAATAAGGTAAAATCACTTTGGATGAAGATATTTCGAGAACCAGAGGTCGTAAAATTTTTTGGTTTTCAGTTTTAGAAAGATCTTAAAAAACTAAAAGACGTTTTTGAAATTTTCAACCATCTACGAGTCTCGATTGCGGAAATATCGCCAACCAACCAATTTTGTTTGAACAATTTTAATTAAATTGGTTCGAAATAAGGTAATATCTTTGGATGTAAATATTTTGAGAACCGGACCACGTAGGAGATTTTTGCTTACACGTGCGAATAGGGTTTTTAAATACCTTTCTTTTGATGTATATTTCGATGGGTTTTGGAAACATTTAATTTTTGGGGTCAAAATTAGCAAAGGGGTTAGTCCATGCTTTTCTCAAAAAGTCAATAAAAATTAATTTTTCGAAATGTGCTAAAATTTCAACACTGACGGAAAGGTATATGAATTTCCAATTCAGCGCTGAAAACCGCAAGCACTTACGAGTCTCCATTGCGGAAATATCGCCATCCAAACATTTTTTTTGAACAATTTTAATTGAATTGGGTTGAAATAAGGTAAAATCACTTTGGATTAAGATATTTCGAGAACCAGAGGTCGTAAAATTTTTTGGTTTTCAGTTTTAGAAAGATCTTAAAAAACTAAAAGACGTTTTTGAAATTTTCAACCATCTACGAGTCATAATTGCGGAAATATCGCCATCCAAACATTTTTTTTGAACAATTTTAATTGAATTGGGTTGAAATAAGGTAAAATCACTTTGGATGAAGATATTTCGAGAACCAGAGGTCGTAAAATTTTTTGGTTTTCAGTTTTAGAAAGATCTTAAAAAACTAAAAGACGTTTTTGAAATTTTCAACCATCTACGAGTCTCGATTGCGGAAATATCGCCAACCAACCAATTTTGTTTGAACAATTTTAATTAAATTGGTTCGAAATAAGGTAATATCTTTGGATGTAAATATTTTGAGAACCGGACCGCGTAGGAGATTTTTGCTTACACATGCGAATAGGGTTTTTAAATACCTTTCTTTTGATGTATATTTCGATGGGTTTTGGAAACATTTAATTTTTGGGGTCAAAATTAACAAAGGGGTTAGTCCATGCTTTTCTCAAAAAGTCAACAAAACTTAATTTTTGGAAATGTGCTACAATTTCAACACTGATGGAAAGGTTTATGAATTTCCAATTCAGCGCTGAAAACCGCAAGCACTTACGAGTCTCCATTGCGGAAATATCGCCATCCAAACATTTTTTTTGAACAATTTTAATTGAATTGGGTTGAAATAAGGTAAAATCACTTTGGATGAAGATATTTCGAGAACCAGAGGTCGTAAAATTTTTTGGTTTTCAGTTTTAGAAAGATCTTAAAAAACTAAAAGACGTTTTTGAAATTTTCAACCATCTACGAGTGTCGATTGCGGAAATATCGCCAACCAACCAATTTTGTTTGAACAATTTTAATTAAATTGGTTCGAAATAAGGTAATATCTTTGGATGTAAAGATTTTGAGAACCGGACCACGTAGGAGATTTTTGCTTACACGTGCGAATAGGGTTTCTAAATACCTTTCTTTTGATGTATATTTCGATGGGTTTTGGAAACATTTAATTTTTGGGGTCAAAATTAGCAAAGGGGTTAGTCCATGCTTTTCTCAAAAAGTCAATAAAAATTAATTTTTCGAAATGTGCTAAAATTTCAACACTGACGGAAAGGTATATGAATTTCCAATTCAGCGCTGAAAACCGCAAGCACTTACGAGTCTCCATTGCGGAAATATCGCCATCCAAACATTTTTTTTGAACAATTTTAATTGAATTGGGTTGAAATAAGGTAAAATCACTTTGGATGAAGATATTTCGAGAACCAGAGGTCGTAAAATTTTTTGGTTTTCAGTTTTAGAAAGATCTTAAAAAACTAAAAGACGTTTTTGAAATTTTCAACCATCTACGAGTCCTAATTGCGGAAATATCGCCATCCAAACATTTTTTTTTGAACAATTTTAATTGAATTGGGTTGAAATAAGGTAAAATCACTTTGGATGAAGATATTTCGAGAACCAGAGGTCGTAAAATTTTTTGGTTTTCAGTTTTAGAAAGATCTTAAAAAACTAAAAGACGTTTTTGAAATGTTCAACCATCTACGAGTCTCGATTGCGGAAATATCGCCAACCAACCAATTTTGTTTGAACAATTTTAATTAAATTGGTTCGAAATAAGGTAATATCTTTGGATGTAAATATTTTGAGAACCGGACCGCGTAGGAGATTTTTGCTTACACGTGCGAATAGGGTTTCTAAATACCTTTCTTTTGATGTATATTTCGATGGGTTTTGGAAACATTTAATTTTTGGGGTCAAAATTAACAAAGGGGTTAGTCCATGCTTTTCTCAAAAAGTCAACAAAACTTAATTTTTGGAAATGTGCTACAATTTCAACACTGATGGAAAGGTTTATGAATTTCCAATTCAGCGCTGAAAACCGCAAGCACTTACGAGTCTCCATTGCGGAAATATCGCCATCCAAACATTTTTTTTGAACAATTTTAATTGAATTGGGTTGAAATAAGGTAAAATCACTTTGGATGAAGATATTTCGAGAACCAGAGGTCGTAAAATTTTTTGGTTTTCAGTTTTAGAAAGATCTTAAAAAACTAAAAGACGTTTTTGAAATTTTCAACCATCTACGAGTGTCGATTGCGGAAATATCGCCAACCAACCAATTTTGTTTGAACAATTTTAATTAAATTGGTTCGAAATAAGGTAATATCTTTGGATGTAAATATTTTGAGAACCGGACCACGTAGGAGATTTGTGCTTACACGTGCGAATAGGGTTTTTAAATACCTTTCTTGTGATGTATATTTCGATGGGTTTTGGAAACATTTAATTTTTGGGGTCAAAATTAGCAAAGGGGTCCATGCTTTTCTCAAAAAGTCAACAAAACTTAATTTTTGGAAATGTGCTACAATTTCAACACTGATGGAAAGGTTTATGAATTTCCAATTCAGCGCTGAAAACCGCAAGCACTTACGAGTCTCCATTGCGGAAATATCGCCATCCAAACATTTTTTTTGAACAATTTTAATTGAATTGGGTTGAAATAAGGTAAAATCACTTTGGATGAAGATATTTCGAGAACCAGAGGTCGTAAAATTTTTTGGTTTTCAGTTTTAGAAAGATCTTAAAAAACTAAAAGACGTTTTTGAAATTTTCAACCATCTACGAGTGTCGATTGCGGAAATATCGCCAACCAACCAATTTTGTTTGAACAATTTTAATTAAATTGGTTCGAAATAAGGTAATATCTTTGGATGTAAATATTTTGAGAACCGGACCACGTAGGAGATTTGTGCTTACACGTGCGAATAGGGTTTTTAAATACCTTTCTTGTGATGTATATTTCGATGGGTTTTGGAAACATTTAATTTTTGGGGTCAAAATTAGCAAAGGGGTCCATGCTTTTCTCAAAAAGTCAATAAAAAATAATTTTTCGAAATGTGCTAAAATTTCAACACTGACGGAAAGGTATATGAATTTCCAATTCAGCGCTGAAAACCGCAAGCACTTACGAGTCTCCATTGCGGAAATATCGCCATCCAAACATTTTTTTTGAACAATTTTAATTGAATTGGGTTGAAATAAGGTAAAATCACTTTGGATGAAGATATTTCGAGAACCAGAGGTCGTAAAATTTTTTGGTTTTCAGTTTTAGAAAGATCTTAAAAAACTAAAAGACGTTTTTGAAATTTTCAACCATCTACGAGTGTCGATTGCGGAAATATCGCCAACCAACCAATTTTGTTTGAACAATTTTAATTAAATTGGTTCGAAATAAGGTAATATCTTTGGATGTAAATATTTTGAGAACCGGACCACGTAGGAGATTTCTGCTTACACGTGCGAATAGGGTTTTTAAATACCTTTCTTGTGATGTATATTTCGATGGGTTTTGGAAACATTTAATTTTTGGGGTCAAAATTAGCAAAGGGGTTAGTCCATGCTTTTCTCAAAAAGTCAATAAAAATAAATTTTTCGAAATGTGCTAAAATTTCAACACTGACGGAAAGGTATATGAATTTCCAATTCAGCGCTGAAAACCGAAAGCACTTACGAGTCTCCATTGCGGAAATATCGCCATCCAAACATTTTTTTTGAACAATTTTAATTGAATTGGGTTGAAATAAGGTAAAATCACTTTGGATGAAGATATTTCGAGAACCAGAGGTCGTAAAATTTTTTGGTTTTCAGTTTTAGAAAGATCTTAAAAAACTAAAAGACGTTTTTGAAATTTTCAACCATCTACGAGTCTCGATTGCGGAAATATCGCCAACCAACCAATTTTGTTTGAACAATTTTAATTAAATTGGTTCGAAATAAGGTAATATCTTTGGATGTAAATATTTTGAGAACCGGACCACGTAGGAGATTTTTGCTTACACGTGCGAATAGGGTTTTTAAATACCTTTCTTTTGATGTATATTTCGATGGGTTTTGGAAACATTTAATTTTTGGGGTCAAAATTAGCAAAGGGGTTAGGTCCATGCTTTTCTCAAAAAGTCAATAAAAATTAATTTTTCGAAATGTGCTAAAATTTCAACACTGACGGAAAGGTATATGAATTTCCAATTCAGCGCTGAAAACCGCAAGCACTTACGAGTCTCCATTGCGGAAATATCGCCATCCAAACATTTTTTTTGAACAATTTTAATTGAATTGGGTTGAAATAAGGTAAAATCACTTTGGATGAAGATATTTCGAGAACCAGAGGTCGTAAAATTTTTTGGTTTTCAGTTTTAGAAAGATCTTAAAAAACTAAAAGACGTTTTTGAAATTTTCAACCATCTACGAGTCCTAATTGCGGAAATATCGCCATCCAAACATTTTTTTTGAACAATTTTAATTGAATTGGGTTGAAATAAGGTAAAATCACTTTGGATGAAGATATTTCGAGAACCAGAGGTCGTAAAATTTTTTGGTTTTCAGTTTTAGAAAGATCTTAAAAAACTAAAAGACGTTTTTGAAATTTTCAACCATCTACGAGTGTCGATTGCGGAAATATCGCCAACCAACCAATTTTGTTTGAACAATTTTAATTAAATTGGTTCGAAATAAGGTAATATCTTTGGATGTAAATATTTTGAGAACCGGACCACGTAGGAGATTTTTGCTTACACGTGCGAATAGGGTTTCTAAATACCTTTCTTTTGATGTATATTTCGATGGGTTTTGGAAACATTTAATTTTTGGGGTCAAAATTAGCAAAGGGGTTAGTCCATGCTTTTCTCAAAAAGTCAATAAAAATTAATTTTTCGAAATGTGCTAAAATTTCAACACTGACGGAAAGGTATATGAATTTCCAATTCAGCGCTGAAAACCGCAAGCACTTACGAGTCTCCATTGCGGAAATATCGCCATCCAAACATTTTTTTTGAACAATTTTAATTGAATTGGGTTGAAATAAGGTAAAATCACTTTGGATGAAGATATTTCGAGAACCAGAGGTCGTAAAATTTTTTGGTTTTCAGTTTTAGAAAGATCTTAAAAAACTAAAAGACGTTTTTGAAATGTTCAACCATCTACGAGTCTCGATTGCGGAAATATCGCCAACCAACCAATTTTGTTTGAACAATTTTAATTAAATTGGTTCGAAATAAGGTAATATCTTTGGATGTAAATATTTTGAGAACCGGACCGCGTAGGAGATTTTTGCTTACACATGCGAATAGGGTTTTTAAATACCTTTCTTTTGATGTATATTTCGATGGGTTTTGGAAACATTTAATTTTTGGGGTCAAAATTAACAAAGGGGTTAGTCCATGCTTTTCTCAAAAAGTCAACAAAACTTAATTTTTGGAAATGTGCTACAATTTCAACACTGATGGAAAGGTTTATGAATTTCCAATTCAGCGCTGAAAACCGCAAGCACTTACGAGTCTCCATTGCGGAAATATCGCCATCCAAACATTTTTTTGAACAATTTTAATTGAATTGGGTTGAAATAAGGTAAAATCACTTTGGATGAAGATATTTCGAGAACCAGAGGTCGTAAAATTTTTTGGTTTTCAGTTTTAGAAAGATCTTAAAAAACTAAAAGACGTTTTTGAAATTTTCAACCATCTACGAGTCTCGATTGCGGAAATATCGCCAACCAACCAATTTTGTTTGAACAATTTTAATTAAATTGGTTCGAAATAAGGTAATATCTTTGGATGTAAATATTTTGAGAACCGGACCGCGTAGGAGATTTTTGCTTACACGTGCGAATAGGGTTTCTAAATACCTTTCTTTTGATGTATATTTCGATGGGTTTTGGAAACATTTAATTTTTGGGGTCAAAATTAACAAAGGGGTTAGTCCATGCTTTTCTCAAAAAGTCAACAAAACTTAATTTTTGGAAATGTGCTACAATTTCAACACTGATGGAAAGGTTTATGAATTTCCAATTCAGCGCTGAAAACCGCAAGCACTTACGAGTCTCCATTGCGGAAATATCGCCATCCAAACATTTTTTTTGAACAATTTTAATTGAATTGGGTTGAAATAAGGTAAAATCACTTTGGATGAAGATATTTCGAGAACCAGAGGTCGTAAAATTTTTTGGTTTTCAGTTTTAGAAAGATCTTAAAAAACTAAAAGACGTTTTTGAAATTTTCAACCATCTACGAGTCTCGATTGCGGAAATATCGCCAACCAACCAATTTTGTTTGAACAATTTTAATTAAATTGGTTCGAAATAAGGTAATAACTTTGGATGTAAATATTTTGAGAACCGGACCACGTAGGAGATTTTTGCTTACACGTGCGAATAGGGTTTCTAAATACCTTTCTTTTGATGTATATTTCGATGGGTTTTGGAAACATTTAATTTTTGGGGTCAAAATTAGCAAAGGGGTTAGTCCATGCTTTTCTCAAAAAGTCAATAAAAATTAATTTTTCGAAATGTGCTAAAATTTCAACACTGACGGAAAGGTATATGAATTTCCAATTCAGCGCTGAAAACCGCAAGCACTTACGAGTCTCCATTGCGGAAATATCGCCATCCAAACATTTTTTTTGAACAATTTTAATTAAATTGGGTTGAAATAAGGTAAAATCACTTTGGATGAAGATATTTCGAGAACCAGAGGTCGTAAAATTTTTTGGTTTTCAGTTTTAGAAAGATCTTAAAAAACTAAAAGACGTTTTTGAAATTTTCAACCATCTACGAGTCTCGATTGCGGAAATATCGCCAACCAACCAATTTTGTTTGAACAATTTTAATTAAATTGGTTCGAAATAAGGTAATAACTTTGGATGTAAATATTTTGAGAACCGGACCACGTAGGAGATTTTTGCTTACACGTGCGAATAGGGTTTCTAAATACCTTTCTTTTGATGTATATTTCGATGGGTTTTGGAAACATTTAATTTTTGGGGTCAAAATTAGCAAAGGGGTTAGTCCATGCTTTTCTCAAAAAGTCAATAAAAATTAATTTTTCGAAATGTGCTAAAATTTCAACACTGACGGAAAGGTATATGAATTTCCAATTCAGCGCTGAAAACCGCAAGCACTTACGAGTCTCCATTGCGGAAATATCGCCATCCAAACATTTTTTTTGAACAATTTTAATTGAATTGGGTTGAAATAAGGTAAAATCACTTTGGATGAAGATATTTCGAGAACCAGAGGTCGTAAAATTTTTTGGTTTTCAGTTTTAGAAAGATCTTAAAAAACTAAAAGACGTTTTTGAAATTTTCAACCATCTACGAGTCTCGATTGCGGAAATATCGCCAACCAACCAATTTTGTTTGAACAATTTTAATTAAATTGGTTCGAAATAAGGTAATATCTTTGGATGTAAATATTTTGAGAACCGGACCACGTAGGAGATTTTTGCTTACACGTGCGAATAGGGTTTCTAAATACCTTTCTTTTGATGTATATTTCGATGGGTTTTGGAAACATTTAATTTTTGGGGTCAAAATTAGCAAAGGGGTTAGTCCATGCTTTTCTCAAAAAGTCAATAAAAATTAATTTTTCGAAATGTGCTAAAATTTCAACACTGACGGAAAGGTATATGAATTTCCAATTCAGCGCTGAAAACCGCAAGCACTTACGAGTCTCCATTGCGGAAATATCGCCATCCAAACATTTTTTTTGAACAATTTTAATTGAATTGGGTTGAAATAAGGTAAAATCACTTTGGATGAAGATATTTCGAGAACCAGAGGTCGTAAAATTTTTTGGTTTTCAGTTTTAGAAAGATCTTAAAAAACTAAAAGACGTTTTTGAAATTTTCAACCATCTACGAGTCTCGATTGCGGAAATATCGCCATCCAAACATTTTTTTTGAACAATTTTAATTGAATTGGGTTGAAATAAGGTAAAATCACTTTGGATGAAGATATTTCGAGAACCAGAGGTCGTAAAATTTTTTGGTTTTCAGTTTTAGAAAGATCTTAAAAAACTAAAAGACGTTTTTGAAATTTTCAACCATCTACGAGTCTCGATTGCGGAAATATCGCCAACCAACCAATTTTGTTTGAACAATTTTAATTAAATTGGTTCGAAATAAGGTAATATCTTTGGATGTAAATATTTTGAGAACCGGACCACGTAGGAGATTTTTGCTTGCACGTGCGAATAGGGTTTCTAAATACCTTTCTTTTGATGTATATTTCGATGGGTTTTGGAAACATTTAATTTTTGGGGTCAAAATTAGCAAAGGGGTTAGTCCATGCTTTTCTCAAAAAGTCAATAAAAATTAATTTTTCGAAATGTGCTAAAATTTCAACACTGACGGAAAGGTATATGAATTTCCAATTCAGCGCTGAAAACCGCAAGCACTTACGAGTCTCCATTGCGGAAATATCGCCATCCAAACATTTTTTTTGAACAATTTTAATTGAATTGGGTTGAAATAAGGTAAAATCACTTTGGATGAAGATATTTCGAGAACCAGAGGTCGTAAAATTTTTTGGTTTTCAGTTTTAGAAAGATCTTAAAAAACTAAAAGACGTTTTTGAAATTTTCAACCATCTACGAGTCTCGATTGCGGAAATATCGCCAATCAACCAATTTTGTTTGAACAATTTTAATTAAATTGGTTCGAAATAAGGTAATATCTTTGGATGTAAATATTTTGAGAACCGGACCACGTAGGAGATTTTTGCTTACACGTGCGAATAGGGTTTCTAAATACCTTTCTTTTGATGTATATTTCGATGGGTTTTGGAAACATTTAATTTTTGGGGTCAAAATTAGCAAAGGGGTTAGTCCATGCTTTTCTCAAAAAGTCAATAAAAATTAATTTTTCGAAATGTGCTAAAATTTCAACACTGACGGAAAGGTATATGAATTTCCAATTCAGCGCTGAAAACCGCAAGCACTTACGAGTCTCCATTGCGGAAATATCGCCATCCAAACATTTTTTTTGAACAATTTTAATTGAATTGGGTTGAAATAAGGTAAAATCACTTTGGATGAAGATATTTCGAGAACCAGAGGTCGTAAAATTTTTTGGTTTTCAGTTTTAGAAAGATCTTA
Source organism: Epistrophe eligans (assembly GCA_951394125.1). Classification (NCBI taxonomy): domain Eukaryota; kingdom Metazoa; phylum Arthropoda; class Insecta; order Diptera; family Syrphidae; genus Epistrophe; species Epistrophe eligans. The sequence goes on from OX596029.1 coordinate 33,026,240, forward strand.
AAAAACTAAAAGACGTTTTTGAAATTTTCAACCATCTACGAGTCTCGATTGCGGAAATATCGCCATCCAAACATTTTTTTTGAACAATTTTAATTGAATTGGGTTGAAATAAGGTAAAATCACTTTGGATGAAGATATTTCTAGAACCAGAGGTCGTAAAATTTTTTGGTTTTCAGTTTTAGAAAGATCTTAAAAAACTAAAAGACGTTTTTGAAATTTTCAACCATCTACGAGTCTCGATTACGGAAATATGGCCAACCAACCAATTTTGTTTGAACAATTTTAATTAAATTGGTTCGAAATAAGGTAATATCTTTGGATGTAAATATTTTGAGAACCGGACCACGTAGGAGATTTTTGCTTACACGTGCGAATAGGGTTTCTAAATACCTTTCTTTTGATGATATTTCGATGGGTTTTGGAAACATTTAATTTTTGGGGTCAAAATTAGCAAAGGGGTTAGTCCATGCTTTTCTCAAAAAGTCAATAAAAATTAATTTTTTGAAATGTGCTAAAATTTCAACACTGACGGAAAGGTATATGAATTTCCAATTCAGCGCTGAAAACCGCAAGCACTTACGAGTCTCCATTGCGGAAATATCGCCATCCAAACATTTTTTTTGAACAATTTTAATTAAATTGGGTTGAAATAAGGTAAAATCACTTTGGATGAAGATATTTCGAGAACCAGAGGTCGTAAAATTTTTTGGTTTTCAGTTTTAGAAAGATCTTAAAAAACTAAAAGACGTTTTTGAAATTTTCAACCATCTACGAGTCTCGATTGCGGAAATATCGCCATCCAAACATTTTTTTTGAACAATTTTAATTGAATTGGGTTGAAATAAGGTAAAATCACTTTGGATGAAGATATTTCTAGAACCAGAGGTCGTAAAATTTTTTGGTTTTCAGTTTTAGAAAGATCTTAAAAAACTAAAAGACGTTTTTGAAATTTTCAACCATCTACGAGTCTCGATTACGGAAATATGGCCAACCAACCAATTTTGTTTGAACAATTTTAATTAAATTGGTTCGAAATAAGGTAATATCTTTGGATGTAAATATTTTGAGAACCGGACCACGTAGGAGATTTTTGCTTACACGTGCGAATAGGGTTTCTAAATACCTTTCTTTTGATGTATATTTCGATGGGTTTTGGAAACATTTAATTTTTGGGGTCAAAATTAGCAAAGGGGTTAGTCCATGGTTTTCTCAAAAAGTCAATAAAAATTAATTTTTCGAAATGTGCTAAAATTTCAACACTGACGGAAAGGTATATGAATTTCCAATTCAGCGCTGAAAACCGCAAGCACTTACGAGTCTCCATTGCGGAAATATCGCCATCCAAACATTTTGTTTGAACAATTTTAATTGAATTGGGTTGAAATAAGGTAAAATCACTTTGGATGAAGATATTTCGAGAACCAGAGGTCGTAAAATTTTTTGGTTTTCAGTTTTAGAAAGATCTTAAAAAACTAAAAGACGTTTTTGAAATTTTCAACCATCTACGAGTCTCGATTGCGGAAATATCGCCATCCAAACATTTTTTTTGAACAATTTTAATTGAATTGGGTTGAAATAAGGTAAAATCACTTTGGATGAAGATATTTCGAGAACCAGAGGTCGTAAAATTTTTTGGTTTTCAGTTTTAGAAAGATCTTAAAAAACTAAAAGACGTTTTTGAAATTTTCAACCATCTACGAGTCTCGATTGCGGAAATATCGCCAACCAACCAATTTTGTTTGAACAATTTTAATTAAATTGGTTCGAAATAAGGTAATATCTTTGGATGTAAATATTTTGAGAACCGGACCACGTAGGAGATTTTTGCTTACACGTGCGAATAGGGTTTCTAAATACCTTTCTTTTGATGTATATTTCGATGGGTTTTGGAAACATTTAATTTTTGGGGTCATGCTTTTCTCAAAAAGTCAATAAAAATTAATTTTTCGAAATGTGCTAAAATTTCAACACTGACGGAAAGGTATATGAATTTCCAATTCAGCGCTGAAAACCGCAAGCACTTACGAGTCTCCATTGCGGAAATATCGCCATCCAAACATTTTGTTTGAACAATTTTAATTGAATTGGGTTGAAATAAGGTAAAATCACTTTGGATGAAGATATTTCGAGAACCAGAGGTCGTAAAATTTTTTGGTTTTCAGTTTTAGAAAGATCTTAAAAAACTAAAAGACGTTTTTGAAATTTTCAACCATCTACGAGTCTCGATTGCGGAAATATCGCCATCCAAACATTTTTTTTGAACAATTTTAATTGAATTGGGTTGAAATAAGGTAAAATCACTTTGGATGAAGATATTTCTAGAACCAGAGGTCGTAAAATTTTTTGGTTTTCAGTTTTAGAAAGATCTTAAAAAACTAAAAGACGTTTTTGAAATTTTCAACCATCTACGAGTCTCGATTACGGAAATATGGCCAACCAACCAATTTTGTTTGAACAATTTTAATTAAATTGGTTCGAAATAAGGTAATATCTTTGGATGTAAATATTTTGAGAACCGGACCACGTAGGAGATTTTTGCTTACACGTGCGAATAGGGTTTCTAAATACCTTTCTTTTGATGTATATTTCGATGGGTTTTGGAAACATTTAATTTTTGGGGTCAAAATTAGCAAAGGGGTTAGTCCATGGTTTTCTCAAAAAGTCAATAAAAATTAATTTTTCGAAATGTGCTAAAATTTCAACACTGACGGAAAGGTATATGAATTTCCAATTCAGCGCTGAAAACCGCAAGCACTTACGAGTCTCCATTGCGGAAATATCGCCATCCAAACATTTTGTTTGAACAATTTTAATTGAATTGGGTTGAAATAAGGTAAAATCACTTTGGATGAAGATATTTCGAGAACCAGAGGTCGTAAAATTTTTTGGTTTTCAGTTTTAGAAAGATCTTAAAAAACTAAAAGACGTTTTTGAAATTTTCAACCATCTACGAGTCTCGATTGCGGAAATATCGCCATCCAAACATTTTTTTTGAACAATTTTAATTGAATTGGGTTGAAATAAGGTAAAATCACTTTGGATGAAGATATTTCGAGAACCAGAGGTCGTAAAATTTTTTGGTTTTCAGTTTTAGAAAGATCTTAAAAAACTAAAAGACGTTTTTGAAATTTTCAACCATCTACGAGTCTCGATTGCGGAAATATCGCCAACCAACCAATTTTGTTTGAACAATTTTAATTAAATTGGTTCGAAATAAGGTAATATCTTTGGATGTAAATATTTTGAGAACCGGACCACGTAGGAGATTTTTGCTTACACGTGCGAATAGGGTTTCTAAATACCTTTCTTTTGATGTATATTTCGATGGGTTTTGGAAACATTTAATTTTTGGGGTCATGCTTTTCTCAAAAAGTCAATAAAAATTAATTTTTCGAAATGTGCTAAAATTTCAACACTGACGGAAAGGTATATGAATTTCCAATTCAGCGCTGAAAACCGCAAGCACTTACGAGTCTCCATTGCGGAAATATCGCCATCCAAACATTTTGTTTGAACAATTTTAATTGAATTGGGTTGAAATAAGGTAAAATCACTTTGGATGAAGATATTTCGAGAACCAGAGGTCGTAAAATTTTTTGGTTTTCAGTTTTAGAAAGATCTTAAAAAACTAAAAGACGTTTTTGAAATTTTCAACCATCTACGAGTCTCGATTGCGGAAATATCGCCATCCAAACATTTTTTTTGAACAATTTTAATTGAATTGGGTTGAAATAAGGTAAAATCACTTTGGATGAAGATATTTCGAGAACCAGAGGTCGTAAAATTTTTTGGTTTTCAGTTTTAGAAAGATCTTAAAAAACTAAAAGACGTTTTTGAAATTTTCAACCATCTACGAGTCTCGATTGCGGAAATATCGCCAACCAACCAATTTTGTTTGAACAATTTTAATTAAATTGGTTCGAAATAAGGTAATATCTTTGGATGTAAATATTTTGAGAACCGGACCACGTAGGAGATTTTTGCTTACACGTGCGAATAGGGTTTCTAAATACCTTTCTTTTGATGTATATTTCGATGGGTTTTGGAAACATTTAATTTTTGGGGTCATGCTTTTCTCAAAAAGTCAATAAAAATTAATTTTTCGAAATGTGCTAAAATTTCAACACTGACGGAAAGGTATATGAATTTCCAATTCAGCGCTGAAAACCGCAAGCACTTACGAGTCTCCATTGCGGAAATATCGCCATCCAAAAATTTTTTTTGAACAATTTTAATTGAATTGGGTTGAAATAAGGTAAAATCACTTTGGATGAAGATATTTCGAGAACCAGAGGTCGTAAAATTTTTTGGTTTTCAGTTTTAGAAAGATCTTAAAAAACTAAAAGACGTTTTTGAAATTTTCAACCATCTACGAGTCTCGATTGCGGAAATATCGCCATCCAAACATTTTTTTTGAACAATTTTAATTGAATTGGGTTGAAATAAGGTAAAATCACTTTGGATGAAGATATTTCTAGAACCAGAGGTCGTAAAATTTTTTGGTTTTCAGTTTTAGAAAGATCTTAAAAAACTAAAAGACGTTTTTGAAATTTTCAACCATCTACGAGTCTCGATTACGGAAATATGGCCAACCAACCAATTTTGTTTGAACAATTTTAATTAAATTGGTTCGAAATAAGGTAATATCTTTGGATGTAAATATTTTGAGAACCGGACCACGTAGGAGATTTTTGCTTACACGTGCGAATAGGGTTTCTAAATACCTTTCTTTTGATGTATATTTCGATGGGTTTTGGAAACATTTAATTTTTGGGGTCAAAATTAGCAAAGGGGTTAGTCCATGCTTTTCTCAAAAAGTCAATAAAAATAAATTTTTCGAAATGTGCTAAAATTTCAACACTGACGGAAAGGTATATGAATTTCCAATTCAGCGCTGAAAACCGCAAGCACTTACGAGTCTCCATTGCGGAAATATCGCCATCCAAACATTTTTTTTGAACAATTTTAATTGAATTGGGTTGAAATAAGGTAAAATCACTTTGGATGAAGATATTTCGAGAACCAGAGGTCGTAAAATTTTTTGGTTTTCAGTTTTAGAAAGATCTTAAAAAACTAAAAGACGTTTTTGAAATTTTAAACCATCTACGAGTGTCGATTGCGGAAATATCGCCAACCAACCAATTTTGTTTGAACAATTTTAATTAAATTGGTTCGAAATAAGGTAATATCTTTGGATGTAAATATTTTGAGAACCGGACCACGTAGGAGATTTTTGCTTACACGTGCGAATAGGGTTTCTAAATACCTTTCTTTTGATGTATATTTCGATGGGTTTTGGAAACATTTAATTTTTGGGGTCAAAATGCTTTTCTCAAAAAGTCAATAAAAATTAATTTTTCGAAATGTGCTAAAATTTCAACACTGACGGAAAGGTATATGAATTTCCAATTCAGCGCTGAAAACCGCAAGCACTTACGAGTCTCCATTGCGGAAATATCGCCATCCAAACATTTTTTTTGAACAATTTTAATTGAATTGGGTTGAAATAAGGTAAAATCACTTTGGATGAAGATATTTCGAGAACCAGAGGTCGTAAAATTTTTTGGTTTTCAGTTTTAGAAAGATCTTAAAAAACTAAAAGACGTTTTTGAAATTTTCAACCATCTACGAGTCTCGATTGCGGAAATATCGCCAACCAACCAATTTTGTTTGAACAATTTTAATTAAATTGGTTCGAAATAAGGTAATATCTTTGGATGTAAATATTTTGAGAACCAGACCACGTACGAGTGTCGATTGCGGAAATATCGCCAACCAACCAATTTTGTTTGAACAATTTTAATTAAATTGGTTCGAAATAAGGTAATATCTTTGGATGTAAATATTTTGAGAACCGGACCACGTAGGAGATTTTTGCTTACACGTGCGAATAGGGTTTCTAAATACCTTTCTTTTGATGTATATTTCGATGGGTTTTGGAAACATTTAATTTTTGGGGTCAAAATTAGCAAAGGGGTTAGTCCATGCTTTTCTCAAAAAGTCAATAAAAATTAATTTTTCGAAATGTGCTAAAATTTCAACACTGACGGAAAGGTATATGAATTTCCAATTCAGCGCTGAAAACCGCAAGCACTTACGAGTCTCCATTGCGGAAATATCGCCATCCAAACATTTTTTTTGAACAATTTTAATTGAATTGGGTTGAAATAAGGTAAAATCACTTTGGATGAAGATATTTCGAGAACCAGAGGTCGTAAAATTTTTTGGTTTTCAGTTTTAGAAAGATCTTAAAAAACTAAAAGACGTTTTTGAAATTTTAAACCATCTACGAGTGTCGATTGCGGAAATATCGCCAACCAACCAATTTTGTTTGAACAATTTTAATTAAATTGGTTCGAAATAAGGTAATATCTTTGGATGTAAATATTTTGAGAACCGGACCACGTACGAGTGTCGATTGCGGAAATATCGCCAACCAACCAATTTTGTTTGAACAATTTTAATTAAATTGGTTCGAAATAAGGTAATATCTTTGGATGTAAATATTTTGAGAACCGGACCACGTAGGAGATTTTTGCTTACACGTGCGAATAGGGTTTTTAAATACCTTTCTTTTAATGTATATTTCGATGGGTTTTGGAAACATTTAATTTTTGGGGTCAAAATTAGCAAAGGGGTTAGTCCATGCTTTTCTCAAAAAGTCAATAAAAATAAATTTTTCGAAATGTGCTAAAATTTCAACACTTACGGAAAGGTATATGAATTTCCAATTCAGCGCTGAAAACCGCAAGCACTTACGAGTCTCCATTGCGGAAATATCGCCATCCAAACATTTTTTTTGAACAATTTTAATTGAATTGGGTTGAAATAAGGTAAAATCACTTTGGATGAAGATATTTCGAGAACCAGAGGTCGTAAAATTTTTTGGTTTTCAGTTTTAGAAAGATCTTAAAAAACTAAAAGACGTTTTTGAAATTTTCAACCATCTACGAGTGTCGATTGCGGAAATATCGCCAACCAACCAATTTTGTTTGAACAATTTTAATTAAATTGGTTCGAAATAAGGTAATATCTTTGGATGTAAATATTTTGAGAACCGGACCACGTACGAGTGTCGATTGCGGAAATATCGCCAACCAACCAATTTTGTTTGAACAATTTTAATTAAATTGGTTCGAAATAAGGTAATATCTTTGGATGTAAATATTTTGAGAACCGGACCACGTAGGAGATTTTTGCTTACACGTGCGAATAGGGTTTCTAAATACCTTTCTTTTGATGTATATTTCGATGGGTTTTGGAAACATTTAATTTTTGGGGTCAAAATGCTTTTCTCAAAAAGTCAATAAAAATTAATTTTTCGAAATGTGCTAAAATTTCAACACTGACGGAAAGGTATATGAATTTCCAATTCAGCGCTGAAAACCGCAAGCACTTCCGAGTCTCCATTGCGGAAATATCGCCATCCAAACATTTTTTTTGAACAATTTTAATTGAATTGGGTTGAAATAAGGTAAAATCACTTTGGATGAAGATATTTCTAGAACCAGAGGTCGTAAAATTTTTTGGTTTTCAGTTTTAGAAAGATCTTAAAAAACTAAAAGACGTTTTTGAAATTTTCAACCATCTACGAGTCTCGATTGCGGAAATATCGCCAACCAACCAATTTTGTTTGAACAATTTTAATTAAATTGGTTCGAAATAAGGTAATATCTTTGGATGTAAATATTTTGAGAACCGGACCACGTACGAGTGTCGATTGCGGAAATATCGCCAACCAACCAATTTTGTTTGAACAATTTTAATTAAATTGGTTCGAAATAAGGTAATATCTTTGGATGTAAATATTTTGAGAACCGGACCACGTAGGAGATTTTTGCTTACACGTGCGAATAGGGTTTCTAAATACCTTTCTTTTGATGTATATTTCGATGGGTTTTGGAAACATTTAATTTTTGGGGTCAAAATTAGCAAAGGGGTTAGTCCATGCTTTTCTCAAAAAGTCAATAAAAATTAATTTTTCGAAATGTGCTAAAATTTCAACACTGACGGAAAGGTATATGAATTTCCAATTCAGCGCTGAAAACCGCAAGCACTTACGAGTCTCCATTGCGGAAATATCGCCATCCAAACATTTTTTTTGAACAATTTTAATTGAATTGGGTTGAAATAAGGTAAAATCACTTTGGATGAAGATATTTCGAGAACCAGAGGTCGTAAAATTTGTTGGTTTTCAGTTTTAGAAAGATCTAAAAAAACTAAAAGACGTTTTTGAAATTTTCAACCATCTACGAGTCTCGATTACGGAAATATCGCCAACCAACCAATTTTGTTTGAACAATTTTAATTAAATTGGTTCGAAATAAGGTAATATCTTTGGATGTAAATATTTTGAGAACCGGACCACGTAGGAGATTTTTGCTTACACGTGCGAATAGGGTTTCTAAATACCTTTCTTTTGATGTATATTTCGATGGGTTTTGGAAACATTTAATTTTTGGGGTCAAAATGCTTTTCTCAAAAAGTCAATAAAAATTAATTTTTCGAAATGTGCTAAAATTTCAACACTGACGGAAAGGTATATGAATTTCCAATTCAGCGCTGAAAACCGCAAGCACTTCCGAGTCTCCATTGCGGAAATATCGCCATCCAAACATTTTTTTTGAACAATTTTAATTGAATTGGGTTGAAATAAGGTAAAATCACTTTGGATGAAGATATTTCGAGAACCAGAGGTCGTAAAATTTTTTGGTTTTCAGTTTTAGAAAGATCTTAAAAAACTAAAAGACGTTTTTGAAATTTTCAACCATCTACGAGTCTCGATTGCGGAAATATCGCCAACCAACCAATTTTGTTTGAACAATTTTAATTAAATTGGTTCGAAATAAGGTAATATCTTTGGATGTAAATATTTTGAGAACCGGACCACGTACGAGTGTCGATTGCGGAAATATCGCCAACCAACCAATTTTGTTTGAACAATTTTAATTAAATTGGTTCGAAATAAGGTAATATCTTTGGATGTAAATATTTTGAGAACCGGACCGTGTAGGAGAGTTTTGCTTACACTTTCGAATAGAGTTTTTAAATACCTTTCTTTTGATGTATATTTCGATGGGTTTTGGAAACATTTAATTTTTGGGGTCAAAATTAGCAAAGGGGTTAGTCCATGCTTTTCTCAAAAAGTCAATAAAAATTAATTTTTCGAAATGTGCTAAAATTTCAACACTGACGGAAAGGTATATGAATTTCCAATTCAGCGCTGAAAACCGCAAGCACTTACGAGTCTCCATTGCGGAAATATCGCCATCCAAACATTTTTTTTGAACAATTTTAATTGAATTGGGTTGAAATAAGGTAAAATCACTTTGGATGAAGATATTTCGAGAACCAGAGGTCGTAAAATTTTTTGGTTTTCAGTTTTAGAAAGATCTTAAAAAACTAAAAGACGTTTTTGAAATTTTCAACCATCTACGAGTGTCGATTGCGGAAATATCGCCAACCAACCAATTTTGTTTGAACAATTTTAATTAAATTGGTTCGAAATAAGGTAATATCTTTGGATGTAAATATTTTGAGAACCGGACCGTGTAGGAGAGTTTTGCTTACACTTTCGAATAGAGTTTTTAAATACCTTTCTTTTGATGTATATTTCGATGGGTTTTGGAAACATTTAATTTTTGGGGTCAAAATTAGCAAAGGGGTTAAATTTTTCGAAATGTGCTAAAATTTCAACACTGACGGAAAGGTATATGAATTTCCAATTCAGCGCTGAAAACCGCAAGCACTTACGAGTCTCCATTGCGGAAATATCGCCATCCAAACATTTTTTTTGAACAATTTTAATTGAATTGGGTTGAAATAAGGTAAAATCACTTTGGATGAAGATATTTCGAGAACCAGAGGTCGTAAAATTTTTTGGTTTTCAGTTTTAGAAAGATCTTAAAAAACTAAAAGACGTTTTTGAAATTTTCAACCATCTACGAGTCTCGATTGCGGAAATATCGCCAACCAACCAATTTTGTTTGAACAATTTTAATTAAATTGGTTCGAAATAAGGTAATATCTTTGGATGTAAATATTTTGAGAACCGGACCGTGTAGGAGAGTTTTGCTTACACTTTCGAATAGAGTTTTTAAATACCTTTCTTTTGATGTATATTTCGATGGGTTTTGGAAACATTTAATTTTTGGGGTCAAAATTAGCAAAGGGGTTAAATTTTTCGAAATGTGCTAAAATTTCAACACTGACGGAAAGGTATATGAATTTCCAATTCAGCGCTGAAAACCGCAAGCACTTACGAGTCTCCATTGCGGAAATATCGCCATCCAAACATTTTTTTTGAACAATTTTAATTGAATTGGGTTGAAATAAGGTAAAATCACTTTGGATGAAGATATTTCGAGAACCAGAGGTCGTAAAATTTTTTGGTTTTCAGTTTTAGAAAGATCTTAAAAAACTAAAAGACGTTTTTGAAATTTTCAACCATCTACGAGTCTCGATTGCGGAAATATCGCCAACCAACCAATTTTGTTTGAACAATTTTAATTAAATTGGTTCGAAATAAGGTAATATCTTTGGATGTAAATATTTTGAGAACCGGACCGTGTAGGAGAGTTTTGCTTACACTTTCGAATAGAGTTTTTAAATACCTTTCTTTTGATGTATATTTCGATGGGTTTTGGAAACATTTAATTTTTGGGGTCAAAATTAGCAAAGGGGTTAAATTTTTCGAAATGTGCTAAAATTTCAACACTGACGGAAAGGTATATGAATTTCCAATTCAGCGCTGAAAACCGCAAGCACTTACGAGTCTCCATTGCGGAAATATCGCCATCCAAACATTTTTTTTGAACAATTTTAATTGAATTGGGTTGAAATAAGGTAAAATCACTTTGGATGAAGATATTTCGAGAACCAGAGGTCGTAAAATTTTTTGGTTTTCAGTTTTAGAAAGATCTTAAAAAACTAAAAGATGTTTTTGAAATTTTCAACCATCTACGAGTGTCGATTGCGGAAATATCGCCAACCAACCAATTTTGTTTGAACAATTTTAATTAAATTGGTTCGAAATAAGGTAATATCTTTGGATGTAAATATTTTGAGAACCGGACCACGTAGGAGATTTTTGCTTACACGTGCGAATAGGGTTTCTAAATACCTTTCTTTTGATGTATATTTCGATGGGTTTTGGAAACATTTAATTTTTGGGGTCAAAATTAGCAAAGGGGTTAGTCCATGCTTTTCTCAAAAAGTCAACAAAACTTAATTTTTGGAAATGTTCTACAATTTCAATACTGATGGAAAGGTATATGAATTTCCAATTCAGCGCTGAAAACCGCCAGCACTTACGAGTCTCCATTGCGGAAATATCGCCATCCAAACATTTTTTTTGAACAATTTTAATTGAATTGGGTTGAAATAAGGTAAAATCACTTTGGATGAAGATATTTCGAGAACCAGAGGTCGTAAAATTTTTTGGTTTTCAGTTTTAGAAAGATCTTAAAAAACTAACAACCAATCTACGAGTCTCGATTACGGAAATATCGCCAACCAACCAATTTTGTTTGAACAATTTTAATTAAATTGGTTCGAAATAAGGTAATATCTTTGGATGTAAATATTTTGAGAACCGGACCACGTAGGAGATTTTTGCTTACACGTGCGAATAGGGTTTTTAAATACCTTTCTTTTGATGTATATTTCGATGGGTTTTGGAAACATTTAATTTTTGGGGTCAAAATTAGCAAAGGGGTTAGTCCATGCTTTTCTCAAAAAGTCAACAAAACTTAATTTTTGGAAATGTGCTACAATTTCAACACTGATGGAAAGGTATATGAATTTCCAATTCAGCGCTGAAAACCGCAAGCCCTTACGAGTCTCCATTGCGGAAATATCGCCAACCAACCAATTTTGTTTGAACAATTTTAATTAAATTGGTTCGAAATAAGGTAATATCTTTGGATGTAAATATTTTGAGAACCGGACCACGTAGGAGATTTTTGCTTACACGTGCGAATAGGGTTTCTAAATACCTTTCTTTTGATGTATATTTCGATGGGTTTTGGAAACATTTAATTTTTGGGGTCAAAATTAGCAAAGGGGTTAGTCCATGCTTTTCTCAAAAAGTCAATAAAAATTAATTTTTCGAAATGTGCTAAAATTTCAACACTGACGGAAAGGTATATGAATTTCCAATTCAGCGCTGAAAACCGCAAGCACTTACGAGTCTCCATTGCGGAAATATCGCCATCCAAACATTTTTTTTGAACAATTTTAATTGAATTGGGTTGAAATAAGGTAAAATCACTTTGGATGAAGATATTTCGAGAACCAGAGGTCGTAAAATTTTTTGGTTTTCAGTTTTAGAAAGATCTTAAAAAACTAAAAGACGTTTTTGAAATTTTCAACCATCTACGAGTCTCGATTGCGGAAATATCGCCAACCAACCAATTTTGTTTGAACAATTTTAATTAAATTGGTTCGAAATAAGGTAATATCTTTGGATGTAAACATTTTAATAATCAGACTACGTAGAAGATTTTAGTTTAAATGTCCAAATACAGATTTTAAAGGTCTTTCTGTTGATGTAGATTGTGTTGGGGTTTTGGAATATTTTTAGAAAAAATAATTTTTTTGGGCAAAATTTTGTTTTCAAATAATCAATATATTTTTGTCAAAATGTTTGCGGATGGGTTCATGCTGGCGTGTTACCAGCAAGAATGGAGGGCACCTTCACCTTCGGACGAATCCAAGATCCCTTAAAAGAAAAAATGATATGATTGAAATAGGCTAGATTTGAATATAGACTTAAGGCGGAACAGTCCAATTCAACAACCATTACCATAAAGGGAGCCTTATACTTAAACTTTAAACTATCTTCATAAAATCAATGAACCATTGTTTTGAGAGGAAGTTTAAATTCCGTTGAAAGTGCCGGAATTCGACTTTGAAAAAAAGGAAAAAAAAAAAAACAAAAAAGCTCCAAAATGTCAAACATAATTTTTAACGACTTTCTTCCATTTCCTTTTATTTAGACATTTAATAATAGCTATAGGTATGGGTGAGCTAAAATGTACGAATTCAACAATTTCCTTTTTCACTTCCGACGGAAGATATAATGTTTAGTTTTCCTGCGCATAGCCTGTCAAATAAGAGGGTTTTTTTTTTGCCCAGACACACCAATTTCCATAGCGTAGCTAATGAGTGTACAGGATATACAATTCTCCATTGAAAGCTCTACCTCTTTAAACCTATGTATTTAAGAATGTACCTAAATAAATATATTGCAATTGTGCCGCAACACAAATGTTCACTCCTAAGGCATATCCTTTTGGATACTTTAACCGTCTCGCCTGGTTCAATGTTGAACATAAATTGACTTGGCTACAACTATGTTTGTATGACCATCCCTATATTATATGTATATCCATATGCATTCCCCCATGACATTCGGTTTTGGCTACCACGCCACGACCACGTCCACATGCAGACCATTTTGAAAGGAAAACTCTATTTTCACTTAGAAATTCAAATTCGAACTCGGAAATAGGAAACAGATGGAAATTCAACAATGGATGCGGCAGATAACAGTGTGTCTCTGGATATTTACCAAGTAGTATGTACCCAGTCCTGTATTGATGGCTTTTATGTATCTAAGTTTCTCGATCAATAAGTTTGCTTATACGTTCTACACTATATAACCCCCACCGCCGCGGCCAGCACTGGTCGGCTTGGGTGGCGACAGCAGTATCCTGTCTGTCCGTACATGTGAGATTAAGCGTTTCGTCATTAACATTCAAATGTTGCTGAATCTGAATCTGGAAAGCAAGTATTGTTTTGCTGTCAAAACAAAATCGAATCAAGGAAGGACCGAAAGCTATTGTGAATGTCACACATTATGTTAATGTATAATATTCGTCCTTTGCATATTTTACACACTTGCGGACTTGGAATTGCTAGTTATATTACATACAGTTGCTGTCTAATTGAATTAATCAGCATTAGCCTAAAATAACAATTAATTGGCTTAAGTCAAATAAAATAATTTTTCGTTTGGGTACATACACATACATATTAATATGAAAGGACTTGCTTTATTTTGTTTTCTTTAATTTTGGATGTTTTTTTACTTATAAGGAAAATAGATGCAAAAATAGTTAAAGTGATGCCTTTCTGAGATTAAAATTTTTCGTCACTTTAGTCGACAAAATTGTTTCAATAATGGACACAATTTAAGAATCGATAAATACAATTTTTTTTTCTCATAATATGGTAGATCGGACTTTTGTTAGGTCACGTACAAAATTTAATCAAAATCGTAGCAGTCGTTTTTGAGAAAAATGAGATTTTCATTACCGGTTTTAAACATTTTTATGGGAGGTAACATTATTTTTGGTCATAAGTATAATTTTTATTTAAAATCTGGTAGATAATGTTTAAAAACTGCTAAATGCCAAGTTTAGTAAAAAATAGTCGCTTTCAAATTATAAAATTAAAAAAAAAAAAAAAAAAAAAATTAAATCGATAAGAAAATTTGAAAATGTTGGTATGCGATACTACATTTAAAACTTTTTAAAAGATTTTCTAAAAAAAAAATTGGTCAACATCAGTTGAGCCGTTTTTGAGAAAATCGGAAATAAAAAAATGGTTCTATAGGAGGTATCTACCATTTTATAACTATTCTTCCGAATTTTGTTTTTATAAAATTGTAGCATTTTTGTAAAAAAAAAAGTTACGGATTTTGTTTTAAAAAAGGTGTGGGCACATTTTTGAAAAAAATAATATTTTCATAATTTTGTAAAATGTGTCGGGGGTATGCCCGAAAACCGCTAGGTAGATAACAAGTTTAAAGAAAATCGACCCAGCCAAAAGGACAGGAGAGATACCAGGCAGAATTGCGAGACCCACTTTTTTCGACTTCACTATCATCGTAATGTCAAGTTTCATCAAAATCTCAAACTCAATTTTTTTTTACGAATACATAACTTGCCATTGAAGTAAAAAAATATTTCATCAAAAAAAATGTTAAATCTATTCTGCAAATAATCTGATTTAATAGCAGGGTTATCTTCCATAGCGGTGACTTTGAGGACTGACTGTGCTGAAATTTTAAGTTAAACTCTCTTTTGTCTACATACAGTTTTTTTTTTTTTTGACACATTTTTGTATGCTTAAGATATAAAATTTAAAGTCCATCCTGTTTCAAATTTTGTATGATGTCTCCTTAATTTGTTCTACACGATGACTTTATATATCTACTATTAGATAGTCTAGCCATATTGATGGGGGGCTTAAGTCTTCAAGACAAACCACAAGTTCCACGCAATTAAAACATCTTCAAAAACTTTAATATTTTAATTCCCTTTCAGATGTGCCATCAGTTCTGACATTTCTCACACATTTCCAAATCCATGTCAAAAACTATAAAATCCCTTCACTATTATCATCATCACTGCCGCATTTTTGGTAGATACGGTTTTAGTTCATATACGATGATTATACGAGTATGTACATCAAAAAGTCAACTTTTGTGGTAAATTTAATATTTTAATTCATTTTTGCAAAAATCTAAATCCTTGATTTTTAAGTTTTCATTGTTTTTGCATAATAAAATGAAAATGGAGATTTCTTCTTATTTTTTTTTTTGTGTAAAAATTTAAACAAAACTTTCGAAACAATGAAGTTTATTGTGTTTTATGGGGAAATGCATAGTTTGTTGTTCCCTTTTTCATAATGAAAGACAAGCACTCAAAACTCAAACTCAAAAGTGAATGCATTTTACTTCAACAAAAATGTTGTGCTGTGTCACACTAAAACATACCGACACACAGAGACATCGGCGTCACATGAGTATAATAGTTATATGGATATACTAAATTATATATATATACCTTTCTCTTACATTATGAGTGCATATACTATAAAGTTATGCGCCTGGTGTTTGGAAATTTCATCGCATAATAACGTAACCTTGTATGCCAAAGATTAAACCTAAGGGAAAATAGACTAAGTACAACGGATGGTGTCAAATTGTGTTCTCTCTGCTGAATGCGATGATGTGCTTAAAAGTTTCAACTTTTGGCCGACTACGACCGAAGACGCCATCGTCTGTGAACAAGGCGCATATACAATAGTTCCTATATACAATATAGGGATAAGGAATATTATGGAGTTTATATTGCAAGGACTATTGCACACAGAGCCTTCCGTGCCAAAAAATATATTTTGTTTGAATTCTTTGGCCTTGCAAGGAAGTTTCGATTTTTGAATTCGTGTAACTCCCACTACATCTCCCCCACATCTCTCTCTCTCTATCTCGATCTCCATCTCTATCTCCATCTGCATCTTCATCGACGACATCCGACTTCAGACAATTTTCAATTTTCTACCCCATCAAGTCTCAAATATCGAGATAGTACCTACTCGTACTGCTGAAGGGAAAACGGAAAAAAGAAAGAACAGAAGCATCGCGTATAGTTCAGCGAAAAACTTTTGTTTGGAAAGGATACGCACAAAAGGATGAAACTTAAAACACGTACCTTCATGGCATCAACATATATAGGTACATACAAAATACACAAGGACCTTTATATAACAAAAATATATATGTATATGCTACGCTATATGTATATTTCTTGAGGTATTTCAGAAGGAATGATTCAAAACTATAATATTGGAGAGAATTTAAGAAGAGCAAGTTTTGTCAACATTTGCTGTTGGCCATTAACGTTGACTTCCTGTTTTTGTTTTTCAAAATTTGATTGCAAGAGGAAGTTAACTTTATACTTCGAGAAGAAGAATATAATGCTTTCAAACTTATTTATTTGTTGCATCATTGTTGGATCACTTGGAAAGATTTCTCTTAAGTTGTTTTTTTTTTCGACAATATGCGAAGCAGTGCTTGGCTTTGATAAAAATCCATAAACAAAAGATGTTGTATTCAGTGTTCTGGAACGACTTTAAAACAAAGGGTTTTTGAATTGCTCAGCGGTCTGTTCTCATTTCACTTGTTGCCTCTCTTTGTGTAAAATACATATGTTTGGATTGTTCTCTTCTTATGCATATGCATGCTTCAAACTTACTTAAAGGAAAACATTCATAAATTTTGGCAGTAATTTTGTTTAACACAATATTTGTTTTTTCAGTGAAAAAAACTTTTCAATTTCTAGAAATTAGGAATACAGATATTGTGTAAATAATCTATGCGGACGCGCGTTTGGGTAGACTAAAAACGGGGACATTTCTGTAGCATATTACGTTGTGCTGTCACATGTTACGATACGTTCAATATTGGGTGTATTCCTTCGTATCTAGTAGTAGTCGTGGCGTAATGATTATTGCGTTGGACTATTACGCCGAAGGTCTTGGGTTCGATTCCCAGCCTATGCCATTTAAAAACATAAATGTTTTTCACGGGTTACTGCCTCTTGCGAGGAATTGACAAATCCTCCAAGAGTATCTCTTGTCATGAGAAAGTGATTCTTACCCTAGCCGTTCGAATTCGGCAGAAAATTGTAGGTCCCCTCTATTCCTACCAATAACACGCACACAGGAATGGATGAGAGTTGTAAGTCACTAGGCCATGCTTCTATACGAGCTGTCGCGCCAACCAATTTATTTAATTTATTTATCCTTCGTATCTCAAACGAAAGATCGAGTTGAGTTTGGGTTGAAATTTGGTTGACAGTTCGAGCTCGCCGCGTTCTGTGATGTAAAACAAGCACATAGATATTTAATATGATGTTTACACATCTTAACCGTGAGTCCCGGTACTCACACTTTTTTTTTTTAATTATTTTAGGTCTTTTTCAAAAATTTAGTAGCCCCTGAAGCCTTTTGGATCATGTTCCTTTTACATACGCCTTTTTTGACCATGCCTCTTTTTGCCCATAGCTATTTTTTGGGTCACGGCTTTTTTAATCGAGCCACCTTTTGGCCATAACTCTTTTTGAGTCAAGCCCCTTTTTTAAACGTGAGCCCTTTTAGGTATAACTTCTTTTTGGTCACGCTTCTTTTTGGGCCATCCCTATTAAGGCCTTGAAACACGCTCCTTTTAGATCATATAACTTTTTGACTATGCCCCACATCCCTCCCAATTTTTGCCACTCCCCTTTTTTCATTGTTCAGTTTTTATGAAATTTTGTTCGCTCTTTCACACAAAATAAAATGTGTGTAATATCTACTACAATTGTGTGGCGCGACGCAGCACTCCAGATAAAGAAAGAAAGAAATGTCACCTCTACTAAATGTTGAGGCTTCAACCTTTTTTGCTTAGTAAGCTAAATTGACTGCACTATAAATTGCCAGTTCCACTACTCAAGGTATATCATTTCTAAAATAATGAAGTTCGTTCAAATGTTTACCAATAGAACAAAGGAAAGGCTTTTCCCAATTGAAACAAATTAGTGAAAAAGGATATTTCCCTCTCTCTTTAAAAAAAAAGTAAATAAATAAAAGAAACACACAATTTCCAAAGATAGTCCTTTGAAATGCTTAAATTAATCACAAGCACGCCGTCGCCGCCACTACCGCTGTATACTGCACTGTTGCACTAAAGAAAAACTCTTTTTTCAAAAAAAAAAAAAAAACAAACAAATATACTCAGCCAAAATTCACTTAATGCTCGTCTGCGACAGCAAACACTTTTGGCAATTCAAACTGAATAATTGGATTTTGCCTTAAAAATGCCGAAGGATCTGCTTCTGCAATCTCAATTTCAACTGTGCACTCAATTTGCACAATAAATCCCGTTGTTTGAATGGACTTATTTGTATATAGAGACCATTTTAATTTTGTCCAATTGAATACACTTTTTCGGAATTTAGCAAACAATACTACACTATTATTTTCAATATTCTATATAGGTTTATAATTATATGGTATGCACTTGAACTGGAAATGAATACGTGTGATGAATTTTTGTAAAATAAAAATAAGCAACACAAAAATGATGAAAAATAACAATGAAGGATTTGAGTTTGCTAAGGGGATCAATGGGCTGTTATTTTTTTTTTTTTTTTTACAACTTGGTGTAAATGGTGGAAAACTGTTTGTGCAATAAAAAAAAAATATGCAAAACATTGACATTGAAATGTATTCTTCCACAATCCATTCGGTTGCAGTATCCAAATAAAAAAAAATTGGTTTTTTTTATTATTTTTTAAAAATTGTTTAAAGACGTTTTTACATATAATTTCTTTAACAAATTCTCAGCTTATGAGAAAAAATTAAAATTCAAATCAATAGAGCAATTAAAAAAAAATCGTATGCCAATTTTTATAATTTATTAATGTGGATTTAAAAAAACATAAAATTATAAACCCATTTTCGAAATAACGAAATAAAAATGGTTCCATGAGAGATACCGTTAATAATGGATTAACGTAAAATTTGTTCCAATAATATGGTACCTCGTACCTATGTACGCATAAGTCGTTTTCAGGAAAAATAAGTTTTCCCTTACCTATTTCTAAACATTTGTTATTTTTGGCTATAAAAATAAAGTTTGTCATAAATCTGTTAGATAATTATAAAATACTGCTGCTGTGGTATAAGGTTTCCAATCAAACTTACCAACATGCAAAACTGCATTAACTTAGTCGTGAGAACATCAGTTTGCAAAACTCAACGTAAATTATTTAAAGTTGATGTTCCCACGATGGGTTTGGTTCTTGATTGGGATTCGACATCTTATTGGTTTTTTCTCAAATTTGAGCAAGTCAGTCTCTAACCAACCAACAAACAGTTCGTGTTTTATTTAATATTCTTCTTCACACTGCTTTAAAAATTGACCGAATCGTTTTCAAAAAACAAATTCAACTTTTTTAAAGAACCAAACAAAAAAAATTTAACTTTTGGTATACAATATTTTTAAAATTTTTTAAGACATTCAACATAACAAAAAAAATTCATCAAAATTAAATTTAACCGTTTTTGAAAAAAATCGAAAATCATTTTATATGCTAATTATTATAACCATCATCCACAGCTATATATAATTATTTTTTTTAAATCGACCCATCCGTTTACGTTGAACGGACAGACATACAGGCGGGCATAATTGCGAGACCCAATTTTTTTCGACTTCACCTATCCTCTCCTATAATCGTAATATGAAATTTATTCAAAATCTCGAGTTCGAGTCCATAACTCGCTATACATTATATTATATTATATGCATAAGTTTATATGCAAAATATTTTTGTACTGTCAATTTAAGTTCATATTTTCATACAAAATAAGTGCATATAAAGTTAATTGTATGTACCTACATAATATATGAAATGCAGTAAATGCTAAATTTAATAGATAAGATATTTAGGTACCTACAATTTTTCAGCTTAATTTATAAACACATTAACATGCTGCTTTATTAAAAAAATATCAATAAATCAATAAGCTATAAACCAGCCCTCAGAATATCTCAATGTTTGTCTGCATAAAAAAATATAACTAGATAAAATAAAATATGTACATAATATATATAAATAAAATACATCTCCTCGCAACGCATACTTTTCTAAATTGACAAAATTATTGTTTCTTTTCCTTTTGTATACCTACGAGAGCATATAATGTAGGTAGACATAGACAAGCCATACATAGGTAATCTGCCATTTTATAATCGACACTACTTGGTTGCGCATTTTTCTTAAACGTAATGTGCATTGCAAAGTCGAGCAGTTGTTTCTTTGCTGGCAAAGACACTTCCGTTATCCATACCTTATAATAATACGTTAAACGCATAGTCTAGGCAGTAGCGTTGTATTTTTTGATAGAATATAAATTTAAATTTTCTATACGTATTTAAATACCTATTGATTTTGTGTTTTTTTTTTTTTATTTAATTATTGGAAATAATATATATTCATGTCGATTATGGAATACGCAATACTGCATCCGCAGTGATTCGCAGTGCAGTGCTCTCTTTTCACTTAACCCATTTGTCATAAAAAGAAAAAAGAACACGGTACTGAGAATCACTGCGGATCCAATATTGCGTATTCCATAATCGACATGATTTTATTTTTATAAAAAAATTAAATTCTAAAATTTTAATGCTTTTATACTTTAAATTAAACTTGAATCAACTATTAAAACTAATTACACTTTCCTCTATAATTAAAATGACTCAAATGGCTTAAATGCTAAACAAAATATTGTATTATTAGGCGTGTTTTTTTTTCAAGCCCGGGGGGAATTGGAAAAAAAACGACGTCGGTGCTAAACAATCATCATGTTAAATTCAACAACAACTAAACTAACAAATAACTCTCCGGGCTTAACTTAAACACACAGATAAAAAGTGTGTTAACGGCGTGAATTATGTATATAATTGTTATCGATATTTTGTATCAAAACTCCATTATGTTTCTGTGATGGTGTCGCTAATCCCCACTGTCGTTTTTGTCGTGCAATTCCACCCAGGGTAGCAAAAAAAAACGCCTATTGTTTATTTATATACAGTTTAAAAAGTCATTAAAACTAAATTAAACCACATTTTATTAACATGGCGAGTTGTATAGTTGGCCAGTGCAAATGTTATGCTTGCATGCCAATCTGGATGAATCAACATTGCGCATTTATTTCAACTCACCTTTGGAAAGTATATACCTATATTTTCAATTGAAATTTACAAGAAATTATGTTCAAATGGCATAAATTTAGTAAAAATTAAAATTCCAATCTTGTCAAAATACTGCTGATTATTTTTATTTAACAGAATTCTATGTTGAAATAACCTGACGACTTTGTAAATTAATTGACATTTATTTAAAAAAGACCCTTTGTTTAATTTACCATGAATACACTCGAGCAATGAAAAAGATTATATAGTCTATTTGTAAGAGATTTGATCAACTGAATAAAATATCTAAATATCTAAAAGTGTAATTGATATCGTAATAGTTTTTAAGTTTTCTGCAACTTTATATTGAAAACGTGCACTTTGCTAATTTAACAAAAGACTTTTTAAATGTTTGCCTGATGCCTCGTTCTTCACCCGTTTATTTTCATTTTTAAAAAACATTTCTTCCGTAGGTACTCATTAATAATTATTATTATTTTCTAGTTATATTTTTATTTTTAAACGGGATAATTCAGAAACCTGATCTCTTGCAGCAATACTGAGTTTAGATTCAAGTTAATCATATAAAAACCCTTTAAAGTTAGAAAAAAAACAATTCCCTCGAAATAAAAACATTTTTAAAGTTTTATAAAAATTTAAGCGAGAGAAAATCTCGCCTCACACAAAAATTATATTTAATATTAAGATGATCATTTTAACTTAACACATTTTTTTAATATAAAATTTTGAAATAACTTTCATACTTTTAACATTATGTCATAGACTATTATTATAAAAATTGCAAATAGAAAACACTCCGTAATTTTTTTTTTTTTGTCTTCTTTTATTTTAACATTTTTACTGGCATTTGCACAAAGTTCTATATTGATGGTCTATGTGTGTGCGGTTAGAGTTTTCGTTGAACTACTTCATCTTGACTTGCCAAAGTTTGTTTTTTTTTTCTTCTTTTTCTTATTTTTCACTCTTCTCAAAGTGGTCTTTTTGTAAAATTGAATTCTTTCAATTGAATGGATAATCCTTTCACATTGAAATATACATATGTATAAATAATGAGTGCATAAAAGCTTGTGAATTTTATAATGTGACATTCACATCCGAATGAAGGTAAAGAAAATTTATTTAAAAATAGATGTAATGTTAAAAAAAATATTGGTATCATTATACATTCTAAGATGTTAAGTGAATTAGTATAAAAGTAAAATTAATTAGTTAAGGACTATTCAAATGAAAGCGACTAACGAGCGACCCCGGGGGTGTGTCCCCGGCGCAGTGGAAGTAGTGCTTGACTGCTAACTTGTATGTGTGGGTTCGATCCTCAGTCTAGGGATTTAATGAGAAAATCAAAACCTATGGTCTTATTTATAAACGTTGTCTAACTTTAGACAACTATCCATACTTTGGAAAATGTGTTCAAAAACCTTGTTTATTGTTGTCTTACAGCTGCCATATTAAGACACAAGAGTAGATTGTCTTAACGGTGAATAATGTGATATTTATTTTTATTAAATAAAGCATATTTTCACCAATTTGAAAATAGTAAGACAGTGTCTAAGTAGACAAAAATCTAATAAATACGATTGCTAATTTCTCGAACCACTGTGCCAAGTCCTAAGTCTTACTGGCATATTATACTCGTATATGTTTGTGTTTGTTTTTTTTTTTTTAAAGAACAAATGGGATTTAAAACATTTAATAAGCCTAAATTCTTCACAAAATATAGAAAAAATTATAGAAAACTTATTAAAATTGATGATTGATGTTAAGATAATACAATTTGAGTTTTAATAATTAAAATAAGATAAATTTGAGAAAATAAATCAGTACTCTTAAATATCAAACTGATTGTTATGAACTGTCAAATTCTAATTGCGTTCCACATACCATCCACACTGCAACGAATGAATTTTTCGCAAAATCATTTTTGGTTTTGTTTATTTGGTGATTGATCATGGATGAAACAAACATTTGAACATTATTCGTGACGAATAAAAAAATGCTATGTGAACAAAATGTCAAAATGCACGAATGTTCGTTCATTCGTCGGTCATTGGTCACTCTCATGTTATTCTTTAGTTTTATAATTAAAAGTATGAAACAATTAACAATTAAACGTATAAAACAAGATTATTTTCTAAAAACAAAAACAATCAGATGAAAGGAAAATAAGCTCCATAATTGGATTACACTTACTTGCTCTTATGTATTTACAATAACACTGGTGGTCTTAAAGCCCGTGGCTTAAATAAAATCTATAAGCATTTTGGTATAAGTAGATAGCCGTACAATAATATTTTTTTTTCTTTCTGAAAGATTTTTGCATAAACAAAATTATCAAATAATCAGTTCACCCACTGGTTCTATGGAAGTTTTTGGCTAAAATGTAACCTCTACGTATGTAGGTATAAAAATATTCTTTTTTTTTACTTTTAAAAAAGATCTTTGCAATTTTGTTTGAAAAAAAATAAGATAGGTAAACAAATTTAGACTACTTTAATTGCCGTAAATATGCCATGAAAATAAAAAAAATGATTTTACAAAAATAATAAAAATGTTTGCGAAGCCTACTGACAATGGCGGTGCACGGTGGCGTATGTGGAACATTATTGCCTTGCACCATAGTTTTAATCAAAATTAAGAATAAAATGATCCAGAAGTCCAAAAAAATTGAATTTTCTCATATTAACCGTCGGTCTTTTCGTCTGTGAGTTATTTGAGCCAGAAGCAATATAAACCAATTTTGCTTCAAATTTGCTACAGAGAAGTTTTTTTTGATTCAATAAAGAAAAAAAATCGTATTCGTATTGTATTTTTATTGTTTCCCCTAAGGGTTACAAGTCTTCCACCACACTCTCCTCTCTTCCCATCCCTCTCTCTTTACTCCTTTTCACAACCTCTAGTGCCTTTAAAGACAAAAACTCGAATTTTGTTTTAGTTCAACTAAAACGGGTAGCTGCTCTAAAACAATTACTTTTTTTTTCAAAATTTCTTGAAAATGGATCTAATTTCGTAGGTAGGTACCTGAAATGACCAAAATATTTATAATTGTAAGAAAACTGCATTTTTGGTTCTATCCAAAATATGTAAATAGGGTTTTGAAATATTTTGCGAAAATTACCCAGTTTAATTCACGTATAGCTTTTTTAATGGCTCGAATAATTTTGCAGGCCGATGCTTCTTAATAGTTTAAAAAAATCTACCTTCCTATTATATTTTAAAATTTTACAAAGTATTTTGTTTTAAATAAAAAAAAAATATATCAAAGTAAATTCCATAAAAATTTTAAATAAAATTAAATTTAATAATTACTCGTACGTACTCCTTTTAAGTTCTATTTTATTTTAAGCTGTTTTGAAAAATGCTAAAATTATTTGCCTTCCCGTTTGTAAATATTTATTGCCTTTATTCATGCGGGTATGGGATGGGTATCGGGCATTTTTTCCACTGCTTCTCTGTGCTATTTTCAATGGCATCAATAACAATGGCAATTTATTATCTCAAATATTTTCTATAGAGTCGCTCTGGGTTATAAATCAATTGAAATGGTAGCACAATAATTCCATTATCAGTTGATAATGATTTTTTCTTATTCAAAACAGTTATGTACAAAGATACTCTTATATAAAACTCCGTATATGTATGTTTTATTATTTTCTCCTCTTCAGCAAAATATTCAACTTTGTTCAAAATAAAAGACATTATTTAGGTAAAAACAATATTAATGAGTTTTTTTTTCAACCTACGTACCTATTTCTATTTTGTCTGTGCATAAAAATAAATGGTTATAAGACTCCCAGCTGGGACAACAGCTAATAATTAAGCTGTGTTGACAATTTTTGATGGTTGCTTCTCAATAAAATACGAGTATACTCTTTGAGAAATGGTTTGAGTCACTCCTTAAGTAGGTATCTACATATATATGTAGATTTGTATAGGTATTCATCAATTCGCAAAAGTGGCCAGATTATACATCTTCAAAGTCATAATGCATTATGCATCAAATATATACCACGTGATCAAAGGACAAATATTCAAGGATCCGACCATCGCAGCAGTTACAAATAATTTATTAACATAAAACACATATACACATATAGCTTAGCTACATATTTAGATGTACATAAATGTTTGGTTCCACCTATGATTTTTTTTATACACATTTAGATTGATGGTAGGTGATATATATACATATGTACATATATGAACGTGAGAGTTGGTATGATGATGTTCTGAGACGTAGATAAGTTTTATTTCACCTCCATGTCTCAACCCGCGACAATGACGATGACATTTAACGTCGTCGTCGTCATCATCTGTCGTCTGCAAAAAATTGCGAAACGATGTCGTCCTTATAAAATACGATAAAGGGCGATGTTGTTTTCCACCTGGATTCTCATCGATGCACTCTTGCCGAAGGGTAAAAATATTCTTCATATGCCATCCAAGTGGTAGAGAGGGAATCTATTTATCAGAAGTGAATCTACGTGCGCCCCATCAATCAAATTTCAATAAAAAATAAGTTAGAAAAACTTAAAAAAAAAAACCATCTTACTTACAAATATGTTTAGTGCGAGTTGGGTTTTTTGTGACTCTTGGCTATGGACCTTGTTTTTCAAAACACTTTTCAAATGTAGATAGCATTTTTTCGTGTGGGTGTTGGTTTATCGATGTGTATAATATTTCATAATTCATTTAGTTGTATGAGTGTTTCTTAAACGAAATTGGTCCAAAAGAAAATTTCGTTATCTTTTTTTCTTAAATTTTTTTCGGAGTTAAAGAGTCTAAATATTTTCTTTAATTTTATGCTAAATTTTTCAGCTAATTTTAAAGAATGTTGGGGTGATAACATCATTAAGCCACGTTATGGATGAAAATGGTTCGAGAACTAGAAGCTTTTAGTTCTACGTTTTAAAATGATCTTAAACAGATAATGAACTTATTTTAAAATTTTATTCAGCACGGAAAACCGCAATATTTTATGAGGATTGAAATGGATAATTCTGCCCACTGTGATTCCTCTGTGTTTTGTCTGAAAATAAATAATCATAATTGAATAATGTAAGATAATAATAAGATTTTTCGCTTAATCTCCATTTTTTTTTTAGTTTGATGGCGTTTGAAAGCGAAACATAGAGATATTTAATTTTTTTTAACAAAAGTCAATTTATTTTACTAACGTAATTGCGTTGTAACAATGAAGGATTTTATTTCAAAAAAGGACATAATCTTTATAAAAAACTAAAATTAAATAAATTGTTTTTAATTGCGATGTATAAAATAGGAGTTACCTACATATACATACATATATGCCAAGTTTTGGATTCGTTAGAAAAATCGAACAAAAGATTTTGATCAAACTTGACACAACGATGATAGTTGATTGGCAAAAAGTGTCTCTCGCAATTCTATCCGTCTGTCTGTCCTTTCGATTGCATCCTAATAGGGTGGGCCTATATTTTTCATTTCCAGAAAGATTTTCAAAATCATTTAAAGTAGGTAAGGTTTGCATATCTGCATATTTTGAAAGCTTTGGGAACATAGAAACTATAATTAAATTATGTTTACAAACCATGAAATTTCCTTTAAAATGACATTCAATTGTTAGTGTATATTTTTGGAAATTTTTACATAAATTTATATTTGGCATACAGATATTTAAATATTTTTGGTATAATAAGACATATTTTTCCAGTATGTTTTTAAAAAGTAAACATAAGATTGAAAATCATTAAATTCAATGCAATGCGCAAACAAGCACACGGAGTTGAAGGACCCTAAAAAATAATTTATAAAAAAATACATAAAGAAAAAGAGAAAGTCATTTGGCATCAATCTTCTATTCATAAGAGACTTTGAAATGTAGATGCTAGGTTAACCATTAGTGGTATTTTTAAATAACGTAGAATTTTCGAGTAGCGGGTTTGTGTATTGATTAAATTTTTCGCGCAGTTTGCAGAGCCACCTAGTGCTAGTTTAACTGAATGGTATAAAACCCGAACTGTATCACCGACGAAGAGATAATGTAGATTTGGTTAAATTTACCGACGCGTCGCGACGACGTTACGATTTAAATATTTTAGTATTTATTTAATTCATAAACCAATTATTTTACTTTTCGAAGTTTTCGTCAAGAATCTTCATTTTTAAATAGATGTGAATATGAACTAAATTTTTTTTTAGTACCGACAAAATTCAAATCTGTAAGATTATAGAAGACCATATAATATGCCAATTTATAACACTTAAAAGAATTTATTTTCATTAAAAGAACGCACATCTCAACTCAACCCTAATTTACGCGGCTTAAAGATTTAATCATGTGGATTTAAAATAAATCTAATTTATTTTCATACGACTAATAGTTTTACAAATCGAATTCAAACCTATTTCCTTATTTCACTGAGTTCAATTGTCAAAAATTGATTTTCTCATCCTTTGACACATTAAAATAGCTTCAAAGATTATTTTAAAGAATGAAGATTTAGCAGTCTGAAGTACGAACATC
Organism: Epistrophe eligans; assembly: GCA_951394125.1. Classification (NCBI taxonomy): domain Eukaryota; kingdom Metazoa; phylum Arthropoda; class Insecta; order Diptera; family Syrphidae; genus Epistrophe; species Epistrophe eligans. Next base: position 33,054,292 of record OX596029.1, read on the forward strand.
TTGAATAAGTTTGCCGTTTGATCCTTTTTGCCAGTTTAAGTTGTAAAGTTTGTATGTACAATTTTTTGGTTGTCGATTTCAGACCCATTTCTCAAATATCTAAAGACACGACTATGATAAGTTTTGCTGTATAGAAAAGTAATAAATTATAAACTGAGTACCTAAATAGCAATTTATTAATAAAGTTGTATCACACCTGTAGCAAAAATATGTACCGAATATTTTATTATGTACTTTGAAGTTGGTAACAAAAGCCGCGTTTTATTTTCTACGGATCTGGATCAGGATCATCCCATGAAAATAAAATGATACGGATGTTTATGATAACAGTGTTGTATACTCATCTCTTTTTTTCATATGTTTGTTTATTTTTCATGTAGATACTGTCTCTTTTGTTTACACTACAGTTTGTACTCCCTACCGACTGAAGATACGTCTACCCGCCAGAGTGAAAACTTATTCTCGGATCCTTAAAATAGATCCAGATACAGAGCAGGATCAAAAGTTGTGGTTGTATTACGTGTTAAAGATGATACTTTAAAAAAAAAAAAACACAAAAAATTCGAAAAAATGAATGAAATATTTATTTGAATCGATAGTTTGAACCTTGCAATTTAATGTTTAAAGATAATTTCATGCAAATGTTGACCGCGGCTGCGTCTCAGGTAGCCCATCCGCTGAGTCCAATTTTGGCATACTCTTTCACACATATCGGCCGGTATCTCACGAATGAATGCATGGATGTTGGCTTCCAGTGCGTCAATCGAAGCGGGCTTGTCCCTATAGACATTAGCTTTGACATACCCCCACAAAAAATAATCTAATGGTGTCAAATCGCACGATCTAGGCGGCCAATTGACCGGCCCGAAACGTGAAATTAACTGTTCACCAAACTCGCCTCGCAATTGCGCCATTGTTTCGCGTGCTGTGTGGCATGTGGCACCGTCTTGTTGAAACCACATATCATGCAAGTCAAGAACTTCCATTTCGGGCAAAAAAAAGTTTGTTATCATCGCTCGGTAGCGTTCACCATTGACAGTAACGCTGCGATTCGCATCATCTTTGAAGAAATATGGCCCAATAATGCCGCCGGCCCATAAACCGCCCCAAACAGTGGCTTTTTCGGGATGCATTGGTAGCTGTTGCAATGCTTCTGGCTGATCTACACTCCAAATGCGGCAATTTTGCTTATTTACGTACCCATTCAACCAAAAATGATCCGACCATAAAATGGAAGCAGCGCGCGATGAACATTTCGAACCGAGCACGAATTTTGATAGTAAAATTCAATAATTTGCAAGCGTTGTTCATTTGTAAGACGATCCATGGTTAAATTGCAAACCAAACTGAAGCTGTTTGACAGTGACACAAGGTACTAAACACACGTCAGCTGTCAAAACCAGTGTTGCCAAAACCAAACCAGCTAAAAAATCACCCGTTAATAAAACTCGGTTAAAATCACACAATTCCAAAATCTGTTCATTTAAGAACTCAAGAAGAAAATTTTATTGCACTATAAAATTATAGGTACTTGAAAGGTTGTGTCACACACGCAACAAGTAGGCGTTTTGAAATTTAATTTCTCAATTCACTATCACTTGTTCTAAAGAGGTTCCTTATTTAAATTCATTAGAGAAAGCTGAAATTTTTTTATTGAGGTCTATTGAATGTAAAGCATGGCAAATTTTAAAAATAAAAATATTTCAGTGCGAATCACTTCAAAACCACAGCACGCGGGTTTATAGAATAAAAGAAAAATAGGAATAATAATATCAATCAAGTTAGCGAATCAACATTAATTGCAGATTGAAAATTGGTTAGGCTGGATAATACATAATTTGCAGTTAATTATTAGCCGTGATAATTTCGAATTTGTAGTTCAATGTTTTCTTTGTTTTGAAAATATAAAACGACAAAATTGAAATTGTCACAACATACATATGTATTAAAGACTAGCTAATACAAATTATTAAGCAATGCTTTTTAAGCGGGTGCTTTGCAATATTTATGTTCAGCCTAATTTTGAGTTTCTCCCGAACAACATTCCACACGGAAAATTTAACATTTCACTTTTCGCCTATTGTGAGTTTCACCTAAAATTTCATGTTCGAAAAATTCCCCTTGTTGTGAGCATTCATTTCAGCGGGATATAAGGCGTGTTTTTTTGCAAGCCCGGTGGGAATTGCAGGAAAAAAACGACCACAGGGATTAGTGACAGCAACACAGAAACAAAATGGAGTTTTCATACAAACTATCGATAACAAGTATATAATTTATGCCGGTAACACAGTTTTTCTGTGTGCTTAAGTTAAGCCCGGAGAATTATCTGGGTTTAGCTTAGCCCGTAGGGGATTAGTTGTTGTTGTATTTAACATGGTGATTGTTTAGCACCGACGTTGTTTTTTTCGACCAATTCCCTTTGGGCTTACAAAAAAACACGCCTATAATGCCATTGTCAGCCTTCACTTATTTTTAAGTATGCGAACGAAATTTTGTTCGGGCGAAATTCACAATAGCTTTTAAAATTACGGGCGAACAAAATATTTTTCGGGTGAAACTCATAATAAGGCTGGTTATCTTTGCAAAGTAACAACAAAAAACTTAGAAAACTCAAAAACTACATAATTCGAAATAAACACAATTAGTTAATGTCAATGGACTGACACTCGTCATAATTTCGTACGTACATAATGAATGCCGGATTTCACCAGTCTGATTAAGGCATCCCGAAAACCCGGACTTAAGTTTTACTAGACTTGTTTTATTATCCATATTATGATCTAACGATAAGGACCCTAATGTTGTATGCTCATCTCCTTTTTTCTTATGTTTTTTTTTGTATATTTCATAAAATGATTTTCTTTTTCTCTACATTACAGTTTACACATCATTTACCAATTTCCAAACTGAAAAGCCATCTACCCGTCAAAGTAAGAACTTATTTTCGGATCTTTAAAATAGATCGAAATAGAGAGCAGGATCCTAGTGCTGTTGTATTTCGTGTTAAAAAGTTATCCTGATCCAGATCTGTAGATAATAAAACGCAGCTATAAAAAGATGAAGCAGCCATCGAAAAGGCGTTTTTTTTGGAGGAACTTTCCACCACTATGATATTCAAAAAAAAAAAATTATATTATAGACGAAATAAAACAACTACATTTCAGTATATAGTAAACAAATCAAAATTTGATCATTTTATTTTTTTCATTCTTTATTTCATACGTTTCTCTTACTTCCAATTTTCCATATTATTATCGATTTTATTTATTTTATTGTTTCTTTTTTAAACTTAAAGTTCCACCATTTAAATGTTTGCTGCTTTAGTCCTTCAACAATCACGCATTTTTTGTTTATGTATATATTTTTTTTTTAAATATAATTGTAATAATTATACATGTTTGTTTATATAGTTAGGTATTATTATAAATAATTAATATTTTAAGTATAATTTAGCTACTACAGGATTATAAAGTAATATTTTGCTTATTGTTTTACAATGATTTTATTTTCAATAAGTAATGTATAATAATGATAGTAATGATAATTTATAACAACATTAATAAATATTATGTTCAATAACTTCATTTTAAATTAAATTATGATATAATAATGAATTGTTTTTTCAATTTCTTCATTATCAATCTTAAATAAAAAACAAAACTAAATAAACAATGAACTAAGAAAAAAAAATACAAATTCGAATTCACTAATAAAATAACTTTTAATGAAATTATTAGAAATTTAAAAAATTCATGGATGGATCTTAAATATTCAGCTTAAATAAAAATTAATAACTACATAGAAACTTTTATAGAATAGTCTCCGAGTGGCAAAATCAATTTTTTTTTTAAACTACGAATTCTATTTTTAAATTTATACAAATTATTAATTAATCTTACAAAGTAATTTGAATAATAGCTAAATAAAAAATATCCCGACTCTATTTCTTAAAATAAGTAAATATAGTTATTAGTTATAGACTTTTATTTATAAAACATTGTGCAATTTTAGATAGTCGCTTTTTTTGTGATCTTTAAAAGAAAAAAAAAATGTACATAAAAATGTAGGTATAAGTATGTTAGTTTATTTAAATAAAAATAAATATTGTTTCTATTGCAGGTGATACTTGTTTTTTTTTTCTGTCAATAACTTTTATTTTATTCAGACAGGGTCCAAGGTGATTTTAAGGTCAAAAATGGAAATCACAAAAATAAATTCTAAAACAAGCTATGTATTTATTTTGCAGCGATTTTTTAAGCAAAAAAAAAAACATGAGCCTTGAGCATATAAGCATTTGAGCATCATAATCAGCGAGTCATCGATCGAGGTGCCCGAAGTATGTCCACTTGGCACCCATTCGTTATTATTTAAAGCTTGGAAAAGAAGGAACAAGGGTTTACCACAATTCTAGCTGGGATCATCAACGTCAACGTCAGAAACGTAGCCAGAATATGTGGCTCAAGTTGAACTCAAAATTATTAGCAATCAGCATTAATCGATAACGAAATTTGCATCCTGTACTGAAACACAAAAATCCAACACTGCTCATTATTTGTTTAAAAAGAAAACAAGCGTTTTTTTTTTTTTTTTGGAGAAATCTAAGTGAGAACGAAACTCGAAAGTTTTCGAGCAGTGGATGATCACTTGGAAGTTTATCAGACTTAGCACAATTTCATATCGATGGCTTTATTATTAAATATTAAATACTGGCACTCTGACAACCCTAGCAAACGGCATCGAACATCTCAACATAATTGTCAAAAAAAAAAACAGTCGAGTATGCATTTTCTGCCCGAGGAATTATTGGTTCTTAATTATTTTTTTTTAACCAGTTAGTGAAAGTCACTTCTGATGTATATTGTTTAACGAGTTTTGTTGGTACCGCAACTGAAGTTGTTTACCGTGTTCAACAACGGTATAAAACTTCATCAAGATTGCACTCCAAATAGAGCTAGAGTTTCAAAATGCAGAAGTTTGAGGGTAATCTTTCCCAATAAATTATTAAGCAAGTACCGAATACTTCGGTCACTATAGTAACCCTAACACTGTGTGATTTTTTTGGATGAGGAATTTTAAGTCGATGGTTCACGGAAAAAATCAAATCTTACAAAAAAAATATCTGACATGAAGTTGCAGCCATTGGACCAATGCGTTTACACAAAATTTTAAAATTCATAATAAGTCGTCTATGATGGCTGACCAATAACCAAAAAAAAAATGATTTAACCCTTTTTTGACCATTTTGTAACCTTTCGCCAGATGATTAATTTTTTGAAAATCACACAAATGACTTGCTATATGGTTCAATTTCCAAAACATTAAGTCTACCATCTCTTCAAAGGTTACAAAATGATGGTCAAAAAATGGTAAATTATTTTTTTTTTCTGAACACCATGAAATCAAACAAAATGTTAGTTTTGACTATTGTCAAAGATGTCTAAGGAGAAATTAGAAATCGAACTATCAGAAAACAAGCACCATGGTTTTTATAACAATTTTGGCCGCAGTGAGTGCCAATCGCTCCTGGGTGTTAATACATGCTAAACTCATCATCATAAAACCAAAGTAATATGCCTCGAACTATCAACCTATCCCCGTTCACACGATGGACCTATAGCACATAAACCATAATTACTGGTGTGAGGTTGTCCGCAAATAACTCCTTTGTCTCATTATTCGCCCATTATTTTTAATAGTGAGTTATCACGTTTGAAACGTATCTCAGCTCAATTTAAATTCAATCGCTTGCCATTTTGCTCCGAAAATAAAAGCGCAGCAGAAGGGCTTAAAGAGGTCCTTCCTCAAAAGTTTTATAATCAGATAGTCATACTCTGAAAGTACCCAAAGCAGCTGTCTTTTAAATTCGAGAAGAATGCGGAGGAAGAAGACCAAAGATCTGAATCAAAATCCGCCATAAATTCGACAATCATAACACCAGCCTTTAGAATTTTATTGACTCCCGATTTAAGGACCTTAATCTCGAAAATCGAAATATTACAACCATATCGTTCATATAGGTTTTCTAAAAAAAAATAGTCATGTCGCGAAAGGAGAAAGAAATACGACGATAAAAAATAAAACGCCTGTCTTACACTCCGGTTCAGCGGACAAGATTAAAAAAAAATCTAAAAATAAAGACCTAATCGAACGAACTGAAATGGTAAACTTCTGTTTTTTCTATTTATTTACCATAAATCTTTCATTAATAAAATGTTCAATCGTGTATGAAATAAGGTATTTTTATCAAAGGTATCTTTATCAAAAAGTAGATAAGGAAAGAAAGACCTAAAGCCCACAGAAATAGGATTCAAATATATTGAATTAAGAATTAAAGGTCACGAAAAAAAGAATAATTAAGGTAGGTATGGAAATTTATCCGTCGCTAAATTTGTCTGTCTAGAGTAAAAGCTTGTAGTGATGAACTTTAATGAAAGAAAAATATGGCCATAAATTATCAAAAAAACAGCAGTCTTTGTTTTTAGTTTTTTTTTTTTTAATAAATAAAGATTCACTTCTCCGAACCAGAGAGTTATACTGTTTTTTTTTTTTTGTTTGGAAACAAATCTTTGTTTAACTAACGTTTTATTCATGTGCCAGTGAGGTCAGTTTATCAATTACTAAAGCTCTCGGTGTACACAAGACATGTCTACATAATGTACAGTACATCCATTTTACGCAGGTTCCGTTAAAGCCAGTGTTTTTTTTTTGTACGATTCCAAGCTATACAAAAATATCTAAATCTTAACTTAATTTTTAATTACATTTTTTTTCCTGAGGCTTACTGAAATATGTTAATACATAAAAAAGCCTTCCGATTTCGTTACACTTCATTTCGTTACCCTGTATTTCAAATCTTAACCGAAAATAATATAATTTTTACCTTGAAATCTAATTGACAAACAAAATCTTTGTGTGGCAGCTCTGTAAAGAATAAAGTACTTTTATAGCCAAATGATTTTTTTTTAACCAAATTTGTAATCTACCCTGTTTATTTCTATCTGATATCTTAAAAGCTTATGTATTCAAAGTCTGGTTTTCTTAAATTCAAAATTTATACTTTTCGACATAAGCCTTAAAAATGTTCGTCGTTTTTTTTCGTTTTGAAATTTCTAGAAATTACAATAAAAAAGTTACGATTCGTAAGAATTGAAAAATTAATTTTTTTTGTAAAGTCATTTTAAATTGAAAAATGTTGTTACCATTAAAATTTATGTTCTTCAAAAAATTCATATTGAAAAAGTGTAAGATCACAATGGGCCAACAATTGGTTTAAGTGTGTCGGTTCTCCGCTGACAGCCACTTCAACCTTCAATCATAGTGTAAGATGGCAATGATCAATGACATATCACTAACAAAAAATCAGCGCCGTCTTCTAGATTTAATAGTATCCTAGTACTTTTGTAGTTTTTCTTAAAAAGAGTAAATTTTGAGTTTTTAAAATAATTATGTCACTGGTCTTTGAAATTAAACATATTTTTTCTAAATATAAATGAGAAACTCAACACATAGGTAAACGAAGGTCTAGTTTTTCAGTGCGAGATCATCCTAAATAGTTTCAGGATTAAAGTCGGATTAACTATTTAAACACGTTTTTCAGTCAATTTAGATTTTAAGTTAATTTAACAAATTTCGTAAGTTAACTTTGGACTTACTAAACTAGCTAAGAAATTTTTTGATAAAAGATGCTATATCAAAATAAAAAAACAACAACTGTGCCATCCTGATTTCGATAGTGGAATCCCTATTTCTATTGGTTTTTGACAACTTTGAAGTTAATCCTGCAAATGAAGAATTGCTTCTGAGCTAACTGAAATTTAATTTCTTTGTAGGATTAACTAACTCTGGTTTAATTCAAAGTTAAGTCAGCACTGAAAAAACTGGTCCTTAGTTAATATTCTCTTTTTAAAAATTATAAAATTTTACGCTGAACCATAAAATCCAATCACTGTAAGTTCACCTGCTTGAATGCTATTGAAAAAGCTATTTTGTTTTTTTTTTTAGAATATTAATTATAGTATTGATCATGTTTTTGTTGTTGTTTGTTTTTTTTTTTTTTTTTTTAGTTTATGAATTATGATATACCTTAAGAAGGGTTTTTTATGAGTAGGTATTTATTTTATTATATTTTTAAAGTTAGTCAAGAGTTGTCTTTTTTTTCAATAATTGTTGTTGTTGTTTAAATATAACTTTTTGTTGTTTTTTTTTTTTTTAATACTTAATTTTCTATCGAGTACAAATCACTAAAGTCAGACTATCGTAACAGTAGGGGTTAGATTTTGTTGTTTATTTTGTTGTTGTTGTTGATTTTGCTGCGGAAAATGTAGCTGATGATGATGATTATGTTTTTTTATATGATTTATATTTTTATGCTGAGGATGATGATGATGGTTGCGATTCCTGACTTCAAATTCTTCATAACCATTTTCTTTTCCATTGCACGATTGGTAATGCTGATCATGATGATGATGATGCTGATGATGGTAACCATTTAGTAAGTTTCTTCGGTTTTCTTCATCAACTAAATCACTACTACTATTATTATTTGAGGAACTATTACTTTTCACATCATCACCAACACTAACACCACCACCACCACCGTTGCATGATGTTGCATGTTGTGTTTTTGTTGTTGATCCATTGTGTTTAGTGGTTTCTGGCGATTGACACATTGGATCACCAATAAGGGTTATCTTAACGGGCTTATATACAACTGTCGCAGCATTGGGACGTTGTTGTTCCCAAGCAATCGATGCTCGTCTCGGCGATGGCGAGATTTGATTGTAGTTGGTGAATGTTGTTGAAATAACAGTATGGCGTCGAGTTTGATTATTTGTTGGTGTTAATGCCTGCATTGGTGTTGTACCGCCATTACTGTTATTATTGAGCGGAGAAGTAGTGGTTGTGATTATCGTCGTTGCGGGGAAATGTGTGGTATAACTTGTATATTCAGGTTTACTTCTATAAGAAAAAAAAAACAAATAAATTAAATAAATAGAAAAAAAAAATTTATTGGTTTAATGGAAATATTTTATTTTTTAATAACAAATATGACTATTAAGACAGGTATTTAGAAAGCAGGGTTAGAAGCCAACTTTATTTATTTATAAATATTAGCAATTGTTTTTTTTTTGTATTTAAGAAAGCTTAAAATATTAAAAGTATTATTTTATGTAAATTGTAGGTAAGATATTTTTAATTTTTTTTAAATGTATTAATACTACATGCAAGTCGGAGAATAATGTTAAAATTTACCTCACTGGACTACAATTTGCAGCATGCAAGAGTAATACGTTTACCATGTTTTAAATAAGTGTTATACTAAAACTAATTTATTTGTTATATTTTATGTATAAATTTATAAATTTTATTGTAAAACATTTGAAAAAGAAATTTTGATGAGGAAAAATTATTCATGGTATAAATATTCTATAGATCTGGACCGAAATAAAAAGTAGGTAGGACCTAATATATAGTTTGCAAAAATCTGATAATCATATCTTTCAATGTTTGAGGTTGAATTCATCTCGCTTTTATTTTATCATCCTTTTAAAAAAAAAAAAAATTTTAGGCTTGGCCCATGCCGATAGTCGTTCCATTCCAATAGGATCGTTTACACAAATGATCAAGCTCTACCCGAGACTTGACTGCTTTTACTTAATTAGTCTTATTAAACTTGGAACATTTTTAAAAATAAATTCTATTTCTAAATGTGAAGAAAATTTAACTTGACAAACAAAATAAAAGGTGTATCGTATAGAATTTATATAAATCCTTTTATTTCACAAAGAACATTTTATTAATCTTTATATAAAAAGTATTTTAAATTGACTCCAATTTTTTGTTTTCTTTCTTAGTTCAATTAATTCGAGTGCAGTCAAAATTTATTGATTGTTAAACTTCCTAAATAGCTGGAATTTGTTGAAGAGCCTATAAACTACCTAAATTTGAGCTATTGCTTTTGAGGCTTCGCCAAGCAATGAGCGACTGAGCGATTGAGCGACGCAAAAAAATTAAAACACATGAAATCGTATGGAGGTAGCCACATAAACGCTGAGCGACTTGCGATTTTTTTTAAGCGACAGATCGAAGTCGTCGCTCTGCAATCAAATCTGTTTTAATTTTTCACTCGATCGCTGAGCGACGAAGTTATAACATGGATAAATTAAAGTTTGATTTCAACTGTCCAAAGCCGTCCAGTGCTATGGCAGGACACCCATAAAGACTATAAAAATAAAAATAAAGAATAAAAAAATTAAAAAAAAAACAGAGATGGTACTGACATACGACAATATTGCCAAAATCGATCTGGAAATCTACAAAGATTTTGATATAAGTGATGAAATACACCATAATTTGCCCTTTCATGATTTATGGGGTGCACACCAAATCTAAGTGTTCTCGACCTTATTATAGCTGTATAAATATGGATGCGACTTTCGCATCCTACGACGAACTGCACTTGAAGATGTCATTTTCGCAACTAATCGCTCAGCGATGACGTTCAGTAAATGGCCACCCATCGCTCAGATTCGTCACTCAATCGCTCAGTCGCTCGTCGCTAATTGTGTGGCCGAAGCCTGATGGTGAAAGAAGAAAAAATTAGTTTTTATTGTAAATTGTATATGTATTTCTTGAGCTATCAGCTTTTTTCAAAACAAAAATTTAAGAATAAAATGTTATTTGTATAATTAGAATATTCAATTTTCTAAAAACCAAACATATATAAAATTCAATCATCGCATCGGATTTTAAAAATTGATACGAGTATTGAATATTGAAATAAAACTTGACATGAAATTTAAAATTTAAAAAAATATCAATTTGTTTAAAAAATTTTCTTTTCATTTTATTCATTTTTTAAAACTTAAAATTTTTAAATTTGAAAATAAATAATTTTTCAAAATTTATTAAATAAAAAATGGTTTTGAAGTCATGGGAAGAACATCTAGATTCTGGGCATTAAAAAAACCTACAATAATTTTTTTTAAGTATATCTGTTGTTTTCAATTAATTGTTTATCCTTTTTAAGTTGAAGTTTTAACAAAACTGCACCTATCACCCTTCCTTTCAAATATGTATTTTTTTTTTTAAATACATTTAAGAGAAAACAAAACGGTAAACCGCCTTTTAAATTTCTCCTTTAAAAAAAATAACTTTCACTTTTGAATCAAACTGAAACAGTTTAAGAGTTAATCCAGCTTATAATCACATTTTGGTTGACTATGAGTGGGTTTTACTGTTTAAATTGGTTTATGAATACATTTATGACGTATTTACTTATACATACATATTTCTAATTTTATTTTACTAAGAAAATAAGGATACAAATTCAATTAGTTTTTAAAATTTATAAAAGTTTGCTGATGTGCTCATACATTTTCGAACTGTATATTTTTGTACTCCACTTACCAACATTTAAAAAACAAATCATCAAATCAAAACAGTAGCTAGTGCTCCTCTATACTTAATAGTCAATTGTTATTACTAATAACTAGCACATCAAAGGGTTTAAAAAGCTTTGGAATAAGCTACAATTGAAATCCATGAAAAAAACTAAAAATATCTCAAATGTACTCAGTCTTATAAAACTTCTGTTTTGGCATATAGGTGAAATAAAATCTATTTTCTATTAAATATTTTTTAATACAGTATACATACATATGTATGTTGTTAAATTTATTGCGTTACAAAAATTAGTGACGAAGCATATTATTGGTGCAGTAACCAATTTTTGAGAATTATCAGCCAGGTTCTTGATTTCACTTTCACTCGAAATAGGATTGAAATTAGATTGACTTCAATTTGATTTCGAGAGAAAGTGAAATGTAGAACCTGGCTGTATGCCTATCGCACCCATAGGTCAAAATAAATACTAATCTATCCAAAATTAATTAATGATGGAATCTAAATCTAAATTAAACACTGACACTGAGTGCTTTAACACATACATGAAGATACTACATTCCCTTCTTTGCAAGAGAAAGAGTTTTAACTTAATTATTATATGAATTAGTGTGTAATACGTTTTTATTAAAGCAAATGAGATAATTTCGATGAGAATTTCGCAATGCGATTCCAAAAAATAAATTGATTGGCGCAACAGCTCGTGTAAAACCAGGGCCTAGTGACTTACAACTCTTAACCATTCATGTGTGCATGTTATTGGCAGGAATAGAGGGAACTACAATTTTCGGCCGAATCCGAACGGCTAGGTGGAGAAGCACTTTTTAATTCATGACAAGAGATACTTTTGGAGGATTTGTCAATTCCTCGCAAGAGGCAGTAACCTGGGAAAAACATTTCTGTTTTTAGGCGGCATAGGCTGAGAATCGAACCCAAGACCTTCAGCGTAACAGTCCAACTCACTAACTATTACGCCACGGGCTAATGCCGATTCCAAAGTACCCAATTTATATTTTAAAATTAGATTTTTATCCCATCAGGAAAATATAAGATTTTGTAACCTATATTTTCCTGATGGGATAAAAATAAAAAATGGCCAAACTTAAAAAAATTCCACAAAGCTGTAGGTATAAGATGATTTTTTTTTTGAGTTCTTAAGAATTTTTTGAAAAGAACCCTAAATTTATATCCGGTCTAATGCTAGTTAGAAAAGATGAAAGGAGGTAAAATTCAATTCACATCACAAAAACTGTGAGCTTAAAAAAATGATACGTTAAAAATTATTGTCCGGGACAAAAATAAAGGTACAATTTTCTTTTTGCAATAAATGAAAATCTTATTTTTCTCAAAAAAGTGCACAGCACTTTAAAAAAAAAAAATCTTTAATAATAATTCTGTATAAAAGGTACCTCCCATAGAACCACTTTTTTTTTATTTTCGACTTTTTCAAAACTGATTTCGATAATTTTTATGGAGATTGTTTAAAAAGTTTAAAAACAAAATTGAAAAAAGAAATCGCTCAATTTTTTTTTCATTGAAAATTTAATAACTCGAAAACGATTTGATAGATTCTTAATAAATTTAGCACCCAGCAGTTTTTTGTTTTACATTATTTTGCAGAATTTTAACAAAAATTATTTCTATGACCAAAAGTAACGGTACCTAGCATACAAGCGTTTAAAACTCAACTCAACTCAAAAATGAAATTTTCCTTAAAAATGACTCCTGCGATTTTGAATAAAATTTGTATGTAAGCTTATATGTATCGGTATTATCTATCATTATTATATAAGAAGATTTTTTTTCATGAACTATTGTTTTTCCACATTACCGCGACCGCTTAGGTTAAATTCTTTGGGTGTTTGCACACGCTTTTCTTAAAATGTATTCCTCTAACAAAAGACGGTGTAGCGGATATTAATTTATCCACCCAATATCAGCATAAATGAAATTGTTTGCGCGAACGCGGCCACTCGATACCAAATATCCAAACGCTTCCTAAAATTCTGAACCTTTCCAAAAATAAGAATGTCAAAAAGGTTTCCTTCTCGCTCTCTATCTCATCTATAAATTCATTCGCTAAAAGAACTTGAACTTGTGTGCTGGTGCAGAAAAGCTCCCTACCTAAAATTAAAATTGTATAAATTTAATAGAGTAAGAATAATAATATAAGAATAAAATCAGAAGAGAATATAAATTTCGCGTGTTATTCTTAATAATATAATAGCCACCACAGGGCTATATTGGTGACCCCGACAAAGAACATTCGAGTCAATTTTTGACCAATTTTCTTTCGAAACGTTCAAAGTAACGGCAAAGTAAAAAGTTGCGGGATTTTTTATTCCATACGGCATTGTTATCACGCCACAAAAGCAACGGTCATTCACCAACCACACGTGTCGCAAACATTCTCGTCGCCGCTACCACCAACAGAGTTATTGCATCCTCATCAACCATCGTCGCCCATCACAGTGCTCCACCACCACCATTCACCGTCATCTCACCATCGTCCCGCTACCACCACATACCATTGCTCCACACCAACATTTACAACCGTCATCACCTCGCCGCCGCATTCATTTTGTTCCCAAAATTGTTTCTGGCTGTTACTAAATTTGGCCACAACGAAATCAAAATTTTTTTTTCGCAAAATTTTTTTTGGGAATAAATAAATTGCATTGACTGAGCAAACAAAATTTTTTTCTAGCAAGTTTTTTTTTTTGGAATAAACAACTTGCAGGGACGGAGCATAATTTTTTTTCGCAAAGTTTTTTTTTTGGAACAAATAACTTTTGCCAACAATTTTTTTTTTAAAGTTTTTTTTCTGAACAAAAACTTGTCATCATCTACAACTAACATCCAGAAAATTACACAGCGCCCAACCAGAAAAGCAGCAGAAAGAGAAACATAGCGCCCAACCAGAATAGCGGCAGGTAAAAATAAAAACCTAAACAACTCATCATCAGCGCACGTTCCAGAAACACAAAAAAGCAACAGCGCCCAACATTAGCAGTACGAAAGCGGATCAACATCACCATCAAAAACAAAATTTGATAATTTAGAAGAAAATTTGTACAGGTGAGAGTTTTATACTCATAGCAACAGCACACAATTTTAAAATTACATTTTTTTCATCATATATATTATATTTACATCCATATATTATTATATTATATTTTCAAAATTGACACTTTTAATAGTATACATACAGGTACCTATGCATTCGAATTTTTCACGTTCAGGTTCAGTTTTCAAAATTTTTTTTTCGGTTTTCGGTTTTAAAATTTTAGTGTGACCGTTCAAGCAAACAATTTTACACCGCGTTATTATAAAATTCATTTGTCACAGAACATTAAATCAATTTCTTGATTTAATTTTGAAATTCAATATTGAATTTCGTTTTTATTTCCAAATATTTCATTCATGACTGGAACTAAAATCGAAATGGTAAATCCTAATGGAAATGAACAAAGTACGAATGCCAGTGATGGCGGCACCATCAATGCCGAGCACGAGACACAAACCCAAACCCAACCGAGTCCTCCTACTTTCGTAGAGTCGATTAAACTTCGGCTTCCAACTTTTTGGAATACCAACCCTATCACGTGGTTTATTCAAGCCGAGGCACAATTTACGGTGCACAGGATATCTAGTTCCGAGACAAAATATTGTCTCACGGTAGCTTCTCTCCCACCAGAAACTTGTGATTCAGTGATCGATATCCTTTCAAACCCACCAACCACCGAAAAGTATCTAACTTTAAAAACTGCTTTAATAGAACGCCATTCAGTCTCTGAGATAAAACGGTTGGAAACGCTTATCGATAAAGCGGATATCGGTGATCGAAAGCCATCGGAGGTCTTGCGTTCAATGAAAATGTTAGCAGGCACTACTTTTAACGATGATATAATTAAAAATTTGTGGATGCGTCGATTGCCACAAGCCATTAACATCGCATTACTCTCTGTAGGTACAAAAACCTTAGATGAATTAGCTTCTCTCGCGGATAAAATCTATGAAGCATCTCAAGGTGCATTCATATCTAATATTTCCTCTGTTCAGCAAAATAAGAATACGTCGAACGCTAGCAATGAACTCGAACAAAGACTTAATAAAATTGAGTCAATGATTGAAGCCTTGTCTTTCAACTCACGCTCACGTAGTAGAAGCAAATCTTCTCGAAATTTTAGAAACAAAAACAATCGTTCGCACAGTCGTGCTCACTCAAATTCAAAATCGGCTTCAGATATTTGCTGGTACCATAGGCGGTATCGAAAAAATGCGATAAAGTGCGAAAAACCCTGCAATTTCGAAAAACAAACATCTCAAAAGCACACCGAACACCCAAACTGAATAAGCCTGCTGTTGCAGCGGCAAACATGCAGACTTCCTTAAGTCGCCGCTTATTCATTAAGGATAAAAATTCAAGTCTCACCTTCCTTGTCGACACAGGGGCGGATCTGTCAGTTCTCCCTTACAATAACAAAAAAGGTTCAACATCCCAAAATCCTTTATATTTACTATCAGCAGCCAATGGAACTACTATTCCAACGTTCGGATCAAAGTTATTAAGCCTCGATATTGGTTTAAGGAGAAATTTTGTACACTCCTTCATATTAGCCGCAGTAGACAAACCAATACTTGGTGCCGATTTTTTAGCGAAATTTAACCTGCTGGTTGATACAAAAAATAAAAGATTAATTGATCCTCTCACTAAACTTCAAACATGCGCACCATCTATACGAACTAACGATCCGAGTCCCAAACACTTTCAAATCAACAATGATTACAACACAATTTTAAAAAAGTTTCCCTCTTTAACAGAAGAACCAAATTATTTTGCACCCATTAAGCACACAATAGTGCATCACATTGTCACAAAAGGTCAACTACCAGTTTCCAGGCCTAGACGGCTTGATGCCTCTAGACACAAAGCAGCGAAAACAGAGTTTCAGCACATGATGCAATTAGGCATTTGTAAACCATCTGCTTCGAGCACATGCTCACCTCTCCATATGGTAAAAAAGAAGAATAACCAGGATTGGAGACCTTGTGGTGACTACCGCAGATTAAATGCTGCCACGGTACCGGATTGTCATCCGATCCACCACATTCAAGATTTTTCCATGAACGTACATGTCTGCAAATTTTTTTCAAAACTCGACATTGTAAGAGCCTATCATTTAATACCAGTTGCACCTGAAGACATTCATAAAACGGCAATAACCACACCTTTTGGTTTATTCGAATGGCTCCGAATGCCTTTCGGACTTCGAAACGCCGCACAAACGTTTCAACGTTTCATGAACGAAGTTTGTTTCGGTCTCGATTTCGTTTTCGCGTATATTGACGATCTTCTTATCGCCAGTCAAAACGAGAAGCAACATAAACACCATCTCGAAATTCTTTTCAAAAGACTAGAAGAATATGGCGTTAACATCAATCTTTCAAAGTGCGTTTTTGGTGTTCCTTCTCTAGAATTTTTAAGCCACACGATCAACGCTGAAGGCATTTCACCTTCAAAAGATCGTGTCGAGGCTATCTTAAAATTTCCAACACCCACGTCAATTAAACAGATTCAACGTTTTATAGGAATGATAAATTATTATCATCGTTTTATTCCTAAGTTAGCACAGATAATTGCTCCACTTCATTCACACTTAGCCTTTCTAACTAATTCAAAAAAATCAAAAACATTTTTTTCATGGCCAGAGAACCTTGACAGCGTTTTTCGTGACGCAAAAGAATCTCTCTCAAAGGTGACACTCCTTGCTCATCCGGTCAGTAATGGCACTTTCAGCATTGCCACTGATGCATCGGATACAGCTGTTGGCGCAGTCCTTCAGCAGCAAATATCTCAATCCTGGCAACCGTTAGCATTCTTCTCAAAAAAACTCAAAGATTCTGAAACCAAATATTCAGCTTTCGATCGTGAGCTACTAGCCATATACTTAGCTATCAAACACTTCAGATTTTTTGTTGAAGGGCGTGAAGTCACAATTTTCACGGATCATAAGCCACTCACCTACGCGTTGACCAACAAAACAGAAAGAAGTCCGCGACAAACACGTCACCTTGACTTCATTTCTCAATTCACGTCTGACATACAGCACATTAAGGGCAAAGACAATGTTGTCGCCGACGCCCTTTCTCGTCTTCACGGTCCCGAAATTTCCGCCATAAAGAGTCAAGAATTAGATCTAGAAACAATTGCAAAGTTACAATCCACCGACCCAGAATTACAAGAACTTTTAAAAAATGTGAAATCAAAGAATTCTTCATTCTCACTCAAAGAGTTTGAATTTCCCAACGTGAAAATCTATTGCGAAATCTCAATTAACAAAAACAGACCTTTCATTCCCAACACCTTGCGTTTCAAAGTTTTCACCACTCTTCATGGGATCTCTCACCCAAGCATACGTGCCACGCGAAAACTTATTTCAGATCGGTACTTCTGGCCAAATATGAATAAAAACATCAACAGCTGGGCTAGATCGTGTTTGGGTTGTCAGAAATCTAAAGTCCAAAGACACACCAAGTCAGAACATGGTAGATTCGAAGTTCCAAAAGGACGATTTGACCACATTCACATCGATTTGGTAGGACCTCTTCCTTCATCTAATGGCTTTTCTTATATCCTAACAGCTGTTGATAGATTCACGCGTTGGCCAGAAGCTTATCCTCTTGTTGACATAACAGCCAATTCTGTTGCGAAAGCATTTGTAGAAAATTTCATATCTCGTTTCGGTGTACCTCTGAAAATTACAACGGACCAAGGAAGTCAATTTGAGTCCAAACTATTCAGAGAACTTTCGAGGTTGTTAGGTGTTCATAAAATACATACTACGCCTTATCACCCGCAAGCCAACGGTATGGTTGAGCGTTTTCATAGGCAGCTAAAATGCTCACTTAAGGCAAGATGCAATACAGTCAATTGGAGTTCAGAACTTCCAATTATTCTTCTAGGAATCCGCTCCGCAGTAAAAGAGGACTTAAACTCTTCTGCGGCAGAAATGGTATATGGTCAGAACCTAAGACTCCCCGGAGAAATTTTCATCAGCAATGAAAAACAAGAAAGCTCTCCAGATGTCTTAATAGAAAAACTTCGAAATGTGATGAGAAACCTCATACCTAAAGAAACCAGAAAAACAGAACAAGAAATTTTTATACCAAAGCATTTGAGCGAATGCAAACAAGTTTTCGTTAGAATCGACAAAGCTAAAACCGGCCTTACACCTTCATATGAGGGTCCATACAAGGTAATTCGACGTTTACGAAAATATTTCGTAGTACAAATCAAAAACAAAGATGTATCTATTTCCATCGATCGACTAAAACCAGCGCACTGTATTTAATGTTAGGATCCATACGAACCAAACTAAAAATCGACCTCATGGATGGGAGGCTCGATTGGGCGAGGGTGATGTAGCGGATATTAATTTATCCACCCAATATCAGCATAAATGAAATTGTTTGCGCGAACGCGGCCACTCGATACCAAATATCCAAACGCTTCCTAAAATTCTGAACCTTTCCAAAAATAAGAATGTCAAAAAGGTTTCCTTCTCGCTCTCTATCTCATCTATAAATTCATTCGCTAAAAGAACTTGAACTTGTGTGCTGGTGCAGAAAAGCTCCCTACCTAAAATTAAAATTGTATAAATTTAATAGAGTAAGAATAATAATATAAGAATAAAATCAGAAGAGAATATAAATTTCGCGTGTTATTCTTAATAATATAATAGCCACCACAGGGCTATAACGGTACGTAATTGTTATAATCATTTTTTTCTATAGAATTCCATAAACTACTTCTTGAAGCTCTATAGTAGATTTTTTTAAAAAAGGCAGGAAACAATTTCTTAACTCATAAATTAGTTGCTAAATATAAATGATTTTAATACGTTTCAATTGGTATCTATATTGTACCAACTCATTTAAAAAAAAAAGGAATCAAACTCACTTTGAAACCATTTTGAATCGAAGACAATGAAGTAGAAGTATTTTTAAATAACTCTACTACTATACAATGGGTATCAAATTTTGACGTACATGGGTGATATTTTATTTAATGTTAAAAAACAAAATGAAGATTATTTTTTTAAAAAAATTGTACCTTGCAAAATTTCTTCTTAACTCAACAAAATAGTAAAACAATAGCTCCTAACCCACTACATAATATTATTGTCTCTCTGTAAATATCTTATGATTTCTTTGTATGTGTGTTTTCTTTTCAAGTTAAAATTAAAGCTATATTAATTTCTGGTCCAAATCTTCAATAATAACGTACAAAAATTTAAAAAAAAAATATTTATATATAAATTTTCTTATGAATTTTATTCATAGCTTATAATATCTCAGTATTTATAATTTTTATGTTTAACAATATTTTAAAAATAAATTATTTATTAGAAAAAAGATATTCTATTAAAGACACGACGAACAAGGATCAATACACGAATAAGTTATATGAAGAATACAAATTATATTAATTGCACATAATAAAACAATTGCCAAAACAACATCACAAAATAGTACCTGGCCAAATTGTATTCTGTATTTAAAATAATCATCAGAATAATTTCCACAAAGTATTTGTTTTGTTTTTTTTTTTAATTTATTTGTTCATTTGTTTTTTTTTTTTTTTTAATGACGAATTTCATTGTGTTTGTGATGTGTTTTTTTTTGTGTAATTTTTGTTGTTCGTGGTGTTTTATTTTTTATATTTTGGTTTTATCAAAAGAATCAAATATTAATTTTAAATTCCATAATAAGGATATTTTATACCAAATCCCAAATTAAAAGAAATTTTATTTTATTTTTTAGAAGCGCAGCGTGTAACGATTGAAGAAAAAGAGAAAAACATTTTGATTATATTAAATGCATTTATTTTATACTTATAAATATAAATATTAAATTAAAAAAAATATTTTTTTAGTTTAAGTTAAAATTTTCAGCTCTTTGGGATTTAATTTTACTCCAGCTATTTTTATGATATAAAGCCTTGAATGTAATGAAATATATGAAATAAATTAATTCTGATATCATTTGCGGCCATTCTAAAGCGACTTGATAATATTGGATAAGTCCAATAATTATTTCGCAGGATTAAAAAATTAATTCTTCTCTGATGAACTAAGTTCAGAGTTGATTGGGCAGAAAGTCTAAGTCTTCGTGAATGCAAAGAAATCAATTGATAGAAATTATTAAGTTTGCATTTAAATCTATTTACCCGATTTATGAATGATCGTAAAATACACAAGTAAATGCTGGCCAAAGTTTGAAATGTATTAAATTGAATGATTCTGAAATTATTTTTAGTTTTTTGTAAAATAGTGTAAGTTGAAGTTTTAACAATGAAAAACGCATTTGTTAAGTAAGCTCTGCATCGAGTGGAAAGTAGAAGATTCATATGCGTTAGGCTGGAAGATTGGTTTGGTTTTAAAGTTTTTTTTTATTTTTCTTAAATATTATATTTATAAAAAAATTAAAAGAAAACTAAATTTGAAAAATAATGAAAATTTTTTACCTTGATAATCCTTCAGGGCCAATTGAGAGTGGACGGGTCTAGAAAAAAATAAAAAACAAAATAAAACCAAAAAAAAGTTATGATTGCAAAAAAAATTTTAGTTTATTTAAATAGAACGTCTTGGTTAAACGAAACGATTGGAGAAAAAGCCAATACCTTAAGAATTGAGTGTAAAGGGGAAATCAATATAATGTAACAGTAATTAAACATTAACAGCTATCGAGCGCTTAGATGAAGATTTCATAGTAAAGATATATAAAATTGTGAGACCGGGAAAAAATTCTATTAAGCTTCAATTAGACCGTCAAAGCTTGGAGTCCCTTACGTCAGAGTAGCGCTAAATTCTGCATTTATATAATGTAAATATGTGATTCGTTGTTGCATCAAGAGTTCGAACTGTCATCGGAAAGTGAAATTGATTTCTTTCGAGTTAAATAAATAAAGAAAAACAAAACCGTCCTCATTAAGTTTATTACTCCAGGAAATCAGAGATTTTTATATGAAGCAAATAGAAAAAATTAGAGGCAGGCTGAAATTTTGCAGGGTGGTTCTGGTGATAAATTAATGAACTTAAACTCAGTTTTCGTATTTGAGGCTCTTGCAGAAAAAAAGTTGTTTAAATCTGTGGTACCGTTTCTTAGAAAGAAAGATATAAGAGAAGTGGGCGTAGCAGTGGGCGAATTTTACTAAAAGTATTTTTTTAATTTTTTTCTTACTAATAACAACAAATGTTGAAAATTTCATCCAAATCATTGAAGCCGTTTTTGAGAAAGAGAGGATAAGAAAAATGGATAAAAGAAACAAAGATATTAAGAAACAACGATATAAGAAAAGTGAGCGTTAATTTGTCGTGTCCTCACGATCAAGAACCCTCGGCTCACCAGTAGTTTCAGCTTTATATCCACTACTTTCGCTGGTGGTAACCAGATGCCAGAACGGCGAAAAATACTTTCACGTTAAGACAGGTAAGTAAGGTAAGTACTTCGTCAATCACTGGCATGGGGAACTTGCGCTTTATGGTGACCTTTATGGTGCGCTAAAAAATCAACACAGAACTTGCCTGTTCCGTCTTTCTTTTTCGTAAGCACAATAGGCGAACAAATGTCCCGTTTTAACTAACCCTTAGCTGTCAAATTATTTTCTTTGTTCTCTCGTGTAATGCTCCGTTTTAACTAACCCTTAGCTGTCAAAACATAACAGCAAACATTTCTTTCAAATCTAAACAGGCACCATGCGAGTAGCTGCTGGTGATGATTGTGTAAGAAAATAATAAACAAATCGCAGTGACGCATGGCAAGATTCAAATATCTTAAACCTTTTGTGATAAATCAGCGTTGCTAACAGTGCACAAATCTAAAGTAATTTATTGCGCAGGTTGTCAAAGTTGGTAGTGTCAGAAATTAAAAATGGCTGTTTGAGTGCCCAAAAAAAAATACTCAACACATCATTAGAAAAAACAATAAAATATTGAAATTAGAGAAAAGAAGGGGCATTGAATGATTGAATATACAAAAAATGTTCAAAATAAACATTTCCTCAGCATTTTGACAATAACAATTTTTTTTACTAAGCTTACCCTTTCGGTTTGTGTTGCTGTATTCACGCATTCTTTTTCGGATAAAATTTGAGGATATTTTCCATTGTCCGATTCAAGTTTGTCAATTAGAGTTTTTTGTATCCGTATTGTTCTATCCCGATCATCAACTTGTCCCTATAAAAATTAAAATTAAAAAAAAAAAGAATTGTTTTAATATTTAAATTAAATTTCCAAATATTTTGTTTTACAATATTTATTAAATTTAAATTAACAAAAAGAAAAACTATTTTTTTTACTATAATTAATAATAATAATAATGAATCTATAAATCTATGTATATAATGTAAAACTATATGAATTTAATATAAAAAAAATTAAAAATTATTTTAACTTAACATCTGTGCTGTATACATGCGATGTTGTTTGCTATATTTAAATTATTATTAAGTTATGAATGTTAATTTTTTAATGAAAAATATGTTTAAAATTAGTTAGCGGTTGTTTTCTTTATTTTTATCAATAATGGTATATGTATAAGGAATTGGAAAAAAAATAATATAATTCAACAATAGTTTTACAATATTTAAAAATTAAAGTATAATAATTAAAACTAAATTTATAAGTACGTGGATTTAAAGTTAATTATGTAAGAAGAAGTTACCTTAAAAACTATTTAACTAAAATGGAAAAACAAAGTTTTTGTTGGGAAAATATATTTTTTGAAACATTTTTTTGAGATATTTTTTTTTTGTTTTAGTATTTTGTTTAATTTTTTTGTTATTCTTAATGATTTTTTTTGTTTTTGACTAGAACTGAGCACCTTATTTGAAAACTTAATTATTGCCAATATGCAATTTTTACTGAAAACTAAGAAATTTATACTTTAAAGTTTTACGTGAGACAAAATTCAAAAAAAACTGAAATTTGTCTAAGACAAAATTATAATTCTTATATTTTTTTTATCACAAAAATGTTTGTTTTTGAAGGTTTTTTTTTAATAATACAAATTCTTTATACTACTGAAATATATCAGCCAAGTAGAAGACAAACAAACAAAAACAAACATAGTCCTATGTTTGTTTTTGTTTGTTTGAATGGCTAAGGAAACATTGTAGAATTTTTGTAGGATTTGTGCTAACTCTAGACATACCTTATGGGTGTCAAAATCGTTGATATCACCCTAGACACACTGAATTAGTTGATTATGACTCTCACTTATTAAAAATTATCTTAGTCGATTCCAGCCCTGGATTTAAGCATTCAGCAAAAAAATTATTATTTTTTTTTTTTATTTTTAGTTTAATTTTTTCAAATAGCAATTCATCAAAACAATTTGATTTCTAAATTTAAAAAAATTGATTTTTAGACTGCTTTTAAACGCTGCAATTACCCTTGCAATTTTTAAGCATGTAGGCGGGGGACGTATGTGGTGTCCGGGGTAGACAAAGTTGCAGAGGTTGAAATAATTGCAGAGTTATCGCTCTTTCTTCTTTGTGCTTTTTCGTATTGTTTGAGACATAAGCGGAGTAAAGAGTGAGGAGATATATTATCCTTCTCATTTAACAAAAATTGCAGGTATTAAAATTTGCAGCGTTTAAATGGATGCTGCAATCGGAAAGAAACTTAAAAGAGAATTGCGGATAGAAATTGCAGTCGTCTAAAAGCAGTCTTAGCTTTTATGAAGCTATATCATTTAATTGCAAGTGTCGCCGCTGTTTTTTTTAAATATAAGCAAACTTTTTTTTATAAAACTATTTTTCTGCTTCAATGGTGAAAATTGCATTCCCTCCTAAATTTAAATTGCAATATACAAAAATTGTATGGCAAAATTCGTAAAACAAAACCAGGGATTTTGCTAAAAGTTTACATTATTTCTAAGATAGGGAAGACGAAAAAAATGGGTTTCGAAATTCTTCCCTTCATTCTAAACGGATTAATCGAGTTTTTTTAAAATCGAAGTTTTGCAAATTCCCCCGACACGTTTTTTTATAATTTCTTAATATCAAAAAAGACTATTGGTAAATCATACTTTCCTTAACAACGGGCAAACAGATTTCTTTTCTCCAAAACTACAGTAAAACCAGCTTAAGAGAAACCCGCTTATCTGAAACACTTTTTTCATTACCGAGCATTTTTCGACCAATTATCTATAAATCACTCCGCTTAAGCGAAACTCCTTTAAGTGAAAAACCTGCTTACTTGAAACATATTTTCAGTAATTTTTTAAGTGAAAACAATTTTTTTATCGAACTTAAGCGGGGTTCGTTTAAGTAAAAACCCCGCTTAAGTAAAAGAAATCTGTGACATTTTTCCGTTTTTCTTAAGCGGGTTTTACTACAGTTAATGTCACCTCAAATAGAATTATTATTTTTCATTTTCTCTTTTATCCAAAACGGTTCGATTAAAATTTAATCTTGAAAACTCGAGATTTTAAAAACGAATTTTTACATTACCTATGGGAGATTTTAACAATTTTCAGAAAAAACCTCTCATGTTTTTTGACTTTCTCATCATCTGCAAAATTAATTTATAATACATTTTTCATACAATACCTTTAAATTAATTTGAATAATATTTTATATCAAAATTGTGGTTTTAAGAAAAAAATTCAAAATAATTTTATTTAAAAATTGATATTTAAAAATTCAATATTTTTAAAAGACCGATGACCTAATGTTTTTTTTTTCTTTTTGGAATTGAATATTTGATTCCATATTAAAATTATTCTAAATTAATATTATTTTTTTTTAAATGAAATAATAATTGTATAAAAATTAATTTAAAAAATCAACGATCTATTGATTTCAATTTTTGTTCTCATTAATTTAGGATGGTTAAAAAAATAAGATATTGGATATCGCTTTAGTGTGGTCTATCAAAACCTAATGGAGATGTTGTTTGACACAAAAGAACTGAACAAAGTTATAACTATGAAATCAATGGAAAAAGTAGGTATATGCTTTCAAAAGTATTTCTATAGGTACCTATATTTTTAACTGGAATAATAATAACTTGATCTAATACATAATCATGGATAGTGTTCCTAACGGAGCCGTCATAAGATTTAACTAACAGCCACGAGATTAAAATAAAATTACGATAAAATGCTCAGTTCTGCTTGATATTTTTCTAATCTATAAATGTTTGAATAAATTTTAAAATTTTTTTTGAATTCTAATTCTTTTTTTTTTTTTTTTTTTGTCAAAATGATTTTTAGTGTTTGTTGTGGTTGTTGTTAATTTTTTTGTTGTTGTTGAAATAATACGATTGTAACAAAATGAAAGAAATGAAATCACGTGCAAATACCTGAAGATAAACCACCTGTCTTCGTAGATCAGCTAACTCCTGTACAGGATCGTCAGTTGTTGATGATGTCAAGCTAGCCACATCAATGTCTTCTAAGAATTTTGTATCCAATCCACAGGATGCAAAGAGTTGCCCATTGTTTGTATCGAATGGGTTGAGAGTGTCTGTCTGTAAATTTATATAATATAGAAAAAAAGTAAGCAAAGAGATACTCTTTTTAATTAATCAAAAGAGAAATACAGTAGATATTTGAATATTTGTCTAGAATTAGAAATTCTATTGTTTGGTGGATACTAAAGAAAATAATGAAAATTATGAATGACAAAAAAGTTACAAACAATATAAAATGTAACAATTTGTTCACACATCATTTTGTGCATAAAGTATAATCAACTTAAATCTACATAGGTACTGCTTTTTATTATGAAATTAACAGGTAGACTTCTGGGAACGAAGTTTATTTACTTTGGAGCCAATATTTGCAAAAAGGAAATTATCATACTTATACTAAACTTATACAGTGTGTTTGACAAAAAATCCTACCAAATTAACTAACTAAATTTATCAAATCAAATAGTGTTGATTTTTGCAATTTTTGCTTAGCATATTCTAAAATATCAATCTCTGGTTTCGGAAAACAAAGGATTCCAGGCCAAACCCTAAATATTAATCTCGTATACCTAATTGTATAAACTTTCAAATTATAAATATAATAAATAAAAAATAAATAAAGATTTTGTGACGCTATAACTCTTAACTACGTTTTTGTAAAAGCGGAAAGGAATTAAATTCTTGAATTACAGAAAAAAACGTTTTTACATAAAATTTGCTAATTTTGTAATTGACAGCTCATTTAATTTTAATTTTAATTTGGAATTGGCCGTTAGTTGTTTTTGTTAATTTTTATTTCTGTTTAAATGTCAAAATGTTAGATGTCAAATTTTTCATTAATCTTGACGTCATAATACAAATTCTGTTATAGTCCAATCAATAGAGAAATTTGACCCTGCAAAATGTCAGGTTCTTCATTATTTTTAATATGTTGTATAATGTAGTTAGTACATGAAATAATCAAATTTTCACAACCACGCCCTCTCCACCACTTCATAAGTCGCAAAATTTCGTTGAATATAACGTGCGAAACTAAAGACAGCTATAACTAGGGACGGGGCTAGCTGGAAGAAGCTTGTGTATTATAAGGCCCTGATCCAACCCGTACTGTAGCGCGACCTTAAGTAAGTAAGAAGTAAAAATATTTGGCAGACAAAATTTGTATTAAAATATTTTTTGAAAATTAACCAACAAATTTTTTTTTTTAGATTTTCTATTACATAGTTTGTTTACGGCAACTCTGAATTTTTTTGTATATATGTAGTTTTGTTTTGACGTCCTAAGCAAATCCTTAAAGGAAATCTTACTTTGATGAAATTCATAAATTGACTCATTTTGATAAAGCGATATAACAATTTTTTTTTTCCAAGACAAAAATTGTACATTATAAAATTCTTCACTGTCCAACTTTTTTTCTCATAAAAGAGCAAAGGATTTTTTGAAAAATATGTATGGGATAAAATTCTGTATTTAAAATTTTTATATGATTAAAATTCTGGTTTTCAAAATGCTGTAAATAAGTTGTTTTAAATGCATACTAGTCAAAATACAGAATTAAAAAAAAAAGATAAATTTTTGACAAGAGTTTTAAAAAAGTGTGAGTGGCGGGACTCAAGTGCTAGTTTTACATCAAAGAACGCGACGAGTTCGAACTGTCAACCAAATTTCAACCCAAAATAAACTCGATTTCGATTTAGTTTGTAGTACGAACGAACGTACCCAATATTGAACGTATCCAATTTACATCAACGTATCGTAACGTGTAAGATCACAATTCACAACGTAATGTGTCACAGAAGTTTCCATGTTTTTAGTTTGCCCTACCGTCACCGGCATAGATATTTACACATCAAAAACTAGAATATCGAGTTTATTTTACCTCAGCAGCAGTCGGTGGTTTGGAAACGTCCAAGTTTTAGATTTAGCTTTTTTTAATCGCAAGACCCTTAATTTTACTTCAACACAATGTTGGAAACGAAGTTTAATTAATCACTGTCAAAAGCAAACTGTCCCAACTCCCAAGTAGCTCCCGGAAATCGCTTTTTATAGCAAGCGGAGTTCTTCTATAGACTCTTTTTGAAGGTTCTTGTTTCTAGAAGGTTCTGTTCAGGTTTATATAATTATTACGAAGTAAGGCAAATTGAAAATTCAAAGACTCCAAGTCTACTTAAGGAACAAACTCTCTTGCTTATTTATGTTGGTATTTTTTTTTACAAAAAACCTATTCTTGTAAAACACACCGTATTTTATTTCTGCGAAGGGTAAACATTGTATGTGTTAGTTTTATTGCAGTTTTGAAATACCTACCCTCATCAAACATTCTTCGTCCTTATTTTGATATAAATTAGAGATGTTTTGGATGGTGTACGTATATGATGTAGTATGTATGTTTATTTAACATAAAAGCAGTCCCCCCCAACCAGGGATGACAAAAGTAGAATATATATAGGCATAGCAGAAGAAAGTTCGATGTATGTGTGACAACATAAAATATGAAATAAAAATAAAAGAAAATGTGAAACATGCAACAATAAATTAAAATATAAAATTAAATAAATACAAAAGTTAAAAATAAAATAAAAATTAAATTAGATATAAAATGTAAAAATAAATGAATGAAAAAAAACATACCTCCTGAAGGATCCGTCTTAGTCTCAATAATTGTTTTTTGAAATGCAAGACATCCTGTATCATTGCATTCCTAAATGATTTATCATGCAACATTAAATCATCTGATGAACTATTGGTATCCCTCTGGCTATGGTGCAGCGATGATGCACGGGATGGTGTTCTTCGGAAGCTATCTGTTGATTTTGGACTGTCAGAGCCGTTATTACTCAGCTGGCACTGTTGCAGGCGGGATCGATTGAGGAGTCGTGTTGCACGTGCTGGCAAGTGTGCGCTGTAATACAAAAAAAAATTAAATAAAATTAATAAAAAAAAAACAAGAAGATGAGTTTTAAATTGAGTTTAAACACAGAGAAAAGTTTTTCCATTAATGTGGTAGGTATCCCGTCTCGTCCCTGTTAGAAGTATAATTTATTACTCAAAAAAGTTAATAAATTAGCAGAGAGAATCGTACGTAATGGGGCTAATCAGACTTGATTGCACAGTCTCTTTGGAAAGATTGTAATATTTTTATTTTGAAATTTGGAACATTATTTTGAATAAAGAACCTAAGTACCTATAATGTGCCAAATACAAACATTTCAACAAAGGATTTTTAAAAGAAGGATTTATATAAAAGCTAGCTGGTCCTCCCAGCTTTGCACGAAGTAATTTTCAGATATCACAACCATCACCCCTTAAGGTATGCAATTTCGGGTTTTCATGATCTTCCCACTTATTCGGTCGAAATTTTCAATTTACGAATCCCAAAAAAATAATCCCCATGCAAAACGGATGATGTTCATCCGAGTTGTGTGCGTCAAACAAAAAACCTGGCGTTGTTAATTAATATCAAAAACAACAAAAAGCTTCTTTTTTTTTCATTTTTAAACGGTATCATTTCAAAAAAACTGAAGTAATGAAGCAATTCTGAGAGCGAATTAGAATTTATGGTACGAAAAAACTTACGGAACAGCATAAGCTGGTTTCAAGTACCAAAATTGATGTATCGATAAAAATTGTAACTAATAAGGGATAGGATTTTGCTAAGTTTGCATTTTTTTGCTTAACGATAATTGTTTTTTTTTTTCCCCAAATATTTAGCATTTAATTGGTTATTTCTCAAGTTTTGTTTACGAACAATTTTTTTTTTATTTTTGGAAATGTCAGACTATACAAATTTGATCACCGGTTAAATATCTGATAAGATTAGGAGATGACAGATAAAATCCCAAAACGTCAAAATAAATTGGCACCGCAAACTTTTCCCGTCATTACGTTACAGACAAACAGATCAAAAAATTTAATTATTTATTCTAATGGATGAGGTAAGGTAGGTGCTTTGCTTTAAGGCTTCAGTTCACTCACGAGCCAAATAATAGATTGATAGAGTCGTTTTTAACTTTACTTAGAATATTTTAATCTTTTTTCGAAATTTATTTACGAAAGTATCGGTTGCAAAAATGTCTTCGAAAAATTTTAAAATTTTGGTAAAATATTTCTAGAACATATTTTTTTTTTTAAATTAAACTCAATATTTTAATAATGACTTAGAACTTTTTTTTAAATTAATAGTGTGCATAATCTAGAAGATTACAAAAAATTTTAAAGGTAAGATTAACGTTAACCTACAACTTGTTATCTTAAAGTTCTACGAATTTTATAAAAACGTTTGTTAGTACGATAAATGTACGTTTTACAAGCTTATATTTGGAAGGTTATAGTGAGTGTTACATATTATGTGATTACACAAAAATTAACAAAACAAAATAGCAAGGGTATTAGCTATAATAATTTTGAAACAATATCGCATGAGTAGTTTTCGAGAAAAATAAGAGTTTCATTAACAGTTTTTAAACACTTGTATGGTATATATGTACATATATTTTGTATTATAAGAATATTTTTCTTTTAATCTGTTAAAAAGCTCTTGGGTAGAAATTTCAATAAAAATCTAATGAGTCATTTTCGAATAATTAAGCTTAATAATAATGAAATAATTGAAACCTAATTTTAAAAAATCCCATTAAAAAAATGAAAATTTGAGCAAACATTAGTTTTAAAACTTTTTAAAATATTCGGCTTCAAAGTCATTTAAATCATTTTTGAATCAAAAAACAAAACAATGGTGCTATGGCAGGTATATTTGATCTTTAAATAGTGCCAAAAAAAAACAGGTACCAAGCTTAAAGCGAATATTTTAAGCAAATCATTAAAAAAAAAAAAAATTTAGAAGTAGGAACTAACCACGAAATATTTTTCTGAATATTTTGCGCATTCTAGGAAATTTTTGTATTTAAAATCTTCTATACCTAGTCACTGAATGCATTTGTTAATACAAACTACGAAAATTAAATAATTCTTCCGAAATATTTTGTAGGAGTACCTACCCTACGACCTTTTTTAATTTTGACGTTCTCATTATCGACTTAACTGATTTAAGTAAAACAAATTATAAAGATCCTTCTAAAAAGCCAAAATATTAAACACAAGGGTCATTCATTTCGTGGTTTAAAGGTAACGCTGGCATTTGACAGCTGTCATTTCAAATGTCATAACATTAGTTGAATGTTTTCCATTTACGAAAATGGATCGCTTAGCAATGGAACAACGCGTTAAAATTATTAAAACTTACTAAAAAAGTGGTGCTTCAAACGTAGCCACTTTTCGCGCATTACGCGATAAATATGGTCGTCATAATCGACCGACTATGCAAGCAATCGGTAAAATTGTGAAGAAATTTGAAGAGAGTGGAAGCGTTACTGATGTCGTAAGGCCTGTGCATCATCGTAATGCACGCTCAGTTGAAAATATTGCTGCTGCAAGTGCAAGTGTTACTGACGATCCGAATTTATCGATTTCCCGGCGTTCGCAGCAATTTAGCATATTTTTTTTGGCCGGCGATTGAAGATCATCATCACTTGGACGGTATGTGGTTTCAATAAGACGGGGCAACAAGCCACACAACACGACCAATTATGGATTTATTGCGTGAGAAGTTTCCTGGTCGCGTAATTTTACATTTTGGCGACGTTATTTGGCCCCCAAGAGATCATGTGATTTGGAACCGTTAGATTTGTTTTCTGTGGGGCTACGCAAATGACCGTGTTTACGCGAATAATCCCCGAACCCTAGAAGCATTAAAAACCAACATTACTTAAGTTATGGCCGAGATACCCCTCCCGAAATGTGCGAAAAAGTGGATAAAAGTTACCTCAAAAGAATCGCATGCTGCGAATCTTCCCGAGGCGGACATTTGAATGATATTGTTTTTCACACTTAATGGCAAAGTCAAAACTTTATAGTGAAAAAAAATGTTCTTCAAAAATGTATCGCTGTGTAAATGTGTTATTTAGCTTTACATTCGAAACCGAAAAATGATTTTTGTTTTCTTATTTTGACACAAGCTACACGCTCTAGGCCTCCCTCGCCTTATTTCCCTACATTTTTAAAGAATTTGAAATTTTCGACAAACTTATCTTGAAATAGAAGAAATCAAAAAAAAAGCAAAGGCAATACCTACCCTACAATGACCTGTTATAATTTTTTTTTAAAGACAAAAATCAATTCTTTTTTTTTTAAATCAGTGACAAAATAGTTTTCAAGCACAAAATTTTGAAAAAAAAAAAAAAAAACTTTGAAAATATATTTTTTTCAAAAAGACGAAGCACTATTTTAACTTTAATTAAAAAACAATAAAAATTAAATGCTTAAGTAGTGTCTTCTAGTTTTTGAGAAAATTGAAAATTAATAAAAAAAAATGTTAAAAGAAACTTATTACGTGGAAATAAAAACGTGAAATAAAAGAAAAAATAGAAGACGACTTTGAAATAATGGAAATAAAGTTAATTCTGCAATTTTTTGTCACAAATTAAACAAACACCAAGGTTGAAATTTACAACTTAAAAATACAAATTAAAGGCTTTTTAAATTGTGGTATTGACCATCTTCTTAACATTTCTTAACAAATCATCTGTTTGGCATTGTTTCGATATAAATAAACTCCTCAAACCACACACATTGTTTTCACAATTTATCCTTCACAAAAGCACACAATTAAGTGCAAGGGTATGGTATGGAGTTACACCTCTCTCTATTGTAATAATCATTATTTTTTAATTTTTTTAATAAGCCCGAATGTGATGACTATATTGTACCACCCACCTATTGTATGAAGAATGTGGTGCACTGGAGGATAAATTCCTTGCCATAGTTGGTCCCCATCGCCTTGAATATCGATGTGACGATTGTTGTGTTCCGATGCCGGTGGAGGTTGCCTCATGTTGAGGTATCGATATGGGTGATGAGGTTCGAGGACTATTACTGAGGAAAACATTTTCTGATGTTCGTAAATCGGTTCTGACGCGTCTAACACTATTTGGTGATGACATGCTACACTCATTCTCGATACATTTAATTTATGCACGCACTTTCTTTTTAATTAAAAATAAACACACATAATTTTTTAAAATGTCTTTACCGAAATTGATTCAATTTCTTTTTATCTTTCTAATGAGACTTAATTAGAATTTTTGTTTAATCTTAAGGACTTTTTAGAATTGTTAACTAAATACAAAAAAATCACGGCCGTTGCACCACTTAAACGAGGACATACGTGAAGTCAAATGGTAATGGGGTATACCTATAGTAATCTATAAGCCATCCCTGATGGATGACACAATCGGCGCATGACAACTAAGAACCCACCCACAATATTATAATATATCCTTCAACCTATATAAATGATGTCAAAAAGTTTAGGGGATATTATTGTGTTTTTATATTGCTATGCTGCCAGCCTTAGCAACATGTTTATAGAAAAAACCATTTAATCCTGTGGAAGACGAACATGTTGTCTTCCATATAAGTAGAATGGATTAGTTCTTGGCACGGAAGACTATTTTTATCTACATATATTCCTCGTAAGAAAACAGACAAATATAAAAAAAAGGAACTACTTGTTGGATCAATGTTTTGTCGGCCGGCGCACTACAAGGAGATATTTCATGTAGGTAGTCTAGAGTCATGTTCTTTGTGGCGCCTATATGCTTCTTTCTAATAAATCAATATTTTTTGAAATCTTTTGGGAAGAATGATATTTTTAATCAAATACTCACTTGGGAGTATGAAGGGGTAAATGGCCTGTTATGAAAGGTATAGGACTATAGGTAACAAATAATTTTACGTGAAAAATCCATTTTATACCATCTTTCATGAGATTAGATTTTTACATTAGAATTTTTGAGTTTCGGTCACGTTTTTTGGGAAGAAAATGATTGTCTTGTTTGCTTACATTAATATTTAATAAAAGCTAATTAGTGTCATGACAGCTCGTGGCCTTATTTGTGTCATGATATTTCGTGGCCTTGTAAGTTACAATTCTCAACCATTCCTTTATATTATGTGCGTGTTGTTAGAGGGATATAAATGGAGGGAACATCATTATACAATTTTTTGTCGAATCCAAATTTGATGGAATAAGAGTCAATTTTGCATGCCAAGAATACTCTTGGTTGATGTATCACTTCCCCGAAAGAGGCAGTCGTAGTAGGTAAAGCACTGGGATTAGATTCACAGAACTCCAGCGTTACATATTTTTATTTAATAATTTAATTTAATTTTCGGTATTAGCCCGAGAGTGTTTCAGTGAAGTTTGGTCAAAATCAGTCCAGCAGTTTGCCAACATCTTCATGGACCTTACTTCATACAACATGCCATATTATTTGAAAAAAAATTGTATCTATCCAAAATTGTATGTATAAAAACATTTTTAACGTTTTTGAAAATTTGTTTCTAATAAATTGATAAAGGGTCATTCATTTTTCGATTTCAAAAGTAAAGCTAAATAAAACACACGCAGCAATACATTTTTGATGAAAATTTTATTTCATTATAAAGTTTGGACTTTGCCATTAAGTGTGAAAAACAATATCATTCAAATGGCCACCTCGGGAAGATTCGCAGCATGCAATTCTTTTGGGGTAATTTTTAACCACTTTTTCGCACATTTCAGGCGGTATCTCGGCCACAACTTGAGTAATGTTGGTTTTTAATGCGTCTAGAGTTCGGGGATTATTCGCGTAAACACGGTCTTTTACGTAGCTCCTCAGAAAACAAATCTAACGGTGTCAAATCACATGATCTTGGTAGCCAAATAACGTCGCCAAAACGTAAAATTACGCGACCAGGAAGTTTCTCACGCAATAAAGCCTTAATTGGTCGTGTTGTGTGGCTTGTTGTCCCGT
The DNA here is from genome assembly GCA_951394125.1 of Epistrophe eligans. Classification (NCBI taxonomy): domain Eukaryota; kingdom Metazoa; phylum Arthropoda; class Insecta; order Diptera; family Syrphidae; genus Epistrophe; species Epistrophe eligans. The sequence goes on from OX596029.1 coordinate 33,089,030, forward strand.
CTTTTTGGAACCACATATCGTCCAAGTCATGATCAAGTAAAAAAAAAGTTTTCAATCGATAAATTCGGATCATCAGCAATACTTGCACTTGCACCAGCAATATTTTCGACTGAACGTGCATTACGATGATTACGATCACGATGATCACAATTTTACCGATTGCTTGCGTAGTTGGTCGATTAAGACGATCATATTTATCGCGTAATGTGCGAAAAGTGATTACGTTTGTATCACCACTCTTGTAGTAAGTTTTAATAATTTTAACGCGTTGTTCGATTGCTAAGCGATCCATTTTCGTAAATGACAAACATTCAACTAATGTTATGACATTTGAAATGACAGCTGTCAAATGCCAGCACTACCAACTTGAAACCACGAAATGAATGACCCGTTATTTGTGTAAGAAATCAGATGGTGCTCATTTAGTGACAAAACAATGAATTTATTTCTAATTACATAATTGATTTTGTAACAATTTTTCAGTCTAAAATGTTAGTTCCATTCATATGGGTGCTTTATTGTTCATATTTATGTTCATGCGATCCAGCCGTGCATTTTATTATTTATAAATTATATAAAATGGCTGGGTGCAATTTTTTGAAACACTTACAAGACTGATCAATGCCCGTATGTAGATTGGCTATAGATTGTTGGTGCATAAGCTGTTATCAGCTGTTTTTTTTCCTATGGGATTACAACAACTCATCAAAGCTATATCCGGATATACAAAAATATGTAGGTATACAAAAAAAAAACATTTTAAATACATTTCTCCTTTTCTTTAAAAAAAACATTCACTTAATACAGTAAAACCCGCTTAAGAGAAACCCGCTTAAGAGAAAAACCCGCTTAGCTGAAACAAATCTTTCATCCCCGAGAATTTTTCGACCAATCACCTATAAAACACTCCGCTTAAGCGAAACTCGCTTAAGTGAAAAACCCGCTTACCTGAAAAATATTTTCAGTTAAATTTTATATTTCTCATTGAAAAAAACTCTCTTAAGTGAAAAAAAAATTGAATCGAACAGAACAAAAAATTTGCTGAACTCTTTCGCATCTTTTTATTTTTCACCTCCACCATTTTCACCACAAAAATGACATTTGAATTTCTGTATGTCACAACCATTTCATTCTCGTTTTGTAAACAAATTGCTTTTTGGTTTGGCTATCAAAAAAATATTTTTGTGTTACATATTAAATCGTTGTTGGATTTTATTTAATTTTTTTTAGGCAACTCCAAAAGATAAATTCAATTTTTTTCTAGCTTTAAATTTCCGCTGAATGGAATTTTTAAATCCCCTTAAGTGAAATTTTTTTTCACTTATCCGGACTCCGCTTAAGTAAAATTTTTTTTCACTTAAGCGGGGTTCGGTTAAGTGAAAAACCCGCTTAAGTGAAAGAAATACTTTGACATTTTGCCGTTTCTCTTAAGCGGGTTTTACTGTACATATCTACATGTTTATTTGTGTATATTATATATATTATTTAAGCTAACACCTTGCAGCTTAACGGCAATATAGCAGTAGTTTTATTATACACCCTTTATAGTTCCTACTTGCATTTTATTCCCAATCTAATCTTCCACTAGATCACATTCAGACATTCAGTGACTCAGCGTGAAATTTGTAATTTATTTCCTTTCTCTCAATTGAAATTGGATATTTCTTTCATTTGACCAAAAAAAAAAAAAATACAAAAAAAGAAACATTTGTTATACGAAAACGTGATTGCAATCATCCTTGTCTTTCGAATAAAAAAAAAATAAAAAAAAAACAAAACTTCTTTTTACTTTTGTCGCTCCATTACAAATCGCTTGAGATTTGTTTGAATGTCCCTCCTATCCGTTCGTATAGTCCATTCACTAAAAGTAGATAGTTTGGCAGTTAATATAAAAATTCGTGCAAATCTTAACTTTGTACGAAAATAAAACCATCTCTAAACCTTTCACTTTAGTGCTTTTTTTTCATTTTTGGTTGAATGATTCAAACGCCCGCCATTTGAAGGTAGGTACTTCTCAACCTCTCACTATCTGAAAAAGTTCATCTTCATGGCAGTATATTGCAATTATTGCAGTTGCAGCAGCAGCAGAGTTGGAAATGAAATGGCTCTCCTTTATCATCAATCAGGGTGGTGCTATGGCACTAAACGAATCAGAAGAATATTATGTGTGCCAGACTGCCAGAAGTGAATTTTATCACGATTTCTGATAATTATCATGAAATTCAAATTTGAATTCAAACACGAAAAGATACCTATACATTTTTTTTTCTATTGTTGAGTTGATTTTATTATTTCACTTCAACTTCTTCCCATGCACATCATAATATAGTTATATAGAGAGCCCCACCGCGTCAGTCATCATGGCTACCGAGCTGCAGCGTATCGAAATTTGAAATAATGGAAATTCAAGAAGCAGAGATTTAATGGGCCGCGATAACAAATTTCTTGCTTGCCATCATCATCATTATCATCGCCATCGATGCAAGAGCTGCAGTCTAAGAAATATACCCATTTGAATATATATGAAAAAAAAAAAAATTTGAATATTAATCCGATTGATCAGTTGCATGGCTGATGGTCGAACGGTTTCTTTGCCTTTAAGACATTTCGTTAGTTGATGGCTTATATGGAACAGTTGGCAGTTGGAATGGAAGAATTAAAGGGGCAGCTATATAACAACAAATATGCAGCAATATACACGGACGGAAAAAAAAACTAATGATCGGAATGACATCGTTAGACGATATTGATTGAAAAGATTGGTTGGGCATATGTGTATTTTTTTTCTTGTTAAGTGATATCTGATGTATTTATTCAGAGCCGTAGTCGAGAAATTGTTGCGGGAGGGTCGAGTTTTATGTGGTAAAAATAATATTTTTATTATTTATTGATAAATTTCTATAAATATGTATTTAAAATAAGGAATAGAGAAAGAGATGCTTACAAAACACACATTCAAAAGTTCCCGACCAGTAGAATAAATACCGGAAGGCTATAGGTAGTATCATTTCTTTCTTCGAAACAGGTTCAAAGGCTTCAATTAGGGTAGGGTGGAGATAGTTTACCCACTTATTTTAAGCTTTAGAATCAAAAATTAAAGCTACTAACCTACTCGAGCGAGAATTCTCGCAATTATAACATAAAATAAAAGACGCACAAATTATTTTAAAATTATTTTTATTTTTAAATGGAACTGACTTAATGTCACGTGTCAAATGGAATGTGGAATGGTTCATTTTAGGGTTCGTTTTTTTTTTTTTTTTTTTTTTCTGGAATAATATTTAACAAGGTAGGTAGGTCGAAATTTGTGGATGTTTTCTCTTGTGAATCGACATTACCGTCCCGAGTCCTTCAGCTAAATGACAACCTAGGAAACTTGAATGGATCATAGACGTAAATGATTTCATACCTTAGGAGAATTGTCCAGTTACATTTTTGGATGTGACCATTCAAGGGACCTATCTCTGTCTTAAAAGAATGTTTTTATCTACCCATGAAACCAGACCTCATCCTTAGAGTGGAGTGTGTGTGTTTGGGTTATGGTTGCGGTACGTAGCTATAGAGATTCGTACCAGAGCCATTGCGTTGTGTTGAGAAAAGGGATCAAAACTCTGTTTTTTAACTCAAAAAATTCGTCAAGATCGTTGAAGAAGGCCTTACCAAATGACTGCAATCTCACTTTGGCCAGAGCGGGCACTAGCAGAGGAAATAAACGACTGTTTCTTTTTCCTGATGGTCCACACAGCTATCACAGTGGGGGAGGCCCAGTTTCGTCACATGCTCTCCGATTGGGCAGCGACTAACCTGGCTATGTCTTGCCTGGGTCTACATATTAGGTCATTTGTTCGGGATTTATTTAAGGTGGGCCAGATCTTTCTAGAAATATAGCAGTTTGCTAAACTTTCCCATATGCGATTGGATTTAGTAAGAAAAATTTAGAACAAATTGCCCTTCATAACTCCAAGCAGAAAACACATTGAATTAGTTGTTTTTTATCAAACTGAGAGTTTTTGGAACGTATGGTTGTTATTAACCTTTCAGGCTTCGTTGAAACGATTAACACCCTTTTAGATACGGGCCTGAGGTATACAATTTATTCAATTCTATTTTATGATGTGTGTTTTTTATGATGTATATTTTTTTTTGTATATTTGAATTAATTGATGAACTGATGCTTTGTTGCAATGATAAAAAAATGGTGTCTATAAAATCTTTTGATCTTTTTCACGTTATAAAAAAAAAACTTGATTTATTACAGGTCAGCTCATTTTACAGAAAAATAAAATATTTCGATTGCACTTTCTCTCAATTTTTCTCTCGAAAATGCATACCTAAAAGAAAGTATAGTGTTTTATGTCACAATACTAAAATTTTTGTGACTCATTAAAATCGTTTTAAATTTTTTCATTGAAATTTTAAAGAATTTTGCAGTAAAAACAAATGTATTCTAAAGTGCGTAGGTATATTCAAAAACTGTTGATATACCTAGTTTTATTTTCCAAGTACATATATAAAAAGTGCATAAAAAGCTAGAGCATGCAGGTTGGGACGAGACAAGAAAAAAACGTATGAGATGGGGGAGTCTAGCCTAACCACCCGAGTTGTTTAAAAAATTGACTTAAAACAGGAAAATAATTATTATTAGGTACACGGCGTTAACACTTGCAATGCCATGCTTTACATTTATGTAAAGACAGAAATATCTTTCTTTAAATTTATTTGTTTAATTGTTTTAGTGAAAAGTTTTTGAAAACATAATTTTCAAAAGTAAAGTTTTGAGGAAAAAAAATATTTAAAAAAATCAAACTTATTTTTTTTTTTAATTTTACGTAATTAAGTACTCTTATTGTTTTGAAAATTTCAATGCTCTTATTAGTTTTAAGTCAAAACCAGATGCTTAAATGTCTTTTGGTCTTTGAAAAGATTGAAAATAACAAAAAAAAAGGTTCCCGTAATTTGACTTATATCCGTTGTTTAAGTTGCCTTATAAAATAATATTTCACTAAAAAAAAAAAAACTGGTTAAGTAGATTTAGTTACTTTTAATTTTCTCAAGAAGTATGGCAGGCACCGTTATTTTTGGTCCTAAGAACCAAAAAAAAAAGTGTGGAAGAAATGCTCTGAAAAGCCAAGTGTTCAAAAAATCGACTCACAAGTTTAGGCTGCAGAAAGACAGACAGAATTGCGAGACCTACATTTTGAATTTGCTATCATCACAATTTTAATAAAAATCTCAAGTATACATAACGGGTGGTTAAATTTTAAGAGCCGATGTTGAATGTGAACCACACCTAAACGTCAAGTTTTTTTCTGCATTTCATTTGACATTTCTCAATTTCAGACTAACTCAATTTGAACCTTGACTATTTCAAGCGTCGCGTCGTCGTCAATGGTCAGAATGGTGGCAAGAAATGGCACATTAACGGCATAGAACCTCATTTATGCCTCAGAGTCATCGAAAATTTGGACCTTCGGATGGAGGTGTGCCGCCTAGGTGGCGGCGGCCATTTGGCCGATATTTTGTTCCACATATAATTGAGCCATAACAATATTATCATAATAAAAAGAAATGACAATAATTTCCTAAATAATTTGTGTTTTATTCAAAATCAACATCGGCCCTTAAAATTTAACCACCCTTTATATGTATGTATAGATCGCAAGTAAAAATGGTTATAGGTAATATGTTTTTATGTAAAATCGCATAAGCTACAGTTTTATTTTTTAACTTATTTTCAATCATTTTTAAGACTTATTTACTTAAATAAGACTCAGCGAGGGTGAAAGGGCCATTAATGATATTAGGGAGTTATTTTAAAGACTTAAAAATGAAGATTCGTACCTACTTTAATTGAAAAATATCGACTTAGAGTTTTATATTATTGAAGCTGATACAAATATTTACATTTTTTGTATTTTTAATAGTTTCTGCGATGTGATGCCACACTCAAAAAAAGAAAATTCAATAGTACCAGTATTGATTTAATAGTACACGAAATAATAGGTTTTTCCTATAAAATCAATGATTTTGGGAGTCTCTTGTACTATTGATTCGCCATTTTTTCAAAACCATTGATTCAATAGGATAACCTATTAACTTTATGGTTTTTTTCATATTGAAACTATAATTCCTACCCCATTGACTCAATAATGCAATACTATTATTTATTAATAATTTGGGTCTTATTAAATCAATTCTGCTCTACTATAATTCTTATGGTATGATACTTTTAATTATTTACAACAATAGTATTAGCACTATTGTTATACAATTCAATAACATAACCTATTGATGTTATGGTTTTTTCCATATTGAACTTATAGGTCTTATCCAATTAACTCTATAATGCAATACTATTATTTATAAATAAGTTACATCTTATTAAATCAATTCTCTTGTACTATAATTCTTATGATATAATACTATTAATTATTTAAAATAATAGTATTGGCACTATTATTTTGATAGTATGGTCTATAAAAGTTAAGTTAATGGTATTTACTAGATATTAGTATTATTATACCATTAATCTTTGAATATTGTTGTATAGAAAACCATGAAGCAAAAATGTTTCCTTTAAAAACCTAGGTATATTCTACATACTATGAATTCAAAAGTTTTTATTTGTTCTTTATTCTCTAAAATTCAAAATATTAAATGGAATAACTATTCTTTTTATTAATTTGAAACAATGTACAATGTCTTCTCTAAAAATGTATTTATTTTCATACTTAAAATTCTTTTAATTATTTGTTTCAAATCGATTAAAAATATAGTAGGTATCTACGTAAATAATGCAATCTAAAATTTTTCCTGATTCGTTATAAATGATAAAAAATGTAGGTAATCTTCATAGGTAGATACTACCTACATATCTATTAAATATACAGAAAAGTTATTTTTGTCCAAAGTGTTTTATTTTTTTTCTCTCAAAAGGTACTAGCTATCTAATTTACTTCAATTGCTCACTACTTTGTTTTTGTTGTTTCCTTTTTTCGAATTTAATTTCTATTTTCAAATAAAATGAAGCTGAATATAAATATTTTGTAATAAAATAATTAAATCCAATAAATCATAATGGATTAACCCAATTGTGTTGAAATTATAGGTGCCTTATTTATATTGATATAATTTTGGAATTTTCAATTTAAATATCTTATTTATTTTATACTGAAAGTGTAAATATTGGTTAGTATTAAATCTTAACTAAATTCATTTAATAATTTTTATAATATAGGTACTTTTCTTTAATGAAACTAAAAGTTTTAAATAAGAATTTTGAAATTTTTAGAATGAATAAATTAATAAATATTGACTTTCAAATCCAAGGCGTGGGCCATAACTTATTATTTTTTTTAATTCAACACAAAAACAAATAACATTACAATATTTTTGAATAAATATACTCTGGACGTATATAAATAAATACGCATGCTTATTTTATTTTAATTTTTACTTATTTCAAAATTTTGCATTCCTTTTGTCACTTAAACAGAGTGAAAAAATTAAATTTCAATGAAAATTAAAATTCTAAATTATTTTAAGCGAAAAGATTGCTCTTGATTTTATTTAAACATAGAAACAAAAGATATTGGTGAAAAAATCAGTTCCACTATTTCATAACATTAAAAAAACACAGTGGCGATACTCTTTCCAAGTAGTTGAGAAAATTGTATGTATTCAAATCTATAGCACTATTAATTCAATAGTATTATAGAATTGTTAGTGTTGGTTAATGGTGATGTACTATTGAAACAATGCTTAAAAACCTATAAGTTGCGATAGTTAATAAGGTGATCCTATAGTTTCAACCTAATTTAAAAGTATCATACTATTAAAAACATAAGATTAAATACGTTTTACCAAACACAAAAAGTAACTATTTCAATACCTTTTGGTGGTTGTATTTTCTTTAAAATCTAATACTAAGCTTATTTAGAAATTCGTAGAGAATTTGCACGTTCCTTTGGAGGTATCAAACGCTAATCAAGTAACCAACTAACTACTCAGCTCTCATGGTCATGTGCGAATAGATGAGATTCTTAGTGCCTTTCGTTTTACTGAAAAAGCGCATCCAGTGCGACAGGTATATACATTTTATGTGTAAAATCTACCTGACTCACTGGATGCGCCTTTCAGTAAAACGACCGTGTAAACAAGTATTCTTTTCTATGTGCGTTTCATTGAAATATCCGTCAAATTACTAATGGAGTACTTCGCCACCTCTAAAAGATAATAGCTTGTGTTATTTAGTTGATTCGTAATATGTATTACACATCTTTTTTACAATACTCTGCTGTGTATTTTTGATGCTTTATTTTTCACTTTCTTTTTTCCATTACACCAAATTTTTGTTGCCATATTTTTTTCATTGCGTTGAGCTTTTTTACAATGAGATCTAACTTTATTTTTGGATAATCAATATAATCAATATAATTTAAACTACAATTATTAGTTATTTCAATGAATGGTATTTTTCTTTTAAAATATTATCCCATTCCGTTAAAGTAAATCGACATCTCGTTGTGTGTTGTGTGAATCCATCAGAATAAACTATTAAAATATTCAGTTGCCTAAATAAAAGTATAATATTCAATAACAATCATCAACCCGAGTATCTACATTGTAATGTAATAAAGTGGCAACCCTGCAGGTTAAGTAAGTATCTGCTCGCGCAAGTATAGAGTAAAACGCAAATACAACACACCAAACCAACCCCATTTTTCGTGTTCTTGGTTTGTTGTGAGGTCCGTTATAATTTTGTTGTTTGTTCAGTGGTAATTCTATTGTCGGACAGTGCAGTTACTGGTGATTGTTGGCTGTGAATAAAAAAGTGTTAATACTTGTGGCTGTTGGCTGAGGAACAAAAGTGATATTGGTAAATAAATTATGCACAAATAAATATTTTTATTGAAATTATTGAAGATTGGCTTAAGGATCACCTAAACCAACGCGAAATATAGGGGTAATTGACAATATTCTTATAATTAGTCGTCGGGTTCAACACGGCGAAAGTCTCACCACGTGTGGCGTCCGGTTTGATGCTCTCACTTATCGCCATGTTAATAATTTTGAGTTCTGGAAGTTTCTTAGGCGTTCCGATTAATTTGCATTGGTTTTGGTGAACATTAAACAATCTTTAACAATGTGAATATCGATTTTTATAAAAATGGGAGATATCACAAATAGCACAAATGCTATAATTGCAATTTTTCCTTCCGAATGCAAAGTATGTTGGAAATTTTTAATTTATATAATATAGGCATTATACTTATGAAAGTGGAATAAGTTCATTAAAAAATTGATTAAGTTATCTTTATAATTTAATTTAACAATTAATTTTGTTTGCAAACAAATGAAACCAAGACCACATCTCTTCATTGAGAACGATAACGTTTTTAACATTATTTCGTAATTTGACTTTTGAAAAAAGTTCAAGAATTAACTTATTCCACTTTCATAAACAACCGCAAATTTTTATATTCTTACAAAAAATATTTTTATTTTTTCTTTAATACAATGTTCCCACAAAAGTCGAGATTTTGCAAAAAAAATACTTTTGAGATTTCAAATTTGTGTTCACACTGCCAAAACTAACAATAAGTTCGTCTTCCGAAACAATTTATAAAAAAATTTTTTGTAGTTCATCACACTACAAGCCATTTGCGTCTCGTAACTGAGGTTCCTAAATAAGGGTTTGCACCATGAATGGTGAAGTTTGAAAACATATAAAGAATTTGTTTTGATTTAAATCAATTTTTAAATTGAATCGGAGGTATCCTTTTGGTGGGAACATAGTATATTTTCATTTTGTTTTTGCTTTTTTAGTTAATCACTACCTACTTAAGTGTTTTACTCCACTTATTAATTATTTAAGTTTTCATTTTATTTTTTGATCACAGGAGTACTACTTTAAAAAAAGAGGTCGGGGCCTGAAATAGATTGGAAAGTTGCACTACAAGGCCGTTAATGGACGTTACAAATTAAGAAGATTAGATAAATCATTTATGGAGGAGAAGCAAGGTAAAATTAAACAAATTTTAAAATTACAGAAACAAAATTTAGGAAGGGGATAGATTTATTATTAACTCTATTTAAAATACTAAGTAAAATATTGCTTTCAGATCGCCTCCTGATAAATTTTTAAGTGCGTATATATTATCTATTATCAATATACCACAACTTTTGAACTTATTTAGAAGAAAAGATTAAAATGCATATTTATTTTTCTGAAAGAACCTAATATACATATGTATGTATTTTTTTTGTAGATTTTCGAGACTGTATTACGTTTTTGCTGCTGCACGCTCTCCTGAAATCATCAATAGTCACGTCAAAAGCCAAAAAGTGGAAGCCCAGCATAGTAGATGCCCAGAATTTAACACTTCTTCATTCCCCGACCGTAAGTCTTTTGAGCTAAGCTAATTTTACACATTTTATGATGGAATTTTTAACAAATTTCAAAGTTTCATACAATGTTTGGATTCTACTTACAAATTGTACAACGTCATGAATTTTGAATACCCGATTGAAGGGAAAAATGTATATTATATTTCTTGAAAATTATTTCTATGATAACAACCCTAACACATCAATTAAAAATACAAGTACCTACCACTGCTTTGTTAAATTAAAAAAAAAAAATCAAATTTGAAGTACCTAAAAGTAAAAATTAAAAAAAACGTTGTTACTTTAAACTCCCGAATCAGTCCAAAACCAAATTTTGATATTTTTCGTTTTTGTAAAGTAAAGTGTCCGGTAAGCATTTGAAAATTATAAAGTTAATTTCATCGGCATTAAAAATATCGCATTAAAAAAACCTAGTTTTTATTATTATTGCTTCCACTAAGTCACAGACTCTATTGTTTTGATAATATTTTGTTTATTTTTTTAATATCATGATGGATATCACATTAGAAACAGTTTTTGTATAAATTTATAAATAAGTACATATTTATGTGATGGTGTACATAAATATATGTACACGTAAAAAAACTTAAAACATATAAAAAGTAAATAAAATGTAAAACCTTAAAATTAAAAATAAATCTTTTATTTATCGAAAATTTATTTCGAAGTTGGTAAACGTCTTTTTCAGAAAACATTAAACTTGTAGAACTTTTTGTTTATATAAAAAACGTAAGTAATTTTAACAAATATTTTTATTACAAAATCTTTTTAATTAAAGTTTTATTTTAATCTTACATATTATAAAATCATATGAAATAATGTTTTAATTTTCAGATATATAAGCATTATTTTGAAATTTTAAAAATATTAGCGCAATATTTTAAACGATTTAGTACGATGTTAAAGCTTTTTTACTATGATAAAATGGCTTTAACATCGTACTAAATCGTTTAAAATTTTGCGCTAATGTTTCTATATTGTTTTACTATAAACCAATGATGCTGATAATGGATTCGCAATACTGTATTCGTAGTACTCATTCTTGAAGAGATCACTGCAGAACGAATTTCTGTGAATGCAGTATTGCCAATCTATAATCAGCATGATTCGTTTAATAGTACTGTTTTATAATACAATAGGACATCCTTTTATTAATAAAAAAAAAACCTTAAATTTAACTCTTTCATCCTATTAAAACAATGGTTTGTATACCTTTATTTTAATAGGACCGTCTCATTAATCCAATGGGATATCCTTTTATTTATATAAAAAAAAACTATAAATTTAATTCTGTGATCCTATTAAAACAATGGTTTGGCTACTTTTATTTTAATAGGACCGTCTCATTAATCCAATGGGATATCCTTTTATTTATATAAAAAAAAACTATAAATTTAATTCTGTAATCCTATTAAAACAATGGTTTGGCTACTTTTATTTTAATAGGACCATCTCATTAATCCAATGGGACATCCTTTTCTTTATATAAAAAAAAACTATAAAATTAATTCTGTTATCCTATTAAAACAATGGTTTGAATACTTTTATTTTAATAGGACCGTCTTCTTAATCCAATGGTACTAGAGTTTTATTTTGATACTCCTACACTATTGAATCAATTCTGAAACAGAATTATTCCAAAGGGGCAATACCATAAAAGTGCAATGGTATGACACTTTTAAGTTAATAGGAGATATTATTACTTTTCTATGGTACACATTATTGAATTAAAACGACAAAATTATAATTTTAATAGGGTTAGTACAGCATTGATTTAATAGGGACTACCTATAGTTAATAATAGGATAAAACACATTGACCAATTTTAATAGTAAAAAACTATTGAAAACAGCGATTTTCCTATTGATTTTATAGTATTTTTTTCTGAGTGCATAGAGTCAGAAAAATAAGGTCTCTTTTCGGCCTCATCCTGGATGCTTAAGATGCAGTATTGTTTCAATCATTTTTGGGAGCCTAGAATTTTTTATTTTTCTATTTAAAAATCCTGCACAGAAATTTTAATATACCTAACTCTGAAATTTTGGTTAGAAAACGTAAATTAGGTGCAATATTTCACTTTGTTATCTTGCATCTTTACAGACTTTAGTAAGGCGTTTGACAAACTATCGCATACGATCTTACTAAAAAAGCTAAGAAAACTTGGTCTGAGCGAAAACTTTTTGTTGTGGCTTTAATCTTACTCAGTGTTATTTAACGGTTGTCCATCAAATTATTTTACTGTAAATTCTGGAATACCACAGGGAAGTCATTTAGGCTCTTTTTTATTTATTTTATTTATCAATGACCTACCGTCTGCCTTAAAGTACTCTAACTGTCTCATTTATGCGGACGATGTTACAATCTTTAAAACTATTTCTAGTATTCGTGATTGTGAAATGTTACAATGTGACCTTAATTCATTTTTCGACTGGTGTATACCTACATATGTAACTGTTTGTCTCTTAATATCAGTAAATGTAATTTTATGAACTTTACAAGAAAACTTTCAGTCACTCCTTTTAATTATTTATTAAATAAAATTCCCTTGTCATGTGCGGAAAATTTATCTGTCCTTGGTGTCCTATTTGATCGTAAGCTTGAATTCATTCAACACATCAACGCCATATCAAATAGAGTCAATTCACTTCTTGGATGTATAAAGAGAGAGTCACGCCAATTTACAGACCCCTATGTTACAAAACAGCTTTTCATAACATTTGTTCGACCTATTCTTGAATATGCTTGCCAGGTTTGGTCTCTTATGAGTGCCATATAGCGAGACTTGAACGTGTCCAAAAAAGATTTCTGCGGTTTGCCTTAAGAGGCTTAGACTGGAAAAATCCCTACGAGCTCCCCGCATACATCAATAGACTTAAGCTTATTGACTTGCCTAGTCTTGAGAACAGACGCTCTTATTTAAGTTTCGTTTTTATTGTTAAAATAATTAATGGAAATATAGACCCTTTTGTCCCGAATAAATTTTAATATTCCTCAGAGAAACTTTAGAAATATACTCAACTGCATATATATTTCAAACTATCGTACTAATTATGAAAGATTTTCTCCATTAAATAAAATGTTTAAATTATTTAATCTTCTTAATAAAAGATCTTATAACTTATTTGACCAATCACTAAATTTTTCAACTAAGTTTATATCAAATTTTTATTCAATTATTTAACTGTACTATAGACCTAAGTAGTTACTTATTTTTTTTTTTTTTGCTAGTCTTTAGCGACCTATGGAATAAATAAATATGTATATGTTATTCTCAGAGTTTCGACCTTAATTTTTAATCGACAGTGCCGACAAACACAACAACCAGAAAACTATTAGTTTTAAAACGCTCGACAATGGCACATATGGACAGGTAAACTTGAATGAATGTATTTTAGGAATTTTTCACTTAATTGACAAAATAAATAAGCAGATATAACACCCTGGCTAAACAAACAATACCCAAACATATATAAAGTTTCAAGGTCATCTGTTTACCCATTCACCCTGATGTACCTATTGAGACTTCCTCGAACCAAAAGTACCTACTTCTTCACCGTATATTATCATGGCCCATGGGTCCATAAAAATATTGGAGTTGAATTAAAGACAGCTGCGCCAAATGTATCGTTAGTTAAATCCTATATGATCAAACACCTGCAAACCAAATTGAAATTGCAATGGAATCCATTAAACCATAAGTTATAAAGGTATGTATACTGTACTTTACCATAAGAAAATTGATGATTGAATTTTTTGATGAGAACCTTTATTATCTTCTTCGATAAAGCATGGGAATGAATAACTTGCAAAAAGTATAAGTTCTTTTTTATTGCTTAACGCTTGATATTCCGTTAGTCTCATCCGGTGCCATTATGGAATATGTTATATGTACCTATACTATATAGGTACCTGACCTACGGCTACCGGTAAGCTTATTATGATACCATCATCAACCATATTAACAAAATTACTCTCTGAATAAAATAATTTGAATCATTAAACGTACATAGATATACCTATAGGTAGCCATTATTACTTTAACTATATTATTATCTTGTAAATCTAATTTTATGATAGCTTTTGTGTAATATAAAAGATTCATAAATTAGAAAAAATTCTTCATCTTTATCTTGTAAAAAAAAAAAAATAAAATAAAATAAAATGTAAACCTCAATCTTTAGTGTAAATCTGTGAAGTTTGTAAAGCATTTACAACAAAATGTTACTCTGATGGTCGTCAGCTCAGCAACGTTCCAGAGCAGACGGCATCAGTTTTTTTTGTTTGTATCTTCTTTTGGTTTGGTTTGCTCTACGAGCATAAAATAAGATTTAATGGCCCGTCCAACGCTTCACAGGTTTATACTCTTACTACATCTTCAACTTATACGAGTATATGCCACTCACAGTGTGTCGTTGCAATGACACAAACAAGAAGTATCACTACGGCGAATGCTCCCCATGAATCTTCAATTTTATTTTTTTTTATTTGTAAATAAATCTAGCTCCATAAAAGATACATCAGGTATCTAGTTCCTTCATTATATATATTATACTCGTATAGATAGATATTTCTCTATGCTGACTTAGGATAGCTATATTTCTTGGAACAAACAAATAAATATAATTATACAATGTGGATGTGGATCTTTGCAAAATATAGAAGAACCCAGCACACACTTAACAATGCTGCTGGTGGTTGGTGTGTAAAGCAAAAACAAAATAAAAACAAGAAAGATGTATAATATACAGGGTGGGGCAGTTAATTTTATGGTTGTAACATTTTTGCATTATTAAAAAAGTGATTCATGGTGCAGAGGATATACATACACCTAAGTATCTACAAGGAATTAAAACAACTCAATCAAATAAAACTCAATCATATTCTTCTTCTTTTTTTATACTTTTTTTTTACTTGAGATATATGTAGTTACAGTTACATATAACAATGTAGGTAAGGTACAGTGAAACCTCTTACTGCGGACAACTCCATTAAACGGACAAATTAACACGACAGTGGATCTTGCATTTAAATTCCATACATTCTATGATCCCTTAAGCGGACACTCTCGTACCCGGAAGCGGACAAGAATATCACACGCAGTTTCAAAAATTTAATTCTCTAAGACGGACAAAAATGTTTGTAATCTGTAAGTATTTTCAGAAATAATCTTCCATATCTTCTTTTGTTTTAAAAAACGTTTTGACTTGTTCATAGCGATGCAAACGATAAAAGTAAATGAACTAACTAAAATAAAGAATACAATAAAATTGAAACAACGTAGCTCCGAACTTGTGTATGGTGTGCATGCCACCAAATGTTCCTGTTTGTGATCAAATTCATAACGGATTTTATTTCTACAGCTGTGGTCTGTTTTTGTATCTTGTTTCTTGTATAACAGTTTTTTTTT
This sequence comes from Epistrophe eligans, assembly GCA_951394125.1. Lineage (NCBI taxonomy): Eukaryota > Metazoa > Arthropoda > Insecta > Diptera > Syrphidae > Epistrophe > Epistrophe eligans. Next base: position 33,104,847 of record OX596029.1, read on the forward strand.
ATTTTTTCCCTTGAACGGACAACTCTCTTAGACGAACAAAAGTGTTGCGAATTTCGATGTCCGCCCAAGAGAGGTTTCACTGTACTATGTCTATGGCAAGCTGGATTCGTAAAAAAAATCGACCTGGATATTTTGATCAAACTTGACATTACGATGAAAGCGAAGTCGAAAAAAATAAGTGTCGCAATTCTGTCCGTCTGTCTGTCTGTCTAGCCGGTCCTTTTGGCTGCAGTCTAAACGGGTGGGTCGATTTTCTAAAAACTTGGTACCTCGCGGTTTTTGCACATACCCCCCGAGAAGTTTTTTTCATTTTTTAAGACCAAAAATAACGGTACCTTGATGAACAACCAAATTACTAAACCAAAATACAGTATTTTTTTTTTTACAAAAAGGGCATAATTTTAATTAAAAAAATGGTTACAAATGGCACCTCCCATAGAACCATTTCTTGATTTTCCAAAAATTATTCAACTGATTTTGGCCAATTTTTTTTTATAGAAAAGCTCTCAAATAGTTGCAAAAGTATTTATACCAACATTTTTTATTTGATTTAAAAAAAAAAATATTTTTTTTTGAGAACTTAATACATACATAATTCGAAAAAAAATGTATGTATCGATTAAAAATGGTATCTTCCCTTGAACCTTTTTTTGGATTTTCACTTTATCATTATTTGTTATATCGATTAAAAAAAAAGCATCTAATAAATTTGAGTAATTTAAATTTTGGATTTAAAAAAAATCAAAACTATTTTTTTAACAAAAAATTGATAGTTCGAAAAAGGGTAGGTACCTACTTTATAATTTTTTTTTTTTTTAATTAAATGTACCTAAATTACGCATTAATAAATACTAAAAATTAGCATACCAATTTTCTAAATGTTTTCAAAACTTTATATATAAAAAATTATTTTGAAAAAAACCAGTTCAACGATTTTTAAAATTTTGTTCTAATAGAGATTTGTTAAAAAAAAATTAATGCAATCTTTTATGAATTTATGCATTCTTTTCCATTCTTTTACATTATGTGGGGGTTTTATGGAAGAAAAATGCATATATGTATGCAAAAACTGAAATGAATGCAAAGAATTTAAAAGAATTCATTTCTTCCCAAAAGATTACGTTCAATTGATTGTAAAATTAATGGGAAAAAATTATTGCAATTTTTTTTTATTTAAATGAATGGTGATTGCATAATTAAAAGTCTGATGTCTCAAAGTAAAGTCAATGAATGAAATCTTTTAATTAAATTCAGTAAATAATTTTTCTTGTACAAGCCTGAGTATAATATTTACATATATTCGGTCGGTAGACAATCTTCACATTAATTCTGAAAATTAAAGAAATATTGAAAATTTTCGCACCACCCTGTATATTCGTCATCATAGAAGAAGAATGGATAAAATGTTAATATTACGACATGACATATAGGGGCACATTGCTATACGTATTAAGCAAAGACGAAGAGACGTCCGTCTCGCGTTTGTTCGTCGTCATCGGTCGACGGTGTGGATGATGGAATAGAATGTTGATTCAATGGTTTTATAAATATATATGTAGGTATACGAAGAAGATGAACCATTCAACGATCCATGATCCATGATCTGCAATATTATGCGCTGTAACATCCGTGGTAAGGCAATAGCAATAGCAACAGCATCAGTCAGTACAGTATACCAGCAGCAGTCGACTTTAACTTAACAATCATCTTGACGACAACAGGGAGAATGACGATTGCATGGAATTATTTTTTATTATTTTTATAAAACTTATTTTTTTTTATTTATACGATATTTTCTTGGAGTATCTACCTAACTACTTTTTTACACACACAGTATAATAATCATCACTGGGACCGGCCGCCGCCGCGCCGCTATTCAAAATGTCAGTGTTGAAAATAGAAAAGATATCTTTACGTGAGAGCCAGGAAATTGATGGAGTGCTCTTAAGACTTATTGCCCTAAGATATGAGAATATATCCATACCACTGAATCGTATGTACCTGTTCTTACGGTTATTGGAAGATTCCCAATTGGAAGGCCCAGTTGAACGACTTTTCTCATCATTGCAAAAGGTCATTCGTTTTTCGATTTCGAAAGTAAAGCTAAATAAAACAGACACAGGGACAAATTTTTGATGAACATTTTATTTCATTATAAATTTTGGACTTTGCCATTAAGTGTGAAAAACAATATCATTCAAATGGCCGCCTCGGGAAGATTAGCAGCAAGCGATTCTTTTGAGATAATTTTGAACCACTTTTTCGGACAATTTGGGCGGTATCTCGGCCATAACTTGAGTAATGTTGGCTTTTAATACGTCTAGAGTTCGGGGATTATTCGCCTAAACACGGTCTTTTACGTAGCTCCCCAGAAAACAAATCTAACGGTGTCAAATCACATGATCTTGGTAGCCAAATAACGTCGCCAAAACGTAAAATTACGCGAACAGGAAGCTTTTCAGGCAATAAAGCCATAATTGGTCGTGTTGTGTGGTTTGTTGCCTCGACTTTTTGGAACCACATCTCGTCAAGTCATGATCTTCAAGCGCCGGCCAAAAAAATTGTTCAATTGCTGCGAACGCCGGGAAATCGATAAATTCGGATCATCAGCAACACTTGAACTTGCAGCAGCAATATTTTCGATTGGGCGTGCATGACGATGATGCACAGGCCTTACGACATCAGTAACCCTTCCACTTTCTTTAAATTTCTTCACAATTTTACCGAATGCTTGCTTAGTCAGTCGATTATGACGACCATAATCATCGCGTAATGTGCGAAAAGTGGCGACGTTTGAATCACTACTTTTGTAGTAGGTTTTAATAATTTTAACGCGTTGTTCGATTGTTAAGCGATCCACTATCGTAAATGGCTAACATTCAACTAATATTATGACACTTCAAATGACAGCTGAGTATGACAAGTGTCAAATGCCAGGGCTACAAACTTAAAACCACGAAATGAATAAATGACCCTTTATCTTCTTTTAATTTATTTGAGGCTGTCTAAGTGAAAGATATTTTAAGTTCACTCGACTCGATAGTTTTCCATCTTCTTCCCTCGAAATAGAGAAAGTATAGCTACAATCCAAAGAATCATGGGTCGATAAATCTTCTTAGAGGTAGAATTGGAATAAGCAGGGATTTGATCTCAAGTTTATGACGTGAAAGTCCAACGCACTACATATTATGTCAATTGGTAGAATACTACACCAAGGCACCATCATAAAAACACAGAATACCCAGGTATTAAAAAATGTTCAAGGAAAAAATAATTTTTTTTTATGAATGTATAACTTGCCCTTAAGGTAAAAAAATAAAACAAGAAAAATAAACAAGCTTCTTAGTAAAAATATAAAATTCTAGAAGTGCCAGAATACCTGACCGAATGAGGATTATTTGAAGAAAATAATAAAATAAAAAATAGTTATTTTCTCTGCAAATGATCATTGCAGATAAATATTTTAGCACTCATAATCACAAATAATGATGAGAGAACGGGTTGAAGGCATAGGTAAGTTATACGACTTGCAACGATTGCAACCTAGAAGAATTATTTTCTATAATTGCATCTGATCTCAAAAAAGGTTTAATAATCGTTTTTAAAATGAAGACAAAAAATACTATTTTTAAATATAAATTTAAAACGGATATAAAACAATAATGCGCTTAAAACAAAATTCTATAAACCTCAGGCGAAGCATGTCGAAAAAGAATGAAGCTATATAGAGGTCTACATACTATTTATGTAACAACAATAAGATGGAAAAATGCAAAATCATCACACTGAAGATTATTTGCATAAAATTCAAATGAATATCTTTTACAGCGTGAAAATTTAGATTTAGATAATAAAATAGGTAGGTATAATTTTTAATGTTTTGGGTCAGTGCACACTTTGGTATTTATTATGGGTTTAATTTTTATTTTATAATCAAAATGCTTTAAATGGAATATCTATGCCGGTGAAACGAGAAATTATGTAACATCTACTTATATGTTATGCATTTAGTTTGACGTCTTAAAATGTAATTTATACTTAAATTTTATTATTAAAAAAATAAAATAGTGCATTAAAAAATTATAATATTTCAGCAATTATTATGTGCAGTAATAAAAGTCTATTTTTTAAGATGCAAACAACAATTGTAGAAATTATATTATTTTTAACTCACAATGAAATTTACATGAAGCCACAATTATTATAACAATTATTATAGCTCAGCAAGAGTGTGCTTTTACTTCAGAAAACATTGTGAAGATTTTTTGACTGAATTTTCCTTTTACGACACCAAAAATATTTTTTTTAAATTCCATTGCGAATTCTTACGTTTAGTGAAAAAGTAAAAAAAAATCAGTTTTTTGGAACTTTTAAAGTCCTATCTAAAAGTTGTTCAAATAAAATTCTTTACAAAAAATGTTCAGATACTTTACTTAAGAAAATGTCTGTTTTTCACGTAGATGATTTTTGACCCGCTACAAGAAAACAGTAAATAAACTTTCTAGAAGAGGAAAAAATTTAAAAGACTTATTTTTTTATTTTATTTTAAATGATGGATAAGTTGTCGAAAAATTATTTATACTTAATTTGTAGATTATACTCGTATTATATTTTTTTTAATCAAAAAAGGATTATAAATACCTATATTTCGATTTTAAAATAGTCTGAGTCAGAAATATTAGGTTTTCACATACAACGATACATTTTTATCGAATGATAATGACAGATTTGCGAAATTCTTTTTTATGATCTATTTATTGTACTGTCATTAAAGTGATTTAAGTAAAACTTACACGCCCACTTTTTATTATATATGGATTTTCTCTTAATTTAATAACTATATAGAAATTATGTAATTTAGCTCTTTTTAACATAAATCATATTACACATTAGTATGTTGTTTATTTGGAAATTCACCCACCGCCACGCCTACTTTTCATTAAAGTTTAATTAAACATCTATAAAATGGAATTTTTGTAAATGAGTTCTTTGAACTTAAAGCAATATATAATTTTTTTTTATGTAATTTTTTTTCTTAAATCTACTTTCTGGCACGCCCATTTTGTTTTACATTTTAGTATTTTTAATAACTTTAAAAATAACAACAAATTTGTAGTTGAGATCTATAAGAAGCTAAGGAGCAATATGAATAATTTTATCCTGCTTCTGACATGCCCATCTATGCATATAAAAAAACCCCTTTTGTTGAATCTATAGTTTTGGAAACCGCGCTTGACCCATTTGTGTTTGTAAATTTTTAAAATTTCTTACTTTATTAAATAAGGTGACAGGAAAGATTAAAAAGTTGTTTTATGTTTTAGTTTTCTTTTTATTAGGGGCCCCTAGAAAGTGGAAGCTTTTAAGTTTAGATATCTTGAACACAAACTGTTTCTCACGTGAAATTTTTTGGAAATCCACCAAATAAGATTAAATTTTGACTTTTTAGTTATAATATATTCACATTTTCTGACTAATACATAAAAGGGTAATATTTTATTTTTATTTTATTTTGTAAATTTTTGATCAAATTTAAACGTTTTGTTTACCCGTGCAAGCCGAGGCGGGTCAGCTAGTTTACAATATACTAATAAATATTTCAAATTAAAAAAAATTAAAATTAAAAAATATCGCTTTTTTGTTTTTACTTTTAAGCATGGAATTTATAGAAAATATACAAATGATCAGTTTCGATTTCATTACTTTAAATTGACATTTTTGTAAAGTTTTCAACGTATGACTGTCATATAAAAACTCAAATTTAATAAAAAAAAATAAATTTCAAGTTATTTCAATTGTTGTGCAAATTTTTGGAAAAATTTTTTTCGAATTAACATAATTTGTTAAAAGTTAAAAATTTTTGTATGAATAATGATTTTACCCGTGGATAACTTTTTCAAATTTAAAGTTCGACTTAGAAAAAGTTTATTTTTAGTGGAGATACGAGACCGTGGTCTTGCACAAGTTGTAGCGTAACAAATTAATTAACATATTTATTTAAAAAAGTGGGCGTGTCGATAGGCGAAAATCAATCGTGATCGTTTCTAATGTAATCGAATCTTTTATCATATTTAAAAATTTCATAAAAATAATTTAAAATTTTATTGAAGTCGGACCATTTTTCCATACAACTTGGAACTACTGTAAATAAATCCAAAACGATAACTTATGTGTAAAATATAAGCAAAACCTGGTTCATAATTGAAAGTTATAACAAGACTGTTTTAAAGATTGTAATCAAATAAATAAATATGTACTATGTATGTACCTACCTATTTTGTTTTAGTTTTTTTGCATTACTTTTTTTTTTAGACAGAGCAAAAAAAAAAAACTAGACTTAGCTCATGAGCTTATGACAAACAGGAAATATTTTAAAATCTTTGTGTAGGCGAGTGTATAACTACTCCAAGCAATTTTTTATTATTACATCATAATATTGTCACTTGTCAGTGATTTGTTCGATTAGCAATTATTCAAGTATGCTTATTAAATATTCTGTTCAACTATAAAAAAAAACATATTGATGTATAGAGTGTCAGTAGTAGTTAATGTAGTTCGACTTCTTCTTTTTCAAGCGTATAATATATAGGATATAGTCTTAATTGTTTGGTCTGGTGGTATTTCAAGTCAAATTGATAATAATGACAAAAATGGTGGTTGTAGGGGCTCGAAGTTCGTCCATCTTTGAATTAAATTTACGTCAATTAGTTCTTAACATAAATTAAGAAGAATTTTGATGTACTTATTACTATGCCTTGAACTTGATAATTAGGCTTTAAAACGTTTAGGATATAGTTATGGGGTATAGAGTATAGGGTTTTATAGGAAGGTGTTGTTGTTCAGTTCAGATAATAATAAGGACATAGAAAAATTATTTCAAGAATTTTTTGTATAAATAACCGGAAGTTAAAATTTCAAATAAAATTTTTTGTAACACTGACACTTTTCGTATTTTTTTCGCATCTCAAAATGAAGTTAAAAACAATTAGAAAAAAGGAAAAAGAATATTTCAATTTCTTAGTATTACAAAACTAGACATTCCATATTCTTGTAGTGCAGTTTAAAAAAAATATCTCTATATAATTGAATCTAAAATTGGGGACATGGCTAAACTGATAAGGATTTCTAGAACCATGGCATAGAATTGAATTAGTGGAAGAATGCAACGGACCATTTCACAATATAACTATTTATTTATTAAAAGAAGATATTATAAAATAAATATTTAATTCTCAAAGCAAGCTCTTTTCTGTATTTTATCGAAAAGTCTCAAGCGGTTGGATGAAATATATGCGAGTCAGTTTACTTAAACTCTTGTTGAATGTACAGAGCATACATAAAGAGCTTATAGATTAAGTACAGACAAAAAGCGGATACAAATCGTTAAAGGAACCCTAAACACTTTGCAGCCTTCTGAAAATCTTGGAATACAAACAGGTACAAATGGTTATTCCAGAGTGAAGATGAAAACTGTTCCGAGAATGGGTCGTGTTTAGTTTTGTCGATGTAAGTAAAATTCTTAGACACGGACGGTAGGAATCGCTTTAACAATAAAATACCGGCATAAAGTTTTTAATCGTGTGTGATCGTTTAAAACCGTATGTAAACGATCTGATCGGCCCCTATCAGTGTGGTTTTAGACCCGGCAAATCAACCGTCGATCAAATGTTCACACTACGACAGATTTTGGAAAAAACCCAGGAGTTTCAAATCGATACACACCATCTCTTTATCGATTTCAAAGTCGCGTATGATAGCGTAGATAGAGAAGAGCTCTACAGAGCCATGTTGCATCTCGGCATCCCTGCCAAACTCGTCCGCTTGTGCAGGATGACAATGGAGAAATCTCGCTGCTCCGTCAAAGTCGGTAAGAACACCACCGAACCCTTTGAAGTCGAGAAAGGTTTGAGACAAGGCGACGCGCTATCATGCAACCTGTTTAACATCGTTCTTGAAGCAATTGTACGCAACTCGCAAGTCAACAACAGAGGTACAGTTTTTCAAAAGTCTGTTCAACTACTTGCTTACGCAGATGATATTGACATCATTGGAAGAACGAAGCGAGCTGTTACCGGCGCGTTTGCAAGTATTGAATCGGAGGCGGCAAAAATGGGTTTGGCTGTTAATGAGGACAAGACGAAGTATATGCTGTCATCGAGAAAGGAATCTCAACATCGTCGACTCGGGCAAAACGTCACGATGGATAGGTACAACTTCGATGTCGTCAAGGACTTTGTCTACCTGGGATCCACTATTACAACGCATAATGACATCAGTGCAGAGATCAAACGAAGAATTACTCTTGCCAATCGCTGTTTCTTCGGGCTAAGAAGGCATTTGAGTAGTAAAGCCCTCTCCCAAAGAACCAAGGAGACCTTATATAAGACCCTAATCATCCCGGTCCTGCTATATGGGGCAGAAGCATGGACCCTGTCAAAAACGGATGAGAATCTGCTTGGGTGCTTTGAGAGGAAGATTCTTCGGGTGATTTTCGGTCCAGTCTGTATCGATGGAGTATGGAGGAGAAGATTCAACAACGAGCTTTACGGGCTTTACAGCGACGTCGACCTGGTCAAAAAGCTGAAAATACAGCGGCTGAGATGGCTGGGACACGTGGAGCGTATGGACACCAACGCACCAGCCCGACGAGTCTTCGAATCTACCCCTGACGGTCTGCGCAGCAGAGGAAGACCCCACCTTAGGTGGCGCACACAAGTAGAGAACGATCTCAACCAACTTGGAGTGCGTAACTGGAGGCAGCTAGCTAGGGACCGAGCTGGCTGGAGAGGCTTGTTGGTTGAGGCCGTAGTCCATCCTGGACTGTGAGCGCCATCTAAAGTAAGTAAAGTAAGTAAAGTTTTTAAAGCATTAAAGACTGTTTTTAGTTCACCATTGGAAAAATATGTTAAGATCGGAATGTAATCATCATTTTAATATGCACTGCAATTGTAATTTAACATCAGCAAAAAAATTAAGTGGATGACAAGTTTAAGACAGTAAAACTTTTTTAAATAGGAGGAAGAAAGTAAGAGACAAAATAGAACCCTGAGGCACACCAGCATTTATTTTATGAATTTTAGACTTAAAAACTTCTAAAAACTTAGAAACACCTCACTGCCAGTCATTCAAATAGTTTGCGTTCTTAAAGATATTACTAAAGCAAATGAATTAAACATATTTAATAATTTCAGCATATAAGCACTTATGAAATTTTTTAAATTTACGACGACGGGGAGGAAATAACAGCACATAAGCGTTTAAGTTAAACTTACATATTTTAATTTAAAAGCAGAAAATTGGTCTTAATAATTTTATTTCTGTGGTACTACGGGTAAACCGGACACGTAAACTTTTTTAGGAAACGCAAATTATAAGAAATCGTTAGAATTTCCTGATTTCTTGACCTTTACAGGAATTTATTTCGCCTTAGTTTGGTACAACAAATGTATTATAAGAATGAATATATATCTCAAAAATAATAGTGAAAATATTTAACTTTATAAAATTTAAAGATTGGTATAAACGCAAAATTTTGCCCTCTCAAATACTTTTACAGGCACAATTATCCGACCACCTATGACCCACTATGATTTATCTACTGATTTGTTTTTTGTTTAACGGATATTTTCGCAAAAAACAAAACATTACAAATTGTGTCATCGAAGCGTTTTTAAATATTGTTCACGCTGTCATACATTTAATTCTGTAACTAACTACCTATGTAAATGGGTTTGGGACCCTGTTTACCCTGTCGCGCGTATTTGGACAACCTCAAAAGACGTGTCCGAGCGAGAACACATGCCCGCGGCGCAAACACCCATTATTAAAAATTTAGTTTTTCAATAATTTTACCACTTTTTTAACAGACAAACACAAAGTTTGCTTCCAACATTAATTAAATCCAATGTGGTTTAAACTTGACATTTTAATTGAATTTACAGAAATACAAAGTGGTCGGTTAAATGTGCCTGTGAGTGTATATTCAAAGGATTTTGTTTTAAAGGGTTAGATGGAAGTGGAAGAAGTTTATCAAACTAAAATATTTATTTTGATACAATCTTATCTCGTTTTAAATATTTATTTTTCAATTTTAATTAAAGTTTTCATCTTCTATTTCATGTAATAAAAATAACTTCTCAACTTTTGAATAAATTCAGTACAAACAAGACTCATATAAAGGCTGCATTTTAATGTTTAAAAAAAAAAAACAGGAAAAACATAACCAACAACTTAAGAAACTTCATCGATTTAATCTACTTATTCCTTTCTATGATTAGCATAATAATAATAAAAAAAGAAACTTAAAAAAAAAAAAAAAAAAATAAGTATAGTGGCGTGTTTTAAGTAACCTCTTTATATAGCTTGATGCATGCCAACATTCCTTTTATAGTCCTTCATCAAACCTTCTTTGGTCTTGTAAGGTTTATGTTTTTTTTTGTTATTGTTGTTCTGTTTTCTTTCTTTTCCAAATTAATTCCAAGGTCTTTCGATAAAATCACCGCAGAGTCATGAATAATTCGCCGACTTTCCGTATACCATATACATATGGCTTGCTGCAGACATTTTTCCTCTCGTGCGCAGGAAATTCACTTCCAAAGAAAATCTCATTAGCTCGTTTCATGATCCAGTTGACTATCCACTTAAAATTCCTTTCGTTTTTACATCAGATATAAAATGCCTTCTCAATGAAATTCCACCTAAACTATATGAGTAGGTATAGGTATCTAAAGTAGAGGTACATACGTTAAACACCATCGTTTAGCAAGATCACTTATTGGTATCATACCTAAACACGTATATGTATAATTGTATATATATTTTAAGACTTGTAGCAATTGACTAAAGGTTAGAAAAATCACACCAAACTTGAAATCTTGGTAGCCAATCTCTCAGTCTGAGTCCGTAGCCATACCCAACTATAGCAATTGGAACCTAAGTCTAGACATGTAAGTCCATAAAGTGTAAGACAGAGGGCACTTGTATTTTTATATCGAACATAAAATGTGGGAACGACTTCTTATAAATTATGCATCAATTATGTTCCATCAGGATAAAATTTATCTTGTTTTTTATTTTGTTTAGATCTTAAATACCGACTTGTATCTTTTTAAACGAAGAAAGTGAACAAAATAATTTTGACGAACAAAAAAATGTTTAATTATTTATTTTGTGTATAATCACAAGTATTACAAGCAATAATAACTGCGTCAAGAAAAAAAAACACGATTAAATACATAGGGAAAGAAGGGGTAGTCAACGTTGAAAAAAAGATTTTCTTTCATGTGAGAAGCTAAAGCATTATTTTTGAATCAATTCAAATAATGCACAGATACTACAACCTTACTTAATAGATTTTTCTGATCTACTCTGAGCTCCAGACCTCCAGTGCCTCCTAAAGTAAGTATAGACGACTTAGCAGTGAGACAGTGGCTAAAGAGTTCTAAATCGTTGAATTAGTGAGACAGTGGCTAAAGAGTTCTTAATCGTTGAATATTTGCCAAGGTTTAAGACAACTTACACTTTTATATTAGTGATACAGCTCTTAGACAAAGCTGGTGTCTAAATTAGACAGGTCTTAGACAACAATTAAAAGCTGGTATTTAAGTTGGGCAGGTCTTAGACCACACTTAAAAACTGATGGCTTAGTTAGACAGGTCTTAGGCGACAACGAAAAGCTGGTGTTTTAGTTAGACAGCACTGAACAATGAAAAATTGCATCTAAGTTAGACTGATCTTAGACAACAATATAAAGCTGGTATTTAAGTAAGAAAGGTCTTAGACAACAATTAAAAGCTGGTATTTAAGTTTGAGAGTTCTTAGACAACAATACAAAGTTAGGTATACAGCTCTTAGACAACAATTCAAAATATGTGTCTAATTTAAACAGGTCTTTGACTATACTGATAAGCTGATGGCTTAGTTAGACAGGTCTTAGTATCTTAGTTAGACTGCTCTTAGACAACAATATAAAAGTGATGTCAAAGTTGGAGAGTTCTTAAACAACAATTAAAAGCTTGTTTCTTAGTTAGAAATGTTTAAGTAAAAATGAAAAACTAATGTATAAGTTAGACAGGACTAACATAACAATACAAAGATGGTGTAAAAGTAATACAGCTCTTAAAAATTTATTCAAAATTGGTTTCTTAGTTAAACAGGTCTTAGACCACACTGAAAAATTTATGGCCTGATGGCTTAGCTAGACAGGTCTTGGACAACAACAAAAAGCTAGTGTCTAAGTTAGAATGCTCTTATACAAGAATGTAAGGCTGGTGTCTAAGTTAAATAGATCTTAATGAAAAATAAATGTTTATAAATTAATAGTTTTGTTGTAACGTTATCAAAATTGCATCAATCGTACCTATTTATAAACACTGTCTTACGATAAATAACAAAACATATAAATACATATTTTTTATAACTGTGTAAGAACTGTCTAAGTTAGATACTACCAACGGATGTCTTAAGTCACGATTAAAGTTGTATTTTATTTAAATAAATAAATCATAATGTTTTATTATAAAGCTACTTAACACTAATTTAATTACAGTACCTACTTAAAGTCTGTATTTAAATTTGTACCACCCATAAGATGCACCTACATAATACCCCATGTTAATAAATACCCCATTATCCCGTAATTCATTAACTTTTCATTATAAATCAGATAGATAAATTTCAGATCTAATTGCTCATAATATTACACGACTGCCGTTCGATGTTAATAACCTGTGTGGCTTTTAAAATAGGATAAGCCTCAAGACAAGCTCTTTGTACCGCCCTTTCTATCATCAGTCATACCAATTACTGTCATAACAATAAATTGAACACGTCAAGAAGTGAGTCTTAAAGCGCAACTCATCGCGACTTCGATACCTATATCACTACTATCTGCTCTCCCATATATAACATCACATCATCAAAGTCCGTATAGTTGGTAAGAGTGCCGGTACAAACACACACAACCAACATCACACAGAAAAATAAGAAAAAAATGTAAAAGAAATAAGTAAAATTGTAAAGATTCGATGCGGCTAACGGTCATGGTGATTGAAGAAGTTGTTAAAAATTATGTTGAAATAAAAGACGATAGATAGAGTACTTATAGTGGAATTTTGAAATTGCTAATAATCATATACGAGTATGTGGAATAATGCTTATTTCAGCAAAACAAAATAAAAAATAGTAAAATGAAACAAATGTAAAAAAAAACAACCTCCATGAACAAAAAAAAACTGCTTAATTTGCAGCATTTAGTAATTCAGCGAACAAAATATTGCAACTCGTGCATCACTCAGTTCCAGCTGAGACGAGTTCTTTTTTTGCATTTTATTTTGAATTAGTGATAAAAATTAACAGCTTAGGTAAGTACCTAGTTAGCTAAGGTTAGTTACTTTCAAATTATGCTTAAGGACACGTTTTGGATTAGCGAATAAATCTTAAAATCTCGATGTAGGTATATACGAGTAATTACTGCTAAGAAAATGTATATGCTTTCGTTAGATAAAGTGGGAATATAGAATGATTTTAAAGTCTTAATTCATCATTTCGATACAAATTACTCTTCAAAAAGACATGAATAATTCACTATTTTTCTAAAGAATACGGAATAATTGATTCTATTGATTTTTTTTAAACATTTATGGACAGTTTTTAATATTTTATGAACTGAAAGAGTTCGTTCGCAAAAAGAGAAAATAGTAAAGGACCCAAAATGGAACCCTGAGGAACAACGGTAGGTACTTCAAGAAATGTTTAATAAATGTAAAAAAAAAAAAAATATAATTGTTTCCTCAGTTATCAACTCACTGCAGCTCCTTGCAAAAAAAAACAAGACTATTCAATAGCTTTGCAGGGTTAGCCTCAACAAATGTTATTGATTTGACAACAAGTCCATTTCACTAAGATAAAAGCTGATGTCGATTTGTTTAATGAAACGGCTTTTAACGTTAAAACTAGTAGGTTGCCAATGCGAATCGAGTTTTATTTGTAGTTTCCAACAAAAGAAAAAGTTGTTTAAAAAATCAAAGCGGACAAAATATTTATGTAGAGTTTCAATGATCACAAAAAAAATTCCAAAATCACAAAGAGCCAAGATGGCAATAAAAGAAAAACAAAAATAAAACTCCAATTTTGTTTTTCTTCCACAACTAATGGTAAATTCTGGGCAGAAAAAAGAGTGGAGACTTCTCCAAATAACAAGCTTCAATTATCGAATGGTGATATTAGGATGACTGTCGTTTATGATTTACATATTGTAGTTTTTTCATTTTTGTATGGGGTTTTTCTTTTCGCGTTAGAAATTTATATAAATCACTAGCTGGACCACCCTGATTCGCACGGAATTTCAACAACTTTATAATAAAAACAAAAAAGTGAAAATACAAATTATAGGGCCTTAAAACAACCCTTTACAATGAAGTTTTTTGCATCGCTCGAATAGTTTTTATACACAAATATAGCAGTGTGAGAACGCAACGCCATCTGTTTGGGAAAATTATCTGATTGTAAAATTCCGTAGTGTTTGTCATTTCTTAGAATCATATCGAAATTTTATGCAATTTCGGGTTTTCTCGATTTTTCAGACTTTTCCCACTAACCGCTATGAACAAACACTTCTCAAAAAACTCACTGAACAAACTGAAAACTGGATAAACGTTGAATTTTTTGATTGATAGATTCTGGGTTCGGGGAAATAATTTTATAAAATACCTACTATTTTTTCAAATTTCTAAAATTTTTGCGATTTGAAAAATAAAAAAAAAATTGTCGTTAAGTTTTCTGAAATCATCCAATTTTCTGTAAAATTTTCTTTATTTTTATTTCCGTAAAAAACTTCCCGTAAGAAGGTTCTTACGGAAATAAAAATAAAGAAAATTTGACAGAAAATTGGATAATTTCAGAAAACTTAACGACCATTTTTTTATTTTTCTAAGTATAAAAACAATTATGAATAAAATCGGTAAAGTTGTTCTCAAGTTATGGCTCGACTAAGGGAAATAGGGATTCGGTTTTTATATCAATAGATATACCTACATATATGTAGTTTTGATGTTATATTATTTGAATAATAGAAATATTTAAAAAAATACATACATATATACAAAATTTTAGGTTCTACCTAAAATATCCCTCTTTCGAAAATTGGGAATTAATTATCTAGAGAAATTTGTTTGTCGATGGATTTCATTTTTATTCGAGGGCAATTTATTCTGATCGGTAAAATATAGGAGAACAGAAAAATTTTCGAGGGAATCAAAAAACTGAGGAAGTTTTTTTTTTTTTGAGCTGTTAGGATTTTAGAAGGTAAAGCTGGAAACATATAGATTTTCTTTTGAATCGTCAGAAGGGTGGGGCTTAAGTCGGCAAACTTGGATATTGGTTTCGTTTTTTGAGTTAAAAGTGTGTAATTGTTTGTCACATTTTTTTTTACAAAATGGTTTCTTTCAATTTAAATAAAATTTAATTATGTTCTACATACATAGATGTGCTTAATTGACTCCCCTTGTTATACTCAGTAAGGTTTAAAAAGACAACAATTAATTCTAAGAAAGCAAGTACCTGCGACGCAGTTGTGGTCATTATTGTAAATTGCTCTATACTACTCAAATTCCTTATGGAAACTGTGAGTCGTTTGCAAGCAATTATGCTGAAGCGCATATGTCATAAGATATTCAATTTAGCGTCGGTCTTGGTTGTCCGTAATGTTGCACTCCGCGATGTAGAGCTCTTTATGTCTCTGATGCATTGTTATTGATGTCATGTATGCAACTAATAAAGGAGAATTGTTGACATGACGTTTTGATTGATCGTAATATGCAGTTTATTTCCATTTTATTTTTTGCAAATAGATATGATGATAAAATTGAATGATAAATTGAAATCCTTAAAGGTTTAGACAGGCTTTCCAGGTTGCAATTATTATTATAATAGAAAGTTGAATGTACCTACATGAAACCTTCATATTGCAGGTCAAGATGTTGACTGACTATATTTTTCATTAAAAGCTTTTTAATAAATATATTTTTTGAGATTGGTTTTATGGGAATATTGTGCCGAGGGAAAAATTGGAAAATATTTTTAAGATTCATAAAAGAGTATATAGATTTCCATTTTTTCTTATTTTATAATTATTTTTGTAAATCCCTAGATGAAAGAAATAATTGTGAGAACAATCATTCATTCAAGATATCTTATAGCCAAGAGCTCATTGTTGAAGACATTTAGCTCTTTTTTTTTTGTTCATAATTTTAACTCAACAATTGCGCTTCGGGCCAAAGAATGATTAGTTAATTATTTTATTTTCATGGCTTAGAAACAAGTTCCCATGCAAGCACTTTGAATTGAGGGGTAAAAGTTGAAAATGAATAATTCATTTGTTTCGGTGGTTTTTTTTTTATTCAATAAATATAAATAAGGAATGGGAAATTTTGATTAAAAGAGAGAGAGAGATAGAGGTCTATGAACCAGATATTTGTTATTATTTTTTTGTTTGAAATGAAGGAATTAATAAATAACTTAGCTATAAGGTAAATGTAAACGGATATTATATCTTTCATCGATTCATTTGTTCAGTATTTTTGTTTTGTTTTGTTTTGTTTTGTATTTTTTAATTATTAATTATTATTATTATTTTTTAAGTAGGTAGGTACCTATATCTATTTTCGTCGTTACTCTTTTGTGATTTTTTTTAACAGGAACGAACATTTTTTTTAAGAGCAGCAAAAAACTTAATCAATATTTATACAAAGGTAAGTAAGTACCTGTGTTTGTACATATTATGCTATGAATGTTGAAACCTCCGAACCGATATTGAGTACAAAATTTCAAACAATATTAGGCATTTGTAAGTAAGTGATTTCTGTGAAGTTAGTTGGTTTAATTGAGTGTTTGTGTGTTCGGACTGAAATTCTCACTCAGAAACCACAAGTCCGATTTGAACATTTTTTTTTGTTTTAACAAGACGATGACTTCATGGCTTAATAATTTTTAAAAGTTAATTATTTTTGGGGTAAAATGGGAATGAAAACAAAAATAAAAAACGGTATCCGATTTTAAAAATCAATTTTATATTTAAAAGGTGCAATTTAGAGCATGTATACTAAGAGGATGTCTTTAAGGATATTTTTTTTTTTTCAAAAATTAAGCAAATTTTAGGTAATAATGGATTAAAACCGCATTGCAATTCAAGAAAGGTTATATTTTTATTTTTAATTACGACTTTTTAAGTATGAAATAAGGACTAAATAGTAAATATATATTATTTACATTGTGTTGCTTGAATGAATTAAGAAATAAAATGCACAACTGGGTCACACGAACTTGCTCTTATGTGCGCGATCACACAGTTCGTCGTCGTCTTAAAGTCTGAGTAATTTAGATCTGCTCATATCTGATTTTAATGAAAATAAATTAGTTATAGGACCCTATATTTTATGCCGCTTTCCAAAATTGTAATTTAATTTAAGGTACAAATATAGAAAATATAGCACCGTGTTGCACATATGAATTGTATGCATGGAACTTTGACTTTAAATGACTGAAAAATTGTTAAAAAATCAATATAATTAGAAATCATTTGAAACTCGATTATCTGGGATTCTTTTAACTGGGACACTCAATTAACCGGATTTTTTTCTTGCACAAAATATTTAATATAGATAACTCTAAAAACCAGCATTCACTTTATTATCCGTAAAAGGCACAAAAACGTTTTCTCTCTTTGAATCCTCGAGAAATATTAAAAGACAATGGGGCAAAATTTTAAACGATTTAGTATGACGTTAAAGCATTTTTAATATGATAAAAATCCATTAACATCTTACTAAATCGTTTAAAATTTTGCGCCAATGTATTTATTTCAACTCTATTATATGCGGAATTAACTCTACTATCCGTAACATAAGAACAAGAAATTATTTTGACACCAACGCAATTGTTTTTTTTTGATATTCGGCCGAATAGTTCACAACATTCGGCCGAATACCGAATAACAAATGGAGAATAAAAAAGGCTTATTATTTTACAATAAATGTTTTCTTTTATTCAAAAATTTGTATTTTCATATTTAAAATCTACTAATGGTAAGTTGTGGTAAAAAAAAACTACTTTTTCGGCATTCGTTGGTAGCAAACGATTACGTCTATCTTCGTAAACAATTCCAGCTTCTGAAAATAGCATCTCACTTAGATACACATCGTTGGCCGAATGTTCGGCTGCCGAATGTTCGGTATTCGGCCGACGAGTGTGGCCGAACATTCGGTATTCGGCCGAGTCACTATTCGCGGCATCTCTAGTTTTGATATTTGATTTCCTACACAAATTTTAATTTAAGAGACAAAAATTTTTAAAATTGTTGGAGCGGGTTTTTTAAAAAAATATTTTTTTATATCGGTACAGTAGGTACATAAATATGTATGTTTGAAAACATTTTTAAGAAAAAAATTGGTAGTCAATTTCTAGGTATTTATTATTTCGCAGTTTAAAAACTAATATAAAAAAAATCATCAAACCATTTTCGAAATATCGAATTTTCAAAAAATAATTTTGAATTTTTTTTTTAAAATCCATTTTTTTAAAATTGTTATATGCAATATTATTCAAACTTATTAGAAGCTCTCGTGTAAAGTATTTCATTATAATATCTGTTCAACAGAAAATGAGAAAATCGAAAAGCAATAAATGGTTCAATGAGAGATACCAATTTCTTTTCTTCTTAATAATATGGTAGATCGCACTGATATAAGCTCAGATAAAATTTTTAATCAAAATCGTTTTAGTCGTTTGAGTTTCGATAAAAATAAAATTTTTCTAACGGATGGTTTGAATCACTTGTAAGGAAGGTCAAGTCAAAAAAAAAAAATGAAAATATATATAATGCTTTTTAGACTTTTATCAAAGATTTTCTATAAAAAAAATTGATCAAAATCAGTTGTCGGTATGTTTTAAATAAATATAAGATTTTCATAATTTTGTAAAAAAAAATTTGCGGCAGGTACCGTTACTTTTGATCTTGAAAAAAAAAAAAAAAAAAAAAAAATGTTCCAGAAAAATGCCCAAAACTGGTCGGTACCAAAAATTGACCCAAGGAAAGTTTGCATTCGCAAAAAAAAGTCGAGATCGAGATTTTGATCAAACTTCACATTTTACGTATTCTGGATCTTTCAATTCTTTCTGTATGTCTGTATGTTCGGCTGCAAACTTAACAGATGGGTGTATTTTTTTAAAATTTGGTAAGTATCTGCGTTTTTTTGGTATTCAACCAATACGTTTTTTTTTTTTAATTTTTTAGTAGGTACTAAAAATTTCGGTAGCTGCTGCACAAATATAAATTATAAATTAATGGAAATTTTATTTTACTCAAAAAATGTGGCCATAAATTAAGCAAATTTGGAAATGTATGAAAATGAGAGTTGATTGATTGGTTAAACAAAAAATCAAATAATTTTGGTACTTACTTCAAAAAACTGTTTAAATGATTTTGATATTTTTTTCCGAAGAATATTTTTAAAAAATTTTAAAGTATTGTGTAGGTACCATTATATTTAATTTTTTCTTTCGAATTTTTAAAAAAGTTTAATATTTTTTGAATTTTTTAAATAATGCATTTACTTTCATATACATATATACCGAGAAGAGATATTTTCCGATTTGTGTCTACACCTAACCAGGACACCCATAGCCTTGAAGTTCACAATTTTCTGCCGAAAATCTTAACGGCTAAGGTAAAAAGCACCTTTTCATGACATAAGATGTTCTTGCAGGATTTGCCGATTCTCTTAGCGTACTTACACGCACTAAACATAACGCCACGCGCTTCTACAAAATTTGATTAAATAGATCCTAAATAAAAATAGGGCTTCGGTGCTATTTCACAGTGATTTAAATAATATAAAATAATATACAAGTATTTCTTTAATTATTTTCCAGTATTTTGGCTACCTCTACCTTGCTATCCTCAGAGAATTCTAAATGGTCAACATGAACAAGCTTCAAAAACTATCAGTTATACCAAAAAACTTAAGGCAAATTATTTAAGCACCTACGAGTGTGTAAAAAAAAATGTTCATACGCCACACATCGTTGTCTAAATAAAAAAATAAATAGAGTGAAATTTGTTTACCCTCATTCCTGTACCTAGAAAAGACGAACAGCCAGAAGCCTGTGTTTGTGGGGAGGGTGAATGGGATTTTGGGCAATGTATATTTTAAAAAGAAGATTTGCATACAAATAAAAAAAAGAATTTTTGTTACGAAACGGCTCGATATACCAAAACCTCCTATCACTGCTTTCATTCATCGAGATCATAAGCGCTGTAGCATACGCAATACAAAGCTTGTTTTCTTAAACCGGAGATTCGGTATCCCATGTTGCCATAAATCTTGGACTTGGACTAGAAGATTCTGCTTCCCAATGAGTTGTCGCTGATGCATAAAATTTATTTATTTATAACCAAATATGATACCTAAAGGTTATTTAAACTTTGAAATTAAAAAATTAGTATTAGTGATAAAATGTGGGTAGTTATACATTCTTTTTTGTTTTAAATAAAAATTTCCTCATAATCCCTTCGAAGTGTGACCCATGGGTTTTATTTTTACATGTGTTCCAATATCTTCACATTAGATCCAATATGAAATCAACGTCGGCATCTTAATCCTCCTTCTCCTAAAAGATTAACTCACCAGATGGCCAATACATATATCTACATAATATCTTAACGAAAAACAAACAAAACTTATAAGCCCCTTTTTTTTACTCACAATTCATACTTAAGCCTAAATAACTTGTTTCAATCAAAGCCCCGCATCATAAAAGTTTAATATGTAAACAAAAAAAATAAACATAATAATAAATCTCATTTACCAGTTGAGTGGATTTTCCAACATTAATCCATCGTTGGTTTTCATGTTTCTCCAGATACAAGCCAACGCAAGTCCAGCTGTGGTAGTTTTTTTTTTCGGCTTAGAATAATACAAATAATTGTTTTGCAATCAAAACACGCTCACGTTTTTTTTTTTTTTTTTTTTTTTTTTTTTTTTTGTTAACAACAAACCGCAATTACAAATTTATATTTTTAAATCATGAAAAATGGCAAAACAACTTGCCATAGATAAACAACAAAGGCTTATGGACGCAATCAAAACCAAAAAAAAAATTAAGATAGGTACAAGTATCTTCTACAATTTCCATCCATCCACAACACGAACACTCAAACACTATAATCACTTTTTTTTTGTGGTCGGTGCAATTAATTCTTAGAAGCGAAGGAAGATTTGTTACGAATACCAGAATACCGCGTTTAAGTCGTCATCATCAATTCTGTGTTTTCTTATTTTTTTTTTCTAATTTTTGTTGTGACTCTTGATGGGTATCTCTTTCGTTTTGTGGGTAACCCGAAACCTCTGAATTAAAAATACTACTTCCAACTCCGACCACAATCACTGCCACTGCACTAAAACAAATCTCTTCCTGATGATGACGCACTATCTACCCTATACCGCCGCCACTGCCATTGCCGTTCCGTCAAGATATCGCATATCGAAAAGAGTAACCATGGAAGTCTATGCGATGACTATGGCGTTGAATTGTCTCTGCGAAACCCTTCAAAGACTCAAACCACTTTATGAAGGTTGGGGTCAAAGAAGCCCAAAAGAAAAAAACAAAACAACGAATTTTAAAAGAACCCAACAATATTGGTAACTCAGACGCACTTCCCCTAACCAACAAAAAAAAAAAATATGCTCAGTGACTCAGGTTCCCTTTTTTTTTTTCTGTCAAATTACCACAATGCGACAATTTTTTGGGGTCAAAGTACCCGCACAAATGGCATTTCGCATAAATTTATTTATTATTTTTTTTTTGTTCTTCTTTAGGTTAATCTAATCGTAAAATTGTTGTAGTTTTATTTTTGTTCGTGTTCTATAACACCGCATAAATTATTATGGAACAAAAGTTTAGACACAGATTGTTAGTTACCGATATGATTCGAACCGTGAACACGCGACGCAGTCTCTGAACAAACTAAACTAAACCCAGAGTCGGATTGGTCTTACCAGTCAACCACCACCTGTGCGCCACTATAAGTGTGAGAGTTTGTGACTTTGATGATACCTTTCTTGGCCTAGTAGCGAAGCGGGGAACTCTTACGTCTTCTTAGCTTGAAAGGTAAACAAATAAGATGTAGGTACATATATAGAAATATCTAAGCAAAAGGTAAGACAAGAGTCGTGTGGTGGCAGTGGCAGTGGAACACACAACAAACTCAACTAAATATATTGAGTGGAGTTTGAAGTATGAAGTTGATGCCAATATGGAGTTTTAACTCGAACTTCATTGATTTTGTAACAGAGAGAGAGAAAAAGTTCGACTTTTATCGACTTTACTGTTGAATAAGCATATTTGAGTTAGGGGGACAGTTGAGGCACATATCAAATTGAAAGAAAAATGGAAGGAATAAATTAATTTGAAATCTTGAGGTACATATACATATGTATTTTCTTGAACACAGAAATAGCTTAGCATTTTCCAAAGTTGTAAGAACATTGCATGGTTGAAAAAACATTTAAAGCCCCAGAAAGGCCTCAACGAAAGATTGATGAATTTATAATATTTAGTTAGTTTAGTTAACTTACAACTTTTGACTTAAGGTGAGTGTACATGGTTGTCAGAAATGTTTTGATAAAAGTAGAGATATAAAATCTAGCACTTAATCGGAAAGAAATGAATTAAAAAAAATTATTTTGAGGTTTGAAAACTCGAAAATTCTGTTAGTTTTGAATTTTCCTTTCCTAATTATTGGTTCTCTTCGTTTCTTCAATTTGAGTTTTCCCTGTATGATTTTAAGAATGAGCTAGCAAAATTTAATTTAACAATTAGCTACTTAAAGTATTTATGTAGGTATATATAATTATGCTGGACGTTCCAAAGTTCCAAGCCCAAAAGAATACTGTGTAAGATGAACTGAATTTAACAAAAATTTACAAGGCCCTCACTAGTGATCTAAAGAGTCCAAGTGAGATCGCCAGGACAAAACGCTAAAATGTTTGTGGACTAAAGGCCGTTAAAGGCTATTTTAACATGTCCAGGAAAATCCGGACCAGATGGCAACACTTAGGTGAGTGTGCAATTCGTTATTTATCTTTATTGTAAGAAATTCTGAGTCTATAACATTTTTTTCTTCAAAGTTACAATTAGGGAGATTTTCATTAAAAATTGTTTTTGCGGGCCATTGACTCCCCGCAAAATTGGTATTGACACTTATATCGATTTGGAAATTCTTTAGGAAGAGTTTATTGATGGCCTTTTTAATTAGTAGGTAATTCGGAAAAACAATTTGATCTGGCAAAATAATTCTGAAATAAAATTAAACCCCAAAGCATTTCTATTCTTTTTAGAAGAAGAACTGTCATTATAAGTGATTCAGAAGGCTTCAGGACAGACAATGAAAAAGGCCATAAGAACAGCAAGAGGGAGCTGTACATTATAGTAGCTACCAATGATTTCATTTTACTTTTTAATTTTCTCAAAAACCAGTCCAACGACTTTGATTAAACGTCGTACCTTTACAAGACAAAGTAATTCTAAAAAAACTACGTTTACCCAAAAAAATTGTATTACGCGGAAATACGTTTTTTTTTTTAATAACCCAGTTTTTGAGTCTATCACTTATATGTATCTCTTTAAAGGCTGAACTGATTTTTTTTATAATTTTGTGATCTACTTTTTAAAATTTCAAGGAAATATTTTTTATTTAAAACGAATAAAAATAAATAAATTACCTAATAAAATACAAAATCACTTTTCAGATACATTCTTTAGGTCTACAAACGTTATCCGTTTTAAAGCAATTTCACTGTATATGCCCGAGATATAATTAGAGAAAAATGTTCCAAAACATGTAATTGATTTTTTTTTAAATTGCTTCAACAACTCTTAAAATAATTTAAACTAAAAAAACGAATGTTATGTGATTTCTTAAATAAAATATTTCTGTTTAAAAAACAAATAAAAATCATAAAATGTTCATCAAAATCGCTAAAACCGTTGTTAAGATAAATAAGGAGGTATTTTTATTTTGGAGCTTGAAAAAACAATTTTTTCCTCTAAGTCCGAAGTTTAAAGAAAATCATCGCATCTCATCAAATTAAATGTTTAACTTGATATCGCAATTTTGTGCAAAAAAAACAAAAAATGTATTTAACAACTGGAAAAATGTAAGGCCCTAAGTCAATATTTTTGTAGCTAGTAGAGCTCTTGAGTTATTTTAATATTTATTTTTAATATTTGAAATTTGAATTAATAGGAATAAAAAGTATTAAAGTATTATTATTAAGTATATTTAATTTTCTTTTGGCTCTGTTGAAAATTTAATTTGTTGAGTTATGTCGTTTTTCTTCCCAACGGACTGTGTATATGCCTAGTTACATGCAAATAACTTTTTTTACCTTCGTTATAGCTGAGTATAAAAAAAAAAGTATAGAAAGTATAGAAAAGTAAAAACTCCCTACTTTACCCTGAAATTTAAAAAAATTGTTAAAAAGATCGCATCAAGGTAAAATACCCTGAAAAAAAAAGCTTTTCAAAATTGATAAATAAACTCGGTGACATTTTTAATAAATAAAATAAAAAATAAATAAATATGTAATGCTTTGCCTATGCCTGATTTTATCGTAACCCAGAGAATTAGAAATATAAAAAAATCAAGGTTCCACGGCTGGTAAAAATCCCCTAAAGCAAAGAAATATTTAGATAAGATTTTCTATCGTTTAAATAAGACATATCATCATCATACCTTACCACTTCAACAGAGAAAAGCAGGTTTATAGAATGAAAAAAAAAATAAAATTGAGAATTCTAAAGACAAAGAAAAAGAATAAATAATTTCAATTTTATCGATATTTTGATTAGAAACTGGTACGATGACTTTGATGCATAAATTCTAACACATTTTTCCGGAACTGGTTTATGTGTGAAGATACCATCTCTGACACTCAAACAATTTTACACTGTCGCTCTTGAAAGAGAAAATCTCAAAAACGTTATGCATTAGATACAACAAAAGGCTAGAGTATGTTTAATGTATAATTGTATAGGTTGGGTCAAGACAAGAAAAACAATCCTATGGGGAGGAGGTCTTGTTTCCCTTGTTTAGGTAAAATGCAATTTTTTCAAATATGGACTAGAAATAGAAAAACAAAATTAAAAAAAAAACAACGGCAACAATGGCATGTTAAACCTGAAATCAAAAATCTATTCTTTGATGTTTTTAAATCAAATTGTTTTAGTGAATAGTTTTTGAAAAAATAATTTTCCAACTCAAAATTTTGAAAAAAAAATAAAAAAACAAAGCAAATTTAAAAAAATAAAAAAAAAAAATAATTGAAAGGAGTTTTAAATGCAAATGTTGCGCAAACCAAAAATTTGTATCTTGGATACTTTTGTCTATAGGTTTAAGTTACTAAATTTTAAATTTATAATCGGAATTAAATTTTTCAATTGACACCAAATTTGTAGATAAATAAATATGCTCCTAGGTTGTTCAAACGATTTTGTTACTCGAACAGATTTTTGAATAAGTATTCAATTTTTTGCTAAAATATAGAGGACGAAAAAATTAAAAATATTATTGAAGGTTTTTTTTTTAATAATAAAAATTCTATATACTACTGAAATACATCAGCGAAGTAGAAGACTTAGCACTATTTAATTGGACTTGTTGAATTATTGATTCAAAACAACAAGTCCAATTAAATAGTGCTAAGTCTTCTACTTGGCTGATGTATTTCAGTAGTATATAGAATTTGTATTATTAAAAAAAAAACCTTCATATAAACAATGCCAGGCCCTGGGCAAAAAACAAAAACAAAAACTTCCAATTTAATGACTAGGAATCCTAGTCTTGTACATAAGTATTTTTGGAAGTGATACGGAAAGTTTTTTATTTCATTTTAAAGCCTAAATATTAACATTGCAAATAATGTTGAAGGTTTTCCATTTTTAATGCGTTCATTAACTTCGTGAATTCGAAGGTTTGAACTTTTGGTAGGTACTGTTAGAAAAATATATGTTGGCAACACTAATACATTTAATACTTTACTTTATTCTTTATTTTCATCTTTGAAAATTTTAGTTCAATAAAAACCATACTGACCATTAAGACGTTTTCTCAATTTTTGTTCTTTCCTCTGCTCAACAGGTACCGAATGTGCCCCGGTTTACCATACATGAAAAGGATTTTTCAGCAAAATTTCCCAGTTTTGCTGTCAAAACTCTGAGGAAAAAAAATTCTGGGATGCGCTTGCTCACCCTTTGGAATGAGAAAAATGGTTGAGGTTCCATTTTTCTGAACGCGTCAATTATTACATGTAGGTAGACTTAGAGAATATGTGATATAACGAATATCTATATTCGTCTGGAAGGGAAGCGTTTCCAAAAAAAAAAGTGCGTCAAAAGTACAACTTTTCCGAAACTGAAATTATTTCCACTTCACGTGCATCGCATCCCAATGCCCTCGACTATCTGATTACAAATATGGCATCGACAGACGTCTAGGTGTCCGCCAAACTCTCGACAGACGTCCTCGTCGAATATGCATTTTTTTGTTGGCGCTTTTAGATTTTTGGCAAACCACTTTAAATCGGCCGCATCCTAAAGCCCTCGACTCCAATAATATGTGCATGGCAGACATCAAACTTCTGCAAAACCCCCGGCAGCAGCCGAAAGGTAGGTATTGACTTTATAAAAATTAAAATGTAAGGGATAGACGTTAGAGTGGTGACATACTGATGACAGCCGCGATATAAGTCGTGTTAGATTTTAGTGGTAACCTCTTCAAATTTTTGATTGATTGGTTTTTGCTTACTAACTACTAACACTGCACTAAGAGATGAGCCGGATAACACATATTTTGTGTTGGCAAATCTTTGGCCGCAAGATGTCGCTTGTAATTACTAAGCTCTCTTCGGCAAAGATTTGATAGTGTGTTAAAAAAATGTAGTAATGAAATGGTTTTTTACTCCCCGAAAGAGAAAATGTAAATCACAAACTTTTGACTTATGCCAAACTATTGGAAACCGCTACAAATGTTTTGGACTCCCCGAAGGTATGCAATTTTGTGGTTTTAACGATTTTTCTACTTTTTCAGTCGAAATTTTCAATTTCGTAGTTCAATTGAAATCCTTAAAAAATTCCCCATGCATATCAGATGATGAAGTTCAGTTAAAAAAGTTCTTTTAGAGAGAAACAATAACTAGGTACTCGTACTTGTAATCACTATTTTTTTGTAATTTTTTGCTTGTAAAAATATTGCTGAGCTGGCTGCAGGAACACTCATCAAAATACAACTATTACAAGAATCCAAAATAACTACAAACATCTTATTTATATAAAGAGTAATAAGTAAAGAGGTTATTCGTTTGACACGTCCTGCACTGTGTTCCATAAAAATATGTAATTCTCAAGCTCAACTCTCTACCTCGATATGAGCGGCACTTGTCATCAAAGAAAACATTTGTAACGAACGTGCGTGACCTTTAGACGTTATCATTCAAGTGTATGCTTATGCACTATGTTAATCAAGATTGTTTGATTTGTTATAAGAACGAAACACATATAAATTTTACCATCATCCAAGTGTCAATTAGTTTTTTTTTTTTCTTCAAGATATTTTTTTCTGTTACCTTCTCTTCCAAGCATAAGCTCAATGTGCATTCATTAAATATATATATACAAGTCCAACAACACTTCATAAAGATATCTGATATACCTGCGACTGTGAGTAGAAGCAAACATTAGATATCGTGAGCAATAAATTGTTTTTTTTTAACGAATTAAACAAACATAAGACAACACGAACTTCAACTGGAATAAAGTTTATATGGAGCCCCCTCATCTATGTATAACACCAATTGCACTTTCGTTTTTATTCTCACGAACTTTAAATTCGTCATACGACAGAAAAATAAGCGACTTAAGCCCCCTGGCACGGCAGCACTAAAAAAATAATCATAAAAAAAACCTCATTTTCATAAACAAGTAGATATACATAATATATAGCAGCAACTTGTTCTAATCAAACCGTTTGTTGCACACTTCTTCTACCACGCGAGTCACTCAAGCCGGTGGACGTGATGCGGAGGAACTTACAAGCTACAAGTTGGCCCGTTCCATGATGGGCAAGAGAGGAGTTCACGATTCGCACGATTTTGTGCTGCGCTGAGTGCTGGTGTCAGTGGAATGCCCTCCATCGATAGATCAACAACACTGACGCCACCCGCTCACCAGACCCAACCAGCCGCCGCCGCCGCAGAAACCCCCGACTACGGGACCGTGAGGTCTTCGATTCCACTTATATACCAGCTTTGTGCTGGGTGAATCATCATCATCATTATCATGGATCCCTGGTATAGAAGGTAACCCACAGAAACGCGGGACATAACGGAAAAATATTACGTTTCCACCGTTGCTGCCGCTGCAATGCTGGTGAAAAGATAAAATTGTGGGAAAGGCGCACCTTGGAGGCCATTTACAGTTGTTGTCGGAAAGTAAGGTGCACAAGGAATGCACCAGCCACCATCACCATCACCACTCAAGCCAGCGAAAGGTCCTCTCAGGTTGTTGTTTTTCCATACGGGCACGATTTCCCCTCCTCCCCCCCCACCAACCGTGATAACCCCAAAGTTCTATACCGCATTTACATTCTGCGACTAAAAAAGTTGGTGGAGTTGCAAACGCAAGGAATCACCACGCTGCAGTTGTAATAAATTTTCCGGCCGATAAAATAACAAAGTAACAAGCTGCCATGTTGCTTTGGATTCAATACATATATATTATGGTGAAGCTATGCAATTGCATAGAAAAAAGAGATAGTAGGTATATTATATTGCGAGATAGTATTTCGGAGATAGTAGTTATAGTTGCAAAGTACTTTGTGGGTCTTAAAAAAAAAAAAAAAAAAAATAGTCGGAACCCGCATGATGTGAAGCTGTGCTTTGGCATGGTTTGTTAGCCATGCTAAGTGGAATAGTTTAAATTCAAAGCCGATTACTTTACAGTCTGCTACCTTAATGAGGTTATCAATTCTGCATCTTTCTCTCTGCATGATTGTTTTCATCATGTTATTGCACAAGCGTGCGTAGTTAATTTTTCTACAAGGAGGGAGCAGATTTTATAGAAGAAAAATGCATAAAGATAAGAATAAACAAAATGTATTTTTAGACAAGCAAAGTTGCAAACGACACATGTTGCATTTGTAAAAACGTTTGCGAAAATGTTGAATTAATTTCTAATTTTCATGATTTTTTTTATGGTTTAATTTGCTTTAAAATTTTGCATCATATTTTGGCTCTAATAATGTGGAATATACAACATACAATTTTTGCGAAATTGCGAAATCTTTTGCAAAATGTTGCGAAGTTAAAAAAATGTATGTATTGGGAAATAATTTTAAAATTTTGTTTTAAGTCAAACATTTTCTATACGTCAGCAAGCTCCTAGGGCAAAACTAAACATTGAAATTAAAAAATAATGTTGCTATTTTGCTTTGAAAATAATAAACATATTGCGAAATAATGTTGATGTCGTATTTCTCGCAAAAAATTTAAATACAATTTTGACTGATTGCAAATTCCCCTTTTGCTCCGTCCCTGTGCGGGCCAGTTCAATGATGATGAACATGAAAGTACCTACATCTGCGAGTTGAGAGATAGAAAAAAAAACTTCATACATGTTGTTGATTTTTTTTTTCAAATAATAGATAAATCAAATCGTATAATTCATTGCAATGGTTATGCATATGCATGTATGTACTTTGCACATAAATATAGAGGCGCTAGAAAGGTATAAGATTGATTACGAATGTTTATTTTCATTTTGTAAAAATTGTCATTTGATGACGATGCTGCAGACATTTTTATATGAATATTTATTTATAAATCTAAAAACGATACAAGTACACTTTTATCATCTAACATGCTTTATTGGCTCAATGAATGTTAAAATATTATTACAAAAATGTGAATGGATGAAAACTTTCTTCATCAGAGATGATGATGAGGGACTATAGCTGTAGGAGATAAGTAATTACAACTATATACAAGAATTTATAAAGACGAGACATAAATTATAATAAACGAGGTGCTTAAGCAAGTACATGAAATAGAAATAGAAAACTTTCACGAGATCATTAAATATGATAAAAACCTATTTTTCTTACAAAGGCTTATGGTAGGTGGAGGATTAGTTTTTGTTTCAAAACCGTCGAGTTTTTACTTCTAAAAAATTTGGTATTCGAGATATTTGTAATCATTTTGGCGATTTTTTTTTTCTCAAAAATTTAAACGTGGCACCTTGCAATGTGTTGAAATTATCTAGCATCTAGAATCTTGTTTTTCTCAAAAACGACTTTTACGAATTTGATAAAATTTGTTTTCTGATCCAATTTCAGTAGGATATTGGTAATTTGTACTATTCCATTATTAACGGTATCTATCATAGAACCAACATATTGCATATATGTATAAACTTTCAAAAAAACAAATTTTGAATTAAAAAAAAAATGTTCAAAATAATTTTTTGAAAATTCGATATTTCGAAAATGCATAGACAAACTTTGTTTAAAATTCATTTTTTAACTCCTTTCTATATTTTATCTTCATCTTACACTGCATACTAACCAACCTTTACCGGAATCTACTGATGTACCAATAAAAGTTAATTTATTTTATTATTTTGCTTCTAACTTATTCCACGCTTATTCTGATTGCACTTAAAAGAAATTAAATCACGTAAAACTATATTTAAAAAAAAAGTTCAAGGCTATGCATTATTAAACTATTGCAATGAGAAATATTAAAATTTAGATATTGTTACCGTCGTCGGTATTTCCAGAAGAAAACCTAACAAATCAATAAATTCTTTTTTTTGATAAAAAAAAACAATAAAGCCACTTGAAAAAGATACAATTCTGTTTTAATATTTGAAAACTTGAGGGCATACCTGAATCAGTTTTCGTTTTGTTATTTTAACAAAATGTTCAAAGTTTTAAAATCTTTTTTTTTCGCCTCTCGGGAAAAATAAAGTTGGTTGAATTGTGTTCCTTTTCTTCCGGTGCAACGCTTAACATATAAAATATATATTGTCTATAACCCTTAAACTAAAACAAAATATTTGTTATGCAACCACAATAATAATAATAATAGCAAAAAAAAAAAAAAGAAAACAATTTCCATACCTTATATCGAAAAATGCTCCTATTTCTGTTTGCCGGTTAGACATAATAATGAATGCGATAAATTAATTTGTCCGCCACTTGCACTACAAACATTTTTATCGTACCTAATCTACCTACCTTATCGCAAAAATTCATTTTCTTATTCATCACAAAACAAAACAAGAATAGTTTGAGTGCATTATACTCAGAAATTGGCATCGTGCCAAGAAGGCAATTTATTTTACTTTTTGTTTAATTTGTTTGTAAAAGTTGAACAAGGGCACCAGAGCGGTTTTTGTGTTTTGTATAAATCTTATTGATGTAAATTCGTATATTCAAAAAATAGAATTGAAATTATTTATTCGGGTTAGTGGGTGGACGTTATGCGATTTAGCCTAATGAATATGGAAGGGCTTCTTCCCTGATGATGTTATCTTCTGGTGTGCCTATTCTAGATTCTGGAATTTGATTTATGATTTATTTAATGAATCATTGAAAGAAAATTGATGTTTTTATTAATCCGGGTCTCGTTTTAGGTCAGTTTAACTGTGACAGAATTAATGTGTTTATGTTTTTAATTTTTGTTTTCTTTTTCAAAATAAAAAATAACATTTAAAATAGCATCACTCAAATAAAAAAAGATAAATACTGTTGATATAGTCTTCCTACACACACATATTTTAAAGTTGCAGTTATTAGGTATGTAGAATTTTGAAATCAGAATTTTAGATAAAAATCAGACAAACTCAGTATTTGGAAAAGAAATTATGGATTTTTTTCAATTTTATCTTCTAGACTAAATATTTTTTAATAATAGTGGTCCAACCAAAAAATCAATTTTTATTGTAAATAAAATCTAAACATTCTGCAGATTTTTTTAATTATACAGACTTAGTGAGAACTTCGTAGCAGGTTTGATGTAGGTAAGAAGTGCATTTTTTAACAATGAGGATCAATTGAACTCAGAAACCTGCACGTGCCCAGACTACATGAGCAGAGTTGTCAGGTTTGAAAAAGCGGAATCGCCAAATAAAAAAATTAAATCGCCAAAAAATCGCCAAATTTAAAAACAACAATTATTTAAACGAAAACTTAGAATTAAAGAAAAGAATACTCCTTTGTTTACCTAGTCTTCTTCAAAAAATTCAATGTATGTATCAATTGTTTCATCAATTGGATCTTTTCCATACATTGAGGCATTAAATACCAAAAGCATTTCAACACAGGGTTCCAAATTATTAGAATATTAGAATTTTAATTCAAAAAATTTAAATCGTCAAAAAAATATCGTCTTTTTGGGGGTACATCGCCAAACTGATTTTCGTGTCGGCAAATAAAATTTCAAATCGCCTGTTTGGCGATAAATCGCACAATCTGACAAGCCTGTACATGAGCAGTTTTGAGGCAGCACTTTTGACGAACATTTTTCAATATCGAATTCTATTTCGAATGAATTCTGTGACATTATAGATATTCAGCCCTATCATCGTATCCGTTCGGAAAAATCTACGATCGGAGAAAATTTCCGATCGGACGATTTATTCTCTTCATGGTATACGAATCGTAAAAAAAATAAAGACGTGTATCGACGCGTGTATTTGACATTTGGATACATTTGCAAAATAAAAGATTTTCAAAATAAGCAATAGTGAAAGAACCATGAATAGTGCAGCAGTGTTTTTGGAAGCGGAGAGATATGAACAAAGAACACTAAATAAAGAAAAAAGAATGTTCTTCAGAAATATATCAAACATATTCAAACTCTCAGATGCAACCTAAGCCTAATTATAAAAATTCATTGGCAGATACTTTGAAAATCAACATTCCTACAATTTTCGGGAAATTTTCCGCTTCTAATTTTCTATCGGGGAGATCGGACAGCAAAAATCGTCATACGTCGCATGAATTCGTGATGCGTTGCAGCCATTTTCACATTTAATCGGCATGCAACGCATGAATTTGACATTTTTAACGCACACCAAATTTGTTTTCGTAGATCTGTCCGATTGACGTATCGGAACGTCTATCATGATACAAAATTCGTACATTTCGTAGAAATCGGAGAAAATTTCGTTCCGATCGGATACGATGATAGGGCTGAATATTACAGACTAGCTGAACTCTGACACTTTTCACAGCGCCACATAAGTAAAGTAAATTGTTAGTATATTTCAAAGTTCCAAGGATGTTAAATAAGAACAGAATCTAAAATATGATAAATGGGCTTATAAAAGGGGGCAGATTTTAATCAAACCACTTTCTATAAGCCCCATACAGTCAAACATCCATTTTTGTAAATACAAAAATGGTTCAAAGTAAGAAATTATTTTCAATTTTTGTATTGCCTTACCGAAGAAATGCCATCAGAATTATTGAAGTTAATGCAAAATAGACTGGTAAATATTTAAGTTGAAATTCTGTTATGGTTTTGAACAGATATTAAAGACTAACAAACTTTGGCAATTTTTTGAAATTTTCTGTCAAAGAGCATAGCAAAAAAAAAAAAAACAAGATACTAAACAAATTTAACAATATTTAAAGAGACAGACCCAGACCCCATCGTACCAAACCTCGCACGAACCTTCAGCAATTATTGCTAGGTATTTCTACTTGCTCTATTGGGCAAGTAGGTATTGGTTTCGTGTAAAAAAAATTAAGTTTGTAATCAAAATTAACACTAGAAGCTATATGATGAAAAAGTTACAAAAAAAAGTAGGTTTCGTTATACCGTCCATGTCGGTCTGTTTGCTTGTGAGTCCACTGTTATTTGAGCTAGGGACTGAACAGATTAAAAATTTGGTACAGAACTATTTTATGTGATGCCCTAGATGTGAAATTAATTTTTTTTATGCCCTCATGTCTCATCAGAAAGGGGTATATAGATGCGATTTACGTTTTTGGTTTAATTTTATCGAAAACGGGTCTTACGATTTTGATTGAACTACATATCTGTTATGTGCTAAGTCGTTGTAAGAAAAATGCGTTTCAGATTTTTACAAAAAAATATTGCAGTACGAAAATAAGGTTTTGAAGTTTTTTTTTTTTTTTTGAGAAAATTTTCTTATTTTTGAGTTATCCACGTTTATCTTTTTAAAGGTATGAATAATTTTGTTATAATTATGCAATCAGATGCTTCTCAAAAATTCACAAAACTGCGTTTAGAAAATATGTATGTAGTTTTTTTTAAACAAAAAATAAATTCCTTATAGGTAGGTATGTACATATGTATACTACATATATGTACATACATACATAAGTATACGTTATATAAGTTCTGGATTCGTAAAAAAAATTGAACTGGAGATTTTGAGACTTGACATTATGATGATATCAAAATCGAAAAAAGTGGGTCTCGCAATACTATCTGTCTGTCTGCCCTGTCCGTTCGTCTGCAGCCTAAACTGGTAGGCCGATTTTCTTTAAACTTGGTATCTAGTTTTTGGAGATCCCCGACACGTTTTTTTTTTCATTTCTTTTAAGACTAAAAATAACGGCACCTGTCGTAAAAATTTCAGTAATTTTTTTCCATAAGGCTACCATTTTGTAAAAAAAAAAAATCGTAAAAATGGTTATAAATGGTAGCTCCCATAGGAGCATTTTTTTGATTTTCGATTTACTTAAAAATGGCTTAACTAATTTTAAACAATTTGTATAGAAAATCTTTCAAAAATTTTTAAAAGTAATGTAGCGTATAATACGAAAATTAAAATTTTTTTTTTTGATTTTTAAAATATCTTTTGGGAACTTAATAATTCGAAAACGACCTAATTGATTTTTATTAAAGTTCACTCAGCTATTATTTTCTACTATTATTATCTGTTGAACAGATATTAATTAAATTTTTTACACAAGAGCTTCTAATAAGTTTGAATAAGCATATCAACATTTTCAAAAAAAAAAAAAACAAATTTTGAATTTTCAAAAAAAAAAAAAATGTAAAAGCTATTTTTGGAAAATTGGATATTTCGAAAATGATTTTGTTCTAAATTAGTTTTTTAATTCCGCATTAATACAGACTAAAATAGGCGTACCAATTTTTGTCTTAATAATGTTCTTAAACTTTTATATTAGCTAACGTCCTCAAGACGTTTAGATGGTATATTTGTGTACGTCAAATCTCTTTGTTTGTAAACAGTTTCACTGTAAAATTTTTGAAATACACATCAGCATACCCTTTAGCCACACTAGACGAATGTAGAATGCTCTTTACTTAGCTCTATTTTTCACATCAATTTTAATATAGATACTATTGTATGCAATTGTGCATAAGTATCTCCTTTTCAATCTTTTTTTATTTTCTATGACTCGGACTTTGTTATAGTTATTAAACTTGGAGTTTTCAAGGAATTTTCAATTAACTGAATTTTAGACTTTTAACCTCACAAAATCAAGTTAATTTTAGAAAATGCTACTTAAAAACATATAAGGCTATCCATCTAAAAATCGGTTTTGTCTGAAATTTTTGTTTGAAGTACCAAGAAATATAATTGAACTGGAAAAATATTCTTAAGAAAAACAGTCTTAATTTACTAATCGTACCTACTCGAATAACATTTCTAGAACAATACATTTTTGCATTAACTAGCCAAAATATGAAAGCAAGCAAGATGGTGGTTTTTTAAAGATGTCGATTTTTTTTTTTGGAACTTATGTGTTTAATTAAGAGCAAGGTTTTTAATATTATCACCAAATTTTAGCTTGTTAATAATAATTAGGTATGACCGGGTCAGAAGACTTTTTGATGTCTGTTTGCAAAAATACCTTATTAATTTTATGTTATGCATACAAATTTTTAAATTACTATTTGCAGTCAAAAAATATAAGTGCATGTGGGCCTTAATTGTTTAATAACAAATTGTGAATAAAATGTGGGTTATTGCATATTTTTATCAATTTTTCTATGTTTAGGTATATTTTATATTTAGCGTATTAATTTTTAGCGATTAGCAATAAACAAAAAATTCGTATGAAATCTGAAAAAACATCCCTATTTTTTTAGATTCGATATCTCCTCAATATGAGACGAAGTGAATTTTTTTTGGACGACTTGATATGTTGCCTTCAAATTTACTATTAGAGTAAAAAATATTAAACGACGATTAACTTACTATAAAAAGGTAGTTAACTTAAACAGGTAGGAATAGGAACTCCCAAAAAGTAGTGAGAATATCTTTTTAAATTTTCTTTTTTTCTTATTTAGAAGCTTAAATTCTAGCACTTACATCATATTATTGTCCTTTTCATTTCTATTGTGCACTCTTAGGATTGTATTCAATTCCCTCATCATATCGCTACCTTTGCCTTCAAGTTCCGATAGCATTAGTGAATCATCCATTTTGTGCAAAGCTGATCCGCTGCGACTCCTTATCGATGCTGACATCCTGCTGAAAGTTAATTTGACAAAATTATTTTTTATAGTTTGTTCACAAAAACAAATTAGAAAAAAAAAAAATAAATGATGATTTACTTATCAATCGAGTCCATACTGCTGTTGACATCAAAATCCATCATCAAGTCATCCGAGCAAATGGACTCACACGGTGATAGTGTGTCTAAGGATTCTGCTCGATTTAGTACTGCCTTACGCAATGATACCGGTGTCCTGAGACTAAGTTCAATGGCAGCTTGAAGAGCACTTCTAGCTTTCGACTGACTCTTGAGCGATCGCATTGAACCGGTTTCCATTAAAGTCGGTGTGTCGGTATGTGAATGACCTACATGTGCTCCTAATTCTACACCATCATTGGACTCGTTGAATAAAAGTGCCGGCTGATCGGCAATCTCATCATCAATCAGAAAATCCCGACCACAATCGGATAGCGATAGCGAATGTGAAGCATGCGTCGGAGTACCTGGAGAAAGTGGAGAACAAACCTCGAACTCAGGGGATATCTCATCGATGTCCTTTTCCTGGATCTCAAGATTGTTCTTCTTTTTCTGCCGCTTACAGACCACATCTTCTGACTCTGTGCTGCTAACTAAACTATCTGTGGGCGATGTCTCATCGTCCAAAAGGAACTCAGACGCAACTGCTGCAGCCATTTCAGCGAATTTTGACTCGGTGATATTTGTAAGTGAAACTGGTCGCTCTGGCTTTGTTTCGCCTTCGGCTTCGGAATCCTTTTGTATATCCTCATCTTGTTGGTCGTCTTCTAGTTTCGGTCCAGATTCGGTGATGGATGCTGCTTGATAAATAAAATAAAAATTATTATAAATCTTCGATTTGGACTCAAACAACTTACAAATGGAACTAATTGCAATGTCACTGATCATTGTAGGACTGATATCTTCTGTTATTGGCAATATAGCATCGGTTTTTTCATTCTGATTATCCTTGCTTTCATCACTGCTACTTATGCTTAAACTACTGCAATCTTTTATGGCTAATGATTCGCCAGCATTACACCATGATGTCCTTGAGCTTCCAGGAGATGAATTTTTACTAAATGTATTTATGTCTTTAAATTGATGGTTCTGTTAAAAAGATAACAAAAACATATTAATAATTAATTTTATGAAAATTAAATAAGTAAATTAATTAAATCTCAAAGCCTTCTCAATAATGAGCTTTTCGAAATTAAAAAAAAAACATGGAGAGTATAGATGTTTGTCAAATTGGACTCGCGGAGTGAGTGACTCATTTTGACTTCAGTATTTTTCCTTGCTCTCATTTAATTGTGAGAAACAGACATTTTTTAGCAATTTCCCTACTCTTTTTTCTAAGACCTACAGGTACCGTTATTACCTGCCGTAGGTACTATTTCTTTGCAATTAATGAAAATCTTATTTTTCTCAAAAACGTGCCAACAACTTAAAAAAAAAATTCAGTATTTTTTTTTTTTATAAAAAAGCTACCATTCTCTAAAGAAAATTTCTGTAAAATGGTTAAAACTGGTTTCAACCAATTGTGATAATTTTTTTTTTAAAGTTTCCAAATTTTTTCCAAATCCAAAAGTTTTGTATACCTTTACTTTACTTTTGTAGGTAAAGTTTTTGTTTTTTTTTTTTTTTAAACTCAATAAGTCGAATGGCTCTAACCAAGCTACTGGTTTGGTTCGCCTCCCAGTGACGGCAAAAAGTTTTTCAAATTAAATCGATCAAATGACCAAGCGCCACTAAATGGAGTCTGATGACCGGTGTGGCAGTCGTGAAAAAGCTAAAACTCCAGCCTATTAAAACTTGGTGGTAGCTCACCCAAGTGTTTGTTATGTTAACTCAAATCTTTAAATCAAAATGTACTTTGTCGATTTTTATTCAATTTGGCACCCAGCAGTGTTTTAGAATTAACTTGTAGGTACATTTAAAATTTGAAATTATTTTTATAACCATAAAAAATTTAATTTACCATACAATGATTATTGCAATCCCAACTGGAATTAAAATTTTTAGTTGATTAGCAACTTTAGATGGAACACAATTAATTTATACTCCTGCAATATGTTTAAAAACTGGTAAAGAAAATCTCATTTTTCTTAAAAACAATTCATATGATTTTGATTAAAATTTTACTTGAGCTCATATCAGTTGGTTTTGGACTTAATGTAGCAAAATCTCTTAAGCCGATTTCAATGAAATTTTTTATACAAGAGCTTCAAATATAAGTTTAAATAATATTTCTTACAAAATTTTTTT
The DNA here is from genome assembly GCA_951394125.1 of Epistrophe eligans. Classification (NCBI taxonomy): domain Eukaryota; kingdom Metazoa; phylum Arthropoda; class Insecta; order Diptera; family Syrphidae; genus Epistrophe; species Epistrophe eligans. The sequence continues at coordinate 33,143,683 of OX596029.1, forward strand.
TTTTTTGAAAATTAGTTATTTTGAAAATTGTGGTTAATAAACACTAATAGTTAATAAACACTAAAAAATGGCGTACACATTTTTTCGGCATTGCCCGAGAAAGATAGGTTCTAAGGTTGAAAAAATGTATTCGTAAAATATGAAGAGTATAGATAGTATCTCCTCGTTAGACTTTTCTAAATTTGTTTTAAAGAAACAGAGAAGCGGAAGGTGTAAGTTTATTACACAACTGAACAATTAAATATGAATAATATGAAATATGATCTTAAAGTATTTTACAAAGCTGGATTTTATGAGATCAAGAAACCAAAACTAAAACACGGCTGCCCAAAAAAAAAATATTTTAATTCTATTAATTTATTATTAAAAGGAAATTTTGAAAAAAAAAATGTTTTAGTCCAAAATGTGTTTCTTTTTTTTCAAAACTTTTCTGCGCAATATTTTTAAGACTTATTAGAATTTCATTAAAATCGGTTGCAGAGATAATGATATGGCCGAAAACAAAAACAAAAATGGTTCTATAAGACATACCTTAATAATAGATTAATTTAAAAGTTTTTCCAATAAATTGGTAGATCGTATCTATTGATATTAAATAAATAAATTTGTCGGCACGACAACTCGTGTTGAACCAGAGCCTAGTGACTTAAAACTCTCAACCATTCCTGTGCGTGTCTTGGCAGAAATAGAGGGGACCTACGATTTTCTGCCGAATCCGAACGGCTAGGGTGAGAAGCACTTTTTCATGACTCGCAAGAGGCAGTAACCCGTGAAAAACATTTCTGTTTTTAGGTGGCCTAGGCTAGGAATTGAAACCAAGACTTTCTTTTCTTAACGGTTTTTTAAACACTTGTATGGTTAATTAGGTATAGGTACCTTTATTTTTGGATACAAGATCATTTTTTGTTTAAAATATGGTACGTAATATTAAAAAACTGCTTGGTGCCAAGATTAATAAAAATCGACCGAGTAGTTTTTGAATTACATATTAAGTTTAATAATAAACTTTTTTTTTAAATAAAAAAAGGAAACTTTGATAATTTTTGTATATAAAACTTTTTAAAATATTATATTAAATGTATTCATTATATTTTTTCTCATTTTTTTAGAATTTTTTACAAAAAGGTAATATATAATTATGTAAAATAGTTTCTTAATTTTTGTTTAAAAGTTGTGGGCAACTGTTTTGAGAAAAATAAGATTTTCATTAATTTATTTATAAACAAATCAGCTATCTTTTAAAATGACAAAGCTTCCGATTCTTAAAAAAAAACACGAAAAATCGATTGTCAGAAAAAGAATGCAGTGTTACAAAATTAGAAGAATATTTAATGTAGAACTTTATTTGTTGCAAAATACAAATAAAGTGGGATCACCGATCACCTATACCACAATCAGTTTCATATATTTCAACTTGACTTAATCGATCATTTTCGGCTTTTAATTGAATTTTAAAATACAAAATTCTTCAAATTCTTTTTTCCTCCCACAAAGATTAGAGCTTAAAAATAAAAAAAAAAAATTACAACTTACTTTGGCACACTTTTCCGAAGTGGATCGGTCCAAAAATAGTTTCTCCTCCTCCAGACCTTCATTGTCTGATGTATTCTTAATTGTTTTTTGATGCTGTCCAGTATCAGTTGAATCTAAATCGAAAACAGCAATAAATAAAAATTAAAAAAAAAAACACTTGAAATACTTCAATCCGCGTGAAAAACAAAAATAAAGTCAAGTACCAACCTTGTTCATCTGTCGAACCAGTCGATCGGAAGAACGCTTCTCTAGTCAAAACAGTATTGGAACGAATCAGTCCACTCAGTGGCACTGTCTGATTGTCCGATGAGAATGCACTGGGTAGCTTAGGCAATGCCAATGGCTCAATAGCGCTATCACTGGACAAAGGATCTTCCAGATCCCGCACCTCAAACTTGTGTCTTCCACTCATGACCATCTGTAAATTCCGAGGGCGACTGCGATTCCTCCTGGGCGAACCGGGTTGGGTTGGTTGCGGCTCAGTCAAAGTGGTATCTAAACTTGCTATTCCCGAATCAGCGGAAATCTCTCGACTGCCTTGGAATCCTTTACGATTATTATTGGCCATCTGTTTGGCGGTCTTTTGATCCATCGGAGGAGCTGATGATGACGATGATGATGTTGTTGCTGATGCTGCTGCTGTTGTGGAAGATGAAGCTCCTGTTGTTGATGATGAAGGAGCCAATCGGATTGGCACTGGATATTCCGGCTTCGGGAGACTTGTTGTCTGCAGAGTGAATTTTGAGAACGTTGCCGATGGTGGACGAGGTGTTGGTCGGACACTGTAAATTCGAGTTGAGTGGTTCCGATAAGAAAAAAGGTACAATTCACAGAGATCGCTTCCGAGATACTTACATAACATTTGTGTGCATTCCAGTGTTGATGAACGTGTACTGAGGTGGATTCACCAGGCATGGTGTCGGCCTATGTGCCTGTTGTTGATGCTGCTGCTGATGAGGCTGTTGCTGCATAAACTGCAGCCGGCTCCGCTGATACTCATTACTGTGGTAGTTGAGTGATTTCTGAGTTATTTTGGGAGCATGCGGCTGATGTCTTGATTCATCGAATTGTTGTTGCCGATCGAGATTCGATAGATTCGGTGTCATTGCACGACCAGAATGTGCGCTCTTCGATCTGCGTTTGACTGTAACGGAGGCGGCAGTGGCAACGGCAGATGCAGGAGGCGCAGACATAAATAAAAATTCAAAAAGAACAAATCAATTTAAGGAACAAAAATAGATACACACCCTACACTACATGCATTATCGCAGCACAGCTCACAGGTTGGTGTGGTGTGGCTGGCAGGCACGAGTGGCAAGGTAATTGCAATCAAAAAAAAAAAAAAAACTATACTTACTTGTGGAATTGATGTTATTGTTGTTGTTGCTATAGTTGCCGGCTTGGCTGTAATTATTGTTGTCAACGTTATCTTGAAAATCGCTCTGGTATCTGGGAGTGATTCCTGTCGAAGCTGGTCGCACTGTATTTGTGCCTTTGAAGCCAAAGCGATTGCTCCGGTTGATGGCACCACCACCACTACCAGCATTGCTTAGGATCGAACGTCCAACTACAACGGTATTGTCGGTTGGCACTCCTTGTTGAGTTGTTGCTGATGAAATTGTCTGATGTTGATGAGTCTTTCCCGCACCCACTTTCTCAAAGGTTACCATTGGGGTTGTTGTTGCTGTTGCAGTTGTTGGTTGTGGTGGGGCTGATATTGTCGTAGTTGATTCTAAAAATATTTCAATAAAAAAAAAAATAACAGGAAATTTATGAGAATTTTTCAAGGTGGCAGGAGAATAGGTACATATATGCTTTTGGTTGATGATTAAGGCAAAGATATTGTATATTGACTGAATGTTTGGTTTTTTGTTAAATTGATGGAAGGCGAGCACTTTGATGATAACATAATGGAACTCTGCAGTACTTGACTACAGTGTGTATTGCAAGAGAAGGAACCGTATAAAATATAATCATGTCAAGCAAAAATCATCAAATTTGTTGTAAATTGTTTAGTAGTTAATGACAGACAATTCACCATGGAAGGCTATAGTCATGAATAACAGGTTCAAATCATCATATTTTATTTTCAAAATCAATGTTTCCGCTTAAATTTCATCAAAAAAATCATCTTCAGCGACGAAGTCTAATTTTTGATAAAAGTGGGTTTTTCGAACGAAAATAAAATTTGATGAATTGCACCCGTTGTTCAAGGCTAAATCCTTCAAAAAAAAATTGACAGAAATGTTGTGAACAAGCAAAGCTAGACTTGGCACGAGATGAATTAGCACCAAATGCATTCCAAAAGAAAGTCACTGATTGATGTGGAATTTGAACTGGCGATATAATGTATCATCGATCCGTTTATCTACTGGCATAACTAATAATGCCGAGCCATACAGATTAATGAAAAGAATTTCTTATGCTGACTGTGGTGACTTGAACTGGCCACTGAAATCAGGTCCCATAACGTCAGGCATTTACTTTCTCTATTCGATTCCCCAATATCCCATTTGATTCCTGAATATCCCATTTGATTTCCGAATATCCCATTAATATGAACATTAATAGATATATTTGAAAAATAAAATGAAAGTCTGACTCGCACAAACTTTGTCCTGTGGTAATGTAATAGAGCAACATTTTAACAAAAAAAAAAAAAGAAAAGTTAAAAGAAGTCCGACGTACCTACTTAAAAAATGGATTTGGATTTTTTGTTTGTTTAAAAATATTATTGTCAAAATTTTATTTTTATATGCAATATTGCTTAAAATATTTAAAGGCACGAGATTGAAAGATTATAACAAAATCGATAAAGCAATTAAAAAGCTATAGGTGAAAAACTCAAAAATTAAGCAATTTTAAAATCGTTACGAGTAGTTTTTGAAAAATGTACGTAGTTATCCGTTTTGAGAATAAACAAAAATTCAATTTTCTGCTACAAGAAATCAAATTAAAATCCTCTACACTAAATTCTAAGCATATTGGTACGTTTAGGCTCCATTTAAAATTACAGTTGACACACGAACGGCCTGTTTCGAGCATTTTTATCCTACTGAGGATAGCTCATCTAGAAGATCTAGTAGCTGCCATACAACGATTTCTTTTTTTTTTTTTCAAATTCTTTCCCAAAACAGCTATGACGATTTTAATAAAACTTCGTACCTACCTGTAATGAAAAAAGTGATTGTAGCAAAACTGCGTTTAATTTTTTTTTGCCAAAAATTAGGTTTTGACGTTCTTTGAGAAAATTGCCGTATTTTTGAGTTAAGTATTTACTTAAAGTTTGTTAATGGCTTTACCGTTTTCGTTAAAATTTTTTTCTGAATAGTGTTACTAAATTATTCAAAAAATATTGCATCTCAAAATTTTATAAATAATTTTTTTTTACCAAAAAATTTCAATTTCTCAGGACTTTTGACATTTTAAAGTTTTTTTCGTTAAAATATAACTACATTTTTAAGTTGTTAACCACAAAAGCAAGTTTTTGCGATCTACAGTCGTGCACATTTCGCGTATAGGTATCAACCTTGACAGAAATTTGAACTGAAATTGAAAGAAACTGTCAATTCTGAGAAGAATACGAACAGAGCTTATAAGTAAGTAGGTTCATTGACAACTTTAAAAATGTATTCTATTTCTTTCCAAACACACTGTAGATTAAAAATAAGTCTCAACAAGATAGTGTTATCGCTGAAATCAGTTTCCGTCACATAGACATGCAATTCTTACATTATTATTAGCGTCTGACAAAATTTAAAAGAACCCAAACCCCACCAACCAACACATTTGCTCACTCGAAACCGGCACGCGGCGCGGCGGCTCAGCGGGTGACGCGGAGCGGTGTGGCTTGCATGTTCAGAAACATTATCAGATACTTTAAAAAGTGAACCGGCAAACCGCAAAAATATTTTTAATTCCCAAACGAACTCACCTGTATTCCCATTTTTATCATTTTTCTGTGAATTTGCAGTTGTTGTTGTTTGCTTAATATTTTCCACAACTTCTATGGTATTTGTTATCACAGCAGTATCAAAATTATGTTTTTGATGTTTTGTCTTTTCATCGCAATTTTGTATTAAATTGTTCTCAAGCATTTCTTTCTGTTTTTGAAGATTTTTAGATTTTTTTGGTGTGTTATGGAGCTTCTTACGGAAACCAAATGACATAGCCGTGCCTTTAGTTTCCGGGCCACCAGCGGCCTTTTTGGAGCTTTTCTTACTTTCTGATTGACCCTGTAAAAAGATAAAAAATTATTATATTTTTTTTTATTATTTTCACTTAAATAAAGAAAAAAAAAGAGAGCACTCACTGTTAAGCGGTAGAAATAATGAAATGGTATTGTTATATGAAACTAATTCAAGAATATAATGACTTCAAATAATGTTGAAGTGTTGTTGTTTTGTTGATGGAGACACGGAATTGCGTGCTAACACGATGCTTCCTTCAAAATAATAATATTTCGATAGAAGCATTTGATTATAATGTGTGCTTTCATTTTTCTTATAAATTTATTGGGAGAAGCGTGTAGTGTAGGAAAGTGCTCTACGGCGCGGCGGCGGCACACATTAATCTTGTCTGCAGAAATTATGTCAAGTTTTTATTTCAGAAAGAAAAAAATATTCTTTTATATTTTATTTAAGAAAACAAGACAGAATTATTATATGTAGGTACGTCCTTATGATTCAGTTATGGGATATAAAAACTAAGTCCCTATACAGTTTTCATTTTTAACGAATAGTTTTCAAAGAAATATTTATTTAAATAATTTTAAAATCATTATAAATAAATGAATAAATACCGAAAATATCGGTTCAGTTAACCCAAAATTAGTTAAAGTTAAATATTAAGACGTAGATTCGGAAGTCTTGCACTAAGAAATATGGGCCTAAATTGCCAAATCTTTGAGCAAGAAGATCGATTCAATGATTTCATTACATGTTAAGGCAATGATAAGAAAATATCTCAACACTGTGCTACAACAAAAATTAAGGGTTTTTTTCAAAATTTTGGATAAAAACTCACGAAAATAGCTTTTGATCATTTTTAAGATATTTTCAATGCTGCATGAACGTTTGCATACCAAGTTAATGAATTAATTTAAAACAAAAACATCAATTTTTAATCACAGAACACGGTGCTATAGGATTTTGCATAAGGGAATTCGAAAATAGAACGATGATTCATACAAAGGCTTATTGGGACTACTGTCTGACGTAATAAATACAAAGAGATTCTACTCTATTTCTGGATATACTAAGTCTTCATCAACACGTGGCTCTAGGTTAGGTCAATAAAAAAAATAAAAATTATAAAAAAACAGAGTTCCCAAAGATGTTTTAAAATTAATCATATAGATTTATGATGATTTATGATTTATTTTCGTCGTGTTTAATATTATCAGGATCATTTTTTAACTCGTAATATAACAACAACTTGGGATCTCGCTTTCTATTTGGATCTATTTTAAACCTCATTTACATACCTATGGCTTGCATTGAAACTCATCATTAATAATTTTAATTTTGAGTGATTTTATTTTGATCTAACCATTCACATGAAATTAATTTTTTTATTTCCATGATTGAACTAAACTACATTGAAATTTTAAAATTTTTTCATGTTGAAGGTTGGGCCAACAAAATGAAATATTATTGTTAGTATTAAAAATAATTATTGAATCAAGAAGTTTTTTATTTGCATACAAAAAATCACTTATTTTGCTTTCAAAGTGTCTGAAAATAAGAAATTAAATTTTTCAATGATGAGTTTAAATGAATTTTTTAACTGGCACATTAAAGAACCGAAAATAATTTTTAACTCAGGCGGGTAGGCTGGCTTTTCAAAATTGTACCTAAATGTTAAGGTAGTGGTAGCGTAAAGAACAAGGAAAACAAATATAAGAGAAATAAACGACGATAAGGAAAAAAGAGATCAGCATTCAATATTGTTGTCATTTTCATGGGATGATACATATGGATCTTCGTGAATAATAAAACGCGGCTAATAGCACCTAAATACAAAACAAATTTGTAGGGAAGAGGGGGGCACCTTTGAACACAGTGATGGAATTATTGGACTGTAGTTTAATTACAACCAATTTTTGAGTAAATTTAATAAATATTTATATCTTATTTGTATCAAAATAAAAAAATGGGTCTTTATATTCGAAAAGGTGCCCCACATGTGGGGCAGGTTTGAATGGAAGTAGGTATTTATAATTATTTTTAACAATAAATAATGTGAGTATAAGAGCATACCTATTGAAAGAAATTATAACTGTAAGAATAAATTAATTATGTAAAATCGGAATATACAAAAAACTTTAATAAAATATAAAATTTGTTTAAAGGTTGTAAATCACTACTTAAAAAGTAGACTTTTGGAAAAAAAATAAATTAAAACAGAATGTTTGAAGCCAAAAGTCTCTTTGAAGCTTTAATTTTAATGCCCTTAACTTTCCATCTGTCTTACGAAGAAAAAAATTAAATTTTTTAACTATAAAACTTGAATATCAATATTATGTAAATACACAAAAAATTAGTGAAAATGAGAATAGTTAAGATACACTTAAGCTCTTTTTTTTTAAATGCAACAACTCATTACTTCTGAATTCTTTAAAAAATTAAAATTTATGCAAAAACATTAATGAACAAAATATTGAACTCGATATTTTGATCTAATTTGACAATACGATTATAATATCGATGTTGCACTTCTGATCGTCTGTCTGTCTTTCTGTTTTGCTACAATCGGGGTATTCCCCTGACACATTTTTATGACCAAAAATGACAGTACCTCCTGTATAATTTATTATTATATTATTTTTTAACTTCACATTAATAAATACTAAAAAATGGTGTACCTACGATTTTTTTTATAAAATTTTATTTTATTAATATTATATTGTATGTATGTATTATTAATTTAAATTAAATAATTTTTTTTTTTAAAACGGCTCCAACGATTTAAAAATATTTTTATTATAAATTAAGATTTGTTAAAGAAATCAGATGCTGTAGGTACATCACATTGGTTTGACACACATTTATTTTGAATTAAATATATTAATTTTTTAACAATGTGAAACACCATTTGTGTCTAAAGTAAAACCTGTCAGAATAATTTGAAATTTAAAAAAAACCATCCACAGTAGGATTCTACCTTAGCTTTTATGGGTCGTAATTACTGGCGATGTTTTATATATAATGCATGTAAAGTCGTATACATACTATACAATGGATAGCTTTTCCAATAAAACAGGCAAAATATTGTTTATCGCAGAATATGGATTCATTAGCAAATCAAAAGAGTAGATAATATTATTATATCTTGCCTTCACAGACGAAAATGGACATCTAATAAACTTAAGAAAAGATAAAAAGATATTAAAAAAAAGTTTTTTTTTTCGTTTGTTTTCCCGTAACATTATGATTTTACATCATTGACTGTTAAAAATATATTTTGGGATGATTACAAAAATTTGCAACGGTTTTTAACGTGTTCGGCTGTATAGCGCCTTAAGACCATAAAAGAGGAATAATTATTATTATAGACTCTCGTTTCGACCTCGTCGCATTTTTGTGATTATGATTAAAAAAATTCCGAGAAAAATTTGGTTTAAGTTTATGTATTTAGTTCTTGAAGTTTCTTTAAATTTATATTGAGTATTTTTCATTTTTATCTATAACTAAAAAATTAATTCTTCAAATAGATACATAATTTAATTTTTTTTTCTTGCCACGACCACCAAGCCCAAAAAGTCTCTACGCAAATTTCAGTCTAAAAGTTATGGTTTCGTCTAGGAAAATGAAGTATATTACGAGGAATTATTTTAAGATCAAAGGTCGACGACGCGACATGTCGTAGAAAGTTCCATTTTCGAAAATATTTTTAAATAATGTAGGTAGGTATCAAAATGAAAACCTTCTATCCATTGCGGAAATTAGGAACTTGGTATCAAGATATAAAAAGGTAACCCCTTTAATTATGATGAAATTTTCATAAGAGATAAATTTATAATATTTTTGAGTTTAAATCTAATTTTAAAGGTAATATTGTTTTGAAAAGTTAATCTGGTTCTCGTTCTGTGAATATAATATTTATTTTTTACAAAATTTATATAATGTAGTGGCACAGGGCCAAATATACACATAGGTACCTACCAACGAAGAATCTATTATGCTATGTTTTGCTTTAAATACGAGAATAATATAAAAAATACTGTGAATCCAATCCTAGACAATAAAAATACTTTAATTAAAAAATTTTATATTACCCACTTTATCATTATAAAGCTATAATTTATTATTTTAAACACCATCTTCATAAATAAGATACCTACTTACTTACATAATCATAACTTGTCGCAAAATTCAAACAATAAATAAATACTCATAATGCTGAACATATGCTGCAAGCCATAAGTGAAAACAAATATTGTTATGGTTCAGTGATTTGAAAATTTCAAAAATGCAAAGTATTTCCTCCTTTTTCTTTTCTATATTACCAAATGAAAAAAAAACATAAAAATAAAAGGTCAAACTTCTTGTGTCACTCTACTCATGGCACAAACCAATGAATGGCCTTCTTAAAAATAATCCCCCATAAACAGCACAAGCAAAACATAAGCTTGAACTTGATTCTATTTGATTATTATATGTAGTAGGTTGAAAAATACATTCATATATATTTGCATATATGTAGATACATCGGTATAGGTAGGCATGAAATTTTAAAATTTAAAAAAAACTTATTCCACGAAACGCAAGTCCTTGAATACGTTTTCTTGGTGTTGGAGTGAATCCATTTTTTCCGTCACCGTTTGTCCAAACAAAATGGATAAACTTTTAATACATAAAGTTTCCAATGATTTCATAATAGCAAATTTGTTTGCATAATTCAACATAATCAATTCTTATTTTTCTAAAATGAAGTCATTACATTTGAAGTGTTAAATTTTATATCACAATCACATCCTGCAATTCCTAAACTCATGGATTATAATATAACATACACCTTAATCCCAGGCCTGCAGATGGCTCACCAGTAACCATATTATATGAATGAACCAATATGTAACGTGACTCTCATAGCAATGACATTAAATTTTCAAGCCAATTTACGCACATATGTATATATATAGCTAACTATACCTATGAGTATAGATTGCTTTGAAAAAGGTGTAA